>OY728123.1:1263747204-1266247204 GCA_963277665.1 Viscum album | reverse complement strand
ACATCCCCTCATAAAATAACAAATAAATAATTTTTGACTATATTAGTACCCTTATCTTTAGATTTTAACATTTATTAAATCACATCAACTCTTACCCTGACAACTTGAAATTTTACTCATTATGGGTCATCATAGTAAAAATAAAATAAAAAATCACCCATTAATAGACCACTTTTTTATATTTTAAATATTATTATAATTACTTAGTTTTCTTTCTATATTATATATTCCATAAATTATTATTCTGTATAAATTATAAATAATATCAATTTTTAAATGTTTTAATTTCATTGAAATTAATAATATCAATAATAAATATAAAATTTTATAAAATTATTATATTATATCACAAAAAATTTATGCTATTTTATAAAATTATTTGAACATATTATGTCCTCAATTTTTATTGTTATTTATATCACATATTTGATTTTTTTTTCATTGGAATAAATACTATATTAACATTGTGTTGGAATTTAATATAATTAGTTTTATAGAGAAAAATCAAAAAAAATTCCAAAATGATGTTAAATTTTTTCAAATTAAAATTATATTATATAGTTGAACATATACTATGCATAAAACTATAGTAAAAATATTATGATTTTATAAAAGAAAAGTTTGGATGTTTTGAAAAATTATTTTATAAAATATTATAAAATTGATAATAAAATAAAATTTTCCAAAAAATGGAATAAATTATAGAATTGAATCATTATGGTCATAATATACACATGAAATATGATTTATTTATTTTTTAGGGTGATTTATATTTTTTAATTTTTTTTATTTTTATGGTAATTTACAGTATTACCAATTTATCATGGAAAGAAAATTAAAATGTTTTTTATTAATATTGAAAAAATGGAAATATTTACTAAATTTTGACCCAATTATTTCTAATATAGATACCATTTTTCCATACTAAAGACATATATGTTTCAGTTTTTTTAAATTAAACTAGATATATGTGATGCACAATGGTTTCTTATAACTAATTAAAAATATTACCATCCAAATACATTAAATTAAAATAAAAGTTCTAATAAAAAGTATCATTTTTAATTATTCATTGGGAAATAAATAATTTTTAAAATAAACTCATAACATTTCTTTAAAATGAACACATGACATAATTTATTTAATAATGAAATTAAAAATTTTAAATACAAATTATAAACATTTAGAATTTAAATTTTAAATAAATTTTAACAGAAAATTTCTATTAAAACTATTTCCTTTAGAATATTAAGAATTAAATAATATAGAAATATCTTATATCATTAACTAATTCAGAAATACAAATAAATATTGAAAATATTTATTTTATCCATATATTGGTTGTTAAAAACCGCCCACCCCATTTTGGAAATTTATTTCTTGAAATATTGAATTCATTATCTCTAATAATTTTTTGACTTTTCAAATACTTCTGATTAATTTTCACATCATAAAAATTGTAAAAAAAGATTTCGGAAAATATGGAAGGGTTAGTTTGATGTCCATATAGAATAATATATATATTGGTTTCCAAAATGGATAATGTCATTGGGATGTTAAAATATGGATGTGGGTGAAAAACCTAACTTCCAAGTACTGACAGAGAGTGATGCAGAATATGCTATACCAAAAGTTAAACATTGGAAAAATGTAAATCTGTGATGGGTTAAATGGTAACTAATTGTTAGGTAAGAAAATTAAACATATTACATTTTTAATTCAATATTATTTTCCTGTAGTTATGTAATTACTCTACACATTAGTCTAAGTATATAATAAAATATTCTTACATGAAAATGTGTATCTCATTTTTCATATTAATTCATACCACCATTTCAAATTTTTATCTAAATGAGGATTATTTATATGAATTATTATTCATTTAAAGATAACTAGAATCATTTTCTATGGAATAAAAAAATCCAAAAAACAATAATAATAAATTCCTCATTTCGTTAAATATTAACAAAAATTTGTTTATATCACAATAAGACAATTCCAATAATGAATAAACTGTCAAACAAAGAATACTTACATTAAACATAAAATTTATTAGAAATACCCAATGTTAAAATAAATCATTTGAAAAATAAATATTCAAATTAATATAAAAAATATACTTCATTAAAATTTGAACCCATTAATTAGATTGATTTTATTACATAATCTTCAGTGATAAATTTATAATTTATCTCTAAAATGTGTTTTGCAATAAAATCATAAGATTAATGATAGAGTAACCATCTCTAGTAATAACATGAATCATTATTAATCAAAAATAAAATTACTAGTCTATCCAAATGAAAATTCAATTGTTATCCCTCAAATATTATTCTATAATATTATATTTACCTTAATCATATTGGAATCTATAAATAGTGAGCTTCGATGGAATTAACATTAATAATAACAAAAAATTAGTATTACCATGATTATCTAATAGAAAAACATGTGTTCCAAAAATAAAATTAATCATTATCCATCAGATCGTCCAAATAATGGTAAAAATTTCATAAAACCATAGAATTATATAGTCCATTGTTTGTTAGTGCACCTTTTCCACCCTTCAGTTGTGTGTTCTCATGTCACAAAATTAACAAATGTTATAGGTTATCACCAATAAATTGGATGTTGATTTTATAAAAATATATTAATAAAATGATTATAAAATTACAAAATAATGAGAAAATTTTAAAAAAAATTAACATTATTATTTAACACTAATAAATATTATTAACCACAAATTTTAGGTCATACCTTACATTTTTCATCCAAAAATGTAATAGCCCATACAAAATTGAATATAAATGATCATATTACCCTTATTATTTATAAAGAACTTTAATACATATTTAAAAAATATATAAAATAGTATAAATATAATAATTCATGTTAAAATTTATGTTAATATACAGCAGTCCTAAATTATCATTAGGCTCCTTAAAATACGATAACATAAAACTCGACCACAACAAATGGTATCCATAAACCACAAGTTGGTTTTCTATGATTGTGAACCAATGTAAAAACTCAAATTTATATCCCCATTATGGTATCCATAAGAAATAAAAAAAATATAGATAAAATGTCCCTTCCTACAATGTTTTGAAAACATCAAAATGATCAAAACTATAATAGCCCAAGACATGCACTCTAAAATATGGTTATACAAACATAAAGATAACATTTTTTCTTTTATAGAAATAAAAGTGACCTATAATTAATCATTAATTTTATTAAAAATTAATGGAAATATTTGATAACATTCACACTGAAGGTACATTTAGTTTTGAATTTATAACTCAATAATACATAATCAAACCATGATAGTAAAATAAATAACCTCGTCCTTAAATAAATATAATCTCTCAAAATCGCTTCACATCCATAACACTTCTGATTAATACAATATATAATACCATTATACATATCCGAGGGAATTTGAACACTAGATAAAGTAGTAATATAAAGATTAATAATGTTTAATAAGAGAAACATTGGTGATTACATAATAATATCATGGGAATATGGGAATTATAATCAGTTAAAAATATTTAAATATTATACCCTATATATCATATATTATAATCATGAGTAGTTTAATAAAGAAATCTTTTCATAATACATTATTCATAATGGAACATGATCAATGAGAGATTATCATTTGCATTTGAAATATAATTATGGAACACATATAATAATATAAAATAATTTCTTTTATTGTAAAGCCTATTTTATATGATAATAATTTTGGAATCGGTTCACTCCAGAAACCAACAGAGTAGACTATGGTCCCTCCTATGACAATCATTTGGGAAAATTTCCAATAAAAAACTTGGTTCACTCCACAACTATGTCCTATTTATCTCATGATATATCATTCATTGTATAATTAATTTGAGGGAGAAATATGTCCCACCATTCACATAATGAAAACTATATAAAAAACCCAACAACATTATAAATCATTGATCATTACAATACAAATGAAAATAAATCATGTTCGTAAACATATCATATTACAGTAACCCATGGAAAAGAAATGTGTTTCATAAGAAATTCATCTTTTTCCATAATCATAAACCATCCATAAACGTATCCATATATAATATCAATAAAAAAATAATAATTTACATAAAAATATATAATATTTTATTGAAAAGTATTTTTAATTATCACTTGGAATAATCTTTTAGGAAAATAATTTTTTTATTTTAAACCCACTTCTCATTTTAAAAATTATTTATAACATTAATAATAATATTTATTTGAAAATAAAATTATAGTAATTCAATGTAAGATTAAAATATATTAATTTTCATGAAAGAATAAAATCCTCTCATTCTATATAAATTAAAAAACTACCCATATGCATTTTTAGGAAAAAGTAAAAACTATCTAGTTTGGAAATAGAAAAGAATAATGAATTCGAACAATTTATAATAAAAAATGAAACATTTAAATATTTGAATTTAAAATTTATATGGGAATTTAAAATTACTTATTTTTATTTATTTGAAAAACTTGTACTTTAAAGGTATATATTTCTTAATGATTCTTAAACAAATACAATCTTGAATAACGATAATATCATTAAATATTCTCGTACCACTGTGGTAAAATTTTATAAATAAAACCAAAGATGTAAATAAATATATATGGATATGAATATACAAATATAATCCATAATCACTATTATAAAATAAATTTCATGGTCAATATATAAACCACAAAAAAAATTTATTATTTCATGTATCACATGAAAATAAATGTTATAAGAAAATATATTACCATAGTCTGAAATATAACATATTTTCATTATAATCATGAATAAAAAACATAATATAATTATTTACATACCTAAGAAATATTTTTAGGTATATTATTCCTTTTATATGACTTTTTACTATGTTTAATCAATTATATAATATTTTATGTTTCAGATGGTTGTTTTTGAGATATTTTCTATTTAAGTCAAAATTAAATTAGTTATGATTCCTATGGTCAATGTGGTAATTATTTAAAAATCCCTAGATTTATAATAGAGATATAACTATCATTGTTATATATATATTTTACGATTAAATAAAACTATTAAATGTTTTTTTTTTGAAATTTTACTACATTAAAATAATGGATATCATTTTCTATACATATGCATGAGTATCATTACCATTTTTCAATGATTAAATACGTAATGAAATAAAGTATAATTTTATCTGTAAAAATAATCATAATATATTAAATATAACATTATTTCTTTTAAATATACCTATATAAAACATATATGAAGTGTGGATGAAAAAATTCACATTACTTTGTAGAGGTGGTAGTCCACCCATATACATGAACAACATTATCGGTTTTTTAGTTCAAGAAAAGATAATAATATAAATAAAATATTAGCTTTAAATGATGAAAAATATTTCATTACTGTTATACATACACATTAATTTCATCATTATGACCAGTACTGGAACATGCTGATGGAAACATATTATATCAGTTCGCAAGGCAATATACTTTCATACTGACAAACTATGAATTATCATCCTATTTGATTGAAGAGTTGAAGGATTTATTTCATGAAACAAACCTAATGACGTATAAATTTATTATAGATATTTCTTATATAACTTTTAAATATGGTTTTATGAAATTGTATGAAGAAATAAAACTAAAACATGTTGATAAAAACTATATCACTTCTTTTAAAACCCACACATGATTGAAAACTTGTGGACACAAGAATTGGTATTCATCCAAAAAAACATATATAATAAGATTATGTATTCCAATATGGTTTTTAGAGGATATATTATCCATATGTTTTCTTATATGTGATTTAATGAGATTAAGTGGTACCCTTTTATAAAAAGGGGAGGGACAATCATGGTATTTCTAAAAATATTGAATTAATATATATTATGATTCACATCCAAATGGATCCAATTTGATTTATTTACAATAACATATGAGTATAGTTATATATTACCTTATCCACTATTTATATTAAATGTTTAGACCATATTTATACACATATTTTTTGGGTCTATGTTATATTTAACTCTGATTACTCTTACCATGACAACATGGATATTTACTCCTTGAGAGTCAATATATATACTATAAAATAAAAAATAACCCATAAATGGACCATGGATGATATTTTCATCCATCCCATATCCACTTGTACAATTTTTGGTTTTTTTAATTTTATGTCATTTAATTAAATATTATTTACTATAAAATTACAATAGTGTCAATTTTAAAACTATTCATTATATTAACAGTATTAATATGATTTAAAATTATAAAATTAAATCATATATTATATTATCCATATAATGTAATTATTTTCTTGAAAATTATTTTATCATTTATTTATCTAATATTTATTTTATTTTGATATTATTAAATTCATTTATTTGTTTCTTCATTAATTGAATAATTACTGGATTAACATTGTTAAAACATTTATGTTAACTATTTTAACCCTAAAAATTAAAAATAAGTTACCTTAAAAAATTTAAATAATCCATATTTCAAAATTTTATTTATAGTAGAACATATCCTCTCCATAAAACTACATTAAAAATATTACACTTATTAAGAAGAAGATTGTTACATGTTCGACCATTCATTAAATAAAATACTGGAAATGTGATAATATACTCATTGTGGCCCAAAATGGAATCTATTCGAACACTATTTCACTACTATCAATATATACTCAGAATAATATTTCTGTATGTTTTTGGGTAATTTTATGGTTTTAATGTTTTTATTTTATACCTAAATTACCTAATAATGTTTTATAGTGGAAATGAATTTTCTATGATTACTATACATATTGATGAAAAATAATATTTACTCATATTGTAAATTTGGACCCTCTAATTCCAAAAATGGAATAAATTTTTACAAAATGTTATCATATTATGTTCATAATATGATTTAAAATTAAATTGAAAACTTGTTGACAAATAGATTTTTTCAGAAACAAATGAATTTTCAAATATACGATTTTGTTAAAGTACATTAAAAATTTCATTATAAATGGATTATTTTAAATCAAAATGAACTAATGATTATGTAAAACTAATAAAAAACATAATTTGAATTTTCAATTAAAAAAACTAAAATTATATTTTAAACGAAATCATTATTTTTCACTATTACATGGAATTTTTCATTCATAAACTTTTAAATAATTAATTGAATTATAATTTCAAAATATTGAAGGTAAATATGAAATTAATTTTAGAAATTTAAATTATAAAATTTTATATTAAATCGGTCTAAGAAATATGGTTAATATGACTATTTTTATTTTAAATTTTTTCAAAAAACATAATATATTTATTGAAAATAACTGCATAATTCCAAAATAATAAAAAAAAATATTACAATAAATTATTCTATAATTAATGGGGTTATTAAAACTAATTACCATAGATATGATGTAACATTAATTATCCATCCTAATATTTATAAGGAATCATTATATCACTAGTCTCGGGTGATAACATGGGTCATTTGCTATCTGATTTACCATGTATGTGTTTCTTGATGTTGCTGACAACCTCCTCAAATGACTTCATTTATAAATCCTAATTATTTTGGGATTATAGAACAAAAATCATTTTATCTAGGAATTTTACAATGAAAATGATCAAATAACACTTTTAGTTATCATTACAAGTTACTTGATTATATTTTTCTGAGGTAGATAAAAGGGATATTTTTATTGATGAATGGAATGTTATTTTCTACAACAAATAATACTATGTTATTATTAATTTATCTTGAATACGAGATATATGAAAATAAAAATAATTTAATTGTTACTGGTGATTTAATCAGACCATTATATCCCACAATAATGGATCTCAAATATCCAGAAAATTGGGATTTGATGGGGAATTGATCAAAATTATTTCAACAAATAATATTGATAATGGTTTGAAATAATAGTCACCTTTAAATAAGTTGGATTTTCACTCTATAATTATGATCTCAATATTCGTTGATTTGTTGAGTGGACATTATAATTATGATATCCTGAAGAAAAAAATTCCATCAATGATTTCCTCCAAGTTACACCATGTATTGTTATAGAGATCAACCATTGATAAAAACAAGGTGATACTAGCCCACTGAATACATCATAAAATACTTATATTAGTTGAAACGTTTATGAGTTTCATACTAGAACAATGATCTTTTGATTAATTATATCTCTTTTGACAATATTTTTTAATATACTAATATTTTATAAGATTAATTCCTTAAATATTATATAAAAACATTCCACACTTTATTCCTTATAAGATTTTTAATATCACATGAATTGTATAAAATTAATCAACCCTAAAAAATAAAATAATTTTTAAATTATTCATTTTCTTTATTTCATTCTAGTGTTATTTTTTATTTACACTATTATGTTTAATTTAATTATCAAATAAACCATGATTCATATAAACAAATGAATATCCATAAACATGAAAAAATTCAATTGATATGTTAATGAACCTTAAATATAATCATTAGTGTATCATGAATAGACAAATATTACTAAAACCAAGGTGACATAACTTATGAGTTTATTCCTCTATTGAGTTTCATAACATCCCTATTAAACTGAATAAATATATATAGTTAGTTTCAACTCATCTCATGACATGAAAGATCTCCCCACATATAAAGATTCATAATCTATAAATTCATACAAACTAAATCATGTGGGTTTCTAGGGGTTTGTGGTAACATGAAAAATTTCTTATTTACACATGCTCGGTCACAATAAAATAGGAATGTATGATTAATATCATCAGATTTAATTTAATAAAATGTTATCACACAAGACCCTTGAAATAAGAATTTAATTTTACCTAACTAATCACATACATAGGCCGGTAAAGCTAATGATATCTCACTCCATGTAATGATAACTCATTTATAGATTATAAAATTCATTTAAGTTTATTCATTATATATATATATATATATATTAATGAAATAATAAATTATTCTTTTAAAAAAAATTATTTCATTGCCTTATTGATATATCAGAATAGTAATGGAAATTCCCATATTGTAATATTTAAAATAAATATATAACATTATTTTAATTTTAAAATTTCCAATTATTGAACATATAATAATTGTAACACAATATGGGTACTCTCATCGAAATTTTAATTTCATTTCTAGAATTTAATATACTTCTAAAATATATTAAATGAAACACAATATGTACCCGTATTTTGAAAATTTAATAACATTTCTAGAGTTTAATTCTTATGTTCTGTGTTCTGTCTCCAAACACGTCATCTGAACGATGATGGGTACATTAATTATTTAATATATATAGAACAATTTTGTATTATCACATATTGTTTTTAAATATACACAATGTGTAGATATGTTGTTAAATAGACACATTTTGTGAGGATCACGTGACCACATAACAATCTATATTTATACATGGTGTATACTATTGGAAATACAAGTGAAGTACAAGGGGTTTACTTGAATGTTACTTGTTTTATTATGGAATAACTCAAAATGATATTAATTATTATTAAATTATACCCACATAATGCACTGAAAATTACATAGAATTTATCTAGTGTAGAATGATCATTTACAAAATTTGTATAATCCTCCCAATATAGAATAATTTGGAATCTTTATCATTATATTTCAGTTGACTAATACAATACCCATAACTTTGGGCATACCTTTGTTGAGCACGAATGTCTTACGCAATTAGTATGTTTAGAGAAATGATTTTTTTTATAATCAAATATTTCATTGTCACTAAGATAACAGTTTATAAATTATTTTTAATGACATTGTGTACATAACGAACACTAATTGATGTAATTTGTGTGCAGTCTATACCATGGGGGTTTTTAAGTAGCATACACCAACGACACAACATTCACCATCAGTCACATTGTTTATAATATGGTAGAAAATACATGTTGTTTAATTAACTTATCTACTGATCAATACAGTGTTCTTGGATTGAAATTAAAAACACAATTTTTTGATGACCATGGGTACATTATGTGAAATATTTAATTAAAAGAATATCTTTCTGTCACATATACCATAAACATTTCATATCAATATGGAATCACCAATAAATGTTTATAATTTTCTCCAATTAATGGCCATATAAAATAGCATTGTCTTGTTCTATCAATCTATGAATTAACAGTGTGTTCTCATATTTGATAATTTGACAACCAAATGATGGATTTTGGGCAAATGAATAATAAATATTTAAAATTTTCAATTTAACCAATATAAAAAATAAAAATGTTCCAGATCATAGGTTAAGCATATCAAATATTTCCAAATATTTTTTATATATTCAAATTGATATTATTCAATGATCATGGAAAATTAAACCCTATAATAAATTATGTATGTTTATTTCTCAATTAGATTACTATTAATTTAATATTATAATTAATTTGGATATGATAATTCCTATTTTATTAATTTTATTATTTCTCTTGTACATCACCATAATTATTTAAATTAAAAATTAATATCCCTTTAGAAATTTTAACACCACTATATTTTAAAAAGTAAACATTGATTGATAACATATAAGATACAAAGCACCTAGCAAAAACTAACCATGAAATATTACTATATAAATATTAACATTAAAACCATTCTACAAAATTAGAAGACATGACTAGGAATAAATAATTTAGGAAATATATATATAGTTAATACCCAATAACAAAATACCAATTAGTAGAATATTTCTAATTTTTTAGTAAAGTGATTTTATTTGTCAAAATATTATTTTTCAAAAATTTTGTTTATTTTTATTTTGAGAAATTTTAAAATTTTATTTTTTGAACATTCATAAATATTATTTGATAGAAGGTAATAATTTTTTAAATCATTATGTAATTACTATTTAATGGTAAATTTTTTAATTATTTCTTAAAAGTGTTCTTTTTGAAAATTATAGAATAATAAAAAATTTTATTGGAAACAAAATTTTTTTATAGTATTAAAAAAGTAAATTTTAATTTTTAGTATGTTTATAATTTAATAATTTATTTTTTCTTAAAAATAATCAAATTATAGTTTTAATAATTAATTTTATAGTTTAGTTTTCCAAAAAAAATATTTTTATAATTAAAAATGTGTTTTTATAAAGAACTACTTATTATTTTTATTTTTTAAATTTAATATTAAAATATTTTCTACAACATAAATAAAATTATTCATAAAAATGGGTTCTTATATTTTGAATCAGCTGGTCCAAATTTTTTAAAAAGGTATAGTTTATTTTTAATCAGTATGAATTGTAACTATATTAAGTAATTATCTCCATGACAATAACAAATTTGGTATTTAAGGATGATAATAATATGATAAGGACACAATCATTTCATTAATCATTATTTGATCCTATTGGATGAGTGAATATTTGTAATTACCATCAATGTTTCTAAAATAACAAAGGATGGTTCAATATATCATTGATTATTACATAAATATAAATTTTTGTAATGAAAAAGTAAAAATGTCATTTTTATTGTATTGTGTATAACTTTATTAAAAACCAATATAAAGTAGAAATTTTATGTAATTAATGTGTTATATTAGTGTAAAATTTTATATTTTTATTTTTATTTACTATTTTAAGTGACACAATATCTACTTAAAATGCTTAAGAAATGCTGAAAAATTGTTTATCAAAATAATACTTAAATAAGAAAAGTGATTTTAAAAAATTAATTTAATTCAATTTGAATAAATTATTACATTATAATATTTTATAGAAAACAATTTCATTGTTTATGTTTGATGATTTTATAAGATAATTCAAAACGTTTCATGTTGTTTTTGAAGTAAAATTTAATTAATTTTTTTCAAAAAATACATTAGTGGTATTTTATGTTAAAGAAAATATTATAAAATTATTTAAAATCCAAAAAAAAAGAATATATAAAATTATAATGATATATACACATAAATTTAGTAAAATTTCCACTAATGATGTTATTTTCAACTTATAAGATAAATTAAAACTACTCAACATTGCATGATTTTTTAATATGTTTATGGTTTTAGATTTTCGACCAATGTGTCGATAAAAATGGTACGATATAAAACTATATGAAAACCTATCAAAATATTATTTAATGATTATATTAAAATAATATCATCATCCTTATCTAATTCATTTCATTTGAAACCATTTAATAATATTATATTACACTAATTGATGTTTTCCAACATAGAAATAAATAATATATTAAATGAAAATATTATATTAAATTATTTAAAATTAAAACAAACCATATATACACTCACTTGATTAGTGAATTGTTTAGAATATAAATCTTCATTCAATGTCATCCATATTTTTTTATAGTAACTATCTAGAAACCAAAAGGGTACAAACCAAAATATCATAGTGATTGTCAAAGGGGTAAGTGGTGGGTTAAAACAAACATATATGTGTTAAAACATTATCAAAACATGTAAAATTTAAATGGGATGATATTATATAGTCCCATGATCAATATATCATTGAATGATATTAATTTAATACCATTTAAATATAAATATCAATTTATACTAATTTAATACTTTATGTAATTACATGAAATCCCCACCTAATATTATCAAAGGGAACCCCCTTTACTCATCTATATAACCCTAAAGTACACTATTTATGAATTAAATCCCAAATCCAATTAGAAAAACCATACACACATTTTAGATATCTTTTTCTAGCAGAGAAACAACCATAGAGGGATTAATATGTAATGCATTTGACCATACCCGAAGAACAGTTGTATTTCATAACCAAGTGTTTTAATTTTATTTCTTATTATAATTAATTAAAATCATCATATTGAAAGATATAAATATATAAAAATTATCTTAAATACAATGATATATTTTTTGTTCCATTCCATAACAAATATGTATATCCAATTCAATTAAATTAGATATATAAACCATTATTCATGAGTACAATAGTAAAAATTCATACGAAACTATATAATTTTATTCATATAATATATTCTTACAAATAATTAAAATGGTGGTATTAATATCTAAAAAAGTTTTTATTTTCATAATTATTATTCTTAAATTATAAAATCTCCCTGAATTTTGTACAACTCATTCAATACAAAATAATTTCATTTGTGAATATATGTGGATGAAATCTTCCATAAAGTGATGTGATTCATTTTTGATAACAATATAAGATGGATACAATATATAAGATAATTTGAATAAAATTAAATAATTTAATGATATAAAAAATTATAATTATATTATTACACTTAAATTTTTTATATATTAATCATTTAAAAATCGAAACATTAATCATTCATATGTTATACTTATAGTATCTATGATTTTAACATTGATAATTTTTCATATAAAACACTCATGGTTGGCTTTAAATGTATAATTAAACTATGGAAAAAATAATTATTTCTTGGTTATTGGAATGGAGATGATGAAATATAAATCTCATGGTCTATATTAATCCTACAAAATCATTTTTGAGATACATGAATAATACCATGAAACCAAAATTGTGAAAAAATTAATAATGTAATTTAATATAACATGGTATTAAATACAAAAAATGCACATATGATCAGGAAGTATGTTCATAATAAATTAAATATATAGCATATATATTAATTTATTATAATAAAGAACATACATGATTAATCATATTCATTGTAAGGGAATTCTAATTATAAAACCATATTTTAATTTTTTGTGTGATTTATTTTAAAAATCATTCAATTAAATTTCTATATTCAAAAATATATTTTATTATGTATTTTTATTAACCTATTAAATTTATACAGGAAATTAATTTTTTTTGAAATTATTTCAAAGGGATTCAAAAGTAACCTTTTTATATATTTTATATGGAATTTTTCCACTATCATAATAAATGAAAAAACTAATGTTATATTTATACTTATACAATGTTAATGTGTTTTGAAGCTACCAAAATTATTATTAGTAATTTGGATTTCATTATATGATAACATGTTCTCATCAATGAAGATCCATATTTTCCCTTATTTTTTGAATTTTATAATTTATTTTTAACTTTAATTAATATTTTAAAAACTATAATAGTTTTTTCAATATTGAAATGAATATTTATTACAAATATAATGACAAAAATTACATGATTATATGAGTTTTGGTTATATAACGGATATTGTGAATTTTTTATAATGATTGGTTGTTCCATTTTAAACTGAGTACTAGTGGTTCATTTATAAACTATGGATGGGTGGTTACATTATAAACCATGGACTGGTGGATCTGTTAAAGCCATCAAATTGATTGGTTAATTACAATGACCTTTATAGAAGTGTGTTTAAAATAATTTTATGTCCCAAGTAAGAGAAATGATTAAATTATTCATGATATTTTTTACAAAAACCATATGATTTCAAAATGTATTCTAATTAGATTATGTTTAGTGAAAAGTATATACAATGTATTAAGGGTGAAATTATAACATTGTGATTTTTATTCACAATATTATCATGTTTTCAAAGAATCAAATATATCTTTCTCAATAATTTATCTTTTTATATATTTTATGAAATTAATTTTCAATTAAATATTATTTATTGTTTTATAAAATGTTTTTTGGGGAATAATTTATATTATTTAAAATGTATTATTATTATATAGTATTCTTCTCATAAAGTGATTATATAATTATTTATTTTATGTCCCATTATTAATATTTTTGACATTCTTCATGTAAAAAAATTCCAAAAGTTTTATAAGTATATATAAGAAAATGGATTATGTCAATAATAAAATCATATATATATTACATGAAAAGAACGAAAAAATTATATCATAATTTTTTTTTAATTTGAGATATTTATTATATATGGAAGTTTTCTCGTTGTGATTTAATATTTATTTATTTAAGGGTGATAGTCTAGTTCACTAAAACATTAGACAATAATGAAATTTTAATTTCATAGAATTAATTTTTACCATAAAAGTAAATATTTTGTAATAACTAAGATTTGAGTATTATTACATGTATCAGAATAATGGTTTTGATAAAATTAGATGTTTTGAGGATTTAATGATAGATTTAAATAACTTTTATAGAGACCATCACGTTTCTATATATTTATTGTGGATTATTTTTTCAATGTCTTTGACACCAATTTTAATGATTTATGTCGTTTGATTATAATTAAACTAATGATTTTATTGGAAAATGATTTATTATGTTGACGTATATGTATCCCATAAGGTTATCATGAAGATTTGTTTCAATAAAATTTTCCTACATATTTTATTATCATAATAAAATTTTATTGAGCAATATAATAATTATATTTATCTTTTTATAGAAAAAAAATAAACATATATGATGGGAGACAACACATCATGTCTGGGGAGGCCAAGTGTGTTGAACCCAATATTGAAAGGTGGAAAGGTCACAATGCCTACCACTAGCCTACATGATGTCTGGATTTGTTTTAAATTCAATTTTTTAAATGAGGATATGGATAATGAATAATTTTATTATTTGAATAATTACTTTAGTGTATGGATAACCACTAGATTGAAACGTTATTGGAGATAATGTGAGATGTGATATTCCAAAAATATTTTACTATTTTTGGAATTATATAGAGACAAGGTAAATAGAATACAATTGTATTTTATTTGAATAATAGTAGTTGAATATTATCAGGGATGTAGATTTGTTTTAAATGTGGATTTATAGTGATACACGACATTTATATAAATGGATAGTATAATTTGTTGACTATAAAATGAGGGCATGTAATGTTTTTGTATCTAACATTATGAGTGAGTAATATACATTAGGGATAAATGGAAAATTAATAATTCAAAATATTTAATAAAATCCATCTTATTTATTGGTATAAAAAATTATTGGAAATATTTTGAGTTTTTTAGTTGTTTTTAAAAATAAATATGTTGAGCATTAGATTTTATTATTGATTCATGGTGCAGCTTTTCATATATTCTTATATGGATGTTTATTATTTTTGGGAATTTACTAATTTTTGAATAACCTTGTCGGTTTGGAAAAATGCCTAATTTTAGGGAGGAATTTATTTTTATACATTTTGGGATTACGCTATCAATATAAACATGATTTTATTGTTTTAGATAAGAAAATGCTATCTTTAATATTAATCATTTAGTAAAAAACATGAAATTGTTATATAATACGGTTGAATGAAGAAATTATACATGATTAGTGCATTTTTATCTTTATGTCGTCATTATTGATGTTAAATTATTTCTTCATGTATTGGAATTGATTATTTTAAAAAAATTATACCCTATTACATTTTTTTCTGAAGATTTGATAGGCTTTTTTAATCTTCATTTCTTGAAAATTATTAACATTCACATAAAAAATCTTCATTGTCAATATCCAATATTATTTGGCCATTATTTGTCTCATATATGTTAATTTATTAAAATCCCAATAATGTTATTATATTTGGAAACATGGTTTTCCATTATTCTTGATGGATTTTATATTTATTGTTCTAATTTTCAGGAAGATGTTTTATTAACTATTATTTTGATGCAGTATTTACAGTAATGTATTTCCAGATTTAAAAACCATAATTATCGAGATAATTTATAAATTACATGAATGAAATTTATTATATTAGAGGATAAAATAACACCATGGGATTAAAAAATGATGTTCGATATTATATATGACACACAATATGTAGAATAAATGTACCATGGATCATTATGTTATAAATTTGACCATTATAACATAGACCATTAATTGGGGGGAATTAAAAAGATTTACTAATTTTATAGATATATAAATAACATTAATACAATATTGATAACTATTTTTAAATTATAACTATATTTTTAGTACTTTCTTTTTATTCATCCATTATACTTATTCGTTATTAAAATTATTATTAAGTGGTTTTTGTGATAAAGAATTATAAATATTTTATATGAAATTTAGTAAATTTATTTTAATATTATAATTCGTTTATGAATATCAACATATCAAATTTATTTAATCATGTAATTTAGATATTTTTCTAAATAGATTGATATTCAAATGAATTTTTAAAATTATGATTTTATTGAAAATTTAATTTTATATTAATGTATTTAAATATTCAATTTCAATTATTGATTAAACTTGATAATTATTTATTTTATTTTTATTATAAATAATCATGTTATAGTGTGTTTTATAAATATAATTCTTGTATTTTACATAAAATAATTTTTATATATAATTGAATTTTGTGGGAAAACTTTTTTTTTGAATTTCACATTTCAATCCTATGTTAATTTCATACACATCTAAAAATTTATTCTTAAAAATTAGCTATCATATTTTTAATAATGTGGTTAAAATTTTATAATTATATCCATTTCATATTATATAATTATGAATAGTAACCATAATAACTAATAATCAACATTGTAATTGTAAATCGGTTTATTAAGGATAAAAGTAAGATGGTCATTGTGTAAAACATTATGATTATATTATACATTATCATATTGTAAGACTTTATTTTATCTATTTATATCCATTATTAAAAAATATGTCCACTTAGTTAAATGATTCTTTTATTTTGAGTGTTGTATTTTTTAATGAAAAGTAAAAAAATTCCACTCTCATTTTATTATATCTAAAATGTGGACTTGGTGAGAAAGAAGGATACATTGGATTCAAAAAGAATTGGTCCAATGATAAAGAATATTATATTATATTTTTTTGATGAATTAACTACCTGATATGCTAATGAAATACAGACCTAGTATTTATCCAATTATGAAAAAACTAAAATAATTGATTTTAAAATATCTAGAGAAATAAAATAGGAATATATTACTATATTCAATGAATTTAGAGAATATTTATACATTTTAGTGACATGTGAATGTAATATTTATTTATTCCATTTTTCATGTTGTCTTCAAATTAAAATTAAAATAATATTATCCAAATTGATATTATTGGTATTTCTTAGAAAATAATATTTTATTTAATTTTGTTAAACTATTAAAATTATTGAAAAAGTAAAAATAGTGTGGATAATGATATGAAATTTTATACATTTTCCATTTATTATCAAATTTTAACTATATATGTAAATATATAACACGTTAACCTTGATAGCACCATTACAATGGTTAAGTATAAAATTGGTTAGCCTAGGGTCAAATCCAAAATTTTAATTTTACAATTGATATAAAAAATAATAATAATATTGGATGATTTTTTTGACATAATAACATTCTTATAATCTAATAAATTTCATGTTGTATCGATTTTACATTATATGGACAAACATTATGGTATTAAATTTTATGTTTTTTCATAAATGTCTTAAATGGTATAATATAATAAACAATATTTAATTTCATTAATTTAAAATTCCTAATAAAAAATTCATCACAATTGTATCATGATTTTGTTTATGCTGTATACCATGATCCATTTATGTGAAATTTGTAATTTTATAGTATCCAAATTTACCCATAATGAGTAACAACCAAGTTATCATTGTAATCATAAAAAGGGTTAAAATAAAAATGATATGGTCACTCAAAAATCACTAAAATTAATTTAATGAGGATATATAAACACATGCTCAACACAACATTGAATTAAATTAGTATGATAGTATTGTACAATGAATATTTAAATATTATAATTCAATACATTATGAAATTCTAAAATTGTCCCTCCCCTCCAGATAAAGGGCACACTCTCCTTTATTTAATAAATTCACCAAATCATTTTGTATTTACTAAGTGATGGCATAATTCCTTTATAAAATCCTTCCATAGGTTATATAAGACTTATTTTGTGTACAATTCCAATAATATATGGCTTAATGTGTAATGTAAATGTTGTTTTCAAATGACGATATATAGTACATACACCCGATTTTTTACATTATTTAATATTATAATCCTTAAAATCATCATCTACTATGAAGAAATAAATTTAAATATATCATTAATATAAATTTTCATTTTTTTATTAATGGAATACACTATATCTATCTGATATTCTATGAAATGGGGAATGAAAAGATGTTGTTTATCTATATGGTAAATTGTTGCTTCATGATCCGATGTAATTCATTTTTTATAAACACCTATCATGATAAATAATAATAATGGATTTATTATATTCATATGTTATTTGTGTGACATTTATCATTATATATTATTCATGTATCGTCCAAATTATTTTCATTGCATCCATTGATAATTAACATCATTCGTGCTAACATGTTGATTAGTACCAACTTGAAAAATGTGATTTATTTTTCTTATCGAAGTCATATTGATGTTATATATTACTATTTTTGATGTTCCTATATGATATTTATGATATAAACATTTTCATATTAAGTAAAAATAAAACTTACCTTATTTCCATCACTATCATCGAAAAATGGAAGAGGTACTCATGTGTGTGTATTCCATACTATCTGAATGATTGTAATATTGTTCATTTTTCATTACCACCATTCAATGTTAGTCATAAAAGTATAATTTATATATATAATTTGTAATTATTTCATGTTTATTATTATGTATATGATGAGATAATGACCTTATTGACTAATTTCAACTTACCGAATTAATATGGGATATATGAGGAGAATATCATCAAAACGACTTATATGAAAAAATGGATAAATTAAATGAATATAACCTGGTACGAAATAAAATAAAATTAATTATTAACAAGAAAATGATTGTACTTATGTAAATAATTGACATAATTTATTATTCAAGAATATAGTTAATGTACATGTGGAATTAGACACAATGTAATGAGACTATTAAGAATATCATTTCAAATTTTTTAATGATTTATTTTATAATATTTTATATTCTATATTCAAATACTAAAAATAATTTATTGATGTATTTATATGAATATTAATTATTTCTAAATTTCATTTTATTGTCGATTTTGATTTTATTTCAAAGGCATTCATGTTGAATATTTTTTTTATATTTGATAAGGATGGTTTTAAATATATTTACATAAGACATAAATAATTTACCATTTTAAATTTTTTGATTTCAATGGTTTTTATTTCAACCATAATTGTTTCTAAATGTTGTTTCGCACGGAATCCGGGGATGACATCCTAGACGGGAGATTCAAACGTTCTGATCGGTTTCTAGTGGGTTTGTTCGTAGAACCGGAAACATCCAATGATTCCACATACGTTTGGACATACTTTCCAAAGGTAGGCGCTCATTAGCTTGTGGACCGATGAGGCTTAGGAATTTTCATTGGTCGAGAGGATGGGAGGTCGGACTCATCACACCTTTTTGAGGGGAATTATTGTCTACTCCGGGACTCTCTTTATAGTTTTAAGTTATGTTCGTGAATCCTTATTACAATACCAAGTATTAAATGGGCTTTCCTTTAGTTTTAACAATCAATGATTAAATATGTAAGAAATTTAGAGAATCTTTTATATGTATTCGAGGTTCTTCATCAATAGAGAATCATCTGTATCTATTTAGAGATTCTTGGTCAATGGTATCCTTAAAAAAATTTATAAAAGTCTCTTGGTCATTATGATGACCAGGCCGGTTTTAAAGACATTTAGTGGGGAACTTGTAGTTTATCGTCATTCAGAAGGACATGGATTATTTCAAAATTGGGATCGAACCCATAAATGGGCTGCCTACGCATCCTTTGTTTTGGAAAAGGAATCAGAACCCACGTAGTTTGAGTAATGGAGTATGACGTTTATGATTGATGGCTCAAAGAAGGATGTCATAATTACTTTTAAACTCTAAGCTCACGTGAGTCCTGCTTGGTGTGAGAAACAAGAGGTATTGGTAAAAATTAGACAATTGTGCCATGAAAGATGCAATCATAAGAAATTGTTTGGGGATTATGTATGTATGACTGCCCAGATAGATGAAGGTTTAGGATTTACTTTTAGGGAGAAAATCCAGGAACATGGTCCATAAAGGTATATGTGCTTTATAGAGATTTGAATACTCTAACATTGGGACTTATTTCTGAAAAGGAAACCCAAATTAGGATAGGATTGATAATTGGGTTTTACTCCTGAGAAGGAATCCCATATCAAACGTAATTTAGGACTGGTTAAGAGAAATAAAGGGACTTGGGGCTTACTTCTAAAGAGTATGCCCAAGATTATAACTGGGACTTATTCCTGAAAAGGAAGCCCAGGTTAGGGGACTTGGGGCTTAATCCTGAAAAGGAAGCCCAAGATTATAACTGAGTCTTATTCCTGAAAAGGAGACCCAGGTTAGGAATTATGGTTTGGGGCATACTCCTAAGAAGGATGCCCAAATTAAGGGACTCGGGGCTTACTCATAAGAAGGATGCCCAAAATTAGAGGACTTGGGGATTACTCCTAAGAAGGATGCCCATATTAAAGGATTTATGATTGGGGCTTACTCCTGAGGAGGATGCCCATGTTTGGGAACTTTAAGAATTTGGGTCTTACTCCTGAGGAAGATGCCCAGACTAAATGACTTATAACTGGGGATTATTCCTAAAAAGGGGACCCAGGTTAAGTATTCTATCATCTTAAAGGATGAGGTTGAATGAATGAACTCTCAATCTTTGGTGACATAAAGATGTGTAAATCACTAGGTTTTGAGAGATATTCCACCGAATTCCTTTCAGATAAAGAAGTCAAATCAAGAAATCATGCCATAAATGGGTTTGAAGAGTATCTTGTAGACTAAATCTTGAATAGGAAAGTTGAAATGGCTTAAGAGGGGTAAAATGGGCAAGATGGGCACCCAAAAAGGTAGGGGCGCGCAAGTCTTGAAAGGTGTGCAAGTCTTGCGTTGGCGCGTAAGTATTGGTCGCGCAGGTATACCTGCGCGACATGTGGGGTACTTGCGCGATTTTAAACCAGCATTAAAATACTTGAGCGACTCTTTCTTAAAGACTTTAAAATCCTCTTGAGGTTCTCCCAGAAAAGGGATGCGCAAGTTCTATCAAAAGAATAAGGCGGCGTGCAAGTGTGACTAGTTCCCTTAAGGGCTGGCCACTCAGGCGCGCAAGTTTTGATGAGTTTCAACACTTAGTCCTTCCTCCCTCTCTTTAGATCTTCCGTTCTAGGTAAGAAATTACCTTAGAAGTGTTCCGAAAGCTTTGATAAGAGACTTGGGTGTCGGGAGATTCAATCTGAGTTTCTGGAAAAAGATCATCTCGAATGGGGGGCCCACAGGGTCTATTTATAGGCAGAAGAAGACCCCGAGCAGTTACTGGGCGGTTATCACTTAGGTCGCGCAAGTCACTTGCACGACAAAGGGCGTCGCACAAGTGGACTTGCGCGACAGTGATATAAATTGCGCGGTGCAGTTTCTGTTGATCCTTTGTTCATGCCTTTGTCGATTTTTGATATTTTCATCAAAGGATGAATCAATTTGAGCTCAGATATTCCCTTTTCTGATCTTTAGATTCTGTGATGAAAGGAGCGTCAACAAAAGTCCCCCCTCAGAATTGGATCCGGAGAGTAATGATGATTTGACTCTGAGGAAATCGAATCCATCCAAAGGAAAAGGTGGCGCGCAAGTCTTCAGGGCACAGAGGACGGTGCGCAAGTTCACTTCGTGCAGGCCTTGGAGCACACTGGGTACGGCGCAAAGATAGGCTTCTTGGCCTATAAATACATGGCCTCACCTCCGTACAAGCATCTGGATTTCTGGACATCATACCTTCGAGCTCTCGCCATGCAGGTCACCTTAACCGCGCAGGTTGCTCTGTTTTCTAGTGTTTTCCTTGATGTAGAGCTACTGTAAAGGAATTTGTACTTGCACGGTTTATACTTGCGCGTCAAAAACTAGCGCGGCACATGAATACTTGTGCGGCATGTTTAGACTTGCGCGACTTAAATGCCTTAGCCATTTTTCCAAATTTCTTCACAAATATTATGAAAAATAAACCAATTTAAGAGTTAGTTTATTCATCTTTTGTGCGGATTCAGTGGTTCCTAAGGGAATTGGAACGACTGATGAACTGGATAGCAAGCGGATTGATGACATGATGAACATCATTGGCCATGATTACTATGATATCTGCAACAGCACTCTCCCAGATTTGGCTAAGTACATGAAGAAATATCATCCTAATTTTCCACAGAGCATCCATTTGCCTCTATGTGGTCATGGTCATCTGCAAGGAGTCAATGTTCCAAATGCAAACAATTATACACCTGAGATGCAGTTGCACTGCTAATCCTCTATTTAGGTTATGCTGTGCATTAAGAGCAACAACAATGGTGTGAACTATCAAGTTCTTCCTCTATGCCATTTCCTTGTAGATATAAAAATGGCCAACCCATGGGCTGAAATGTTTTCCACTGCCAGTTGGTGGAGAGAATAAAAACATGGCATTAGAGAAATATCTGAAAAAGAGTACTCTCTCCAAATGGCTCTTTACTTCCAATGCTCCATTCTCAAATCCATGTATCCATCTTCCAAGTCTCTTGGACAGAAACAGAGTCACTGTTGATCAGCAGAAAATTTTCTCAAACCGCACTCAAGAACATCCTTTTACAATTGTTCCAAGAATAGCTAGTATCACTACATCTATTATTGTATCCAGTTGAATGAATGAATTCCAAGTTGTTGCTGATGATGCTCGGGATGCCGTAAATCAAATGAAGTGTTATGTTGAAAGCCACTTGTAATTTTTGAAAAAGAGAAGAGACTCCAGTCTGTGGATGTCCTTCTAACTCTTGTGTATCAATGAAAAACACTTTCATAATCAATCATTTGTACCTGAATTCTTTCATTACCGGCTTCAAATTTACTTAAGCCAATGGGCCTAGTAAGCATAGTTTGATTTTTACTAGGATTATAACAAATAACCCTACAAAATTTGAATCTTTTAATTGCTCAATATTACCTAAATCATACAGAAATGTATATTTATTGAGCTGGAACTTGACTTTTATTCAGAGTTCCTTTGTCTTTTGTTGGTAGTTTAAAGTCATGCATGCCGGACATAAAGGGGATAATGATTAAGGTCGAAATAGATTTGACCAAAATGGATTAAAAAAATGATTCAATTCCTTGACAATTTATCTGAAAACATATTACCATACTCAAGTATGAGGGAAAATATGTAAGCTATGGCTTAAGAATATTTGAATCTGAGGAATGATTTGAAAAAGAGCTAAAAGGCATTAGAATAAGTAGTTTCCATGAATGAAGTTACTATTATTTCACAAAACCCGTTAGGGGGTTGAAATATGCAGGGCCACCTAAGGGCATTGGCTGCATAGTTAAATAAATAGCATCTTTCGGCTGACAAGTCTGTTATGTGGACTCTTTATGCAAGGCCACCTATGGGAACGTGCTGTATAGTCAGGCGAAAGAACTCTCAAAAATTTACTTTCCTAGTGCTAAAAGCCAGTGAAAGTTTATGGAGATTCAAATTTTCTAAAGTATAGAGTTTGTTGTATGGAAAGAGGTACTTGAATATGGAGAATATATTTCGGAACAAGAATATCGAAGAAAGGGATGAATATCACTCCTACGAAGGTCTGACCCAAACGTAGGGAAGAAGAATAAACCATAGACTTGAATACTTTCAGATCATGAAAAAGGATATGGGAAAAATATGTTAAGGATGGCTATTTTTTTGCGGATCCCTACATACTGTCGTTTAAGACAAATAAGGACAAAAGAGGCATTCTTCTCAAGAATGATGTTACCATTATTTAACAAACCCGTGAGGTGGTTGAAATATGCAGGGCCACCTAAGGGCATTGGCTGCATGGTCAAATAAATAGCATCTTTTATCTGACAAGTCTATTATGTGGACTGTTTATGCAAGGCCGCCTATGGGCACATGCTGCATAGTCAGGAAAAAGAATTCTCAGGTGTTTGACATTTTTGTGACTAGAAGTCATGAAAAGGGTTATGAAGATCTGAAAATATTTAAGGTTAGGATTATAACACATAATTATGGGTGTTGTCCAATGTATATAGAGATACATAGGTCAATGATAACCATAATCATGTTGTGGCTGGGTCCTGAATTGAAATTTTGGACTTCACTACATATCTCATAAGAATGAGAATCAATCCATATGTACCTCATGAAAGGCAGTTTAACGTTGTGCAGGACGAAAGTATGAGAGATCTTAGTTTAGGGTCATAGAATTCGGACCATAATAATGAATACACAGTGTGTGTTTCCATGAGGACTTTTCAGCTAAGGGACAGAAAGTGAAATTTGGGGTTAGGCCCAAAAGACTTGGGGATGAATTCGAGGGATACTCGAACGTTCCTACATATCCCATAAGGATGGGAATCAAGCCCACGTAGTTCTAGAACTAATCTTTGTACAAATTTTGTTTGTACATGTGAAGGGTGAAAGGGGACTTTAGTACAATGATGGTTTAACCCGAGATAAAATGTTTAGATATCACCATCTATGCACGTAGTGTTTTGAAATGAAACATGATTGAAAAATAAATTTCAATAACAGTTCTCTCTAAAATGATGAAATTTAAAGAGTTTTTTAGTTTACTGTCGTACCGGACAAAAGTGTTGCATAGTTTAACGTCATATTACAAGGATGAAAGTGAATTAATGTAAAGATATTGATTCCAAGGGCGGTTTCATGAATCAACATCATATGAGATGGTGGTGAACCTATGTGAAGAGATTGTTTTTTGGGCTTGAACCATGGGAGGGTGACTACATACCCAGCCTAGAGGGCAAGGATCAAAGTCCGTGTAGTTCAATTAAAGAATGAATTAATGATCAAGTTGTTCTTGGGGACAACGATCTAATAAAAAAAAGTTGTTGGGACTTACACATGGTAAGCAGCCCAAAGAGAGTGTTATGGTTGAGGTTTGCTCTAATCTCACGTGAGTCATACCCATTGTGAGAAACAAGAGGTAACGACAACCTTAACGATGCACAGTTTAATGTCATGTAGCAGGGACAATATGAAGGGACTATTCAATTTAAAGTCTTGCAGTTAGGACTATTGGTGCTGTATAGTTTAGTGTCATGTAGCAGGGACAAAGTACAGTTTAATGTCATGTAGGACATATCATGGACTTTCTGTACAGTTTAGAGTCATGTAGTTAGGACGATGGGGACAATATAGTTTAACAACAATTTAGACGAAAGGGGGACTGTGCAGTTTAATGTCATGCAGTGAGGACAAAAGAGTGCACCATTTTAACGTCATGTCGGACGCATTGGGGATTTTTTTCCCACAGTTTAATGTCATGTTGGACGAAAGTACGAATAGTTTAAGGTCATATGCATGGACCGTGATGATTATATAGTTTAACGTCTTTCCGAATGTAAGGGACTTTTATACAGTTTAGCTTCATGTAGTTAGTACGTCACAGTTTAACGTCTTGCTGGACGTAAGGGATTTTAAAATAGTTTATGGTCATATGCATTGACCAGGGATGATGCAGTTTAAGGTCATGCTGGACGGTTTAGGGAATTGTTTCACAATTTAACGTCGTGTGGGACGAAGTTGCAGTTTAAGGTCATATAGGACCATTGCTGTGTAGTTTAAAGTCCTATAGCAAGGACAAACTGGTGCTGCACAGTTTAGTGTCATGTTGCGGGGACATCTTCTTTTCTATAGTTTAATGTCATGTTGGACGAAGTTGCAAATAGTTTAAGGTCATATGCATAGACCGTGGATGATTCAGTTTAAAGTCATACCGGACTTTTAAGTGCTTATGTAGTTTAATGTCTTTCCGGACGTAAGGGACATTCAAAAATAATTTAGGGTCATATGCATGGACCGTTGAAGATGTAGTTTAAGGTCATACTGGACCATTGCTGTATGAACCCATTGTAAGAATCATGGTTCTGGGGACCATATTTTGTGTTTATACAAAATATTTCTTCAGAAATATGGCATTGGTTAGAGTCATAATGAGTTCTCCATCCATTGAGATTAATGAATAAGCTCTATTGGAGTAGACCTTATGTATTGAATAAGGTCCTTCCCATTTTGTTTCAAGCTTGGGAGGCTTCTTTCCTGGTATCATTGGTGTTCTGAGAACCAATACCAATTCTCCCTGAATGAATGAACGAAGACGAACTTTTTTGATAAAAGCTCGTGCTATTTGATTCTGATAGATTTCCATGTGGTGCAAAGTGCACAATATTTTCACATCTAACTGTTCCAATTCATTCAATCGCTTTTGGGATTGATCATCTGTAGATAACTGATCAAAAATGGCTACTCTGAGTAAGGGAAATTAAACTTAAATTGGCAAGACTACTTCTGTTCCATATACCAACGAATATGGAGTTGACCGCGTTGCATTGCGGGTGGTAGTCTGATAAGCCCATAAAGCATGAAAGAGATTATCAGGCCATGACCTCTTATCTTTATCCACCATCTTTTGCAGTATATTTGAAAGAGTCTTGTTAAAGGCTTCTATTTGGCATTTGGCTGCCGCATGATACCGAGATGAATGGTTGGATTTAATGTTGTATTCTTGATACAATTTCTTCACCTAAGAAGAACAGAAGTTGGTTCCGTTGTATGTCAATATGGTATGAGGGACACCAAATCTAGATATGATGTTAGACTTGATGAAGCTAACAATGCATTTAGAACTGACTTCTTTGAGAGGTACTGCCTCTTCCCATTTGGAAAAGAAATCAGTAGCAGGAAGAATGTACTTAAATTGCTTGGCCATAGTTGAAGGGTAAGGTCCCACCGCATCCATTCCCCTTGTGGAAAATGGCCATGAGTATTTAGCCATATGAAGCAACTATGGTGGTTGATGAATGAAGTTGGCATGTACTTGACATGAATGACACTTCTTGGTGAAATTAACACAATCTTGTATCATTGAAGGCCAAAAGTATCCAAGCCTTCGAATTTGATCAGACAGTCTATGTCCAGACTGGTGGGCACCACAGACTCTTGCATGCACTTCTTTTATGACAGCCATTGTTTCTTCACCATCAATACATCTGAAGAGAACTCCCTCAAAACCAAGTTTGTAGAGAATTTTCTCTAGGTGGTTTGGGCCATCATAAAGAGTAAAATTGACCACATGTCACCAGATTTGTTCTTTCTCGGCTCTATCAGGTGGAAGTGTTCCATTTTGAAGGTATTCCTTGATAGGTGACATCCATCCTGTAGTGTGACCATACGGTTCAGGAATGGGACTAATTTCATTAATTTCCTCTGTTCTGGCTTGAACATAAGGTGAAATTGCACGACGGTGGGAAATACTGATGGTTGTCTCGTCCCAATTTGGATCTGCTAAAGCTGTGGATATATTAGCCAGTGCATCAGCTTGAGCATTTTGTGATCATGGGACATAAGAAAATGTCGGTTCTGAAGTGAATTACGCCATTAAAACTCTGATGTAATCATACAAAGGGATTAATTCTTCTTTTTTGATGTCATAATCCACATTGTCTTGTTTGATTACCAGGTCTGAATCACCTTTCACCTTTAAGTGATTCACTTGTGCTTGGAGCGCTAACTCCAAGCCTGTAATGAGAGCTTGGTATTCGACTTCATTATTGGTACCACCTTCTCCCAATAAAAAAGAAATAAGGTAACAATTCTTTATCTGGAGAAATGAGTACAATTCCTAAACCAACTTTGTTGAATTTAAGATTTTCCATTTTCTTCCCTGTGGGACTTCTAGAAGCACCATCAAAATACATTTCCCATGTTTGAGTATTCTCTTGAATAGAGAAAACTTCCTCATCAGGGAGTTCAATATCTGAAGACGTGTCTTCTACTGAAGGATGTTCAGCCAGGAAATCAGCCAGAGCTTGGCCCTTTATTGCCTTTTGAGACACATACTGAATGTCGAACTGCTGCAAAATAACTGCCCACCATGCTAGACATCCTGTAAGTATTGGACGACTAAGGATGAATTTGAGCGGATTATTGCGGGACACCAATTGGACCTCATGATGTTGCAGGTAGTGTCTCAGTTTCTGAACTGCAAGGATTAATGCCAGGCAGCACTTCTCAATACTTGAATACCGGGTTTCTGCTTCAAGCATAGTTATACTGAGATAGTAGAGGCTATTTTCATTCCCAGCATCATTCTTTTGAGCAAGAAAGGCACCCAATGATCGCTCTAGAGCTGTCACATTGAGGATAGGTGGTCTACCTTCAACATGTGGCATGAGTACTGGTGGACTCAAGAGGTATTTCTTGAGAACATCAAACACTTCTTGACATTCCTTGGTCCAATGGTAAGTGACTCCTTTATTAAATAATTTGGTAAAGGGTAAACTTTTGCTTGCCAAATTGGCGATGAAACGCCGAATATAGGATAAGTGTCCTTGAAGTCCTCTTAATTCTTTCAAATTCTGAGGAGGTGACATACCAAGGATTGACTTGGTCTTCTCAGGATTGACTTCAATACCACGATGGCGTATAACAAAGCCGAGGAATTTTCCTGAGGTTACCCCAAAAGCACATTTTAAGGGGTTCATCATCAAATTATGTTGTCGAAGCTTGTGGAATATGACTTCCAAATCATCCAAGTGATTAGAACATTGTTTGGATTTAACCACCAAATCGTCTACATAGCATTCAACAAAATTCCCTAATAAAGGTTTGATGATACGATGCATGGTGCATTGATATGATGCACCGGCATTCTTTAAACCAAAGGGCATCACCCGGTAACAAAACACACCTTGAGGGGCTCTGAAGGCTTTAGATTCCTCATCTTCTGGGGCCATTCAGATCTGATTATATCCGGAATATCCATCCCTGAAAGAAATTACTTCATAGCCAGCCGTTGCATCAATTAAGAATTCTGTAATCAGAACTGGGAAATCATCTTTAGGACAATACCGATTAAGATCTCTGAAATCGATGCAAACCCTAATTTGTCAGTTCTTCTTCATTACAGGGACAATATTAGCCAACCACTTGGGATACTGAACTTCTCTGACAAAGTTAGCTTTGATTAGCTTATCCACTTCAGCTTCAATTTTGGAAGCATAAGTTGGGTGTGTTCTTCTCACGGCTTGCTTAAATCCTTGATGTTCTTTTGGTAAACCCAAATGAGGAGTAGAAACATCAGGATCAAGCCCAGGAATTTCTGTATAATTCGATGAAAAAATACCTTTATTTTGCTTTAGAAAAGAAATATACATCTCTTTCTCTTCAAGGGTCATGGCCGCACTAATTAAATTAGGGTGTGTATCTTTCTCTGTACCCATATTTTCTTCTCTGAGTTCATCCACAGTGGTAGAGATACCTTCTTCAAATGATGGAGGAGCATCTCTAAGATCTTCCTCTTCCTCTTCATCACATTCTATTTCTTCCATTTCTACTTGCAAAGTAGATGATAAAACGAAATTCTCATGATCATAAGAGATGTCAAAATTTTCACATTTTGAAGAAGAAGCTTCCATTTCCGACCCTATTGATGATAAAGGGTCTTCTTTGGGAAATAAAGAGGAGATGATGGATTGAGAATCGACATCATTATTCACCTCTGATGTTGCTATAACTTCTTCTGGCCTGTTTGGTGAAGTATAGACTTGTTGGACTTCAGCAGATGAAATGAAAACGTCACCACTTATGCTTTCATCACTGTTTGGTAGGTTACCAATTTCTCCCATGTTTTCTGGCTCAATTTCCGTAATTGACATTATGGATCATTCCATAAGAGTATTTTGATTTGGGCCTATTTTGTCAATTTGACTGATAGGTAACACATAATCTGTACTCACATGTGTAAATGGATTTATTGGAATTTTCTCCAAACCATATGGAGAATTAACTTTGGTAACTTCCTTCATTGTAGATTTTTCACTTCCGTTCATGTGATAAAATTCTGCCTCAATGTATTGAGACTCACATGTCTTGAACGGGGCATTATCACCATACAATGTTCCAACTTGACCATTGAAATAGTATTTGAGACATTTATGGTATGATGAAGGGATAGCCGCATGCTGATGTAGCCAGGGTCTTCCAAGAAAGACGTTGAAAGCTGAGTCTTGATCAACCATCATGAAATCTGAATTGGATACAAGATCTCCAAACTGAGTTCTGAGTGTAACTTCGCCCAGTGGTTCTTGTTCATTTTTATCATATCCTTGTAACATCATGGTAGAAGGAGATAAATCAGATTCTGTGAGGCCCAATCGACGAAGTGTACGAGTGGGCATGAGGTTGACTCCTGAACCGTTGTCAATGAAAGCTCTTCGTATATCTACACTATTAACTTTTCCAGATAAGTACAGAGGTTTTATGTGCCCATTCACAACATCTTCTTCATCTTTATCAGTAAAAGAAATCACTTCATGGCATTCTGCAGGATTATTCTCTATGTGATAGACTTCAGCTGTAGCAATTTCAGCTTCAAACTCAAGAGGACTTGACAAAGCTTCAATGAGTGCTTCCCGAAGATCTTTTGACAGACTCAAAGCATCCAAAATTGATAACATTGCTGGTACTTGGGCCAAGTGTTTCAATATATCATACTTTTGATCTAAAGGTCTGCGTTTCTCAACAGGAGCATGTGGTTTAGCAGGTACCTTGGATGCAGATGCTTCGGAAGCGGATGCATCTTGTATTGGGATACAATTTGGAAATATCCTTGGTTTTGGAAGATTAGACCGATTAGATCTATTTACTTGCTAAGATAAAGAAGATGGAATTTTTAATCGGTCTTCCAAAATAACTATTCCAAGACTGAGTTGACTATTGGCAGAAGAACTTTCTTGTTCTTTTTGAGCTCGCTGAAGGGCTCTACCACGAGTTTCTGCTGCATACACAATGCTAGTAGGGGTAGAATTATAGTAGTGGTTTCGGAAAGATCCACGTCTTCCCCTGTATTCTGAACCTCTGGAGCTTCCTCGGATTCCCTTATTTGATACAGGGAATTCAGGATCATCTAGACTGGAATATGGATATGTTAATTGAATCATATTAACAGAACCGAAGATTAACTCTTCCTCTGATAAAGACTCTGCCTGATTGGCCTGTTTAGGCTGTTCCATTTGATGGGGCGGTTCCCGTTGCTTTGAAGTTGATGGCATGAAATCTTCCAGGGTCAAAGACAACTTAGGCTTCGATACATACTCATCTTCTTTCTGATTCCTCTTTCTTCATTGAATTGTGCTGCCCTTTTGAGGATTTGTCTTTTGATGGAGGCTTCACTGCAGCTTTTGCAGGACACAATTGGCTTCTTCAATTGTGTTCGCAAAATGGCATGGGTCCGATTGATTGTCTTTCTGACCATCCAATCATCATATTTTTGTGCAGTTTTTCTTTTGACTTCCTGCCACTCGCCTCCTTCCTCTAGATCTGTAGCGGTAACACACGCTACATGAGCTGAAGAACCCTTCAATTTGACTTGTCCCAAGTCGACCATCTTTTGCAGGAGGTCTTTAAAGACAAAACACTCCTGGATGGGATGCCCCAACATTTGATGAAAGGGAAAATAATTGGGACGGCCTTCATCTCCTTCCTTGTTTGGCCTCATGGGCACTGGTAGTTGAACCAAATTATTTTCCAAAGCTGAAATGAAGTAACCAGGAACTTTCTCACTTCAGAAAGAGTATGTTTTACTCTATAAATCTTAAAATTGTTTTCGTCGTTGATCTCTTTGATCATTTGGACGAAATGGCCTTTGTTGTTGGTGTTCAGGAGGTGGAGCCCTTCGAGAAGATGAAGGTTTTGAAGTAGAAATAGGTACAGGTGCTTGTTTAAGCATAACTGTAGCAGTTTCTGCTTTACCCATTCTCCTTCCTGGAGCTGATGGAATTACACGAGATTTAAACATAGCCTGTATAAGGGAATATTCAATCTGCTGAGCGATTGATGTAAGGTCTCGAAACCCTCCTGTGTATTTAACAGGGATTAATGGCGTACGTAATTCGTCACGAAAATTTGCCTCACATATTGGCAATAGCTCCTCCTAAGGGAGTGCTAAACTCAAGGAATACGTTAATCCCTTCCAGCGAGCAATGAAATCAGAGACTCTTTCATTTTCCCTTTTCTTGCAGTTTGTAAGATCGAAAACTATCGTTTTTGGCAAAGGTGAGCTGAACTGAAGAAGGAATTTTTGACGAAGATCCTCCCATCCGATGATTGATCGAGATTGCAAGCTTGTATACCAGACAAAAGCTGGTCCTTGCAAGGTTCTTACGAAGCATCTGAGTTTCACTGCTTCTTGCTGTTCTGGAGTTCCCATCATAGGATCACAACAAGACACCTAATGTGTCAAATGTTGTTCAGGGCACCCGATCCATTGAAAGTCGAGAAAACAGGGTTTCTAAAACTGGATGGAGAAGAAATTGAATCTACCCATTCAGGGTAAACTTTCTTTTCAGGTTGAACTTGCGCCCGTTTCCCTTCCATAGTTTCTAACCGAGCTGTTAATGACTCAATAGTAGTTATTAACTTTTGAGAAACATCAGGTTGAACTTGGTTTTGGGTAGGTGCAATGAATGGAGCTTGGACAGACGTGGTGGTTGGTGCTGCAACTGATGGTAGTGCTGCTAACTTTTGTTGCATTTGACCCGTAGGATTAGACCTCTGAGGGTGAACTGATAAAAGAGGATATTCCTGATCCAACTTAGTAGTTACAACAAATTCCTTCGGCTGTTGGACTTCAGCATTCTTAAGAAGAAGACTACTCTGATGTAGTTCTGCATTCAACCTTCTTAATTCTTTCATTTCTTCCTCCTGTTGTGAAAACCTTTGCTCTAATGAGAGCAATTAACCTTCTCCAGGGGAAGGATATGTAACCTGATTCTTTCCCTTCCCTTTGTTGGATACTTTTTGGAGATAAGGAAGTGGATTACCTAGGTTCTGAGTAATCCTTTGACTTCGTGTATGCACACCTTCTTCATTTGTATCGGTACGTACATTTTCTTGAGCAGGACGCTCTTCATCTGAGTCCCCTGAGTGAAGCTCCTCTGGTGGATTAGAAACAAAGACATTGATGACATTGATTGATTCATAATGCATCGCATCTCTTCTATCAACATTTTTGTGATATTGTCTTCTTTAATGTTTTTGATGAGACATTGCCTTTTGTTGATTCAATCTTTTAGGAACTTCTTAACGAGCTATAACTTGGAGGGAATCTCCTGATAATTTGTCTCTTCATTCCTCTTGGGGATTCTTCCCCAATCGAGAAAAGACCGATATTCTCTTCTATCAACATTTTTGTGATATTGTCTTCTTTCATGTCTTTGATGATACATTGCCTTTTGTTGATTAAATATTTTAGGAACTTCTTGATGAGCTATAACTTGGAGGGAATCTCCTGATAATTTGTCTCTTCGTTCCTCTTGGGGATTCTTCCCCAATCGAGAAAAGACCGATATTCTCTGAGGAGGGGACTGATGATTTGATAGAGTCCCCAGTCTCAAGAACTGGGGATGTTCTTGCTGCTTCCGCTCAACTCCTCGAATCCCATTTGTTGAATCTGAGGGTTGGGTTAAAGAAGTCCCCAGTCTGACAAGCTGGGGTGTCTCTTGACATGCTATGTCTGAGATCTTCTTAAAATCTCTCTTGATCTTGAGAACCTTAGTTCGGAAATTAGCTGGATGCATTAGCCTGTATCCACTTTTATCACCTTGTTCAACATACCGTTGGATGATTTTTGAAACTTCTGTCATTTGATGACGTGTTTGCTCCATATGAGAGGCTTGTGCAATATTCTTTCCTACTTGATGTAGGAGCAATTCAACAACTTGTTCTCTATATGCTTGATTTTGAGAGGAACTAGTTGAAGCCTGTTCTTGAGCAGGCTTTTGATTGCGGGCAAAGCCCATTGACTGTGGCCGGCCATGGGCAATAACATTGCATGAGACCATTTTCGGAGGGCTTTGATGACTGGAAAGCACTGGGAAATGTAGTGCTCTGTGAATACCCCATCCTCTGATATGAACATCAGATGGAGCATTGGAAATTAACTAACGCAATTTTCTTAGTGCGCCAAGGCATGAACGTTGAATGGTTCTCTGCTGCTTTCTAGCCTTCGGATACCAAGAGACTGATAGAGATTCCAAATAAATCTGACGTTGTAGCCCTTCTATTATCTTAAGATGATTTTCATATTCATCATAATATAATACCTTCTTCTTCAATTGACAAGGATTTTTCCATATGTTGAGACGAATATCATGGATTCCATCATCCGTCAACATCTTTGGAATGTCGTACTGGGAGTCAGCCAAAGGCCAAAACATGACTGGTACCTCACCTTTTGCCAATTTTTTTCTCATGTTCATCATTTCCACTTTATCATTAAATGAAGATTCTTCTACCGGTTTTGACCAGAGTTGGTGTTTCCTGGTTGCTTCATCGGATTCAACAAGATTGGTAGAGAGATCATTTATCAAACTAGAATATGCATGACTTAGGGGTGGTTCGGAGAATTACATACACCTAGGGCTATCTTCTGATTGAGAAAGTATTTCACTTGTTAGAGATAAAGCATCAGACATGATTGGTTTCGCATTTGCAAGTGCCTCAAGATAAGAGGGCTTTCTCGGCACTACATTGTCCACTGGAGTATTTTCCAGGCAATGTGAATCACTACTGCGAAGAGGACTTTCGCAGCGAAGTTCATCATCATGGGGAGGACTACCATAATGGGTTACATCAAAATATGATATCTCTTGCTCCTTGGTCTTCTGACCACACAGAGGGTTCTTGTGGCTCTCATCTGAAGAAGAAACTTCAAGATTGACCGAATTTTCATGAAGCAAGCCTTCATGAGGAAGTGTCTGTTGAATACATTCAGAATTAATGTTCCCGTTATTGGGAACTAAGGGAGTAGAATCTTGAATTCCGACAGATAAAATGTCTGAGGGCTTCAAGAACTCCAGCATCGAGCAAGACCTTGTTGCAGATTGGCCTTTGATCTCCTAACTGTGATGGGCAGATCTTATTCTTAGATGCATTCTTACTCGCTTTGGAAACCACTTGTTGACGAAAGTGGTTACTCTGAGCAGGTGTATGTTCCTGATCAGGAAAGATGGTCAGGTTAGGCTGACGATCTCCACTCAAATTAGGTGTATGTGCCTGACTTGGTTGTCCGTATGATACGGGGGAGTATGCCCCATAACCCTCTTGGACTGGAACAGATGTGTTTGTCTGTTCCGGAGTGAATCGTTGATGTGTCACTCCACTGCTTGGGATAGATTTACGTGTATGTCCCTGAGATGATGCTAAAGCTGTTATGATATTATGGCAAGCAACCAGAATATGAGCAGGAATTTGCTTCTGCTCTGTCACCATTGATAAAATATGTTTGGGGACTTCAGCCATCGGAACGGGGATATACGTCCATTCCAGGCTTGGAGTAGGTGTATGTGCCTACTCCTGTCCTCTTTTTCCTATTAGTGAATCCTGACAGTACTCAAGTGTGGGGGCAGAGAGTTGAGCCTGCCTCCTGTTTGTCATCGGGGCTTTCCGACTGACTTCTCCGTGCACTACCAAGAGAGACTGTTGGTAGGTTTGATTAGTATTAGTAGGTGTATGTGCCTGCTGATTACACTTCGCCAAACGCGGTTGATTAGATCCATCATATGTAGTCAGGCGAGCCTGCTGACTAACAGGTGATGTATAAACAGGTGTATGTTCCTGCCTATAGTACTCCGCCGGAATTGCCTGGCAGGATTGGCTTGATGCTGTCAGACGAGTCTGCTGGACAGCAGAATTACAACGGGCAGGTCTGTGTGCATGCTCGTTGTTCTCCACCATGTTAGGTTGGTGGACTTCTCCGGAGATGGCAGGGATGATAACCTGCCCATTGTTAACCAGATTCCATCTCTGGCGGTTCATCTTGCCTACTCGGGTTCGAGGAACCTAAGATGAATGCCTGGAGTAGGTACCCTCATCATGTTGAGGGCGCACTACCGCACGAGTCTTGTGGCGATTGTTGATGGGAGCCCTCCGGAAGGACCCCTGTCTTTATGAATTAAGGCCCTGAGGGACCTTCTCATTCACTTCCTCAGAGTAAGGGAGTGAATGGAAATTTCGTTCCGGGGAAAACGACCTGAAACGGTTGGAGACGGTAGTCAGCACCGCCTGCTTCTTGATCACTGGTCGCCGTTATCCGGACGACCATGTAGAGTTGTAAACTTGCAGGGCTTGACGAGCGGCCTCCAGAGTTGGTATAGTACTATTGAGACGGTACTCCGTAACCAGTGCATTAGAAACCCAGTGTTGAAGACACTGAGTTGGTGATGTCATCCTCAGAGCAGATGACATTCCAGGAGGAGTAGCAGCATTGGTTTTCACAGCAGCAGACCTCACAGTAGAGGTGTTCACAGCAGCAGTATTCACAGGGGTGAATTCAAGGAAAGCCATTTTGCAGAAGATATTGAGAAAAGAGTTCATGTTCCATATAACAGACATAATCAAGATGAATCCGGCCACTACATCTTTTGGATGAGCACATATGTCAATTATTGTTTTTGTTATCCTTTCTATTGAATTTCAAATAGGGGCTTAACAAATAGGTAAAACATTATTTTAAGTTGGTTAAGGATTTACGTCGGGTTCACCATTTTTGTTTCGCACGGAATCCGGGGATGACATCCTGGATGGGAGATTCAAACGTTCTGATCGGTTTCTAGTGGGTTTGTTCGTAGAACCGGAAACATCCAATGATTCCACAACCTTTTGGACCTACATTCCAAAGGTAGGCGCTCATTAGCTTGTGGACTGATGAGGCTTAGGAATTTGCATTGGTCGAGAGGATGGGAGGTCGGACTCATCTCACCTTTTTTAGGGGAATTATTGTCTACTCTGGGACTCTCTTTATAGATTTAAGTTATGTTCGTGAATCCTTATTACATTACCAAGTATAAAATGAGCTTTCCTTTAGTTTTAACAATCAATATATAAATATGTAAGAAATTTAGAGAATCTTTTATTTGTATTAGAGGTTCTTCATCAATAGAGAATCATCTGTATCTATTTAGAGATTCTTGGTCAATGGTATCCTTCAAAACATTTATAAAATTCTGTTGGTCATTATGATGACCAGGCTGGTTTTAAATCCACTCAGTGGGGAACTTTAAGTTTATCATCATTCAGAAGGACATGGATTATTTCTAAATTGGGATCGAACCCATAAATGGGCTACCTACGTATCCTTTGTTTTGGAAAAGGAATCAGAACCCACGTAGTTTGAGTAATGGACTATGACGTTTATGATTGATGGCTCAAAGAAGGATGTCATAATTACTTTTACACTCTAAGCTCATGTGAGTCATGCTCGGAGTGAGAAACAAGAGGTATTCGTAAAAATTAGACAATTGTGCCATGAAAGATGCAATCATAAGAAATTGTCTGGGGCTTATGTATGTATGAATTCCCTGATAGATGAAGGTTTAGGATTTACATTTAGGGAGAAAATCCAGGAACAGGGTCCATAAAGGTATATGTGCTTTATGGAGATTTGAATACTCTAACTTTGGGACTTATTCCTGAAAAGGAAACCCAAATTAGGAGAGGATTGATAATTGGGTTTTACTCCTGAGAAGGAATCCCATATCAAACGTAATTTAGGACTAGTTAAGATAAATTAAGGGACATGGGTCTTACTCCTGAAGAGGATGCCCAAGATTATAAATGGGGCTTATTCCTAAAAAGGAAGCCCAGTTTAGGGGACTTGGGGCTTACTCCTGAAAAGGAAGCCCAAGATTATAACTGAGTCTTATTCCTGAAAAGGAGACCCAGGTTAGGAATTAAGGTTTGGGGCTTACTCCTAAGAAGGATGCCCAAATTAAGGGACTCGGGGATTACTCCTAAGAAGGATGCCCAAAATTATAGGACTTGGGGCTTACTCCTAAGAAGGATGCCCATATTAAAGGATTTATGATTGGGGCTTACTCCTGAGGAGGATTCCCAAGTTTGGGAACATTAAGAATTTGGGGCTTACTCCTGAGGAAGATGCCCAGACTAAAGGACTTATAACTGGGGATTATTCCTAAAAAGGAGACCCAGGTTAAGGATTCTATCATCTTAAAGGATGAGGTTGAATGAATTAACTATCAATCTTTGGTGACATAAAGATGTGTAAATCACTAGGTTTTGAGAGATATTCCACCGAATTCCTTTCAGATAAGGAAGTCAAATCAATAAATCATGCCATAAATGGCTTTGAAGAGTATCTTGAAGACTAAATCTTGAATAGGAAAGGTGAAATGGCTTAAGAGGGGTAAAATGGGCAAAATGGGCACCCGAAAAGGTAGGGGCGCAAAAGTCTTGAAAGGCGCGCAAGTCTTGCGTGGGCGCGCAAGTATTGGTCGCGTAGGTATACTTGCGCGACATGTGGGGTACTTGTGCGATTTTAAACCAGCATTAAAATACTTGAGTGACTCTTTCTTAAAGCCTTTAGAATCCTCTTGAGGTTATCCCAGAAAAGGGAAGCGCAAGTTCTATCGAAGGAATAAGGCGGCGTCAAGTGTGACTAGTTCCCTTAAGGGCTGGCCACTCAGGCGCGCAAGTGTTGATGAGTTTCAACACTTAGGCCTTCCTCCCTCTCTTTAGATCTTCCGTTCTAGGTAAGAAATTACCTTAGAAGTGTTTCGGATGCTTTGAGAAGAGACTTTGGCATCGGGAGCTTCAATCCGAGTTTCTGGAAAAAGATCCTCTCGAATGGGGGGCCCACAGGGTCTATTTATAGGCAGAAGAAGACCCCCAGCAGTTACCGGGCGTTTATCACTTAGGTCGTGCAAGTCACTTGTGCGACCAAGGGCGTCGCGCAAGTAGACTTGCGCGACAGTGATATAACTTGCGCGGTGCAGTTGCTGTTGATCCTTTGTTCATGCCTTTGTCGATTTTTGATATTTTCTTCAAAGGTTGAATCACTTTGAGCTCAGATATTACCTTTTCTGATCTTTAGATTCTATGACGAATGGAGCATTAAAATTTTTTTTAATTCCATTATAGTATTTTATTTTTTCTTAATAGAAATCCCTTTTTTCCTTTTTTCTATGTATTTTCATAGAGTGTTATAAATTGAATTAAAATTTTAATCTCAATAAATTATTTCTTATGGATGACAAGTATACTTTTATAAATTAAATATTGAAAATTTCAAGAATTTATGTGTTATGATTATTTTAGGGCTCTTCATAATCATTTATGATGTTTTATTTTTTTCTATACTATGGATGTTCGGTTCGTTTATAAATCAATGGTGGAAAGTTATGTTATAAACAATGGATGTGTGGGTACGTTATTTCCCTCCAATGCATTCTATAATTATTATGTTATGCTGATAGTTATAATAAATGTTACATTATTTCCAAATATACCAACATTAAATATTTCTGTAATGAATAGTTTTTATATAAAAATGATGATTTTAAAAGTTATGTTAATAAGATTATTATTAAATGAAATTATTTTATTTTTTTAATTAATAAATTTATAAATTTTTTAACATGATTTTATAAGATTAGCATGACATCAATAAATCCATTTTTTGACTTTAATTTTTAATTCTTATGATTTCATATAATTGGTTTTTTAAAATTAATGGGTTGTAATGTTTATTTATAGTTTAGTAAAATGTTTATTTTTATCACAATTTTTATTTTAGGAAATGAAATCATTTTTATATTTGTTAATGAAAAAATTATTTTATTTATTTATTTTTTATGTCCCATAATGATCATTTTAATAAATTTAGATATTTTAATTTGTGTTTTCACATGATTCTATGTAAGAGTAGGGAATCATATGCGGTCCTAAAGAAAATATTGAAGATATTTCAAGAAATTACTAATATTTTGCCATATATTATTTATTTTTTGGAAAATATTAATCATTAATAAATGATTCAATGTTGTGATGTATTATTGACTTATATAAGGTTAAAGGTTTAATACTATAAAATATTAATCCATAGTGATCCACAAATTTAACAGAATCAATTATTGACCTTAAAATCAATATTATGTAATGATAATTTCTAGGAAGTATTATTTGTTATTTTTAGAAAGTATGAATTATCTTTAGAGTTTATGATGGTTTCATTTAAAATATCATTAAATGTATGGATAGCTTCATATTTTAATATGATTCATGTTTATCATATTTTAAATAGAATATAAGAAATTTTTTGAGTTTTATATGATGATATTTTAAGGTGACGAGTTTAATATCTGAAGGTATTTTTAGTTGGATAAGGTATATGTAGTACTTAAGGATAATGCAAAGGATTATATAAGGAGAATTGTATTCCATATTTTATGATCTTTATAATTATTCAAGAAAAATTATAGTAATTACAATAATGATGTTTTTATATAATTTTATTACTACAAGATGGGAGAAAACACATTACATCTGAAAACGAAAGAACCTTGTTGTTATTTGAAGTAAATATCCTTTTATTTCAATAATGTTTCAGTTTTAATGTAAAATTATTTCTTAATATGAATGCTCATCGAGTAAACAAATGTATTAGGGGTGTCCAAGTATTGATGGAATCCATGAACACAACACATTGGGTGAAAATTCCGGGAGAATGGTTTGAGTAATCCATGCAGGGCATGTAGTAAAGACACATATTACGGTGAGAGGCTGGAAGGTGGAGACCTATATTGTACATGGAAATACTATACCATGTGATTTGGGGAGCATAACCCTCTGGAATTGTCTAAAAATTTTATATTCTAGTTTTTTATTGTTTTTACATGGTTAGTCAGGTCGTACAAACAAACTAGGTGATGTCCTTTCCCAAACGCAAAACAGACATGTTTAGTTCACAATTTGGACAAATGATGAAGCTGAACTATGAGTCCCTATTTTTTGAGTGCAATTACTTTCTTTATATTAATTTGATATTATATCTAACCTAGTTTTATATTACTTTTACAGACCAAAAAGTCCAACCCCATGAATCCCTATTTGGAGACTAATATATGATGTGATAGATCTTCTCCATATGAGCTCAGATTCATGTGATGATCAACTCATTTTAACATCATTGGTATGATATTAATTCATTTTTTTTAACATTCTTCATTTGGTTTGGTATCATTTGGTCTATTTATGTGAAAGATAATTAACCATACTTATTGTTTCTTCACAAGTTTATTGATTTTCTAATGATGTTAGTCAAATAAGGAGATCATACTAGACAAAATATTTAATATAGACCTAAGATATGTAGTTTCATGACATTATTTAATAGTAGAAGTATATATGTGTGTGTTTTTGCCCAATACTCCAATTTCCATAGAGATACCTTGAATGAATTTTAATCCTTGAATTAAATTGATATGTAAATCCTATTCTATTAAATATTTTTCTAAAGAATGATTATAATTTGAGGACCTTTAATTGTAAACACACATATTAGTGTGTTTATTTGTGAAATTTACCATCTTGGGTTGCCTTTTATTTGATAACTTTGGCATGTGACCTTTACCCCATGTCATAAAATTTTAATATTTAATTGATAAGTGATTATTTATATATTGAATTGATATTTAAATTCCATAATGATATAAATTGGAATTAATTTGATTAATTGGTGTTGATGAATGACCATGACTGTTGGACATTCCTTATAATATCTCCTTCTAGATTTAAATTCTATTTATAATGAATTTAACATGTGGGTTAAGTTAATTCATTCCTTCTGTGAATGGACAATGATTTCTATCACCATTTGATGTGATATTGAAATGAATTGTTATTGGTTTTGACCTTTCTTTGTTTATATGTAATTGATTGAAAGGTATTTAATGAAAACATATTTTTATATGGCATAGGTTACACATGTATTCAATAGATTAATTCCATGGATGGACTCGTATGGATTTAACTATGCTTATGCTCGAGTGATACTTAGACTCTCTTGAGTACTTCAAAATACGGACTCAGATTCAGAACTATTATATTCCATGTGACAATTGGACTACATAAGGATTTACAAAATTTAATCAAAGGGAATTGGACATCATTCCATGGGTTCTCCTTTGTAATGATGAACTCAAGGAGGAGAGATGTTATACCACACAAACTATGATACATGGATTTATGAGAGGTTTTCCATTTGTATTATTATATCTTTTTTTATTTCATTATACATATATAGACATTAGGATTCCAAAATAGGAATTACAGGGATGGTCTTAGTGTATAAATTGATTAATAGATGAAATGGTTTATATTACGCCTTAGACAAGCCAAATAACAAGCATAGATTCAGTATTTTCTTTTACTTTGTGGATATCCTATTTAGGAATATTTTGATCATGTAATTATGGGGTAAATCCGGATAATCAATTGGACTTGAAAATAATGATTTAAATAATTTTGAACAATTAAATGAACATGATTAAAAATAAATTATTATATTTTATAGTTTGTTTACTTTTAGTACATTCTGGTAAAATGGTATTACTTTATGCAAACTATATATTTATATATACATAAAATCAATAAACGGATGTAATTAGAACTTGGGTGGTTGGATGCTGAGATTATAACTCATGGAAAACATGTGGAAAACATTATGCACTCAAATAGACTATACTATTTTAGGTATAGACAAGTGGAAGATACCTACTACATGTTCTTGATTGTGGCCTAGGAGTCCGGGAGCATGGGACCGAGTCGGGGATCATAATGCTCGTGGTGATACATTATTTATTTTTTTACAATTATTTTATGTATTTTACTTTGTGTATGTATAATATTTTTGGATTCATTATTAGAGACTTATGAAATATATAATCCTTAACATTGTATATGTGGTTTCATTAGTGGTTGTTATCTAATATTATTCTGTATCTATTATATGTATGTTTTTTTCTTCTACTACATGATTTTTATTTATTATATTATTTTATACACTCTGAATATGAGGTAGTATTCTCCCCATAGCCACACATAGACATTTTCTACTAGTCGGAATCCTCTGGCATTTTGAGAGATGTTCTTGAGGCCATGTGACCAATCTGTCTTGGGTAGCCTTGCAATGGCATCTAGGGATGTTTTTTTATAGATATTTACAAGATAATTCATTTATGGGTTGTTTTATTATTTTGAGGGAATGGAATGGGATTTGAAGGAAATAGAGTTTGGTAATTAGATATTTCTTGGCATAGCTAGCCCACATATATTAGAATCCAGCTTTCAACAAATTATATTTCTATTTTTTTATTTGGACTATTATAATTGATTTGATTACACCATTGAGTGATTAACATGAATTATGATATTAATATTCAATTTATTGTGGGATCTATTGTGTTTCAACCTAAAGAGTTGATGGTATTCCATCTGATGTGTCACTATAGCTATTTTACATGAATCGCATGTCATGATTTATTCGATGTCATTTAGGATGAATTAACTATTTCATAATATTGTGATAGGTTCAATGATATATATAACTACTATCCAAATATGGTCTATATAATGTGTTATGGTGATAATCAGTTGGATTCCATACTTTTTTCATGAGTATGGACCCTCATGGATCAGAATTTTGTGTACCATTGGTACAACAAATTTTAAGTAAATGAAATATAAACATAAAATGAGTAAGAATTAAAATTAATAAGAATAATGAATTCATGTGAAAATAAAATTGAAAATGAGTTTCTTATAATCGATAACCTAATGTATAATTGACATTAATGATGGAAAGTAGGAAAAATATCTAGCTATTAAATGAGTTTTATGACATCAATACCTAAATGATTGAGTAGGTAGAACGCTTTTTTTATTATATAAGAAATCTAATACACATTATATATCTATATATGTGATTTATAGATATGAATATTAATAAGGATATTTAATTGAGCTATTTTCATTGCATCTGTAGACATATGAAACCATGATATCCACTCTTTGTATGCCATGACGGTGTCAATTAACACATATCAGAGGTTTTTGGAGTTGGGCTTCCAGTGGACCCTCCTATACATCTAGTTGAGGGACCAATAATATTAATAGATACAATTTTTGAGGCACATTACCATGAAGTATTGATGAGGTTCATGAACACTATTTCGATTGCACTGAGACCTGGCATGACTAGGGTAGAGTTGACGTATGAGTTCTAGATAAAACATCAACCATCATTTTTGAAGGATGGAATGCTACATGATGCAGATACATGGATATAGGTCATGTTATATAACATTGAGAATCATGAGACACCTTCCTAGAGGTGATTAAATCTTGCTACATATAATATCTGTGGTTCTTTCAAGAGATGTGGTCATGTCATAACTATGATAGTTCATCATCCTAAAAAGGCATAGAAGGATTTGGATATACACATATCTGATTAAATCTATCCTAATACAATGAATGATGATATAGCCCGATATTTTGTGCACCTAAAGTAGGGCACACTAGTAGTTATTGATTACAAATCCTATTTTACAAATGTCCAACACTTCACACCTATTCTGATTGGTGACGATCTATCTATTACTAAAAGATTTGAGGATGATAATACCTATGAAATTCGATCACAGGTTGATGGATTTTTATTAACTAATGATTCAGGAATATTTAATTATGAGCTTATCAGAGAATTCAACTGAATTGAGGTTGTGGGTGTGATCCATGGTAGTTTGGAATGTAAATTGGGTACTGAATCAACAGTTAGTAGGAATCATCTTATATAGAATCATTGTAGTGACATTACAATCCAGATCACATAATCTGGTTCCTAGGTGATGTTCCACTAGTGTGGTATGCTGGGATATACTAGTCCATAGTCAACGAGGGACCCTATCGAGTACTTATATTTAAGAAATATGGGACATCTATAGTTCTTCTTCCAGAGTTTTACACCAACATCTATTAAGAGAGGGTATTCACCTAATCTATTTTTAGGAGTTGGGTCATTATATTACGATATACTTGGGAGGTGTAGAATAATTTCCCTATTTGGATGAGGTGGTGGTCATGGAAATGGTAGTTAGACCCCATTTTGGTAGTTAGTGTCGTGCGATTAATCTCACGGTATTCAAATTGTATCATAGTGATATGGTACACGCAAAATATACACAATGCAACAAACCCAAGATGAGTAGGTTCCCAAACCTTTTATTTTAAGAGGTAATATTCTAGTAGCCTCTACATTAGAATCTAAAAATTTCTATAAAAGATCTTATTATAAATTATATATGTTTCCATTGTATGAATCCTTGACACTATTGAAAATTATTTTGATGGTGTTATGATGCATGGAACTCTATTTGGGATTATAATGGTGGGAGTTCATCAGTTCAGGTGGTTACCCTAAGGTATTGGTGAGTTTCAATTCATATGGGACCACTTTTTCCCCATAATGGAATGTTTTACAAATTTCTTGGGATTTACTAGATAATTTATTTCATTTATTTCATTTATTTCTATCACCAATGTGTAACTTTAACATCCCCATATGGTGGAACGTTTTATCATTAGGGTGAATGGTATGTCTTGGTGATTCTATCTGGACTTGACCATCATGGGAAGGGTAGGATAATAACCTATATTTTGAGTTTTATCTTAATGATTAGGTAACACGTTGAGATATTTTCCTCTCCATTTATTTATTTATTTTTTGGTGATTTCCCCAAATAATTTCCAGGATTAGCTCTAATGAGAAAGTGTTGTCTTTCAACATAGTTCCAAGAGTGACATATGTATCCATATCTATTTACTATATGTAAACTTTTGAGATGAAGGAGTTGAATAGGATGATATATGATTTTGATTTAAAGGGTATTATTGGACCCTCTACATATCTATATGGTTCATTAGTCGTTTTTGAAAAAAAAATTGTATGAAACCCTCAGGCTAGGTCTGGATTACCATAAATTGAATCAGCTAAAGGTTATGAACTGGTATACCATTCTATTAATAGATGACCTATTTGACCTCTTCTGATGAGACTAAATAATCTCAATGATTGATTTGACATCCCAATATTACTAGTTTCATGTATGAACCTTATGAATACCTCGCAATGATTTTTCATTGCCTATATGGTCTATATGTGTATTTGGAAATGTTTTTTCGATCTGAGTACCATTATATTTATATTGAGAAGTTATTGACTATAGTAAGTGAAAACAAGTTATATATAATGATAAAAAAGTCCCACTTCTATAAGGATCAGATTCATTTATCGGGTCACATTATCTCAGAGATATGAGTATCATTTGACCTATAGAAGAGAAGAGTTGTAGTTTCCTTAGAATAGCCGAGGACAGTATTTGATATTTGTATTTTTCGAGGGGTGAGACCAATATTACAAGTGTTTCATAAAATATTTATTATTTCTAGAAATATTTTTCGTGAGATTGACTAACAAGGTTGTGATATTTTTATGGTCACACTCTTGTGAAATAAAAATATAAGAGGTGAATGAGGGATTTAATTTAGAACTGATACTAATATTTTTTGGAGCCATGCTGGTGTAACATTATTTCCAAAGATTCATTAGGTATCGGTATTGAATGATTCCTTATATAGGTGGATATGGATATAGTATACAGGTATTTTTTTAAAAGGTTGGGGCCGAAGCCTCAATTTTATTATTAAATCAAAGCAAATTCCTCTTTTAACTGGGTAGAGGGAAACCCATTACATAGCCCGAAGGCCTAGTGGTCTTGTAGCCCATTACATAGCCCGTAGGCCCAAATTCAAAGGCCAATTCACATTCTGTGAATAGTAACATGCTGTTACAGTACCGCACAGTATCATCACCGCTACAGTGCCCTGCCACTGCTACAGTACCCGCTGATGAACAGTGCCACCGCTGCTACAGTGCCGCTACAGTGCTGCTACAGTAACCTGTGCCCCATGGGTTTTGAACCCCCATTTTCCATGTAGTATTACGGGGTGCTTACCACTAAGCCAAACCCCAACTACATATAGAATACAGGTATCAGTAGTTATATAATCATTATATAAACTACCCAACACACAATCTCGAGTTATCTGTAGTTTTTCATGAATTTTTCTGTTAGATTAATTACATAGAGAGTCTATTGTGGTGTAAACAGACAACCAAAGCCTCAAGATCATTGTCACACAACATGATCTGAATATGATACATCACTGGTGGGATGAATACCTATATTATTTAAACATTGATCTTTTATAAATGTATGTTAAATGAAATGAAGTGACCAATTAATTGAGTATGTGGACTATGATATAAGTAGTCCACCATGCTAGTATGAGTGTAATCTTATGGACTTATTTTAAAATAAGCACTTGAAGGTGAAAGAATCTATGGAATCAATTTTCAATCATCCATAGTTGTGACCTCTACCCTCATGGACATAGTAAGGATGATGTAGTTATTAAATTCTGAGGGCATAGTAATAAAAGGGTGTGTAGTGGGTGAGTATCCTCTTGGTTGGACCATAGGCAAGGATGAAAATTTTCAAATTCTAGGTCATTTAGGGGTTTTAGCTGACATATTTGTATATATGATGAATGATAATGATTATTCATCTTGGTTTGTTCCCCCCAGCATTCCCAAGATGTGTTTGGAAATACATAACAAATTGTAGAGGCCACGTATTAAAAGTGATGGTTCTAGATTCATCAAGAGATGTTATAGCTATCAGCCACTGAAGGTAGAGCAGTCATGATGAAACAATAATTTAAAGAAGCTAGACATTCTCAAGTGGATATAAAATGATGTTATGATAGATTTTATGAAACGTTTATCATGTTCACATAGAATATATGACACTCTATGGTTTGTTGCTGATAAGATCTTGAAGGTAACATATTTCATGTTATTAAAAAGAAACCCTCAGTACAGATGATAATTGCGTGATTTATATAAATGAGATTGTACGAATTCATGTGATCCCCAATAAAATAATTTTAGAAAGGGAATCCATGTTTAGTTCATAGTTCTGGAAGGGGATACTGAGGGTATTAATTACATATGAACTCATAAGTATAGCACTGTCAGATATCAGGTTAGAAATATTTCATGATTTAGGTGCTAGAGGTCATGTTAGGAGCACAAGTCCAATATTTTGGGGCTCTTAGGAGAGGCATATTTCCCTAATTTATTTCAACTACAATAATATAATTTTGGATAATATTCGAATGGGGAATTATGATACATTTCATGGTAGGAAATACTATTCTCCCCTATGTGGGATAGTCGATGGAGAGATAACTAATATTGGAACTCATAATGTTAAGGAGAAAACATTGAAGGTTTAGTTTATTTGGAAGTGGATGAATACTGTGGATTCATGATCACAATAATGTTCTGATCACTATAGACAACCTCTAGAGTTGGAGATTGAAAATCTAGTTTTCTTGTGTGTCTCACTGAGGATGTGACATATGAGGATCTAGAGGGTTGATTTTTTTCATTTGATATTGTTGAATCATCATCTCCCCCAATATGTTTGAGAGTCTTAGTTGGAATTTGTTTAATTTTTGGTCATACATGAACACATATCCTTACGATACTGACGATATTATATTTTTGAAGGAGGGAATTAGTTCATACTTCCACTAGGAAGGATAGTGGTACCTATCATGAAGCCAAATTAGGTGATGATAATGTTTCATTTACTTCATATATATATACAACCCAATGTGGGATAGATTTATAGACCTTTAGTGGTAGTTTTACTAGCATTGAATGACATAGATTGTGTCCAAGTTCATCTCTTAGTTCCTCACAAGTAATTAGGATAAGGATGAGCATCGAGATCTAGAAGGTTTTTGGTAGCCTCTTGTGATACCATAATGTAAATGGGGTTCCATTTCTATAGACATTGTGATAGAGCTTCCATGGACCAAGAGAGTAAATTTCACTATCTCATAGATATTTGTATGGCTTATGATGTCACTTTACATCATTTATATAAGTATGTAGAGTTTGGTGGAGATTATGGGGGGTATTATATGAGATATATAATTTACCTTCATTGGGTTCCCTTGATGTTTTCATTGATTGTGGTGTCTGGTAAACATCAGGTTTTTGGAGTGGCCATAATGTAGAATTAGGATGCCATATGAGATTATGATATACCATTTTCACCTATATAGTAGCCATAATGAGTAGACTAATGTTGTTATAAAAAATATGATTAGGTCTTTCATGTTTGAAATTGGCTGGAGTTGGTAGGATCACATTAACATGGTTTATTTTCCTACAAATAACAAATATAACTCCATATTTAGATTGACTTTTTTGAGGCCCTTAATGTGAGTCCTTATAGGTCATACTTATTCTAAATTTATATATTATAGACCTATCCTATTTTGTCGTAGATGGTGTAGGTGATGACTAAGATGGTCTAGGTGAGCCGTGAGTGGAGATGGATTGCTCATTGTATGCATAAATAATATATGAACTAACATTGTAGGGCAATATACCTATAGAATGAAGAGGAAATATTCCTTTGAGTATCCACACAAACAATGTTATAGAGATTCAGATGTAGAGAAAATCTATCCTCATGGTTTATCAGGATATTTGAGGTCTTCTAGATGGTTTGCTGGGTTTCTTACCGCCTCACCTTACCCCCAAATTTAGAGCAGTTTCATTATGTTGGGAATTTTTTACAATAGTGGAGATACATGCATGACCCGATGAATGTTATTGAATGTTGATATTTGGACATCGAGGATGAAGTGACATTCAGGGACCACCTATTGGTGATTCAGTATTAGTTGGAGAGGATCATGCATAGATGGACCATTTAATTAGTTTATGTTTTATGGCTTTAAGAGACAATGCATGAAGGCTCTAGTGAGTGGGGGAATGTGAAGCAATATCAAAATCCATATCTTTTTTGTTTTTTAATTTTAGATGATGAAAATTTTGAATGATCAAATAATTTATAGTCCATTTATTTTTCTTTTATGAGATTGAAATAAATCAATGAATCTTTTTAGATCCAGATGCTGGGATTTCATCTAAATATATGGCATTGTGTTCCCAGAATTAGTTACATAAAATAATTAAATATATATTTCAATCACACGAGGATGATTTTTCTAATGTATTGTAATATATTGTAAAATAATTCATGAAATAGTAATTTGATACCATTTTTAATAAGAAATGAAAATTTTACCATATGCATGAAATAATTTTGTTCGGCATGAGATGATTGGATAAAGTGTTCATTTTTTTTGTCTGTTTAGTAAATTAATCAATTCATCCATTAATGAATTCATTAAATTACCTAAACCAAAATCCTCCATAAATAATCTATTATAGATGTTTTCCCATGTTATATTAATAATAATGGGACCATTGAGGGGATGATTCAACCACCCATCATTGCAAAATTGACACCAAATTACATTGAGCTTCCGGATCCATGTGAATTTAGGCATTGTGAATGAAACTGATCTTCCTTTTTCATAGGGAGGATAGTTCTTCAGTAAATATGAATCAAATTTTATGTAAGAATCCTCATATTTGAATTTATACCTGATAAATATAATAATTGGGTGGGATAAAATATATTTTTTCATTTGTTTATGTATTTAGACATTGTATACACCGGCAAATAAGATATAAATATTAAGTTAATTTACCCCCTTTTTGAAATGTTTATCTTCATAGGTATCCCCAATTTGTATTCATTATAACATAATTATTTAAAAATAATTGTTTCACGATTAATTTATTTTATTTTCTACCTCCCTTTCATTGTGTTCTTTATTGTTGTACCATAGGGTCATCATTAAACATTTTTGAGAGATATTGAGAGTTATTGTACCCCCTGAATTCCCATAAAATTATTTCTAAATAGAAAACTTGATGAAATGAGGATGGATCAAATAATGTTGTAGGGTTTTTTTGATAGAGCTCAGGATTTAAAATATTAGTGAGGTTTTAGGAGCTCCTAATTTTTTTTTGGATCTTATATGCCTAGATCTACGAATAAAAATCCAATTTTCTACTACAATAGGTCCATTATCAATGGATGGAGTGGGTTTTCACAATTTTACTATTCAAAAACTGAAGTATTTGATTCCAGAAAGTATGATCTAGGACTAGATATGTGATTATTATATTCTTTGGAAAACATGACATCTTGTTGGGTATTCTGAATAACACATGACATGGAAACCCCATAAAACGATGACTTGGGTTTCGGGTGAGTTAAATATAACAAACTGTGTCAGATAACCACATGTTGTGTGACTTGATGTGGGTAAATGGACGAGTACTCTCAGATTTCGATGATATAGGATATTTTTAGAACCTTTTATTTATCATCTATCAGCTGGGGTATAAGGACACATATAGGGTACACAAACACAGTCATGTTACACTGACATATCTAATTTATACTAAAACGACTCGAATGGAACAAGCATGTCCAGGGAGACACAAATTATCATTGAATGGTTGAGAGACACCATGTAATCCATTTAAAAATTATTTATGGATAAATGGGTATTGATATATGTAATGGAATGTACATGAAAATAATGCAGATCCAGTCCACACACCATGTGGGTCCCCTATGCTATGTGTAACTCCTTTTTAAGAAACACCTACCTCCTTTATCTCTTTATTTTGACCATAGATTTTGGATCACGAGTATCCTATCATGAGTTTTTATATATATATATATAATGTAATGGGATTGTTGGTATATTATTTAGAAATATGATACAAGGTGTTCTATGGGTGACACTCTTTAAGAGGCACTGTATGATGGCAATTATCATAGTGGATCATTAAAGAGGAAAAACTTGATGGACCAGGGTGTAGTTCATTTACCTACTTTTTGGTACCCCTTGTCCGATAATGGAATAGGTGATCTTCCAAATTTGTTTAAAACCGATGATATAAAATTTCATAATTCCACTATCAACTGAGTGGCACCCCATTCCATACTTGGATTGGGGTATTTTTTATGATGAGTGGTACCCCCTATCACACTATGGTGCATGTCCTTTATCTGATGTGTGGTATGACCTGACAAACATGGGTTGAGTTCCTCCACCATCTATGTGGTAACCTCTAGAAAAAACATGGAATATGTCCACAATCTACATAGTGATATCCATCTATCACAGTACGACATAGTTCACATATCTATTCTGTATCAACCCTATCGTACTACTGTGTATGACCTCCTTCTAGTGAGTGGAAACCCGATGGAGCACTAAGGAACATGTCCATAAATAAGATATCATAACCCTGGGAATATGGTCCATTATTGTGAGTTGTGAAAAATATAATGAATTACAAAAATTGAATGACACATGGAATGCAATGGATTATTGATGGTCCATTTGGAACTTATTGTTGACACTTTTCTTTGGTTAGTTTATGAGATGGATACACCCATTCACTATCCTACAGGGTTTCTATTATGAGACTATAAATTTATCCTTGTTATTGAATTGTTATAACTCATTTAAAGGGCTGAGATTCATTCTTCTACTATCTCTACTAATTCCCCCTTAATCATTGAGGATTCATATAGGGATTGCATATTTTCACCCAGGATATTGCTTTTCTTGATCATTTTAGGTGTTCTTCCTTGTATAAAATGTCATGAGGGGACTAAATTAGTGTATAGGGATACCCCACTACATTGAACATGTATGTTGGTTGTGGTTTGGATATCTTGATATTATATCTATTAGCATTTACATTTTATGTTATTTTTTCATCGAACTTCTAATTAGCTGGGTATGTATTTTTTCTTTATTTTCTAATTTTGATTATTTTGTTGTACTATTGTATTACATTGTGGTTGTTTCATGAAATATTATTAATATAATTGTTATATAATTTAATTTATTTATTTTCACATCGGTGTTGATATGGTTCTATGTGTTCTAACAATCAAACTATGAAATGTCTACCCATTTCAGTAACACCTTTGGGCACTTGATTCGAGCCTGTGGAATATAGTGGTTGGTGTCTGTTAGTCACAAATGAAGACCTATTGGGATGTGTAATGAAATTTTTTATTATTAAAATATCTCCGTAATAATAATAATTATATAATAATAATTTATATATATCATTTTTTCTTTTATTTACAAACATTAAATATCCTAATTTAAAACAAAATACATTATAATCATAATGATGATAGGCTATACATATGCATTAGTACCATTTTAAATTTTCAATGATAATAATGGAATGAATGAAATTATCATCTTAGAATTTATTAAATATCATAATATGATAAATATATATATAGTAATATTTTTTTAAATATAGATATATATCATCCATGTGATGTGGTGTTGAAACATGAATCACATCACCCTGTTGATGTGAAAGTCTACACGTATGCACAAATGACGTTACACACTTTTTGAGCATGGAATGGTATGAAAGTAAATATTATATTATATTTATAGAATTATATATATTTCCTCAACAAATAAATGTAAAAATCAATTCAATCATTATAACAATTCATTTTTGATAGTGAAGGAAGACAAATTTCATTAGTTTGTGATGTCGTTGTTCATCACACGTATGAATAATTTATGAGTTTTACCCTTTATTAATGATAATCTAGATAAAGTAAATTTTAGTAAAATATATAAATAATGTTATATGAAAGGTAATGGAGTTAGTATTTAATCATGGTTCAAGTTGTTTTAGGGAATTGGATAATGAAATATAACAAAAAACTATATAAGAAATTACACATGTTCTTTGGGAAAACATATTTTCTAAAATACATAACACTTATAAAATTGGTATTATTCATAAAATATGTCCTCTATAATTATGGGATGGATTTTATGAAGTTTTTTTAGGGGGGGTAGAAATAAATTGGTTTTGTGGTGTGATTTAAAGATAAGAAAATTTTTAATTTTAAAAGAGAATAGTGGGGAACTCTGTAGATTTCTCAAATTATTAACTTAATATTTATTAATATTATTTCAAAATGGATCCAAATTTAGTTATTTAGGATATAAATTTAGTATGGGTCTAAAACCACTCAAAAAAATATAAATTAGTGATGTTTCGAAAGTATTTATACTGATATCATAAGTTTTTAACCACTATTTGACCACAATAACTCTTACCTTAAAGAAATAGAATTTTAAAAATTTTGTGACAACATAGTTATATAATAATAAAAAACCCCTAAATAGATTATGGTTTATTATTTAAATATTATTATAATAATGTCACCTATCATTTTATGGAATTTTATATGTTAAATAAATTATTATTTAATATTAAATACTGATAATATTAATTTCCAAATCAATTCATTACATTGAATTTAATAGTAGCAATAAAAAATAAAAAATTACAGAGAAATATGGTATTATATTGATAAAATTTTATTTTAATCTAGAAAAGTAAATCATCATATTATTTTCTCTAATTCATAGTTATTTTATTATTTTAAATATCATTTATTTTAATTTATTATTATTTGAATAAATATGGTTTCAGCACTGTGTAGGCATTTAAAATCAATATTTCAAAATGATGAATTAAAAATGAATTACCAAAAGGGATATTATTATTTTATAATTAAAATTATAATATATATAAGAACATATCTTCTAGAAAATAACATACTAATTGTATTATAATTATTTAAAATATAATCTTGTAATGATTGATTAATGAATAAATAAAATACTATAAAAAACCTAATTAAATAAAAGTTTCATTGAAAAACGTAAACTATAAATTTTGAGAATTATGGTCTATTAATAAGTCTACATAATGATTAAGGTAATTGTTATGGTCATTTTTTGGTTTTAATAATTTAATTTTTAACATAAAATACATGATTTATAATTTACTATGGTAATAAAATAACTATGTCTTCATTAATAGTAAAAAAAATAAAATTTAAATATTTAAAAAATTTTGACCCACTTATTAATAATATTTCTTCTATTTTTAAAATGTTAAATCACATAAGCTTTATATTTTTTAAATTTAACTTCAATACTTAGATGGAAAACATTTTTTTAGAAAATTGGCCTTTATAAATATAACATATTTTTATACTACGTCCAATTATTAAATACATTTAAAAAATAAATTTACTTTTAAAATAACAAAATGAAATAATAAAAATTTAACTGATTAAAAACATAAATTTATATTGTAAATACATAAAATTAAAATATTGTTTTCAAAAAATTAGTATTTCTCATTATTCATTAACAAAGAAATATTTTTAAAATAATCCTAAAATTTCATTAATATATAATTTTTATATGTCTGATTTACAAATAATATTCTTTTTTTCTTAAAATTATATAATTAGATAATTAAAATTTTCAATAATTGTTTAATATTAATGAATCGAATAAAACCATTTCCTTTTTTATTATAATAATTAATAAATATATAAATATTGAATATAATTAAATAATTAATGAATACTAATAAATATTGAAATGAATTATACAATAACTAATTGGGTGGTTAAAATCCCATAATCTATTTTGGATATTTCTTCCTAGAAATATTTAATCTTAGTTCTGTATGGAGGTTTTGAATTTTCAAATACCATTTCTTAAATCTCACAACATAAAAAGTTTCAACAAATTTACATATTTAATGATGTAAAATTATGTACGAATTTCATATATGGTGCAATATAACTAGGTTTCTAAATTAGATACTTTATTTTGGAAAGTTAAAACATTGATATTGAAAAAAAAAATCCCAAGTATTTGTAGGTAGTTTTAGATAGCATGCTCAAGAGAAAGAAAACCACCATTAAAATTCATATATATAATTGATTCAAGGATATTGTTTTTTTGTTAATAAATATAAAAATTTAACATTTTTTCTTCTAAATTATTTTCCTAGATTTGAAGAATTACATTACTCTCTATTATAAAAACATAATGAAATATAAATACCTGACTGAATTAATTTTATTTTTGTAATCAATTCCAAATATAGAATCATATTTTCCTCCCAATAAAGACTATTTAGTTGATATATTAATTTTCTAATGAACTAAAATCATTTTCATTTGACTAAAAAATCCAAAAAAGAAAAATATTTTCATATAATACATAAATATTAACAACAATTGGTAATAAAATAATATGTAATTTCTTAAAATTAATAAACCATTAAACGAAGAAAAAAATTAATTATAAAAACTTAACTGTAATACCCAATGTTAGACAATTATCATTCGATAAATAACTATCCAAAATAATCCTCAAAATATTACAGACTAAAATTTAAACCCATAAATTAGAATGATTTGATTAATTCACCTTCTTAAATAAATTTATAATTTTTCTCTATTAATGTACATATACTAGACTCATAATATTTATGATACACTACACATTTACAATAATAAAATTAATAACCAAAATCCATAATAAAATCACTTCCATATCCAATTTTTAATTTCACATTTATTCCGAAAATATAATTCCAAATATTCTATTTACCTTAATCATATAGGGTACCCAAAATAGTGAAGGTCTTCTGAAATTACATTAATAACTTAATAAAAAACAAATTTATTATAACCATTTTATATAAAGGATCAAATATATATTCCCAAAGTATAATTAATCATTATTTGTCAGATCATTAAATTAATGGATAACAATGGCATTTAAACTAGTCCATCACAAAGGCTATTTGTAGTCAATATACCATTTCCGCCCTTAAGTTGTATGATATCTCCATATGAAATTACTGAATGTGATGGGTTACCACCAAAACTATGGGTTGTTGATTTCATAAATCAATATTAATAAAATAATTGTTCAGTTCTAAAAACATGATAGACATTAAAAAAAATACTATTAAAGAGTAATGATGTTCTCTATCATAAAATATCATCTCATACCTTACAATTTGCATCCCAAAATGTAATATCTTGTACATAACTCAATATAAATGATCAAATAAACCCTAAAATTTATTAATAACTTTTAAAAGTTAGTAAAAAATAAAAATTAATTTTAACCCATATAATAATTCATGTAAACAAATTTTTTATAAAATCACATTTCAAAATATAATTTGCCTCCTTAAAACACCATAATAAAAACCCCCAAATAGGATGTTTATGAATCCAAACTAATGGTAAATATCAATATTATATTCCCATTATGGTTTCCATAAAACATAAGATGACATATTATGAAAAAATAATATCCTAAAAAGTGGTCTAAACATAACTCCAATACCAACTATAAGAGTCAGAGACCATTACCCCCATATTTGGATATATGAAAAAAAATACATTTCTGGAATTGATACAAATTAACATTAAAAAAAACATTCATAAAAAATTTAAAAAAAAGCATAAATATATTGGGTCACTTTGATACTAATGGACCTTTTTGGATTGTAATTTTAATACAATGAGACATAATCATAAATATCATGAAAAAATAAATAACATGCTAATAGAAATATCTATAATCTCGCAAAATAACTTCATTTCAATAAAAATTCATATAAATAACCTACATAATACCTTTACATATAACATTGGGAAATTAAAAATACGGTAATGGTGAGATATAATGAACAACAATGTTAACCAAGGGAAAATTCAGTGACTACACAATCATATCTTAAGAAAAGGAGAATTAAAACCAGAACATAATATTTGAAAATAATACCACAAAGATCATAGATCAATATTCATGAATTGTGGAATAAATCATTAGTTTTACACAATACATTATCAATATTGGTTCAAATCCCATAAAAGAATAACATTTTTATTAGACTTGGAATTGTGGCACATACATATGAATAGTAAAACATCTATTTAGTGGTAATGTATATTTTTTAAGACATTCATAGTTGAATGTGTTAACCCCTTAAACTATCATTGCGAACAGGGTTCACTCATAAGTCTATCATGGTGGAAAATATCCATTATTGAATAGGGTTCACACCTCATTCATGTCTTGTTTATCTCAAGGGATATCAATAATTATCCATTGAATTTGAGGGAGATATATGTCCCACCATTCAATTAATGAAAATTATTGGTACTTTGCCTACATAATTAGAAATCATTGGTCATATAAAAACCAATGAAAATTAATGGTTTTCATAAACATATTATATTATAGAAACCCATGTAAAATAAATATTTTTCATAAACAATTCTTCTTTTTCCCATAAAAATAAATCATCCATAAATGAATAAGGATTTTATCATTATTTAATATCAATATAAATTTTTAATTTACTTCAAAGGATTTCATTTTAGATGAATATTTATTTTTATATATCACTTGGAAGAGTTTATTAGAAAAACAAATTTTTAATTTTAAAATGACTTCTTATTTTAAAATTATGTGAAAGTTTAATTAAAAATATATATTTGAAAATAAAATTAAAATAATTTAAATTAAGCTTGAAATAATTTATCCTTTATTATTTTCCGAAAATACACTAATTCCATATAAGTTAAACAAATCCCTCATTATGTTTTTAAAGGAAAACTCATGAACTAACCCATTGGGAGACGAATAAAAAATGAATACTTTCAAAAAAATCAAAAACATTAATCATTGTTAATTTTTTGTAAAACAATTTAGGGAAATTTTAAAATCCCTTTTGATATTTATTTTAATAACCTAGACCTATGATTGAATTATTCCCCAATAGAGTCATAAACATTCACATTCTAGAATAATGATGTGATCAATAAATAAATTAATACCACTATGGTAAAAAACAAATTATAAATCCAATGATTTAAATAAAAATATGTGGATATGTAAATAACCATATAATTCAAATTAATAATTATAAAATATAATTAATAGTAAATATATAAATTACAAAAATGAATCAATTGTTGATTATGGAATATGTCCATTGAAAAAAAACTGAGAAGAAAATATCATACCATGAGTCTCCATCAAAACATATGCTCATTATCATAAAAAATAATAAATAGAGGACAATTATTCATATCTCTATGAAATGTTGTGATGTTTATTATTCCATTTATCTAACTTATTACCATGTCATATCAATTAAATAATCATTTAGGTTCACGATGGTTTTTTTAATTATATTTTATACACAAGACCAAAATGACATCATTAGGTTTATTGTGGTCCTATTTTTCACTATTAAACAATATATAGTATAGTAATAATGATTTAATTAACATTTTTATATATAATTTATACATTTATATCCAAAAGTAAAATTTAGTTCTGAAATATTAACTACATTGCAATAATAGAGATTGTTTGAAGTACATACGCATAAGTAATATTACCATTTTCAATGAACAAAAATGTAAAGAAATAATTATTAATTTAATAATTAAAAAATTATCATAATATAATATATATCATACAATTTCATTTAAATATACATATATATCTACAAAGTGATGTGGTGATGAAAAAATATCATATTTAAACGTTATTTTCATCTTTATAACATGTTATTGAAGATGATGATGGAAAAAGAATATCATCGGTCGGTTTGCAGGGTGATAGTCTGTTGTACTAACAAACAATGAATTAATTTCCATTATGAAGGAAGAGCTGATGGATTTATTTCATGAAACTATCCAAATGAAATCAAAATTTGTGGGATTTTTTTTATTATTTTATCATTATTGAATTTGGATTTAGGGACATGCGAGAAGAAAGAAAACTAAAACATGCATATAAAAACTATACCTCTTAATTTAAAAACCTTCTATTATTAAAAACATAAGAAATATTGAAATATAATTATTACAAAAAAAATACATATATAATAATATTTTGGATTCATGGAATGAATTTATTTTGGGGTTTTATGACCCAAATGGGTTCTTTATGGGTGATGTAATGAGAATAAGAATTTCCCGTTTATAAGAGTGGGGAGGGTGACTCTTGGAATTTCCCAAAATATTAAATTAATATATGTTAATTTTCAATTCCAATTGGATAAAATATGAGTTATATAAAATAAAACATTATTATTGTTTTAAATTCTATTATATATTATATTTGTTACAGGTTTTGATAATATTTATATTTTATCATTTGGTTTTAACCCATATTTAATCCACATAGCACTTACCATGACATCATGGATATTTAATCTTTTAGAGAACAAAAATTTACTATAAAAGGAAAAAATGAACCCTAAATTTACCATGGATTATATTTTAATCCATACACTAACCACTTTTCGAAATTAATGTTTTTTAATAATTTTTTATAATTTAATAAAATATTATTTTGTAAAATATAAATAATGTCATTTCTGAACCACTAATTACTTTTACAATTATAATAAAATATAAAATTATTTGTTTATATTTTTTATCTAATATTTTAATTATTTTAATATATTGAATATCATTTAATTTTTTTTTCATTAATTCAATAATTTTTGAATCAGTGTTTACAAGCATTTAAGGTAACTAATTTTTTTAATTAATGATTGTAAAAAAGATACATTAATAAATTTATATATTCAATATTTAAAAATTAAATTTATAGTATAACATATACACTATGTAAGGCCATATTAAAAATATTACACTTCTTAAGTATGTTAGTGTTATTTATTTGATCATTCATTACATAAAAAACTACAAGGTTCATAATCTATTAGCAGTGGCCCCAAAATGTAATATATTCAACCATTTGATACTTAAGGATTATATATAATAATCTAATCAGATTTAGGTATTTTATTGGGATATTTTATGGTTCTTATTATTATTTTTGTAACCGATATTACTTGATTTATACATTATCATTGTAATAAATTTATTATAACTACTATTCTAATTGAATAAAAATAAAAGTTCCCTATATATTAAAATTTGACCACAAACTACCAATTTGAATTTAATTTTTATAAAATAAAAACATATAATATTCATAATTTTATTTAAAATTACACCCAAAAAACATGATGAAAAATATTTTTTCAGAAAAATTACATTTATAAATATCATATGTTTTTATAATACATTAAAAAATTCCACTGGAAAACCCAAAATCTGAATATTATAAATAAAAATGAACTATTCATTATTTTAAACCTATTAAAAACATTATTTTACTTTGTAAATAATTTAAAATAAATTAAATCTTTTAATGAAAATCATTATTTTTTCACTATTCCTTGAGATATCAAATGTTTAGTAAAATTATTCAAAATTCATTGTATTATAATTCTGAAATGAAAAATTAAAAAATGAAATTAATTTTTCAATATTAAAATTATATGAATTTAATATTTATTTTTTTAATTAAATTCATTTAAGAAATGTTATTAATAAAACCATTCACATATTAACATTCTGATCTACTTTCTATATTTACAATGAATAATACTAAATAATTCTGAAATACTTATAAATATTAATATAAATTATTTTATAACTACCTGGGTTGTTATAAATAATGATCATAGAGATAAGGTAACATTGTTTGTACATCATTTTCTTCATTAATAATATTTATACCATTAGTTTTGGATGATAACATGAGTCATTTATAGTCCAATTGACCATCTATGTGTTTCTTGACATTATTGAAATCAACCTCACCTAAAATCTTATAGAGAATAACATGATTGAGGGACTATAGAATATAAATCGTTTTCTCAAGTAAATTTACAATGCATATGCTCAAATACCACATTTATTTATTATTACAAATTATATGATTATCTTTCACCAAAAAAGATCAAGGGGATATTTTCATGGTTGAATGAAATGGTATTTTCTGAATTGAATAATAGTGTGTTATTACTGACTTATCATGATTTTTAGCTATAGAGAAATGAATCCAATTTAGTTATCACTATTGATTTTATCAATCCATAACATCCAATATTATAAGATCCAAAATATCCAATAAAATGGGATTTCTAGACGAATTATTATATATTCAATAATTAAATAATCAAAGCCTTGATTTGATAAAATTGTAAAATTTAATTATTTCTGATTTACACAGCAAAATTCCGATCGCATTGTTCATTGATTTGTTTAGTGGACTTTACATTGCTGAAATACTAAAATCATATTTCAGAAATGATTTCCTCTACATGAAACCATTTATTATAATGTAAATCAACCATTGATAATAAGTATGTGATTCTGGCCAAAAAAAAACCATTGTAACATAATTATATTTGATGAAAATTAGATGGAGTATACATGATAACTTTGAACTATTTTTTATCTAAATATTTTGAAAATATTCATTAAATAAAATTATATTTTCTTAGAAAGATATTTCTTATATTATGATTTCAAATAATTCATTCTATTCATCGAAAAAAATTACATCATTTCATCTTATTATAATTTTTCAACCCTCCCTAATAAAATAATTTAGACATTATATATTTTCATCATTTAATTTAAGATTTGTTTTTTTATTTACATTATTATATTTATTTTCAACATTAAATAAACCATGAACCATATAAATACATCGTTGACCATAAATATGAAAAAAACATTTCATAAGACAACGACCATTCAATGTAATCATTTTTTATTAATAAGAGTTAAATAATCCTCACCCTAAGAGGAAATATCATTATGAGATGACTCCACTATAATGTTTGTTCTCTTATCTATTTCCACCTATATTATCTGTTGTTGGTCTCAAATTATCTCACGGAATGAAATGTCTCTGCCCATATAGAGATTCGTCCAATATAAATTATTACACACTCAATCAGTATGTTTTCAAGGGGTTTAGTGTTACATTTACTAATCCTTGGATACATTGTCCCATACATAATAAAATAAGAATGTACAAAGAAAATATCATCATATTTAATTAAATAATTTTTTATCCCATAATTCACATTTAATATATAATTAAATCTGATAAAAAAATCACATTCATAGTCCATTAATTCCTATGTTATTTCAAAACCTGTAATTATATCACTTTTATAGAGCATTGCATTCATTTAATTTCATTGATATTTTTATTTAGATAAATTTTAATGAAAAAATAAATTAATATGTTGAAAAAATTATTAATTAATTAATTTCTATTATATCAAAACATTATTTGTTATTAACATCATATATTATTTTAAATTAATTTATTAAATTACTATAATATTTAAATATCCAACGATAAAACTATTAAAAATGAGAACACATTTTGGGTAAAATCATTGAAATTTTAATTTCATTACAAGAATTTAATATACATATAAGATATAAAATATGAATAATAATATGTACAATTATTTGTAAAATAATACACATTCCTATAGTTTAATTATTATGTTCTATGTTTTTTCAACTAAAACGTCATCTAAACATTGAAGGGAACCTTCATTGTCTTCTATATATTGAAAATTTTGTATTCTCACTTATTGTTTTACGATATAAACATTGTGTGTATTTTCTGGTCAGTCTATACATTATGGAAGGAGCATGTGAAAACATTACAGTCCATTTATAAACTTGGTGTATACCATTAGAAATGGAAGTAATGTATACGGGGGTGTTCTTGATGGTTACACGTTTTTTTATTGAGATAATTAAACTGATATTAATTATTATGAACTTATACCCACATGATGCAAGAAACATTTCATGTCATGTACCGGGTATGGAAACATTAGTTACAAAATGAGTATAAATCTCTACTGATCATGTAATTTGGCTTCTTTACAATTAAATTTATGATGACTTCTAAAAAACAAAACTCACATGGTGTATCTTTCCTATGTTCGGATCTATTACCAGATGTGTACATGTAGAAATGTTTTTTTATTAATATATTTTTATGTCACCATACTAGTAGTATATATAATTTGGGTAGTGAAATTTGGTACACAAACCACACAAATTTAGTTAATTTTGGCAGAGTCAATATCATGGGGGGTTATATAGAGTGTTCACCAACAAAAGATATATACCACTTAGTCTTGTTGTGTATAATCTGGCAGACAATACATGTAGTTTACTGAAACTAGGTAATTATCTAATTTGTGTGCTAGGGTTGAAATTATCTTAAACTTTTTTTAATAACCATGATTACATGATGTACAATATTAATTTACAATCATATGTTGTTCTCACATATACCATAAACTTATAATCTCCAGATTTTATCACCGATAAATAATATTATTATTTTTTTTCATTTTATTCTGTTATGGAATTAAATTATCTAACTCTCATAATCTATGGATTAAGATTGAATTCTCGTATTTGATAAAAAGAAAACCAAATGCTGGAAATTTATTAAATAAAAAAAATAATTTATATATTGTAATGTTTACACTCAAATAAAATAATAATATTCCATAGAATAAGGGAATCATCTCACAATTTTGCAATTTTTTTTAAATATTCCAATAGATAATTTTCAATGATCATGGAAAAGTAAACTGAAGAATTTTTTATATTGGTATATTTCAAAATTAGTATATAATTAATTAAAAACTTGAATTAACATGAACATTATAATTGTTCATTGATAAATTTGATTGTTTATCATATCATATATCAATTTTCTATTAAAATCCAATCTACTACACCTCCTCATATTTTAACATGGAGAAACATTAAAAAGCAAACTATGTTTGATAGTGTATATTCCACACAACACTAATTTCATACTAACCATGATATATTATTATTTAAATATTATCATTATAAACTATAAATTAAATTATATATTATTAATAGATATAAATAATTTATAAGTCATATATAATGTTTATAGTTAGTATTAAATAAAACTTAGTGAAAAATTACTCAATTTTTTAAAAACTAATTCTATTTTTCCTAAAGACTTTTTATTTAATTTTTTTATTTTATGAGAAGGTATAATGATTTATTTCATGAAAATTTAGAAATATTATTTGATAAAATTTCATCATTTTTTATATCATTCTATCAATAGTATCTAATGGTAAAATGTGGGGTTTTTCATAAAATTATTATATTTAGTGAATATTGAAAAATATTGATTCTTATTAAAATAAGTATTTTATTTTATATTATTGAAAATATAAAATTATATTTTTTATAAAATTTAAAATATAATTATATCAATTTTTTAAAAAATAATCAACTTATAGTCTTAGTAATGAATTTTATACTTTAATTTTTAAAGAAACATTTTTTTTATGAAAAAGGATTTTTCTATTAAAAAATGTTTCCATTTAGTTTTCCATTTTAATATTAAATTATTTTTTAATACTTATATAAATTGAATAATAAAAAATTTATTCTAATTTTTTAATTAGCTAGACCATATTTTATAAATTGGTTGAGATTAATTTTTATATGTACTAATAACATCTTATTTAAATAATCATCAAAATGACAATTAAAATTTTGGTATTTAAGGTCGAAAATAATATGATAAGGAAAAAAATTACCTTAAAACATTCATTATTCTTATTAGATGAGTAGATATTAGAAAAAACCATTCATGTTTTGAAAATATGGAATCATAATGTTGTATACCATTGATTGTATCCTATTTGTTATTTTTTGATAATGAAAAATAAAAATATAATATTTTGTTTGTTTTGTTATCTATAAATTTATTTAATTGAGATATATAGATGAAATGTAATGTTTTAAAATAATTATTTTAATGTTAATTTAATTTTTTTGGTATTTATATACCCTTTTAGTGATGAAATAATTACCTGAAATGCTTAAGAAATCCCAACAAAGTATTTATTCAACTAATAGTAAAATAAACATACTTCATTAAATAATTAAAGTTATGAAAATTTAGATGAATTATTACATTATAATAATTTTTTGGATAAATAATTTCTTTATATTGATGATTGGTTCATTTTTAGATCCTTTGCTTTCATGTTGTATTCAATGAAAAATTATTCAAATTTTTTCATAAATTACATTAAAATTACATGATGTTAAACAATATACTATAAATTTATTTTCAAGTCAAAATAACCATAGAAATAAAAAATTATGATCCTAAATGGAATAATTATTTTCTACATTACATTATTTGTGTAATTATCAACTTATAGGTAAAATTAAATCCTAAAAATATTAAAAAAAATATTACTGTTATGGTTAAAAGAGGTTAACTGAGGTGGTAATCTAAATGATAAGCTATAAAATCTTATCAAAATCTATAAAAAATTTACTTTATAAAAATATTAATAAAATATCATCATTTTTATCTAATTCATTCCATTTTGAACTTTTAAATTTTATTATATTAGAATATTTCATATACATCCAAAAATGACATAATTAATCAATTATAAAAAACAAAATTTTTAAATGATTTAAAATTATAAAACAAATAACGTCATCATCAAATTTATTATGAAATCGTCATAAATATCAATTTTGGTTTGTTTATGGTATAGTTTTTTTATAAAAACTATCTTGACCCATATTGTGTAACACATGAAATATCACGGTAATCATCAAAGAGGTCAATAGATGGTTAAAACAAAATTAAATGGGTAATAAATCCTCAAAATAAGAAAAAATGTTATGGGTTCATATTATTTAGACTCATAATCAACTTATGTTAGAATAATATTAACTTTAAACAATTTTTATATTAATGTTAATTATTATTTCTTTAAAAAATTTGGAATTTTAAGAAATCTCCACCTTTTATTAATAACGATCCCCACTCTACTATTCTCTAAAAACATCAAGAACAATTTTTATCCTAAAAAATGTGCCCATAAACCTTTATAAAAAATCTATATACGTTTTAGTGGCATTTTTCGGCTGAGAAACAACCATAGAAGGCGTACTGTGTAAAACAATTTGAGAATATCTTAAGAATAGTTGTACATTTTAACAATGTGTTTTAATTTTATTTATTATTCTAACTAATTGAAATCATAATCTATAATGATAAGATAATATAAAAACTATCTTACATATAATGATATTTTATGATAATACCATAATATATATGAATCTCCTCTTCAATCATGTCTGTAATGTAAAATATTCATCTTGTTTAAAGCTAAAAACATCCATGAGGAACTATATAATTTTTATTTAACAATCAAATCCAAGGACTAGTTAGACTGATGATATTAATTTATAAATATTTTTTATGACATAATTATAATTCAGGAATGAGAAAATACCATATAAATTCATATCATTCCATCCATTGAAAAATAAATTCGTTTATGAATATGTGTGGATTACAACCTCCAAAAAGTAATTTCATTCTTATTTTTTATCCAACAAAATAGACATATTATATAAGTTAATATGAATTTATTATATTATCTTAAGATATAATAACAATTTATTATTATATAATAACATTTAACTTCATTATCTCTTAATCATGGAAAATGGAACCATTAATCATAACTAATTATGATGTACTTCCTCTGTGATTGTATCATTTTTTATTTTTAATGAACATTATACATTGTTGGTTTTAGAAGTATAATTTTTGAATAGAAATAATAATTATTTTAGTGTTATTATATTGAAGAAAATTAAATATGGAGCTCATTGACCATCGTAATCCTACTGAAGTCATTTTTGAGATATGTGTTGAATACCACCCAAAAAATTATTATCAACATAATTGATAATGTAATTGAAAATAAGAGGGTATTAAATTAATAAAATGATATCATAAGGAAGAAAAATGATCTTTATAAATTAAATAATTTTCATCATTTATTTATGATGATAAAGAACATACATGATTTTTTATACTAAAGGAAAGGGACACTTTACCTTTAAAAAATTGTTTTAATTTATATTCTTAATTAATTGCTATAATAATTCAATTCAATTTATATATTAAAAAAATATTATTTTTTTATATTACGCTAAATATTTTATGAATGAAATTATAATTCCATATTACCCTTATTTATATTGTTTCAAAAGAAATATTTTCATTTCATTTATATGGAAATATTCTACTGTCATTATAAAAGAAAAAATTAATGTTATATATTATCATAGACAAGAACAATGTGTTTTCAAACTACCATATGTATTATATTATTTTTTTATTCCATTTTATGATTAAATTTTATCATCATTAAAGATCCATGTTTTCCATTATTTATTGTATTTTAAAATTTATTTTTATATGGAATTGATATTTTAATATCATGAAATGTTTTCTCATGTCTATAATGGATTTTAATTATAAATTTATGATTTTTTTGATTTCTTTTCTTCCTATTATAAACTATGTATTATTTTTTTTAACATTAAGAACTAGTGGATAAAATATAAACCATGGATGGAGGTCCATTCAAGCCATATAATGTGTTGGGTATTCACTATGATATTGATGGAATTATCATTGAAATAAAATTATGTCCCATGTAACATACAAGATTTATTTATTTTTGATATTCTATTTATAGAAACCACCTGAATTAAAAATTTAAGCATATTTACTTCTTTTTAATGAAAATTATTTGGAAATTCTTAAATGTGAATATATATCATCGGGAAAATATTTTTCATAATATTATTAGGATTTCAAAGAAACTAATATGAATATTTTTTTCCATCAATATCTCTTTAAAACGGTTTTATGAAATTATTTGGGAATTAATGTGGAGATTGTGGGTAATAAAATGATTACATTTTTCATAATTCTTATTTTATAAAATGAAATTTTTTTATAGTAATCATGTTATACCATGCTTATTTTTTATTTATTTTATACTCTATAATTAATATTTTTCTTCATCATCATTTTAAAGTGTTTTCCATATTTTTATATGTATAAAAAGTTAATCATATTAATCCAATAATAAAATAGTAAAGATATATAATGAGAATGAAACAAGTTTATATGATAAATGTTTTTTATCAGATAATATATTTGTAGATGGTTGTTTCGCCATTGTTAATTAATATTTTATTATGTAAGTGTTGTGATCTAGTAAAAATAAACTCCAAACTATAACGATCTAATAATTTAAGAGAATTAATTCATGAAAAAATTAATTATCATGTAGTAACAAATTTTAGGTCGTTATTACTTGTATGATACAAATTATATTGATAACATTATAGATTATGATGATTTTATGAGATATTTAATTACAATTTTTGGATACAATAATTCTTTTACATGTATATGGTTGATCATCACATCAATGTATTAGACGCACCTTTTTAGGTATTATGTGATTATAATTTTTGTTATATAATTGTACTTGTGGAAAATTTTGAATTTGGTTGATTTATATGTAACCCTTAAGGTTAACATGAACAATTAATTTAAAAAAATTGTATTATATATTTGAGTATCATCATCACATTTTATGGAACAATATATGAATTATTTTAATCATTATGTATAAAAAACATCATCAAAAACAATCAAAGACACCGTGTTCTGTCCAATAAGGAAATGACGTTTCAAAAACAAATTGAAATAAGAAAGGGAAAAATGCCTACCACAGGCAAACATGATGTCAAGATTTTTATGAAATTAATTTTTAAAAAGAGTTGATGGATAATAAATAAGAGAATGATTTGAACATCAGATTTATTGTATGCATAACCACTAGATGGAAAAGTGATTTAGTGTTTAAGTGAGCTATGATATTTCATAATTAGTTAAATAGGTTTGGAAGCTTAAAAGGTCTTTATAAATAGAATACTATGGGATTTTACTTTATGAATATAACTTGAATATTCACATGGATAGATAAATAGATTTTTTTTCTGGATTTCTGGTGACTCATAAAATTTATATAAATGGTTAGAATATTTTATAAATAGTATTAGTTGGGAATATAATTTTTTTATTACACTATTAGATACTAACATCTATTGAATATAAATTTTAAATTAATTAATACTAATATTTAATGAAATTCCTCTCATTTTTTGGTTAAATATATTATTATAAATAATTCTATATTTTTAATTATGTATCAAATTCTACATGTTTATCATTGGATATTATAGTTATTGTTTGTGACATTTTTGTTCATATTTCTTCATATGATAGTTTATTATTTTTTAGAATTTCCTAAAATATTTAAACCCATTTAGGTAAGGGAAATTTTCTTATTTAAAAGAGGAATATGTGATATTACATTTTTTTATTTTGTGATCCATTTGAATTTGATTTTTTTTCATCCTACATCAAAATTCATCTTGAATATTTTTCCTTTGGAGAAACATATGATATTTTTGTTGATGATTTTTACATGATGAAATTATACATGTCTAGTATGTTTATCTATTTATTTTTTATGTCTTGATGGTAATTATTTTTCGGTTGATGGATATTGTCCCTATTTTAGTATAAAAAAATACATGAACCCAAATGAGTATATGAAAACATGGTAAAACCCAAGGCATATATTTAACTACATATCATTGTAAGAAATCATGCATTTATCCTTCATTCTTCTTCACAAATTTCATACCAATCATCCATTCCATGACCCTATCCCTGGAACCCCACCCCCCCCCCCTAAAAGGGGGAATATATTGTATCCTTTAGTGAAGAATCTCAACAGCAGTACCTTTATTATATGAGATATCCTCCTACCATTTTCTAATTTGTTTGGAGAAGCATAATTTTTCACTTGAGTAATCATCTACTCATTCTCCATTTATTATGCAGAAGTCAAAATCTCCAAATTCATTGGAGTTGAATCCTACATCTTAATGGAACCCTAAATATTTTTATCAAATAAAGGAGAATTATTATCTACAAACGATTTCTCAACCACTCCTACACTGAAAAATGCAGACTTCATTTTCTTGTAAGATATAAGTAAATATCCTTCATTATACAAAACTAGTTTTTATTGGGAATCGAAATAATTATAAATGATTTGTGATTCATGTTCTAAAATATCGTTATCCTTTATGGTTCTTGAATATTTAATACTTTCATGTTAAATCCATTTATCAACATCTATTTAAATTTCATATTCAATCACGTGTTCGGCTATGGAGTCATCATCACGGCCGTAGTTCACCTCTTCAAGAAATGGTATCCAATAAAATCATATTATTAAAAGAGGTAATGTAAGATTCATTGGTCGAACCACCTGGGTTTTCACTCTTATCATAAATTGATGGCTTGGTTTCATCCTCAAGATCATCTCATTGTGCTTCGTTCTTCAATTCAACTCCTAGTCCATCTTCACTCGTACAATTGTTTTTCAATTCTCATGATGGTTTGACTGAGGAATAACAAAAAATATCCCAGATGATTTATTTTATCTCTTACTAAAACAATATCTCATACCAGGTCCTTGATAATCCAAAAGGCTTATAACTATAGATCACCTATAGGTAGATGATTGATGACTAGTAATATTGCAGTCCTTATTAAATTTTGTAATTTTTTCATAGATGATGTAAAACTCAATAATTTCTTCATTAATTGACATCAATAACTTATATAGTAGTGTATATACCAAGTCAACCTCAACCATGATCATTTCATAGTGACCAAATCAATCCAGTTCGTTTTCCTTTTCCATTTTAATCGGGTTAAAGATAGAAAGAACAATATCATATTAACGTTTTGGGTGCTATAGTATCAAATTTAACCCATAAACCCATACCCAACTTTGAGTAACGGTGTTAACAACCACAAATGGGTAAATAAAATTATCCCACTAAAAAAGATGAATAATTCCTTGTTTGAGCACAATGGAACCAATTCCCCAATCCAGAACATTCAATTATTCTATGGGGAAGAGCATATGAATGCATCCCCATATAAGAATGATGCACATAAATGATCAAAACCGCCCAACCCATGAGATTTCTCATTGAGTTTATTAATTTTTAGAGGATGATACCCTTCAGAAGGAAATAATCAAGCAATAATCGAGAACTCATCCATTTTGAGCTGCTCTAAGAGAGTGACGGGGTCATCTTTGATGTGCGAAATGTTCCCTTTTTATCTGCTAGATTATTCAATAATGCCATCGAAGCTAGAAAAGAGAAGAATTACAAAAATTCAATCTTCATGAACACCATGAATTGATCGATTTTGGTTCCCCAACCATATGGTAGATACATTTGTTCCTCCTGCAACTAACCCTAATTCCACCATTTACTGAGGAGCATCTTTTTCATGAAGAATATGTGATCCATTAATTCGTGCCTTCTCAAAATTACCAAAACTGCCATCTCCCTCATCCCATGCATCGAATCTGGGAAACCTATTCTTGAATTACTAAGACTCGTGCATCATGGATGAAGCATGCCCTGTTGGGAAAAAATCCCTCAAGGTATCATTAATGCATTTTTTCGGTGATTGTGTTTGTTGAAAAAGTGGACAACTGGGATGTGATTGTTGGAAAAGAAAACCAATTCATAAAAACTTATTGACAAAGGGGATTTCATGGTGGAATGTTGAGTTCATGAGTTGTGGTTAAACGATCAAAGTATGATTCAAGAACATCGACAATGGAATGGATGATCTGGAGGAGGTACAAAAAGAACAGATACCAGGTGGCGTACCGTGTACTTGAAGGCTTGGAAACTTGTGCACCATATGTTTTTCAAGATGAAATCATCAAAATATGGCAAAGGGATAAAAGCCGCACAAGTATTGGTGGTGTCGCGCAAGTGACTTGCGCACCATGAAGAGACTTGCACGCCGATTCCTAGGAGGCTTGGGAACGTGCATGCCTGTTGTATTTCAAGATCTGAAGATCAAAATATGGAAAAGTAAATAGGGTTGTGCAAGTATTTTGTTTGGTCGCGCAAGTGTCTAGGAGGACATAATACATGCGCGTCGAAACTTGCGCTGTGAGGGGTGACTTTCACGGCGTCGCGCAGGGTGTCCAAAATTCCCATAAATACTGGACCACCCATTCACATTTCTTACCAGAGTTCAACACATTGAAAAATCAGAGCTCCCATCGCACAGGTGTGGAAGTCGTGCGAGTGGTGTGTGGTCGCACAGGTATAGTAGAACTCCAGTGTGAGAAGATGTGCGCATGTGTGTGAAGTTGTGCGGCGGTTGGTAGCAGCACGCCAATGATGGTTTGGGAGTAAAAGGAAGAGAGTCGCACAAGTTTGGAGTTAAAGAAGATTGTGTCGCGCAAGTGTGTGAGGAGGACTTGCGTGCCAAGTAAGGTTGATTCCCTGGCCATATTTTCGGGCCGCGTGGAAGCTCGAAGATTGCCCGATACCTTCGGTGCGAAGTGATATTCATCTACATATGAATGTTGGGCTTCAACAGAGCATCTAAATATTGAGAAATATGCATTCCTTCATGAAAATTAAGAGACCTGCAGGCCTATAAACAATGAGTGGATCCTTTCCGACGCATTGAGAAAAGGAAGAGGAATAAGGTGATCCTCCCCACCGGCAGTGTGCCAGAGAGAGAGAAATAGGGAGTGACCCTTGGGAAAGCAGTGAGCTGACCCTAAGCTTTGTAATGGCAGTGAGCCTAGGACATAGTGATTGTTCATGAACATTGTATTCACATCTAGTGTAGAATAGTGGACTTTGGTATGACTGAAAACTTGTCGGCGTATGCTCCTTGGACGTATCCTAGTGAGGGTGAACCAAGTAAAAATATTTGTGTCTGCCTGCTTACTTCCATGTGTTGCATTTAAATTATCATCATCAGATAATGAATAAAGTAAGTGATCATAATAAACACACATGTGAAAACAATGTTACCCTTGTAATAAAGTGGTCAAGATCCAGTGGGGCAAAATGAATATTGAAAAAGAATATCAATACCCTAATCCACCCCCACCCTCTCAGGGTATATAGGCCCCTATTGATCCTAACATGCCCAAACGAAACCACTATACCAGTATATGACATCAAATATGTAGATGATACAAATTAGGAAATATTATTTTTCAAATATAACCATTAAATCTTATACATTAAATTAGTGTGAATTAATAGGATGTAGTTATTTTAAAAATACATAAAAATTTCCAATTAAATTTTGATGCCTATTATAAATTATCTCAAAATATATAGTAATTTCATTTGATCTTGAATAGTACTGATTTGTTTCAAAATTGTTATTTAATATTTTTTTAGAAATCATTATAATTATTTTCAACAATATTTTATAAATTTTTTTGATAGATTTTGTTTTATTATTAATATAAAAATATCCAAGATTTTATATGGTGTAATTTAGTTATTTATTTAAAATTATTGATATTTCAATGATTAGTAGAAAATAAGGATTTTATTGAAGTCATTATTTTACATTAAAATATATATAAAGAGAAATTACATTATGGATTAGTTTTAATATTTAATTAGTTATTTATTATTAAAAATAATAATGTTTTATACTTTTTAATAAATTTTATCCTTGTATTAACAATAAATCAATATAATTATAAAGTAATTTCTTGGAAAAATTATTATTTTTATTATCTTACATTTAATAATTATATAAATTTCATCCAAATCAAAAAATCGAATCTTAAAAAATGTATATAATATTTTGAATAACAATTTTAAAATTTGGTAATTATATCCATATTAGTTTATTTCATTCTAAATTGTTTCCATTAAAACTAATTATTACCTTGGTAAAGAAAAATTATGATATTTAGGATAAAGGTAATATGGTCAGGAGTAAAACATTACCCATATATTAGAATATATCTAATCATAATATATTATCTTTGGGAATTTATATCAATAGTTGTAAAATAAGTTATTATAGATCCAAATTTCTTTTTTTGACCATTGTATTTTTTTTCATTGAAATTTTAAAAAAGCCCAATCTTATTTTTTTGTATCTAAAATTTTGTCATTGTGAAGAAAATAGGATTCATTCAATTGAAATTGATTATTTAAATTAAAATGGATATTATATGCTAATAATTAATTTTAATTTCTTAATGATGAATGATGTACTTGTTATACAGACACAACAGTGAGACAATATTTAATCAACCAATAGAGACAATTAATAGGATTTCAATTAAAAAGATGTAATAAAATATAAATGTATTATTGTGTTCCAAGAATTGGGAGAATAAATTAAAATGTTAATAATTTTTAATGTATTATATTTTATCTCATTTTTTCTCAAGTTGCTTACAAATTCAATCTTAATGAATAGTATCAAAATTTACATTATTCATATTTATTTAAAAATAATAGTTTTTAAATTATTTATAATTTGTTAATATCAAAGAAAAAAACAATCATGATGATTAATGATATTCAATTTCATTCATTTTTCATTTATGTTCCAATTGGAAACATATATGTAAAATTTTAATCCTTTAACATTGAAAATGTACTTATATTGGTTAAAGATAAAATTTATCAAACATGGGTTTAATCAAAAAGGTAATATTTATATTTTTATAATTACATTTCATAATTTCTTTGGATGATAATTATGACTCAATAACATACATATAATTGAATCAATTTCATTTTGGAACCGTTTAACATTAAATGGATACACGTAATATAAGTATATTTCTTGTTTTTTGAAAATTTATGAAGATGATATATTAAAATAAATATTATTTTTTAAAATAATATAAAATTACATTAAATTTATCATATTTCTATAGGGATTTGGTTTGTGATGCATATCATCATTAATTATTGGTAAAATTTTAATTTTATAGTATCAATATTTTCCCTTAATTTGTAAAAAAATGCTAGTGTAACTTTAACCATCAAATTGGTTAACATAGGTTTTAATCAAAATGATATGGATGAAAAAATCACCCAAAAATTTTGAACAATTATTGGGTGAGAGTATTTAAACAAATATTTACCATGGAATTTAAATATATTAATATGATGGTATTTTTATATGAAAATTAAATTATTTTATTACAATGGTTTATGAATATTCAAAATTGGCCCTCCCCTCAATATAATACATGGAACCATGTTTTTGTTATAGACACAAAAAGAATTTTATTATTAGTCATGTACTACAATAGTAAATTTCTAAATTCAATTGAGTTTATATATGTTTGTTTTTGGTAGAATTATAAAAAAATTGTGCTTAATATTAAAAGGAAATGAGGGTTTCTAATGACATTTTATTATAGATGTGAAAGTGTATTCATTTAATTTCATATTTAAATCTATCAATTATCCTTAAAATATAAATTAAAATTCATCTAATGTATATTATATATACATTTTTATAATTATTTTAATTTAATACCCTATATCCATATGTTCTTCCCTCTAATGGGAAACAGTTATTATAATTTATCTTCATGGCATACTGTAACATTACAATCATATGTAATTCATTTTCCATCACCACCACTAATGAATTGTAATAATAATGGATTTAATGTATTGATTTTTTATTTATGACATTTTATTGATTATATATAATATAAATTATTATATTTACATCGAATGAGAAATAATATTTTTTGTGCATACGTGTTGATTACCACCTCCATGAATACATGTGATTTATTTTTCTTAACCAAAATAAATGGATGTTATATATTATTATATTTGAATAAATTATATTATTTTTATTATATAACACTCATTATATTCAGATAAATTAACACTTATCTTCTTTCCATCACTATGATTGTGAAATAGACAAGGTACTCATGTGTCTGATTGACCAACCATCTCTATGATTGTAATTTTGTTCATTTTTTATAACCGTCAATAAATCATGGTTTTTAATTTATAATTTTTTTATGAAACTTTAATTATTTTATAACTAATAATCTTCATATATTGATACAATTTCCTCATTGAACATAGTCAACCTGTAGAAGATAATTTGGATATAAGTGTCATTTATCATTCAAATAAATATCATGAACTTAATGGATAATGTAATTGAATATAACGTTGTATTATATAATAAAATTCAATGTTAAAAATGAATTATATTATTTTAAACTAAATAATTAACACAAATTATTATTCCATAATATATTAAATGAGTATAAGGAATTAGACATGAGATAATAGACACTATAAAAATTCCCCTTATAAATGTTTTAATTATTTATTTTCTAACAGTTTATATTAAATATAAAAAACAATTATTTTTAATTATGTATTTATATAAAACCTAATGATTTATATAATTGATTTTATTTTTTATTTTTTTGATATATAAAATTCATTCATATGTAAAATTTTTAATTTATTTTATAAGGAATTATTTTACTATCATTTCAAAAGACAAAAATAATTTCATAAATTAAATTATATGATGTCAACGTTTTGTCATTATAGAAAAATTGATATTTATTATTCATATTATTTTATGGTAGTTTTATTTTCCATCATTTAAAACCCAATTTTTCATTATTCTAGGTATTTTCATATTTTTTGATAAATAAAATGGATTTTTATATCTCAATAATTTTCTTCTTATGGATTTAAATGATAATTTTAAAAATATTATATTAAACATTTAAATAATAAATGTGTTCTGATAAATTTATGGATCATGGTAATTAATTATGATGGTCGGTTGTTTTTTTGTAAACCAAGGATGTGTAGTTCTAAATTAAATCTATGATTTGTGGTCACACTGTAAACCAAGGATGGGTGGGTATGTTATTTCGATCTAATGTCTTTTATAATAATTATCATTTAATGGTTTTTATATTGTACGTTACATGATGTCCCAATATACCTACATGAATGGTTTATTCAGTCAATAGTTTTTATATAAACCTAATGATTTGTAATGTTATGATAAAGAGAATATATTTATATAAAATTATTCTCTTCTTCTTAATGTTGAAAAAGGAAATGTTTTGAAAATTATTTCTAAGTTTCTTCTGATTTTAAATAATTATTTTTTACATTTATTTCATTCTTTATGAGATCATATAATTTTTTATGAAAATAAATTGTGTGGAATTTTAATTTAATGTGTACTGAAAGGTTTATTTTTATTTCAAAATATAATTTTGAAAATATAATTTTATTTATTTATTCATGAGAAAATTGGTTTAATTATTATAATTTTATCTCATAATGAGGTTGTTGTGATATTTCAAATTTTTAATAAGTTCTTTCACATGATTTTATCTATTATTACGGAAAATAATTTGTTCAGTAAGAAAGTTGAAAATATAGTTCATGAAAATACAACTTTTTTGTATTATTAGTGATTAATTTTATGGAAAATTAATTATAAATCAATGTTTTAATTTTTAATGTAATATTAAATTATATAATATTTATGGAGTAATATTATAAATCACAAATCCATAATGATCAAATAATATATGAGAATCAATTATTGATATAAAAGTCTTGATTATATAATGATTAAGGCAAGGCAGTATTAGTTGGTGTCATTAGAACTGATAAAAAGAATTATATATTATGATTATGTCAAGTGAAATTTCATTAAGAGTTTTGGATACCTTAATTATTTTATATGTTTGAGGTTTTTCATATGCTAATTAGAATAGAGTCTCACTTTTTGGTTTTATATGATATAATGTTAAGGTGAGTAGTTATATTTTTGGAACAAATTTTACAAGGTAGTTGTATATTTTGAACCATAAGGTTAATGTGATGGAAAATTTAATGAGAATTATATTTCCTATTTTAGGATCTTCATGATTTTTTTTGGATCATTATATGAATTACATTAATGATGTTTTTTAAAATGTTAGACCTGTAATTTGGTAGAATGCACATTGTATCTAGAAAAGTAAGAACCTCATTCTTCTTTGAGGTACAAACCCTTTGATTACATTATATTTTCATTTTGAATGTTTAACTATATCCTATTATTAATCTATTTTGATGTAATGGAGGTATTATGGGCATGTTTTACATGTATGTAGCTTGGAACTCAACACATTGGGAAAGAATGGAATGGGTAAAAGTTTGAATAAACCGTGCTGGGGAGGCCGCACAGTGAGGGAAAATTGCATGAGGATGGAAAGTGGAATCCTATAGGCTACACAATTGAACAAAAACATGTAATTTAGGGTTAATGGTCATGCAACCATGTCTTAATTTTGAAGGTGGAGGCATTCATGGTTCACACATGGTAAACCAGAAAGTGCTGACGATCCAGGTGGTGTTCTCTTCAATATATCTAGGCATACTTGATTCAGCCCACAGATTGGGAAAACTGTCAGGACAAATACTGAGAACATATGTTTTGTGTGAAGTTATAATATTTCCATTAATTAAACATTATATGTAACCTTCTTTTATTTTACTCTTACACATAGAAAATCCAACCCTTTTAATCCATATTTGAAGAGTAAAATATGAATTGAAATATATTCTCCAACCAATATTTGTTTCAAGAATCACTCATCTCATTGGATTAGAAATAGTAGGATCTATATTCATCTGTGTAATTGCAAATTTGGTTTGGTATGAGTTGGCATATTTTAGTGAAATATAATTTTCCTTAATAATTTGGTTCATCATCTGTTCATTGATTTTCTCATGGTATTTTTTGAATCAAGATATGATACTAGAAACTCTATCTTACACAGACCTACAAAGGGTTGTAATGTCCCCAGAATTCTGTGTATATTTTTTAAAACAAGTTATTGGATTATTTTGGGAAAAGTGGCAGTGATGGAACATGATTATGAGGCCCCATTATCGTAGAATAAATGCATGAACATTTTTATGGTCATTCATTATAGCATTCCTTCACTAGTTTGGAAGCATTTAAAAGGGTGCCCGGGTTAAAAATTGGATGTCCTCTTTGTGTTTGAAAGATCAATATTAACGATGAAAGGACCTAAACATGACTCATGTGTGAAAATGGTAAAAGATGATTTATGAGCATCTTTATGAAAAACAAAATAAAATAAATCAATTTTATTTTATTCAATCTCGATTCACTATGACACATCATCAAGCTATCTATTTCATTTAATAAATGAAAAAGAATAGCGACAATGAAACTAAAGGATAATATAAATGATGATTCATTTCATGAATGATTTAGTGTAACCACACAAATTTACAATGTAACTAAAAATTCTGAAACATCTTTCCCCCATTTGATTATTTAACATAGATATAGGATCATTGGCACGATCTTGGAACTACAATGAACCATTAAAGTATTTTCATTGGTGATCGAGAAATGATGGACCCCCACCAACTACGGATAGAGGATCGAAGAATGATGGATAATGACAGTGTGACATCGATTATAATCATAGAACAATCCATCCACGAGGTATGGGTTTTGTTTGATGTGATTTTGTTTCCATTTTCTCTCTTTATAAATGACCTATGTGGATCAACCCACTAATATGTTGATCTATGGGTCATTCATTTATTTGGGATGGATTATTTTTTATAGGGCCTCAAGTGATGGAAACATGGTGCATAATATTTTCGCTACCATTCTAATGAGATGAAAAAATTATGAATGAACATGAAAAATGACCAAACTATGGGGTGTTCTTGGTTCTTCTCATATACATGTATTTACATTCTTTTTTAAATGACCTACGTTGTCACATCATACAATTCCAAGAGGTGGGGGGTCGAGCATGACCAAACTAATAGATCAACGATGTGATGAGTAGAGTATGCAATAGGAAATATAATGTCCAATGGTATTTGAAACACCTTCCAGATCAAATAATGTACCACCTAAGGATGTTTGGTGGCCCATGGAAGAAACCACTGGTGAAAAAGTGTCGGCATGTAGTTGCAGCCACGTGTGGGAGGCGGCCCGCCGTGTCAATGCTACAATCATTTTTCATGGGCTGTTGGTGATGGTGCATCTAGACCATAGCAGTGACTCACAACATCACTCATGGGTGGGATAGGGCACCTACATTGGGTGGGACGTAGCTTCTGTTGCAGGTGGGATATGGATCCCACTGTTGGTGGGATGCGACATCTTGCACGACCCAGCTGGTCCTATCTAGGACCCACAGGCCGGGTCATCCCACCATGTCAATCCCGAGTTTTGTTAGTGGACCCAGTTCAGGTCTGGTCATTCTGAACAAGATGGACCACCCCAGGAACCCATTAGCCCCTTTTCACTAATAGGATCATATCATTTAAATATTTTTTTCCTATTGATTTGAAGATTATGGTTTTGGGACCCACATGATGAGATAATCATTTTGATATACACTAAGAGGGTTTACAGGGAAATTGAGATACGAAAAATGTCTTGAGGGGTTGATTATATTATAATCAAGCATGTTGTGGGTATAAATACTATGGCTGGGTGTGACTAGATGAAATTTTGTTTGGGTCTACGTGCCCATTAGGTTGAACTAACAAGTGAGTGTAGAAGACCCAATTTTCTAAAGTGATGAGCATTTCTAGGTGCCTGAGCAGGCTGATGAGGCCAGAGGGTCTACATGCACCAGCAGTCCTAAATAATGAGCGGTTCTAGGTTCCCCAGCTATCCAAATTGTTGAGCGGGTCAAGGTACCCTATCAATACCATGTCTTTCATCAGGGATGTGTGCCTCAATAGTTATAGGTTTTTAGTGTCTATGAATGATAGTATTTCTTTTCATAATTTAGATTTATACATATCTGAGATTACACTAGCGACACTCAATTTATTTGTAGTACATAGGGGATACAATTCGTTCACCTATTTATTATTCTACATTTAGTAGACATTCATTTTTTAATTTTACCATTTTATTTTTGGTTCCAAATTGGGTACTGTGTTATTCAACCTTGCATGGGCTTCACTCGTACATGTCATGTCTTGGGAACATTGCATAAGCACTGATAAATACCTTAGTGGTATGGGACCAAGAAGATCCCTATGAGATCCAACAGACAAGGAATTACTTTATGACATCAAGACACACCCCCTTAACCTACCCTTCATGTATGATTTACCATAGATGGACATCGGGATCAAGTACTTTTCATTTTATGGTCTTGTATTCTGGCTCCCTTTACATTCAGTTTTGTACTGGTACTCTATGTGGTTTTCTTATTGGCAGGCAAGTTTACTTTTCTAATATTGTGGGATGGGGATGTGAGTGTGTGTTTGTGCATACAAGTAATCAGTAAAATTTCTCCCACTTACGGTATAATGCCTTTGGCGCTAGTCTCCTGCCCTAGACCATCGGGAGGCGGTGTAACAAACCGGGATTTTATGAGAAATATTATTTTTAATTTCATTAATTTCTTCTGTTTTATGCTACACCAAAATTACCTTTCACTATATGCAAAACTGTATTATCTTGTATCATACACAATCACTATTCTTTGCTTGTGTTGCATGCCCGAGCAACCTTCCTCAATAGCATGTGTTGTACACAATACTGAGTTTCACCAAACAATGATATATTGTTATAATATTATTATAAACAAGAAATTATGAAGAGTAGTAAGTAAGTTTTAAATTTTATGACATTATAATTCATCTTACACATTTTATAGAACATGGTATGATGAAAAAGTAAATTTTTCGGGTAAAATAAATATTTTTTCAAAAAAAGTAGTTTTGCATCCTTTGGATGGCACACACACATTAAATATTTTTATTGAAACATTTATAAGTTCAATTTTTTGAAATAAACTTATTAATTTCAATAATGAATAAAAAAACTTTGGATATGTTTTTAATATTTTTCTGTTAACATTCATATTTTGATGAATAATAAAAATACAATTAATTTTAATTAAAAACAAATTTTTTCCTGAAGATAATTTAAATAGATAAATTATAATATTGAATAGTTTTAAATAATAAATAGAATATATTTTTACCATTTAATATAATGTAAGTCAGTAGCATTAATTGTAAACTGAATTCATAGGAAAAAACATTTCAATCTTTTGCAACATTTTATCTTTTAAAATCAGTTTTCTCATAGGAGAATTAATTTTAAATTAAATACTGAAAGTTATTTGTTTTGAGTTTTTACAAATGGATTCCATATTTCAAATCTGTAGGTCCAAATTATGTTAATAGGCTACTTTTTGGGGCATTATGAATAGTAACTATGGTAAATTGTATTTAATAAAGTTAAAGGTAAATTTTGTAATTAAGGGTAAAAATACGATTATAAAATTACACTAACACCTGTAAATATTATATTGGATAAATAAAAGTCGAACCATATAACCTGAGGGTATGAATATATTAATTTCATGGACATTTGACCATGAATAGGATGTAATTATAATTAGTACCAAAGAATGTGACAACATGTCACTCTCTTATATCTTATAAGTGTAATAATTTTACATTTTGTGATAAATATCATACAACTTTGAAAATAAATATTGACTAGAAATATAATAAAAATATATACATCATGTAAATTTATTTATAATTTTTAGGGATTATATAATTATCATTAATGGTGACACAATAGTGATGTAGAAATTATTTTGTTTATTTAAATATCAAATAAATGGTTTTAAAAATATTAAAATAAATATTATGTGATCAATTTAATGTCATCCACGAATTTTCTAGATAACTATGACATGTTTTGAATCTATTATATAATTTTTTCTAATATATCCTCTTTGGGGATTTTATTTAAAATCAAAGAAATTAATAGATTCAAAATTGAAAGTACTATTATTTTATAAAAATAACACAATATTAAATTGTTTAAAAATCACAAAAATGTTTAAAAATTATAAACATAAATTAATATGGAACAAAATTTCAAGAAGTACCCAATTATGGACATTTCACAACACATAAGTAATTATTTATAACCTTTTAAATTTTATAATAGTATTACCACAAATAAAATTAAATAGATTAAATAATGATAAATCAAGTTGATAAGGTTTAAAATAAATTCCCAACATGTCTAAATTTTATTGGATGATGAGATTACAACCCTATCTCATCTCATATTCGAATTTGAGTCATTTTGAATGTTTTTATGTAGGGTTTTGGTTTATTATAAATTAATATTTTAGAGGATTCCAAAAGTGACCCTCTCATATCATATAAAAAGGGAACCTCCTCCCTCTCCTGTTCGGAAAATTTATAGCCTTCATGATTGGAAAACTTCTATACATTAATCTTCTCCACTTCACTAGGAACATACTAGATGTCCTGGAATTATTCAAAGACCATCATTAGTACCCTAAGAGGAGGTTTAGAATAGGCCCGTCGAAGAAGAGGGTAATATCCTTTACCAATTCATTCAAATTTATTTCTTCCTTTACTTCCTCTTCATCATTTGATTAATTGTAATCTAATAGCATCAGTGTCACTAATAAACTGATATGTTATTATAAAAATGAAACAACACTATATCACCTTCTATCCATTCTATGAAAAATGAAATCACCGTGCGTACATACGTACAGAATACCGTCTCCACATCGTGGTGTAATTTTTTTTTCAACCACCACCTTAATTGGATAGGTATAATGGTATAAATAATAACTATATATGATTATTATAACATTATACTAATTCTGATATGTAATGGCCTAGATCTCTCCGGCCCATTCCTTTATCAAAAAGAAGGTCACGAAGTGTTTTGGAGGATAAAATGGACTTTTCCCACACTTTCCAGAATTTTGAAACTACACGCCGTGTAGTTTGAGTACACGCCATGCACCCCCTTTCCAGGTATACCCCTTGTTGAAGACAGTGTCCTTGCTATGTAAAATAATGGGTGCATGCCGTGTTCCCTGTTCTACACACCATGTAGTCCTTCCCCGTGTATGCATTACCAGTCAATGGCCATGTATCATGTTGGAGTTCTGTCCTTGCCGTTTGAAATAAATGAGTACACACCGTGTGTCTAAACTACATGCCATGTAGTCCTTCCCCGCGCATTAGTTACCCTCAAATCGTGTGTCGACCAGTCAACAGTCGTGGAGCCGTGTTGGAAGCAGCATGGAGACCGTGTAAAATAACTGATTACACGTTGTGTACCATAATGTACACGCCTTTTACTTTTCCTTTTCTTGCCTATAAAAGGAGGGGTCCCCTCCTCCTATCAATTCACTCCTCTCCTCTAATTTCCACTGAGCAGAGCTCTCCCAAGAGACTCAAAGGCTCCTTTTCTTCCATAATTTCTTCGTCCGAGCTCCGATTTACGATCCCTCAGTGTCCACGGGATAATAATGATGAGGAGAACCTCCGAGATTGGATCTGTTGTCTTTCCTTCGGCCTTTACATTCTGACTTCCACCCAAGGAAGTTTTTCTGGGACCCGACAAAAGTGACGGACGCCAACAGACTTCTTCTAAGGTTGATCCGGGTGAGCGTTGTGATCAGAACCTGTTGATGTAGGGATCTTACCTTCGTCTCTCTAATTTGTGCATCATGCAGGGTGGGTATCCTCTTGTTTTCATGATAAACAGTTTAACCATTAAATAAAGATAATAACTGGCTTATAGAACGTGGTTGGGAAGTTTTTGATTGGTGTTACTTTATATCGTGTGGTATTATGTTGCGAATTGAATTAGCTTATGCCTACTAAAAATCATGGTCTTTGCAGGCCTTTTCTTATGCAATTAAATGTTTCCCTCTCCTTATGGATTTTCTTATTGATGGAAACTTTGTGGAATTTGGAATTTGGTTAATCATGTAAAGTTGGCTATTTAAAATCTGGAACCCTTGTGTGATCACCCCAGTTAAAAAAAATGGAATAATGAACATGTGGGTGTTGGCTTGGATACGTGTCATATAATGGGGGTGTTTTGTGGGTTTTTGTAGATAGTGTGAGAATCGGGGCTGCGGTTGACTTGGTTGTGGTTTGGTGTGAATGTTGTGTTGGTAATGGGCATCGGGGCTGCGAGAAATGGTATTAAAGGGATATTGATGTACAGGTTTTGGTGTGTTGTGGTTATGGTGTTTGGTAGTGGGGCTACAGGGATGATCATGTTTGTGAATGAACAGTGGGTTGTGAATTATAAATAAAAAGTTTAATAGTTAATAAATGGTGGGTCATGGTAATGGAATGGGATTAATAATCAATGGGTTGGTTGGTTGATAAGAATTACTTGGTTGCATTGCTTGTGTTTTCCTAACTTGATTTTTGGATGGCGGGGATATGTTTTACGAACGATTGATGTGGTTGGTTGTGGAAAGTTTCCCAGTGGATTAGGGAACTAAATAAACTAATTTAGCTGAAACATGTAAACCTAAATATGGTTGGGGTTGTTTCTTGTATGTATGCATGCTTCGTAGTAGCAGTTCCAAGGCACGTGCTCAGTTTTTCTGTTTAGAAGACATGGGTTTGGTAGTGTGTTTGGTAAACATATATATATCTGTATATTTTGTGTTTTATCGCACCCCACCCATGTTGATAACTAAGTGCCGAACACTCCCATTTCATGGGAGAGGGTGTTTTTACCTTAGTTACAAGCTCCTTCCTGCTCCTTCTCCCCTAGGTTGTGATGGCTTGAGGCGACCATACGCCTGAGACTCTTCAGGTAGGTTTCGATTTGGGTGGATTTTGCCTAAGACTCTTCAGGTAGGTTCTTCTATTTTCCAAGAATCATCGGGATGAGGGCCAGGTGTGTGCGGGAAGGATACGTGGTTGTAAGGCCCAGGTGTGTGCGGGCGGGATACGTGGTGTTGAGGGCCAGGTGTGTGCGGGCGGGATACCTGGTGGTGAGGCCCAGGTGTGTGCCGGCGGGAAACGTGGTTGTGAGGCCCAGGTGTGTGCGGGCGGGATACATGGTGATGTGGCCTAGGTGTGTGCGGGCTGGGAGAGTGTGGCAGCGTTAGAACGTTCTCTATTAGGAAGAGCAGCTTACTAAAGGGAAATGGTGCAGGGTACCCAATACTCTTGCTTCTTATATACTACTACCTGTTGTGCTTGTGTTTTGGGGAGTGTGGCTGGTGAGGTTGTGTGGATAGAATTCCTTTCTAGGTTTCTTCTGTTGTTCTCACGGGACATTAGGATGTCTCCCCACTTGTGCATGAGAGATTTAGGTTTCCCTACTGAGTATACTTGTATGCTCACCCTATGTTTACATTCAGGTTTCTAGGAGGACTACCAAGGCCATGTGGGACCCTACTAGTCAGACAGTTGGAGTTGTTGCAGTTGATGTTCTCTTGTTTTTTTTTGGGTATTGTACATTCAGCTTTCTTCTACTTTCACCTTGTTATATAATTGTTTAAACATGCATGTGGGCTTGGTTTGGGTTTATTTCTATACACTTGTTCTCTATCCTTTTTGGTGGTTGACTTGTACTATTTCCTGATCCTAAATAAATAAAAAGGGTAGTGCCTCCCATATTTTTAAAAATTCATACCCTTGGTGCTAGTCTCCACCGCGGGGCCTACTGGAGGCGGGACTCGGGGGTCATTATCTCCATTTCACCATTACGAGCTCAAGAGGGGCATCTTTGGTGGGTGGGAGTCATGACAGAATGGTATTAGAGGCTTATGGTTGAGAGATAGGATGGAGTCTGGAGTTAGTCACAGTGAGGATTGCATGGGATGGTAGGGCGGCAATGATAGTTAATCTTGGTGCATGACATAGGCCAGGGAAGACAGGCTAGGACACGGGATTTTTAGGGCCCCCGTTATTCGATGCAAGGACACTGAGCCCACCGAATGACCAAGTGAGACTGCATTGATTACAGGGTAGAGAACCTAGGGAAGGTACGTGCATCATCATGATTGTGTTTTACTTGATTTGGGTGTTCGGGAATGAAATTGAAATAAAATGATAAAATAAAACCTTGAGATTTTCATTACTACTTGGGCTTAGGTGATCCTTGTTTACCGTATAGCTATAGAACCTGGATGTTTTCCCCGGGTGGCTCAGACGGCCCAGGCCCAGCAGTTTCAGGCGGTCGATCAGCTGAGGATCGACTGAGAGGAGGAAGATAGTCAGTGGCAGAAGACTATGTGTTCTTTCTAGTGGAAGACCCTCAAGAAGTACGAGAGTAGTACTTCAGATACGGAGATAGAGGGGTGTCTTGAGGAGATATGGATCGCTTTTACCTGGATCCGTGCTCCGGGGGAGTACTGGGTTCCCCTAGTAGTTAGTCAGCTGAGAGGTTCTATGAGACAGTGGTGGACGCTCTACCTCAGAGAGAGGATAGAGGAAGAGGTTCCATGGGCTGACTTTGAGAAGGAATTCCGAGAGAAATTCCTTTCTTCCATGATCATGGTGGAGATACGGCAGGAGTTATTCTCCCTTCAGCAGGGGAGTATGTCAGTACAAGAGTTGGGGATCAAGTTCAAGGATCTCCTACGCTTTTCTCCGGATCTCTTTCTGGAGAAGGAGTCTCAGGCGAGACGTTGGGAGGAGGTGCTTCGTCCTTCAATCCAGTATGCGGTCACCCCCTTCACCCTTCCGATGTACTTGGCGGTACAAGAGAAGGAAGAGGTTGTAGAGATGATGCACTCACTGGGAGGTGCACCCCGAGAGGGGAACTAGCCAGGATCGTCGAAGGGGAAGGCAGTTAGCAGCTGGGCTCCTACGACGGGACCTTCCAGGTTCATGCCAGTTGGGAGCAGGCCCCACCAGTTCCAGTTCCGATCTTTGGGTCCTCGTCCCTTTTTCACGAGCCTAGGACAGAGGTGTTTTTATTGTGGAGGTTTCAGGCACGTTTAGAGTCGGTGCCCAACCTGAGCTCTGCACGGTGGAGGTGGGTAAGTTCAGCGCCCACCTCAACAGCACCAGTTGCCAGCGAGGCCCTTCCAGAAGCAGCAAGACCATGCGACTCTGAGGACAGACTTTGTGGGAGGAGGCCGACCTTAGGGTGCTCCTCAGGGACCTCGACCAGGGCGTGGTTAGGGAGGTGGACGACATCAGAGAGGAAGAGGAGCTAGGTGTGGACAGTTGCACGCAGCAGAGTTGACAGCTCCGGCAAAACTAGAGGTGGTGTGAGGTACGATTTGTTTGTTCAGCACTCTTGTTTCTGTTTTGTTCGATTCAGGAGCCTCACACTCCTTTTTTGCACCTGGTCTAGTCCATGCTCTAGGACTAGACATAGAGAGACTTTCTGTACCACTGGTGCTGAGTACACTAGTTGGAGGCCGGACATGCATATCTTGTGTTTTCCGGGGATGTGGGCTGACGTTGGGACCACATCGATCTAGTGGAGACATTCTTCTGTTACATATGCAGCCATACGATGTCATCTTTGGCATCTACTCGTTTTTTTTATTAGTGCCATTATCGACTGCTTCCGTAGAAGTGTCGTGTTCTCCGATGTGGACGGGAAGCGTGTAGCTTTTGTTGGCGAGAAGAGCTATCAAGTGGGAAGCCGACGTGTGGAGCCTCTCCTTTCCTTGTTAGGTGGGCTATCAGTGGTTCCAGCTGATACAGAGATGATGGATGTCCTGAAGGTTGTTGGGGAGTTCCTCGATGTTTTTCCTGAGGAGTTTGTGACTCTACCCACCCCCCCCCCCCCCCCAACGTGACGTTGTGTTCAGGATAGACTTACAGCATGGTGCCTCTCCGATTTCGATGTCCCCTTATCGGATGGCACCATCGGTGTTACGGGAGTTGCTGATTCAGATTGACGATCTGATGGAGAAGGGTTTCGTTCGACCCAGTGTATCGCCATGGGGTGCTCCAGTTTTGTTCATGAAGAAGGTAGATGGTGGACTCAGGCTATGCATAGACTACCGAAGGTTGAACCAGGTAATAGTCAAGAACCACTATCCCCTATCAAGGATAGATGATCTCTTAGACCAACTGAGGGGAGAAGTTTGGTTTTCCAAGATTGATCTACGATCTGGATATCATCAGCTGAGGGTAAAAGACAACGACATCTCGGTGATGGCTTTTAGGTGCAGGTATGGGCACTTCGAGTTTGTGGTGATGCCGTTTGGAGTTATGAACGCACTATCTGTGTTCATGGGACTTATAAACTTTTTCTTCCTAGAGTTTCTGGACCAGTTCGTCGTTTTATTTATCGATGACATCCTGATCTACTCAAGGTCAGAGTAAGAGCATGTTTCCCATCTCAGGGCAGTCTTGGAAGTCCATCGACACCACCAGCTTTACAGGAATTTGTCGAATTGTAAGATCATGACACAATAAGTACACTTTCTTGGGAACGTGGTGTATCATCATGGAGTGTCAGTGGACCCGTTGAATGTGGAAGCAGTTGATTCTTGGGAAGCACCCAAGAGTGTGGCAGAAGTTCGTAGTTTCCTGGGGTTAGTAGGTTACTATCGTAGGTTCGTTTCAGACTTCTCTCGAGTTGCTGCTCCATTGACAACTTTGACGATGAAGAACCAGCTCCTCCTATGGAGCGAGCAGTACCAGAAAGCTTTTGACCACCAGAAGGAGAAGTGGGTCAGTGGACCCGTACTCAGGTTGCCAGAGGAAGGGTTGTTGTATGAGGTGTATTGTCATGCTTTTGGCCTTGGTCTGGGGTGCATGCAGATGCAGAAGAAGGTAGTGATCTGTTATGGGTCTAGGAAGTTATTCCCTCACGAGCGTAACTATGCCACCCATGACCTAGAGCTTGCATCTGTAGTGTTCGCACTGAAGTTGTTGCATCATTACCTCTTTGGGGAGAGATTTTTGGTCTTCTTAGCTCACAAGAGCATGGGTTATATCTTTTCCCAGCGTGACCTGAACATACTGCATTGGAGATGGGTCTAGTTACTCCAAGACTATGACTTTGAGATCTATTACACTGAAGATAAGGGAAACGTTGTGGGTGATGCCCTGAGCAGGAAGTCGCATCAGGAAGTAGTTCGGGAATCCACTGATGCTGGGAAGGCGATGGGGGAGTTGGTTGCCTTGCACATGGATGCTAGGGTAGAAGGTGTTGGAGGATGTTTGTTTCAGATGATGGTGCAGTCCTCCTTGTTGTAGCAGGTGGAAGAGTCTCAGTGGGGGACTCTGAGGAGGAAGTGATGCGGGATCGTGTCAATCAGGGGAACGCTCCAGAGGGATGGTCAGAGGACAGCTGACATCAGATTCTTTTCTATGGAAGGTTGTTTGTTCTGGAGGTAATGCATGAGGGAGTTCTCTGTGAGTTCCATAGCTCAGCCTTGGTGGTACATCCAGGGGTTTCAAAAATGTACCGAGGCCTGAGGGAACAGTTTTGGTGGCCCGGGGTGAAATGGGAAGTGGCGGAGTTTGTGGCTAAATGCCTAGCGTGTCAGAAAGTGAAGGCTGAACATCGTATTCCCAGTTGGTTGTTTCACCTTTGAGATTACCCTGAATGGAAGTGGGATGACATCTCAATGGACTTCTTCACATGACTACCCAGAGCTCAGGGTGGATATGATGTTATCTTGGTAGTGCTGGATCGACTGACGAAATCAGCTCACTTCATAGCAATTAAGGAGTCAGGCCCGGTGAGTACCATAGCACAGAGGTACATAGACGAGGTTCTGTGGTTGCATGGAGTCCCAAAGACTATCGTCTCAGATCGGGATACTCGGTTTACCTCAAAAGTTTGTAGGGGGTTACAACATGCTTTTGGCACCCATCTATTCCCTAGCACAACTTTCCACCCCCCAGACCGATGAGCAGACGGAGCGGACTATCCGGACGTTGGAGGACATGATGCGAGCAAGCATTCTGGATTTCAAAGGATCATGGGTACAACACTTGCCTTTAGTAGAGTTTACCTACAACAACAGCTTCCACTCTACTATTGGCATGGCACCGTTTGAGGCTTTGTATGGAATTCCATGTCGTTCACCCATTTTCTGGGCAGAGGTTAGTGAGACAGGTGCTCTTGGGCCAGAGGTAGTGCAGAGCACCACAGTGAAAGACCAGCTTGTACGTGAGAGGATGAAAGAGGCTCAGGACTGACAGAAGTCTTATGCTGATCGTCGGAGGAGGCCCTTGGAGTTCGAGGTGGGAGATCATGTGTTCTTGAAGGTTTCACCTTAACGGGGGCAGCGAAGGTTTTGGAAAGGGAGCAAGCTCACACCTAGGTTCTTTGGACCTTTTGAGGAGTCGAGGCGAGTTGGTGAGGTGGCATATCAGCTGGCCCTTCCACCTCAGTTGGAGAAGGTTTATGACATCTTCCACGTCTCTCAGCTTCGTCGGTACTTACACAACGACTACCACGTTATCTACAGGGGAGCGTTAGATATGGGAGAAGACGCGACCTCTGAGGAATGACCAATCAGGATCGAGGATCGTAAAGAGAATGTGCTCTGTGGATGAACCATTCCCTTGGTTCGTGTGTTGTGGAGGCACGGCAGCCTCGAGGAGAGCACTTGGGAGCAGGAGACACAGATGCACGCTCCGTACCCGGAGCTGCTTTGACTTGTATTTTATTCCCATATTCTTCGGAGCTTTCTGTTGATGTTATACTCTGTACCTTTGATATTTATGGAATTCTTGGCTTGTTAGTTGTGATACCTTTTGTTTCCTTGTTCCTTGGTAATGTGTAACATGTCCGGATGCGTGGGAAAGGGAAAAACCTGACCCTTAACTGAGGCGCATTAATGAGGATGCGATTGAACCCGTGCGGGCGAGTCAGTGCCGCCTAAAGTGGATAATATCTCGACATAGGTGAAGGAATTTCCCAAACCCACGTGTTCGGGCAGTGTGTTGGTTGTGTGGTGTTAGGGTTAGTGCGAGTTGAAAACTCCTAATGTATGGAAGTTGGAAGACCCAATTCATAATCGAGACTCATTAATGAGTATGTGATTAAACCCGTGCAGGCGAGTCAGTGCAGCCTAAAGCGGATAATATCTCGACATAGGAGATGGAATTCCTAACACATATGATTAGGGTTGTTGGTTGGGTTCCTATTATAAAGATAACCCTAAGAGGTATCTTGTTGCATTCCTCTGGGTTGGTTTTTTAATTCTCAGGGATGAGAATGTTTTAAGAGGTATCTGATGTAATGGCCCGGATCTCTCTGGCCCATTCCTTTGTCAAAAATAAGGTCACGAAGTGATCTGGAGGGTAAAATGGACTTTTCCCCCACTTTCATGAATTTTGAAACTACAGGCTGTGTAGTTTGAGTACACGCCATGTACCCCCTTTTTGGGTATACCCCGTGTTGAAGATCATGTCCTTGCTGTGTGAAATAATGGGTGCACGCCATGTTCCCAGTTCTACACGCCCTGTTGTCCTTCCCCACGTACGCGTTACCAGTCAATGGCCATGTATCATGTTGGAGTTGTGTCCTTTCTAAATGCAATAAATGAGTATATACCGTGTGTCAAAACTACACGCCCTGTAGTCCTTCCCCGCGTATGCATTACCCTCTAACCGTGTGTTGACCAGTAAACGGCCGCGGAGCTGTGATGGAAGCCGTGTGGAGACCGTGTAAAAGAACCGAGTACATGCCGTGTACCATAAAGTACATACTGTGTACTTTTCCTTTTCTCATATATAAAAGGAGGGGCCCCCTCCTCCATTCCATTCACTCCTCTCCTCCCCTTTCTTCTGAGCAGAGCTCTCGCACGAGACTCGAAGGCTCCTTTTCTTCCATAACTTCTTCGTCCGAACTCCGATTTATGATCCGTCAGTGGCCACGGGATCGTAACGACGAGGTGGAACTTCCGATCTTGGATCTGTTGTCTTTCCTTTGGCCTTTACTTTCCGACTTCCACCCAAGGAGGTTTTTCCGGGACCCGACAAAAGTGACGTATGCCAACAAACGTCTTCTAAGGTTGATCCGGGGGAGTGTTGTGATCAGAACCTGTTGAGGTAGGTATATTACCTTCGTATCTCTAATTTTTTCATCATGAGGGTTGGGTATCCTCTTGTTTTCAAGAGAGAAAGTTGAACCATTAAATAAAGATAATAATTGGCTTATATAATGGGGTTGGGAAGTGTGTGATTGCTGTTACTTTATATCTTATGGTATTATGTAGTGAATTTAATGAACTTCTACCTACTGAAAATCATGGTCTTTGGGGGCCTTTTATTATGCAATTAAATGTTTCCCTATCCTTCTATATTTTCTTATGGATGGAAACTTTGTGGAATGTGGAGTTTGGTTAACCACTTAAAGTTGGCTGTTTAAAATCCGGATCCCTTGTGTGATCACCCTGGTTAAACAAAATTAAATAATGAACATGTGGGTGTTGTCTTGGATTCGTGGCATATGATGGGGGTGTTTTGTGGGTTGTTTTGGATAGGGTGAGCAGTGGGGATGCGGTTCACTTGGTTGTGGGTTGGTGTGAATTTTGTGTTGGTAATGGGCAGTGGGGATGCGAGAAATGGTATTAAAGGGATATTTATGTCTGGGTTTCGGTGTGTTGTGGATTTGGTGTTTGGTAGCGGGGATGCAGGGATGAGATTTTTTGTGAATGAACAGTCGTTTGTGAATTATAAAAAAAAATGGAAGATTTAATAAATGATGGTTCAAGGTAATGGAATGGGATTAATAATCAATGGGTTGGTTGGTTGATAAGAAGGACTTGGTTGTGTTGGTTGTGTTTTCCTAACTTGATTTGTGGACGGCATGGATATGTTTTATGAACGATTGATGTGGTTGGTTGTGGATAGTTTCCCAGTAGATTAGGGAACTAAATAAACTAATTCTGCTGAAATGTGAAAACCTAAAAGGGGTTGGGGTTGTTTTTTGTATGCATGCTTCGTAGTAGAAGTGCCTAGGCACGTGCTCAGTTTCTCTGTTTAGAAGCCATAGGTTGGGCTGTGTGTTTTGTATACATTTAAATATATGTATCTTTTGTGTTTTATCGCACCCAACCCATGTTGAGCACATAGTGACGAACACTCCCATTTCATGGGGGAGGGTATTTTTCCCTTAGTTACTAGCTCCTTCCTGCTCCTTCTCCCCTAGGCTGTGATGGCTTGAGGCGACCTTACACCTAAGAAGCTTCGGGTAGGTTTCTATTGGGGTGGATTTAGCCCAAGACTCTTTGGGCAGGTTCGTCTGTTTCCCAAGAATCATCGGGATGAGGCCTAGGTGTGTGCGAGAGGGATACATGGTTGTAAGGACTAGGTGTGTGCGGCCGGGATACGTAGTGGTGAGGACCAGGTGTGTGCGGGTGGGATACGTGGTGGTCAGGCCTATGTGTGTTCGGGTGGGATACATGGTTGTGAGGCACAGGTGTGAGCGGGCGTGATACATGGTGATGAGGCCCAGGTGTATGTGGGCGGGGAGACTATGGAAGCGTCATGATGTTCACCGTTTGGAAGAGCAGCTAACTAAAGGGAAATGGTGCGGTTTACCCAATACTCTTGCTTCTTAGACACTACTACCTATTGTGATTGTGTTTTGGTGAGTGTGGATGGTGAGGTTGGGTGGATAGAATTCCTTGGTAGGTTTCTTCTGTTGTTCTCACGGGACATTAGGATGTTTCCCCACTTGTACACGAGATATTTAGGTTGCCCTACTGAGTATACATGAATGCTCACCCTACGTTTATTTTCAGGTTTCCAGGAGGACTACCAGGGCCGTGCAGGACCCTACTAGTTGGACAGTTGGAGTTATTGCAGTTGTTGTTTTCTTGTTTTCATTGGGTATTATACTTTGAGATTTCTTGTACTTGTGCCTTGTTATAAAATTGTTTAAACATGCATGTGGGCTTGGTTTGGGTTTATTTATATACACTTGTACTTTTTCCTTTTTGGTGGTTGACTTGTCCTATTTCCCAATCCAAAATAAATATAAAGGGTAATGCCTCCCATATTTGTGAAAATTGATACCCTTGGTGCTAGTCGCCACCCCGGGGCCTACTAGAGGCTTGACTCGGGGGTCATTATCTCCCTTTCAGAATTTCCAGCTCAGGAGGGGCATCTTTGGTGGGAGGGGGTCATGACATGAGATATTATATAATCTACTCCAATACCACTCAAACATTATGGAAATGATATCGTCGCTCGGGCGTACATATGGATTATCGTCTCCACGACGTGATGAAATTCATTCTCCATGTCAACCATTCAGGAATGATTATAAATTATATATAATAAATAATAATTATATATATGACATAATAATGATACTATATTTATGTATAAGTTATTTACTTCCATTAAATATAAAAAGGAAATGAAAACAGCGTTCATCCGTACGTACGACCAACCATCTCTATGAACGGTGTATTTCATTCCATTTTTCGATCTATTATATATATATATATTATATATTTGATTATATTATATATAAATCATGTTTTACATTGTATATGTATGTAATCATGATCTATGAAATCATATGAATAATTACAGGTCTAAACACGTACGATAAATGAAATGATTTTATCCAATATTTAACATGGAATTGACAAATAAAAGGGTAATATAAAGTTTTAAGTGAATAATATATGATATCATAAACATTATTATGGTTTTGTTACATTTTAAAAATATGTTTAAATCCACTATAATGGATTCTTAGAGACATACAAAAAATTGGACATAAAGTAAGGTATTATTTCCTCTCACATTTATTTCGGTGAGACATATGCCTTTATAACAACCTATTTCTTTTATATGGTGTTTATACTTCCCAGGAATATTTTATGATTTTTATTATGAAGGATATGATATTTACATTTTCATGTAGTTTTCATTATTTTATGACACGTATTATTTCACCGATCATAAATGGTAAGGGATAATTATTCCAATCTCATTCGTATCCGAGATTGTTTAGACGTACGTATTTATTGGGGTTATATTTATCATCCAATTCCTAGTTTTATAAAAAATGTTTTCATAATGTTTTTACTATTCATACATGAATTTTTAATGATGTGTTTACCCCTTTTTTGACTTTTAATATGTATTATGGAAGGAATCTTTATTTTTTTTACCATACGAGTTACATTTTGACTTCTTCTGCAAAATTACAAGAAGAATGTTTTTTTAACTCTTACGACATGAACGTATTTTTTCGATTTCATAACGCCTTATTTTCATGAAGCTTCCTCTACAATATTTCATGATAATTTTCAAAAAAATCAGTTTCTTTTAAAATTTCATGGAAATTTGTGAAAAGAAAATTATTTTCAAGAAGAAATGATTTTTTCCTCAAGAATTCATTTCAAGTGTTTTATCAAAACTATTTTCAATCATAGATGACATTATTTAGTATGCTTATGATTCAAGTATAATGACTCTATTATTTACATGGTTTGATTTTTCATATGATGAAATGATATTCATTTCTTACATATGGATTATGTTATGATGGGATGATGTTTATGACACCCATATTATTCTTCAGTTTATGATGAATGATTTAGGTTTATTTTGTGGAAAAAGAAAGAATAATTTCATTAGGGTATGGGTGGGACCTATTTCTCCCTCCAATTTATTGGGGAAAGATTTATGTCTCATGATATTGACATGTTTGGAATGGTAAGTGATTCTGGTTCAGTAATATAGGGTTGGAACCGCATGTAAACATAGTTCAGTAACGGACTTTGTCCACTATGATGGTCTTTGCAACAATGCCTTGGAAACTATTGAAATAATAAAATTTGCATATTGGTTTCCCACAATTACATGTTTTATCCCCTTGTTATTTTATTATTATTGATGTTCCTTTATGATCTATGCCTTACCTACTTTAATGATTTAAATTACAACTCAATATTTTGATGTTTTAACATTATGTTCATGTATTTAAGTTCAAATGTATGTGGTTTTGTGTTATTTTATCCATGATTACCCTTACTGAGCATTTGAGCTCACCCATTATATGTTTTCTTTTCCCTAGGATATAAATAAAGGTTTTAGGTAAGAAAACAAGAGTGGGAGATCAATATGGGAGATGTTAAAGATCTTTCATCGTGATTAAAAGATTATGTTCTGAGTTACCAACGACACTATACTATTACGGACCTTGGGTGTTGGTTATTGTTATTTGTTAAGTATTATGAAAAATCAAGGTAATTTCCAAATACGTTAAGATTGGGTCTCTATAGTTGGTTTCAAAGGAAAGCATTAGTAATACTTTGGAAACAAGGATCCGAAAATTTTACTGAGATCCCTTGTGATATTTCTCTCGTATGTCTATGGATGTCCCTAAGGTTAAGTATAAGTATAGGTTGAAGTCCTTGAATTATGTTGACAATCATGAATAAGTTAGGTTGATCCTAAGGTGTCATGGATTAACAAATTTTTGATATGTTAGACATCCCATATAGGACTTATTATGATTATGTGGTTACTCATTATTTTAATTGTTTCTAACACTATAGTTTCTGCTCATTGTCAATGGAGGGAATAAGAAGGTATTTGGTTAACATTGATTCAAATAAACAATTTGGTGTCTATGATCAACTAAATTATGTAATGCCTGGAGATAATGATATTTTGATTATGCATAATTAGTCATCGTGATATATTATTAACAAGGTGACCTTTAGTTGTATTCCTAAGTCATAAAATAAGTGGATGATGGACTTTTATGCATGTTAGAGTGGTGAGGAAAATTGAGGAAGGAAGATGAAGCATTCTAAATATCATGTAGAAAGGAATAAGAACCTTGAGAAATACCTCAAATAGAAGGGAAGATGTTATCTGTCTGGGGAAAAAGGGCATAGAGTGACAGACTATTATGGAGTTAAATGTCTTATCTGTGGAGAACATGGGCATTACCCCAATCAATGCCCTTACCTAAGAGGTTACTTCTAAATCGAGGAAGAACGTATTACATGCCAATAATTGAATAAGATAGATTAAAGGGATTATGTATTGGAATTCAAGAATAATGTTGTTGAGGTACTTTTATGGTATATTGATATATCAATGTATTGGTCCATTGTGGATATCTATAAGAATATGGTACCCATAACCATGATAAGATATTGTAATATTTTTTGGAAAGTAGATGATATGCACATTATGAAGGGTCAAGGAGAAAATAATATGATGAATATTATTAATGAGCTCATGAATGATATAACGACAAAGTTATATCATGATTTGAGTATATAGAATATTTGGGATTTTGGAATGTGGAAAGAGATCACTTTTGATAGAATTCGTGTTTTCACTAAGATTATATCGTAATTAATGTTTCAATAATACATGATTATGGTATTCAAATGGTTCTAATGTGACCAACACGATATATGTTATGATATTTGGGGGATAAATGATGGTATTCAAATGCTTGTTATATGAAATTTCTTGTAATCACTTTCTTTATATTATGAGATTGGAAAAAGGTATTTTGGATAAGCCTAAATATATGAAGGGATTATGTTGGACACCCGATAGTATTGTTTAAGGGTAGAACTTTTTTGAATTTTATTTCTGAATTTTTATAATAGTATATTTTTAGAAAATGGACAACCCATAGGATGGGCAACAACCCGTCACGTCAGACAAGGCTGTGAGAATCGAACCCACAACCAAAGTGTGATAGGACTTTATCACCTACCAGTAGCCTACACGAAGTCCCTAGTTAGTAGAAATTAGTATTATTTTATTAAGTTGTATAATATTTGAAGTACAAGTCCATTTTTGGAATCATATATCGTTAGTCTCACCATATATGGACTTTTGTGTATTTAATAACTTTTCATAACCATTTTTTTGAGACATATGGAATGACTCAGCATTCCATCACATGATCTACTAGCACTTCAAGAATGAAAAATTCAACATCATTTCATTAAATAATAGATGAAGTGGAAATTTTTCATGGAATGACCAATGATGATATTACACTAAAATCAAAAAAGTATATAACATTATTCATCAACTTTAGGGAAATGATATTGAAAACCAAAAACATTGTCCTATTACCCTTATATCGGATTAATCAGATGTTACCTTAGCTTATCAAAACTTTATGGCTTTGTGATTGTTGGATCTTTCATATACTTGTTCTCAACCACTATTCATCATAACATGATGGTTAGATGTCTCTTCCATATCCATATTTTCACCTACATTCTTCTTTGTGGAAACCCATTGCTGAGTTACTTTGGGTGACCACTATGTTTCTAACATTACTTTTTAAAATTATGTTTTACTATTCCATTTAATGATGTAGGTTTCTATCAAATAAGAATTCAAGTAGTAAACCATTTATAACCTTGATGAATTTTGAGGCTGAAATTCATTTTATGGGGGGCAGAATGTAACACCCTGATATTTGATGAGGAATATTCATTTCAATTTCATTGAAGTCTTCTATTGTATGATATAAAACAATTATCTTGCGCTATACGAAACACCGTATTATCTTGTATAATATACACACACTCTTCTTGGCTTCTGTTGCATGCAAGAGCAGCCTTCCTCAATAACGTGTGTTGTACGCAATATTGAGTTTCAATAAACAACGATATATTGTTATAATATTATTATGAACTTGATTTTATGAATAACAGTAACTAAATTTTTAATTTTATGAAATTATAATTCATCTTACATATTTTATAGAACATGGTATGAGAACAAAATAATTTTTTGGGGTAAAATAAATATTTTTCAACAAATATTGTTTTTCCACCTTTTGATGGAGCACCAATATTAAATCTAGTATTTACACATTTATAAGTTTAATTTGACGAAATAAACTTATTAATTTCAATAATCATATAACAATTAACATTGGATATTTATTTAATATTTTTCTGTTAATTTTCATATTTTGATGAATAGTAAAAATACAATAAATTTGAATTAAAAACAACTTTTATACAGAGAGATAATTTATAGGGATAAATTATAATATTTAATGGTTTTAAAGTATAAATAGAATATGTTTTTACCATTTAATATAATGTAAGTCATTATCATTAATTTTACACTGAATTCATAGGTAATGTCATATCAATCTTTTACAAGGATTTAACTTTTAAAAATCATTTTCTCAACAGTGAGATTAATTGTAAATTAAATACTGCAACTACTATTTTTTGAATTTGTAAAAATGGATTCCATATTTGGAATCAGTAGGTCCAAATTACTTTAATAGTATACTTTCTCATTTTGAGCATTATGAATAGTAACTACGATAAATTTTATTTACTATAGTTAAAGGTTAATCGGGTAATTAAGGGTAAAATTAAGAATATAAAATTACCCTAACACCTACCAAAATACTATTAGATGTATAAAAGAAGACTAATATCACATAAGGGTCAGAATAGATTAATTTCATGGACTTTTGACCTTGAAAAAGATGTAATTATTATTAAAACCAAAGAATGTGACAACATGTCACTCTCTTATATCTTATAAGTGTAATAATTTTAATTTTGTTATAAAAATCATCAAACAAAGAAAATAAATAGTCACCATAAATATAATGAAATTTTCTAAATCATGTGAATTGATGTAGAATTATTAGCGATTAAATAATTATCATTAATAGCGACACAATAGTGAGGTAGAAATTATTTTATTGATTGAAATATTAAATAAATGGGTTTAAAAATATTAAAATTAATATTATATAAACTATTTAATGTGCTTAAAGAATATTATAGATAAATATGACATGTTATGAATCTATTAAAAAATTATTTTCGAATATATCCTCTGTATGGATTTTATTTAAATTCAAATAAATGAATAGTGTCAAAATTGACACTTGTTATTTAATAAAAATAACACATGATAAAATTGTTTAAAAGTCACAAAAATATTTAAAAATTATAAATATAAATTTATAGTCTAAAATTTCATGAAGTATCCAATTATGGACAATTCACAACTCATATGTAATTATTTATAACAATTTCAAATTTAGAATATTATTACCACAAAAAAATTAAATAGATTGAATAAGGATAAATCATGTTGATATGGTTTAAAATGAAGTCCCAATATGTCTAAATTTTATTTGATGTTGAGATTACAACCCTATCTCATCTCATCTCCTAATATGAGTGATTTTGGATGTTTTTATGTGGGGTTTGGGTTTATTATAAATTAATACTTTAGAGGTTTGTAAAATTTCCCCTCTCCTCTCTTATAAAAAGGGTACCAACTCCCACTACATTTCACAACATTTTGAGCATTAAAGCTCAAAAAACCCTTTTCCATTTCGTTACTTCACTTCCCTAGAAACATACTAAAGGTACTAGTATTCTTAAAAGATCGTATTTAGTGCCCTAAGAGGAGGTTTAGAAGAGGCGCGCCGTAGAAGATGTAATATCCATTACCGATTCCTTCATATTTCATTCTTCTTTTACTTACTCTACATTATTTTTTTCATTATAAATTAATAACATCAGTATCACTAATATACTAATATGTTATTATAAATATGGAAAAACCCTATTTATCCTTCTATCCATCCTATGGAAAATGAAATCACTACACGTGCGTACCTATGAAATACCTCTCCACATCATGGTGTAATTTGATTTTCCACCACCACCTTACGTTGTTCAGTATAATGGTCGAAATACTAACTGTATATTATTATTATAACATGATACTAATTCTGAGATATTATATAATCCACTCCTATACCATTCAACAATTATTGGAATGATATCGTCTTTCGGGAATACGTACAGATTACCATCTGCACGACACGATGAGATTCATTCTCCATGTTTACCATTCAAGAATGATTATAATGTATATATAATAAATAATAATGAAATACGTGAAATAATAATAATACTGGATTTATGTATATGTTATTTTCTTCCATTCAATTTAATAAGGAAACTAAAATAGTGTTCATGCGTACGTACGACAAACCGTCTCCATGAATGGTGTATTTCATTCCATTTATCGATCGATTATATATATATATATATATGTTATATTTCGAATATATTATATATAAATAATGTTTTCATTATATATGTGTTTAATCATGATCTAAGTAATCATATGAATAGTTAAATGTCATGACCCGTATGAAAAATGAAACAATTTTACCCAAATCATTGCTTTAACATGGAATAGACAAATGAATGGGTAAAAAAACTCATAAGTGAATCATATAGGATATCATAAATATTAATATGGTTTTGTTAAAATTTTATAATATGTTTAAACCCACTATACAGGAGTCTTGGAGACATAAGGAAGAAATCAGACATAAGGTAAAGGATTATTTTGTCTCACATTTCTTTCTGTGAGACATATGCCTCAATGACCATCTATTTCTTTTATATGTTTTTTATGCTTCCCATGAATGTTTTATGATTTTTATTATGAAGGATATGATATTTACATATTCATGTAATATTATTTATTTTATGACATGTATTATTTCAACAATCATAAATGGTAAGGGATTATTATTCCAATCTCATTCTTATCCAAGATTTTTTATTCTTACGTATTTACAGGGGTTATATTTATCATCCATGTACATGTATTATAAAAAATGTTTTCATAAAGTTTTTACTATTCTCCCATGTATGGTTAAAGTTATGTTTACCCGATTTTTGACTTTTACTATGTAGTATGGAATGAATCTTGTTTTTGCTTACCATACGATTTACTTTTTCATTTCTTTGGAAAAAGTACAAGAAGAATGTTTTTTACTTATACGACAAGAACATATTTTAATGGTTTCATAATGAATAATTTTCATGAATAATCCTCTAAAATATTTTATTATTATTTTCAACAACTTTTATTTTCATTTAAAATTGCATGGAATTTTGTGAAAAAAAATGAATTTAAAGAAGAAAGGATTTTTTTCCTTAACAATTTGTTACAAGTGTTTTATCAAAACTATTTTCCATCTAAGATGACATTATTTAGTATGATTATTTTTCAAGTATATTTTATCAATTAATTACGTGGTTTTATTTTTCTTATGATGAAATAATATCCATTTTTTATATTAATTATGTTATGATGGGATGATGTTTATGAAACCTGTATTATTATTTGGGTTATGATGAATGATTTGTGTTTATTTTGTGGCACACGAATGAATGATTTCATTATGAGATGGGATGTACCTATATCTCTCTCCAATGAATTGGGTAAAGACTTATATCTCATGAGATAGATGTGGCTAAAAGGGAAAGTGAATCTGGGTCAGTAATACATGGCTCGAACCGCATGTAATCCCAGTTCAGTAATGGACATTGTCCACTATGATGGTCTTGGCAAAAATGCCTTGGGTACTATGGAAATCATGACATTTTTTTATGGTTTTCCATAATTACATGTTTTATTCCAAAGATATTTTATCATGATTGATGTTCTATTATGATCTATGCCTTAAGTAATGAATGATTTAATTCACAACCCAAGATTTTGATGGTTAAACATTATGATTATGTTTCTTTGTTCAAATGTATTTGATTTTGGTTTATTTTCTCCATGATTACCCTTACCGAGCATTTGAGCTCAACCATTATAAGGCCCCTGCCTTAAACCTTACTTAATCTTGAGTTATTACAAGATTACACATTGAGGATCTTTTTGGGATTAGAGTTTTAGAGAATTAGATCATAAAACATGCATTACATTCCACATATAAACAAAGTGGTTACATAAAGATAGTATTCTTCTTTCCCATCAATTGAATCATATTTAAAATAAAACATGGATTCTTTCTTGACACATCCTTTACACGATCATCATATCATGTACCTTTCCCTTGACCTGTGAAAAAAATTTCAAAAAACTTGGGATGAGCATAAAAAGCTCAGTAAGGGATATAAAAATATGGAAAGGAAACATGGGTACATATATACATAAGAATGAAATCATACTTTACCCATAAAACATAAGCACTTTAACATACCTCATCAAATCATGAATAAATCATAGAAATCATAATACATAAAGGTAACTTGAGGCATTCATAAAATTCTTACGTAGGGAGTAACCCTCTTGGTTACATTTGGAATAACCATCACAGTATATTCCCTAAATCTCTTCAGAGATACCTTAACGTTACACTCCTTCGTGTTACCCAATGCATTGGAGAGCTATATCGGTATCACCCTCCCTTAGTTTATCACGGAACCACCCGTCTTCATAAAAATGCCCAAGAACCTCAACATAATCATATCACATAAAACATGCATAAAGGAAACATAAAATTTCCACCTTTCAATTACAAGATATCAATACAACACATTGATATAAAAAAATTATGAAAACCATTTTCAGTACCAAAACAAATGAAAAGTAAAACATGGTATTTATTTTTCTTTGTGAAAAAAGGTATGGCTTGTAGAGGAAGCCAAAACTCAAATAATGGTCACGGCAGCGGAGAAGTCGTTTTTGCCGCATATGTACGACAAAAACATTACCTTTTGTTGTTTCGTAAAACGCTTCGTATAAAAAATATTCCTTTTGGATAAATATAAAATTCAACGGGGTTTATACACCGTATAAATGAAGGTTGTGTATAAAACAAAATATGCCTCAATGAATGGAGATTGAGACGAAGTCCCATCCCTCGGGTCCGACTTGACTCGGTCATTCTTTAATATCCTGAATAATAAACTTGAGTTAATTTATACTTGTTTAAGAACCTTTCTCAAGTTCATTATTCCTTTTATATCACTTATTTCCATGTTATGAACACTATGTAATTATTTATGTTAATAACGGTCGTTTTAACGATCATTGGTACGTGAGTCAAAAATAAACCCTTTATAATTACATGTTGTTAATGTATCCATTATATCCAGAATTATAATAATTATGTATATATCATATATATCCAGTATATACATGTATTTATAATATTACATAATCATTTAGAGGTAAGAAATGAAATGCACCGTTCATGGAGACGGTAAGCCGTACGTACGCATGAACGCTACTTTCATTTCTATTTCGTATTTTATAGAATGGAATCATAATGATATAAAGGTATATTATATTTCCAGTATAATAGCATATATAATATCATAGTTCCATACTTTATATGTCCCACATATGGTATTTAACGAATCAAATCACATTGAGGGGCCGGCAGTCCGCACTTCCTTAAATGAAGATATCGTGTTTACCCATAATGGAAACCATAAAGGTATGCCCAAAATTAAAAATACATAATCTTAAGGAAAACAGAAACATATTATATATCATATATAAATATAGTTAAATCTTAATGTCCACCTTTTAAGGAGTTAAATGAATGTTGAACAATCATCGTTTCAGGAGGCATAAATTCACCATCCACGGAAACAGTATGTCCTTTAACCATTAGATGTAGGTGTGTGTAAGTGTAGCTCGAATCCTTCTTATAACAACATCCTAGTATATTTACGATTCTGTATTTGTGACAAGATAAATGAATAAAAAGAGTTTAGGGGGTTGGAGAAGAAAAATAAAACAAAACGACTCAAGTGAAGACATTACCTTAAAATCGGGTAACGCCCTTTGATTTGAGCTCAAAGGCTTCCTTGGGAAGCCTTCTTCCCAAAGGTGGCTTCAAGGAGTATGAGAGGGAAGTGGAGAGACAAAATGGGGAGGGTGTTTATGAGCCAAAGGCTTTGGGAGTGTGGGTATGGAGGTAGAGGTGGGGGCCTTTTATAAGAGGAGAGGAGGGGCACTCTTGGAAAGTAAGAAAATGTTACTTTATTTTAGAATGCGTTTCAGATTTTAATGGTCCCACTTTGATGTGTTTCTAGGATAAGGTGATAATGGTTCTAAAATCCACCCATCCAATAGGTTTTGGACATGTTTAGGTCATATATTGTACATTATCATTCCATTTTATTTAAATCCTTTATTAATGAGGTAATCGCTGCATCATCAAGATGTCATAAATAATTTAATTTATATAATGTCTAAAAATTATAACAAAAATATCATGATGTAGGAAATATCTTTAGATTTCTAATGAATATTTATAGTCAAAAATATGACTTTTATAACCCCATGTAAAAATTTTTTTTACTAAAACATCTCATGTTTGTGTCATTTTTACTTTAACATTAAATAAAAAGTTATTTATGTCATTTCCCTACCAAAGTGGATCCATGGGGTCCCCAAGTTGACTAATGGATTTTATAGGTCGGGCATGACACATCCAATGAGGGTAGGACATGTTTCAAGCTCATATAATATTATTTAAACATTATTTTTACCTTAAACTACACTAATTACCTCTAATCGCGATTAAGAACTTAAAAGTTTCTATTCACCAAAAAATTATTTTATTCTCATTGAACCACATTTTACATCATAATGAAAACCATGTATTCGGATTTTTGAAATTCAAAACACAGAAGTGGAACATTTTCATTTAAATGAAAAATCAGTTTTTATAAGTACCACTTACTGGTTTCACTATTCATCAAAAATTGAAGCTTTTCAGAAAAATACCAAAAATTCACCCTAAGCTATATTTGATATTCCGAATTCAAAAATGATGTCTATTTTACAAAATTCAAAACATATAAGTCACATTAATTAATTTAATAATTATTTCCCGTTGTCATGACAAATAGCGTGTTTTTATGAAACAATAATTATCAAAAGATTAATATCGGTTTAAGTCTAATTTCAAAGTGAAATTGATTCCAATGACCACCATTGGATTAAATGGTAAAAATATATTCTAATTTCACTTCAGAAACAATTCAAGAGATAATCTAATCATATAAATAAATTAGATTAAAATGCAGTTTTGATGTAAAATGCAGTATTTTTCACTATTCATTAAAAAATGAACATTGTCTGAAAAATACAAAAAATTCACACAAAGTAAATTTTGATCTCCCAATAATAAAGAATAAGTTTATTTTGACAAACATATCTTATAAAATTTTCAAAATATAGATTTATAAATGGTTTTCCATAAAAATGCAGTAAAACATTCTTTTAAAAATATTAGTGTATTCCATGCTTAAGATTGGATTTATTTTCATTTTAAGCCTCTAAAACACTATCTAATTCATTAATAGACATAGATAAAAATATCTATTATTCATTAAATACTTGGGATGTTACATCCTTCCCCCCGTTATAAAATTGTGTCCCCGCGATTTATTTACTTATCGAATAAATGGGGGTACATATCCCTCATTGAATTTTCAGATTCCCATGTTGCCTCTTCCATCATGTGGTTTTTTCACAAAACCTTTACCCGATTAATCACCTTATTCTGTAACACTTGCTCCCTGTGGTCAAGAATCTGGACCGGTTGTTCCTCATAAGATAGGTTCTCTTCCAGCTGAACTACCTCTGGACTCAAAACATGAGATGGATCTAGCATATACTTTCTCAACATCGAAACGTGAAAAACATTATGTACCTGAGATAAACTCAGAGGTAAAGCCACCCGGTATGCAACTGATCCAACTCTCTCCAGAATTTCATATGATCCAATAAACCATGGACTCACCTTTCCTTTCTTACCAAATCTCAACACACTTTTCAAAGGAGAAACCTTGAGAAAAAAATGATCACCTACATTGAAAGATAGATCCTTCCTCCGGTTATCTGCATAACTCTTCTGCCTGCTCTGAGCTGTTCTCATGTGCTTCTGAATCAACTAAACTTTTTCTGCCATCTCTTCTACCCATTCTGGTCCCATTAACTTCCTTTCACCCACTTCATCCCAGAAAGCTGTAGTTCGACACCGCTTCCCATGTAATGCCTGAAATGGTGTCATCTGTATACTGGAATGAAAACTGTTATTATATGAATATTCAACCAAAGAAAGATGTTGGTCCCAACTTTCCTGATAATCCATAGAGCAAGAACATAGCATATCCTCCGATGGCTGAATTTTTCGTTCTGACTACCCATCTGATTGAGGATGAAAAGTTGTACTAAAATTTAATTCAGTACCCAACGACTTCTAAGGGCCTTTCCAAAAGTTAGAAGTGAACCTGGGATCACGATCAGATATAATGGAGAGGGGAACTCCATGTAACCTGACTATCTCTTTAAGATACAAATGGAAAAGTTAATCTAGGGAAAAGGTATCTTGTATTGAAAGGAAATGAGCAGATTTAGTCAAGAGATCAACAATAACCCAGATTGCATTATTACCCCGAGATGTCTTCGGTAATCGCACAACAAAGTCCATGGATATTTTCTCCCATTTCCACTCTGGCACTGGTAAAGGCTGAAGCATCCCTTTCGGAAACTGTCACTCAACTGTAACCGGTTGACATGTCAAACACATCACAATAAAATCAGCAATATCTCTTTTCATTCCATCCCACCAGAAATACTCCCGCAGATCTCTGTACATCTTAGTACTGCCAGGATGAACTGAAAACGGAGAACTAAGAGCTTCACATAAAAACTCTCTCTTCAACTGTGAATCAGAAGGCACACACAATCTCTTCCCAAATCTCAAAACGCAATCATTATCGATGTTGAATTCTGGCATCTTACCTTTCTGAACCAGCTCTACCTTTTTCTGCAACTCAATTTCTTGCTTCTGTGCTTTCTTGATTCTATCTAATAGAGATGATCTCACTGATACCTGAAACAAAATAGAAGAACTTCCTGCACCAAAAACTTCTATGAAAAAGTTCATCAAATCCTTAACCAAAGGATCATGTTAGATACACAACATTTCTAATGAAGCATCACTTTTTCGACTCAAATCATTAGCCACTTTATTTGCTTTTCCCGGATAGTAATGAATTGTACAATCATAATCCTTGATTAATTCCAGCCATCTCCTCTGTCTCATGTTTAACTCTTTCTGAGTGAATATATAATTTAAAATTTTGTGATCATTATATATTTCACACTTTACTCCATACAAATGATGCCTCCAAATTTTTAAAGCGAAAACAACAGCAGCTAATTCCAAATAATGTGTAGGGAAATTTACCTCATGAGTTATCAACTGTCGTGAAGCATAAGAAATTACCTGATCATTCTGCATAAGGACACAACCAAGTCCCTTCAACGAAGCATCACTGTATATAAAAAACTCACCATTCCTGGAAAGTAGTTCCAAAACTGGAGCATTCACCAATCTTCTATTCAATTCATGAAAACAATCATCACATTCTTTTGTCTAGATAAACTTAACACCCTTCCAAGTTAGCTTAGTAATTGGACTAGATAACCGTGAAAAATTTCTAACAAACCTTTGGTAATAGCCTGCCAAACCAAGGAAGCTATGAATCTCAGTTACATTTGTGGGTCTTGGCCATTCTTCAACAACCTTTGTTTTTTCAGGATCAACAGTTATCCCATCTTTAGAAACAATATGACCATGGAATGAAATTTGTTGCACCCAAAACTCACACTTTCTGAATTTTCCATATAGTTTATTTTCTTTTATGGTTTGCAAGATAACCCTTAAATGTCTTTCATTCTCCTCTTTACTTTTAGAAAACACCAAAATATCATCAATGAAAACCACCACAAACTTATCCAAGAACTCATGGAAAATTCTATTCATTAAGTCCATGAATACAGCAAGTGCATTGGTTAGCACAAAAGGCATTAATAAAAATTCATAATGGGCATATCTTGTACGGAACGCGGTCTTTGGAACATCTTCTTCCTTTACCATCAGCTGATGGTACCCCGATCTCAAGTCAATCTTTTGAAAAATACTGAGCTCCCTGGAGCTGATAAAACAAATCATCAATATGAGGCAAAGGATATTTGTTCTTAACAGTGATGTTATTCAAGGCTCTATAATCAATGAAAAGTCTCATAGAACCATCATTCTTTTTAACAAATAAAACAGGAGCACCCCATGGTGATGTTCTAGGTCGAATGGAACCTTTCTCTAATAAATATTGCAATTTCTCCTTCAACTCTAAAAGTTCAATTTGAGCCATTCGATAAGGGGGTTTTTAAATTGTCTTAGCATTAGGAACTAAGTCAATAGTAAACTCAACTTCTCGATCTGGTATTATTCCAGGAAACTCATTAGGAAAAACATCAGGATACTCATTTACCACTGGCACATCATTAATCTGAACTGTTCCCTTGTTTTCAACAATATGTGCAAGGTAACATTCATTTCCATCTTTTACAAGTTTCTCGGCCTCTTGATATGTTATCAACAGTAAGGATTCATTCTTGTACACAAACTAAAAGTCTTTCTGAAAAGAAACTTATTTAGCTCTACATTCAATCTTATAATGGTAAATAGAGAGCCAATCCATACCCAGGATAACATCAAAATCTACCAGAAGTAGAACAATAAGGATTGCAAGTAGGTTCTTTCCACAGATAAAGATAAGAAGATTCTTATAAATTCTTTTTTCCTCAACATTTCCCCCAGGTGTTTTTACCAAATGTTCAGGAGTCATTTCTTGAGATGGTATTCCCAATTTACTTGAAAAGGTTTTAGAGATCAAAGAATGTGTAGACCCTGAATCAAACAACACACTTGCATAATCTGAAAAAACAAAAAAAGTACCTGATACAACTTCATTTGATGGCCCGACATCTGCTGAAGTAGTTGCAAAGGATTTCACCACCCCTTTCTGATTGTAGTCTAACTGCTTCCCATCACCCAAGCACTTTGTCGGACACTCGTTTTCATAGTGACCCATCTCATTGCACTTATAACATTTCACTAACTGTAAATCAATTTTGGTCTTACCTTCACCTTGATGTTTTTCAGTGCAATCACAAGCCTTATGTACCATCTTACCACATTGGTAGCACTTTCCAGAATTCAGAAGACATTCCCCATCATGCCTTTTTCCACATTTATCACAAACTGGAAACTTAGATTTCATACCATCAGACTTCTTTGAAGAAATCTTCCCTTTCTCCTTCCACCTTGGTCTTTTCTTCTGCTGGTGGTTATAGAACACTTGATCATCGGCAAACTCCATTTCCACCTTCTCAGCACATCGAACAAGCTTTTCATAACTTTTAAACTCACGAGAAGCTAATTCCCTTTGATATTTTGGCTTTAATCCTGAGTAAAAACAATTGATTTTACTATCAAGGTCTCGGATAAAATTTGTAGCATACCTTTCCAATCGAGTGAACCTTTCTTCATAGGCAGCCAATGAGTCTTCCTATTTCCTCAATTTCAAGAATTTCATTTCCATCCTAAGTCGAACAGCCTTAGGAAAATACTTCCCAAGAAACATACCTTTGAATTCATCCCAGTCAAGAGTATCAATATCATCGGCGTCCCTGATATTTTTAACCATCAACCACCACTGATCGGCTTCACCCTCCAAATGGTAAATAGAAAGACTAACCTTTTGATTGTCTGAACACCCCATGACATCGAAAATTTTCTCCAGTGCTTTAATCCACCCTTCATCTAACACAGGGTCAGATGATCCTCTGAATGATGGGGGATGTTGCCTCATTAAATGTTCCACCACTGACATGTTCCTCTGCGGTTGATCTGGCTAATCTTGTGTATGTATACCACCGCCATTTATCGCTTGATTCAACTACACCATTACTGCAACAAAATGTTCAGTTCTAATTCCGACCATCTCAGGATGCTGATTCGGAATGTTATTTCCTTCTGCATGCCTTCCTAGCACTGCTTCCCTATTTCCTCTACGAAAAACCATTCTGAACAAACATGTCTTAGATGAAGCAACATGGTAATCTTCAAATACTATATCACTTCAATTTGACCGTAAAAAAAATTTGGATAATCATTTAATAGAATTCTAATTCCTAATGTTATCTAAACCGACATCTGAAACCAACTATAAGGCCCCAGCCTTAAACCTTACTTAATCTTGAGTTATTACTAGATTACACATTGAGTATCTTTTCGGGTTTAGAGTTTTAGTGAATTATATCATAAAACCTACATTACATTCCACATATAAACAAAGTGGTTACATAAAGATAGTATTATTCTTTCCCATAAATGGAAACATATTTACAATAAAACATGGATTCTTTCTTGACACTTCCTTGACACTATCATCATATCATGTACCTTTCCCTTGACCTGTGAAAAACATTTCAAAGAATGTGGGATGAGCATAAAAATCTCAGTAAGGGATATAATAATATGGAAAGGAAACATGGGTACATATATACATAAGAATGAAATCATACATTACCCATAAAATATAAGCACTTTAACATACCTCATCAAATCCTGAATAAATCATAGAAACCATAAGACATAAAGGTAACTTGAGGAATTCATTACATTCTTACGTAGGGAGTAACCCTCTTGGTTACGTTTGGAATACCCATCATAGTATATTCCCTAAATTTCTTCGTAGAAACCTTAACGTTACACTCCTTTGCGTTACCCAATTCATTAGAGAGTTATATCGGGCTCACCCGCCCTTAGTTTATCATGGAACCACCCGTCTTCATAATAATGCCCATGAACCTCAACATAATCATATCACATAAAACATGCATAAACGAAACATAACATTTCCACCATTCAATCACAAGATATCAATACAACACATTGATATGAAAACATTATGAAAACCATTTTTAGTACCAAAACAAATGAAAAGTAAAACATGGTATTTATTTTTCTTTTTAAAAAAGGTATGGCTTGTAGAGGAAGCTGAAACTCAAATAATGGTCACGGTGGCAGAGAAGTTGTTGTGACCTCATACATACGAAAAAAACATTCCCTTTTGTCGTTTAGTAAAATGATTCGTATAAAAAATATTTCTTTAGGATAAACGTAAATGTCAAAGGGGTTTATACACCGTATAAAAGAAGGTTGTGTATAAAACAAAATATGCCTCAATGAAAGGAGATTGAGATGAAGTCCCATACCTCGGGTCCGACTTGACTTGGTCGTTCTTTAATTTCCTGAATAATAAACTTGAGTTAATTTCTACTTGTTTAAGAACCTTTTTCAAGTTAATTATTCCTTTTATATCACTTATTTCCATGTCATGAACACTATGTAATTATTTATGTTTATAACGGTCGTTTTAACGATCATTGGTACTTTAGTCCAAAATAAACCCTTTATAATTACATGTTGTTCATGTATCCATTATATCCAGAATTATGATCATTATGTTTATATCATACATATCCAGTATATACATGCATTTATAATATTACATAATCATTTAGAGGTAAGAAATGAAATGCACCGTTCATGGAGACGGTAAGCTGTACGTACGCATGAACCCTACTTTCATTTCTATTTCATATTTTATAGAATGGAATCATAATGATATAAAGGTATATTATAATTCCAGTATAATATCATATAAAATATCATAGTTCCTTCCTTTATACGTCCCACATATGGTATTTAACGAATCAAATCACTTTGAGGGGGCGGTAGTCCGCACTTAAAAGAAGATATCACGTTTACCCATAATGGAAACCATAAAGGTATTCCCAAAATGAAAAATACAGAATCTTAAGGAAAACATAAACATATTATATATCATATATATATACAGTGACATATTAATGTCCACCTTTGAAGGTGTTAAAGGAATGTTGAACAATCATCGTTTCGGGAGGCATAAATTCACCATCCACAGAAACAGTATGTCCTTTAACCATTAGATGTAGGTGTGTGTAAGTGTAGATCGAATCCTTATTATAACAACATACTAGTTTATTGAAGATACTGAATTTTTTACAAAGGAAATGAATAAAAAGAGTGTAAGTATTTGGAGAAGAAAAATAAAACAAAAGGACTCAAGTGAAGACATTACCTTAAAATCGGGTAACTCCCTTTGGTTTGAGCTCAAAGGCTTCCTTGGGAAGACTTCTGCCAAAAGTGAGGCTTCAAGGAGTAAGAGAGGGAAGTGGAGTGACAAAAGGGGTAGGGGTTGGCCGAGACAAAGGATTTGGGAGTGTGGGTAAGGAGGTAGAGGTGGGGGCCTTTTATTAGAGGAGAGGAGGGGCACTCTTGGAAAGTAAGAAGATGTTACTTTATTTTAGAATGAATTTAGGATTATAATGGTCCCACTTTGATTTTTTTGTAGGATATGGTGATAAGGGTTCTAAATCCACCCATACAATATGTTTTGGACATGTGTAGGTCATATATTTTACATTATCTTTCCATTTTATTTAAATTCTTTATTAATGAGGTAATCGTTGCATCATCATGATGTCATAAATAATTTAATTTATTTAATGTCTAAAAATTATAACAAAAATATAATGATGTAGGAAATATTTTTATCTTTCTAATGAATATTTATAGTCAAAAATATGACTTGTATAACCCCATGTAAAAATTGTTTTAGTAAAACATCTCATGTGTGTGTCATTTTTACTTTAACATTAAATAAAAAGTTATTTATGTCATTTCCCAACCCAAGTGGCTCCATGGGGTCCCCAAGTTGACTCATGTATTTTCTTGGACATCCATGACAAATACAATGAGGTTAGTACATGTGTCAAGCTCATCTAATATTATTTAAACATTATTTTTACCTTAAACTACACTAATTACCTCTAATTGCGATTAAGAACTTAAAAGTTACTATTCACCAAAAAATTATTTTAATCTCATTGAACCACATTTTACTTCTTAATGACAACCACGTATGTCGGATTTTTGAAATTAAAAACACAGAAGTGGTAAAATTTCATTTAAACGAAAAATCAGTTTTTATACGTACCACTTAGTGGTTTCACTGTTCATCAAAAATTGAAGTTTTTTAGAAAAATACCAAAAATTCACCGTAAACTATATTTGATATTCCGAATTCAAAAATTAAGTCTATTTTAAAAATTCAAAACATAGAAGTCACATTAATTAATTTATTAATTAATTCCCACTGTCATGACAAATAGCGTGTTTTTATGAAACAATAAGTATCAAAAGATTGACACCAGTTTAATTCCAATTTCAAAGTGAAATTGATTCCAATGACCACCATTGGATTAAATGGTAAACATATATTCTAATTTCACTTAAAAACCAATTCAATAGATAATCTAATCATATAAATAAATTAGATTAAAAAGCAGTTTTGATGTAAAATGTAGTATTTTTCACAATTCATTAAAAAATTAACATTGTCTGAAAAATACCAAAAATTCACACAAAGTAAATTTTGATGTCCCAATAATAAAGAATAAGTTTATTTTGACAAACATAGATTATAAAATTTTCAAAAGATATATTTATAAATGGTTTTGCCATCAAAATGTAGTAAAACAATCTTTTAAAATATTAGTGTATTCCATGCTTAAGATTCGATTTATTTTCATTTTAAGCCTCTAAAACACTATATAATTCATTAATAGACATAGATAAAAATATCTATTATTCATTAATTACTTGGGATGTTACAACCATTATATGTTTTAATTTCACAAGGATATAAATAAAGGTTCTAGGAAAGAAAATAAGAGTGTAAGGTCATTATGGGAGATTTTGAATATCATTCACCATGATTTGACGATTATGTTCCGAGTTTCCAAAGACACTAAAATATTATGGTCCTTGCATGATGTTTTTTGTTATGTGTTATGTATTCCTCAAAATTAATGTAATTTTCATGTACATCATGCTTGGGTCTCTACAGTTGGTATCAGTGGAAAGGTTTAGTTAACCTTTGGAAACAAGGATGTGAAAACTTAAGTGAGACCCCTTGTGATATTTCTAACGTATGTCTAGGGATTTCATTAAGTTTAAGTATAAGTACAGGATACAGACCTATAATTAAGTTGAAAATCATGAATAACCTAGGGTTAACCTACTGTGTCATGTATTAAAGAATATTTGATAATATGGACATCCCATAAGTCCCTTTTTATGAATTTGTCATTCCTCATTATTATAATGTTTTATTACACTATGGTTTCTGGTTATAGTCAATGGTGGGAATGAGAAGGAATCCAGTTAACATTTATTCCAATGGAAAAATTGGTGACTATGATCAATGGAATTGTGAAATTCCTTGAGAGAAAGATATTTTGATTATTTTGAATCTCTCATCATGATATATGGTTTACAAGGTGAAATTTAGTTGTATTCCTAAGTCATAAAATAAGAGGAATATAGACATTTATGCATGTTAGAATGGAGAGGAAAATAGATGAAAGAAGATTAAGCATTCGACATATCATGAATAATGGAAGAAGAACCATGAGGAATATATCAAATGGAAGGGAAGATGTTATCTGTGTGGGGAAAAAGGGAATAAAGTGAAAGATAGTTACAGAGTTAAATGTCTTTTCTATGGAGAACATGGGCATTACCCCAATCAATGCCCTTACCTAAGAGGTTAATTCTAAATCAAGGAAGTACATATTCCTTTCAAATCATTGATGATGATGGATTTAAGGGTTTATCTATTGGAATTCAAGAATAATTTTGTTGATGAACTTTTATGGTATATTGATATATCTATGTATTTGTAAGAACCCAAGTTTTTAGAACGGATCCAAATCTTGACCCAGTTTGAATTTTTGACTGGTTTCTGGGGATACTATAGGAAATGGGAGGTTTCTGAAAATTTCCAGACAACACACCGTGTATTTTATGTACACGCCCTGTATATGATAAGCGAGTGACCGGTCGTGTGCTCGCCGACTACATGCCTTGTGATGACCGGGTAGAAATTTCATACTACACAACGTGTAGTTTTAAACACATCATGTACCCTTGACCATGTGGAGGATATAAATGACATGTAGGATTGTTGGCTGGGTAGAGTAATTTAAACCAAGAACACGTTGTGTTCCCCTTGGACATGCCGTGTAGTCTGGCCATGTATGAGGGATATACACGGCGTGTGGGTAAGTCATCGAGGAAGAGAAGGGAAACCAAGTACACATCATGTACCCCTAGTAACATGCTGTGTACTCATGTCGGAAGGTTCTGGAACGGAATTCAGTTGAATTCCAGCCCCCAAATGAATAGTTAAATGATATACATGGCATGTAGTCATAAAGTAGACGCCATGTAATTTTTTTCTCTTAAATGTGCAGAAGCCTCATTTTGAGGCAGAAACCCATTAGCTTCTCCAGGGATGGCGAACCAAGACATCCAGTACTTGATTCTTCTACTGATCGTTCGTCTGAGACCCGATTCGAACACCAATTGATGCATTAATACCCCCTCGGTAGGGCCTAAATTCCACTTGTTCCATTTTGTTTTATTTCTGTTCTAGAATGAGTTACAGGGGTTTGAGCGGTTTTGACTATTTTGTAGATCTACCGCGTTTTAGCCCAAATTGGAGGTTTTTACCGGAGGAGTAGGATCGTACGAGCCTCATGTAGGTGGTGCATGCCTATTTCTGTGTTTGCTTGGTCATTTGGGTAAGAAGACCATCAACGATTTTTAGGGTATTTTGAGGGGACCCACTTTTATCTGATATTGCATATTATATTATTCATTGACCTATGGGATACCTGTGGGTATTCCATGTTACCAATTTTTCATGAGAGGGGCCAGGTGAGGGGGTCGTTTCTCATGGGGGAATTTTGTCAAGGGAATGAAAAGATGTTTTAATATGAATTACATTGTTATAAGCTATTGAGTTTAGTAGTTTGAACTTGATATAAATTGTTAGAGGAATTCAAAACCTTATTGCTGGTATGGGACAACACCTTGAATAGTGAAATTTAACTGTTTTGTTTGTTTTTTCTGTTTATGGCTTCTGTTTCAATATGTTATAAATGAAATTGATGAAATGCGTATTCTGGACCTTTTGGTTGTTTTGGGCATGGCTGGGATATTCTTGGGTGGTTCTGACCGTGGGATTGGGCGTAAGTGGCATCGGTTTGAGGCAAGATGAATATCAGGTTAGGCTTGGCCTGTGGTACTGGGATGGTGATGCCACCAGATTTGATTGACATGGATTTATGGACAAGAGGTGTCAGAGTCATTTTGGCTTGGTTACTATTTTGGTGATTACCGCTCACCCAGAATTTGAGTTGTGTGCACACAGAGATACTCTGTGATGAGGTGATTTTGACCACTAATGTGGGTAGAGGCCCCCGTTAGTTGTGGTTTAGGTACTTTTGGTTCAATGTGATTTCAGTAGGAAGACACATGGGTGGTGAGGAGACTTCAGGGGATAGCATTGAGGCTATTAGGTTGGGGGCAGGGGCTCACAGTTATTTGAGGCCAGATATCACTGTCCCTCCAGATACTTTTTATTTTAGGGAAGGCATCACTGTCCCTAAGGTTACATTGTTTGAGTGCATACATTTTTGTCCCTCTTATACTTATTTGAGGATAGAAATTGTTCTTCCTCTGGGTTATTAATCTTGGCATGCCTTCATGATGTCGGTTCTTGAGACATGTGGTGTCAGGGGACACATGGTGCAGGGTTATATGATAAAGATTCTGGCATTGGCTGAAGCAGGTGACACTCCATGGTGGTTGCTAAGCACCAGTGGTGTTTTTGTTTAAATGTGTATTGCTTTGTATACTATTTTTCTTATAAATGAATTTATGCTTAAACACATATATTAGTTATGCACCGTTGGGTGGTATCCTAAGGAGATTTGTCTCACACCCCGCATGGGCCCTTTGGGATGCGTGTAGACTTTATGGGTTTGCGTGTAGGAAAGAGGCAGGCTTCAAGAGTTTGGATGTGTTAGTCGTTGCATGGATATGGTATGGAACTTGAGGTATTACCTATCTTGAGTTACTCTGTTTTGTTTTCTTTTTTGATTCAGCATGCTTACTTGTTTTAGTTACAACTGGTTAGCCAGTGGAACCTTTATATATTCACATATGTATGACCAGATTTGGTTGCATGTTTTATTGTTCAGTAGTATGTACATGTGATCAACATGTTTTTGTGTTTATTTCCACTATTATTGTTATATTTATTTTATTCTTCTATTTATTGATATTGAATGTGCTTCTACTCTACGGGTCTGGTTCGAGTATGGCGAGTCATTTATTCCGCTGCATATTTGCTGTTATACATGGACCAGTACCATTATTATTATCTTCTGAGAGGGTATAGCCTCTCCGCTTTACATATCATACCCTCTCTACTAGTCGTAAGCCTTTTTCATTTTGGGAGGTGCACATAAGGTAGTAACACTCGACCGTTTGGTACTATTCAGGTTTCTGTTCGGGCCTAGGTTGTAATAAAGTTGTATCAGAGATGTTCTTGATAGGGATTCACTAGCAGCATTTTACTAGATACTAATGACATTGAGATTTCTCTTTTATTTCTTCTAGTTTACTATTAGGGATATGGTAGACTAGAGATAGGTTGTTACTGAAACTGGGTTTCTAGCTTGTGCTTGGGTGGCCATAGCCCTAGGTACCTGGGAGGGACCAAGTTTCCATGGGTAGGAATTTCTATTTCCTTTTTTCTCAGATTACATTTTATATGATTTTCACCTTGGTGGCTCACTTGGTGTGTGATGTTATTGATTTTGATATGTGACCCTTGATTCAGTTTGGTAAGGGAGAATTAGACCATGGCCTAGTATGGAAAGTCTTGTTTGCTTGGATTTTGATAGGCACATTTTTTAGGTTATTTCAATTTCAGAACTGCATGTATGCTTTGTGAACTGATAATACCTTGTGAATAAGATCAATTTCCATTCTTGTTTGCTTCGAACTATTAATTGGAGAAATTTCTTGAGAAAATTTCTTTTGTTGAAATGTGTATTCCATGCTTTATATAATTGTAGAATTTTATGTGGTGGGATATTTGGGTCTGGCGCTTATGAGGGCAGACAAGTACTTTAGTTAAGGTGATTTTGATCAGTAGGATTGGGAGACTTGGTCTTCGATTTGAGGAAAAGTTGGTTGTCAGGATGGTCATGGGCTAAGGTGCTTTTGATACTTGGCTCCGATAGGGGCGGGTTAGGCGGCCATAAGGTCGGGATGCCGTGGGGCATGGGTTGTGGTGGGGGAGATTAATTGTAGTAGTTATGCACTAGCTTTTACTACATTCTTATCAGCATAGAATATATATTTTTACATATGTGGGTTGTCTAACCATTTATGGTATTCAGTAGGTTCCTTTTTGGGTGACTAAGATGGAGCATCAGATGGTAGATGATACAGTACCGTAGGTTCCAGATCAGTTTTAGGATTCGGTATAGGAAGATCATGAGCCGCAAGTACAGGCTCAGAGATAGGATCATGTCTAAGATTCAGTACAGGAAGAATAGTATCCATGTTTGGAATCATTCGGGCCATGGATCGATGAGAAGCTCTGAGCTAGTCTGGTGTGGGTCTTGTAGGGGATCGACATAGGTGCACATGGTACATAGACGTCTAGGGAATATCTGATGTGGGAGTTCCAGTCATAGAACCCACCACTTTTTTAGGGTGAGAGTGGTCCACAGGTGGGTAAGAAATGGATAGAGAGTATGCATATGATCTTCGAGCACCTCGAAACGCCTCTAGGGCGGAGGTTAAAGTCGGGGAAATACATGATGAGTGTACTAGTGAAGCGTTGGTGGAATGTACATGTTCAGGATCATAGGCTTGAGGGACTGGTATGGAAGGACATCAAGGACAGGTGCATTGAGCTGTTTAACCCAGAGACACTGAGGGTAGAGAGATCTCGGGAGTTCATGTGTCTTCAACAGGGAGACATGTCAGTCATTGACTATTCATCCACTTTTACTGAGTTGCCTTGCATTGTACCTCATATGGTAAGAGATGATTCAGCTAGGGTGTGGCGCTTCGAGGATGGCTTACGACACGCCATTCAGGTGCAGGTGAATATCTATAGGCTGGGTTATTATTCATAGGCAGTGAATCATGTGCTCATAGAGGAGGGTAAATAGAGGGATAGACCCCAGGTGGTTTAGAAGACACCTTCAGGTGACGGTTCAGATAGCAGAAAGTGAGGACGGGATGAGTTGTAGCATGGCAGTCATGCGAGGAATTTAGTTAGACCACCTCACAATAGTTCTTTAGAGATTTGATTTCAGTGTGGATAGTAGGGACATGTTTGGACTCAGTCTGATAGGCCTCCAAAATAGTGTTGGGCATGTGGATAGGTCGAGCAGCTGGAGAGGTTATGCGGGCATCCCTCTCAGACAACTAGTAGACAAGGACCAGGACAGATGGTGGCATCCAGAGTTGGTTCGGGTTTAGTACCAGGAGAGGGTAGCCAAGGTTCAGCTGGACGTGAAGGAAGTGACAGAGACAACAGAACCCTACTGAGGAGTCAGTGGATGGTGATTAGAGCAGTACCGCATGGAGGCCAGGCATTAGGGAGTCTTACTTCTGGCTATGTTCATGTTGTGGAGCTACCAGAGGCTGAGCAAGCTTTTTAGCCGACGACGGTTATAGGTACACTACATTTATGGTTGTGATTCCATGTTTCCTTTTTGGCATTACCTATAGAGGAATGTTTGTTTTGAGTGCACATGATGCACATGATTTATGTGGACTGATTAGATTTTATTCAGTGGTATTGGCACCATATCTGGTGCGTGATATATATATATATATATATATATATATATAATGTATAGCATCAGGAACATCAAGGATGCAGGTTACATGAGGTGTTGTGGGCATCAAGGAATCATGGATGTGGGTTACTTGAGGTGCTTTGGGAATCGAGGCATCGGGTATGTGGGTTACATGAGGTGTTAGGCACTAGGACCTTGCGGAGGCAGACATCGATGCAGTGTAGGATATGTTGGGTGTCGAGAATGACACAGGAGAACCAATGAGGCGCAGGAGTGACGATGCGTCACAGAAGGACTATGGGTCCATGAAACAGGTTAGGAAACCCTGTTTGGTTTTACTTTTGTTGGGTTGAGATTGGGTTAGGTGATTCCTAAGGTTGAGATCCCCCTTGAGGAATTTAACTGTGACCATTGAGACTGGGGATGTTCGTGTTACATTGATCGGGGTGCTATGTTCTGTGCCATCTCCGGGTTTCGTTTGATATCTTGGGGATGAGCTATGTTAATGTGGAGAGATTGTAAGAACCTGAGTTTTTAGAATGGATAAAAATCCCGACAATGTTTGAATTTTTGACAGGTTTATGAGGAAACAGGAGGATATTGGTAGTATCTAGAAATTTCTAGACTACATGCCATGTACTTTAATTACACATTGTGTATATGTTAAGTGAGTGACCAGCTGTGTGTTGGCCGAGTACAAGCCGTGTGATGACCGTGTAGAAATTTCTTACCACATAGCGTGTAGTTCTAAACAAGTCATGTACCCTTGACAGTGTGGAGGCTATACATGGCGTGTAGGCCTGTTGGCCGGGTAGAGTCGTTTAAACCAAGAAAAAACCATGTTCCCCTTCGACACACCGTGTACTCTGGCCATGTGTGATGGATATACATGGCATGTGGGTAAGTCGGCGAGGAAGAGAAGGGAAACCAAGTACACGCCGTTAGCACCTATGTACACGTCATGTAGTGACGTCAGTAGGTTCTAGAATAGATTTCGGTAGAGTTCCAACCACCAAATGAACAGTTAAATGATATACCCATTGTGTAGTCATGAAGTACATGTCGTGTACTTTCTTTTTTTTTTCTAAAATGGGTAGTAGCCTCATTTTGAGGCAGAAACACATTAAATTCTCCAGGTTTCACAAACCAATCTATCCAGACCTTGTTTCTTCTTCTGATAGTCCGTCAGAGACCCAATTCGAACACCAATTGATGACTTTCAACCCCCTTGGAAAGGCCTCGATTCCTCTTGATCCATTTTGATTGATTTCTTCTCTATAACGAGTTATAGAGGTTTGAGAGGTTTTGACTCTTTTGTAGATCTACAGTGTTTTATCCCAAAATGGAATCTGTTACCGGTGTAGTAGCATCGTACGAGTCTCATGTAGGTGGTGCATACCTATTTCTGTGTTTTCGTGATCATTTGGGTAATGTGGCCATCAGTGCTTTTTTGGGTATTTTTAGCAAGACCCACAATTATCTGATATTGCATATTATATTATTCATTGACCTATGGAATACCTGTGGGTATGCCATGCTACTAGTTTTTCTTGAGCGGGGCCAGGTGAGGGGGTCATTTCTCATCAGGGCATTTTGTCCATGGAATTCAAAAATGGTTTAATTTGAATTATATTGATATAATCTATTGAATTTAGTAGTTTGAACATGATATAAATTGTTAGAGGCATTCAAGACCTTAGTGTTGGTATGGGACAACACCTTTCATTGTGCAATTCAACTTTTTAGTTTGTTTTGTCAGTTTATGTGTTGTGTTTCAATATGTTATATATGCAATCTCTGAATTTCATAGGCTGGACCTTTTGGTTGGGTTGGGCATGCCATGGATATTATTGGGTAGTTCTGACACCGAGATTGGGAGTTAGGGGTGTCCGTTTTTGGCAGGATGATTGTCAAGTTGGGCATGGACATGGTTAGTGGGATGTCGATGCAATCATATTTGAGCGGCATGGTCGCATGGACATGAGGAGTTAGATACATTGTGGCATGGGTTCTATTTTGATGATTTTTTCTCACCAGGAATTTGAGTAGTGTTCACATAGAGATACTCCATGATGATGTGGATTTGACCACTCGTGTTGGTAGTGGACCCTGTTAGTTTCAGTTTAGGTACTTTTGGTTGCGATGATTGTCATAGGAAGCCACTTGGGAGGTGAGGATCCTTCAGGAGATAGCATTGAGGCTATTAGGTCGGGGGCAGAGGCTCACCATTATTTGAGGGAATATATCATTATCCCTCCATATACTTTTTATTTGAGGGAATATATCGATGTACCTCCGGTTATGTTGTATGAGGGAAGACATTACTATCCCTCTGGTACTTATTAGAGGATAGACATAGTTGTTCCTCCATGTTACTATTAATAGCGTGCCTTTGGGATGTCAGTTCTTGAGACACATGGTGTCAGGGGGGTACATGGCGCCAGGTTATATGACAGAGATTCCGACGTTGGTCGAAGCAGGTGACACTCTATGGTTGCTGCTGAGCACTACTAGAGTTTGTTTTTTTTTGTGCATTGTTTGTTTTACTGTTTTTCTTATAAATGCATGCCTTCTAAAACACATATATTCGGTACGCACAATTTGGTGGTATCCTACTGAGATTTGTCTCACACCCTGCACGGTCACATCAGGAAGCGTGTAGACTTTATGGACTTGCATGAATGAAAGAGTCCATCTTCAAGAGTTGGGCTACGTTAGTTGTTTCATGTAGAAGGTATGGACCTTGAGGACTTACCTAGATGAAGTTACTCTATTTTGTTTTCTTTGCTGTATCAGCATGCATACATATTATAGCTATAGCTATTTAGCCATTGGATCATTTTTATATTTCGATATGTATGACCTTCTTTTATTGCATGTTTTATTTTTCAGTAGTAGTTACATGTGATCAGCATGCTGTTGTGTTTATTTTCGTTGTTGTTGTTATATTTATTTGCTTTCGCAGTTTATTGATATTGAATGTTCTTCCACTCTACGGGTCTGGTTTGAGTCTGCTGAGTCATTTATTCCGCTACATCATTACTATTATACGTGGACCAGTACCATTATTATTATCCTATGAGAGGATATATCATCCACACTATACCTATCAGACCCTCGATTCTAGTTAGCAGCCTTTGACGTTTGGGGAGGTGCGCCTAAGGTAGTGAAACCTGACCGTTTGGCACTGTTCGGGTGTTTGTTTGGGCCTGGGTTGTTACAGTATTAGTCTATTGTGGTTTTCTATAAGAATATGGTACTGGTAACCATTAAAAGTGATTGAAATATTTTTTGAAAGCAGATGAAATGTGCATAATGAAAGGTTAAGAAGAAAATAATATGTTGGATTTTATTAATAAGCTCATGACTGATATAAGGAAAAAGTTATATCATGATTTGAGTATATATAATTTTTGGAATTTTGTTATGTGGAAAGAGATCACTTTTTACATAATTCGTGTTTTCAGTAAGGTTCTATGGTAATTCATTTTTCAATAATACATGATTAAGGTATTCACATGTTTCGAATATGACCATCAAGATATATGTGATGATATATGGGGGATAAATTATTATATTCACATTCTTGTTTTATGACCTTTCATGTAATCATTTTCTTTATAATATGAGATTTGACTAAAGTATTTTGGATACGCCTAAAGATTGGAATGGATTATGTTGGACATCATATAGTATTTTTTATGGATATAACTTATTTAGATATTATTTCTCGAATGTTATAATAGTATATTTTTAGAAAATGATCAACCCATAGGACGAACGACAACCCATCATGTCAAACATGGCTTTGGGAATCAAACCCACAACCAATGTGCGACGGGCCTTTATCGCCTACCACTGGACTACAGGAAGTCCTTGGTTAGTAGTTATTAGTTTTATTTTTTTAAGCGTTTTAATAGTTGATGTACAAGCCCATTTTTGAAATCATATATGGTTAATCTCACCATAGATGGAATTATGTATATTTAATAACTTTTCATAACCATTTTTTAGAGACAGATGGAATGACTCATCATTCTATCACATGATCTTCTAGCACTTCATGAATGAAAAATTCAACATCATTTCGTTAAATATGTGATGATGTTGAAATTCTCCATGGAATGACCAATGATGATATTACACTAAAAACAAGTACGTATTTATCCTTATTCATCAACATTAGGGAAATTATCTTGAAATACAAAAATGTTGTCCCAATACCCTCATATCTGATAAATCAGATGGTACCTTAGATTAGCACAAATTTATGTCTTTGTGATTGTTGACTTTTTCATAGTCATGTTCTCTACCACACATCATCATAACACGATGTTTAGATTTGTCTTCTGTATCCATATTTTAACCTATAATCTCTTATGTGGAAACCCAGTGCTGAGTTAATTTGGGTGAACTTTAGGTTTCTAACTTTCCTTTTTAAAATTATGTTTTAGCATTCCTTTTAACGATGTGGGATTCTATGAATGAAAATTTCACATAGTAAACCATTTAAAACCCCGACGAATTTCGAGGGAAAAAATCATTTTAAGGGGGGAAGAATTTAATTCAATCAGATTTTATGAGAACTATTCTTTTTAATTTCATTGATGTCTTCTATTGTAAGCTAAACCAACATTAGCTTTCACTATATGAAACACCATATTAGTTTGTATTTTACACAAACACTATTCATGTCTTGTGTTTCACGCAATTGCAACCTTCCTCAATAGCGTGTGTTGAACGCAATACTGAGTTTCACTAAAAAACTATATATTGTTATTATATTATTATGAACTGTCCGTAATGAATAGTAGTAACTAAATTTTTAATTTTCTGATATTATAATTTATCATTCATATTTTATAGAACATTTTATGGGGACAAAATAAATGTTTCGGGTAAAATAAATATTTTTCTAAAAATGCAGTTTTGCAGCCTTTTATTGGAGAACCCACATTAAATCTAGTTTTGACACGTTTTTAAGTTCAATTTCAAGAAATAAACTTACTAATTTCAATAAGGATATAAAAATTAACTTTGGATATTTTTTTAATATTTTCCTGTTAAATTTCATATTCTGATGACTAGTAGAAATATGCTAAATTTCAATTTAAAAAACTATTATCATCGAGATAATTTATATGGATAAATTATAATATTTAAGAGTTTTAAAGTATAAATAGACTAAGTTTTTACCATTTAATATAATTTAATTCATTATACTTAATTTTAAAAAAACTAAATAGGTAAAATCTTTTCAACCTTTTGCAGCGTTTTATCTTTTAAAACATGTTTTCTCAACTGTGGGATTAATTTTAAATTAAATACTGAAACTTCTTTGTTTTGAATTTGGAAAAATGGATTCCATATTTGGAATCATTAGGTAAAAATTATTTTAGTTGGAAACTCTTTATTTTTGGGAATTATGAATAGTAACTATGTTAAATTTTATTTACAACAACTAATGATAAATCGGGTAATTAAGGGAAAAAATAAGATTATAAAATTATCCTAACACCTGAAAAAATAATATTAGATGTATAAAAGTGTACACATATAACCTAAGGGTCGGGATAGATTAATTTTATGGACTCTTGACCATGAAAATATGTAATTATTATTAAAACCAAAGAAAGTGACAACATGTCACACTTTATATCTTATAAGTGTAATAATTTTAATTTAGTGACAAACAAAATAAAACATCGAAAATAAATAGTCACCATAAACATAATACAATTATCTACATCATGTGAAATTATTTTGAATTTCTATGGATTAAATAATTATCATTAATGGTGACACAATAGTGATGTAGAAATTATTTTATTGATTGAAATATCAAATAATATTCTTATTAAAATATTAAAATAAATATTATATGACTTATTTAATGTGCTAAACTAATTTTATAGATATATATGACATGTTATGATTATATTAAATATTTTTTTTCCAAATACATCCATTGTTTGGATTTTATTTAAATTCAAATAACTGAATAGTGTCAAAATTGACACTATTGTTGTTTTATAAAAATAACATATTATTAAATTGTTTAAAAATAACAAAAATATTTAAAAATAATAAATTGAAATTTATATGGTCTAAATTATCATAACGTATCCAATTATGAACAATTCACAATAGATAGGTAATTATTTTTTAAAAGTGTATATTTAGAATATTATTACCAAAAATAAATTTAAATAGATTAAATAAGTATAAATTAAGATGAAAATGTTTAAAATAAATTTCCAACATGTCTAAATTTTATTTTATAAAGCTATTACAACCCTATCTCATATCATATATAAATTTTAGTCATTTTGGATGTTTTTAGGTGGGCTTTGTGTTTATTATAAATTAATATTTTAGAGATTTGTAAAAGTGCAACACTCCTCTCTTATAAAAAAAGCACCACCTTCCTCTCTTCTTCACAAAAATTAGAGACTTAATTCTCGGCCAAAACCTCTCCATTTCTCCTCTTAACTTCCCTAGAAACATCTAGAGGTCCTGGTCTTCTTCAAAGATCAATTTTATTGCACTAAGAGGAGGTTTAGAAGAGGCGCGCCAAAGAAAAGTTAACATCCTTTACCGATTATTTTAAATTTATTTCTTCTTTTTCTTCCTCTTATTTATTTGTTTCATGAAAAATTAATTAATTAATTATGAATTAAATACTAATATTTTATTATAAATATGTAAAAAACTATTTCACCTTCTATCCATCCTACGAAAAATGAAATCACCGCACGTGCCTACGTGTGGAATACCGTCTCCACGTCGTGGTGTAATTTTCTTTTCCAACACAACCTTACAGGGATGGGTATAATGGTGTAAATAATAACTATATATGATTTTTATAACATGAATAAAATTATTTGATATTATATAATCCACTCCATTACCATTAAAAAATTATGGGAATGATTTCGTCCCTCGTGTGTACGTACGAATTACCGTCACCACAATACGATGAGATTCATTATCCATGTTAACCATTCAAGAATGATTATAATGTATATATAATAAATAATAATGAAATATATGAAATAATAATGATACTGGATTTATTTATATGTTATTTACTTCAAATCAATTTTATAAAGAAACGAAAATAGCATTCATGCGTACGTACGACCTATCGTATCCATGAACGGTGTATTTCATTACTTTTATCGATCTATTATATATAAATATATTATATTTTTAATATATTATATATAAATAATTTTTTACATTATTTAATTATTTAGTCATGATCGAAGTATTCATATGAATAATTACAAGTCAAAACACGTTCGATAAATGAAACGATTATACACAAAACGTTGCATTAACATAGAATTGACAAATGAATGGGTAATATAAATTCTTAATTGAATCATATATGATATAATAAATATTATTATGGTTTTCTTATAATTTAATAATATTTTTAAACCCACTATACAGGAGTCTCAGAGACACACGGGATAAATTGGACATAATTTAAGGGATTATTTAGTCCAACTTATATTTATGTGAGACATATGTCTTAATCACCATATATTTATTTTTTTGGTGTTTATGCTTCACATGAATGTTTTATGATTTTTATTATGAAGGATATGATATTTACATATTCATGTAATTTTCATTATTTTATGACACATATGATTTAACTGATTTTAAATGGTAAGGGATAATTATTCCAATCTCGTTCTTATCGGAGATTGTTTATTCATACATATTTACTGGGGTTATATTTATCATCAATGTCCATGTTTTATAAAAAATGTTTTCATTACACCTTATTTTCATGAATCTCCCTCAACAAGAATTCATTTTTATTTTGAAAAAATATCCTTTTCTGTTAAAATCGATTGGATGTTTGTGGAAAAAATTATTTTGAAGAAGAAAGGATTGTTTCCTCATTAATTATTTCAAGTGTTTTATCAAAATTAATTTCCATCTAAGATTGCATTTTTTAGTCTGTTTATGTTTCATGTATAATGTCTCTATTATTTACATGGTTTTATTTTTCATATAATGAAATGATATCCATTTTTTATATGGATTATGAAATGATGGGATGAAGTTTATGAAACCCATATTATTCTTTGTGTTATTATGAATGATTTATGTTTATTTTGTGTCACATGAAAAAATTATTTTATTATGAAATTGTTGGGACCTATATCTCCCACCAATTCATTGGGTAAGGATTTATGTATCATGACATAGAAAAGGCTGGAACAACAGGTGAATCCGGTTCAGTAATACAGGACTGGAATGACAAGTAATCCCGGTTCAGTAATGGAATTTGTCCACTATGATGGTATTGGTAGCAATTCCTTGGATACAATGTAAATCATAACATGTGAATAATGGTTTTCCATAATTAGATGTTTTATCCCCATGCTATTTTAACATGATTTATGTTTCTTTATGATCTATTTCATATGTACTGTAATGATTTAATTCACAAGTCAAGATTTTGATGTTTAAATAATATGTACATGTTTTTATGTTCAAATGTAAATGGTTTTGTGTTATTTTCTCCATGATTACTCTTAATGATCATTTTATCTCAACAATAAAATTTTTTATTTTCCCCAAGATATAAACAAATCTTTTATTTTAGAAAAAAAGAGTGGAAGATCATTATGGGAGATGTTGAAGAACATTCACCATGATTAGAAGATTATGTTCCGAATTTCAAAAGACACTAAACTATTATGGTGATTGGGTGTTGGTTTTTGTTATGTATTAGGTACTCTGAAAAAGTATTGTAATTTCTATGTATTTCAATCTTGGGTTTCTACAGGCGGGCCTATGGTAGTCAAGACACGGGCCTCGTGGGAAGGGTCGTGATAGATTGTTATTAATGGTGGTTATTTCTTCCTTATGGACCAATTTCCAGTGGATTTTTTTGGGAAATAATATTAAATGTTTCATGTTTGACTTTAATAATCAGTGAAACCAGTGTTTTTGCGGTGGTTGATGTGTCAATAAATCATTAACTTGAATTCTCCTTTTTGACTCGATACATTAAAAAAAGTACTTTCATGCATCTTATAGGATCTCAGAGTGTTTTCGTGTCTTTCATGTGTTTGAGTAATCTCCCAAGGTAAAATATATTGACTATTCTTCATTTTTGTCTGTTTCATGATGCCTCCATATAGAAAGAATGCTAGGATTCTTTTGTGTGACCACCAGGATGGTACGCCTAGTAATGTGGCATCAGAACAAGGACCAATAATTGAGATGACCCAATAGTGTGGTGCATGATTTCTGAAACCATGTATTGATCAAAAGTTCTTACCATTATTACAGGTAGAAGAAGCACATAGGATCAATTCCTTACATGTGATCCTGAAGCATTTACCCCTCATGTTCAGGGGTGAGACAAACCCCGAGATAGCTGGGGATTGGGAGGAGGCAGTCCCACAGGTCATTCTTCTTTTGAGTGCACTGCCCAAATAGATGAATATAATTGTCTCGAGCCTTCTTCAAGGCTCATAAGGGAGATAATGGGGAATTATTGTCCAATACCATGATATGGAGACCCTCATATGGATTTATGTTGAGTGCCTATTCAGGGATGAATAATTTCATGTGACTCTATGCTCTGTATGCATCTAGGATATATTGCACCTACAACAGGGTAGCATGACTTTATCCGAAAACTCAGAGAGATTCACAAAGCATTCTCACTACCTTACAAACATTGGGCATGTATATTTCTTGAGGGCTCACAATTTTTAGAAATTACTGCACCAAGAGATCAAGGAATCCATGGTATCTCTTATAATCCATACCCATGTGGGGGTGATGAAGTGATATCTTCTTGTTGATATATTTTTGGAAGAGTGGGCACCATCGGAAAGAGCTACCAGTAGATATTTGGTGGTAGAGTCTTCAACGGTAGGTAGCAGGCAGTAGACCTAAGGACCCAAGTAGGGCACGCCACTCATGGGACAATCCCAATACATGGGATTGGCAGTACAAGGATCCTAGGGATTAGGTAGTCGGCTGAAGATTCAGGTGTGCTACGCTAGCGGTGGGGAGAGACACATAACTCGTGAATGAGTGAATCATCATGAATATGATCAACAGACTATCGGGGGACATCCTAGGTAGAGGCAGAGGGTCAAGCAGGATGGTCCTTAGGGAGAAAGATATGGCAGGTCAGTAGGCAGAGTGGTAGGTAGTGAGCAGAGGTTCATGGAACTATCGCCACCAACCAAAGGGGGTCCACAATGGTCTTTCGGTGTAGGTGGATAGGGGAAGTCCCATATTTATGTGACATAGGCCTTTAATACTAACACTCCAGAGATAATTAGAGGTAAAATTTTTATTATACCAACCATATATGTAGTTATTATAGACACATGTGCCAATAACTCTTTCCTTAGCATAGACCTTGTTGGCAGCTCGAAGATTTCAGTAGTGCCATTGTCTCTATCATTACAGTAAAATAGTCCTACAAGAGGGGATGTTATAATAACACTCTAGTTTAAGTAGTGAAAACATACTCTTTTAGGTAAGAGCTTTGGCTTTGAGCTCCAAGGGGTAGCATCAAAGCCTTACATCATCATTCTGGGCATGGGCTGTTTATCGATAGTCCATGCATAGATAAACTATTTTAGGCACAGAGTGTGGTTGTTGATGTAGATGGAACAAGATTCTCCTTTACCAACAAAAATGGAACACTTATAGGAAAAGATAGACTTACTTGGAGGAGGTTCAGCTGATCACTCACTAGTTCTCTAGCCTTACTCTCGGTATGGTGGATGGGAGGTGTCATCAATTTTATATTGTAGTGGATGAGTACGAGGACATCTTCCTAGAGGATGTTTTGGTATTTATTCCTTTCATGGAGGTTAACTTATTCATCGTTATTTACTCTAGGATTACACCAGTACGCACAATGGCTTATCGGATGGTTCCCACAAATCTTTTTGAGATGATGGTACATATATAGGACCTATATAGGAAGGGCTTGTCAGTCCCAATGTTTTACCTTGGTCATCCCCAAATAAATGTTCATGGAAAGAAAATAGAAATTTAAAGCAATGTGTGGTCTTTTTGTTATTGAATCATGTGACTGTGAAGAAAAATTACCCACTATAAATAATTGATGGCCTCTTCGAGTAGTTTCTGGGAGAGAGGTGGTCCTAAAAAATATAACTATAGTATTTCTATCATTATCCTTGAATGTGGGACAAAGATATTCTGAAGACAACATTTAGATGTCGGTGTGGAAACAATGAGTTCTTGGTGATTCAATTCGGCATGGCCAATTCCCCAATAGTGTTCATGGGAATCATAAATAGGATGTTCTAGCATTGCCTTAACTGGTTATTTGGAGTCTTTGTTGAGGCACATGTGGAAAAAAAATTTAACATGTCTCCATTTTTCATGTTGGTTCTATATAACCGACATCCAATGCTATAAAAATCAATTCATCATGTTTGATAAACAATAAACGACATGATAAATCGATTAGAATCAATTTTTTCGTCTTTTATTTTATAACTGACGTAATAAAAAAGGAGATTAGCTTTATCACATTGGTTATTTTATGAACAAAGTAACATATTGAATCTGGGAGGTTTATCACGTTGGTTATTTAATAACTAATGAGATAATGAAAATAATGGTTATTTATCATGTCAGTTATAAAATAACGGATGTGATAAAGCTCCATTTATAACGCCAGTATCTAAATAACTAACATTATAAATACTTTTTGATGTTGGTAATTAAATAATCGATAGGATAATTATTTAAGATGATTTTGTGCGTCCCATATTCAGTAATTTAGTTTTATTCGATCGGGAGACTTATGACTCGTCTCTCCCACACGGAAATCCTAGAAAGTATTCTTCAATGTTCTTCCCTCTAAACTCATTTTGACAACATCATTCATTTTCATAGTTATCTAAAGATATATCAGGTCGACTCACAACACTCAAGTAAGTCTCACACAACTTGATTTCATTTTTTATTTTTCTATATTCCCTAAACTAATTTTTTGAGATGTTATTTTTCATTCTTTTTTCTTACTATCATAGTAAGTTTCATATTGTTCCTTTATACAATGAAAAAAAATTTCTCGTAAAATAAACCATGGTAGTTATATAATTCAGTTTTAGGATATTTTTATGTTCTATCATGTGTGTGTGCACGTACATGGGGTGTCTAAGGGGTGGGGGTTACCATGTTGGTGTGGGTGTCCAGGGGGTGCAGTACATGTCGTTGGTGGTGTCCAAGGGGTGTCAAAGGTGGTGGGGTGGTGTTTAGGGTTGTGTGGGGGCTGTCCAAGTGGGTTGCAGGTGTTCAAGGGGGTAGGGGTGTCCAGGGGTGAGGGGGTTGTCCAAGGGAGTAGGGGTGTCCTTGGGGGGTGTCCATAGGGGGTGTCCAGGGGGGTGAGTGGGTAGTCCAAGGGTGTAGAAGGTGTCCAGTGGGTAAGGGTGTCTAGGGGGTGGGGGCTGTTTAGAGGGGCGGGGATGTCTAAGGGTAGGGGTATATCATGTGGTTGGGAGTCCTCTCTAGGGGGTTGGGGGGGGGGTTGTACAGGGGTGGGGGTTGTCTAGAGGGGTGGGGTGGTCCTTCGGGGTGGTGGTTTCCAGGGGTGTCCAAGGGTGTGGGGGTGGTGTCCATGGGGTGAGGGGGATTTCCAAGGGGGTAGGGGTGTCGAGGGGGTGGGGTGGTGTCGAGGGGGTGTCCAGTGTTGATCAATGGGGTAGGGGTGGAGGTGGATTCTTGGGGACGGGGGGGGGGGGGCTTGGGGGTTGGGGGTGTTGTCGAGAGGGTGAGTGGGTTTTCCATGTGGGTAGAGGTGTACTAGTGGGTGGGGATGTCTTGAGGGGTTGGGGGCTGTCCAGGGGGTGTCCACGGGAGTGAAGATGTCCAGGGGGTGAAACGGCTTTCCGTGGGGGTGGGGTTTCCTGGGGGTTAGTGGTGTTTAGGGTTTGAGGGGGGATGTCTAGGGTGGTGGGGGAGTCCTGGGGGAGGGAGGCTTTCCAGAGGGGTTGGGGAGCTGTCTTGGGGGTGTGGTGTTGTCCAAGGGGGGTGGCATCCAGGGGTTTTCCAAGGGGGTGGGGGTGGTGGCAAGGGGTTGATGGGATTTTCCTTGGGGGTGAGGATGTCCATGGGGTGGGGGTATATTCCAGAGTGATGAGGAGGTTGTCCAGGGGTTGGGGGTTTCCTAGGGGTGGGGGCATCATGGGTGAGTCCAATGGGTTTTGGGTGGGGTGATGTTCAAGGGGTGAGGGGTTATTCCACTAGGATAGGGGTGTCTAGGGGTGGGGGTGGTATCTATGGGGTTGAGGGGTTGTCCAGGGGGTTAGGGGTGTCCAAGGGTGTTTCCATATAAGTAAGGGGTGGGGGTGGTGTCCAGGGAGTGGGGTGTGTAGGGGGTGGGGGTGGGGTCCAGGGTGGAGAGTGTGTTTTCCAAGTGGGTAGAGGGAGTCTAGGAGTCGGGGTGTCTAGGGGGTGGTGGGGTCCAGAGGGGTGGGCTACTATTTTGAGGGTGGGGGATATTTAGAGGGGTTGGGGTGTCCAAGGGGTTTGGGGTTGTGTACAATGTGGTAAGGGGTTGGAAATCCCCCTCACCCCATGCACAGCACTCCCCAACCCCCATTAACACCCCCATCCCCATGGACACCCCCTCCCCCGGGAAAGGACCTCACCCACTGAACACCCATATCCCCTTAGATACCCTGGACAGCCCCACCCCCTGTGGACAGCCCCTACCCCCTTAGATATCCCCCAACACCCCATCTAGATAGCACCTACCCCTAGGACTCCCCCTTGGTATATATATATCCCATCATTTTTAGTGAAACCTTTGGCATTATTTAATATCAGGTATTCTATACTAACAGTTCTTGTAAAAAAAATTAATAGGGCTATTACAATGACCATCAAGTCAATGGTGTGTGAAACCATTGTGGTATTCTATCCCAATGGTTTCAAGGGATATCCTAATGGTTTCAAATAGTTGGGATATGTGTAATTTTCAGTAGTGAATGTATACAAATTTTAATAATTATACTTCATATTTTTTTTAATGGAAGGGTGAATTTTGTATCCAGTTGCACCAGGATGTATTCTTTGTGTACCATAAGAATAAAGGATCCATGATGAATTTATAAATATTATATCTTACTATATTTTAATTTTTAAAAAATTTTAATGCATGTGTGTTTCAAATACCCTTGTTTTTTTTAATTTAAAAATAGTTTTACATTCAAATTATGATATTTTTCATATAAATATATATTTGTCTTATTTTAACAAGATGTATAATTTTGAAATTTTATGTAGGTAATAATGAGTCGATGTTAGATTACAGAACATCGAATGAGTAATGAATATGAGGAAGGTGTTGATATATTTTTGGAATTATCTAAATGAAATGTTCCAAGCAGTGACATTTTTTCTGTCCATGCCTGAAATGATTGAATATGAATAAGTTAAAAATTAGAGAGATAAAAAATCATCTAATTTTTCATGGTTTTAATCTGAGTTACAACCCTCGGATTTGGAATGGTGAAACTAGATAGAATTTTAGATCTATTAATGATGATTATTTGCAAGATCATAACTCTTATAAAATTGAATAAATGATTCGTGGTATTGTAGTAGAACAAATTGAGATATAATTGATAGTTATGCGTCTATATGGTTATGCTGAAAACACGTTGTATCATAGTTTTACGGATGTAATAGTTTTTTTGGACATTTTATGATTGATTAACAAGACAGAGAATCCTGGATAGAGGGACATACGTTTTACAGAGCTGCTAAAATGGTTGAAATGCATTCTTCCAAAAGTCAATAATATTCCAAATTCACATTATAAGACCTAGAAAATATTATGCCCAATGGGATTGGGATACAAGAAATTACATGCCTATCTGAATGACAGTATGATATATAGGATGGAATATGAATTTCATTCACAGTTTCCTAAATGTGGGACATCACGGTATATGTTGAAAGGGAAATCGCAGGCTGATGTATATATTACTATTATACCTTCCATGGTTTTTTAGTATCTTTAATTAATTCATCATTTCAAATGTTTAATTTCTAATTAACATAATTCTAAAATGATAATATGGCTTACTTCTGTGAAGATATTTGATTAAAAAAACGTCATCTGGCTGATTTTCTACAATGGAGGAAAAATGATGAGTAATATCATACATTTGGAAATGAAGTTATAAGTCTCATATTATGGTTGTTCATAGATGAAATGAATCCATACCGAACCCTCTATAGCACACATAGTTCATGGTATCTTTTATTGGAAATTTATAACCACTATCCTGAAGATTGTATGAAGAGAAAATATGTCATGTTGAGTATAATGATCCCTAGTCTAAGGAAACCAGGAAATGATATTTATGTTTTCTTGTCACCATTGATTGATGATTTGAAACATTTATGGCGGGATGTTATTGGGTTGTATGATTATTATAAAATGAAATATTTTCAAATGCATACAGTGCTTTTGTTCACTATAAATGAATTCCTAGTATATAGAAATGTTTTGGGATACCATGTTAAGAGGAATAAAGCATGTCCAATTGGCGTACAACAGAATTCATATTGTCAATTACATCATGGGAGGAAAATCGTATACATGGTTGATCAAATGTTTTGCCTATGGATCACTCTTTTAGAAGAAAATATAAATCATTCAATGGGTAATAAGAATTTAATATTTCTCCAAAACCATTATCACCTAATGTGTGTTTTTGGAAGGTGGGACTACTTGATGTGACGTTGGAAAAAACAATGAAATCTGGTAAAGATAGACATATTTTTATGAAAAAGTAAATATTTTTTGAGCTACTATAATGGAGATATCATGAAGTGTAACATAACATTGATGTCATAGACGTGGAGTAGAATATATGTGATAGTTTGATTGGAGCATTGTTAGTTATTAATGTAAAGACAAAAGATGGGTTGAATGCAAGATTAGACATACTATCAATGGGAAAACATTTGGAGTTATCCCCCACTCCAAATGGAAGACAAACATTTTCCCCCTTGCTTGTTAAACATTATCCAAGAGAGAGAAAATTAACTTTTTTCAGTGTCTTATACAATCAAAGTTCCTCATGTTTATTCTTCAAATGTAAATTTTTTTGGCTCTTTTAATGATTTGAATTTGATATGTATGCAATCTCATAATTTCCACATCATGATTAAAAAAAATTCTACCAGTTGAATTGAATGGAATATTTCCCATCCATGTCATAATGACAATAATGAAGTTGTGTTATTTTTTTCAATTCCCTTTTTAATAAGGCGATTGATGTGAATGCCTTGAGCATTTTGGAAAAGGATTAAATTTCTAAATTTCTTCAATTGGAAGTGTATTTTACTCCATCCTTTTTTGATATAATAGTAAATGTAATGATTCATCTGGTTTGAGAAATAATGATTTGTGGACTTGAATGTCTTTGTTCGATGTATCCAATTGAAAGGTATATGAAAATATTGACGGGGTTTGTTAATAATCCATATCAACATGAAGCTTCCATTATTGAAAATTTTATTTTTGAGGAGGTTGCGACATTTTTTACATGATACATTTCTGCGGTGGGCCATATAGGATTGCCTCCATCTCACCATAAAGGTGTTAATAATCAGGGAACGTGGATTCTTGGCTAGAAATCCAATCGTTGTCAGCTAAAAAGATGGAGAAGTTGTAATTATACATCTGGAATAACATAGATGATGCTCAACCATATATCACATTGCATATTAATGAGTTAAAAAATTTCCTCCAAAGAAGAAAGAAATGTGGATTCTGAATGAACACAAAAAAACATTTTTTTCATGGTTTGAAAATACCATGCTTGGTAAATCAGTTATATATGAGACATTAAAAAGTTTAGTGGCTTCTCTATGTTTAAATTCAATAACATGGTCTGGGTGTGACATTAATGGCTATACATTTTATTCAAAATCTCTATAAAACAGATGTGTAGTTTAGAATAGTGTTGTATTGGTGTTTTCTGAAGCAATTCATTTATCTAGTTCAATATAAAAAAACCCAATTTTAGTGTCAGGTGAATATTATTGACTCATTGAAGAAATATCAGTGGTTGATTAATTTTAAATTAATGTTCCTGTTTTTAAAAACAAATGGTTTATTGGTAACAACAGTTTCTGACATGATGAATTTAGAATGAAATATGTTAATCTGAAAAGATTGGAATACACATCATATTATTTTATAATGGAAACACATACAAGACAAATATTCAATGTAGTTCATCAATCAGATATGCATTGGTTTGTGTTTTTTCAAGGTAAAAATCAATATGTTGGTGAGGATAAACATGATGAAAATTTTGATTTATGTGATATCCCTATATCCATGGAAATATTATCATAAAGTAATGATAATCATATAAAATACATGGTTTGTGCCAAAAGGAATGATCATGATGAAGGAATATGGGGAAACAATTATTTTATACATTCCTAATATTATAGGTAACATATGTTTATTTCTTATATACATATATTTTTTCCATAAAATTATAGATATTGTTATTTTTTTTCTTTATTAAAATGTGTATTAAAAAAATAAGAAGAATTTTTTGTTTATTTTTATTTTGTTTAGTTTAATTTATCAAGGTTACCATTACATAAATTATTTATCTATTATTATTATTGAAGGAAAATTACTTTACCATGATTACCATGTTTACCATGTTTAACATGTTTACCTTGTCAATCATGTTTACCATGTTTACAATGTTTACCATGATTACCATGTTTACCATGCTTACCATTATTACCATGTTTTCCCTGTTTACAATGATTACCATGTTTACCATGTTTACCATAGTTTACTATAGTTTACCTTTACTTAACTTATATATTTATTGATTTTGTTGAATGAAAATTACACAACCATGTTTACCATCTTTACCATCTTTACCATTGTTTAACATGCTTACCAAATTAACCTTCATTACAATTATGTAACATAGTTAAATTTTCAATTTTATGTTTACATTAGTATTGTAATATTTATATTTTTTTATTTATGAAATAATGTTAGTTTTCTTTATTTAATGTATAATGACAGATCCATTAGATGATCAACCACATGATTCTAGAGATGAAAATAATGATCATACCTTTGGGGAGAAACATTATCATGCTATTCTTAATGTTCCCCAATATTCTTCATGTTCTTCCATAATGACAAAGAAGAGTTAAAGAGTTGGTAAATGAGGGTTCACAGTTTTTCCAAAATTATCACTTTCACATACGCGGGACCAGAGTATATTCAATGTGTTTGATGAGAATGATATTTCTAAAGGAACAAATGAATATTATTTTAAGAGTTTTACATCAATTTAGTGTTAGAGAAATTTAAGCATTTTGTATGATGTTTGGATAAGTGTAGAAAAATTGATAATATCTATATTGTGGGATAAGATTTTGGTAAGATATTTTCCTATTTATTTCTTATTCATTAAATGAATCATGTATAATATGTTTTACCTCTAATTTATCATATGAAATTTGATATTCTTGACACTAGAGGTGTCAGGAAAAAATTTGTAATGATGGCTGCTAGGAGATGGAGGGATTTAAAATCAACCCTCACATCTGATTTTATTTTTGGTCATAAAAGTAATTAAAATACATGTATTATATATCCTATCATATATGAAGACACATGGAGTGATGTTTTTGAATTTTGAAGATAATATTCATTTTTGGTATGATTTATGTAAACTTTTATAATCAATATTAATTAAATGACCTCATTAATGTGTTTTAATGATTTTTTATTATTAATTTATAGATAACAAGGAAATATCATTAAGAGATCCAATCTAAAAATGTATACCATCAAATACTATCTTGGGGTGGGTATACATTATAGGAATAACAAACGATGGGAGAAAAATTACATAAATTGAGATCTGAGTATTAAATCTCTAGAGAGGTTTCCCCTCCACCCCCATCATCTAGACATGAAAAATGGAAGAGAGGTGGGATGTTCCACGGGGAAATGCCTTTAGGAGGCATCAAGAATCATAGATTAGAGGATTGTAATATATTTATTTTATTTATTTAGGTTCACTATATTATTTATATAATTTTAATCATTACATAAATGTTCGATTCATTAATACATGATTATCTTGAGGAGAAAAGCTCACAGGGGGTATTTACTGCTTCTGGGAGGAAAGATATTTTATCTACAGCATTGGGAAAGCCTGAATATCCTACTCGTGTATGAGGATATCTAATGGGTGTATCAGTAAGAAATATGGTGCCACATTCTTCAACTTCATCCATTGAGTGTGTTTATAAAAAAATATAATCCTTAGTGGCTGAATATTAAAATATTAATGCATCGATGTAGCAATATATTAGAGCATCGGTACAGTCTATGATTGCAGACATGCAAATAAAATTTTAGACTACAACTCCCACTTCTCCACCACCCCCTACAGACCCCATTATTTATCCTCCTCCTCCGCCAGTAGCTCCCAATCACCCACCTCAGCATTATGAGAAATTTTTTTATCATAATATTTTTCTACAACATCATACATATTGCATATTGGTTATACTCAACATCAAATAGTTGCATATGTGCTGGTATATTGTATAATAGATAGAGTTCATCATCAACAATTATAGGTAGAGCATCATAGGGTCACTGTACATGATATTATAGATACATCATCTTTAGTACCTTTTCCTACAAATGTGGTAATGATAATTAGACATAAAATCGGCCATTTATTAATTTGGCCATCCAGACATCTACAAATCATTACCCTTGAGGTATGTATGTTTTATCTTCTATTTTATTTTTTCATTAAATTAGTTTTAACATTTTAAATATAATATGTATTTCTACTTATTTTTATAGGAATACATCAATGGTAAAGTAATAAATTATAGAAAATAAGAAATAATAATTTAAATTACGTTAGATACATAATCTAGTATATTAACAGATTGTCTAGATATTCAAATTTGATGGAGGATCATTATGTGTTTCCAATTGATGGTCATGTTTGTGGACATGCAATAAATGTGGGTACTGTTAAACTTGATATCATGTAGCTTTTTACTTGGGATAAGTTGGGCATCAATGTGGTGAAAGTTCTTTCCATAAATGTTTTAACACATTTTCCCCACATTATATTTATTAAAAATGTATACTTATGTTTGATTTTTATAAGGTATCTTCATAAAATGTGTGAGAATAATGAGAGGACAGATGTATATGGATTCATAGACCCGGATTTGATTTACCCTAATAAATATTCATTGCATAAGGAAAAAAATATTGCATTATATTTCTAAATGATTTGAACATAATATTATCCCATAGTATTGGATGATTCCATTTTGTGAGAGGTATGAAACATATCATTTGAAAATTGTTGATTATCATTTAAAATTAAAATCCACTAACTTGAAATTTTCTTTTAATAGTGATCATTGGTTGATATGTGTTTTTTCCCAGTGGAGAAAAAACATTATTGGATATGATCTGTCTATGGAAATGTGTGGGAATTTTTTAAGAATGTGTTGGGAAAGTATGTTTCATTTTCATAATAGTTTAATATATTATAAATACTTTTAAATTTATCTCATTTTATTAGTTTCAAACAGGGGATAGTTTTACATTCGAAAAAACACAAAGAAAAAGAGTGTCAAGATCTATTATGTTAATGTAATGGTAAATATCCATTTATAATTTGTACAATTTGATGTATTACGTAGAAATAATATATTGAATTTTCACTCATTTAAACTGAATTTTCCGGAACAATATCCATTCTAATTATATTATTATTAGATGAGAAAAAAGGAAAAAAGGAAAATATGGAATCATGAAAAAAGGCACCCGAGAGTTAGGGGGTCTAAAGTAATGAAAACCATGAGTGTCCCCTCTCAGGTTTAAAGAAATTAGTAGAGAGGAGGAAATTATAGTTTAAGCTCAGAACCACCAGCGAATCCTAATAGTCTGCGACTCTATTTCCCTCCCACAATGTGTGGTTGACTTGAATGTTATTACGAAGAAGGAATTGAAATTTCCTGACAATATAGATATGGAACACGGAGAGGATCATTTACCATTTATAGAGTTATGGAGGATCAAGGAGTCGGTCTCCACTTGAGATAGAACCATATTTTTCTAAGGGCAGAGCAAGAGCCCCGTGATAAAGGTTTTGGCCTCAGCCATGATAGGGGGTACTGTTTCCAAAAAATTAAGTGAAAGTAAGAGTCACATTCCTTTAATTATCGCAAAACCACTCCCCTCCCCTCATAACTCTTATAGAGAAGGACACAACTGTATTCAGTTTGTACCCTGATATTAGAGTTTGCCGATGTATCCAATTATACCTGCATATTGATTATGAATGGTTGAGGTAGTGAAGTACTGGTATAAAGAAGTCTGAAACAAGGAGAATTGCGCCAGATATTATATGTTAAGGTTTATGTATGAAATAATTAGAACTAGAACAATTTTTAACATTGTCCTGGTATGATTTCCATTTAATAATTTCCATAATATTTATTTTTATTTATTCATTATTATTGTTAACTACTATATATAAAAGTTTAGTTATTTGATGAACCTCAACACTATAGGGCTCAAGAGGTAAAACACTTGCAAGTTAAATGGTAAAATTATTTTATAGGTTTTATTGGATTTTTGTTTGTTTATAGTGTAAAATGTAATTTTAGAAATTGTCATTATAATTGGGTATTTGGTAGGTGCTTAATTTGGAATTAGGTATTATTTTTTTGACATTGTACGTTTTAAATGTTATTTATGTGAATGTTTAATTTTTCAATACTTCTTGTTTTGGTCTGGTTCTGATGTTTTTTCTGGTATGGATTATGGTATGGGGGGTTTCAGGGGTTTGGAGGAGTCCACTGTGGGGGGGGGGGCTTCCAGAAGGGTGGGTGGGCTGTCTAGTTGGGGGAGGGATGTTTGTGATGTCCATGGGGGTGGGAGAGTGTCTAGTAGGGTGAGAGGGATTCCCAGGGGAGCAGGGGTTATCAAGGATGGTGGGGGATTTCTAAGGGGTATCCAGGGGTCTGTGGGGGGTGTCCAGGGGGGTGGAGGGGTTTTTAGGGTTGTGGGAGGGATGTGCAGTAGGGGGGTATCCATGGTGTCCATGGGGAATGAAGAATGTCTGGGGTGGTGGGAGGGTTGTCAAGGGGGTGGGGGTTGTCCATAGATTTTCTAGAGGTGTGGGGGTGTCCAGTGAGGTAGGGGATTCTAGGGGTGTGGGACGGTTTCCCAGTGGGGGGGGGGGGGACTGTCCAGGGTGTCCATGGGGGGTGGGATGGTGTCAAAGAGGGTGAGAGAGATGTCCATAGGGTTGAGAGGATTTCTTAGATGGTGGGAGGGGGGAGGTCCAAGGGGTATCCAGGGGTGGGGGTGTCTAGTGAGTGAAGGGTTTCCAGGGGTTGCGAGGGTTTTCTAGTGGGGTGGGGGTCATCGGGGTGTGCCTGTGGTTGGAGGGTGTCTAGGAGGGTGGGAGGGCTATCCAGGGGAGTTGTGCTAACCAGGATGGTGGGGGATATCCAGGGGGTGTCCAGGGGTGTGGGGATGTCCTGTGGTGGGGGGTGGGGGAGTTCCAGTGGTGTGGGAGGGTGTCTATGTTGGTGGGAGCACTATCTAGGGGAGTGGTGGTTGTCCAGGGGGTGGGGGTTGCCCAGGATGGTGGGGGTTGTCCATGGGGTGTCCAGGGGTGTGGGGGTGTCTAGTGGGTGGGGGTTTCAAGGGGTGTGGTATGGCTATATAGTGGGGTGGGGGTGTCTAGGGAGTCCATGGGTGTGGGATGGTGTCCAGGATAGTGGGAGGTCTGTCAAGGGTTGTCAGGGATCTAGGAATAGGGGATGTCAATGGGTTGTCCAGGGGTGTGGGGGTTTCCATTGGGGTGGGGGTTTCAGGGGTGTGGATCGTTTTTCTAGTGGTGTGGGGGTGTTTCCAGGATGTCCATGTGGTGGGAGGGCATCCAGGAGGGTGGAAGGGATGTCTCAGTGGTGTGGGATGTCTTGTGTTGGGGGATGTATAGGGGGTTGGGTTTGTACAGGGGGTTGTCCAGTGGGGTGGTGTTCATGGTTATTATGGGGTGGGGGTTTTCCATGGTTAAAGGTGGTGTCCAGGGGGTGGAAGGGTGTTCCGATGGGTGGGGGATGCCCATGGGGTTTGGGGGGGGGGGTCCATGGGGTGTTTAGGGGAAGTTATAGGGGTATGCGAGGGTTGTCCAGTTGGGTGGGGGTGTTTGGGTGTCTATGTGGGTGGGCAGGTGTCCTATAGGGTGGGAAGGTTGTCCATGGGGTGGGGGATATCAAGGTGGTGTCCAGGGGAGGGGTGTTCTGGTTGTCCATGGGGTAGTGGGGGGTGACCTGGGTGTTAATGGGTGTGGGATGTTGTCTAGAAGGGTGGGTGGGTTGTCCAGGGGGTGGGGGCTGTCCAGGGGGTGTCCATGGGGGTGGGGTGTCAAGTGAGGTGGGGGGTATGGGCTGTCGGAGGGTTTTCCTGTGGTGTGGGGGTGTCTAGGGTGTCCTTCATGGTAAGAGGTTGTCCAGGAGTGTGTGAAAGTTTTCCATGGGGTTAGGGGCTGTCTATGGGGTGTACAAGGGGGATGCATAGTTGTGGGGGGGGGGGTTTCCCAAGGTGATGGGGGTGTCCAATGGGGTGGGATGGTGTTTAGGGGGTGGGAGGGTGTCTCGGGGGTCGGGGGTCTGTCCAAGGGGGTCAGAGGGCTGTCCAAGGGGGTGGGGTGTCAAGGGGGTGAGAGGGTGTCGAAGGGGTGTGGGCTATCCAAGGGGGTGGGGCAATCTAGTAGTGTGGGGGGGGAGTCCAAGGGGGGTTGCTGTTTTTTTAATTGACATTGTATTTTTTGGAATGTCATGTTTGTGAATGTTGAATTTTTCTATGGTTCTTATTATTTTGGTACAGTTTTATGTTTTTATGGTAGATATTCAAGTGTGGGTTTGGTCTTATTTATGTCTATTTTCAGTTTTTTTAGGACTTCATTAGTAGGGAATCATTGTGGTTGATTATTTTTATTAAAAAAATATTTTTTTACATTGATTATTTTATAACCAATTTAAAAAATGAATGAGAATGGGTTTTAACATCGGTTATTTGAAAATTGACCTAAAAATGCATGGGAATGGGTGTTTACGTTGGTTATTTCATAACCGATGTAATAAATGGAATGTAATATTTTTTACATCATTTTATTTGTAAACTACGTAGTATATATGTTTTCATGTCGGTTATTATTTAACCGATGTGAAAATATTCTTGGAAGACTTTTATATCATGTCGTAGATGATAATAACTAAAGTGATAATCTTTTTCTCACATGTGTTATTCAATAAATGATGTGATAAATGATTTTGAGGTGACTCTTATTATTTTGTTTATATATTAACTAATGAAATAAAGTATATACCACATTTTTTATTTAAAAAATGATTTAATAAATAATGACTCTGAAGAGATTTTGACGTCAGGTTTTTAGGAACCGACGTTAAAAAAACATCAGAATTTTGTTTTTATACCAATTTTAAAATAACATAGGTAGAAAATGTTTATAAAGTCTCCAATAAGAACATTGTCCCAATGACGAAATTAGATATAAAAAATAACACTCGTAAAAACATTTTTTACACTACTAATGACATCCTGGTGTACTTGGAATTTGAGGAGGAGCATGCGACACATCTGAGGGTGGTCATGGATACGATCTCAGGTCACCATCTATATGAAATTCTCTAAATGTGTTCGTTATATATTTTGGATTTACCCTTTCTGTGGAACCTAATTTCTGAGGTTTCCGTTGCAGTGGATTCAACAATGATAGAGGCGGTTATTGCTTGGGATCCACCAGGGACTATGAATGAGATGCAATGTTTCCCGCGTTTTTCTAGATACTATCAGAGACTCATGCAAAAATTTTAAATGGTACCAATACCCTTATCATCTTTGACAAGGATGAGACAACCCATTGTGTAGATGGAGAAGTGATACTATATTTTCCATGAGTCGAGGTGGATACTGAGAAGCACCCAATCGTGAGACTACCAGAGGAGGGAATATAGTTTGTAGTGTTATAGGATTAACTAGTGATCAGAATGAGTTGGGTCCTGATACAGGAGTAGGATGTGATTACCTACGGTATTGTGATAGTTGATGTAGAATGACTAGTACTACGCTGCCCATGATACTGAGCTAGTAGTACTGGTCTTAACCTTGATGGTGTGGCAAGAATACATGATGGGTGAGAGGTTTACCATATACTCTGCTGAGGAATGTCTCAGGTATATCTTTTTTCAGAAGGACCTGAACTATTTCCATTGTGGTGGATAAGTATCCTCTAGGACTATGAATTTGAAATAGTATAGAGTCCTGGAAAGGGAACATGGTGTAGGATGCGCTTATAAGGAGAACCAGGTTGCAGTTTCTGAGTGTGGTGTCAGAGAAGTTAGCCACCATATAGATTTTCATTACAGATAGTGATGAAATAGCTTACATACATCTATGGTTTTCACTCCCCCACTCTTTCTATAATTTAGGCAGGCACACCTTGGGGATGTCGACTATATGGCCCAGATTTCTATGTTATCCATAGGGGAGACCCCAGATGGATATTTAATAGGTGTGTAGCATGTTGTCCTTTTCAATGGGTTCACGGTTATACCACTGACATTGTAATGGCCCGGACCTCTCCGTTCCATTATATTGTAAGAATTTGATGTGGTCAAACATGACACATGTTATAATAATAATTTTTGATATTATTAATTGAAAAGGGTGGTCTGAAAATATTTGGTGTTAATTAGATTAAATGGTTTCTTTTTATTTATTTAAATTTTAATAAATTATAAATTATGTGTGTAATGGGCATATAATGGGAGGCGTAAGTTATAAATTATATAGTAATGAAATGCATGGGGTGCATGGGTGGGACCTTGTATAGGAGGTGTTGTGCGGTTCTCCACAATTAAAGTTGGAATTGTGTAAATAACATTAAAATGGTATTATTATATAATAATAATAACTACATGAAGAGGCACATGGAAGGGGTTTCCAACCTGTGTGTGAATATCATGTGGTGGGATAGAGGGAGTGATTATAAGATAATAATTGGGCGTCAAAAATAATAATAATTATTAATCATAATGATGGCGACCCTTTGATGAAATTGAAAGAGGGTTTATTACTATTGTATTAAATAATAATGATAATGGTGACACAAATATGTGTGTGATAGGTAAAAGAAATTAAATGGGTTTAATTTTTTTTTAGTAATTTTAATGATTATAATTTAATTAAATGGAATGGTTTTAATTTAATATGAGAATAACCATAGTAAACTAATTTAATTAGATTAAAATAGAACATTAATGATGGGTGTTATTAATATTAAATTTTATTAATAATAACATTGAATAAGGAAAGGATATTTGATATATATTACAAGGTGATGAAATAATAAAGAAAATGGGAGGCTCCACTGTTGTTGGGGGTGATAAAATTGGGAAATAAAGGAAAAATATTGGAGAGAAACATGTTGAAAGGAAATAAAATTTATTGAAAATGAATATAAGAGAGAGGCACCTTGTGTAACCCACCTAAAAAAATGGGATACATTTGTGCGTAAATCTCAAAGGATATTGGGGAGAGAATGTGAGAATTTAATGAATTAAATTAAATAATATAATATTATAATGTAATTGTTATTTTCATTGGGAAAACTGAATTTTGTTAGTAACTCCTTCGTGCGACCTCGGTTTTATGAACCGTCTGCGGCAGTGCGACCCTGACATCAAGACAGAAATAATGAGTCCAATATTGGATGTCTTTTTTGGGTTTTCGGATCAGGTACCTAAAACACTGGTGAATTAATTGATTTAATAATATTATTAAATCTTCGACCCGTCATAACTCATGCCTGCGACGTCAGATTGACTTCTCTTCAGCGGCGATGTGATCCTGTCATTAATACGATTATTTCAATTCTATGGTTGGATATTAAATTATTGTTCTTGGCTCAGTTCCATGAAACAACCAATAATAATAATATTGTTATTATTACGGGATCTGGTAACCAACGTATCTCCCTCATACGGTGTTGGAATGGAGAATCATCTGTGACGTTGCAACCCTGAAATTATGATGGCCATTTCAAGACCAATGATGAATACATTTTTATGACTCAAGTCTCGGGTCAATAAAACACCTATTATTAATTGAAGTTATTATTATCATTAAATGCATGGAAACTTCATGAAATGACGTGTGTTGACCTATCAAAAAACGTAATAGTTGTATGGTCATGTCGTGTTTCCATTAATACATGATGCATATCAGTTTACCTTATCGTTTCCTATATAAGAGAGGGTCATGTGTTATTTATGGAACCATCTTCATCTCCGCACAGAAATTCTCCTGGATGACCTAGAAGCCTTCCTATTATCTTCTTCATCCAGACTTCGATCATCGATATGTCGGTGGTTGCAGGATCGTGTCGATGAGGCGAACATCGTGAACCTCATTCCTTTCCCTCTTCTTCGACTTCCTCTTCGCAGTTTCCTACAAAGGAGATTGATGATATTTGATGGGAATGAGGCACTTCGACGAAAGACATCTTAATGGTACGTTCTACCACATTCTTCTTCCTTCCTCAATCACTACTTTCTGTTCCTCCTTGCCATGATATGAAAAGTGGCACCTTAATCCTTAATGGAGTATCTCTTTGTTGTAAGTGTGGTTGTGCCGCAACGTCTACATGAGGACGTAGTCATCGGGAGGAGTTATCGAAATCCTCGTGGTGTTTGCTCTCGTAGAAGGACATCAAAACCTGTTCAGGTAGGGATCTTACCTTCGTCTCTATCTCTTTTTTGCATCATGCGGGGTGTGTATGCTCTTTTTTTCGTGAGATATGGTTGAACCAATAAATAAAGCTAATAACTGGTTAAAGAAAAGGTTTGGGGAAATTATGTTGATGTTGTTGTTTGATTTCCACCAATGCTTATCCTTTGATCATGTTGTGAATTGAATAGGCATACGCCCACTGAATATCACGGTCGTTGGGGGCCTTTGCTTGTGCAATTAAATGTTGCCTTGTTTTTCTGGATTGTTTTGTGGATGGAATTTCATAGAATGTGTAAATTTTTTAATCATGTAATGTTGGTTAGTTAAACGAATACCTGGAACCGTTGTATGATCACACCATTTAAACAAAATTAATGAATGAATTTTGTGGGTGCTGGTTGGGGTTTAATTATGTGAAGCGGTGTTTTGTGGGTTGTTGTGGAACGGGTGAGCAGTGGGGCTGCAGTTGGCATAGTTTTGGGTTGACTTGTATGATATGGTTGTGATTGGAAGCAGAGTTGTGGTAAATAGTATCAAAGGGATGATGATGTGGTACGGGTATTGTTTCTGATATGTTTATGGTTTTGGTTGTTGGAAGTAGGGATACGAGGATGGATTGTGCATATAAATAAAAGTGGAAGAGTTAACTAATTAATTGTTGGTCATGGTAGTTTATTAAATATGGAAAATCAATGTAATTGATTGGCTGATAATAGAAAATGGCATTGTGCTTCTTGTGTTTTCCCTAACTTTATTTGTGGTTGGAAGGGATATGTTTTACAAATGATTGATCGGGTTTGGTTGTTGTTAGTTATTCGGTAGTTAAGGAACTGATAAACTAAAACTATTTAAACATGAAAATATTAATGGGGTTTGGGGCTGTTTATTGTGTGCATACTTTCGATGTAGTAGTGTCGAGGAAATTGCTCAGATCATTTGTGTATAAGCCTTAGTATGGGCTGAGTGGTTGATATAATTATATAAATCTGTACATTTTATGTTTCATTACTCCATGTGGAACTCCCCAAAACTCCATTCTCACTTCAATTGTATTTATTGATAAAATTAATTAAAGTAACACCCATAATTAATGTACTAATTTAATCCCATTAAATTAGTTTACCATGGTTATTATCATATTAAATTAAAACCATTCCATTTAATTAAATTCAAATCATTTAATTTAATATCCAAAATTAATACATTTTAATTTTGTTAGTGGCGAATTTTTTTCCAAAGGTTATTATTATACTAAATAATTTTAATAATAATGTTGGCTTAAATTCTGAAATATCCATCAATAATGATTTAAGGAGATTTAAACATTGAATTCAATGCAATGAGATTTTAGATTTGAGGATAGATGAGAGATGTTATTATTTATGATAATTTTATTAAATAATAATGATAATAGTGACACAAATATGTGTGTGATTGGTAAATGAAATTAAATTGGTTTAATTTTGATTTGGAGTTGTGATATTATTATTATTTTAATAATAAAAATATTTTTTTATAATAATAATAATTAATTCATAATAATAATAACGTTTGGAAAAAAAATGTGCCACTAACAAAACTAAATGGTATTAATTTTGGTTAGTAAATTAAATGATTTGAATTTAATTAAATGGAATGGTTTTAATTTAATATGAGGATAACCATGGTAAACTAATTTAATGGGATTAAATTAGTACCTTAATTATGGGTATAATTATTATTAATTTTATTAATAACTACCATGGAATTGAGAATGGAGTTTTGGGGCATTCCACATGGAGTAAATGAAATGGAAGGCGCCACTTTTTGTGGTGGGAGAGAATCATGGAGAATGGAAATAAAATTTATAGAAAAATGAATATAAGAGAGAGGCACCATGTGTAACCCCCCAAAACAAATGGGATGCCTTTGTGCATGAATATAAAATGATATTGGAGAGAGAATGTGAGAATGTAAGGAATTAAATTAATTAAATAATATAATAATGTAATTATTAATTTTGTTGGGAAAACCATGTTTAGTCCATAACTTCTTCGTGCGAAATCGGTTTTATAAACAGTCATTGACAATGTGACCCTGACTTCAGGATGGGAATTATGAGTCCAATATTGGATGACTTTTTCGGGTTTCCGTATCGGGTACCTAAAACGCTTTTGAATTAATAGATTTTATATTATTATTAACTCTTTCACCCCACATAACTCATATGTGTGACGTCTGATTGACTTCTCGTTCGTGGCGATGTGATCCTGTCATTAATACGATCGATTCAAGTCTATGGTTGGATATTAAATTATGGTTCATGGATCGGGTCCACAAAACACCCAATAATAATAATATTGTTATTATTATAGGATTTTGTATCCAATGTATCTCCCTCATACGGTGTTGGAATAGGGAACCGTCTGTGAAGTTGCAACCCTGAAATTATGAAGATCATTTCAAGACCAATAATTAATACCTTTTTATGACTCATGTCTCAGGTCAATAAAACACCTATTATTAATTGATGTTATGATAATCATTAAATGAATGGAAACTGCATGACATGTTGTCTGTTGACTAGTCAATCAATGTAATAGTTGTACGGTCACGTCGTGTATTAATTAATTTACGCTGCATACCATTTTACATTATCGTTTCCTATATAATAGAGGGTCACTTTTTATTTACAGAACCCTCTTTTTCTCTGCACAACGATGCTCCCGGATGACCCAGAAGTGTACCTATTATATTATTCATTCAGACTCCGATCGTTGATCTATTAGTGGCTGCAGGATCATGTCAATGAGGCGAACATCTTGCATCATGTTCTGTTCCCTCTTCTTTGACTACCCCTCTATAGTTTCCAACCAAGGATACTTTTGATAATTGATGGGAATGGTGGTCTTTGACGAACGACTCTAAAAAGGTATGTTAAACCTCTGTTCTAGTATTCTCTTTCTGATCCTACTTCTCCCGTTTTCTTTCCATGCTACGACATGTGATCTCCATGTTGAGGGAGTTTCTTGTTTTGTTGATTCGGTGGTGCCACGACGTCTTTGGTGGGTGCAGTCATTCTGGGAGACGCCTTTTTATCATGGTGGTCGTTCTCATAGAATGACATTGGAACCTGTTTTGGTGGGTATCTTACCTTCATCTCTCTAAATTGTGCATCATGTGGGGTGGGTGTCCTCTTGTTTACGTGAAACACATTTGAACTCGTTTAATAAAGATAATAAATGTCTTGTATAATGGGGATGGGTTGTTTGTGAATGCAGTTACATTATTTATATCCTGTGATATTATGTTGTGAATTGAATGAGCATCATCTTACTAAAAATCATGGTCGTTGGGGGCCTTTTTTTACGCAATTAAATGTTTCCCTCTCCATCAAGATTTTCTTATGGATGAAAATTTTATTGGATGTCGAAATTGGTTAATCACGTAAAGTTGGATGATTAAATACCTGGAACCCTTGTGTGATCACCCCGATTGAACAAACTGAAATAATAAACATGTGGGTGCTGATTAGGGTTTCTTTATGTGAAGGGGGTGTTTTGTGGGTTGTTGCGGATCGGGTGAGCAGTGAGGCTGTGGTTGGCTTGGTTGTGGGTTATTTTGAATTCTACGTTGGTGATGGGCAGTGGGAATAAGATAAATGGTATCAAAGGGATGATGATGTACATGTTTCGGTGTGATTGTGGTTATGGAGGTTGGTAGTGGGGCTGTAGGGATGGTTTTGAATGTGAACGAACATTGGGTTGTGAGTAATAAATAAAAGTGGAAGAGTTAATGAATGGTGGGGCATGGTAATGGAATGAGAATATTAATAAATGGGGTTGGTTGGATAATAAAAAGGATAATGCCTCCCATATATGTGAAAAACACATACCCTTAGTGCTAGTCGCCACTCCGAGGCCAAATAGAGGCGGGACATGGGGGTCATTATCTCCCTTCCATCCCATGAAATCCTCACATTTCCTAACTCTAAACTCCATCCTATCTCTAAACACTCCTTTGATACCATTCTGTCAGGACCCGCCTTCACCAAAAGGAGGGAAGGGTCAGCAGATCACCAGGCCCTTCCTTCTTTAAGTTGAAGGAGAGATAATGACCCCCGAAATCCGACTTCAATAGGTCCCTGAGTGGCGACCATCACCAAGGGCATGAAATCACACAATAAATGGAAGGCATTACCCTTTTGTCTCTTAATAGGATCGGGAGATAAGATAGTGAAGCCCACAACACCAAACTAAAAGTAAAATTAAAGCCAAAAACCATTCCCAATGCATGGTACAAAAGTAAAATCCCCAATGTAATAGGAGACTACAATGAAAATTACAAAAAATAAAGAACAACAACAACTACGATGATCTGTCAGAAGGCCTGAGCTAGTACGGTCCCTCACAATCCCCAAAATCCTCCTAGAAATCCGAAAGAAGTTTTATATACATAGGGTGAGCATACAAGTATACTCAATAGGGAAAACCCAAAGACACTCATGAAAAAGTAGGGAGGCATACTAATGCCCTGTGAGAAAGAGATAACCAAGAACCTAACATGGAAACTAACCACCCAAGCCTCACCATGGAACACTCCCCAAATAACGCAAGTCAAGTAATGTATAGTAATAGTAAATCAATGTTTGGGTACCCCGAGCCACTTTCCCCCTTGTTGTTGAAGTCTTCTACACATCAAACCAATCCCACCATTACCATCGCATTCCCTCTGCTATACCCCACCTGTAGAAATCTGGGCCACAACCACACATCCCGCTTGCAAACACGTGAGCCACAACCACCGACCCTCCCGTAGTCACCCGTGACACAACAGTCACATGTAACCATGCCTGCAAAAACCTAGGCAAGAACAACCACTGCCATGCCCGAATACGCCTAGGCTAGAAGAACAACTGCCACGCCCGAAGAAACTTGGGCCTCATCCCGAAGGTACTTGGGAAACCACCTGCCCGCACACACCTAGGCCAACCACCACACTACCCTACTCGAAAGATTCTTGGGCTAATAATGGACTTCAGGCCATCACATCCTTCTCAAAGAGTCTTGGTCTATTTGGGAAAGGGAGCATAAAAAAAGATAATAACCATCCACTCATAGGAGTGTTGGAAAAAACACCCTCCCCCATGAAATGGAGGTGTTTGACACTAAGTGCTCAACTTGGGTGGGGCACGAATAAGAAACAAAAAAATTACAAGTATATGTATGGGTAACAAGAACTCACCCAATCAAGGTTTTTTCTTCAGCAAGCCTAACGAACACAATCCTTTCTACTCATTCATAAGAGAATAGAACAACACCCATTCCCAAGACACAACTCAATCCAAACCAAATCCCCATGTCCCATCCTTGATTTTATGTTCAGTAATAATTTTTAAGTATGTTTCTGCACTACTGGGAAACTAACAGCATAACCACAAACCAAGGGAAAAAGTTACAGCCAATAGATATATAAGAATTTACACCCGGTTCTATTGCAAAGTCACAACATCGAAAGGATAAGGGAGATACCTCTAAGTAATATAACCAAAGAAAACCCCAAGATACAGCTCAATGTCCCCAAAATCTAGGAGATAATGGTTTCTCAACAATAGAGGATCACAACCCAATTTGTGAATCGAATAGAGGATCCCATCCTCAAAGTATAACAATAGGGGATCCCATCCCCACCTGCATTGCCCCATTAATCTAAGCCCCCATCCAAGAAAACTAGATGGTCACCCGCAAACGGCCCATAGAGGAAACAACCAAACCAATACCACAAACACAAGGAAGACTCAGTATGTATTTTCAGATTTATAACATTTAACACACTCCATGATTTCCATTTCACTAGGCTTAAACCGGGGTTATCATAGAAAAGGAGTTGATCGTGGTGCTTCAAATTTATTTATCCAAATATAAATAATTAACCAATTGCCTTTATGCAGCAGAAAAGGTGATGAAATAATAATGAAAAGGGGAGGCGACACTTTTTTTTGGGGTGATAAAATTGTGAAAGAAAGGAAGATGATTGGAGAGAAACATGTTGAAAGGAAATAAAATTTATAGAAAAAAGAATATAAGAGAGAGTCTCCATGTGTAACCCAACTAAAAAATGGGATACCCTTTTGCATGAATCTCAAAGGAGATTGGGGAGAGAATGTGATAATTTAAGGAATTAAATTTAATAATATAGGTTCATAATGTAATTATTATTTTTGTTGGGAAAACTGAATTTCGACGGTAACTCCTTCGTGCGACCTCGGTTTTATGAACAGTCTGCGGCAGTGCGACCCTGACTTCAAGACAGAAATAATGAGTCCAATATTGGATATCTTTGTTGGGTTTTCAGATCGGGTATCTGAAACCCTTGTGATTTAATAGATTTAATATTAATATTAAACCTTCGACCCATCATAACTCCTGTGTTTGACGTCCGATTGACTTCTCGTCAGTGGCGATGTAATCCTGCCATTAATATGATCATTTCAATTATATTTTTGTATATAAAATTACATTTCATGGCTTGGGTCCATGAAACGCCCAATAATAATAATATTTTTATTGTTACGGGATCTTGTATCCAACGTCTCTCCCTCATACGGTGTTGGAATGGTGATTTGTCTGTGACGTTGAAACCCTAAAATTATGACGGTCATTTCAAGACCAATGATGAAAACCTATTTATGACTCATGTCTCGGGTCAATAAAACATCTATTATTAATTGAAGTTATTGTTATCATTAAACGCATGGAAACCGCATTACGTGTCGTGTGTTGACCAGTCAAACAACATAATAGTTGTACGGTCACGTCGTCTATTCATTAATACACGCTGCGTATCATTTTACCTTTTCCGTTCCTATATAAGAGAGGGTCACATGATATTTATAGACCCCTCTTTTTCTCTGCATGACGATGCTCCCACAATACCTAGAAGCCTTCCTCCTATCTTCTTCATCCAGACTCCGATCGTCGATCTGTCAGTAGCAACAGGATTGTGTCGACAAGGCGAACATCGTGAACCTCATTCCTTTCCCTCTACTTCAACTTCCTCTATGCAGTTACTTATCGAGGAGATTGATGATATTTGACGGGAACGATGATATTCGATGAACGTCATCTTAATGGTACGTCTACCTCATTCTTATTCCTTCCATGATCTCCTCTTTCTATTCCTCCTTGGCATTCTATAACAAGTAGAACCTTAAACCATAATGGAGTCTCTCTTGGTTGATAGTGCAGTTGTGCCACACCATCCACGAGAGGTCGTAGTCATTGGGAGGAGTGATCGAAATCTTCGTAGTTATTGTTCTCGCAGAAGGACATCAAAACATATTTAGGTAGGGTTCTTACCTTCATCTCTCTCTCTTGTGTGAATCATGTGGGGTGGTATGATCTTGTTTTTGTGAGATATGGGTGAACCAATAAATAATGATAATAAATGGTTAGAGAACATGTTTGATGAAATTTTGTTGATGTTGTTGTTTTATTTCCATCAATTATTATCCATTGATTATGTTTTGAATTGAATAGGATTATGCCTACTGAAAATTATAGTCATTGGGGGCCTTAGCTTGCACAATTAAATGTTGCCCTATTTTTTTGGATTGCTTTGTGGATGGAATTTTTTAGAATGTGGAAATTGGTTACTCATGTAAATTTTGAAGATTAAATGAATACCAGGAAAACTTTTATGTTCACCCCCTATTAAATTAAATGAAAGAACGAATTTTGTGGGTACTGGTTAGGGTTTAATTATGTGAAGGGGTGTTTCATGGGTTGTTGTGGAACGGGTGAGCGGTGGGGCTGCGGTTGGCTTAGTTGTGGGTTGACATGTATGATATGGTTGTGATGGGAAGCAGAGCTGTGGAAAATAGTATGAAAGGGATGATGATGTGGTACGGGTATTGTTTCTGATATGTTTATGGTTGTATTGGTTAGAAACAGGGCTGCAGGGATGGGTTGTGCATATGAATAAAAGTGGAAGTGTTTACTAATGAATTTTGGGGCATGGTAGTGGATTAAATACGGAATATCAATGGAATTTATTGGCTGATAAAAGAAATTGGTATTGTGTTTCTTTTGTTTTCCCTAACATTATTTGTGGTTGGTGGGGATATGTTTTACGAACGATTGATCTGGTGTGGTTGTTGTGAGTTTATCGGTAGTTAAGGAACTGATAAACTAAAACTACTGAAACATGAAAATCTTAATGGGGTTTGGGGCTGCTTATTGTGTGGATACTTTCGATGTAGAAGTGTCGAGGAATGTGGTTAGATATTTTGTGAGGATGCCTTAGGATGGGCTGAGTAGTTGATATAATTATATAAATTTGTAAATTTTATGTTTCTTTATGCACCCCACCCTTGTTGAGCACTACGTGCCGAACACTCGTGGGATGAGAGGGTGAGATTCTAAAACATCTAAAGGATGGCTGGTTACTGTTTTTCCATGTGCACCCTCTTCCAGGTTCTATAGCTCAATATCCTTCAGGCGAGTTACAACAGATGTTTCCCAAGAGTCTTCGGGATGGGGATGTGATATGTTCACAGGTGTCTTTTGGATGAGATGTGATGTGGTTCCCAGGTGTCTTCAGGATGAGATGTGGTTATGGCCAAGGATTGAGTGCTGAAAAGATACTATGAGCTTCGTATGGCTAGGTTGCAGCAGAAGCTTGAGCTTCTTATGGCCAGGTTTCCGCACTAACTCAAGAAGAGGGGGAAGCATCAGAGCATTAGGCGTGAGGGCTTGAGCAGTATTCAGTTGGAAGGTGGTGTGGGGTACCCATAATTTGATAATATTACAATACTACTCTATTGACTTGGGATATTTGGTGAGTGTGGCTTGTAAGGTTAGGTGGATAGATTCCGTGCTAGAATTTGGTTCCTTCTGTTTTCTCACGGGGCATTATGATGTCTCCCCACCTGTGCACGAGAGCTTTAGGATTTCCTACTAAGTGTACTTGTATGCTCACCCTATGTTTACTTTTAGGTTTTCAGGAGGACTTCAGGGACTATGCAGGACATTTATAGTTGGGAGTTGGAGTTTTGTTGGTTGCAGTTTTTGCTTTTTTTTGGTATTGTACTTTACAGATTTTCTTGTACTTGTACTTTTCTTTCAGTATTGTATAAAACATGCAAATGGGTTTGGTTTTGGGTTTATTTTCATTTACATGATCCTGTTTATTTTGGTGTTTGACTCATCCTATTTACCGAACATAAATAACAAAAAATTTAATGCCTCCCATATTTGTGAAAAATCATACCCTTGGGGCTAGTCGCCACTTCGGGTCCAACTGGAAGCGGGAATCTGGGGTCATTATTTCCCTTCCAGTATTGCCAGCTCAGGAGGGGCATCATTGATGGGAGGGGTTCATGAACGAATGGTATCTGAGGCTGCTGGTTGTGATATAGGATGAAGTATGGAGTTAGGCACAGTGAGGATTGCATGGGATGGTAGGGATCCATTGTTGGCTGATCTTGGTTCGTGACATAGGCCAGGGAAGACCGGCTAGGACACGGGATTTTAGGGCCCCCTGTGAACTGATGCAAGGACTCTGAGCATACTGAACGACCATGTACGACTCTAATGATTGTAGGGTAGAGACCCTAGGAATGGTACACGCATCATCATGATTTGTGTTTTACTTGATTTGGGTGTCTTGGGAATGAAATCAAAATAATATGGAACATTGAAAAACTTCCTTGCTACATGGGCTTAGGTGTTCATTGTTTACCAAAACACTATGTCACCTGGACGTCAAAAGAAAGGAATCTGAGTGGGATGCAGATAGTTTCATACAACATAAGCGGCAACCCTAGCAAGGCTATAGATCAAAAGGGATGTGCTCCATTTTACATAAATTCTCTCGTTTGTGTTTTGTTTAAATTCAGGAGCATCACACTCCACTGTTGAAACTCATTCTTGCCCATGCTTTGGGCATAGACCTTATTTTTTCATGAGTCTATAATGCTGAGTTGTTTCCCTATTTCCTTTAAATATGCGTGAAGAGTCCTAACATGTGGGGAGAGGAGGAACTGATCCCTAATCAAGACGCATTAATGTGAATGTGACTAATCATGTGCGGGCGAGTCAGTGTCGTCCAAATCAGATAGTATCTTGACCTGGGAGAAGGAATCCCCCAATCCACATGTTGGGGAAGCGTGTTGCTTGTTTTGTGTGGAGTTGGGGACCATGTGTATATGAGAAATCATATGTTATGGGGGTGCTAGGACCTAATCCCTAATCAAGATGCATTCATGTGGATGTGATTAAACCCGTACGGGCGAGTCAGTGCTGCCTAAAGAAAATAACATCTCGACATGGGGGAAGGAATTCCCTGACTCATATAATTAGGATAGTGGTTGGATTCATGTTATGATGAGAGCACTGAGAGGTATCTTGCGGGGTGGTTGTTCGAACCTTTACCCTTTTTATTGGTTGGTTTTTAATTCTTGAGGACAAGAATGTTTTGAGAGGTGTATGATGTAATGGCCCGAACCTCTCCGGTTCGTTAATTGTAAAAATTGGATGTGGTAAAACACGATTGATATTATAATAATAATTTCTGATAATAATAATTAATAATGGTGTCGTGAAAATATTTTATGTTATTAGATTAAATGGTTTCTTTTTTCATTATTTAAATTTTAATAAATAATTTATTATGTGTGTAATGGGATTATAATGGGGAGCGAAAGTAATAAATTATAAAGGAATTAAATGCATGAGGTGCATGGGTGTGACCTTGTACAGGAGGTGTTGTGTGGTTCTCCACAATTAAAGATGGAATTGTGTAAATAACATTAAAAGGGTATTATTATATAACAATAATAATAACATGAAGAGGCGAATGGAAGGGGTTCCCAACCCGTGCGTGAATGTCATTTGATGAGAGAGAGAGAGAGTAATTATAAGATAATAATTGGGCGTCAATAATAATAATAATTATTAATGATAATGATGGCGACCCGTTGATGAAATTGAAAGAGGATTTATTTCTACTATATTAAATAATAATGATAATGGTTAAAAAAATATATGTGTGATTGGTAAAATAAATTAAATGGGTTTAATTTTTGGTTAGTAAATTAAATGATTTGAATTTAATTAAATGGAATAGTTTAAATTTAATATGAGAATAACCATGGTAAACTAATTTAATGGGATTAAATTAGAACATTAATGATGGGTGTTATTAATATTAATTTTTATTAATAATAACATTGAATAAAGAAAAGATATTGGAGATATATTACAAGGTGATGAAATAATAAAGAAAAGGGGATGCTCCACTTTTGTTGGGGGTGATAAAATTGTTAAATAAAGGAAGAAGATTGGAGAGAAACATGTTTAAAGGAAATGAAATTTATAGATAAATGAATATAAGAGAGAGGCACCATGTGTAACCCACCTAAACAAATGGGATAACATTGTGCATGAATATCAAAGGAGATTGGAGAGAGAATGTTTTAATTTAAGGAATTAAATTAAATAATATAATATAATAATTTAATTATTATTTTTGTTGGGAAAACGGAATTTTGACGGTAATTACTTCATGTGACTTCGGTTTTACGAACCTTCAGCGGCCGTATGACCCTGACATCAAGACATAAATTATGAGTCCAATATTGGATGTCTTTTTTGGGATTTCGGATCAGGTCCCTGAAACGCTCGTGAATTAATAGATTTAATAATATTATTAAATCATCGACCGGTCGTAACTCCCACGTGAGACATCTGATTGACTTCTCATCAGTGGCGATGTGATCCTGTCATTAATACAATTGTTTCTAGTCTATGTTTGGTTATTAAATTATGGTTTGTGGCCCGGGTCCATGAAACACCCAATAAGAATAATATTGTTATTATTACGGGATCTTGTATCCAATGTATCTCCCTCATACGGTGTTGGAATGACATGTCGTCTGTGACGTTGCAACCCTGAAATTATGACGGTCATTTCAAGTCTAATGATGAATAAATTTTTATGACTAATGTCTCATATCAATAAAACTTCTATTATAAATTGAAGTTATTATTATCGTTAAACGTATGAAATCCACATGACATGTCATGTGTTGACCAGTCAAACAATGTAATAGTTGTACGGGAACGTCGTGTATTCATTAATACATGCAGCATATCGTTTAACCTTTTCATTTCCTATATAAGAGTGGGTCACGTGTTATTTACAGATCCCTCTTTTTCTCCGCACGGCGACACACCGGGATGACCCAGAAGCCTTCCTCCTATCTTCTTCATCCGGACTCCGATCATCGATCTGTCGGTGGCTATAGGATTGTGGCGATGAGGCAAACATCGTGCACCTCGTTCCTTTCCCTCTTCTTCGACTTTCTCTTCACACTTTCCTAACGAGGAGATTGAGGATATTTTATGGGAATGACTCTCTTCGACGAACGTCATCTTAATGGTACGTTCTACCCCATTCTTATTCCTTCCTTGATCTCCTATTTTTGTTCATCCTTCCCATGCTATGAAAATTGGCGCCTTAAACCTTAATGGAGTCTCTCTTGGTTGTTAGTGTGGTTGTGTCGTAGTGTCCATGGGAAGATGTAGTCATCAAGAGGAGTGATCAAAATCCTCGCGGTTGCTGTTCTCGGAGAAGGACATCAAAACCTATTTAAGTAGGGATCTTACCTTCATCTATCTCTCTTTTGTTCATTATGTGGGGCGGGTATGCTCTTATTTTCATGAGATATAGTTGAACCAATAAATAAAGATAATAACTGGTTAAAGAACTGGTTTGGGGAAAATTTTTTGATGTTTTTGTTTTATTTCCATCAATGCTTATCCTTTGATTATGTTGTGAATTGAATAGGATTATGCCTACTGAAAATCAAGGTCGTTGGAGGCCTTATCATGCACAATTAAATGTTGCCCTGTTATTCTGGATTATTTAGTGGATGAAATTTAATAGAATGTGGAAAGTGATTAATCATGTAAAGTTGGATGATTAAATGTATATATGGAACCTTTGTATGATAACCCCATTTAAAATAAATGAAAGAATGAATTTTGTGGGTGCTGGATGGGGTTTATTTATGTGAAGGGGTGTTTCGTGGGTTGTTGTGGAACAGGTTAGTAGCGGGGCTACGGTTGGCTTATTTGTGGGTTGATGTGTATGAAATGGTTTTGATGGACAGTAGAGCTGCATTAAATAGTATCAAAGGGATGATGATGTGGTACGAGTATTGTTTCCGATATTTTTATGGTTGTGGTGGTTGGCAGCAGGGCTGCAGGTATGGGTTGTGCATATTAATAAAAGTGTAAGAGTTAACTAATTAATTGTGTGGCAGGTTAGTTTATTAAATACAGAAAATCTATATAATTGATTGGTTGTTAAAAGAAAATGGTATTGTGTAGCTTGTGTTTTCCCTAGCATTATTTGTTGTTGGAAGGCATATTTTTTATGAACGATTGATCTGGTTTGGTTATTGTTAGTTTCTCTGTTGTTAAGGAACTGATAAACTAAAACTTTTGAAACATGAAAATCTTAACGGGGGTTTGGGGCTATTTATTTTGTGCATACTTTCGAGGTAGCAGTATCGAGACATGTGCTCAGATCTTTTGTGTAGAAGCCTTAGGATGGGCTGAGTGGTTGATATAATTATATAAATATCTGCATTTTATGTTTCTTTATGCACCCCACCCATGTTGAGCACTCCGTGCTGAACACCCTTGGGATGGGAAGGTGAGATTATCAAACATCTAAAGGATGGCTAGTTACTGTTCTTCCCTATGCTACCTCTTCCAGGTTCTATAGCTCAAGATCCTTTGGGCAGGTTAAGACAGATGTTTCCCAAGAGTCTTCGGTATGAGGATGTGATATGTTCCCAGGTGTCTTCGGGATGAGATATTATGAGGTTCCCATGTGTCTTCGGGATGAGATGTGGTTATGGCCAAGGATTGAGCGTCGGCAGGATACTATGAGCTTCGTATGGCCAGGTTGCGGCACTAGCTCGACCTTCGTATGGACAGTTTTCGGCACTAGCTCAAGAAGAGGGGGAAGCATAAGAGCGTTAGGCATGAGGGATTGAACAATATTCACTGGGAAGGTGGTTATGGGTACCCATACATTGATAGTATTACTATACTTCTCTATTGACATGCGATATTTGGTGAGTGTGTATTGTAAGGGTGGGTGGGTAGATTCCATGCTAGGCTTTGGTTCCTTCTGTTTTCTCATGAGGCATTAAGATGTCTCCCCACCTGTGCACAAGAGCTTTAGGTTTTCCTACTGATTATTCTTGTATTCTCACCCGACCATTACTTTCAGGTTTTTAGTAGGACTTCAGGGACCTTGCTGGACCTTTCTAGTTGGGTGTTGGAGTTTTGCTGGTTGCAGTTTTTTCGTTCCTTTTTTTGGGTATCATACCTTCGAGCATTTCTTGTACTTGTAATTTTATTTCATTATTGTGTAAAACATGCATATTGGTTTGGTTTGGGGTTTATTTTCATTTACATGTTCCTTTTTCTTTTGGTGCTTCACTCATCTTATTCCCTGATCTTAAATAATAATAAGTGTAATGCCTCCCATATTTGTGAAAACGCATACCCTTGTTGTTAGTCAACACTCTAGGTCCTACTGGATGCAGGACTCAGGGGTCATTATCTCCCTTTCACCATTCCCATCTCATGAGGGGCATATTTTGTGGGAGGGGTTCATGACAGATACTGCGAGAGGAGGTTCTGAGAGAGTTCCACAACTCTCCCTTGGTTGTACATCCATGAGAGGAAAAGATATACCAGGATATCTGATATCAATACATGTGTTCGAGGATGAAGAATGAAGTAGTAGAGTGCATTTCTCTATTCCTCATGTGTCCAAAAGTGAATTCATATAATCTAGTTTGAGATGGCATGGATTAGCCAGCCGTGGTGTCCGAGTGTAAATGGGATGGTATCTGAAAGAAATTTTTAATAGGATTACCACACACATCCAGGGTGACTATAAAATCTTGGTGATTTTGGACTGACTCATGATGTTCTCCCACATCCTACCCATATGGGAGTAAAGTTCAATAGGGATAATGCGAAGCCTCTACATTTATGAGATAGTGCGTCTTCATTGGGGTCTATGATGATCATGTCAGATCGTGTTGCTCGGTTTACATCCGGTATGTGAAAGGGATTACAAGAGCATTTCGGGACTCAACTATATTTGAGAACAAATATTCGTCCCCAGGAAAATGGTTAGATGGAGAAGAATATCTTAGATTTAGATGAATGCATGATGATTTTATCTTAGACATTGATCATAGTTGGGAGGATTAAATACCATTGATGGAATTACGTACAACAACAGCTACCACCCCACCATTGGTATGACATTGTTTGAGGCACTATATGGGAGACTATAGAGACCACCATTAAAAAATCCATATCTAGGGGAGTCATCAATCATGGGTCCTGAGATAGTATGATATACAACTGAGAATGTTCAGATCATCATGTACCAAATGAGGAATGTAAAGAGCGTGAAAAAAATTATTCTAATAAAATATGGACGCCCTTATGATCGAGGTAGGGACCTTTTGTTCCTTTGGGTCTCACATTTATGGGGGTTTTGGTTATTATTCTAGGGTTATGAACTGTCTCTAATATTCATATGACCTTTCTAGATTATGATCCACATTGGAGAGGTGTCATACCACCTAGCTCTTCACCCACAAATGCACCGAGTGCATAATGTCTTCCATGTATCACAACTGAGGAGGTATGTGCACAACCCATCACATGTCATCAATTGGGGTGAGCATGACATCGACAATGAGGCAATATTTACAGAGATTCTAGTGGAGATTGAGGATCTATATTAGTGGGTCCTTCATGTGCTGATGACTTCAATAGTGTGTGTTAGATGACATCACAAGAATCTTCAAGAGAGATCTTGGGTGCATTAGGCTCATATTCATGTTATGTATCTCTTTTGTCTATTTATCAATTGTTATGGCTTACAAGGGAGTAAATCCTTAAGTTGGAGAGATTGTATGTCCTGAAAATTCCATGTATTTTTTTAATTATACGAGATTATTTGGAGATCAGGAACTGAGACTACATGTAATTATGAGGCCTGGTGAGCTTGGAATAAAGGTTTGAGAATTCCTCAAGGATATTTAGAATAGTGTGTGGGTGCAGTTTTGGAAGCATCTAAATTGGTCCCTAGATTAAAAATTGGATGGAACTATTTCATCTGAAATGAAGACATTATATATGAAAGGGCATAACCTCGACTGGTGTGGGTTGAGGGTAAAAATTAATTTTTGAGTGTTTTAATGAATAATAAATTAAACATATGAGAGTTTATTTTATTCAAATTTGTTTCATTGCGACACAACATCAAGCCAGATATTTCATTTAATAAATGAAATATCATACCTGCAATGAAATTATAGATTAATAACAACTATGTTACATTTCATAAATGAAACTATATAATTAAATAATGATTCAATGTAATTGAAAACAACAAAATGGGTTTCCCACATTAAATTGTTTAACAAATATATATGATCATTGTCACGATCCCAGAAATGCTTTAAACCATCATAGTATTAGCGTTGCTGACTGAAGAATGATGAATCTATACCAAAGGCGGATTGCCGATCATGGAATTACAGACAACAATGGTACATCTCATATCATCGACATCAAACAATCCAACCGCAATATCGGGGTTTTGTTCTGTGTGACTCTCATTCCTTGTTCCATCATTCTAAAAGAAAAAAATCGATTAACCCACTAAGAGGATGATCTTAGTATTGTTCATTAATGAGAGATGTATTATTTACTATGGGTTAGAAGGGTTATAATCCTAGTCTTTATTCATTACACATTAATTTTTAATGATACGAATGATGGCCAAATGAACAAGGCCTACATCTATCCCACATGTGTTCTTGGTGATTTTCTTATCATCATTCTTACGTTATTCATCAATGGACCCATGTAGTCATGTTTTATGTTTCTGGTGGGTTCTGAGCGTGACACGACCCCCGGATTTCTGACAAGACTAGTGGAGCCAATGATTGGAGAGATGCCAAACGAAGGACTCTAGAACACCATATAGATCGAAGAACAGAAAACCAATGTATATTCAGTGGCCCGCGAGAGATCTCATTGGAGCACCAGTGATGTCCTGTGGTGACACAAGGAGATGGAATAGTCCAGGAGGTGACTTTTACCAGTGGATTGCATTGGAGATTGGGGAGACCCATAACTTTGTCATCATTGACAGATAGGGGTCGTCAGAATTAGTTGGCGGTAGTGCAGGTCGAGGCAGCTAGAGGACACATTCCAGCATGACTGTGACGGTTTCTTCCATCAATTGCCGCGAGTGGGACATGGTTCCCACCATTGGTGGGTAATGACCCCTGCCTCATCCTGTGGGGATTAGACCAACCCTCTCTAGAGGTTCGGGTTGGTTAGTTGGGTCGTCCCTTGGTGGGCCCGAGCACCTCGGGTCGGGCCGCCATAGTGGGCCGGGACGACCTGCCAGGTAAGGTCTGATCCATTGTGTTGGGGTCAGACCCGAGTTGGATAAGTTGACTCAGTTCAAGTCAGTGGACCCCAATATGGGTCATGTCAGTTCGACTAGGTCAGACCATACCAAGACCCTAGCAACCACTTTTCACTAAAAGACACATATCTTTCAAACCACATGTCTGATTAATGAGATATTTCCAGTGATGGGACCCTCGTGACAAGGATATCCTTTTGATATACTATAATTGGGTTTTTGGTTAAAATGATATGAGATTGATGCATTAAGGAGTAAATTGTCTGGAAATCAAGTGTGATATGAGAAAGAATCTTATGGAAAGCTCTAATGAGAAGATAGTGACCAGAAAATATTGGTTCCCCAACAGGCTGATGTAAGGAGAAGGTATAGGATTCTTAGCAAGATGATGTGACGAGTATGTCTTGGATTTCTGGTAGGCTGAAGTGATGAGCAGTTCTAGATTCCCCATCACACCCATGTGACGAGCGGGTCAAGGAAACCAATCTGGCCTATATAACAAAAGGGTCTAAGTTCCCTAGTAGGCCTAAGTGACTCATCATAGATGAGTGCCTTAGCAGTGTATGGATTTTTGTTTTTGTGACTGATATTCTTACTTTTCATATTTCAGATTTATACCTATGTGTTCTGACTCCTTTGAATCTATCTTGACCGTTCTTATTAAGAAATTCAATTCTTCTACCTATTTGGTAGTAAATTTTTTGAATACATTCATTTATTTTATTTCCTTTGTTTTTAGGGTTCCTTACTGAGTACTATGTTACTCACCACTTCAAGGGCTCTACCTACACCTATCGTGTCTTTTGTAGATGATAGATGCTTTGACAAAGAATTTTGTGTTTGATTCTTGCTCAAATTTACCCAAGAGAAGAAGGTAAGACGGTCCTTGTAGTTTAGCTTGGGTTATCGAATCCACAGAGACCTAAGAAGAAACCTATAGACACGCACATTATATGGATTGTTTTCAGCTATGAAGTGGCCAACGTGGATTGATTTTGGATGGGTTTTAAAGACATCGAATAGATTTAAGTGAATTCAATTTAAAATAATGAGTTGATCCTAGGTTATCGCTCGAGGTGGAATGGATGTATTTTCTTTTTAATGATTTCAATTTCTTAAATTTGAGATGGGTTCATTTAAGGAGATAAAACAACATCATCACTTAATGGTTTAATGCCTACACCCTCTAATACTAATCACCTATACACTTGAAGTATCAAAGTTTTGATCACTTCAAGGTAAAGGATCGTATTAGTACTTGAAGTGTGTGGCCTTAAATTCAACAAGGACGATGAAGTTTAGGAATCATCAAATAAAAATCCCAATTAAAGAAGTGATTATACATTAATTTGGTGATAAATAACATCCAATCCAGCCCCTTGATACTCCCTTGGATCAACTCATAAGTGGGTTAGCCCTCCATTGATCCCATGGTTTCAATGGAAGGGGAAAGTAGACTCATTATGGAGGAAATGGAGAAGTAAAGAAAACAAAAAAAATAAAATGATCACTCCACCGTTGTGTGAATAATTTCACAAGGGTTGGTGTGAATAAATTCACACCTTGATCCAACGATATCAAAGTTATATGAATAACAACAAAATAATAGTAGAAGGAGGAACTTTTATTAAGAAACTAAAGTGAATTGAACAACATACATGTGAAATACAAATTTGAGGCAACAAAAATGCAGCATAACATTACAATTGAACAAAGCATCCAAGATTCAAACATCTTCACCACCACTGCCTTAAATAGGCATTTTGGGAGCCTTGGGTCGAGCCTCCAACAGTAAAATGCTTCTCAATTAATTTTGGTAGGCCATAGGTGGTGGAAAGCTTGTGGAATTTGAACTTTCCACATTTGACCCGAGGTGGCAGCCAGCATTACTTCACCGAACAGACGCGTCTAAATGACCTTCTCGTAGGCCGAATCAGAGTGGGCCATAGAAGAATAAAATGGAGATACGGCCCTAACGGCCTGTAACATTTGGGCCCATTTGGAGTTGTGGATTCCGAGATATGAGCAAATTAGTGGGATGTTTTTCTCGGCCGCAGAATCTGGACCATAATTTTATCTCTAACTTGGGCCGCCTAAATGACAAACATGAAGGCCGAATTAGCATTAACTCCTGAAGAGTTATTTGTTTCTATACATTTATTCTAGAATCCAATGAAATATGGGATTAATTGGGCCTGTATCCTAGGGCCCAAAGCCTCATCAGTGGGATGATGTCCAATCTGCCTTCTCCAGAATTCCTTCCTTTCATTTCCAAATATCTCCATCATCCTCCATGAATTCTCCACTGATACCTGAATCAAACATGTTCATATTTAAGTGTAGGTCAATTTCAAAAAATATCAAATTAAAATATGTATAATTAAAATCCTTAAAATCAGATGAATCATTGGGTACTTTAAATGATGTTCAAAAATGTACCACATAATAGTGCATTTTAAGAAAGTATTACAATCATAATGTGAAATGATGTTCAAAGTGTAAAATGCACTAAAATTGTGTTTATTAATAACAAAGAACATAAATATTATGTATATTAACAATGAATATTAGCCTCATTTAGTGGCTAATCACACCCCCAACTTGTGTTTTGCCAGTCCCAAGCAAAATATATCTCAGCAATAGGAAATTCGAATTCCCTTTTCCAAAAACATTTTAATACACAATGATAACCAAAAAACCTTATACCAAACAATAATGAAATCCATCAAAATATTTTAATACAAGATAGTTTCATAATCAGATCCCAATCCTAAGTCCATTCCTTTGTTCAAATTCATTTCCATATTTCATCCAATATCAATTAAGTATGAAGATGTGTTGTGCATCACAATAGACATGGGGGTTCATCTTTATTTAAGGGGGAAATTACGGAAGCACTTGGTGGAATCACATTTCAATATTAAGATGAGTATTCATTTTTTTATAATTTTTTGTTTGTTTGTTTTTGTTTGTTTTTTCAATTTTGCCATGGTAATTGAAGTTGCACTCAAAAGAGTCAACCCCTGTAGCGAGACTTTTCTGATGACTCCCAGGATCAAAGACCTTAGCGCACCAAGTGAAGCCCACATACTCGGGTATCATCTCGAATTAACTCAGTCAAAAACAAATTCAAATTACCAAAAATAGAGATAAAATTACAAACTCTGGGCCAGACAACTATGGAGTCACGATCCCCAAGTATCGAAAGCCACGCATTACTTCATTTCATTACTCTACGCGCAAATTTTTTTTAATAAATTTTTTTTGAATACTCATATTAAACTAAAATGATCACCAAACCTATGCTATTTATTTAGGGGACCCCATGAACTTAAACTAATACCCCACTATCCAAAGGATGTTCATTGTGAATTTTTTTTATTTGGATGAAAATATAAACAATGAAATATCACATTGGATTGCCACACTTTCCAAAATCAATGCTCATGAAATTATACAAGGATTAAAATCAGAATCAGGGTATTCTAAATTATTTGATAATAAGTTTCAATGTGTGCAATGTGTATTACCATGTTCAAAGTTAAAGGAATTTTTCCTTCCATTTTCACAATTTTTTTTTCAAATAATTTATCATTTTTTTGACACAAAAGCATTTTTTTTATTTTATCTCCCCCCCCAACTTAAAATAACACTATCCCCAGTGTTTAAAGAAAAGAAAATTTAGAAGGGGGTAGAGGTAGAGAATGAAATTTCAAAAAGGAAATTGAAATATTAGGATCATGGAATGAAGTCACCTGGTTGTTGAAGTTTGCAGTTCTTGATGCTCCAATTTATTCCTTTGATATCCATGTTGCTTGCAGAGTTCCCTAGTGGAAAAAAGAAAACAAACAAACAAAACAAAAGAGTATATATATATATATATATAAAAGTAAAATATAAGTATATATATATAATAAAATAAACTGATGATACATTGTCTTTTTTTTAAATTTCTAGGTAAGATATTACTGAAGGATCACACCACGTGACACAGATGAATATGATGCTCCCCTTTCATACCCATCCATACTCATAATAGAAGAACAGGTCAACAGTCTATTTTTTTTAAATATAAAAATTATTAATTAAAATATAAATTTTATTAAAACAAAAAAATGATAGGAAAATTGAAAACCATGGGTTTCCTCCCATTCATCACTTTGTTTAACGTCGTTAGCTCGAATTGAACCCCCCAACTTATCCAATACCAACTTTCAACATTTTAAGGACCACATGTTTCACCACTTCTACTAGGTTGAGATTGATTCTATGTTTAGAATTTGTTTCATGCACAATCCTCTGTTCTAAAATGAGCAGGTAAATCCAAGGAATATCATAAATGATTTATCCAATTTCTTTTGTAGTATTTTCTAAGACATTATGAATAATAAACTCTTTAGTGGTTTCAATATATGAAATGGTGACAAAAGGAAGTTTTTGTCTATCCCCAATGAATGGAAACTTGAGGGTGGATGGAAAGTCCTTTTGTTCAAGTTTAGGTAGGCTAAAACTTTCAAACATAGGTTGGGACTTTGAATTGAACTCAGCTTCATTTTCAAAATTTATCAACATAATTGGTTCCTTTGGAATATAAGATTCAACCACAAAATTGGAAATATCAGTGTTAGAAATGTGTATGGACTCAAAGATTGTGATTTCTCTTAATGGTTCAATGATTGGTGTTTTTGAAAAATCATCAACAGAGTTATATTCATGAGACTCAATCCATGATGTCAAATTATCCACTTTTGAATCCAAAAAGTCAATTTCCCCTTGATTTAAAGACCCATCAACAATTCCTTGATCCTTTTAATCTTCCCCCTATCCAAAGGTTTTCTATTTAGTAAATTCATTAGAGGTTTGTGGGAAGCTAGACACTTCACATAAGGTTATGGAAGGGATAGTTTGTGTAGGGATGGGTTCCTCACCATTTTTAATGCTTTGTAGTCCTAACCTCAATGATGAAACCTCAAAATTCATTATCTCCATTTGTTGACATAGTTTTTTGAGTAATGGATGTGGATTAGGATGGATAAGTGGTTGAGACAAAGGGTCTATTCTAGGAGGATAACTATGTTGTTGGAATTGCATAGGAGGATGTTCAAATTGGCTTTCTGGGGATTGAAACTAATTATATGTTGAGATGTTTTATGGATAATAGGGGTAAAACCAATGTGTTTCATTAGGTTGTTGATTATCCAACATGTAGAAATTAAGATGTTCATTGTTCATCACACATGGGGTTGGGTGATCAAAGTGGGGATAGGTTTCCCATGTTTGGACTTGTTCAAAATTGACTTCCATAGGAGTGAGGGGTGAGAAAAGAGAAGAGGGATGAAGAAAAAGAATGATAATGTCTAAGATAAATTAATTAGGTCCCTGTCAATGGCACCAAAATTTGATTCTCGCTCAAATTTACCCAAGAGAAGATGGTAAGACGGTTCTTATAGTTTAGCTTGGGTTATCGAATCCACAGAGACCTAAGAAGAAACCTATAGACACACACATTCTATGGACTGTTTTCGGCTATGAAGTGACCAAATTGGATTGATTTTGGATGGGTTTAAAGGATATCGAATATATTTAAGTGAATTTAATTTAAAATAATGAGTTGATCCTAGGTTATCACTCAGGGTGGATTGGACATATTTTCTTTTTAATGATTTCAATTTCTTAAAATTGAGATGGGTCCATTTAAGGAGATAAAACAATATCATCACATACTGGTTTAATGCCTACACCCTCTAATACTAATCACCTATACACATGAAGGATCAATTTTTTGATCATTTCAAGGTAAAGGATCGTATTAGTACTTGAAGTGTGTGGCCATAAATTCAACAAGGACGATGAAGTTTAAAAATCATTAAATAAAAATCCCAATTAAAGAAGTGATTATACATTAATTAGGTGATAAATAACATCCAATCCAGCCCCTTGCTACTCCCTTGGATCAACCCATAAGTGGGTTAGCCCTCTATTTATCCCATGGTTTCAATGGAAGTGTAAAGTAGACTCATGGGGGAGGAAATGGAGAAGTAAAGAAAACAACAAAAATAAAATGATCACTCCACCATTGTGTGAATAATTTCACAAGGGTTGGTGTCAATAAATTCAAACCATGATCCAACAGTATCAAAGTGATATGAAGAACAACAGAATAAGAGTAGAAGGTGGAACTTTTATTAAGAAACTAAAGTGAATTGAACAACTTTCATGTGAAAGACAAATTTGAGGCAACAAAAATGCAGCATAACATTACATTTGAACAAAGGATCCAAGATTCAAACTCCTTCACCAAAACTGCCTTAAATAGGAATTTTGGGAGCCTTGGATCGAGCCTCCAACAGTAAAAAGCATCTCAATTAATTTTGGTAGGCCATAGGTGGTGGAAAGCTTGTGGAATTTAAACTTTTCCACATTTGACCCGAGGTGCCAGCCAGCTTTCCTTCACCGAACAGACGCATCTAAAAGACCTTCTAGACGGCCGAATCAGAGTGGGCCATAGAAGACCAAAATGGATCTCCAGAAGTCGTCTAACCGTCTGTAAAACGTGGCCCCATTTGGAGTTTTGGATTCTGTGATATGATCAAATTAGTGGACTGTTTTTCTGGGACGTAGAATCTGGACCAGAATTTTATCTCTAACTTGGGCCGCCTAAATGTCAAACATGAAGCCGAATTAGAATTAACTCCTGAAGATTTATCTGTTTCTATACATGTCATCTAGCATCCCAGGAAATTTGGGATTAATGGGGCTTGTATTTTGGGCCCCACAGCCTCATCAGTGGGCTGATGTCCAATCTGCCTTCTCCAGAATTTCTTCCTTTCATTTCCAAATATCTCCATCATCCTCCATGAATTCTCCACTGATCCCTGAATCAAACATGTTCATATTTAAGTGTAGATCAATTTCCAAAAAAATAAAATTAAAATATGTATAATTAAATTCCTTAAAATCAGATGAATCATTGGGTACTTTAAATGATGTTAAAAAATGTACCACATAATAGTGCATTTTAAGAAGGTATTACAATCATAATGTGAAATGATGTTCAAAGTGTAAAATGCCCTAAAATGGTGTTTATTAGTAACAATGAAAATGAATATTAGGTATATTAAAAATAAATATTAGCCTCATTTAGTGTCTAATCAGTGTTATTGGACTAAGTGGATCCAAATGAGATCTGATAGATGAGGTATACTTCAATGGCTTTATCCAGCACTCCATTCACCTACCCTTTAGGTAGGGTTTAGAACAAAGGTACATCATGAGATTTTACATGTCTTTTTTTGGTCAAGTATTCTGGCACCCATTTCTTTCATTTTTGTATTGCTACTCCTAGTGATTTTATAATTGGAATTCATGTTTAATTATTCCATACATTGGACATGGAATGTTTTTTTCAGGCATACATGTACTAAAAAATTGCTCCCACTTTCAGGATAATTCCATTGGCGCAAGTCATCAGCCCCTAGCCTTTAAGCGGATGGCATGAGGTAGTCACGATACAGACCCTAGGGGATGGGTCACGACATAGTGGTATCAATGGCGGTTAATTCTTCATTAAGGATAGATGGTAAGTGTATTTTTATATTGAAAAAGAGTGATAAATGCTTTGAGTTTGAATTTCAGACTTGCGGAGGATAGTGAAAGTGTGATGGTCAACATATCCATACACTGGGAGATAAAATTTTCATTTTCCATTCTATAAATAAATACACTAGTTCCATCCAACATATAGCAATTGAGAGTTTTATCATTCCCTCCATGAGTCAGATTAAACCCACCTTGCATAATCTATTTACTATGGTTCATCTTGACCTTTTTGAATGCTTCCATACAGAAATCCATAGAGGATTCTTATTCATGACCTTGATGAAGGTACACCTTTCAATGATTCATCGGAGTTAGAACCCGTAATTGATATGGCCCCACCGTATGGTGCACCAATTTTACCACCACCCATCGAAAATCAGTTCAAAATAGCGTTACGGGTAGAGGATGCACATAGGCTATATGCCATACATGAGTTCTAAAAGACGATACCTCTCTTATTTATAGGTGAGACTGATCCCCATATTGGTGAGTATTGGATAGAGGTGATCACCCACGGCATTCATCTAGTGAGGTAATCTCTCGACCAAATGGTGATTTTAGTCACATGACCACTTTAGGGATTCTTGAGGATATGTGGGTGATTGATGATCTAAAGGCATGATGAGGTGACCCTAACATGGACTGATTATGAGTGCCTCTTTAGATAGAAATAATTTTTAGTGACTCTTCACTCAGTACGCATCCATGATCTAGTGCCCTTACATCATGGTGGCATTAACATATTAGATTACTCTGTTAGAATCACCGATCATACATGTTACTCTACAGATGTGGTGTGTGACCCATTCATAATAGATTGATCTTTTGAGTAGGGAATACAATAGGAGATCAGTGCATCCATGGTATTGCATAGCATACCTATCCATGATGGGGTGTTGGATCATGCTGAACTCATTGAGAGATTCATGGTTGTGTGAGTGCTAGAAAAAAGAGCTAAAAATTTATATCATGTGGTAGAGTCCTCAATGGTGGGTAACAGGTAGTAGAAAGTGGGGCCAAAGAAGGTCAAGAAATTTCATTGAAGACCCCATGAAATAAGATTGGAAGAAAGTGACTCCCATGGTATAGGGAGATAGTAGTGGAGTAGGGTGTGCTATGCCTGAAGCAGGTAGGGTCAAATAGCTCGGTAAGGTCTGACATTGTGTGTGGATGATTATCAGAGGGTTGAGGAACTGTAGAGGTAGAAGATGAGGGTCGAGAAGGGCGGTGCCTATGGAGGAAGATGTGGAAGGGGAGAAATAAGTGATTCTGGTAGTTGGTGAAGGATCAAGGTAGTATGTCTACAACCCCAGGGTGGTCCACCAATGGCTCTGGGAGCAGCTATACAGGGGAGAGCCCATCTTCTTCCAAGAGTGTCCTATAGTCTCAACCATATATAGATGATTATAGGTATTATTTCTGTCTTCCCCAACTTATTTTAGATTCATATAAACACAGGTTCTAATCCCACTTTATTTTCCAATAACATTGTTCTAGGCTCTAAGAATCTGGTCGAGCTTTTCGGTCGATCCTTATGATTGGAGACTCCAACTTCATGGTATTTGATGATAAAACATTTGTTTTAGTATTGTGGCCTTACTATTTGAGGTGAGATCCTTGGATGGGATCTTATAGTATCGATGATGGGGCCTTACGATGTCATTTAGGCTATTAAATTGTTAACCATAGTCCATACTCAAATTGAATGTTTTAGGAGTGTAGTGCGGTGTGTCGGAAGAGATAGAACCATGTTTCCATTTACTATTGAAAAGTAAAAACTTGCATCATAGGAAATATATACTCATATGAGGTTGCAACCGATCACTCACCAGTTTTTTGGCCATTCCCTCATTGTCGTGTATGATTGGATTCCTCAATATCATGTAGTGGGAGATGAGTACGAAGACATCATACCTGAGGATGTTTTTGGATTACCTACATGATGAAGGGTCAATTTATTAATTTATCGGTATAGTGGTGGGACATCGATATACACATTGGAATATCGGATGGATCCCACAAAGCATCATGAGTTTAGGGTGAAACTAGAGGACCTATAGAGGAAAGTCATCCTAAGGCCAAATATTTCACCTTGGGTGGCCCCAATATTATTTTCCAAGATGGAAAATATATTTTTGAGGATATTTGTGGACTATCAGTTCCTAAATAAAGGGACCATAAACAATAAATAACCACCTACATGAATAGATTTATAGTATGATTAGTTAAATTGAGCATGGTGGTTCTCAAAAATAAATCTCAGGTATGACTAGCATCATCTTTGTGTACAGGATGATGATATACAAAACAAATCCATTTGAAGTCAGTATGAACACTATGAGTTTTTGGTGATGCCATTTGGAATGAAATATCCCCCAACATTGTTCATGTGACTCATTAATATGATCTACTAGCCACACCTTGACCGGTTCGTTGTGGTCTTTAATGACGACATCCTAGTATACTCAGTGTCTTAGGAGGAGAATGCGACACACCATATGATGGTCAAGGATATGCTCCGGGAGAACTATCATTATGGGATTCACCAAATTATTCAATTATAGATTTAGGATATCCAAATTTTGGGACACATCATTTCAAAGGCTATAGTTTTCGTGGACTCGCAGATGACACAGACAATGCTTTCTTGGAATCCACCTAGGAGCATGACTGAGGTTCAGAGTTTCATAGGTTCACCTGGATTCTACAGGAGTTTAGAGCCCTAAGTTTTTATGGTATCAGAAATTGTTTTTATCTTTGACACTGAACGGAAAACCATTTTTGTATAAAGAAGTTATAAAATAGTTTCCAATAGTTGAGGTGGAGACTAACGAGTTCCCCTATCATGAGACTTCAAGAAGAAGGCGGGGTTATATAGTGTTTTACGATGAATCATGGACTGGAATCAGTTGTCTCATCATGAAGGAGAAGTTAGTGATTTCATATTGTTCACAACATTTGATGTAGCATGAGAAAAAATATGTTACCCCTGATCTTGAGCTTGAAGTAGTGGTCTTCTTTTTTATGGTGTGGGAGAACTAATTGATTGCTAAGAATTTTACCATCTACTCTGACTAAGAAGGTCTCGGGTATATATTCACCCTGAAGGACTTGGACATGTGATAGATGCAGTGAAAGGAGTTCATCTTGGACTATGTCTTTGAAATAGTCTATAATCAAGGTAGAGAGAGCTTGGTGGAGGATGCCATCAACATGAGAACTGAGTTGTGGTTGTTGAGTGATTTGTCAAATCAGTTAGCCACAATTCAAATATCCTTCATAGATAGTGATGGAGAAGCATACCTTCAGTTGACGGTTGACACTCCACCACTCTTCTAGTGAGTTAGGGAGGCACATATGGGGGTTGTTGACTGTGAGGTCCGATGTGTTTAGTTATCCTTTGGGAAGACCCATGTTGGATATTTGACATGGGGGGAGAATGAATTCCCTTTATGAGGACGCATCGTTGTACCAATGATGTTATGATTAGAGGAAATTATGAACTAAGATATACAACGTTTTTACTGTTGTATGGGGATGAAGAATATAGTTACATAATTTGTTTCTTGATTCCTCAATTTTCAGAATGTGAAGGTAGAGAATCAGGTTCAATATGGCTAGGCTCAACCACTCAAGGTGCCAGAGTGGAATTGGGATGGTTTCTCAATAGATTTTGTGATATGATTAGAATGCATGTCAAGATGGAATGATAACAACTATGGGATCTTGGACAAAAACACCATGTATCCCTACTTCCTACCCATTGGAGATAATGGTTCGGTAGAGAGCGTGGTATGCCTATATATTTAGAAGATAAAAAGGCTTCCTGGGGTGCCTTCAACAATCATGTCAATACATGATGCTTGCTTCACATCCCCACTGTGGAAGGGATTTAAAAAGGTGTTTTGGACTCAACTATATTTGATCATAGATTTTCATTCATTAAGGCTGTTCAGATGAAGTGGACTATCTAGGTTTTATAGTACATGAACCGTACTTGTATTTTTGACTTCAGTTGCTGTTGGGAGGATCACCTACCACTGGTGGAGTTCACAGACAACCACAACTTCCACTCCACTATTATTACTGAACTATTATAGGCACAATATGAGAGACCATCCAATTCAACATTATGTAGGATAGACCAAGGGGAGTCAGAACATATGGGTCCTATGTTATTAAGGGCTACCACTGATAAGGTACATATCATCTGGGAGTGGATGAAGACTACAAAAAATATGATTAAATCTTATAAAGAAAATATATAGATTTCATTGGATTTCTAAGAGGGATAGCTTGTGTTTATTGGCATCTCACCTCGATAGGGATTTTGGTGATTTGGAATGGTTGGTTAGTTGTTTCAGAGATACATAATTTATTTCTATATTCTGATCAGAGTTGTTGAAGTGGTGTACTACTTAGCTCTTCCCCCCAAAAATGCATCATGCACATAATGTCTTCCTTGTGTCACAGTTTAGGATGAATGTGAACAATCCTTCACACGTTGTTGATTGGAAGAGATAGAAATTTATGATGCAGACACATTTACATATCTCCCAGTGGAGATTGATAATTTATTGGAGTGGTTCATTCCAAGGCAGTTGATTCATCTGTTTCACATTCAATGGTATCATGGGAATCTCCATGATATCACTTTTGACTGTGAGGCTCAAATTCCTACTTAGTCTCCCTTTTTTTTGTTTATTTAATTTTTTTGAAGAATGTAAATCCATAATGTGGGTAGAATGTCATGTCCAAAAAATTACATGAATTTTTCTTTAAACAATATAGGGGATTTTTTCAGGACCATGAAATGGACAATACATGATTCCAATGCTCGATGATCCTATAATAAATATTAGAAATTTTTTAATGGTTATTTAAAAGAGTGTGTGTTCATTGTGTTGGATGCTTCTAAATAAGTGTCATGATGAAAAATATAAGGGCACCTTTGCATCCAAATTGATGACATTACTTATAAAAGGACATGTCCTTGACCGATGAGGGTCGAGGGTAAATGTTAATTTTTTATTGTTTTAATAAAAACTAAATTATTCATTAAAAAGTTTTGTTTATTCAATTGTGTCTCTCTATGACACACAATTCATACAAATATTTAATTTAATAAATGATGTAGCATAGAAGAACTAAAATTGATGTGTAATAGTCATGATGATTTATTTCATAAATGAAACAGTGTAACGACACATCAACTGAGCATAATTAAATATGTTGAAACATATTTCTCCCATTGAATAATTTGGAAATGATACCAGATCATTAGCATGATTCTTGATCCATTTTTAAGCATTGAAGTATTTTCATTTACATGTGACAAAGGTAGAATCTACACCAATGATGGATTGAGTATTATTGAACGACAGATGAAAATAGTGTATCTCTGATTCTTTCCATTGAATGATCAAACATAGGGGTAGGGGTTTTTATGTGATTTTGTTTCCCCATTATCTCTTTCTAAATTATGAACATAGATAAACCCATGAACCAGTTCATATGTGATTTGTTTGTTCATCCAAGATGTATTTTTTTTTGGGACTTAAAGGGTAAGAAATATGGTTTTTAATGTTTAATTATAAAAAGATAAATGAAGGCCTAATGAAAAAGGGAAATGTACGTCCCCCAATTGTTCTCTCTTATTTTAATATACTCGTTCTTATGTTCTTTTTTTGTTGGATCCATGCGGCCACGTCAGACACTGTAGTGGGGGGGGGTCTGAGATTTATTGCAACACTGGATCAATGAAAAGGCGATTGGAGCCAGAGACATGTGACATGAGGAACCAAGGACCCATGAATGTATTTTGTATTGAATAAAGATTGACTAGAGTTTTCAGGTGGATCGATAAAGAAACCGTAGGCGCACAGGTGTCATCTGGGTTTGACATGTGCGTGAGGCTACATGAATTGGGTGAAAGTGGGAGCAGTAGAGGACTCATGTAGCTATGATGTGGGTGGCAGATAGGGGTCATCGACAATGGCTTATGGTTGTGTAGGAAGACATGACTAAGGCCATGGTCTTGCTGGACCACTCTGGCGACCAAGGTCAATAGTCGTGGGTGGGATGAAGAACCCACCGCAGGTGAGACGCGACACCCTCCACATACTAGTTGGATCAGACCAGCCCACTCCATATGGTTGGGTTTGTCAGGTGGGTTAACCCAGTTCTATGACCAATTCCTCGGGCCCTGTCGGGGAAGTTGGTCGACCAGCCATAGTGGGTCGGATCTAAAACAGTAGGTTGGGGTCGGGCCAAGTCGATCCCAATAGGGAGGGTTGGACTTTCCCCTGACCCAACCAAACCCATTTCACCAAAACGATTATATCATCCAAACCTTATTAACATTTGATAGGGAATTTTCCCCATTGAGAGCCCCACGATGGGGAAGTTCTTTTTATATAATCTTAGTTGGTTTTATAGGATATAAAGATACGAATGATAACCTATGAAGTAGATTCTCTTGGAATCAATTGTGATATGAAAAGAAATCCTATGGACTGTTGTTAAGAGAAGAAAGTGATGAATGGGTAAACGTTCCTAGTAGGCTAAAATAATGAGAAGGTATAGGTTACCTATCATAAAGATGTAATGAGGGGGTCTAGGTTCCCCATTTGGCCAAATAGATGAGTGGGCCAAGATACCCCAACATGCCAATGTTACGAGTAGTTCAGGTTTCCCATTGGACCCATGTGATGAGCCGGTCTAGGTAAACTAGAAGGCCAATGAGGGGAGTGAGTCTACCAGCCCTAGAAATACTATGTGACTGATCGGGGATGAGTGCCTCTACAATGCAAGGTGGTTAGTGATTATGGATGATAATATTTCATTTTATACATTATATCTATACCTCTGTGAGCCGACTCTAATGAATCCCTCTTAATTGTACTTCTTAAGGGATACACATCTCATACAACTTTTTTAGTCTACATTGTGTATACATTTCTTTGTTGTATTACATTTATGTTTTTGGTTACATACTGAGAATTGTGTTACTCACCACTACATAGGCTCCACCACTACGTGTCATGTCTTCTGAATATGATAGAATATTTGTATGTGAACTTAGTTGTAAGGGACCAGTTCGAGCCTAGTGAGATCTGATAAATGAGACATGCTTATACAGCTTTAGGCAACACCCCCTTCACCTACCATTCTATTAAGGTTTTCTGTATATGGACATAAGCAGATTGTACTTATCTTTTTATGGCATGTATTATGGCTCCCTTTACTTTCATTTTTTTATTGTTACTCTCAGTGGTTGTCTTAGTGACTTTCATTTTATCATTTTTAGCATTGTGGGTTAGAGATATGTCTAGGTGTGCTTACAGGTTCTCATGAAATAGAATCCCACTTATTTCATGGGAACCATTATTTGGAGTCTCCATGAATTAATTTAAATCCAGTAATAAAATTGATATGAAAATCCGATTCCATTAAATAGACCTATCATACAATGATTATAGGTTGAGTGAAATTATATGGAACAAACCCTTTGGATATGTTGATTAGATAAATAGACTTGAATGAGAGGCTTAATATTTGTTTCCTTTGAGGAATATCATTTAACCTATTTCATGGAATGTAAATATTGAATTGATAATGGATGATTTAAATTTTCGATTGATGTATACATTTAATTATTATATATATCGGAATTGATTGATTAATTGGTAGGGATGAATAACCATTAATATTGGTCTTTAATTGAAATAGCTTGATTAAAATTGAAATGATAGTTATAATGAATTTACCATGTGAGTCATGTTATGGTAATACATCATAGCATGCCCAATGTTATTTGTCAGCTTTCTATATGAGATTGAAATGAATTATTCATGATGATTAACAAATAATTTTATATGAAATTTATGAAATGGTATTGGATGATATTGAATGCGGACATGACTTGGGTAACACATGATCTGAAATGATTATATCTAGGGATGTAATCAAATAGAGTTTAATTTTTTTATGCCCAGGTGACACTAGGACTCCCCTGAATATTTCCCATGAGAAATCAAGAGGCATTAATATCATATTCCTAGTTGCACATTGACTCCATAATTATTTCCAATTACATACCCGAAGGAAATGTATCATTATTCTATTTGTGATACTGTGGATCCCTTAGTGGATCTTTGTTTCCGACGCTTTCGCCGGGGCGCGCGCATCCATCCGCCGGGGAGGACGCGCTGCTTGTTGCTTCGCATTCCCGCTTTCCAAAGGTGGGCGGCATCCCTTCCTTGTTCAGGGGATTCTACTCCTTGATCGAAACTGGGATGATGGGATGTCGGTTCTTCCCTCCGTGGATTCCTCCTCGGATCTCATTACCTAGTTCGGGTCTCCCAAAAAGATTTAAGATGGGTTCGTGAAGCTCATTCCTAGTGCCATATCTACATGGAGGCCAGTTAATTACACAGCTTTCGTCAAGACGCTCCAAGGGGTCTTGTCGGGATAGAAACCTGCGGTGAGGAGAATGGTCACATTGGGGCGTCATCGGCATGTCTGTCTTTGGTACCTCATCACAGGGCTTCTCGAGGGTGCGGAAGCCCGAGGAATCCCACATCGAACGCGGGGAATGTGTACCATCTGAGGATTTCCTCAGCTTCCCATGATTAACATGGGGTATGTCGCGAGTTTATCATCTTGAGGAGATGGATCAGGTTGATGGATCCGTAGGGGGAACACCGATGTTGGGGCCAGCATGTGGGCGGCTTCCCATATATCATGTAGTGGGAAAGGGTGGTAGGATCTCACCTGGATGTGGCTGCCCGGGTAAGGATCAGGATGGATGGTGGAGTGAGACATGGGGCTTATGTTCTGAGACGACCCAAGAGGGAAGATACAGTTTAATGTCATGTGGGATGGAATACAGTTTAACTTCATGTGGGATGCGATACAGTTTAACTTCATGCGGGACAAAATATAGTATAACGTCATGCGGGACGCGATACAGTTTAACGTCATGCGGGACGGAATACAGTTTAACGTCATGCGGGAAGTGATACAGTTTAACGTCATTTGAGACAGAATATTTGGGGCTTACGCTCTAAGGCACCCCAAGGTGGTTGGGGAACAGACATGGAGAGGTCGGGACGACCGGGTGGTGGGCTTGATCCTCGTGGAGGCTTCCTACGTACCATGCGTTAGCACGGATCAAAGTCCACCTAGTTAGTCGGGATGTGGATTACACTTTGGGGCATCCAATAAGAGGATGTCATAGTCGACACACACTCTAAGCCCACGTGAGTCTTGCTCGGTGTGGGAAACAAGAGGCATCAGGGACTAGACGATCACGTCGTGAAGGGTGCGTCCGTGAGAAGTGGAATGGGGCTTATGCATTGAGCGGCCCAAAGAGGAAATAGGGGCTTACGCGTGGTTAGTGGCCCTTGGTGTCAGGGCTTACTCCAGGGTGGAGGCCCGTGGTGCGACAAAGCGTAGTGGGAAAAGGACTCCCCTGGCTTTGGCAGGGGGGAATTACGGAGATGCACGGGTGTAATCATCTGCATGAAAGGTTAGGGTCTTACGCTATGAGGAATCCCTTCCCCCATGGACAAACGCCACTCTGACATGGAGGATCTCATTCCATGTGAGGAAGTGTCCATTCCCGTGGAGACGAGTGGGTGTAAAAAATTTCCGAGCTGGGGGGGACCCTGCGTGTGAAGCACGGGGTCGGACCATAGTTTAACGTCTTGTGTTAAGGACAAGGTGCTTAGCAGTTTAACGTCCTGCATCTTGGACGGGGTGGGTTCGCTCCACACCCCTAGGGATTGCATGCCCAACGCCCTCTACCCCTTGTGGAAGAGAGGGCATCAGCAAGGTCGTATGAAGGGGGAGCCGCAGGGCGAACCACCGAGGGGTCCACGTTAGTGTGGCTATGCGAAGAAGCAATAGCCGTTAGCATGCCTATGCGGAAAAGAATAAGGAAAAGCAACACAACGGGAAACACGACCCAAGATACCTTGAGGTTACTTCGCACGAGCCTGGAAGGTTGTGTGGGAAAACAACGCATGGCGTGCATGCCCGGCAGGGGAGACATCAGGTGCCGGTGTAGGGGGTAGGCAAGGGGCGTCAAGGTGAGGAGTCCTGGGTTTTGCATGCAAAGGGGAAGGTTTGCGCGCAAAAGACCGGGACGATGCACAATTGGATGAAAGGAATTGCGCGCGGAGAGGGAACTATGCACAGGGTTTTGCGCGCATGGCAGGGTATTGCGTGCACGAGGCATGGATTGTGCGCAAGGCTGGAATACTGCCGAGGGGGAAAATTAACTGATGCCGGTGGAGTTGCGCGCAAAGGAGAACTCCGGGGCAAGGTTGCGCGAGTTGAGGGTTTTACCTGGAAGTAATCTTTTGTGAGGGGGAGCCGAATTGTGCGCACGAGAGCTGCTTCAGATTCCTCAACCCCCAAACCGTTCAGGGTCACCTTCTTTTTATAGGCGACCTCCGGCACGGAATCCAGAAGGTGCGTGAAATTCTTCGCGCCGAGCGCATCCGGCGCACAAAATCTCGCTACGAGAAACCGGGGGTGCGCAAAGATTGCGCGCCTCAACAGCTCAATTCTGCGAAACCCGGTGATTCTCCATGCCCAGAACAGTTTTTCACGCGGAGCCTCCTTTATTTCGCGCACCACATCCCGGGCCTCCGGATCGGGCCTCCGATTCCGAATATGACTTCGCTTAGTCATTCCGAAACGTCCTCCGGGAGTTACGGGATTTTTTTTCGGCGTCAAAAAATGCCCCCCCCCCTTGGAATTGGATCGGAGAGAGGTTGAAACGATCGGATTCCAAGGGAAACGCCAAAACGCCAAAGTGCGGAGCCTCCTGGTCAAGTTAAGAGCCAAATTCCGATGGGCCGCGCAAAACATACGGACACACCAGAAATAATCGTTCCACGCAGCGCGGAACCCTGGCCTCGACTATAAAAAGGGGCGCTGGGTCCCAGATCCGTACTTCCACTTTTTCTGCATGATAAGCTTACCGCTCTCGTGCGTGAAATCGCTTTTTCTACTGCGCGTAATAACAGTCTGGCAGCGCGGAATTCCATCCAAAATTCTGCCGTAATCTCACGCCTGTTCGGGCTTTTCCGCGCTCCACATGCCGATTGCGCGGTCATCTCCAAGATTCCATGCATCTCATCCAGATTTCACGCCGAACTCTCCGATTCCGCGCACTACATCCTGATTTTGCCCAACTCCCAAAAAATTTGAGATGGCGGCAAACTGAGTTGATGAGGGGGAAGCTGCTGCCTGTAGGATAGAAATGGAAAAAAATTGAGGAGGTTTATGGTTCTAAGGTGATTGTCTCCAACAATATGACCTTGTTCAACCTGCTGACTCCATCCCAAAAGGCATATCCCTTGTCGGACAACCTCCCACTATTGAATTTTGGCATCCTGGAGGAGGTTCCCTTTCCGGGTTTCAAAGTGTACAAGCCGCGGTCTTGGGTGATTCGGGAGGACGAACTTCCTCGCTACAACACCACCAACAACGGCCATCCTGCCAGGGAAACCAGACATATGGATGTTTATGTCCTGAACCTGAGGACAAGGACCATTACTGGGGACGAGCCTGTGGTGGAGGATTCTCCGGCCCTCTACGCGAGCACGTTCCGTCAAAGCATCATGGATGACACGAAGGGCTGGCTGAAGGATTGGGACCTACAGTCTATGGGTAACTTCACTAGTGAATGGGCCTGGGCATTCTAGGTTCGCCATACCTGTGACCAGTTCGGGGACGAACTGCGGTATATCGGCTTGTTCGAGGCGGTATGGACATCACAGTTCCATTTCCACCGCCAGCCTGAACTTGGACTGGAGCTATTCACCCAGTGATCTCCTGACACCAACACGTTCCACCTTCATCATGGGGAAGTCAGCATCAATCTCTAGGACGTCCACTACATCTGAGGTATCCCACTGGAGGGTTACCAATACGACGAGTTCGTTCCTCTAAAGAACACCTGGGGAGATAGGTTGCGGATGCCTATGCTGATGTGGCACCTACTGCTGCTGGCCAAGGAGAGGCTGGGGGTCAAGGACTTCCTGAAGGACATCGCCTACAAGGGATGGTTCAGGCTGTTACTTGAGATGGATCCCGCCGTCAAGATGCTGGGACAGGGCAAATGGTTCCCAACCACGACTCAGAGGAGCTAGGATGGGTCATACTTGAAGACCCTAGAGGCAGGGCAATACCAATCATGGGGCTACCGCGTCATTGAGGCCCGGGACCCGAACGTCCGGTATGCCGGGTTCCTTGCCACCTTTCTGAGCGGGTGGCTCCTGCCGATGCGGGACGCGAGGATGGGCATCCGTCCAGCGACTTTGGTGATGGCAGGCTCCATGGCCGCCATCAAACGGTTCAACTTGGGCGTCCCCGTGCTGGCCAAGAATTATACCATCCTAGGGTGCATCTCACGAGGGGGGTCACCTCGGAGAGTCTGTGGTCCCTTCCAGATCTTCCATGGCTAGGTGGTGGATCATCTCGGCAGGTATACTTTCCCAAACTTCGTCCGTCCTCCGGGCAATGGCTTGCGACCGTCCGTGCTAAACATTGCAGGGGTGGCGCCATTGACACTCAATGTGGAGGGCTTGAGGATCCACATTGGAAACCATGCCAACTTCAACTTCAGCCCGTTCCCCACCCCGGTTGGCTAGCTGGTGGACAATGGGCGAGGCTCTCTGGAACAGCAGGAATACTTCCAGAGCATTCGGGGCGGGGTGCTCATGGCTCGGATCAACGGGAAGGTGATCTGCGAGCCCTACGTGCTATCTCGATTCGCCAGGCAGTTTGGGTGCCTTCAACGAATGCCGAAGAAAGTATTCACAGCTATCTGGCAGGAGAAGAATCCATGCGTCCTGCACCAGATGTGGTTGATGTTTACCACTTTCGGCTCTGGTGACATCGTTACTCTTCCTCCCACCGGGGTCGATGCTGGCCTAGCAACCGAATATGCCGAAAACTGGACCATTGCATACCCTGAGGGGCTATTATGAAAGCGCGTCCAGCAACTCGAGGTTACTCACGCAGAAACCGGGCGACGAGAAAGAAGGCACGGTGACTTCGGAAGGGGAGAACCAAGGGTGCGTCAGGAAGCGAGGCCTGAGTTGGCCGGGAATTCGGTAGCAGGTACATCACATGGTGCTGCCACGTCCTCGTTACCCGTAGGGGGTCACATGAGGCGGCCAGGGAACTGCCCGGGAGGAAGATAAGATATCTGCTCGAACCTTCCCATGACGCAATTCTCCCAGTACTGTGGTCGGCCTGGATGACCCTGCGGCAATCACTGAGCGTTGAAGCCCTCTGGCAGAAGATAATGCAGAACAGGATCCAACTGCCAGAGGACGGGCTCGTTCGAATTACCAACCGAGTGAACTTCCATTGTCGACATGCTTATCTAATGGCCATGGATGCATACGCACGCCAAAGGGGGTTGTCACGACCCGCCCTCGGGGTCCGTGCCGTGACTACCCCAAGCCCGCCTTCCATAGGCCAGGGGCTGGCGACTAGCACCAAGGCGTAAATCTCGGTAAAAAGGGAAGGCATTGCCTTTGTAAAGTAAACAAACACCACAGAGTAAGCAAGAGGAAAGTAAAAACTATGCAAAAGCAGAGTACAACTGTAAGTGCGGAAAAGTAAATGGGCCAGTATACAAACCCAAACTAAAAGTAAAGTACAACTCGAAAGGGAAAACAGCAACTAAAAAGTAAAAGCCGCTACGCTGAGCTGCCCACTGGAAATCCCACCTGAAGGGTGGTACAGATAGCTCCACTGCTCCACGGGTCCCGCCATCCGCTCTGAGCACGTCCCGCCCAGTGGTCCACCTCCAGGTACTGTCCTGCTCTGCAAGCCTCAGCCAAGATCAACGCTGTCCGTCGTCTGCAACCAACACAACGTAGTGCGGGCAAAGCCCATTCAGGGGTGAGTATAAGCTACTCAGTAGGGACCCCGAGACCCCTGAAGGTCTCTCAAAATCCACAAAGTATAAACCACAAATAAAGGTACAATCACGAAGTAACAACCGACACTGCTTAGGTATATGCCTATACATATACCTAAGTCATCAATTTCAAATACGCTCCAACCTCCGAGCCCAAGTACAACTCAGTCCACACAGGAAAGTAAACGTATTCCACACAGGAAAGCAAAACGTAATCCACACAGGATAACACAACACAATCCACACAGGAAAGCAACAGGATTCAGCTCACACAGGTATACATCTTCGAAAGACGATAAAGATGATCCCTGATCCATCTAAGTCGTCGGACCCACGAAGGATTGATAGGTAACTAACCCCCGCAAAAGACCCACACAGGATCGGGCCCACGTAGGACCTGTAGGCGCAGGTTCACACAGGACCGCTGAGCGCAAAGACCCACACAGGATCGGACCCACACAGGATCGGGCCCACACAGGACCTGTAGCACTGATCCACGTAGGATCGCTGAGTACTGAAGTCGCCGTCGTCGAATCCACACAGGATCTCTGTACTGTCGTCGTCGCAGTCATAGTAGCAGTAGTAGCAGTAGTCACACAACAGTCGCAGCCAGCACTAGGGTTCCCGCACACAGCAAGCTCGTTCGGAGGGTCCGCTCCACGAGCCGAGAGGCTGATACATCAACTGTCACAATGTCCAGAGTTGATGTATCCAAAAGTTCCGTATCGACAACAGGAACTCAACGCAACAGACGGCGCGTCGATCGGACGCCCGGTCTGAGAGTTATTGGCATTTTCGTCCCCGGGGCCCGGTGGGTTTTTAAGGCAAAACCAACCCGACCATACTCCACCTGCGTCCAAACCTCGGGCGGAGAATGCCAAAAGAACCGTCTCACTAAGAGGAACACCACAAAACTGACGGCACGTCAATTGGACGTCCGTAGCTCAAGATATGAGTGTTTCCGCTCCGAAGGCCCGGTTGGTTTCGTGAACGAACCAACCCGGCCAAACTCAAAGTGTTCCGAAACTTTGAGTGCGATATACCGAAACGACCATCTCGATCCAAGGATTGCGTTTCCGCAGACGGTTCGTCGATCGGAGGTCTGTGGCTCAAGTTATGGCCAAAAGACCGAATTTGTCTCGAAAACGGGGGGTCCGGGTCCGGGCCGACCCGGCCCGATCCCCCCCTGGTCTGACCCGAACCGGGTCGACCCGTTCTGGGTCGACCTGACCCGGATCGAACCCGAACCGGGTAGGACCGACCCGGTCCACTAGAACCGGCCCGGCCAGCGGCGGGGCGGCCCGGCCAGCGGCGGCGCGGCCAGGATGCCGCGCATGCGCCGCACGCGGGGGGTGAAACCCCCCTTTTTTCGGATCACGGCCGGCTTTTCGCCGGCCGTTTTTATTAAACACACGGGACCCGTGGCTCCCGCCTTCTGACCGAACCGGCGGCCGGCGAGGCCGGCCGCCCCTGGCTGCTCCGCCGCGGCCGTAGGGCCGCGGCCCTTCTTGATCTCCGGCGCCGGCGGCCCGGCTGCCGCCGGTCTTCCCGTCTCGCCGTGGCCCGGAACCGGCCGCGGTGTTCGTCGTCCGGCGCGGTGCGACGGCACCGCGCCCCTCCGCCGCGCCTTCGATTCCCCTTGACGCGGCGCGACGGCGTCTCGTTCTTGATGATTCTTCCACGGCGCGGCGTGACGGCGCCGCGCGATATAATCGTACGATTATCTGCGTGGTGCGACGGCACCACGCCACCTTGTTTCCACCCGCAAGATAAATCAACAAGAACGATGGAGGGGGTTCGGCCGTGTTCATGCGGTCCGGCCCCCTCACGTTAAATGATAACACAACTTAAATATCCTCATGTTAATCATGCTAGAACCACGAGTAAGAATAAATTATTAAACAAAAATCAACAACCCCTACCTTGAAAATTGACGTCGCACGTCAGTTATCGCGGAGAAAGGCGTCGCAGCTTCGGACGTAGATTTCGTGGACGTCGGGGTGCGTCCGAGGAGAAAACGACGTCTCTTCACTTGTCGCTATGACAAAGAAGGGAGGTACGTTGTCATTGGCGATGATCACCACGGTCGGCGACTTCTCCCTTATCGAGGAGAAAGATGAAGATGGAAGAATCCGGGATGTCGAGTCTCGAAGGTGGTGGATCGATGTTCTTTGTCGGAGAAGAACCGTTCTTCACGTTCTTCGTCGAAGACGAAGAAGATCTTCAAGTCCCTCAACGATTCTCCCAAACCCCTCAAGTAACAAAGGAACTAACCCAAAAATAAATTAAGCTTACACTTAATTTATTAACACAACCCAACCTTTGAAATTCAAGAGTTTGAATTTCAAAAACTCAAAATTAAACTCACTTATTAATTATACATGAGTTGTATAATTAATTAAATGTTAAGTTGACAAGCCTTTAAGAGGAAGAGAGGGGAGTTAGGGAATTTGAAAAGGTGGGGCTCGGGTGGGCCCCTCCTCACCTTAATCCTCTCTTAGGTGGTTAAACCACCCAACTTCCAACAAAAGATTATAACCACATTAAAGATATAAAATAAATATTGTATAACAAATTTATTTTACTCTTCATTTCATCCAGAAAATTAAACATCTCCTCCTAGGAAAACGCAACATCGGAAAAGGTCTCCTTAAGCGAATATCGGTGCTACTAGTTCATTGGTGCCCTCGGATTTCAATTCCGAGCACCGGATCAAAAGTTAGGAATTCCCGCTCGTTCGTTCACTGAACGTGCCCGAGCCAAACTTCGGAAATTGATTTCGGGCACTCCGGGCCTCGGAATCAGGTGCCGTCAGAAACCGCGCTCTTGTAAAATTCCAAAGAAAATTAAGAAAAAATTTCCCTTGAATTTTACGGGTCTTTACATTACACCCACCTCAGGGCTTTACGTCCCCGTAAAGATACATAAAAAACTAGGGAAACAAATGAAGGTACTGAGCACGCATCTGAGCCTCCCGCTCCCATGTGCTCTCCTGGAGATTCTCGTGCTGCCATCTGATGCACACAAGAGGAATCGATCTCCCACGCAGGACCCGCTCCTATCGATCCTCTATCTCCACCGGGACCTCCGTAAAAGTCGCCCCATCGTCAACGTCAAGCTCCCCATGGTCAATGATGTGCGTCGGGTCGTGCACGTATCTCCTCAGCTGGGATACGTGGAAGACATCGTGCACCCGGTGCAACTAAGGTGGCAGAGCCAGGCGATAAGCCACCTCGCCAACCCTGCTGAGGACCTAGAAGGGTCCGATGAAGCGTGGAGATAACTTTCTACCTCGGCCAAATCTCCGAATACCACGTCGAGGTGAGACCCGCAAGAAGACGTGGTCACCATCCTCGAACTCCAGTGGCCTCCGCCTCCTGTCAGCATATGACTTCTGCCGGCTCTGAGCTGTCCTCATCCGCTCCTGGATGACCTGGACCTTCTATGTCGTGGCCTGGACCATCTCCGGTCCCACCAGTGCTGACTCTCCAGGGTCTGTCCAGCACAAAGGAGATCTACAAGGTCGGCCGTACAACGCCTCGTACGGTGCCATCCCGATGGTGGAGTGGTAGCTGTTGTTGTACGCAAACTCTACCAAGGGTAGGTGGTCCTCCCAGCTACGACCAAAGTCGAGGACACATGCGCGGAGCATGTCCTCGAGAGTCTGAATGGTCCTCTCCGTCTGACCATCCGTCTGAGGGTGAAAGGCTGTGCTCAGACGTAGCTGCATCCCGAACGCCTCCTGTAATCCCTTCCAAAGCCGGGAAGTAAAGCGAGCATCTCGATCGGAGACGATAGATGATGGCACACCGTGGAGCCACACAATCTCCTGAACGTAGAGACGTCCCATGCTCTCCACTGAGCCCTGCTCTCTGATGGGTAAGAAGTGTGCCGACTTGGTGAGTCTGTCAACAATTACCCAGATGGATTCGTGACCTCTGGAAGTGCGTGGAAGTCTAGTCACGAAGTCCATAGATATGCCATCCCACATCCACTCTGGAACCTCCAAGGGCTGTACCAAGCCTGCTGGTACCTGATGCTCTGCCTTCACCTGCTGGAAGGTGAGGCATTGAGAAACGAACTCTGCTACTGCCTTCTTCATGCCCGGCCACCAGTGCTGTCGTCTGAGGTCCTGGTACATCTTTGCCACTCCAGGATGTACCACCAAAGGAGAAGTGTGAAACTCTCTCAGCACTTCCTCTCGCAAAGCGACTGGTACCATGGTACGTCCTCTGAAAAGGATGTCGTGCTCTGCTCCAAGGGAGAAACCATCAGGTGCATGTCCTGAGGATATCTGTGCACGCCGTGTCTCACAGTCAGCGTCCCCATGCAGTGCCTCCCTGACTCGCTGCAGTAGTGGAGGAGTGACTGTGAGAGACTGAAGGAAGGCTGCTCCATCTCTATCCACGAAGGATATCTGCAAAGAGGCTAGCTGCTCCGTCGCCTCCTCAAGTAGCTGAATTCCTGTCCTCCTGCTGAGGGCATCGACTACTACGTTCCCCTTCCTAGGAGTATAGACTATCTCAAATTCATAGTCCTGGAGGAACTCGATCCATCGCCGCTGTCTCAGGTTCAGGTCCTTCTGCGAGAAGATATACCTGAGACTCTGATGATCGGAAAAGACTGTAAAGCGCTCGCCCATTAGATAGTGTCTCCATGTCTTCAGAGCGAAGACCACTGCTGCTAACTCCAGGTCATGGGTATCGTAGTTTTGCTCATGCGGCCTCAACTGACGTGATCCATAGGCGATCACTGCCCGCTCCTGCATCAGTACACATCCGAGTCCGGTCCCTGATGCATCACAGTAGACTACGTACCCTACTCCCCCCTCAGGCAACCTCAAGGCAGGTGCGCTGGTCAATCTCTGCCTCAGCTCCTGGATGCTCTACTGACATCTGTCTAACCACACGAAGGGTTTCCACTTCTTCGTCAAAGTTGTGAGTGGTGCCGCAACTCTATAGAAGTCTGGCACGAATCTCCGATAGTATCCAGCTAGTCCCAAGAAACTCCGAACCTCAGTCACGCTCCTGGGTGGCTCCCATGCTAACACAGCCTCAATCTTCGCAGGATCTACTGCAACTCCCTCCTCAGAGATAACGTGCCCCAAGAAGTGGACCTCACGTATCCAGAACTGGCACTTCGAGAGCTTACCATAAAGATGGTGCTCTCAGAGTGTTTCTAGTATAACTCGTAAGTGATAGGCGTGCTCCTCCTCTGTCGTAGAGTAAATCAGAATGTCATCGATGAAGACCACGACAAACCGATCGAGGTATGGCTGAAAGATCCTGTTCATGAGTGCCATGAACACTGTTGGAGCATTGGTTACACCGAAAGGCATAACCATGAACTCATAGTGTCCATACCGACATCTGAAGGACGTCTTCTGCACATCCTCGTCTCTGACTCTGAGCTGATGATAGCCTGACCTGAGGTCAATCTTCGAGAACCACCGTGCTCCCTTGAGCTGATCAAAGAGGTCATCAATCCTCGGTAGAGGATACTTGTTCCTCACTGTCACCTGGTTCAGGCGACTATAGTCAACACAAAGTCGCAAGCTCCCGTCCGCCTTCATGGCGAACAATATCGGGGAAGCCCAGGGTGAAACACTGGGTCGGATGAACCCCTTGCCCTACAAGTCCTCCAACTATACCCATAGCTCTCGAAGCTCGGCGGGGGCCATCCGATATGCTAGAGTGGATATCGGGGCTGTCCCGGGGTACAAGTTAATATAAAAGTCTACCTCTCTACGAGGAGGTAGCCCTGGAACGTCGTCGGGGAAAACGTCCGCAAACTGATCCACCACTGCAGGAAAACCAGGACTCCGCACGTCAACTGCTCCAAGGATGAGGCTAGCCAACTGATGAGTGATGGGTTGTCCTCTCCTCTGCGGAAGTCCATCCTGTGCTGCTAAGTCTCCCTTCTCGCTGGTGAAGGTGAACCTGCTCCCGTCGGTGCGTACACATCGCACCTTGTGCCTAAAACAGTCAATCTGCGCATGGACCGTAGATAGCCAATCCATGCCCAAGATGACGTCGTAAGGCCTCGACGCTGCTACAAGAAGATCCCAGCCGAAGCTCTCGCCTCCTAGAGTAAGCTCACACTGCCGGCACCAGTGCGTAATCATCGAGTCTGCTCCCGTAGGAGTCTCTAGCCATAAGGATCGAGCCAACGGCTCTGTCGTAATCTCCGAGCTCCGAACAAGGGCAGCGGCTACGAAAGAGTGACTCGCTCCTGTGTCTATAAGAACTGCAGCAAGGGTGGAATAGGCACAGATAGTACCTCGAATCATCTCGAGTGCGCCGTGGTCGTAGACCTCTGCTTCCTGGAGCTGTGCCTGTCTCTTCCCGCCAGCTCCCTGTGGTCGGGGTGGACCTCCTGGTGGTGGTGGTGGCAGAGCCTCAAAGCGTCGCCCACCACCGGCTACTCGTCCAGCTCCTCTGCCTCGTCCTCCTCCTCCCTGCGGACCACCACGGTCGACCCTCTACCTCTGCCTCGGTGGTCCCTCAATCGACTACTGCTCCTCGGCACGGCGGGTCGGGCAGTCACGAGCCATGTGGCCCTGCCCGCCGCACGAGTAGCACTGTCTGCCTCTCGAAAGACTGGCTCCGCGCTGTGTGTTCCGCACTGCTGAGCCATTGTCCTGAGGTCGTCTGCCCGAAGGTCTGGTCTTCCTGGACCCCTGAGTCATCCGTCAACTGCCTGCTGCAGATGACTCTGCCACGTTCCGCCCTGCGGTGGGTCGCTGTGCTGGTGTAGACTCAGCAAGGAAGCTCTTGATCAGAAGGGCCCGCTCCAGTACTCCTGTCTGAGTCGGTATGCTGAGGGAGATCCGTGATGCCCTGATCTCGTGTCACAAACCCTGCTCGAAGGTCCGGGCCTGGAAGAATGGGTCCCGTACCATGTCGGTTGAGTAGCGCGAGAGATCGGTAAATCTCACTGAGTACTGAGCGACCGTCATGCTGCACTGCCGCAGCTGAAGAAGCTCCTGGATTCGCACGACACGAAGGGTGGATGGGACGAACTCCGAGCGGAAGAGGCTCTCAAAGTCCGTCCAAAGTAGAGATGCCTCATCGTGCACCTGGAGCATCAAGCTCCACCATCGTCCTTCTGCTGCGTGTAGTAGGCTCGCAGCGAGGATCACCATGAAGTCTGCTGGTGTCCTCACTAGCCTAAACACTCGTACCACTGCCTCCAGCCAGTCCTCTGCTGCCTGGGGATCCGTCTCCCCGCGAAACCTGGGTGGTCGCTGGCGCTGAAACTCATGCAGTGCGCTGAGGCGACGTGCATCGTCAGCGGCTGGCGCTGGAAGCATCGGGGGCTCGGCGGGTAGAGCTACCGCCGGTTCCACTGCTGAAAAAGGGCCCTGCACCGAGGCCTCGTCGCTCGGTGGGCTGTTGTCACGCTCGACTCTTGGAACCCTAGCTGGCTGTCGTCGTGGGGCCATCCTGAAAAAGGAAACAGGTGCGCCACGGTCAGAACAGTATACCTGGTGAGCTGATATAAGTAATCACAAAGAAAACATTGAAACACACACACAATCAATGTTTTCGTGCATTAAGTCGGAAATCAGAAGTCAGGGTCCTGGTGTACGGATACTTCGGCCGCCGCACCAACACTGGACTCCCTGGACTGATAACCACACTCAATACGCAAAACATTATTGCTTCACATAGAAAAGATCATAGTTCACGGTAGAACCGAACTCCTTTGATACCAATTTGTCACGACCCGCCCTCGGGGTCCGTGCCGTGACTACCCCAAGCCCGCCTTCCATAGGCCAGGGGATGGCGACTAGCACCAAAGCGTAAATCTCGGTAAAAATTGAAGGCATTGCCTTTGTAAAGTAAACAAACACCACAGAGTAAGCAAGCGGAAAGTAAACACTAAGAAAAAGCAGAGTACAATTGTAAGTGCGGAAAAGTAAATGGGCCAGTATACAAACCCAAACTGAAAGTAAAGTACAACTCGAAAGGGAAAACAACAACTAAAAAGTAAAAGCCGCTACGCCGAGCTATCCCCTGGAAATCCCACTTGAAGGGTGGTACAGATAGCTCCACTGCTCCACGGGTCCCGTCGTCCGCTCCGAGCACGTCCCGCCCAGTGGTCCACCTCCAGGTACCGTCCTGCTCTGCAAGCCTCAGTCAAGATCAACGCTGTCCGTCGTCTGCAACCAAAACAACGTAGTGCAGGAAAAGCCCGTGCAGGGGTGAGTATAAGCTACTCAGTAGGGACCCCGAGACCCCTGAAGGTCTCTCAAAATCCGCAAAGGATAAACCACAAAGAAAGGTACAATCACGAAGTAACAACCGACACTGTTTAGGTATATTCCCATACATATACCTAAGTCATCAATTTCAAATACGCTCCAACCTCTGAGCCCATGAAAAACTCAGTCCACACAGGAAAGTAAACGTATTCCACACAGGAAAGCAAAACGTAATCCACACAGGATAGCACAACACAATCCACACAGGAAAGCAACAGGATTCAGCTCACACAGGTATACATCTTCGAAAGACGATAAAGATAATCCCTGATCCATCTAAGTCGTCGGACCCATGAAGGATCGATAGGTAACTAACCCCTGCAAAAGACCCACACATGATCGGGCCCACGTAGGACCTGTAGGCACTGGTTCACATAGGACCACTGAGCGCAAAGACCCACACAGGATCGGACCCACACAGGATCGGGCCCACACAGGACCTGTAGCACTGATCCACTTAGGATCACTGAGTGCTGAAGTCGTCGTCGTCGAATCCACACAGGATCTCTGTACTGTCGTCGTCGCAGTCACAGTAGCAGTAGTAGCAGTAGTCACAGAATAGTCGCAGCCCGCACTAGGGTTCCCGCACACAGCAAGCTCGTTAGGAGGGTCCGCTCCACGAGACGAGAGGCTGATACATCAACTGTCACAAAGTCCAGAGTTGATGTATCCAAAAGTTCCGTATCGACAACAGGAACTCAACGCAAAAGACGGCGCGTCGATCGGACGCCCGGTCTGAGAGTTATTGGAATTTTCGTCCCCGGGGCCCGGTTGGTTTTTAAGGCAAAACCAACCCGACCATACTCCACCTGCGTCCAAACCTCGGGCAGAGCATGCCAAAAGAATCGTCTCACTAAGAGGAACACCACAAAACTGACGGCACATCAATTGGACGTCCGTAGCTCAAGATATGAGCGTTTCCGCTCCGAAGGCCCGGTTGGTTTCGTGAACGAACCAACCCGGCCGAACTCAAAGTGTTCCTAAACTTTGAGTGCGATATACCGAAACGACCGTCTCGATCCAAGGATTGCGTTGCCGGAGACGGTTCATCGATCGGAGGTCTGTGCCTCAAGTTATGGCCAAAAGACCGAATTTGTCTCGAAAACGGGGGGTCCGGGTCCGGGCCGACCCAGCCCGATCCCCCCTGGTCTAACCCGAACCGGGGCGACCCGTTCCGGGTTGACCCGACCCGGATCCGACCCGAACCGGGTCGGACCGACCCGGCCCACAGGAACCGGCCCGGCCGGTGGCGGCGCGGCCAGGATGCCGCGCATGCGCCGCACGCGGGGGGTGAAACCCCCCTTTTTTCGGATCACGACCGGCTTTTTGCCGGCCATTTTTATTAAACACACGGGACCCGCAGGTCCCGCCTTCTGACAAAACCGGCGGCCGGCACAGCCGGCCGCCTTCTTCCTCTCCGCCGCGGCCATAGCCGCGGCTCATCCGAACTCCGGCGGCCGGCGAGGTCGGCCGCCCCTGGCTGCTCCGTCGCGGCCGTAGGGCCGCGGCCCTTCTTGATCTCCGGCGCCGGCGGCCCGGCTGCCGCCGGTCAACCCGTCTCGCCGCAGCCCGGCTGCCGCCGGTCTACCCGTCTCGCCGCCGCCCGGAACCGACCGCGGTGTTTGTTGTCCGGCGCGGTGCGACGGCACCACGCCACCTTGTTTCCACCCGCAAGATAAATCAACAAGAACGATGGAGGGGGTTCGACCGTGTTCATGCGGTCCGGCCCCCTCACGTTAAATGATAACACAACTTAAATATCCTCACGTTAATCATGCTAGAACCATGAACAAGAATAAACAATTAAACAAAAATCAACAACACCTACCTTGAAAATTGACGTCGCACGTCGGTTATCACAGAGAAAGGCGTCGCGGCTTCGGACGTAGATTCCGTGCACGTCGGGGTGCGTCCGAGGAGAAAACGACGTCTCTTCACTTGTCGCTATGACAAAGAAGGGAGGTACGTTGTCGTTGGCGATGATCACCACGGTCGGTGACTTCTCCCTTGTCGAGGAGAAAGATGAAGACGGAAGAATCTGGGACGCCGAGTCTCGAAGGTCGTGGATCGATGTTCTTTGTCGGAGAAGAACCGTTCTTCACGTTCTTCGTCGAAGATGAAGAAGATCTTCAAGTCCCTCAACGAGTCTCCCAAACCCCTCAAGTAACAAAGGAACTATCCCAAAAATAAATTAAGCTTACACTTAATTTATTAACACAACCCAACCTTTGAAATTCAAGAGTTTGAATTTCAAAAACTCAAAATTAAACTCACTTATTAATTATACATGAGTTGTATAATTAATTAAATGTTAAGTTGACAAGCCTTTAAGAGGAAGAGAGGGGAGTTAGGGAATTTGAAAAGGTGGGGCTCGGGTGGGCCCCTCCTCACCTTAATCCTCTCTTAGGTGGTTAAACCACCCAACTTCCAACAAAAGATTATAACCACATTAATGATATAAAATAAATATTGTATAAAAAATTTATTTTACTCTTTATTTCATCCAGAAAATTAAACATCTCCTCCTAGGAAAACTCAACTTCGGAAAAGGTCTCCTTAAGCAAATATCGGTGCTGCGAGTTCATCGGTGCCCTCAGATTTCAATTCCGAGCACCGGATCAAAAGTTAGGAATTCCTGCTCGTTCGTTCACTGAACGTACCCGAGCCAAACTTCGGAAATTGATTCCGGGCACTCCGGGCCTCGGAATCAGGTGCCGTCAGAAACCGCGCTCTTGTAAAATTCCAAAGAAAATTAAGAAAAAATTTCCCTTGAATTTTACGGGTCTTTACAGGGGTGGCGTGCGGAGCCAACTTGCCTAGTGAAAGTGATGCTCGGCCAGGAGCATGATCCGGAAGCGATGCCACCGGGAGAAGGTGACAGTGATGAGGAGTCGGAGGGGGAGGAGGAAACCGGAGAGGACAATGGTGAGGGATAATATGAAGAATAGGAACCCGAAGGTGAGGGGTCGTAGGGGGCGACCTACCAATGGAGTCTCCGAGAGAGCGGCGAAATTGCCTACTCTAATCTCGACATAACCGAGATTCTCGAGGTTTGTCTCTATCTTCATTCATTCCCCTCATTCATCCATTCTACTTTCCAACATCTAACACACTTCCCCATCCAACTCAAGAGCAGCTTAGCGGTGGACGGGAATCCCCACCAGAGGTGGGTGGAGAAGAACCAGTGGGACATTATTGGGATCCGACACCCATCATTGAATTAAGCAGCGCAGAGGGGTATCCCCTTATGGCGGCTCCTGCAGCGGCCGGAACACTGGGGACCGATGATATGGATTACTGTAAGTCTCATGCTTCACTAATGGTGCTTGGTGTCAAAAGATCCCGTCTGACCAGCATATGCCCTGCGTAGTGATCTCAACACTGGAGACACGTCAGGAAGCGGAGCTCGGGCCATCCGCGAGTGGACCAGCGGCGGACATACCTCCTCGCTCGGAACATTCTCTCTACACTGATCCGGCCCCGACAATTGATTAACAGGGGGTGGAGGACATCAGCGGCGCTGTTCCTGAAACACGGTCGGAAGCTGGTGGAGGCATTATTGCTACTGGGGCGAGAGAAGGTCGCCTGTACGTCGAGGATTCTATTCCTCACGAAGACATCCCTGGGGTGGATCCTACTGCCGATCTGTTGGAGGCCTTCCCCCTATACCGACCCGCTGACCCAGAGGAGATTGATGACTCAGACTCAGAGGCCGCCGAGGAGAGCCGGATGACATGACGCAAGGGGTGGAAGTGTATCCAGCGCTTCCTTAGGCAGCCCCAGTTGGATTGGATGAGGCGGATGGGATCCCTTCAGACCTGGATGCTCTTCTTGTGTGCCGGAGGGGATGACGCTCAGTGCCTTCTTCTGGCAGTCCGTGATTACATGGCCGAGAAGATACACAAGAGCACTCGGCGCACCGACATTTACCAATGATGGGAAGGATCGGCGAGCACTCAACAGTTGCTGAGGGCAGAGCAGGAAGTCCGACACCTCGAAGGTCAGGCGGCGGATAAAGAGGCCTTCATCGAAACATGCTCTGACCTCATGGAGCAACTAACGGTCCAGCTAGCTGATGCACAGGAACAACTGGTGGAGGCGAGTCGCCAGATGATCGTACATCAAACCGAGTGGGCACAGGCACAAGCTAGGGCTGGCGAGCTGCGCTCTATGGTGGCCAATGAGGAGAGAGTCTTCAAAGAGCGAGAAGCGGTCCTGGAGGCTACCAGCCAGAGGGTATCAGCGCTGGAAAGATCACTTCAGCACGCTAAACCTTGAGGGCTTTGTTTTTTCCATCTCATGAACTTTCTTCTTGTACTACTCATCGTCTCAATCCAATACATGGCCACATCCATTCATTTTTACCCTTAGTTTAATGCGCTCAACCATAGTTTCGAAGAGAATAACAACTCATCCCTAGGCACTTGTGGGTTGTGCCCAACGCAAGGAGCAGAATATGCTCGTACCATCATTTAGTTCAATTGTGGGGCATTGACCATGCTTATGGCGTCCAAAATTGGGCATGGACTTCTGAGGAGACCCCTGGGCCGATTGATGTGTCAACTTCTCAATGTGACCTTACACACAAGCGGGGAAATGTCGGGGGCATTGAAATCCATCCGAACACAGGGGAATGGAGAGGAAGGGTGAATCACGCTGCCCAAATTTGGAACCCAATGGGGCGCAACCATGGAGGATAAATGTCAACCGTGGCGGAAACACAACATCCATATCACGTTGGCCCGGAATGGGAGGACAATAAATGAGGGCTGACCACTGACCATGTTCGCAACACGGGGCCTAACTCAAATATCGTTGGTCAGTTTTCCGGAACGTTGGCCCAGGACAGTAGGCGTACCATGGGTCGAGCATCCATACTGTTAGGGGGTCCCGTCAAACATGACCAGTTCTCCAGAACGTAGGACCAGGATAGTAGGAGGACCATAGGTCGAGCATCCATACTGTTAGGGGGTCCCGTCAAACATGAAAGGAAATGAGGGTCCGAACAAGGGGGGACGCAAGGTGTGGAAGGTGGAGTGGTGGTTTGTTCGAACAGAGTCCAACACTCCCGAAATTGTGCCACCATGGCGAAGGCGCATTAGGCGGACGGACCAACCTGATCATGGGTCGTATCAATTTCCAAGCAGGACCTCTTTGGCGAGAGAACTGCTGCCTCCCATTATTACCATGGGGCATCCCGAACAAGCTCGGGGTAGATATCCCGATTACAAAACTTCCCATGAAGTCGGGCCGAGCGGCCAACAATAAGGAAGGATGGGGTTTACTAATCCCTGGGTCTGGACCCAAGACAAAATGTCCGGGCGGTCCAATGTATCTCATAAAGATGAGAATCAAGCCACACGTAGTTCTGAAAATACAGTTTAACGTCATGCGGGATGAAATACAGTTTAACGTCATGCGGGACGAAATACGGATCATAGTTTTAGTTCTTAGAGCTTAGACCGTAAGGATCTTAGTTTTAGGTATTAGAGTTGGGACCGTAAGGATCTTAGTTTTAGGTATTAGAGCTCGGACCGTAAGGATCTTAGTTTTAGGTCTTAGAGCTCGGACCGTAAGGATCTTAGTTTTAGGTCTTAGAGCTTGGACCGTAACGATATTAGTTTTAGGTCTTACAGTTCGGACCGTAAGGATAGGAGAAAAAGACACATGGCCAGGCAGTTACAAAACCCGACGTGATGGAGGACCTAAGCCCTACATAACATGTGCTCTCCGGGGAAATGCTCGAGTCGAGGGACCGAACACGGAGGTAGGATGGACCCGTGGGGAAGTTCCCCAGGCGTTCCTACATATCTCCTGAGGATGAGAATCAAGCTATACGTAGTTCTGAAAGTGACATGGTAAGATACCAGTGCCAAAGGAAAAGGGGAGTGCGGGCGTGGACCTTGCACTAAAAGAAGCATCATTTGATAAATCTTGTTTGTCCTTTAAGGTGAGTGGTTTTTTTTGTCGTGAAGCGACATGCCCAGAGTAGCAGGCCATGGTGTCGCCACAAGCATCAAGCCATGATAGGCGTTGAAAAATGGCATGGCATAAAACCAATACCCAACGTGATGTCCTCTACAACGAGTTCACCACAATGTAGTGTCGTTTTTCATCGTGCTTCTAGGATGATAATGTCACACATTAGGGTCGTGTGACGGGACCAAAAACACAGTTTAAGGTCATATGGTTTGGACCAACAACACAGTTTATGGTCATATAGTTTGGACCAACAACACAGTTTAAGGTCACATGGTTTGGACCAACAGCACAGTTTAAGGTCTTATGGTTTGGACCAACAACACGTTTTAAGGTCATATGGTTTGGACCAACAACACAGTTTAAGGTCATATGGGTTGGACCAACAACAGAGTTTAAGGTCATATGGTTTGGACCAATAGCACAGTTTAAGGTCATATGGTTTCGACCAATAGCACAGTTTAAGGTCATATGGTTTGGACCAACAGCAGAGTTTAAGGTCATATGTTGTGGACCAACAGCACAGTTTAAGGTCATATGGTCTGGACCAATAGAACAGTTTAAGGTCATATGGTTTGGACCAACAGCACAGTTTAAGGTCATATGGTTTGGACCAACAGTATTGTTTAAGGACATATGGTTTGGACCAACAGCACAGTTTAAGGTCATATGTTTTGGACCAAACTGGAGAGGAGCCTCGGGCAAAGGGGCTACGAGGGTTCAACAATCTGGGAGGGGAAACAAATGCTAGATCCCAGCTATGCTGGGCCCGAAACGCAATGTCTGGGAGACTCCTCACTCACCTAAGGGGATGAAGGTCAAGATGCACACAACCCATAAAAAAGATACCCAAGAACAGACTCTAGTGCTTAGATCGCGGGAGCCCCAAGAGACACCATTACGCAGCTCGGTCTGCCTGATGTGCGGGGATGTACTGAGGGTTAGTACAAGGATTGTCGAGATTCCACCTTGACGTGGCGGGGCGGAACATGACATTAACCATGCCACCAGCATTCAGGGCCTGGGGGAACATGCGTGACGACTGAGGATTACTGTTGACCATGTTTTCAACACAGCATCCTGTCGCGTTAGCCATGGGGAAAAACAAATGAGCATCAACCGCTGACCATGTTCGTAACGTTGGATTTGTATCAATTTTTTGTCTGAAACCCTCGGGGGCGTTAGCCCATGATGGTAGGAGAGCCCTTGGGCATTATATCCAGGCCGTTCTTGGGGGTCCCTCCGGGTATGAAGGATGACAGGGGCCCGAATGATGTGGAACACGAAGCTTGACAAGTGGATGGAACTTGCCTAAGTCAAATCTGGCACTCCAAGTTCTAGACAAGAGTGACTTGAGCACATTAGCAGACCACTGGAAAGGGTCATAGGGCTCAGTCCGAGAGCGTCCAAAAGATGGAGGATCCCTGTGCAAAAGTGGGGGCGTAATGCCAAACACCCTGGGCACCGGGATATCGTGGGATCTGCTAAGAGATGGGGCTGGACCTGACATCTAGGTGTTCAGGCTGTCCTATATATCCCATAAGGATGGGAATCAAGCTAGACGTAGTTCTTGACATGCGTCTTTAAATGCCATTGGACAGAGGAGGGATAAAACCTGAGGATAGGGTGTGCAGGGTGCAGCTATCGCAAACCCGATGTGAATGGGGACATAATCTCACACCACGCCACGCGACCCTTTGGTCGAAGTCCCAAAGGCGAAACAGACGTAACAGCGGACCTCATGTTGGGCCCAAAGACGAAAGTTCTGGGCATTCCTACGTATCCCATTAGTATGGGAATCAAGCTAGACGTAGTTCTGGAAATATAGTTTAACGTCATGTTGGACGAAATATAGATCTTAGTTTTAGGTCATAGAGCTCGGACCGTGAAAAGGGAAGAACCAAAAGAGGATCTTAGTTTTAGGTCTCAGAACTCGGACCATGGAGCCTAGATGCAGGGCAGAGTGTAGTTTAAGGTCGTGCTGGACCATACAGTTTAAGGTCATGCAGGACCATACAATTTAAGGTCATGTAGGACCATACAGTTTAAGGTCATGCAAGACCATATAGTTTAAGGTCATGCAGGACCATACAGTTTAAGGACATGCAGGACCATAAAGTTTAAGCAACGTACTTTTTGAGGAACCTGGCGTTGGTGGGAGGAGTGGTATGATCACCATCCATAGTCACCAGGGAATACACACCATTGGGATAGACCTTATGGACAATAAAATGTCCCTCCCACTTGGGATCCAACTTGGTTGGTTTCCTGCCGGGAATCATTGGTGCTCTGAGAGCCAACACCATGTCACCTTGCAGGAAGGAGCGGAGGTGAACCTTCTTATCAGAATCTCGAGCCATTCTGCTCTGATGCCTTTCCATGTTATGTAAAGCGCCTAGCCTACTTTCGTCCAGTGCTTCCAATTCGGCTAGATGGATCTCGGAAACTCTGTCCGACGCTTGCTGGTCGTAGACCGCCGTGCGCAATGAGGGCAGTTGGACCTCGATGGGAAGGACGGCCTCAGCTCCGTATACCAGGGAATAAGAGGTCACCAGGGTGGAATTGCAAGTCATAGTCCTATAATCCCAGAGGGTGTTGGGGAGCTTGTCCGGTCAACTTTTCTTGTTCTGACCAACCATTTTTTGCAGAATTTTAGAGAGGGTTTTGTTAAACACCTTAATCATTCCATTCGCCTGCGCATGATAGCGGGAGGTGTGGTTAGAGTGAATGTTGTACTTGGCGTACAATCTCTTCAGCTCGGCTACTCAGAAGTTGGTTCCATTATCCGTGATTATAGCGTGAGGTATTCCAAACTGGTGAATGATTTTTGAACTCACGAAGTCGGTGATAGAACCATCCTTGACTTTCCTAAGAGGGGTTGCCTCTGCCCACTTTGAGAAGAAATCCGTGGCGGTTAAGATGAACCGGCACTGGCGGGCCGTCGCCGGCGGGTAAGGCCCTACCATATCCAACCCCCATACTGCAAAGGGACAAGAATACTTAGTAGTATCGAGAGGCTCCGGTGGAAGATGCACAAAGTTAGCATGAACATGGCACGCATGACACCTCTTGGTGTACTCGATGCAGTCATGGATCATAGAGGGCTAGAAGTATCCCTGTCTCCGAATCTGGGGGGATAACTTCGACGCGGCCTGGTGGGCCCCACAGGAGCCAGTGTGCACATCCTGCATGACCTACGGGATCTCAACTCCTTGAAGTCAATGGAGGAGAACACTGTCAAACCCGCGCCTATAAAGGAGCTACTCAAGGATGGGACCGATTTGAAGGGTGAACTGCGGTACGCGGTGCCAGATTCATTCCTGTTATGCTCGGTCCATCGGAAGATTGTCGTGCCGAAGATATTCAACCAAGGGTGTCCTCTAGTCAGGAACTGTCTCGATCACCACACCTGAAGCCCCGGGGGGTCCTGACGCGGGGGCACTAGTGGTGAGATGGTTCACTCGCGGACCACAATCGCCCTCTGGGATAACAAGAGCAATGAACTTCGGTGCGCCACGTGGATGATTAGGTCATCCTGTTCGGGCTCTGCGAGTGATGCGGTCATGCTATCAAAGCATCTACTCGACTATTCTGTGACCGGGGAACGTGAATGGCATCTGGTCGGGATGGGAACATAGCCATTAGATGGAGGGTACACTCCAGCAACGACACGAGTTCTGGCTTCCTGACAGCGTAGTCACCGTTAACCTGCTTGATGACTAGCTTAGAGTCCCCTTTTACATACAGGTGGGGTATGTCAACCTCCAGAGCCAACTCGAGGCCGGTTATGAGGGCATGATATTCTGCCTCATTGATGTTGTATCCCTCTGACAACAAGAAAGAATAAGGAAGAACGGCTTGCTCCGGGGTGATGAAGATGATACCTAGGCCCACTCTGTTAAGCCTAGGATCGTTGAGCCTTCTACCGGTAGGGCTTCGGAAGGTGCCATCAAAGTGCATCTACCAGCATGGGGTGGCGTGATCGACTGAGAAGATTGCCTCATCAGGAAAGCCCAAATCTAGCGGCTGGTCCGCAGGGGTTGGATGAGCAACTAAGAAGTCTGCGAACGCCTATCCTTTGACGGCCTTCTGAGGTACTAACCTAATGTAAAACTACTGGAGGATCACCGCCCAGCGTGCCAATCGGCCGGTCAACATAGGCCGACTCAGGATGTATTTCAATGGGTCTACCCGAGAGACCAGCTGTACCTCATGGTGCTGCAAGTAGTGCAGCAATTTCTGTACGACGAATACAAGTGCCAGACATCTCTTCTCGATGGGAGAGTATCTATCTTCTGCATCGAGGAGCATGCAGCTGAGGTAGTAGAGGCTATTCTCCATTCCCTCGTTGTTCTTCTGGGCGATAAGGACACCGAGGGATCGCTCCAGGGCGGTCACATAAAGGAACAACGGCTTTCCGAGAACGAGTGGCATCAGGACCAGAGGTCAAAGAAGATACTGCTTGACTTCCTCAAAAGCGGTCTGGCACCCTTCATCCCACCCATAATTGGCGCCTTTCTTCATGAGCCAAGAAAAGGGCTTACACTTGCCGGCCAGATTCGCAATGAATTAGCGTATATAGGCTAAGTGGCCTTGGAGGCCTCGAAGCTCCCGAATATTGCTCGGGGGAGGCATCTGACTGATGGCCTTGATCTTCTCGGGGTCGATCTCGATACCTCGATACATGACGATGAAGCTAAGAAACATTCCGGAGGTGACCCTAAAGGCACACTTCAACGGGATCATATTCATGTGATGAGAACGGATCAAACCGAACATTTTCTCAAGGTCTTTGAGATGGTCCTGGCGCTGAAGAGATTTAACCACCGGGTCATCTACATATAACTCCACCAACGTCTCGAGGATCAGCTTGAATATGCGGTGCATAGCCCATTGATAGGTGGAACCCGCATTTTTCAGGCCGAAGGGCATAACCTGATAGCAGAAAGTTCCCTGGGGGCCCTGAAGGTATTGACCTCTTCATCCTCGGGGGCCATCTAGATCTGGTTATACCCAGAGTACCCATCCATGAAGAAGAGGGCTTGGAACCTGGCTGTTGCGTCGATCAAAAGCTCTGTCACGGGAAGGGGAAAGTCATCCTTTGGACAGTGGCGATTATGATCGCGGATGTCGATGCAGACCCTGATCTTCCCGTTCTTCTTGCTGACGGGCACAATGTTGGCTAGCCACCTGCGGTACTGGACTTCCCTGATGAAGTTGGCCTTAATGAGCTTATCAAATTCGGCCTCAACCATGGAACCATGAAAGGGGTGCATTTTTCTGGGAGGCTACTTGATCCCGCGATGGTTTGCTGGGAGGCCAAGGTGGTGGACGGCAACCTAGGGATCTAGTCCCAGCATCTCTTCATAACTCCAGGAAAACACATCACGGTGATGTCTGAGGAAGTCTATGTACTGTTTCCATTCCTCGGGAGGCATAGCGGCGCTGAACAATGTGGGTCTCGGGTCCGCCTCATTGCTGAGGTTCACCTGTACCTTCTCGTCGACCATGGCGGAGACGCCCTCCTTAAAGGCAGGAGGAGCATCTTCCATGTCTTCTTCTCCACTTGTGGAAGGATCGTCCATGGGGAGAGCCGTTTCGGGGATGCTCGACCCTGATGGGGAGCTAGCACTGGCTTGGGCGGCAGAGGTCATCATGACGGGAGACTCATGCACCGCGGAGACCGTAGAGATAAAGGCAGTTGATCCAATCCCATCCGGCATGTGGCCCAAGGGGCCACGCTTTACGACATCGAAGCAGTGGTCTCCTGACACCAACACGTTCCACCTTCATCATGGAGAAGTCAACATCAATCTCTAGGACGTCCACTACATCTGAGGTATCCCACTGGAGGGTTACCAATACGACGAGTTCGTTCCTCCAAAGAACACCTGGGGAGACAGGTTGTGGATGCCTATGTTGATGTGGCACCTACTGCTGCTGGCCAAAGAGAGGCTGGGGTGTAACGACCCAATGTTTCATTAATGGAAAATCCCTCTTGATCCAGTTAAATTTCTCTTTATGAAAAATGTTTTTATAAGATGTCAACTTATTTAGTTTTATGTTAAGATTTGTGACCGTTACTTTTATAGCCGTTGAACAGTGATCATCTGAGTAGTATAAATATAAGGCTTTAACGAAACCATTTCTACTCAGACAAAGGAAGAGATGGCCTCATCCAGTAGAATTGCCCCTTACGAAGCCCATTTGTCGGAGCTCGGAAATGAGGTGGCGTCTTTGGGATTTTCCCTTGACCAAGCCCAAGCCGAGCTTCATCAAGTCAAGCGCGAACGTGATCGTCTACGGGAAAAATGGAAGTTGATAGAGATTACCACTCGAGCGATGTTATCCGAGAAACCCCAAGAGTCTGTCACCATCGCACACCTTACCCTTAGGTCTTATGCGGCTATTTTAAGGGGTTATGCAACAAATAAGTAGAACCATGTTCATGTACATTATTTTTTTATATAATAATGAATATAATTTCTAGTCATTTTTGATACATTGTAATTAGTTTTTAATGTACAAATGGTGTTTTTAGTTATTATTTAATTATGAATTATATTTTATTAAATTAAAGTATTTTTGAATTAAATAATATTTTAATAAAATATTATTATTAATATTAAATTATTTTTTATTAAATATAAATGATCTTATAATTTTATGAATGCAATTAAAATTTTTATTAAGGTTTGAAAGCCATTTCTGTCAAAACCCGTGAATTTTTTTATAAATGTCGGTTTTTATTTTAAAAAGTGAAAATTAACATATTTAGAAAATTATTTAGATAAAATAAATATTATTTTTGGAATCAGGATGTCGAAATTATCCAATGGTGAATTTTTCATAATTTTCTGAGACAGTCAAATTTTTGGGTAAAAATTAAATACCATTTAAATATATAATGTGTTTTATGACATCATAATGACCCAATGGTGATGTAATAAAATACCATAATCCTTATGTTCGGCCAATATGTGTTTTATCATTAAAATAATGAGGTTTTGGGTTTGTTTGACTTACTTTTCAAAGCATTAATGGAGCCCTCAAGACTTATTCAACACTTTGCCTTTTTAAATTAATTTCCATGGGAGTGTGACTCACCTCCACATAAGCAACCCTATTTTTTTTAATAATTTAGGACCTTGGACTTGTAAAATATTGTTTTCCTCTTTCCGTTTCCAGAAACCATGGGAAAATACCATGGGATGGTTTTTGGTTTGGTTTATTTTAATATAAGGGGTCCCAAACCTAAATAATAAAGAATTCTCTCACCTTTCCTATATAAACCCACCCAAGCTCCCACTTCCTCCTCACTCAAAGTCCTTGAAGTTCGTCCAACCTCTGCCCTACTCTCTCTAGAATCCTCCCAAGGTTCCCCAAGCTCCCAAGAAGCCTCTCACAATCCTCTCTCTAGCCTTTGGAAGCACACTTCCAAGTAAGGGTTTTTCTTCCTTTCTCATTTTTGTCAATTTTCTTTAAGTTGTATTGCCCTTTTAATTTCATTTATGAATTTTGGGGTATGGTTTCTCACCTCTCCCATACTTCCCTCTTATTGTTTGAATGATGGGATACCCCTTTCTCTCTCATTAAATTCCTCCCATGTACACCTGTTACTATGCTGAAATTCCGAAAGGATCCTTTTTCTCCTCTTATATTCAAGCAATACTTTTGTATCATGAATCTAAATTCCTTTTCAATTGTTGGGACATGTATCTATATGACCTTATTACTGTCCATTACATGTAAATATGATGAGGAACCCCTTTCTCTCTCATCATACTTTTTTTATGAATTCTTATATCACGCCGTTACGCTGTCGAAATCACACCAATTTTCTAAGCCAATATCATTGTGTAGTGAATACCATGCCCATTTCTCCATCAAGGGTATTCACCTTTATGCACATTTACTTATTGATTGTAATGTTTCATGTACTAATTCCACATTCCTTTATCGTTGAATAAATGATTATGTTTTATTAATCCATGTTTTATGATCCATGTGGCACACTTATGCATGAAATGAAATGTTTAAGAAGGGTGCGCCCTTTATAGCGCTCCAATGCATTGGGTAAAGTATAGCATCATGATACGTCATGTGAAATTAGTGTTTACTCATGCTAATTCAAGTGCAACGAGGGTTTACTCGTGCTTCAAGTGCAATGAGGGTTTACTCATGCTCCATGTGCAATGAGCCTTGTCTCATGCTAATTCAATGTTAAGTGTTGTTGCCACATTCCCATGCTATGATTATTATGCTTTATCATGCCTCTATGTTCATGTTTCTATTATTCTCTATTGATATGCCTATTTCCTAACATGTATTTCACTCCTCATGTTATTCATTGTTTACTCCCTTATTGGGCTTTATAGCTCACCCTTTTCTTATGCATGTCCTCAGGTTATCCCATGCAATGCTAAGTACGAAGGAATGTAGTGGTCATGTAAAGGACGTTTTCAATAAGGATTTTGTATTTCAAGTTTAAAGTTTTTATGTAATGATCCTAATCCCCAAAGACACTAAACCTCTCGATCTTCTTTGTTGGATCAAGTGAAGTTTTATGTAATAAAGCATGTTTAAGTTGTTATAAAAAGAAGGGTTGTCATAGTTGGTATCAGAGGATAGGTTTAGTTATTTTTGGGATTAGGAAACCCTAGTAAAGCCTTAGATACAATACTAAGCATAATAAAAACATCCCTAAGTTTTGGTAAATACTAAGTAAGTGGTTTATCAAACAAATACATCCCTGTCTGGATACGAGCAGGTAGAGGCGGCTCTGGCACAGATGTATCCTAGGGGTAAAATCCGAAAACACCGCTTTGAGCTAGACTCGAACGGGAACTGGTGCACGACAACGGGCCTTGCTGCACTCTTGGTTACGACACTCCCGGGGGATATGTTTTGATAAATTCACAATCTTAGTATGAACCCTTATTAAGGGAAAAAATGCCCCTAAGAATATATGTTAGAAGGAAGATCATGAAAATCCTGGATTGAATCCTATAGACTCATGAGTTAAAGAGATTAAAGTTTATTTATAAGTCATCAACTTTTGTCTTTGGATTACCCTTTATGTGTTACCCCTATCTTTCTTTTATTCCAGCCAATGGCCGGTAATAGGAGAACTCGGGCTAACAACCGTTGTGAAGATCAGTGTGATGATTGTACTTATGAGATGCCCAATCCAATGGGAGCGGGAATCGCGAACTTTGTCATGCTTCTCTCTCAGATAACTCAAGTTTTGAATAGAAACACTGGTCAAGAGGAATGTTCAACCCCCCCTAAGAAAGAACAAGTCGCTATTGAAAGATTCATGAGACAAAGGCCTCCTACTTTTAGTGGATCATCCGATCCCACGATCGCTGAACAATGGATCAACTCCATTGAAAAGATATTCTCCATCCTCCAATGCTCTGAAAAAGATAAGGTTCTCCTGGCGGCTTATCGTATGGAGGGTGAAGCTGATCAATGGTGGACGTTGATCAAAAATACGAAGCCTGTGGAGGAGATCGAGGCTTTGGAATGGAAGGAATTTTGAAAGATGTTTTTCGATAAATATTTTCCGCGCACCCTCCGTCTTATGATGGAAAGGGACTTCCTTTCCCTCAAGAAGAAAGATGAAGAATCTGTGGGAGCGTACGAGGAAAACTTCACAAGGCTTGCACGATATGCTTCCGACTTTGTCGTTACCCCCGAATACAAGGTTGACCGCTTCTTTGGTGGGATGAAGCCTAGCTTGTGGAAAGCATTAGCGATCCGTGACTTCGACAGCTATGAGGAAATTGTCCGATGTTCCCTCAAGGTTGAAATGGAGATTGGAGAATCTCAGGGGTATCATGGGGACAAGAAGCGTAATGTGGACTTCAATGCTGGTGGTCCGATGGATAAATCCAACGGCACTAAGAAGTTCCAGCACCCCACTTGCCAAAAGTGTGGAAAGAAGCACCCTGGAAATTGCCTTAGGGGGACAAGAAAATACTTCAAGTGTGGAAGAGAAGGGCACCTAGCTGTTAACTGTCAGCAAGAAGGACCCGCGGCTACGACAGAGTGGAGGAACGCTCCGTTCGAACCTCAACGCGTTGTTCAATGCTTCAAATGCAAAGAACCGGGTCATTTTGCGAATCAGTTCCCTAATATAAGGGTTATCGGAGGCAACCAGCAACCTCCAAGACAGCAAGAAAGAAACTTTGCCATCACTTCTGCCGAAGTGAACCCCGACAACGAAGTGGTGACAGGTATGCTAGTTATTCATTCAAGAATAGCAAACGTACTTTTTGATTCAGGTTCTATGCATTCTTTTATATCTCAAAAGTTTAGTAGAACAATCCTTGCACCACCACAAATCATGGAAGTAAAGATGTCGGTGAGTACGGAAAATGGGGAAATCATTGCATCCCATGAGTATAAGTCCTCCCCTGTTATAATATGTGGATTGAATTTCCCGGAAAATCTCGTCATACTCCCTTTGGTGGAATTTGATGCAATTCTTGGCATGGATTGGCTTTCCTTATATAGAGCCAACATAAATTGTCGGGAGAGGGAAATCACACTCCATATGGAGAATCGACCCCCGATTCTTTACAAGTGTCAGGAGGAAGATGAATCTCCTTTAGCTCCATCATCTCAAGCATAGATATTACTGCCTTATGAGCACGCATATCTGGCTCAGATGATTAAGTCCAAGGAAGAAACCACCCTTGAAGAAATGCCTATTGTGAGGGAATTCGCTGAAGTATTTCCTGAGGAACTTCCTGGTCTTCCTCCAAGAAGAGATGTTGAGTTCTCAATTGAACTTATACCTGTGGCTCTACCAATATCCAATACTCCATATAGAATGGATGTGGTTGAGCTTGAAGAACTGAAGAAACAACTACAGGAGAATCTGGATAAAGGGTTTATACGCCCAAGTGCATCACCATGGGGTGCACCAGTCCTCTTCGTCAAGAAGAAGGATGGGTCAATGCGGCTTTGCATTGATTATCGTGAACTTAACAAAATCACGATAAAGAATATGTATCCTCTCCCAAGAATCGATGACTTGTTTGATCAGCTGCGTGGAGCACAATACTTCTCCAAGGTCGACTTGCGGTCGGGATATTATCAAGTAAGGGTGAAGAAGGAAGATATCCCCAAGACTGCTTTTCGTACAAGGTACGGGCACTATAAATTCATAGTAATGTCTTTCGGACTCACCAATGCTCCAACAATATTCATGGACTTGATGAATAGAGTCTTTAGAGATTACCTTGACAAATTTTTGGTAGTCTTTATAGATGATATTCTAATATACTCTAAAACCAAGGAGGACCATGAGGAGCATTTAAAAACTATACTAGAGACTTTGCGCAAGGCGAAGCTCTATGCAAAGTACAGCAACTGTGAGTTTTGGTTGAAGGAGGTCTCATTCTTGGGTCATATCATCACAAGCAATGGGATATCTGTGGACCCCTCCAAAACAGATGCAATTGAGGGATGGCCGAGGCCAACATCGGTAACTGATATCCGTAGCTTCTTGGGGTTAGCTGGATATTATCGACGATTTGTGAGAAATTTCTCACGATTGTCCAACCCTCTTACCAAGCTAACTCGAAAGGGAGTAAAGTTTTCTTGGAGTGATGAATGCGAAGAAAGATTCAAGGAGTTAAAAAGGAGGCTAATCACTGCACCCGTGCTCACTTTACCCACAAGTGGGTAGATTTTTGTGGTATTCAGTGATGCTTTGAAGAAGGGCTTAGGATGTGTGCTGATGCATAATGATAAAGTGATATCCTATGCCTCAAGGCAGTTGAAAATCCATGAGCGAAACTATCCAACGCATGATCTGGAGTTGGCGGCGGTGATCTTTGCCTTGAAAATCTGGCGGCATTATCTCTATGGAGAGAAATGTGAGATATATACTGACCACAAGAGTCTTAAATATATATTCACACAGAAAGAGCTTAATATGCACCAGAGAAGATGGATAGAGCTCATCAAGGATTATGACTGTTCAATACATTACCACCCTGTGAAGGAGAACAAGGTGGCGGATGCCCTAAGTAGAAAGGATCCAGTAATTCTATCAATGATGAGAATTGAGAAGGATCCAATCTTCTTAGACTTGATGAAGATGGACGTGGGAATCATAAAGAAGGGAACATCATCAATCCTTTCACAAATTAAATCTCAACCATCCCTTTTGGAAAGGTTAAAGGATGCCCAAAAGGATGATGCGAGAATCCAAGAAAAAGTGGAAGCTATCAAAAAGGGAAAATCCTCAGAGTTTAATGTTAATGAAGAAGGAATTGTGAGGTTTGGGAAAAGTCTATGTGTCCCATCAAGTTCGGAGCTGAAGAAGGAACATTTGGATGATGCACATAGTTCAAATTTCTCTATTCACCCAGGGAGCACAAAGATGTATCGAGATCTCCGAGAAAACTTTTGGTGGGATAATATGAAGAAGGAGATCGCCGAATATACATCAAAGTGCCTGGTGTGTCAGCAAGTGAAGGCAGAGAGGCAGAAGTCTAAGGGGATGATGCAACCATTTCCCATACCAGAATGGAAATGGGAGAACATCACCATGGACTTCGTCACTGGACTTCCAAGGACATCCAAAAGCAACAATGCAATCTAGGTTATTGTGGATCGTCTTACAAAGACTGCACACTTCATTGCTATTCGATAGGATTTCTATTTGGATCAACTGGCATGGATATATATCAGGGAAGTGGTACGGTTGCATGGAGTACCACTATCTATTGTGTCTGACCGAGATCCAAGATTTACCTCTATGTTTTGGAAGAGTCTTCAACATGCTCTGAATACTGAACTAAACATCAGTACGGCCTATCATCCTCAAACTGATGGCCAATCCGAGCGGACTATCCAAACACTTGAGGATATGTTGAGAGCATGCTCAATGGACTTTAAAGGAGGATGGGATCAACATCTTCCTCTAGTTGAGTTCTATTATAATAATAGTTTCCACTCGAGCATCAAAATGGCACCATATGAAGCCCTATATGGGAAAAGGTGTAGAACACCGGCATGTTGGGATGAGGTCGGTGAACGTAAGCTGCTTGGACCAGAAATGGTCGAAGAAATGGTGGAGAAGGTGAAAACCATTTAGCAGCATATCAAGACAGCCCAAAGTTGACAGAAGAGTTATGCAGATAATCGTCGACGAGACCTTGAGTTTAAAGTCGGAGACATGGTGTTTTTACGCATATCTCTGTGGAAGAAGGTCATGAGGTTTGGAAAGAAAGGGAAGTTAAGTCCAAGGTGCATCGGCCCCTTCGAGATTCTTGATCGTGTTGGGGGTGTGGCCTATCGACTAGCACTTCCACCTACTATGGCCAAGGTGCATGATGTCTTCCATGTATCCCTCTTAAGGAAGTACATACTAGACCCTTCACATGTACTCTCTTCTGAGGTGGTACAATTAGAAGACGATCTTTCTTTTGAGGAGCAACCAGTGAAGATCTTGGATCATAGAGAAAAAGTTCTACGAAATAAGACAATGCCCCTCGTCAAGGTATTGTGGAGAAACCACAAGTTTGAAGAAGCAACATGGGAGTCGGAGGATATGATGAAGCTGAGTTACCCACATTTGTTTTAGTGTGGTAAAAGGAAAATTTCGAGGGCGAAATTTCTTAAGGGGGGAATGTTGTAACGACCCAAAGTTTCATTAATGGAAAATCCCTCTTGATCCAGTTAAATGTATCTTTATGAAAAATGTTTTTATAAGATGTCAACTTCTTTAGTTTTATGTTAAGATTTTTGACCGTTACTTTTATAGCCGTTGAACAGTGATCATCTGAGTAGTATAAATATAAGGCTTTAACGAAACCATTTCTACTCAGACAAAGGAAGCGATGGCCTCATCCAGTAGAATTGCCCCTTACGAAGCCCATTTGTCGGAGCTCGGAAAGGAGGTGGCGTCTTTGGGATTTTCCCTTGACCAAGCCCAAGCTGAGCTTCATCAAGTCAAGCTCGAACGTGATCGTCTAAGGGAAAATTGGAAGTTGATAGAGATTACCACTCGAGCGATGTTATCCGAGCAACCCCAAGAGTCTGTCACCATCGCACACCTTACCCTTAGGTCTTATGCGGCTATTTTAAGGGGTTATGTAACAAATAAGTAGAACCATGTTCATGTACATTTTTTTTGTATACAATAATGAATATAATTTCTAGTCATTTTTGATACATTGTAATTAGTTTTTAATGTACAAATGGTGTTTTTAGTTATTATTTAATTATGAATTATATTTTATTAAATTAAAGGATTTTTGAATTAAATAATATTTTAATAATATATTATTATTAATATTAAATTATTTTTTATTAAATATAAATGATCTTATAATTTTATGAATGCAATTAAAATTTTTATTAAGGTTTGAAAGCCATTTCTGTCAAAACCCGCGAATTTTTTTATAAATGTCGGTTTTTTTTTTAAAAAGTGAAAATTAACATATTTAAAAAATTATTTAGATAAAATAAATATTATTTTTGGAATCAGGATGTCGAAATTATCCAACGGTGAATTTTTCATAATTTTCTGAGACAGTCAAATTTTTGGGTAAAAATTAAATACCATTTAAATATATAATGTGTTTTATGACATCATAATGACCCAATGGTGATGTAATAAAATACCATAATCCTTATGTTCGGCCAATATGTGTTTTATCATTAAAATAATGAGGTTTTGGGTTCGTTTGACTTACTTTTCAAAGCATTAATGGATCCCTCAAGACTTATTCAACACTTCGCCTTTTTAAATTAATTTCAATGGGAGTGTGACTCACCTCCCCATAAGCAACCCTATTTTTTTTAATAAGTTCGGACCTTGGACTTGTAAAATATTTTTTTCCTCTTTCCTTTTCCAGAAACCATGGGCAAATACTGTGTGATGGTTTATGGTTTGGATTATTTTAATATAAGGGGTCCCAAACCCAAATAATAAAGAATTCTCTCACCTTTCCTATATAAACCCACCCAAGCTCCCACTTACTCCTCACTCAAAGCCCTTGAAGTTCTTCCAACCTCTTCCCTACTCTCTCTAGAATCCTCCCAAGGTTCCCCAAGCTCCCAAGAAGCCTCTCACAAGCCTCCCTCTAGCCTTTGGAAGCACACTTCCAAGTAAGGGTTTTTCTTCCTTTCTCATTTTTGTCAATTTTCTTTAAGTTGTATTGACCTTTTAATTTCATTTATGAATGTTGGGGTATGGTTTCGCACCTCTCCCATACTGCCCTATTATTGTTTGAATGATGGGAGACCCCTTTCTCTCTCATTAAATGCCTCCCATGTACACCTGTTACTATGCCGAAATTCCGAAAGGAACCTTTTTCTCCTCTTTTATATTCAAGCAATACTTTTGTATCATGAATCTAAATTCCTTTTCAACTGTTGGGACATGTATCTATATGACCTTCTTACTGTCCATTACATGTAAATATGATGAGGAACCCCTTTCTCTCTCATCAGACTTTTTTTATGAATTCTTATATCACGCCGTTACGCTGCCGAAATCACACCGATTTTCTAAGCCAATATCATTGTGTAGTGAATACCATGCCCATTTCTCCATCAAGGGTATTCACCTTTATGCACATTTACTTATTGATTGTAAAGTTTCATGTATGAATTACACATTCCTTTATCGTGTAATAAATGATTATGTTTTATGAATCCATGTTTTATGATCCATGTGGCACACTTATGCATGAAATGAAATGTTTAAGATGGGTGCGCCCTTTATAGCGCTCCAATGCATTGGGTAAAGTATAGTATCATGATACGTCATGTGCAATGAGTGTTTACTCATGCTAATTCAAGTGCAATGAGGGTTTACTCGTGCTTCAAGTGCAATGAGGGTTTACTCATGCTCCATGTGCAATGAGCCTTGGCTCATGCTAATTCAATGTTAAGTGTTGTTGCCACATTCCCATGATATGATTATCATGCCTTATCATGCCTTTATGTTCATGTTTCTGTTATTCTCTATTAATATGCCTATTTCCTAACATGTATTTCACTCCTCATGTTATTCATTGTTTACTCCCTTATTGGGCTTTATAGCTCACCCTTTTCTTATGCATGTCCTCAGGTTATCCCATGCAATGCTAAGTACGAAGGAATGTAGTGGTCATGTAAAGGAAGTTTTCAATAAGGAATTTGTATTTCAAATTTATAGTTTTTATGTAATGATCCTAAGTCCCAAAGACACTAAACCTCTCGATCTTCTTTGTTGGATCAAGTGAAGTTTTATGTAATAAAGCATGTTTAAGTTGTAATAAAAAGCAGGGTTGTCATATGGGGGTCAAGGAATTCCTGAAGGACATCACCTACAAGGGCTGGTTCAGGCTGTTACTTGAGATAGATCCTGCCGTCAAGATGCTAGGACGGGGAAAATGGTTCCCAACCACGACTCAGAGGAGCAAGGATGGGTCATACTGGAAGACCCTAGAGGCAGGGCAATACCAATCATGGTGCTACCGCGTCATTGAGGCCCGGGACCCGAACGTCCGGTATGCCGGGTTCCTTGCCGCCTTTCGGAGCGGGTGGCTCCTGCCGATGCGGGACACGAGGATGGGCGTCCGTCCAGCGACTTTGGTGATGGCAGGCTCCATGGATGCCATCAAACGGTTCAACTTGGGTGTCCTCGTGATGGCCAAGAATTATACCATCCTAGGGTGCATCTCACGAGGGGGGTCACCTCGGAGAGTCTGTGGTCCCTTCCAGATCTTCCATGGCTGGGTGGTGGCTCATCTCGGCAGGTATACTTTCCCAAACTTCGTCTGTCCTCCGGGAAATGGCTTGCGACCGTCCGTGCTAAACATTGCAGGGGTGGCGCCATTGACACTCAAAGTGGAGGGCTTGAGGATCCACATTGGAAACCATGCCAACTTCAACTTCAGCCCGTTCCCCACCCCGGTTGTCCAGCTGGTGGACAATGGGCGAGGCTCTCTGGAACAGCAGGAATACTTCCAGAGCATTCGGGGCGGGGTGCTCATGGCTCGGATCAACGGGAAGGTGATCTGCGAGCGCTACGTGCTATCTCGATTCGCCAGGCAGTTTGGGTGCCTTCAACGAATGCCAAAGAAAGTATTCACAGCTATCTGGAAGGAGAAGAATCCATGCGTCCTGCGCCAGATGTGGTTGATGTTTACCACTTTCGGCTCTGGTGACATCGTTACTCTTCCTCCCACCGGGGTCGATGCTGGCCTAGCAACCGAATATGCTGAAAACTGGACCATTGCATACCCTGAGGGGCTCTTATGCAAGCGCACCCAGCAACTCGAGGTTACTCACGCAGAAACCGGGCGACGAGAAAGAAGGCACGGTGCCTTCGAAAGGGGAGAACCAAGGGCGCGTCAGGAAGCGAGGCCTGAGCTGGCTGGGAATTTGGTAGCAGGAACATCACATGGTGCGGCCACGTCCTCGTTACCCGTAGGGGGTCACCTGAGGCGGCCAGGGAACTGCCCGGGAAGCAGATAAGATATCTGCTCGAACCTTCCCAAGACGCAATTCTCCCAGTACTGTGGTCGGCCTGGATGACCCTGCGGCAATCACTGAGCGTTGAAGCCCTCTGGCAGAAGATAATGCAGAACATGATCCAACTGCCAGAGGTCAGGCTCGTTCGAATTACCAACCGAGTGAACTTCCATCGTCGGCATGCTTATCTGACGTCCATGGATGCATACGCACGCCAATGGGGGTGGCGTGCGGAGCCAACTTTCCTAGTGAAAGTGATGCTCGGCCAGGAGCATGATCCGGAAGCGATGCCGCCGGGAGAAGGTGACAGTGATGAGGAGTCGGAGGGGGAGGAGGAAACCGGAGAGGACAAAGGTGAGGGATAAGATGTAGAATAGGATACCGAAGGTGAGGGGTCGCAGGGGGAGACCTACCAATGGAGTCTCTGAGAGAGCGGAAAAATTTCCTACTCTGATCTAGACATAACCGAGATTCTTGAGGTTTGTCTCTGTTTTCATTCATTCCCCTCATTCATCCATTCTACTTTCCAACATCTAAAGCACTTCCCCATCCTACTCAGGAGCAGCTTAGCGGTGGACGGGCATCCCCACCAGAGGAGGGTGGAGAGGAACCAGTGGGACATTATTGGGATCCGACACCCATCATTGAATTAACCAGCACAGAGGGGTCTCCCCTTATGGCAGCTCCTGCAGTGGCCGGAACATTGGGGACCAATGCTATGGATTACTGTAAGTCTCACGCTTCACTACTGGTGCTTGGTGTCAAAAGATCCCGTCTGACCAGCGTATGCCCTGCGTAGTGATCTCAACACTGGAGACACGTCAGGCAGCGGAGCTCGGGCCATCCGTGAGTAGACCAGCGGCGGACAAACCTCCTCGCTCGGAACATTCTCTCTACACTGATCCGGCCCCGACAATTGATTAACAGGGGGTGGAGGACATCAGCGGCGCTGTTCCTGAAACACGGTCGAAAGCTGGTGGAGGCATCATTGCTGCTGGGGCGAGAGAAGGTCACCTGTACGTCGAGGATTCTATTCCTCACGAAGACATCCCTGGGGTGGATCCTACTGCCGATCTGTTGGAGGCCTTCCCCCTATACCGACCCGCTGACCCTGAGGAGATTGATGACTCAGACTCAGAGGCCGCCGAGGAGAGCCGGATGACATGACGCAAAGGGTGGAAGTGTATCCAGCGCTTCCTTAGGCAGCCCCAGTTGGATTGGATGAGGCGGATGGGATCCCTTCAGACCTGGATGCGCTTCTTGTGCATCGGAGGGGCTGACGCTCAGCGCCTTCTTCTGGCAGTCCGTGATTACATGGCCGAGAAGATACACAAGAGCACATGGCGCACCGACATTTACCAATGCTGCGAAGGATCGGCGAGCACTCAAGAGCTGCTGAGGGTAGAGCAGGAAGTCCGACACCTCGAAGGGCAGGTGGTAGATAAAGAGGCCTTCATCGCAACATGCTCTGCGCTCATAGAGCAACTGACGGTCTAGCTAGTTGATGCACATGAACAACTAGTGGAGGCGAGTCGCCAGATGATCGTACTTCAAACCGAGTGGGCACAGGCACAAGCTAGGGCTAGCGAGCTGCGCTCTATGGTGGCCAATGAGGAGAGAGACTTCAAAGAGCGAGAAGTGGTGCTGGAGACTACCATCCAGAGGGTATCAGCGCTGGAAAGATCACTTCAGCACGCTAAACCTTGAGGTCTTTGTTTTTTCCATCTCATGAACTTTCTTCTTGTACTGCTCATCGTCTCAATCCAATACATGGCCACATCCATTCATTTGTAACCTTAGTTTAATGCGCTCAACCATAGTTTCGAAGCGAATAACAACTCATCCCTAGGCTCTTGTGGGTTGTGCCCAACGCAAGGAGCAGAAGGTGCTCGTACTGTCATTTAGTTCAATTGTGGGGCATTGACCATGCTTCTGGCATCCAAATTTGGGCATGGACTTCTGAGGATACCCCTGAGATAATTGATGTGTCAACTTCTCAATGTGCCCTTACACACAAGCGGGGCAATGTAGGGGGCATTGAAATCCATCCGAACACAGGGGAATGGAGAGGAAGGGTGAATCACGCTGCCCAAATTTGGAACCCAATGGGGCGCAACCATGGAGAATAAATGTCAACCATGGCGGAAACACAACATCCATATCACGTTGGCCCGGAATGGGAGGACAATAAATGAGGGCTGACCGCTGACCATGTTCGCAACACGAGGCCTAACTCAAATATCGTTGGTCAGTTTTCCGGAACGTTGGCCCAGGATAGTAGGCGTACCATGGGTCAAGAATCCATACTGTTAGGGGGTCACGTCAAACATGACCAGTTCTCCGGAACGTAGGCCCAGGATAGTAGGAAGACCATAGGTTGAGCATCCATACTGTTAGGGGGTCCCGTCAAACACGAAAGGAAATGAGGGTCCGAACAAGGGGGGATGCAAGGTGTGGAAGGTGGAGTGGTGTTTTGTTCGAACAGAGTCCAACACTCCCGAAATTGCGCCACCATGGCGAAGGCGCATTAGGCGGATGGACCAACCTGATCATGGGTCGTCCCAATTTCCAAGCAGGACCTCTTTGGCGAGAGAACTGCTACTTCCCATTATTACCATGGGGCATCCCGAACAAGCTCGGGGTAGATATCCCGATTACACCACTTCCAATGAAGTTGGGCCGAGCGGCCAACAATAAGGAAGGATGGGGTTTACTAATCCCGGGGTCTGGACCCAAGACGAAATGTCTGGGCGGTCCAACGTATCTCATAAAGATGAGAATCAAGCCACACGTAGTTCTGAAAATACAGTTTAACATCATGCGGGATGAAATACAGTTTATCATCATGCGGGACGAAATACGGATCATAGTTTTAGTTCTTAGAGATTAGACCGTAAGGATCTTAGTTTTAGGTATTAGAGTTGGGACCGTAAGGATCTTAGTTTTAGGTATTAGAGCTTGGACCATAAGGATCTTAGTTTTAGGTCTTAGAGCTCGGACCGTAAGGATCTTAGTTTTAGGTCTTAAAGCTTGGACAGTAAGGATCTTAGTTTTAGGTCTTAGAGCTCGGACCGTAAGGATAGGAGAAACAGACACATGGCCAGGCGGTTACAAAACCCGACGTGATGGAGGACCTAAGCCCTACATAACATGTGCTCTCCGGGGAAATGCTCGAGTCGAGGGACCGAACACGAAGGTTGGATGGACCCACGGGGAAGTTCCCCAGGCGTTCTTACATATCTCCTGAGGATGAGAATCAAGCTATATGTAGTTCTAAAAGTGACATGGTAAGATACCAGTGCCAAGGGAAAAGGGGAGTGCGGGCGTGGCCCTTGCACTAAAAGAAGCATCATTTGATAAATCTTGTTTGTCCTTTAAGGTGAGTGGTTTTTTGTTGTGAAGCGATAGGCCCAGAGTAGTAGGCCATGGTGTCGCCACAAGCATCAAGCCATGATAGGCATTGACAAATGGCATGGCATAAAACCAATACCCAACGTGATGTCCTCTACAACGAGTTCACCACAATGTAGTGTCATTTTTCATCGTGATGCTAGGATGATAATGTCACACATTAGGGTCGTGTGATGGGACCAACAACACAGTTTAAGGTCATTTGGTTTGGACCAACAGCACAGTTTAAGGTCATATGGTTTGGACCAACAGCACAGTTTAAGGTCACATGGTTTGGACCAACAGCACAGTTTAAGGTCATATGGTTTGGACCAACAGCACATTTTAAGGTCATATGGTTTGGACCAACAACACAGTTTAAGGTCATATGGGTTGGACCAACAACACAGTTTAAGGTCATATGGTTTGGACCAATAGCATAGTTTAAGGTCATATGGTTTCGACCAATAGCACAGTTTAAGGTCATATGGTTTGGACCAACAGCAGAGTTTAAGGTCATATGGTGTGGACCAATAGCACAGTTTATGGTCAATATGGTATGGACCAACAGAACATTTTAAGGTCATATGGTTTGGACCAACAGCACAGTTTAAGGTCATATGGTTTGGACCAATAGTATAGTTTAAGGACATATGGTTTGGACCAATAGTATAGTTTAAGGACATATGGTTTGGACCAACAGCACAGTTTAAGGTCATATGGTTTGGACCAAACTGGAGAGGAGCCTCGGGCAAAGGGGCCTACAAGGGTTCAACAATCAGGGAGGGGAAACAAATGATAGCTCCCAGCTATGCTGGGCCCGAAACGCAATGTCTGGGTGACTCCTCACTCACCTAAGGGGATGAAGGTCAAGATGCACAAAACCCATAAAGAAGATACCCATGAACATACTCTAGCGCTTAGATCGCGGGAGCCCCAAGAGACACCATTACGCAGCTCGGTCTGCCTGATGTGCGAGGGTGTACTGAGGGTTAGTACAAGGAGTGTCGAGATTCCACCTTGACGCGGCGGGGCGGAACATGACATTAACCATGCCACCAGCATTCAAGGCCTGGGGGAACAGGCGTGACGACTGAGGATTACTGTTGACCATTTTTGCAACACAGTATCCTGTCGCGTTAGCCATGGGGAAAAAATGAGCATCAACCGCTGACCATGTTCGTAACATGGGACTTGTATCAATCTTTTGTCTGAAACCCTCGGGGGCGTTAGCCCATGATGGTAGGAGAGCCCTTGGGCATTATATCCAGGTCGTTCTTGGGGGTCCCTCCGGGTATGAAGGATGACGGGGGCCCGAATGAAGTGGAACACAAAGCTTGACAAGTGGATGTAACTTGCCTAAGTCGAATCTGGCACTCCAAGTTCTAGACCTGAGTGACTTTAGCACATTAGAAGACCACTGGAAAGGGTCAGAGGGCTCAGTCCGAGAGCGGCCAAAAGATGGCGGATCCCTGGGCAAAAGTGGGGGCGTAATGCCAAACACCCTGGGCATCGGGAGATCGTGGGATCTGCTAATAGATGGGGCTGGACCTGACATCTAGGTGTTCAGGCGTTCCTATATATCCCATAAGGATGGGAATCAAGCTAGACGTAGTTATTGACATGCGTCTTTAAATGCCATTGGACAGAGGAGGGCTAAACCCTGATGACAGGGTGTGAGGGGTGCAGTTATCGCAAACCCGATGTGAATGGGGACATAATCTCACACCACGCCACGCGACCCTATGGTCGAAGTCCCAAAGGCGAAACAGACGTAACAGAGGACCTCAAGTTGGACCCAAAGACGAAAGTTCTGGGCATTCCTACATATCCCATTAGTATGGGAATCAAGCTAGATGTAGTTCTGGCAATACAGTTTAACGTCATGTTGGACGAAATATAGGTCTTAGTTTTAGGTCATAGAGCTCGGACTGTGAAAAGGGAAGAACCAAAAGAGGATCTTAGTTTTAGGTCTCAGATCTCGGACCATGGAGCCTAGATGCAGGGCAGAGTGTAGTTTAAGGTCGTACTGGACCATACAGTTTAAGGTCATGCAGGACCATACACTTTAAGGTCATGCAGGACCATACAGTTTAAGGTCATGCAAGACCATATAGTTTAAGGTCATGCAGGACCATATAGTTTAAGGTCATGCAGGACCATACAGTTTAAGCAACGTACTTTTTGAGGAACCTGGCGTTGGTGGGAGGAGTGGTATGATCACCATCCATAGTCACTAGGGAATACACACCATTAGGATAGACCTTATGGAAAATAAAAGGTCCCTCCCACTTGGGATCCAACTTGGTTGGTTTCCTGCCGGGAATCATTGTTGCTTTGAGAGCCTACACCAAGTCACCTTGCAGGAAGGAGCGGAGGTGAACCTTCTTATCGGAATCTCGAGCCATCCTGCTCTGATGCCTTTCCATGTTATGTAAAGATCCTAGCCTACTTTCGTCCAGTGCTTCCAATTCGGCTAGAAGGATCTTGGAAACTCTGTCCGACGCTTGCTGGTCGTAGACCGCCGTGCGCAATGAGGGAAGTTGGACCTCGATGGGAAGGACGGCCTCAGCTCCGTATACCAGGGAATAAGAGGTCACCTGGGTGGAATTGCGAGTCGTCGTCCTATAATCCCAGAGGGTGTTGGGGAGCTTGTATAGTCAACTTTTCTTGTTCTGGCCAACCATTTTTTGCAGAATTTTAGAGAGGGTTTTTGTTAAACGCCTTAATCTTTCCATTCGCCTGCGCATGATAGCGGGAGGTGTGGTTAGAGAGAATGTTGTACTTGGCGTACAATCTCTTCAGCTCGGCTGCTCGGATGTTGGTTCCGTTATCCGTGAGGATAGCGTGAGGTATTCCAAACTGGTGAATGATATTTGAACTCACGAAGTCGGTGATAGAACCATCCTTGACTTCCCTAAGAGGGGTTGCCTCTGCCCACTTTGAGAAGAAATCTGTGGCGGTTAAGATGAACCAGCACTGGCGGGCCGTCGCCGGTGGGTAAGGACCTACCATATCCAACACCCATACTGCAAAGGGACAAGAATACTTAGTAGTATCGAGAGGTTCCGGTGGCCGATGCACAAAGTTAGCATGAACATGGCACACATGACACCTCTTGGCATACTCGATGCAGTCATGGATCATAGAGGGCTAGAAGTATCCCAGTCTCCGAATCTGGGGGGACAACTTCGACCAGGCCTGGTGGGTGCCACAGGAGCCAGCGTGCACTTCCTTCATGACCTATAGGATCTCAACTCCTTGAAGTCAACGGAGGAGAACACCGTCAAACCCGCGCCTGTAAAGGAGCTACTCAAGGATGGGACCGATTTGAAGGGTGAACTGTGGTATGCGGTGCCAGATTCGTTCCCGTTATGCTCTGTCCATCGGATGATTTTCGTGCCGAAGATATTCAACCAAGGGTGTCCTCCAGTCAGGAACTGTCTTGATCACCACGCCTGAAGCCCCGGGGGGTCCGGACGCGGGGGGCACTAGTGGTGAGATGGTTCACTTGCGGGCCACAATCGCCCACCGAGATAACAAGAGCAATGAACTTCGGTGCGCCACATGGATGATTAGGTCATCCTGTTCGGGCTCTGCGAGTGATGCAGTCAAGATGTCAAAGCATCTACTCGACTGTTCTGTGATCGGGGAACGTGAATGATATCTAGTCAGGATGGGAACATAGCCATTAGATGGAGGGTACACTCTAGCAACGGCACGATTTATGGCTTCCTGACAGCGTAGTCACCGTTAACCTGCTTGATGACTAGCTCAGAGTCCCCTTTTACATACAGGTGGGGTATGTCAACCTCCAGAGCCAACTCGAGGCGGGTTATGAGGGCATCATATTCTGCCTCATTTATGGTGTATCCCTCTGAAAACAAGAAAGAATATGGAAGAACGACTTGCTCCGGGGTGATGAAGATGATACCCAGACCCACTCTGTTAAGCCTAGGATCGTTGAGCCTTTTACCAGTAGGGCTTCAGGAGGCGCCATCAAAGTGCATCTGCCCGCATGGGGTGGCGTGATCGACTGAGAGGATTGCCTCATCAGGAAAGCCCAAATCCAGTGGCTGGTCCGCAGGGGTTGGATGAGAAGCTAAGAATTCTGCCAACGCCTGTCCTTTGACGGCCTTCTGAGGTAGTAACCTAATCTCAAACTACTGGAGGATCACCGCCCAGTGTGCCAATCGGCCGGTCAACATAGGCCGACTCAGGATGTATTTCAATGGGTCTACCCGAGAGACCAGCTGTACCTCATGGTGCTGCAAGTAGTGCCGCAATTTCTGTACGGCGAATACAAGCGCCAGGCAGCTCTTCTCGATGGGAGAGTATCTAACTTCCGCATCGAGGAGCATGCAGCTGAGGTAGTAGAGGCTATTCTCCATTCCATCTTTATTCTTTTGGGCGAGAAGGACGCCGAGGGATCGCTCCAGGGTGGTCACATAAAGGACCTACGATTTTCCGAGAACGAGTGGAATCAGGACCAGAGGTCAAAGAAGATACTGCTTGACTTCCTCAAAAGCAGTCTGGCACCCTTCATCCCACCCATAAGCGGCGCCTTTCTTCGTGAGCAAAGAAAAGGGCTTACAATTGCCGGCCAGATTCGGAATGAATCGGCGTATAAAGGCTAAGTGGCCTTGGAGGCCTCGAAGCTCCCGAATATTACTCGGGGGAGGCATCTGACTAATGGCCTTGATCTTCTCGGGGTCGATCTCGATACCTCGAAACATGACGATGAAGCTAAGAAACATTCCAGAGGTGACCCTAAAGGCACACTTCAACGGGTTCATCTTCAAGTGATGAGAACGGATCAAACCGAACACTTTCTCATGGTCTTTGAGATGGTCCTGGCACTGACGAGATTTAACCACCGGGTCATCTACATAGCACTCCACCAGCATCCCGAGGATCATCTTGAATATGCGGTGCATAGCCCATTGATAGGTGGAACCCGCATTTTTCAGGCCGAAGGGCATAACCTGATAGCAGAAAGTTCCCTGGGGGCCCTGAAGGTAGTGAACTGTTCATCCTCGGGGGCCATCCAGATCTGGTTATACCCAGAGTACCCATCCATGAAGAAGAGGGCTTGGAACCCGGCTGTTGCGTTGATCAAAAGCTCTGTCACGGGAAGGGGAAAGTCATCCTTTGGACAGTGTCGATTATGATCTCGGATGTCGATGCAGACCCTGATCTTCCCGTTCTTCTTGCTGACGGGCACAATGTTGTCTACCCACCTACGGTACTGGACTTCCCTGACGAATTTGGCCTTAATGAGCTTATCAAATTCGGCCTCAACCATGGAACCATGAAAGGGGTGCATTTTTCTGGGAGGCTACTTGATCCCGCGATGGTTTGCTGGGAGGCCAAGGCGGTGGACGACAACCTGGGGATCTAGTCCCAGCATCTCGTCATAACTCTAGGCAAACACATCACGGTGCTGTCTGAGGATGTCTATGTACTGTTGCCATTCCTCAGGAGGCATAGCAGTGGTGAACAATGTGGGTCTCGGGTCCGCCTCATTACCGAGGTTCACCTGTACCTTCTCGTCGACCATGGCGGAGACGCCCTCCTTAAAGGTAGGAGGAGCATCTTCCATGTCTTCTTCTCTGCTTGTGGAAGGATCGTCCACAGGGAGAGCCGTTTCAGGGCTTCTCGACCCTGATGGGGAGCTAGCACTGGCTTGGGCGGCAGAGGACATCATGACGGGAGACTCATGCACCGCGGAGACCGTAGCGACAAAGGCAGTTGATCCAATCCCATCCGGCATGTGGCCCAAGGGGCCACGCCTTACGACATCGAAGTAGTGGTGTCGCGTTGGCCTGATCCAGTCGATCTTGTCTCGGTGAAACATGCAGGTATGACGTACTACCGTTTCCATGAGCCCAACGTCCCGATATCGTATGTAGGTAGGAGGCTCGGGGATCACCTGGGCCTGGTTGGTGTAAGAGTACGAGGTAATTTCCTGCTGTCGCTTAGACCCGAAAATATGCATTCCTCTGGTACCCGAGACAACAAAGAACTCTCCCATATCAGGAGTCTTGGCCTCCAACCGATGGATTGGGAAGACAAATGCGTTATCCAAACCTGTCCAGGGATCACTCGTGACAGCAGCAGGCACAACCTCACTTGCCAGGATCTGCTTGTCCTTGCTCTTGTAATAGTCAGCGTCCAGGTAATGAGCTTCACAAGAGGCAAACGGGGAAGAATCTCCTTGGAGCACACCCACTCGACCCTTAAGGGAGTATTTGAGGCACTGATGGTATGATGAGGGAACCGCTGCGTGAAGACGGAGCCACGACATGCCCATCAACGCGTTGTAGGTAGTGTCCTGAGAGACAACCATGAATTCAGTATTGGCAATTAAGCCGCCGAACTGGGTCTTCTGACGAATCTTGCCGAGTGGAGTTTGCTTGGACCTGTTATACCCCTAGATTTTGAAGTCGGAGGGAGTTAAATCATCCTCGAACAACCCCAGTTTTCGCAGTGTTCGAGTTGGGATCAAGGTAATCCCAGAACCCGCGTCGACAAGATAGGGATGGACCTCCACGCCATTGAACTTTTCGGTGATGTACAGCAGGCGGATGAGCCCCTGTATGGGAGGGACTTCATCTTCACCGGAGAATGAGATAACCAACTGACATTCGACATCCTCAATAAGCTCAGTGTGGAAGGATTCTGCAGCAGCTACCTCCGTTTCAAACTGGAGGGGGCTCCTCAGAGCCTCGGCGAGCGCCTCACGCATTTCAGACGACAGGCGGAGGGCCTCAAGGATGAAAAGCCTCGCCAGAATGCCGGACAGATGCTTCAGGACATCATAATTTCGCACCAAACGCGATCTTCTGCTTACAGAAGGTCACTCTGCGATTGGGGGCATGACGGGCCCTGCTGGCGGGACCGGTGACTGACTGGTACTAGGCACGTCCCGCTGTTCACCAGCTGAAGCCCAGGAGGTGGCTTCCATGCTAGGGCCGTAAGGCCGTAGTCGGCCAGTGGCTGGGCTGGGCTGGTTGCGACGCGAGCAAGGTGATTACACCTGATCCAACAACACAAACAGTGGTGGAAGCGAACCTGTTGTCACCGGGTAAGGGAGCCGCGAGTGCTGCTCTCTATAATAGGCCGGCTACCTTGTCTCGGTGGCGTGCATGGCTTGATTGGAGGCAAAGACCGCTGGGCCCCGGTGATTCACGTAGTCATGGCTCCGTCGACGTTGGCGATGGCTGGGGACATTGGGTATGTTCACCTGGTACTCCTCGTCGTTGGGAGCCACAATGGGATTTACCAACTCTATGGTGTTAGCCGAAGCGTACCACGGGCTCTCGGGGAGGTTCACTTGGCACTCATCGTCGTCGGGAGCCACAAAGGGATTTACCAACTCTAAGGTGTTAACCAAAGCGTACCCCGGGCTCTCGGGGAGGTTCACTTGGCACGCCTCATCATCGGGAGACACTAAGGGATTTACCAACTCTACGGGGTTAACCGAAGCATACCCCTAGCTCTTGGGGAGGTTCACCTGGTGGTCCTCATCGTCGGGAGCCACAAAGGGATTTACCAACTCTACAGTGTTAACTGAAGAGTACCCCGGGATCTCGGGGAGGTTCACCTGGCGCTCCTCATCGTCGGGAGCCACAAAGGGATTTCCCAACTCTACGGAGTTAACCGAAGCGTACCCCAGGCTCTCGGGGAGGTTCACCTGGCGCTCCTCGTCGTCGGGAGCCACAAAGGGATTTACCAACTCTGCAGTGTTAACCGAAGCATACCCCGGGCTCTCGGGGAGGTTCACCTGGCGCTCCTTGTCGTCGGGAGCCACAAAGGGATTTACTAACTCTACGGTGTTAACCGAAGCATACCCCGGGCTCTCAGGTTCACCTAGAGCTCCTCGTCGTCGGGAGCCACAAAGGGATTTACCAACTCTACGGTGTTAACTGAAGCGTACCCTGGGCTCTCGGAGAGGTTCACTTGGAACTCTTCGTCATCAGGAGCCACAAAGGGATTTACCAACTCTACGGTGTTAACCGAAGCGTACCCCGGGCTCTCGGGGAGGTTCACTTGGCGCTCCTCGTCATCGAGAGCCACAGTGGGATTTAACAACTCTATGGTGTTAACCGAAGCGTACCCCGGGCTCTCGCTCGAGGAGTCATCCATTACCGGACGGGTTCTCGGAGGGATCCCCATTTCTGGGGGCATGAAATCGCCAAGCGTGCGAGAAGACGACGACAATGGAAGGGCGTGTTCTTTCTTCTTTCGCCACTGCCTTCTCTTCTGGGAAGAAGTAGGTCGGGATGACGATGTGGAAGCAGCGCTCGCAGATTCCGAGGGCTCTAGCTGGTCCAGGCGGTCACGGATGATGCCATGGGCACGGGCGACCGTCCTGCGGTCCATCCAGTCATTATACTTCCGGGACCCACGGTCGGAAACCTGTTCCCACCCATCCTCGTCGTCACTACTGCCATATGATCCCACGAAGACACCTGCCACCTGTGATGGGGATGGGCCCAACCTGACTATGTTGTTGTCAATCTGGTCTTGGACCCAGTCCTTGAACACATAGCATTGCTGGATTGTGTGTCTCAGGAACCAGTGATAAGGTCAATAGTTAGGGCGATCTGTGAGACACACCTCTTCTGGCATCAGGCACTCAGGCAGTCGCACGATCCTATGCTCCAAGGTGCTACTGAAATAACCGAGGACCTGGGCCTCGCCAAACGAGTAAGCCCGATTCCTTCTTCCTGGAAAGGGGACTCTTGGGCGCTGACAATGGCCAGGGGCCGGAGGAGCAGGCCAAGGAGGCGGAGCCGGATTACCTCGCCTAGGTGGTGGCGGTGCGTTACGCGAAGGCGCCTACCGATTCTGATGCGGTCGCTGCTGGGCCGGAGGCTGTGGGGGTGGACCCCTATGAGCCTGCTGAGATGGCCTCACCGGAAGAAACTCTAACTGTCTGGGGGCCTCTATCTACACCACATTAGCGGGCTCATATTTGGTGGCACTCATTGTAGAGATCATAGGAGGCAGGGGGCGTGCCTGACTGGCCTGTTGCAGGGCTTCTTCGAGGCGTTGAGCCTTGTCTGAGAAGTCCCGGAACCCTCCAGAGTAATTCTGTGTGATCATGGAGGGAACCATCTCCGCCTTGACGTTCCCGACACACATCGTCAATAATTTCTCCTGAGTCAGTGGCATGTCAAGGGAGTCTGTGAGCCCCTTCCACCGGGCGACGAAGTCCGCGACTCACTCGTCGGGCCTTTACTTGCACCTGAAAAGGTCTACAATGTTCATCTACCGGGTAGTGGAAATGAACTGGTAAATGAATTGTCGGCGAAGGTCCTCCCAGCTAGTCACTGATCCAACAGGGAGCTGGTTGTACCAAACAAACGCTGGTCCTTCCAGTGTCTTAACGAAGCACCGGAGCTTGGCAGCCTCCTGCTGCGCCGGAGTCCCTAACATAGGCCCGCACCTCAAGTTGAAGTGGGCCAAGTATTGTGGCAGGTCTCCGATCCCGTTAAAGGGGGAAAAAGTGGGGTTCCCAAATCCCGGCGGGGCCAGCATGTCATCCACCCATGCAGGGTACAGCTTTCCATCCGGTGGGATCGCCACATGCCGAGTTTCTTGGGCCTCGAAGCGAGCGATGAGTACTTCCATCAGATCATACGGATGCAGATTCCTATCCTGACGGGGATCTCTAACCACAATCGCATTTCCAGGATCTTCGATACGATAGTCGCGCTCAGCGGCTCGGGGGGCAGCTGGCGGAGCGACTCTCGGAGCGGCGGGAGGAAGCCGAGCAGGGTCTCCCAGGTTGTCTCGCTGCTCAGGAGGGTTCGGCGAAACATATCGCACCCCCTTGCCATGGGATCTAGTGTCTCCCCTGTCGGTGAACACGAAACGGTCAGAGTTTCCCGGGAGGATCTCAGCAAGGGGTAGATGCTCTTTCCCCTGCTGTCCTGGTCTAGGGTTGTCGTAGACAGGCCGCCGCTCTGCAATGCATTCGTCCAGAAGATCAACAACCAGCCTCTTTTGCTCAGCTAGATGTTGGCGCAGCGTGGAATTCTCAGGATCTTCTGCTGCCTTCTACACTGAGGCAGATGGTTCGGTGAGTTTGATAGACCCGATGGGCTCTTTAACCTTGTCGATGTTTCAGCTCAGTGCCAGTGCCTCCGTGGGTACAGGAAGGCCTATGAGGCTCTTCTGTTGGAGATTAATCCTCCCAGATTTGTCCAGTAGAGGCCTGTCCTCGGGGGGTGAGTCCCCATAGAGGGGCTCCACAATGTTTCCCTCATCTGAAGGTTCATCCATGTTGACTGCTACTGCCCTTGGCGACGTTCCATCTGGCCCGCCCAGTGGATCGGGCTGCCGGTGGATCGCACAGAAGAGGAGAGCAGTGTACTTCCCCCACCCACAGACGTGAGCGTGGGGGGTGACCTCCTCAATAACTCTGCGAATTATTTGAAAACACTGGACGCATTGTTGTTGAAGGGCCTCGTGGAGACCCAACGACTCGGGGTGCCAGATCGCGGGTAGTGCTGCTAGGTCAACCTAGTGGAACTGCTCACCAATCTCCTCAAGATGCGCTTGGCTCCCGGGGTAAGGCTCTAGCTGATGACGGAGGCGGGAGTGAGTCACCCGAATAATCTGGCGGAAGCATTCAAACTCTCCCAGCGTGAGTGACTCTGGAACATCAAAACCTGATTCTGCAACCGGCCAAAACTTCTCAGGGAAGTTTCCCGCTGCAAGAATGGTCCAGAAGCTCCACGGTTCCGGCTCGGGGTTCGGAACATGCGGCCCCTGCTCGTCCACCGAGGAAATTCGGGGAACTGGCAATGGCGCCGATGCAGGCCGTCGGGGCGGTGGGCTGGCCGGCGGGGAATACGGCGAACATGCCGATTGGCCGCCGATCCCTGGGTCATCCTCTAGGGGTTGTAGTGCCCTGGCCGCCACGTCGCGAGAGGATGGGCCAGTGGATGGGCCTCCTGTCACAACGTCGGTGCTTGCTGATGGTGTGTCGTCTCGTGATCCTTCCGTCGGTCCCCAGATAAGCTCCTCACCCTCCATAACAGGGTCAGGAGGTGCTTCCAAGGAGATCAGCAGAAACTGCGGGCTTGATCTCTGGCGGTACGCCAAGTCCTCTTCCTCCAGGATATACCTTCTAAGGGAGGAGGGAATCATACGGATCTCACATTCGGGGAGTACGAGACTAACATGCCACGTCCCCATCCCTGCCCTCAACTCGAAAGGTTGGGGGGAATTTCTACCGTCGAGTCGTACTCTACCTCAGAATTTGAGAAACAGACTGGCCTGATTCCCATCCGGACTCCCCTGACATTCCTCCTACGGCGAGGACGCCCGGCCTTCCTGCCCCTGGGTAGCTCCTCAGGGTAAGGACGACTTCCGTCATGGGGTCCCCCAGCCACAATTGAGTTGGGGCAGAGGGGACCGAAGTCCGGGGTGCGAGCAGCACCGGGACAGATGTCGAAAGGGACATGGGGAGGACCTCCATGTGAGTCAGCGACTGGATACACAACGACTCCATGCTCGTGACCAGCGGTAGGGGGAGTGAACTCATACCCCATGAAGTGGGTGCTGGAAGGAGTCATACCCGGAGCATAGTCGTCGCGAAGAAGCTTTCGGCTACCCAGATCGGGGGCACAGAATGAGCCTTCATGGTGGCGGCACTACCGCGGATTGGTCTGCAGTGGCCATTGCCAATGTCCGCGACCAGGAGATTCGACCCAACATGCCTGCAGGGCGGTCGGGGTTTCGATCCCAGTCGGGCGTGCGGCCGACCCTGCTCAAAATGCACAGGGATCTAGGAATAAGAGTCAGTTGTGGCTGGGGCCACAATGGTTGCTGATGCTGGTGCCCCAGGACAGGCATTCTCCCCCACTCGCGCCCGACGCTGGCATCGAGTTAGATGGGCCGGAACCGGCGGTGCGGGCATGAAGATTGCCTGCTCCTCGGCTCGGGGAGTCGGGCGGCGGCGTCGACGCAGTCTGGCGGGGGTTCTTTCCATTAACCCCTGGGACGGATCGCCGATCGAGTGGACCCAGACATCCCCCACCTCATTCGCGTAGGGGAGGGTTGTGTCAAAGCGCTTCGGGGATAGGCTCCCGAAGCGGTTGAACGTCAGTGTGGGGAGCGGCAGCTCCCTGCGTAGCCCTTGAGGGCAGCGATGGTGGTGAGGCACGGCCGCCTCTAGATCCAAGCGGGCCATGCCCCTGGTGGGGATGACCCCTTCCTCGTCATATCTACGAACAAGGTTATTGATCACCCTCCGTTGGATGATTTCTGACGGGGAGATGGGGCGCAAGCACCTGGCTGCTACGGCGGTCAAAGTCGAAGCGACCGTGGGATAGGTGGGACCGCGCGGGGTAGCCGCGTCGGCACTGCCCCTGCCCCTGCGCCGATGGGCAGGTGGCGATCGAGCTTCGAATGCAGTGATCTGATTCCTGGAAACAGGTAGATGAACCCATTAGTATCAACAGGAAATGATATCATCAACCAAGGAACGACATCATTCTATCTTTCGTGGTCAGAAATAGGGATCCACGCTGATGATGTCACAGAACGGAGTAGTCAACGTCCTGACGGCCTCGACCCTTGGCGGGTTCACGTCCCGGTGAGGGTTACCCGGACCTGGTGCCATGATATTATTCCGATGCTCCAACAACTACCATTAACCGTGTTGAGGAGAATATCTTCATGTCGGGTTCACCATTTTTTGTTTCCAACGCTTTCGCTGGGGCGCGCGCATCCGTCCGCCGGGGAGGGCGCGCTGCTTGTTGCCCCGCATTCCCGCTTTCCAAAGGCGGGCGGCATCTCTTCATTGTTTAGGGACATCTTCTCCTTGATTGAAACCGGGATGATGGGATGTCGGTTCTTCCCTCCGTGGATTCCTCCTCGGATCTCATTACCTAGTTCGGGTCTCCCTCACAGATTTAAGAAGGGTTCATGAAGCTCATTCCCGATGCCATATCTACATGGACGCCAGTTAATTACGCTGCTTCCGTCAAGATGCTCCAAGGTGTCTTTTCGGGATAGCAACCTACGGTGAGGAGAATGGTCACGTTGGGGCGTCGTCGGCATGTCTGTCTTTGGTCCCTCATCACAGGGCTTCTCGAGGGTGCGGAATCCCGAGGCATCCCACATCGAAAGCGGGGAATGTGTACCATCTGAGGTTTTCCTCAACTTCCCATGATTAACACGGGGTATGTCGCGAGTTTAACATCTTGCGGAGATGGATCGGGTTGAAGGATCCCTAGGGGGAACATCGTTGTTGGGGCCAGCACGTGGGTGGCTTCCGATATATCATGGAGTGGGAAAGGGTGGCATGATCTGACCGGGATGTGGCGGCCCGGGTAAGGATTAGGATGGATGGTGGAGTGAGACATGGGGCTTACGTTCTGAGACAACCCAAGAGGAGGGATATAGTTTAACGCCATGCGGTACGAAATACAGTTTAACGTCATGCGGGATGCGATACAGTTTAACGTCATGCGGGACATAATACAGTTTAACGTCATGCAGGACGTGATACAGTTTAACATCATGCGGGAAAAAATACAGTTTAACATCATGTGGGATGCGATACAGATTAACGTCATGCGGGATGGATTATTTTGGGCTTACGCTCTGAAGTAGCCCAAGGTGGTGGGGGAACCGACATAGAGAGGTCGGGAGGACCGGGTGGTGGGCTTGAACCTTGTGGATGCTTCCTACGTACCATGCATTAGCACGGATCAAAGTCCACGTAGTTTTCTGGGATGGGGCTTATGCTCTGGGGCAGCCCATAAGAGGATGTCATGGTCGACGCGCACTCTAAGCCCACGCGAGTCATGCTCGGTGTGGGAAACAAGAGGCAGCAGGGACCAGACGATCACGTCGCGAATGGTGCGGCCGTGAGAAGCGGAATGGGGCTTACGCGTTGAGTGGCCCAAAGAGAAAATGGGGGCTTACGCGTGGTTAGCGGCCCTTGGTGTCGGGGCTTACTCCAGGGTGGAGGCCCGTGGTGCGACAAAGTGCAGTGGGAAAAGGACTCCACTGGCCTTGGCAGGGGGGAAGTATAGAGATGCACAGGTGCAATCATCTGCAAGAAAGGTTAGGGGCTTACGCTCTGAGGCAGCCCTTCCCCCGCGAACAAACTCCGCTCCGACAAGGAAGATCTCATTCTATTTGAGGAAGAGTCCATTCCCGTGGAGAAGATTGGGCGTAAAAAATGTCCGAGCTGGGGGGACCCTGCGTGCGAAGCCCGGGGTCGGACCACAGTTTAACGTCTTATGTTAAGGACAAGCTGCTTAGCAGTTTAACGTCCTGCAGCATGGATGAGGTGGGTTCTCTTCACACCCCTAGGGCTTACATGCTCAACTCCCTCTACCCCTTGTTGAAGGGAGGGCATCGGCATGGCCATATAAAGGGGGAGTCGCAGGGCGAACCACCGGGGGGTCTAGGTTAGCATGGCTATGAGAAGAAGCAGTAGCCTTTAGCGTGCCGATGCGGAGAAGAATAAGGAAAAGAAACGCAACAGGAAAAATGGCCCAAGGGACCTTGAGGTTACATCGCACTAGCCAAGAAGGTCGTGCGGGAAAACAACGCATGGCACGCATGCCCGGCAGGGGAGACATCAGGTGCCTGTGCAGGGGGCAGCCAAGGGGCATCAAGGTGAGGAGTCCTGGGTTTTGCATGCAAAGGGGAAGGTTTGCGCACAAAAGTCTGGGACGACGCGCAATTGGAGCAAAGATATTGCGCGCAGAGAGGGAACTACATGCAGGGTTTTGCGTGCACGACAGGGTATTGCGTGAACGATGCATGGATTGCGTGCAAGGCTGGAATACTGCGGAGGGGAAAAATTCACTCAAGCTGGTGGAGTTGCGTGCAAAGGCGAACTCCGGGGCAAGGTTGGGTGAATTGAGGGTTTTACCTGGAAGTCATATTTCGAGCGGGGGGAGCCAAATTGCTCGCACGAGATCCGCTTCGGAATCCTCAACCCCCAAACCGTTCGGGGTCACCTTCTATTTATAGGAGACCTCCGGCATGGAATCCAGGAGGCGCGTGAAATTCTTCGCACCGAGCACAGCCGGAGCGCACAAGCTCGCTGCGCGGAATGGGGGAGCGCAAAGATTGAGCGCCTCAACAGCTCAATTCTGCGAAACCCAGTGATTTTCCAAGCCCAGAACAATTTTTTTCCCGGAGCCTCCTTTATTTCGCGCACCACATCCCGGTCCTCCGGATCGAGCCTCCGATTCCGAATATGACTTCGCTTCATCATTCCAAAACTTCTTCCGGGAGTTACGGGATTTTTTTCGGCGTCAACAATCTTCATGTACGTTCTTTAGTGGAAATGATGTTTTAAAACACCTAGAGTGATACATCGATTATTAAGAGGTTTTCTGTGGATTGGATTCTATGGTGTTGGACTACATTATACCGTGAGTGATTCTCATATTCCAAATATGGAATGTTAGGTATGGATGTATGGTCTAAATTGACTAATGAATGGTATGGATTATATTGTGTATTTTCAAAGACAAAGCACATGATGGATTTATTCTTTCATTGCACTTTATATATTGCTTTTAGTAATTCTGTGATTATGTTATCATAGTGAACACCGAGATATGTGTTGGGCCTCATGAATATTTATTAAAATAATATTAAATCATTAAATGAAATTCCTTATAAATGTGTACAAGACATTTTAATATGTTTATTTATAGTATTGCCTTTTTATACTGTGTTAATACATAAAAATTGTTGTTATATTTATATATATTAACTAAAAAGATTGAACTAGACCTTGTGTGGTTTCCTACTAAGTTTATATTTTTCATACTATTTGGGCCATCATTGGTCACAAAAGTGGACTATACGTTTATTGGTATGGATAAGGGAATTCACCATCTACAGGTTCTAAATTGTTACATATGAGACGCAAGAATGGTACTGAGTTGAGGCTCACGATGTGTGCCAGCATACTTGTTACCTTTTTGTACTATTATTTCATGTATTGTATCATGATATTTATGTGATTATTGGAAACATTATCAAAGACATATTACATGTATTATCATCATCATGGTATATGGATTTTCATAGGAATTTGTTATCTATTCATGATGTGTAACTATTATCTGAATGTTTACTACACCAGTAATTTAAATTTTATCGATAATCGGATATAATAAACTATGATGATTAGGGAATATTCTACCCATAGACACATATAGGTCCAAAAATCAATTGGAAATAACTGATGTTTGAGGGGATACACTTAGGTCCATATGGCCAAACAGGCCTAAGGCACCGTTTATTGGCATGTAGGTCTGGGATGTTACAACATCATAACAAATCAGTTTTTTCATTTTTTTCTCTTATTGGATAATATGGAATGGAATAAAAATGATATGGTTTATGATAAGATTTTCATAGGTGTATCAAACCCACATGTATAAATAAGCCATATTTCCTCTAATTAAATTTTTTTTTTCTTATTTTGACTATTATGGTAGATTTGATTCCACCATTGGATGATGCAATTATATTCTGATTATATTATTTATATGATTTTGGGTATTATTTAATTGAAAACCAATGAAAAGAGGGTATGATATATCAGGAATAATTTTTGGATCTTTAATGTGATCACATGACATGAATTATTAAATTCTATTTAGGCTGAATAATGTGTTTTATATTGTATTGATAGGATTCATGATGTATATAACATCTGTTGTGACTGGTAATATTTAATGCACTATGTAGAAAATTATATTGATTCCATACAATTGTTGCTGAGGAGTATGGGCCCTCAAGGATCAAAATTTAGTGGACCATTGGTTCATATTATTTATTTGAAATGGTATATATAAATAAATAGAGTATTAATTAAAATGATAATGAATATATGAATTATGGTAGAAAAAGGAATGGAAATTGAGATTTTTATAATAGTGAAAAAGACCATGAGTTTTCCATAGTAGAGTGAGTTAGGAATAATCTACAGATTTTACATTAGTTGAATAACATCCAGTACAAAATCATGGAGTATGAATATGGGTGTGTTCATATTTATAAAGTCTTATACCTATCCTATTTATTTTTTTTTTCTATTGATCTTTGAACATTGATAATGATATTGATATGAGGTGTGAACTTTTATTTTTTTGAGGTATGCCACAATGAATTCCTCATGTTAGACACCATCAGTGTGTCGATTCCCACAATCCATATATGGTGGGCCCGAGGATACAAGTGGATCCTCCCATAGTTGCGGTAGAGGAACTAGAAGTAGTACCATCCACAAATGTTGAGGAATAGTTCCATGAAAGCTTAATATAGTTCATGCACACTGTTTAGGGAGAACACGACATGCCTCAACTTTGGAAGAGTCGTTGTATCTATTCCAGATGCATCATCTACCCCCTTTTCATGTTTTGGTAGAAAAGATGATGCTGATTCATGGATAGAGTCCATGTTATCTGTCATGGATAATCGTGTTATTCTATTAGATTGTGTGTGTTAGTGTTGTTTTATTTCTTCACGATATTGTGTGATTTACAAACATGGATGGATCACCATCGAGAGTTTTCCTAGTGGGATTTTCATTCGACGTTCTATTATTACATCTACCCTGACAAGCTTAGTGATGATAGAGCCCCTGATTTCATGGAGCAAGTGTAGGGATCATAATTAGTTATGGATTACTCAACATATTTTAGAGAGCTCTTACACACATCACCTAATCTCATTAGAAGAAATCTATCAAAATTATGGTAAATAATGTATATTCATATGTATGATATTTGATCATAGGTGAATGTATTTAATATATCTATGGTTTCTATAATATTGAATATAAAGCTTTTCAAAGTGTGTATATTGATAGAAGCTATCGGTGCAAGCTATGGTGTTTTGAAATATTGATCTAGTAATATTAACTGGATGTAGGAATGGAATTCTAGATATTCCTCACTTTGACATTACAAGCCATATCACAAAATCAGTTAACCGGGTAAGGTGCTACTGGTGTTGTAGGAAATGAAATTTGTGGCAATAGTGTACAAGGTCCCTAATAGAGTACCGACATTTTAGAATGATTGTCCATCAATTGATATTATGAAATTCTCTTCCACCTACCACTAGTGAGTGAGGGTCTATAGTGAATCCATGTTCTGAAGTGGGGTAAGTGGATTCACATCTATTAGGGAGCTGGAGTGTAGTTTTCAGATCAGGCCATGGTGTTGGCAGATGATGTGGTAGTCAGAACCCTGTTTTTTAATGATAAGAGGGTATCTAATCAGGGTATCTGGGTAGTATCAAAAGTTCTTCATAGATTCTATATATTCATAGTGAATCATGCACATGAGGAATATGATCCGATGAATTATTCTATGATGCACTACTCTAGTAGCCTCTATGTTAACTTCTACATTTTTTTGATATTGGGGCTTCTCATTATTTTATATCTATATGTGTTTTGGAGTGCCTTGTACTCAATTTTTATTGTTTTGAGGGTGATATGAAAAATTAAACTCTGTTGTGGATTAGAATTTATGGTGTACATGAGTTCTAGGAATTTCCCCTTGAGATTGGTGGGTGTCAATTCGTATGACACCTCTTATTCCTTACGATGACATGTTTTTAATTCATTATCAAGATATATAGATTGGTTCTCCTCAATGATATCATTGATTTATAACACCTATGGTTTGGTTTTTAATCCCTATAGAGATATGAGATTAATAATAAGGGCGAATATTATGTTTAGAGTATCTTCTCTATACGATACAATCATATGGGGGGTGGGATGGTAACCATTATTGTGATTTGTTATCTGAATGATCATAGAAGACATCATGTTATTTTCCTACTAGTGTTTGATCATTTCAGGGATGTTTTCACATATTACATCCCATGATTACCTCCAATGAGAGGGGAATAGTTCTCTATTGATCTAGTTCCTAGAGATGCATCAACATCCATTCCCTATTACATGATGGATACAATTGAGATGACGAATATTAATAAATAGATAATGGTTTTCTAAGGCAATGAGTTTTACTTGAACTGATTCTTCTCTATGGGGTTATCTAATTCTTTTTGAGAAAAAGGTCGATAGAACCCAAATGATGCGTGCAGAATTCCAGTAATTAAACCAAATAATGATGAATAACTTTTACCCCATTTAATGGATATATGATCTCCTCATACAATTAAAATTAGGGGATGTTTTTTTGAATACTTATTTGAGATTCTGTTTTCATCAGGTGAGAGTTATACAATTTTAAATAATGCACATAGAACATATATAGAATGTATGATATAAATGAGTATTTAGTTATGTGGTTAATTCTCAAAAAGACACATGTGGTCTTCCTTGAAATGATGTATTTAGTTTTCCATACATATATTGGTTATTTTATGGTTGGTTTCATTGATTATATATTGGAGTATTCTAACATTCAACCTGACGATGCCAATCATCTTGAGATTATATAGAATTCACCGTGAGAGCAACAATTATATTCTATGATAATGTTGTGGTACATCTAGATGAACCATATTTCGTTCATGTTTCAAATTATCTCATAGATTGGAGTATTAGTTGATCTACAGAACTTGAGAGATGTAGTTTCTTTGGAGAAATCGTAGAACAACATTGATGTACAATGTTTCCTGGGGATACAAAAAAAATTACATGAATTTAATTGAGTATTTATCAAACATAGATGTTCCTTCTATAGGATTGACTAATACTGCTATGATGTTTTTATGGTGATATTATTGTCAAACGACCATTTTCTATTTGAAAATTAATTGAGTTTGGAACTAATACTAATTTTTCCAAAGCCACACATGAGTTATACTATGTAATATAATGCATATGATATCTTTCTAAGAGTAGTTTTATATAGGGGATAGATTAATAGCGTATTTTTCTCATTATATGAGGCCACATGAGAATAATTACCCATCAAACAATCTAGTGTTAGCTATAGTTTTTCATGTATTACGACGTGGTGGTCCATAATTTCATGGAGAGCATTTTGTGGTGTACAGAGCCCACAAAAGCATCATGTACGTAGGTACACCGAGTCACGTGAATTTGAGAAAGAGAATATTTCTTAAATACAAATAGTATTTCAACATTTTACATTCGTGTATTTCTGGTAATGGAAATGAAGTGACAAATGCACTAAGTAGTGGGGATCATATGTAGCATGTTCAAAAGGCCAGTGGTAGGTGGAAACTCTTGAACATGTTCTCTATAATGCACATGTACATGTACGATAAACAAAAAAATCTTTATTACCATCCATTGTAGTAACCTATACCATCCATGAAATAGTTAATATGATACAATTATTACATTAAAAGGGCTTAGTCATACAAGGGAGTGTGGTAGGTGAGGACCCCCCTCCTGGTTAGTCTTTGGGGCGGGATAAAATTCTACTAGTTCATGGTCATGTATGGGTTTCAGTAGTCAAGTGTGATTATAAGCTTAAATGAAAACATGGTTCATATAGGGATGTGCACTATGAAATTCCCAAAAATTATATTGATTTACATTCCTAATACTGGAGACCGATTATGAAAATAGATGTAGCTTATTTCTTCTTGATATGTTCCACCAGTCAGTAGGTAAAAGAGAGAGAACAGAGACCCTCCATACATTTACAAAAACTTCCCAATCTTTAGTGAAAGTGTAATGATTTCATGATTGATTTTTTGTTTGGATTATCAGGGTCACCCTGAGTTAATTATGTTTAATGGTTTTTTTTGGATAGATTCATAATTGTAGAAAATTTCATTCTAATCAGGGAAAACATTAGTGTATATTATCTTGGAATATTTATTTGTATGAGATAATACAAATTCATTGGATACCAAATTCTATCAGTGCATATATTGATTCCTAATTTACATCATGGTTTTAGAAAGAGCTACATAGGGAATTAGGTACAATGGTGCTCCAAAGCATATTATTTCACCCTCAGACATATGTATAGTTAGAGTTCATGGTTTATGTGATATTGGAATTGTTTTGAGCATGTGTATTTGATTTTTGGGTCTCTTGGGATAGTAATATACACCTGGTTGAATTCTCCTGCGATAATAAATTATAGGCTACTATTCAGATGGTGCCTTAATAAGCATTGTATGGTAGACCATTCAGATTATCCCTATGTCACATAGAGGATACATTGGCTTCTATACTTGTACATAATCATGTTTAATAGAACATAGAATATGTAATTCATTCATAAGTGGATAGATATTTCACACTCTCCACAAAAATCATTTGGTGATCGATGTAGTTTCCCAAAATAGTTCATGTTTAGGGATTAGGTTTTCTTGTGTGTCTCACCAAGGATAGGATACATGAATATAATGATACATGGTAAGCTTTTACATTATTATGTTTTTCATTCAAAACTCTAGAGAGATCCGTGATGGTATCTTATTAGTTACAGTTTTCTTAGAGGAATCATACCATGCCTAAAGTCTTCAATATTTATCAGTAGCGACACTATTATCCATCCCTATGTCATTCTTTTAAGACTGAGTAGTATTAATAACATGTAGATGATTCAATTTAGCAGCATCCTATATGTATTGTGTGTCGTATAGTGAAGGATAAACAAATTTAATTGGTTCCTCCTATATCGGTGCTATGGAAGCATAAACAAGTTCATGATGAGACTTGGGAGTATGAGGACAATGTAAAATCATAGTAGATGGAGTTATTCTCAAACAATATTGGCAACCAATGAAAGGGAAATTCAATGAAGAAATCATTAATGTGGATTTCTATAAGAATTTGGTTTTTAATAGATATATTAATCGTTTTAATTTCTTGTATTTTCATTTTAATTTATTAGTTATAGCCTAATATGAATTCCTTTTAAGATCATTGATGTATCATGGGTGTCCAGGATTAGTTTCGATCACCAGACACATTTTATTATGTTAAAACGAGCTGGTGAAGAGTTTGATAAATCCATGTAATGAAAGAAACATGGGTAGAGAAAATAGTGTAAGGCTAGATAGTAGAGTCCTATAGACCACCCAGTTGGACTAAACCATATAATTTCGGTTACCCAACCATTAAACAATGTTTTTAATTTTGATAGTGGAGATTTAAATAGTTTTCACACATTTAGTCAAACATTTTAGACAAACAATGTGATGTACCCATCCATATAGCTAAAAATGCACATTTTGTACAGGGTTTTCCAAACCATGCATCCAATCCATTAGATCCTATATTTTTTTTTTAATTACTAGTTTTCCCATATTTCAATATTTTATCTAAACTGTTATTATAATTCCCCTATGCAAAAAAATCGATCACTTTGAATACCAAATCAGTGACTACAATTTGAATTTATAGATATTCTTTTTCTGAGCTCGGATTCATGTGCTTCTCTTTCAGTTGGATACACATGGGTACTATATCCATTTATTTTATGCAGTTACCAAATTTTTTTATGGGACAACTATTATGGTGGAAGGTAATTTTTACTATTTATATATTATTTATCCATTCATCCTTTTTCTATTGATCTTATTTGAATCAGTAGTTGATATTGGGTGATCTATATTATAAGAACCTATGGTATGTGGAAAATTTCCTTTTTTAAATGTTTATGTTTTTACATATTCCTTTTTTCCATGTATCCAATTCTTGGGTTATGCCTTGAATGAAATTTAATCATTGAATTTTATTGATTTGTATATACTATTTAATTAAAGAGGCTCATCAATGAATTGTTATAGGATGAGTAACTTCAAATAGAACCACCCCTTTAGTTTTTTAATCAATTAAATTGACCACAATTGGTGGATTAAAATTGGATACATATGGAATTTTACATTTACCCCTTTTTAGAGGATGTTTATGTTGAATTAATATTGTCTGATTTAAATTTTGAATTCATATATAAATTGAATAATGATATCAATTCGAATTGAGATGATTAATGGGTAGGGATGAATGACCATGACTATTGGCCTTAACATTTATTAGATTTTATATGATTTAAATTCTTATTATAATGAATTACCCATGTGAGTTAAGTAATGTAAATACTTTTATTCTTATCAAATGCTTTGTTCCACCTTTTGAGCTGATATTGAAATTAATTTTTCTTTGTGTTGAAATTGAAATATATATAAATAATTGGTTAAATGTTATTAAATTATATTTAATATTGATATGACATGGGTAACCCGCGGTTTCAGAAGAATAATTCCATGGATGAACTCATATGAATTTGGCTTTTCTTATTCTAGAGTGATTCTTGGACTGCCTTATAAAACTCCAAGGATATACCCATAGTCATAACGATAATATACATAGTAACACATTGACTCCTAAATGACATTCATGGATAGACATAAACGACCTTTATCATTATTCCATAGGTGATACCTATGCTCCATTAGTAGACATGCAATGTTGGAATCAATAAGAAATGATGTACTACCACACCCAGAGTGATACCTGAGCTTTTGAGTGGTTCTCCATGGACGATAAAATAAGGTATATGATTAGTGTTTTCGACACTTTCTTCGGTGCGCACACATCCATCTGATGGAGGATGATGATGATGTTCTCATTGTTTCTTTGCTTTCTCACTTTACAAAGGTGGGAAACATCTATCACTTATTCAGGGATGTTTTTCCTGGTTCGAAACAGGATAGTGGGATGTCAGTTTTTCCATCTGTGGATTCTCCTCAGAACTCCTCACTTATTTTGGGTCTCCCTTATAATCATATGACGTTATTCATGAAACTCTTACAAGTTCCATATCTTCATGGACACCAGTTAATTACACTACATATGTTTGGAAATTCCAAGGGGTCCAGTCAGTGCAGCAGCCTTCGGTCGGGGTTGTATTCACGTTGGACATCACTGGCATGTTTGGATGCTAGATCACTAGGGTCTCTACGTTTAATCCCTTTGTTATATGGGGTCTTGAGGGCACATAATCTAGAGGAATCCCATGTAGAATTCAAGGAATTATTTGACATAGGCATGTATGTGTGGTTTTCCTCAGCTTCCCGTGTTTGACACAAGTTATTTCTTAGGTTTAACGTCTAGTGGTGATGGATCAGGCAGATCAGAACACCGAATAGAGTGGATCAAAAGGGTGTGACTCCTGGGGGAAACACCGATGCTGGTCAGTGAATTTTAATGATCTCACCTAGATTTGGCACCCATGGTATGAATTATGATGGACGATAGATGGATAAATGAAATTACTGGAGAATGAGATGGAGTCAACTTGAGGGCAACAATGATGTTGGACTTGAATCTAGAAGAAACATCCTAGGTATCCCCATGGCAGGGAATCAATGTCTGAATTGTTCATTAAGTGATGGGACACCAAAGGAGGAGACCGATATGAAGGGGAATAGGAGGAAGTGGAATCTCCTGGTTAGGTCATGAAATAGGGGGGCATGCGAAGGACAACGACCCGCTGATGTGATAGGACATGTGCGTGATTAGAGGCCCGACATTTGGTCTGACTATAGAAGGGGAGACAAGAATTTTGGGTCCCAATTGAGGGGACTACTATTTATTATCACTGGATGGGGATCACAAAAACATACCACTGGATGGGGTCACAATGGATTACTACAGTATGGGGTCCCAAAGGCTTACCGCTGGATAGTCTCACAACGGCCTACCGATGGATGGGGTCACAATGACTTACTGTAGGATGGGGTTACAATAGCTTACCAATAGAGAGGGATCACAATGTCTTACCACTAGATGGGGTCAAACAGTATACCGCATCATGGGGTTGATCCTCATGGAGGCTTCTAACATACCCTATCAAGGATACAAAGATCAAAGAACACATAGTTTGGGATGGTGGATGTTGTTTAACCTCATGGAGGACAAAAACGGGGAATGTAGTTTAAATTCATGCAGGACTATGGTGATCCAACGTGAAGGGCTTCGTAATCAAGTGATTTTGGGATTTTACCTCGGCGAGGATCCATACATACAACGCATTTGCGTGGATCAAAGACCATGTAGTTCAGCCTGGGTGTTGGCGATCAGACGTGAATATGGTCAGGACCAATGGTAGATTTGATTGAACCTCTAGGATGCTTCATACATACCATGCCTTGTAAAATATCAATGTCCACATAGTTCAAGATGGTTGTGGGGATTACACTCTAGGCTCCCTGATGGTTGTTGGGATTGACCGTCAGGGAGGCATTCAACGTACCTTCCCATGGCATGGATCAAATTCCACATAGTTTTGGATGGTTGTGGGGATTACACTCTACACTAGCTGATGTTTTTTGGGAATGAACCTCAAGGAGGCTTCAAACATACCTTTCAATGGAAAGGATAAATGTCCATGTAGTTCAAGAGTGGTGGGAACTGATGTGAAAATGGTAGGGACCAATGGTTGTTGGGCTTGAACCTCAGGGAGGCTTCCTATGTACTTTTCCTTGGCATGGATCAATGTCCATGTCGGTCGGGACGGTTGGGGGGCATACACTCTAGGGTTCCCAGTGGTTGTTGGGCTTGAACCTCAGGGAGGCTTCCTAAGTACCTTTCCTTGGAAAGGATTAGTCCACGTAGTTCGGGATGGTTATGGGGCTTACACTGTAGGCTTCCCAATGGTTGTTGGGATTGAACCTCAGAGAGGCTTCCTACGTACCTTTCCATGGAAATGATCAAAGACCACGTTGTTTGGGAGGAGTGAGTTACTTACACTCTAGTGGTCCTAGAGAGGATTTCATGGCGAATTCTCACTAGAAGACCATGTGATTAATGCTTGGTGTGTGAAACAAGAGGTAGTAAACACCTGACGATCACGTCATGAAAGGTACGTCCATGGGAAGTGTTGTGGGGATTACACGTATTTAGAGGACCAAAGAAGAAATAGGGGCTTACATGTGGTTCACATCCCCAGGGGATATAGATTGGGATTCAATCTTTGGTGGAGTCCTGGGTGGTGTCAAAGCTTAATGGGAGATAGATGTGGCTTGGAGTAAGAGAGGATGAGATGGGTTACTAACTCTTTCAAGATAACTTGGTCCTTAAACAAAGGTTGGTTCCCTTTCCCTATAGATGAACAGTGCTCCAATAATGAGGATCTCATTTCATGTGTGGAATGATCTCACTACTGTGGAGATAGGGGGATAAATAATTTCCAAGAGGGAGCAACCCACATATAATCCACTGGGCGAGGGGCACAGTCTAACGTCATGTGCTATGGATGAAAAGGCTTAGTAGTTTAACATCCTGATTCATAGATGAGGTGGGGGAACTCTGCACCCCTAAGACTTACCTAACTAATACCCTCCCTCCCTTGAGGGATGGACGACATCAGCGATTTTGTGGTGAGGGGGGTGCTATGTAGTGGTCCTTTAGGGAGGTTATCATTAGTGTGGCTATCCAAAGATGGAATAGTCATTAGCATGCCTACGAGAAGAAGCATGAGGCAATGTAACACCATGGGAATCTTAGACCAAGGGACCTTGAAATTTATTCATGAAAACCTGAAGGGCTGCAGGAGAAAATGAGTTACAAAGCAAAGGGGTTCATAGGTAGAACCCTTGTGAAGCTATGATGTCCATGAAGTAGAGGGGATTCATGATCGGATGGGCTTCGTGAAGTGAATTTTCCTAGCTTAGGCATAGTTCATAGGTGAATATAGAAGGTTCTTCGCAAAGCAGAAAGGCATTACTGGAGTAAATCCTCTTGATGAAAGGATTCCTTGAGAAGCATAACATTATGATGTAACATGCTTTGTGAAGCACAATGACCATGTTGTAGCATGAGGGTCACATGTGTATGAAGGGTACATCATGAAGAATAAACGATATGTGGAGAACCAATTACCCATGGGGATCATCTACCTCCATGGAGGCCCATGGCCTCCACAAAACGAATCCCTCTTTTAAGAGGGGAGGAATTCATCAAAAGGGGAAGGCACTTCATGCTGCAAAAGTACCTTGAAAATTTCATTGTTTGCAGAGCATAAATTTATTTTCTGTGTGGGAGCATGGAATGTGAATGGTAAGAGGATCCATTAATTGGTATTGATGGGAGCCTGGTATTTATAGGAAAGAGTGGCTCTGATTTAGAACAATATTTTTGTGAAGATGGAGGTTTCCATGATGCGGGTTCACGTACGTCAAAGGGGTTGACAGAGAATCCTTCCTCCCTACACTATGGTGGGTTCAAAAAAGCCAAAGAAGTTTGTAGATCATCCAACCATATTGCTCTATAGAGGGTTCTTGAACGTCAAATGGGTTACCAGTGAATCATGCCTCCTTTCTCTGTGGCATGTTCACAAAGGGGGGTCTCTACGCTGGCCACATATCTATGGGGTGCTTTGTGAGTGATCTTCACAAGACAGTCCCAAATTCAATCCCTTGGTTCTTTCATTTCCTTGATTGTGGAATCAAAAAATCCCCCCCCCCCAGACATGGATTTGAGGAGAAAATGAGGGTAAAGGTCAGAGGGTCAACCGCCAAAATAACTCAGTCAACCGCGAAGGTGACTCGCTAAGGAGGATTGTGAGATAGAGCGGTGCCCGCAGGTTGGTGCACCATGATTATCACCGGGGATCAGACACGTTGCGATGATCACCGGGGATCATATGCACCTTGAATCACATAGGGTCCTCACCTATAAATAGGGGATATGTCATCTCGTTTCTCCTTTTTCATCTTCACGTTTTTGGCTTGTAGTGATCTCTATTCGTGAAGCTCTGTGTACTTCGTGATTACTCTCTGCTAATTGTGTCTTCGGATTTGTGGCACACAACGAGTCATTTACTTCGTGTCAGTGTGCTCTATGAACTACGTCTAATGGTCGGGATAGAAATCTGTGAACTTACTTAGTGACCGAGCTCTGGGAACTTTCATCGTGAAAGAGCTTCACAAACCACACCCAAAGAATGCGTAAAATTAAAAATTGAATGGTGCACCGCGAGGCTTCTAGGGGGTCAATTCAAACACATTCCAAAGGTATGTGAAGGAAAATAGCTTGGGTCTAGGGGAGTTAATACGAAGCCACTCTATTCACAATTCACATGTGGAAATGCAATTAGAAAGCTGAAAGAACTATCCGTTGTGTAAGAGGCTTATATTGTTTGGATTTGGGTCGAGGGATGATGTATTCATCGCTGAAGGAGGTAGGAACGAACTAGATTACTAGTTTAAGAGCATTCCATTCCAATGCCATTTTTTCAGGGCGGCTGAAGACCATTCCTGCGTGGACATCACACCTGTTATTACAGATTGACTATACAACCATATGAAAAATGTTGACGGTATGGAATTGCATCCATAGACATCCCCACTCTGTACCAGACAATCTTGAATGATGCCCTAAAGAACCGGAGGACGGGATGGACTGATGAGTGGGATCTACACCAGGGCGGAAACTATAAAAATTTCTGGGCCTAGGCCTACTGGGTTGGTGCCTCATGTGAAGAGTTCAGGGCAGTGATGAAAAGAGTGGGAATGTACAAGGTTTCATGGTCCATCCAATTTTATACTCACCAACCAAAAAAACTGATGGCAGAGTTGTTGAGAAGGTGTTAATCGAGGACCAATACCATCCCTTTTCACCACGGGGAGGTTGTCATTAGTTTATTGGATGTGAAAAGCATCTTGGGGGTCCCGATACTGGGGGAGATGTATGATGAATTCCTCCCTGTTATGGCTGTGTGAGAGGATCCAAATAAAATTTCATAGCTGGTGTTGGCACAGATAAATCTGGTTTTGAGAGAGGACAAGGAAGTAGTGAGAGATGTCCACTTAATATAGTGGTTCAAAATGTTTCTGAACATCCCCAAAAATAGATAGTCTCTAGTGAGGCCTCGTACTTACCTGAAGGGGGCTCAACGAGGCAAGGAGCACACATACTAGAGGTTCCGGGAGAAAACCCAGTGGAAAACATGGGGGTTCTATGTCAGCACTGAGTAGCAACCAGTAGTCAAACAGGTGGAATTCATCGCTACTCTCATATATGGTTAGATCCTTCCAGTGTGAGGTAAGAACAAGGGAATGCATCCGAGAACATTTAGCATGGCGTCCATGTTGGCGATAGGAGGGCGGGTGAATCCCAGAATCCCGATTCTCGTCAATATGTACAAGATGTTGTGGAATATGATTGAGGGGAAGAGGCCAGAGATGATATTTGGACCATTCCAACTCTTGAATGGATGGATAGAATCGCATGTCAGGGTGTTTTATGAATAAACGAACACCATCTCCCCTCCAGGATCGAACTTCCTCCCATCAATTCTGAATGATGTGGGGATCCTTTCAGCCAAAATGATTGTGCAAGCATTACCTAACCACATTTATAAGAAAGAGTAATTCAAAATTAATACATTCCCACTAACAATGGGTGCATTTACTGATGATGGAGAAGGAACAGAAGAGCATATATCCTATCTCATAGCCTTTCGATGTGGAGTCCAGGTAGAGAGTGTAGACCATGAGCCTCTATGTGAGGCGTACACCCCACACTAATTTTCCAAAAAAATTTATGAATATGCAACGGTTGTCCCCAATTTTCTATTTTGGGGTGCTCCATGAGGAAAATCTGTTTTTGATGAGGAATTTGTGACTTATGTTCCCATGGGATTATGGAATGATGCTGAATGAGCTCCCACCACCCACTGCCATCATTGAGTTGCTGAAGGAGTATTCTAAAAGCTAGAAGGTGGCCTACATGAGGGATATGATGAAGTAGCCTACTGTTTGGACCTGTGATGGTGTTCCTCCCCATCCTTGAGTCTAGGGGTAGAAAAGTGGAAAAGACATCCTGAGGTGGCGAGGTTGCTGTGGTGGCGAGGCCAGTGCCGGTTGAGGGGGAGGCAGCGGCAACGAATCCAGCTACGGTATAAGATCTGGTGGTCCCATAAGAATATAGTTTTCTAGTGGGGAGGCCATTGAGAGGATTTCGTACATATCCACCCAAGCACCGTTGAAGTGGTTGCGCCAAATAGGCATGCCAAAGAATGACACCTTTTCGGAGGCCTGAGACATCTGGGATGTCTATAGGCAATTCATCTGCCCATCTGGGGTGTGGAAACACCTAAAACATCTCTAGATTGACTTTCTAGGAATTGTCCCAACGAAGGCTGACTTTACAGTGTCCCAGTAGGAGGAGGAGCGATACCTAATTGATTTGGGGGATTTCTTCCACTCCAGTGGTGCCCCGTGTCCAATGAAAAACCATGTGAAGGTGTTGTTGGATCGAACGAAACCTCAACAATTATTAGATGCTGAACTAAGGGAGAACATTCCTCTATAGGAATAATCGGATGAGTCCTCATTGGTGGGGTATAGGTCAGCAGATGGTACCCATTGGAGGAAGGAAAAGTTGGTGATCAAGGCTCGGATCAAGAGGAATTAGCATAGGCCCATGAGGTAACATCCTAAGCCCCTTACTCAGGGTCTATTTCGATTTCATTTTGAATTACTCCCTAATATTTGAACTACGTTGGAGAAAATCATACAACAAATAATGACCTGCCAAACAATAGGTGCAGTTGTACAGATTTCGAGGTTTGTGCCCACTACTATGGAGATTACTGTACCTGGTGGGGTCAGGTCACTCGAGATGGCTCCCCTGGTCTTTTAATACATCCCTATAATATATGGAAGGCCATGTCTCTGGGTCCCCAGAGCAACAGTCCCGGAACGAGACCAAACGTTTGATATCTAAATGTTTCCATCATGAAATTCATGGATTCCACTCATTTACCAGGCTAACAACATATGTTACCCTCTTGGTATGCACAATGTTTTATATAGAGTGTACTGCCTTGGCATGGTTGGTCGAGACATCTGGTGATGTCTTTCATAGGGGAATTCTAGCGATCACGGATGTGCATATCCAAACTGACCATGTAGAGACACTCCCAATCACTGGCGGGACTGTTAGTAGGGCTGAACCTGAGATCATTAAGGGGGGATCCGTTGATGAGGATTGATCAGCAAGCCCATGCCTTTCCATAACCTGTAAAACTAAAAATGTGAACCCAACCGATGCGTTCCTGGGAGAGATCCCACATATGAGTCTGCCTACCACGCCAACTGGGATGAGACAACCTCAGATAAAGAGGATAGAAAAATAGTCTTTCCCCGATCATGGAAGCTGATCATGAACTTCATTGGTGAAACCCCCAAGTGAAATGGATGGATTTGATGGATATACTTTTTTCATGGCTGTGTGAACTATATGCTGGTGTAGTGGATGCCAAAAATCCCCCCATGCTAGTCTGAGATCTTATGGTGGAGATGATTCCATATTATGACTCTGGCCTCAGGGTGGGAAGGATGTAGAAAAATGAAAACATCAAGAGGCGTTGGGATGAGGAAAACAAGATTAAAGGCTATAGATCCGAGAAGATGAGAACTCAGCATCCCTCAATGTGAAATCAGAGCTAATATTGAGATTGAAGGCCCAGCTTGCATTGGGCTAAGAGTTAATGATGCAAATATCTGCATAAATGTCTTTCATCTGGACTGACGTAGAGAGGGACCAGATTTTTGCTGATGAATTAAACCCCATCGCTGCCAAGGAGGAGTGGGAGCATAAAAGGAGACAAAAAATCCAAAATTCCACAAGCCAGTGGGTCGTAGAGCTATAAATCTATTTTGACGTGGTTAACCCATCCATGGGAGGAATCGAACCTCAGGTAATACAATGATTACAAGACCTCAAATGTTCCTTTATGCTTTTATTGTTTTATGTGGGATGAATGAATGTGTTCCATTATTTGTATTGGTTTATTACATTCCAGTCATATTCACGGAGCATCCAGCGATCAATCCCTAAGCTCACGTGGGTTAGCCAAGTGTGAGATAGAAGTGATGACCACCTTATTATTTCACCCAAATGAAAGAGTGAAAACAAAGGTTCAGGCATCCGGGTGTTTTGAACAACCAATCTGGATTTCCAGAACGAAATGTGGGATGCCCTGTTGGAGGATGAGGACCTCAAAATAGTTGAATAATCACTTCTACAATGTGCACTGGTGCATGAGAAGTGTAACACTAGGGGTATTGGAATTAATCTGAACATAGGGGAGTGAAATGTGTGAATCATGATACCCAAAATTCGGGACACTATAGGATGGTGTGATAATAAATATAAACTATTGACCATATTTTAAACACTACATCCTATTACATTATATTGAAATTGGGATAATAAATGGGGGCTTACCACTGACCATGTTCGAAACTCTGGGCCTGAATTGAAATACAATACATTTGACTACCATAACATTTCCCTGAAATAGTATGCAAGCCTTAGGCCAAGAATCCATACTGGTAGGGGTTTCCCATAGATGTGAAAGTGGATGTGGGTCTGAATGAAGGGCATGATAAACAAAGAGTTGGATTTATGGGTTATTTTAATGGAGTCCAACACTCTTGAAATCACACCACCATGATGAAGGACCAATAGATGGGTGTATCCATCTGATCATGGATCAAACGAACTTCCGAGCAAGACCAATTTAGAAAGGGATCTAGTGCATCCCATGATTAACATGTGGAATCCATAAATTGTTTAGGTTAGAATCACAATTTAGTGTCATGTGTTAAGGACATATGGAATCATGCTATTTAACATCATATGATTGGACGCAGATTGAAAGGGAAGATCACATTAAGGGAGTATGTGGTGTGGTAGACATAAAACCGACGCGAATGATGACATAAGAAGTAAGAACCACGTCACGTATCCCTATAGAAATATCTTAAGGTTAAGGGACCAAAAGTGAGAGTTAGGCTGGGACCTAAGAAACGTGTTCAAGCATTCCGACATACCCCATGAAGAATGGAATCAAGGCATACATAGTTCTGAGAGCATAGTTTAACTTCACGAAAGATGATAAAAGGAATGTGGAACATGGTTGTGCAAGTACACATCAATCCAGAACTACTAAGCCCACGTGAGTCATGTTCTATGTGGGAAACAATAAGTAGTGATGGAACTTTCCTGAAAAAGGAAGGAACATGTTAGGGGTGATGGGACACAATGTGAACGACGTCCCAATGATGTTGGACCACCTATATAACAACCTAGATGCGAGGAGGAGAAATTCCGAGCATGTTGGAATTGCACTTGAACATAAGGAAGTGGAAATATGTTTTTCAGGATGCTCAAGATCAGGACCACAACGATGGTGGCGAGATGATAGCGGATAACAGTTGATCATGTTTGAAACATAGTATCTGTTTCACATTATCCTAGAATGGGGACAGACAAATGTGGGTCGACCACTAACCATATTCAAAACATTGGACCTATTGCAAATGTCTTCTGAGTTTCTCTGGGATATTTTTCAAAGACGGTAGGTAAGCCAATGTGGTATGATAGCTGGTCATAAAGGGGGGCCCTTCAGTCATGGAAGAGTATGAGGATCCAAATGACAGACTCACAATGATTGGACATGGAGTGTGGGAATGTCCCTGTAAAAATTCCACACTTAGGCCACTTCCACAATGCATCTGAGTATGAAAATAAGATGTATCATATGGAGGGAGTCGAGTCCCCCTCCACGGACAAGTGTCCTGAGGTTTCACGCTTATAGTTAAATAATTGTAGGATGAGCCATTGAGGGGGCTTGATTTAATGTACATGATGGAGGGAGGTGAAGTAGCCAAATACAATACATAGTTCCAATAGGTAGACCTTATTATAGGGTCATAGGACTCGGAGCAGGTTGGGAAAAGACAAGGGGGTGGGGAACATGGTACGACTATTGCAAAACCCTGACATAAAATAGGATCCATAAGGTACTTGTTACACCACATGTTCCCAAGAGAGTTCTGGCCATGGGGCCGAAATAGAGGACAAGATTTTAGATTCCTTGGGCTGTACCTTGAGATAATGTGTCCAGGTAGTCCTATGTATCTCATAATGATGATATTCAATCCATAGGTAGTTGTAAGAGATGGTGTGTAGTATAATTTCATGTTGTAAGGATGCAGAGTGATCATAGTTTATGGTCATATATCTTGGACTATAGATGGTATTGAATGTGGGAGACACACTGTGAGGTAATTATTAATCCTTCTGTGAATGTGGACTTGGAGTCCTAATCACTATGTGTTCCCTGGGAAATTTTTTAGGTCGAGGGACCAAAAGAGAATGTTAGGATGGTCCCAATGCAAAGTGCACGACCATTACATTCTATACCATGAGAATCAGAATGAATCCATACATATCTTTAGGGATGTAACAGTAAGATACCAGTGCCCAAGATAATAAGGTTGGTCAGGTTAGTCTCTTACACCAAACGAAGCGGCATTTGGAATATTTTGTTTGTCCTTTAGGATGAACATGTGTTGTTTTTTTGTGAAGCGATGGACCTAAAATATAAATTCCAGGACTCACCACAAGAATCATGTCGTATGAATGAATTTATAAATGGTATGGTGGGTGACCGATACCAAACATGATTCCCCCTCGTGTTTGGATATCACAGTGCGGTTTCATTCTTCGTCATTCAGCAAGCATGATAATATCATATTTTCAGGGTCATGCGATATGACCATCCTAGAACTTTAACATCATGTAGTATTGAAATAACTATTTAAATTCATATGGGACCAGGCATAATTGATTAAAGTCATATGGCTCAGACAAATACATGCAAGTTGAGGTTCTAGAGGGAATGTCCACGACGTGATAGAGCATACCAGGCGTGAATGAGGATGAGGTCCAAATCATAACATGCATGATTCCGAAGAAGAATCCTCGGGCCGAGGGGCCAGAAAAAGTTAGTGGAGGTGGGATAGGAGAGGATAGACCTCAATTGAGATGGACCAAATGACCATATGTCTTGGTGTTCTTACGTATCACATGAGGATGAGAATCATGTCGTACGTAGTTAAAAAAGAGATCACAGTTTAAGGTCATAGACCTCGAACAAGAGAGGTATAATCCTTTCATGTAGGATGAGTCCTCAATCCAATTATTAATCCCACATGAGTCAAACATGGAGTTTGAATCAATGGATGTAGAGGTTTTATTTTGCAATAACTGGAATGCATTCCAAAGGGAAGTCGGTGCAGAGCTCTGAATGATGAAAAATCGTGATTTCATTCTCCTCACGTGAAAATGTGCACAGAGGGATAGTACATAGAGTATTGAAATAATATTTGGACATGATGGTGTTGAAAATAATGTGAATGTTTTAAAAAAAATTCAAGGATTTAAGGGGTTTTCATGACGATGGAGGATAACAGTTGACTGTGTTTGAAACACATCATCCATATCCTATGGTCTGAGATGGTAACATCAAATGAGCGCTGACCACTGACCATATTCGCAATGTGGGAAATGTATTGATTTATCATATGAAACACTCAATAATGTTCATCCGTAATGGTATGGAATCCCTTAGGCTTATCATTCATGCCATTTGGGGGTCACATCAGATGTTAAAGCTAATGGGAAGCCAAAACAAATGGGAAAAAAAGCCTAAAAAATGGGTGAAATTATGTCCAAGTAAATATGGCACTCCAAGTTCTAGACTAGAGTACTCATTGGAAAATTGGTGAATCAATGGAGAGGGCCAAGGAACCCGACATAAGGGTAGCAGACTCCAAGAGATAAGGTCAATTAATGTTGGGGAAGTCTACTCACGAGAGAGAGTTATGTGGTGTGCTTGCTATTAACCCGATGTGAATGAGGAAAAATTAAAATACCATATAGTATGCCACACTTTCGGAAGAATTTGGGCCAAGGGGCCAACATGATAGGTAGATTTCTAAGAGATGGGACTGGACCTGAATATGAAATGTTATGGAATTTCAATGTATCCCATGAGGATTGGAATCAAGCAATAAGTTGTCCTAGGGTGTCGTGCAGTTTAACGTTTTGACATTAAGGATGAAGATAGGGGTAAGGTATTTCATCCAAGTACGTGTATGGAATGGTGAGTAACCTGATGTGAATGAGGACATAATCCCATATCAAATCACTCAATCTTATGTGAGAACTTGGATTACGGATGGAAATTTCAAGAGATTTGTGGCTAGGCCTTGAACAAAAAGTCATGCCCAGCTTACAATTTAACATCTTGAAGTAAGGAAATTTGTGATCTTAATTTTGGGTCATAGATCTTTGACCATGTATGACCTGTTTAATTTCATATGCATGGGACAAAGATGGAAAATAATCATGCCTATGGAAGACCAAAAAATGAAAGCAATGATAGAAGACAACTATTGACCCGATTCGTAACACACTATCCACCATCATTTGTCCAGAATTTAGGGAAAACTATTAAGTGTCGACCATTGACCATATTCGCAACACAGGGCTTGTATCAATTTGCATCCAGTAATCCTCAGGGATGTTATCTCATAGTGGTAGGAGAACCCTTGGGTTTATCATCCATACTATTCTGTGTCCCTTTTGGATATAGAAGGTGATGGATACCCAAATAATGGGGCTCACAATGGATGATGGAACCTATGCTAGTATGATGGATGATAAATTAAGGGAGGGAGTCTCAAGGGGATATTTTTTGTGTGTCGAAATAGCCTGTTGTGAATGAGGATGTGAGTCTATACCACACCACACAATCCAAAATGATAACTTGGGACAGGGGCCGAAGGGGTCGAAGGACTTGAGGTTGTGAATCATGGCCAATTATAGCCATATGATCTCTCATGTGGGAATTGATTTCATAACTCCTAAGAACACATGATCACTGCTTGATGTTGTAATAAATGAGTAGGAATAGGCTCTCCCCATTACATGAGGGTATGGCACCTTGAATTACACTTCTACTCGAGGCAAACCGAGATTTAGAGAGAATATCGGGCGGAATGAACCACAACACTCCATGTTCGGGACATATGAGGGTGGTGAAAAAGACAATGGATATATGTTGACAGTATTCAAAACACTACATCAATATCATGTGACCTGAAATGGGAACAAAAAATGAGTGTCGACCGCTGACCATATTCACAATGCGGGACTCCTATAAATTTTTTGTCTAAAACCATTGAAGATGTTGTCCTGAAATTATAGGAGAGCCCTTAGGATATGTATCGTTGTTGTTTGGGGGCCCCTTCAGATGTGAAAGATAATTGTAACCCAAGTAATGGGGTGTGTGGAGCATAAATGTGACCATGCAATTTCAAATAAAGATAGACAGTAGAAGAGATAGAGATCATCAGAGGAGAGGGATACATGGTATAGTCATGATGAACCTGACGTGAATGAGAGAAAGAATACATCACCACATGTTGTGTTTCACCCCAATGGGAGGTCCCGATGATTGGAGCTAGGCCTATGTAAGAAATGTACAAGAGATCCTATGCATCCCATGAGAATGGGAATCAAGCCACACGTAGTTCTGGAAGATACATATAGTTTAACATCACATGGTAAGGACATTAGAGGATTAGAAGAATGACAGACGGAACATAGTGAAATCATCGTAACCCTGACATTAGTGGGGCCAAAGAATCCTATAGGACACCATGAGTGATCCTCCAAAAGAACTATGCCCCGGAGTGATAGGCAAAGTGGAAATTGGGGATGCACTCAAGACGAGGTGTTTGAGAATTCCTACATATCCCCTGAGGATGGGAATCAAGCCATATGTAGTTGATGAGATGCAGTTTAATGTCATGAAAAATGACACACAGATTAAGGTCTTGTTGGACCGTAAAGTTTATGGTCATGAAGGAAAGTACAATTTAAGGTCATGAAGTACCATGGTGAAGGATGGGCTCAGGAAAATTATTTCTTGAGGAACTTGGCATTGGTGTGAGGAGTTATATTCTCAAAAACCATTGTATCAAATGAGAATTCTTGATTAGAGTAATCCTTGTGAACAATTTAAGGTCCTTCCCATTTGGGATCCAACATGGGTGGTTTCATTCCAGGTATCATTGGTTCCCTCAGGGCCTATAACAAGTTGCTTTGAAAGGAGTGGAGGCGAAATTTCTTATTGAATGCTCTAGGTATCATGTTATGGGGCCTTTCTAGATTGTACAGAGCATGATGCTAGTTCTTGTCGTGCACATATAACTCATCTAAATAGATTTCAGCTACATTATCTGGCTCATTCTTATCATAGATAATTTTTCACTATTTGGGAAATTGAATCTCATTATGTAGGATGACCTCTATCCCAGAAACCAAGGAATATAGGGTCACCTAAGTGGAATTACGCGTCGTCTTCTGAAAATCCCATAGGGTGTTGGGGAGCTAGTCTATCCAACTCATCTTACTACGGCCAACCATTTTCTGAAAAATGTTAGTGATTTTTTTGTTGAACACCTCAATCTACCCATTTTCCTGAGCATGATAGTGGGAGGTATAGTTTGAACAAATATTGTACATAGCATAAAACTTCTTCAGCTCAACTGCTAAGATGTTTATACCATTATTTGCAAGGATAGCGTGAGGGACTCTAAATCAGTAGATGATGTTAGATGTCAAAAAGTCAATAATGTAACTTGTACTGACCTCCTTCAGTGGGACTTCCTCTTCCCACATGGATAAGAAATATGTAGCAGTTAGGATGAATCTTCACTGGAAAGTTGTCATCGGTGGATATGGTCACATGACATCAAGTCCCCATACTGAAAATAGCTAAGATTATATGGTAGAGTGGAGAGGATCTTCTAGCCGATGCATGAAGTTAGCATGAATCTGGCATGCATTTCTCCTTTTGGTGAACACGATGCAGTCATGGATCATAAAGGGCCAAAATAACCCCATCCACTAGATCTGGTTAGATAACATTGGCCCGGTTTGATGAGTCCCACATGAACTGGGATGAACCTCCTATTTGAGTTGGGAAATCCTGAATCCTTAAATTCAATAAAGGATAACCCCATAAAAACTGCTCTTAGATGATTTGATCACAGCTGGGACTATCCTGGTGGGTAAAATGTAACGTGCGACAACGAATTCATGGGCGCTCAGAAATATCTACGAAGAGATTACCATTATACAGATACATTACAAAGGGGGATCTCTATTTGAGAATCAGTATAATCAATGCATCCAAGGGAACTGGGGTTCCTAGCATGGAGGCACCGATAATAAGGTGGCTTACCTGCTAGATTTCATCATCACCTAGAGTGATAGGAGAAATGGCACATTGATGTGCCACATAGATAATAAGTTCATCATGGTCGGGCTCTGAATGTGATGCAGCAATGATGTCCAGAATGTCAGCTCGACCATTCGGAGATTGTGTAACACGACTAACTTCTAGACAAGATTGGAACTGGGCCATCGGCTGTAGAGCGCACTCTAACAATTGTGCAAGCTCTGGCTATCTAACGACATAGAAAATGTTGATCTACATGATGACTAGTTTGGAGTCCCCTTTCACATTAAAATGGGGCACTCAGTCTTGAGGGCTTGTTTGAGGCCAGTGATGAGAGCCTAATATTGTGCCTCATTGTCGGAGCAGCCTTCTAACAATAGGAATGATTATGGAACAAAGTTTTGTGTTGGGATAATGTAGTAGAGAGACAAGCAGACTCTGTTTAGTATGGTGATATTGAGAATCCTTACAGTGGGGCTCTGGGAAGCATCAACTGAGTGAATTTTGTAGCATGACATTTCTTGGTCTACTGAGAGTATCAATTCATTGGGAAAATTTAGGTCCATGGACTAGTCTGCTGGAGTTGGATGGGTGGTAAGGAAGTATTCCATTACTTCCCCTTTGATAGACATATTTTTCATGAACCCGATATCGAACTTCTAGAGGATTATCACCCACCAAGCATGTCAGCCCTTCAACATGGGGCAGTTCTGGATGTACATCAAGAGATCTTCTTAGGACAATAGTTATAACTCATGATGTTGAATGTAATTCCAGAACTTCGGTACTAGGAATACAAGTTCCAGGAATCTCTTCTCAATAAGGGAGTATCTGGTCTCTGTATCAAGGAGAATGTGAATGTGGTAGTATGGGATATTTTATGTTCCCCCGTTTTTCATCAGGGCGAGAAGGGAACTGATAGATTGTTCCAGGGTTGTCACATAAAGGAACAACAGCTTTCCAGATATAGGTGGCATTAAAACTAGAGTCTATAGTATATACTTCATAATTTACTGGAACAATGTCTGAAATACTTCATCCCACTCAATGTGTGTTCTTTTCATCATGAGATGAGAAAAGGGCTTACACTTGCCTGCCAAATTCGCAATGAATCGGCATATGTAGGCTATGTGGCCTTATAAACCTAGAAGTTCTTAAATTATGCTCTAAGGAGACATCTAGATAATGGAGTTGATCTTCTATGGTTCTATATCAATGCCCATGTATCGGAAAACGAAGCCAAGAAACATTCCAAAGGTGACACTGAAGGCACACTTCAATGGGTTCATCTTCAGGTGATAGGATTGGAAGAATCCAAATACATTCTCAAGGTCATTGAGATGGTCCCATCGCTGGTGATATTTGGCCACAAGATCATTCACATAGCATTCAACCAATATTCCATGGACCAGCTTAAATATTTGATTCATAGCCCACAGGTTAGGGGCACCTGCAATCTTTACACCAAATGGCATGAATCAGTAACCAAAAGAAAATTGTGGGACCATAAAAGCTATAGAATCATCATCCTCAGTGGAAATTTGGATCTGGTTATACCAAGAGTACCCATACATGAATGAGAGGGCTTGTAATCATATTGTAGCGTTGATCAACAATTTTGTCACTGGAATGGTAAAATCATCCTTCAGACAATGACAGTTGAGATCCCAGAAGATGATGCATACTCGGATATGTCAGTTATTATTCCTTACTTGAACAATGTTTTCCTTCTAATTGAGGTATGATAAATCCTTAATGAAATTGTATGTTATGATATTATCAACATATTCCTCAACCAGGGAACCACATGATGGGTGCATCTTCCTTGGAGTCTTCTTGAACCCTTGATGATTTTTTGGGAGACCAAGCTGGTGGATAGATACATGATGATCTAGTCCTAGAATCACATTATAACTCCTAGTGAACACATCACAATGTTTTCTTAGGAGGTCTACATACTGTTGTTTATCCTTGAGGGGCATGACAACACTGATCCATGTGGGCCTCTGGTCTTCTTTGCTACGGAGGTTCACCAGTATTAACTCACCAACTGTGGCAGAGACGCTCTCCTCATCAGTCGGGGAGAATTCCTTAAATCATCTTATTTACCAATAGAGCGAGGATCCTCGGTGGGAAGAGTTTCTTATGAGTTGGAATCTCCCGATTGGAGGTTGGTACCTGCCTTAACGGTAATGGACACTACTTCGGGGAACACTTGTGTTGCCGCAACCATAACGATGAAGGCTGTAGATTTGATCCCATCCAGTAATCATCCCAAGGGGCCACACATGATGATATCAGAGCAATAGTGGCACATTGTCTTAAGACGATCAATTATAGCCTGGTGAATCAAGATAGTATGATATATTTCAATTTATATGGGGCTGATATCCTGATATCTTATGAGAGTAGGGGGATCAGGGCTCACCAAGGCCTGATTTGTGTAAGAAAAAGAGGTGATATTCCGGCGTCACATAGACATGGGAATGTTTCCCCATCATTACAGAAACAATGGTTCATTGTCCTATGTCCGAGGATGTACCCACCAATCGGTGGATTGAAAAATATGTACGTGTCATCTAGATCTGTTAATGAGTCTGTCACATCCGTGGCATGCTCAAACTGGTAAGCCTGAATATGCTTATCTTTTCTCATGTAGTAGTCAACAAAAATATAGCGGGATTCTCTATATGGTAAGGGAGACACATCAAAATGAAGCATCCCACTCCACCATTAAATAGATACTTCAGTAATTGGTAATATGATGATGGATCGACCAAATGATGGTGGGGAAACAACCTTCCCATCAACGCACTGTAGGAGGTGTCCTGGGAGACATCCATGAACTCGATGTTGTCATGTAGGCCACCAAACTAGGTATTCAAATAGATATTTCCAATCAGTGTCTACTGTGTCTAGTCATATCTAGGGATTCTCAAGTTAATGGGTCTTAGGACATCCTCAGACAATCCTAGTTTTCACAGTGTCCGAGTAGGGAATATGTTGATTCCAGAGCCTGTGTCGACAAGACATCGACGAACCTCCATGAAATTGAAATAGCCAGTGATGTACAATGGGAGAATGTTCCCTTATATAGGTGGGCCTTAATATGAACTGTAGAAAGTGGTTATGTCCTATCATTTAGCATACTTGACCACCTCTGCATGAATGGATTTTGAGGCTGCTACCTCCATCTCAAACTAGAGTGGCATTTTTGAAGACTCTGCAAGGGCCTTACACATATATAATGATAGTCTTAGGTCCTACAAGATGGATATAAATGATGGAATGATGGAATGATGTTTGATAACATCATACTTCCATTCAAGGTGTGAACTTCTTCTTATATGAGGTCACTCTTTGACATGAGGTATGCAGTGCCTGGCCGGATGGAACAACAGCTGGCTGGTGCTGGAAATATCCCACTACTCAGTAGTCAAATACTACATAGTGACTACTATATGAGGGATAAATGTATCAGACTGGCCTGTATCATGGTGTGTCTGGTCAATACGCTATCAAGGTGTCTCCCCCTGAACCAATAACATGACAGGCAGTGTAGGTGTGTCTAATGTCAGTGGATGAGAAGGTTGCATATGCTGAGATCTGCACTGGGTTTATTGTCTATTTTCGGTCAAATGCACAGCCTAGCTAGAAGAACAGACTGAGGAACTTCGATGACCCATATAGCCACTGCTTCTTCAACATTGAAGATGGCTGGGTACATTGGGAGGGTCTTCTCGATGCTGATTATTTTCAGGATCATGTAAAGGTTTATCAGCTCTATAGTTTTAACGGAGGTTTATTATTGACTGTCACTCAAAGGGTCATCCACTACATGATAGATTCTAGTATTAAACACCATCTCCTTGGGCATGAAGTATCTGAGAGTATGGGATGATGACGACCTTGGCAGGGGAATTTTCATTCCCTTATGCTTCTGGTGTTTTATCTTCTAAGAGGAGGATGACTAAGAGAATGCTGATGAAGTAGTTGTTGTAGATTATAAAGGATCTTGCTAATTCAAGCATGCACTTATAAAACCATGGGATCATGCGATAGTTTTATGATCCATCCAGTCCTCATACTTTTAGGACCCGTAGTTAGAAACCTGATGCAACTCGCCTTCACTATCACTACCAGTGTCTGGCCTCATGAAGAAGCATGCAACGTGTGCCGGAGCTGGGCCCAACTAGAAAATGTTGTTATCCACCTGGTATTTAATCCATTCTATGAACATATATCACTATTTGGGGATGTACCCCAGTATCGAGTGGAATGATATATAATTACGGTGATCAGTGAGATTCGCCTCTTCTGGCCTTTTGTAATCAGGTAAACGTACAATCAATTGTTCCATGACTATTCAGAAATAACTAGAGACCTATGCCTCATTTAATGATTAGGTCTAATACCTCCTGTTCATAAAGGGGGGCCCTAGAGCTTGAGCTTGACATGGTTTTTGAGGGGCCTACCGGGAAGGTGGATGTTGGTTATCTCACCAAGGTGGGGGAAGCACATTGTGTAGGGGAACCTTCCAATTCAGAGGTGGGCGATATTAGGCCAGTGGATGCACCTAAGAGAGATGGAAAATATGAAGATATAGAGGTGTCTCTACTGGATACAACTCTAGTTTCCAAGGAGCCTCTATTTGAGCCACTGCGGTGGGCTCATACCTGACGATCCTTCTCGTGGAGATTGTAGGAGGCAATGGACGTGCCTCCTTAACCTACTGTATGGCTTCCCCTAGGCACTGGGATTTATCTGAGTAGTCTAGGAATCCCTTGAGGTAGTTCATGGTGATAAAATAGGTCACCAATTACGTCTAGATGTTCCATACGCACATCGTCAATAATTTCTCCTATGTCAGCCACATGTCAAGAGAGAATGTGAGTCCTTACCAACGGGCAAAAAAGTCAGCAATGTGCTCATTGGGCCACTTATTACACATGAAGATGTCTGCAATAATTGTCTTCTGAGTGGTGGAACTAAACTAGAAGATGAATTGCCTACGAAGTTCCTACCAACCGGCCACTGATCCGATGAGGAGATAGTTATATCAGTCAATCACAGACCCTTCCAATGTCTGTACGAAACATCAGAGCTTGGCGGCCTCCTTCTATGTTGGGGATCCTAACATGGTTCCAAACCTTGAGATAAAGTGGGATATGTGATGTGGTGGGTCCCCATTCAATTGAAGAGGGAAAAGGTGGGATTTTTGAATCTAGGGGTGTTGGCATATCATCCACCCATGCCAGGTATGACTTGCTATCAAGAGGTATTGCCACATGTCAAGTCTCTAATGATTCGTGATGGGAAATTAGTGCTACCAATGGATATTCTTTGATGGGATTCCTTTCATAATGGGGATCCCTGACCACTAGTGAAATGGAGGGTTTTTTTAACCCAATAAACATGCCCAATGTCTCGTGGAGCAGCTAGTGAAATGAACATTGGATCGGCTGGGGGGACTTGAGCTGGGTCCCAAGGATGGTCACTCCGTTTAGGTGTATTTTATGAGACATATCGCACCCGATTTTTGTACGTTCCTACCTCAACCCTATCTGCGTGTGCTGGTTGGCCAGGGTCAACTAGAGGTAATTCAACAAGGGGATGTTGTACCTACACATGATGCCCCAGCCTAGGATCACCATAGTCTGGCCATCTCTCCAGAACGCATTAATCAATGATTTAATCTACCTTTTTATACTGTTCGGAGAGTTATTGACACAACATGGATTTTTCAGGGTCTTCCTCCACCTTCTGCACTGAGCCAGACAGGTCAGAGGTTTTGGTGGCTCTGAGGTATTCTTTTCCCTTGTGAGGATTTTGGTTGAAGAATTTTGCCTCAGTGGGAATGCGAAGACCTAGTAGATTCATCCTTTGATGATTTATCTTTTCGGAAGGATCCAAAATGTGAAAACATCCCTCGGTGGTGGGTCCTATCCAAGAAGCATTATCTCGTTATTTCCATCTAGTCGATCGTCCATGTTAACCACAACTATTCATGGAGGCATATCCTATATGTCACCTGTAGAATTGGGTTGTCACCTGATAGGACTAAATAGGAGGGAAGCATACTACCCCCAACCATGGATCTATACGTGATAAAAACCCTCTTTGATAATCCTATAGAGTACATTAAAAGTCACAACACACTATTTATGGAGGGCCCTTCGGTGACCTGGTTACTCAGGGCGCTGGTCCATAGGGAGTGCAGCCAAATCAATCAGATGACATTATTCGCTAATGTACTCGAATTTCACATGGATGTTATGGTAAGAAATTTGCTGATGACAAAGATGGAAATGAGACTCCCAGAGGGTCTTGCAGAAACACTCGACTTCTTCCAAGGTGTGGGATTCCAGTGCCAAGAAATTCGACACTCCAACCGGCCAAAACATCTCAAGGAAGTGGTCTACTACAATGATATCCCATAAGCTCAAGGGATCAGATTTAGTTTTTGTCCATTCATTGCCCACACATCTACATGAGGTGGCTGGGGAAACATTAGTGGTATCGATGTAGACCATAGGGATGGATGGTTGGCCAGTAGAGAATACAGTGAGTGAGCCGACAAATCACTGCATCTTGGCCTATCCTCTGTAAAGTGAAGTGACTTATCCATAACATCGTGGTAAGACGGGTTGAGTACTGTAGTTTCCAGCATAGGGACTACTACTGCTGGTAGTGGAATTTGTTGCGGCTCGTCGACCATTGGACCCCACAGTAGCACTTTTGGATCTCTAGTTAGGGAAGTGAGTGATTCTGGTGAGGATGGTGGTGATTGCACGATAGTAACATTTTGAGTACCCATATATTTTTCCTCCTAGATATACATACGAAGGGAGGCGGGAATCCAATTGACCTCTCATTCTGGGAGAATTAAGATGATGTGCCTTGTTCATTCCCCGTCCCATGACATGGGGGATCTGGGTGAGGGTTTCGTTGTTGAGTCATATTCTACATCAGAATCTGAGAAGAAAATCATCTTGATCTCAGTCTGAATCATCCAAGTTATCTTTTAATGGAGTAGATGAACCGCCCTCCTGCCTGGAGATGGTTCATGAGGTTACTTTAGATTTCTAGGATGAGCAGGACCTTCGTCCGTACTGGTGGTGGGGCGGAGAGGACTTCTGGCTGAGTAAGCCGGGGTGTGAGTAGCACCAGGACATATATCCAAGGGGACATTAGGTGGTCCTCCATGGGATGTATTGGAGTGGGTAGATCCTCCACTATAGCCGATAGGAGTATAGTTAGGACCTCAATTATTTTTTTCCCCTAGCGACATAGGTGTGAGGAAGGTCCTCATACTGGTCGAGCCGGACACGGGTAAGACCTCTATGCTGGGGTGTGGGTGATGTGAACCTAGACTTCACCCTTATGATTGGTAAGGCATGTGGAATCTTCGCAAGATTTTGTTAAGACATGGGGAGGCCCTCCTTGATGGGAATTGACCGGGTATTAGAGGTCCCCACCCCATAGAAATATGCCAGGAAGAATGACTCTATACCCGATGTAGTGAGCATAAAGAGAGGATTTCGTGCTGAGTGTCACCATCGAGGGGAGGTACCTCTTTACGAATGAGGGCAGCACAAGGTGGACCTCCATGAATAAACATGTAATTGGTGAATAACAACGTTCTACATGGAGGAGGATTGGAGAGGGACTCTGTACCGACAACAACAATAACCTGCACCGACGTCTGAGATAGTCGAACCAGCCTGCTCGTGGGGTGGCTGGGGCCTTGATCCAGGCTGGGTATAAAAGTCCCCCTTCTCATAATACACATGGGGTTGATGATATACATTTACAGTGGCCCGAACCATAGTAGTTTCTAATTTTGACGCCCATTGGGTGGCGTCCTCCTCAGCCTATGCCTGAAGCTAGTGTTGGGTTAACTGGACTGGGGCCAATGGTGCATGGTCCTGGATTACCAGCTCTTAAACTCTTGGGACAGGATGGAAGAGCTGGTGCGGTCTAGTGGAAGCCCTGTTTGGGGGCCCCGAAAAAGGTTTCTTGCCCGGGTTGGCACAAACATCCTCTACCTCATCGATGTAGGGGAGAGAGTCACTGAGGTGTTCTGGGGGGAGGCTCCCGAAACAATTTTATGTTGGAGTGGGGAGTGGTGGATCCCTGCGCAGCCCTTGGGGAAGTGTTGTTGATGAGGCACATAAGATTGTATATCTAGGTGGGTCATGTACTGAGTCTGGATGATCCCCTCCTCTTCGTATGGGTGTACAATGTCATTTATCACCCTACGCTGAATGAATTCTGATGGGGAGATGGGTCTTGGGTTCCCAACATTTGAAGATGTGGTGGTTTTCACAAAAGCAGAGGAGTCATGCAAGACTGCCACATTGGAATTGTGACATCCCTTTCATCAGTGGATGGGTGGTGATCGAATTCCTACAGTAACCTGTTTACTTCAAGTTGGGTTCACCATTTCTGTTTCCAATGCTTTCAGCATAGTGAAAACATCAGTCTATTGGAGGATGACGAAGACACTCTTACTGTTACAATGGATTCCCTCTTTTTAAAGGTGGGTGGAATCCGTCAATTATCTAGGGATGTTTTCTCCTTTATCGAAATAGGACGATGGGATGTCGATTCTTCTTCACGTGGAATTTTCCTTAGAACACGTCACCTAGTATGGGTCTCCTTTATAGACATAATACTCAATTCATGAAACTCTCCCCAGTTACATATCTTCAAGGAAATAATTTAATTACACAACATCTATTGGGATATTCCAAGGGGTATGGTCAGGGAATAAACGTTTGGTCGTGTGAGTAATCATGTTGGACATCACTGGCCTATCTGGACACTGGAACACTAGTGGGTCTGGGATTCTTCCCCTTATTATAGGTCTTCTCAAGGGCATAGAAGCCCGATGAATCACACATCAAATGAAGGGAATTATATTCCATTGGAATGTATATGATGTTTTTCATCAACATTCCATGTTTCACACAGGGTAGGACGTTTGTTTAAAATCTAGAGGATATGGATTGGGATGATCAGAACATTAAATATAGTAAATCCGATGGGTATGACCCCTATAGAAAAAACTGATTATGTGTAGTGAATTGGCATGATGTCACTAGGATGTGGTGGCCCTTGTAAGAATCAAGATAGGTTATGGATGGTTAAATTAAATGGAAGGGAAATGAGATGGAGTCAACTTAATGGTGAAAATGATGATGGGCTTGATTATTGAAGTGAATTCCTAATATCCCCATGGTATTGAATCAATTTCTGTGTAGTTCATTAAGTGATGGGACACCTATAGATGATACCCATATGATGGGGACCATAATAAAGTGAAACCTCTAGGTTGGGTAATGAAATTGTGGTGCGTGCGAAGGACAATGACTTGATGACATGATTGGACTTATGCGGGAATAGCGGTGTGAGAGTTGGTCTGATGCCAGAGTGGATGACTGGAAATGTGGGTCCAAAATGAGGGGAATAAAATGCCTTACCAGTGGATAGAGATCACTAAATCTTACCACTGGATGGGGTAACAATAGCTTACTACCAGATGGGGTCACAAAGGCTTATCATGGTATGTGCTCACAATGTCTTACTGCAGGATGGGGTCACAACGGCTTACCACTGGATGGGGTCACATAGGCTTACCACTGGATGGGGATCACAACGACTTACCATTGGATGGGGTCACAGTGGCATACAACTGGAAGGGGTTGAACCTCTTGGATTCTTCCATCATACCCTGTCTAGGTGACAAGGATCAAATCCCACATTGTTCAGGCTGGTGGATGTAGTTTAAGGTTTTGTAGGATGAAAATGGGGCATCCAGTTTAACATCATGTGGGACAATGGATAACTGACGTGAAGGGGGTACGAAGAATTGGTTTTTGGGATTTAATCTCAGGGAGGCTTCCAATGTACCTTTCCTTCGAAAGAATCCAATTTCACATAAATTTATCCTGGTGTTTTTGAACCGATGTTAAGATGTTCGGGACCAATGCTTTTTGGGCATGATGCTTAGGGGGGGGGGATTCTTATATACATGAATTCAAAAGGATCAATGTCCATGTAGTTTGGGATGGTTGTGGGGATTACACACTAGGATGCCTGATGGTTGTAGGGATTTATCCTTGGAGAAGCTTCCTATGTACCTTGCCTTGACAAGGACCAAATTCCACGTAGTTTGGGATGATTGTGGGGCTTACACTCTTGGCTGCCTGATGGTCATTGGGCTTGAACCTCAGGGAGGCTTCCTAAATACCTTTCCTTGGAAAGGATCAAAGTCCACGTATTTTGGGAGTGGTTGGAACCGATGTAATGATGGTCAGGACCAATTATTTTTGGGTGTGAACCTCGAGGAGGCTTCCAACATCCCTTTCCTTCGCATGGATAAATGTACATGTAGTTCTGGATGGTTGTAGGGCTTACACTCCAGGCTTTATGGTGGTGGTCGGTCTTGAACATCATGGGAGGCTTCCTATGTACCTTGACTTGGAAAGGATTAAAGTCCACATAGTTCAGGATGGTTGTGGGGATTACACTTTTGGCTTCCCGATGCTTGGTGGGCATGAAAATTAGGGATTCACTCTACGTACCTTTCCTTGGAAAGGATCAAATACCACATAGTTCTGGAGTGGTGTGGGACTTACACTCTAGGTGGCCTAGAGGGGATGTCATGGTCGATTCTCATTATAAGACTACATGAGTAATGCTTGGTGTGAGAAAGAAGAGGAAGTAGGGATCTGACGATCATGTCACAAAACGTGTGTCCTTGGGATGTGGGGTGGGGCTTATACTTATTTAGCAGCCAAATGTGGAAAAAGGGGCTTACGCGTGGTCCAAAGCCCAAGGGTGATGAAGATAGGGATTTACTCTAGGGCAGAGGCTTGGGTGGTGTCAATTCCCAATGAGAGATAGATTTGGAACCGAGGGAGAGAGGGGGAGTAGGGGTGCTACGTCCGACATGAAAAGATAGGGCCTTACATAATGGTTGTTGTTCTTTCCCCACAGACGAATGCCACTCCAATAAAGAGAATCTCATTCCATGTGAGGAATGATCACACTCTTGTGGAGACCAGTGGTCATAAAGAATGTACGATATGGAGTACCCATTGTATAATTCATGGGGATAGGCCACAGTTTATGGTCATGTGACGTGGAAGATGGAGTTTGGAAATTTAACTTCTTGTAGCTAGAACATGGTTGGAGTACTCTGCACCCTTAGTACATACCTATCCATTACCCACCCACCCTTGAAGAGAGGAAGGCATCAGCAATGTCATGGTAGGGGGTGAAACATAGTTATCTATTAGGGGGTCCATGTTAGCGTGGTTATGCGAAGAAGCAATAGCCTTTAGTCTTCTTATGTGAAGAATCTTGTGGCAGAGTAATACAATGGGAAGAATTTCCCAAGAGACCTTGAAATTTCATCATTCAAACCTAAAGGGCCGCATGGGAAACGGTGTTGCAGGGAAAAGGTGTTCATAGGTAGAAGCCTCGTGAAGCACTGATGCTCCATGATGTTTAGGGGATTCGTGAAGGGATGTGCTTCTCAATGTAAAGTCACCTAGACTAGGTCTCGAGCATGGGTGCATATGGAAGGTGCTCCGTGAAGTGAACTTGAATTCGCAGAGCAATGACTTGTGAAACAAGGGTTCATTTCAAAGGAAAACATTGTGATGTAATGTGCTTCATGAAGGAAAGTGACCACGCCTTAGCTTGCGGGTCACATGTGTATGAAGGGTACTTCATGCTACATAAACGCTCTGCGACGAGTCAAGTCCCCTTGGGGATCTCCTACCTTTACGGAGGCCTGTGAGATCCGAAATGGGATTTCATCTTTGAAGAGGGGTGGAATTCATAGAAAGGGGAAGAAACTTCTTGATGCAAAATTACATTTAAAACCTCATTATTCACTGAGAAGAAATTGCTCGCAATGTGGGAGCTCGGAAGGTGAAAGGTCGGATGATATATCCTTTGGGTTGAGGGGAGCCTGATATTTATAGGCAAGAGGTTCCATGAAGCCGAGCTCATGTGGCATGAAGATGGAGCTTGATCCGGGGCGGGTTCGCGAATGTCAAAGGGTTTCAATGAATGTTTTTTCATATGTAAAACCAATATTTACATATATATAGTTCAAATATTTAGAGTATAATATAATAAATGATGGGAAAATGTAAAACCTTGATATTATTTTAATAAATTATGTTCAATAGCATTTTTGACACAAAACAGATATTCAAAACCAAAAATGGAATATTATAATTTAATTATGAATATTATAACATATACCATGAATTTTATATTTTTAATATGATAAAATAAATTATGAAACAAACATAATAGTCCAAAAAATTGGGAAAATTAATTTGTAAATAATAATTTAATTTTTAAGAAATTTATTTTATTGATCAAATTTTTTTTCATATTAAAATATATTTTTTTAGTGTGAAAAAATATTAAAAATATATTTAGAAAACTTATAAATATTATTTGATAAAAATAATATATTTTCATAAATATATAAAAAATATATTATTGAAAAATTTGTGATTTTTTATTATATTTTGAGGTTTCAATTAATAGTGAAAATACTACCTTTTATTAAAAACATTATTTTCATTTATATTATTCAAAGTGTAATTTTATATTTTTATTAGTTCTAAAATATTATTATTCCCATGATATTAATAATAATCCAAATATTGTCTTTAGAAAAACATTGATACCAGATTCTTGTATATTTTTTTTCATACATAATAAATACATTTCTCTAAAACATGTTTTTCATTGTGTTTGGAGTTGAAATCCTAAATAAAATTATGAAACATTAATAAACGTAATCTTGAATAATTTATTCAATATTTGGAATCATGAGATCAAAATTTGGTTAATATTTAAAGATTATTTTATTCATTGTGAATTTTAAACATAGTAAATACTTATGAAAACAGTAATTGTAAATAAGGTAATTAAGGTTTACATTTTTATAGTAAAGAGTATTATATGACTATAAAAAATGAAATTAACCTAAATTATGAATTATATTTTAAATTAAATTCTATTTTCAAATATAATGAAACATTATACCATATTAATTATTTTCACCTCTATATTAGTTTATTTTAATAAATGTTAAAAAATGCATTCAAATTTTTATATATTAACTTTGTTTTTGAAAGTCGAATAAATATGAGATATATTTGGTTTTAAAAATGTTATTTGAATGATAAATTGTATTTTAATATTTTAAATTATATCAAATTTTATGTTATGAAAAAAATAAATGACATTCAATTACAATGGGAAAACTATATTTTTTCAATAAATTCTAAAAACAAAAAAATAATTTAAAAAATATAAAATGATAAATAATTTTAAATATTTATTACATTCATAAAATTGGTAATATAAATAATAATTTTTAGTGGTTTTTTATTATATAAATTTATAATTTATTTTTGTTTTGGTTTTAATATCCAAATTAAAGGAATTGTTTTCAAAATGACATTAACAATATTTTATATTAAATAAAACTTTGTTAACACATTTAAAAGTCATAATAATCATGATAAATGCAATTTATGATTATTAACGGTTGAAAAATTATTCCATTGGACATTAATGATCCGATTATCAACTTATAAATATAATTTTGACTCATAAAAATTGAAAAAAAATATTATCTTTGTTTAGGATAAAATAGGATAATAAATGGGTAAATTGAAAATATAAGGTTCAAAATAAATATACCTATACTAATTTTATTATATGGCTACAATAATAATATATAATAATTATTTTATAATCTATGTCAATTTTGAACCATTTGACATGACTAGGGCACTTAATATATTTCAATATAATATTTATTCAAATAAATTAAATAAATTATATTTTATAATAGAAACAAATTTATTAATTGATTTAAATTTCATTAAAATAATATATTTATTAAAAATTTTTGTATTTGGTATTAAATATTATACATGGTAATTATATGGGACATTTTTCTTGTTATTGTTCATATCATTACCCTTAATGTGTAAAAATATTTATTATCACAATAATAATCTAATTGGTATGTAGTGGGTAAAAAAATTATATGTTTAAAAAAGACACCTAACGTGAAAATTATTTCATTGATGAGATTATTTTGAATCCAAAAAATATTATATTTTAATTAAATTAATATTTATCCTCTCTGATTTGAAAAATAATATATATTAACTAAATACGTTAAAATATTCTATGAATACCCATAAACTAAATATAAATATGATCCATGTATACATTTGACTACACAAAAAAAGAACCATTTTTTCAAACTCATACTACCTAATAATCTTTATAAAAACCTCCCTATATTATAGTAGTTTTATTTTTGTTATAATTTGAACCATATTGGGAAAAATGTTTATAATATAATATGTTTTCCTATGATGATTTACAATAAAAAATTAGGAATTTTAGTTTCATTTATTATGCTAACAATTTCAAATATTATTAATCCATTATTAAATAAAAATATTATTACCATCCTTATGAATTTATTATATTATTTTAATTAAATATACTACAAAACTAGGTTCTTCCTTGTAATGGTTAACAAAAACTATTGTATATTTGTAATGTGGACAAGAACCTTGTGAACCATCACAATTCATTAACCATCACCGCCACTCATGGATTATTATAATTAAGGTTATAATTTATAATTTTTTCCATTAATTAATAAAAAAATAAGGAAATATAATATATCATATAATTTCGTACATTTTCAACCATCGAAAAATAATTTGATTTGTGAGTATAATTGGATTTCTATCTCCATAATGAAATGTGTTATATTTATCATAACCTCATCACCTTGTTTTAAAATAATATTATATGTAAATAAATGATATGTAATTTTTTTTATAATCATCACTCTATAAATTTGAAATAAATCATACATTCATCCAATCAGTGTTGTAAAAAAATTGAAATGTTGATCCTATGTAATTGAGAAAAACCGTCTCTTTGATTATAACATGATTAGTTTATCCAAAACATCATTAATAATTGGATTTATATGTATTGTTCATGAATAAATATTATAATTATTTCATGATTATTAGTAAATGATTAAATACTGTCATTTTTAACTACAATCAACCTTTTGAAGTCATTTTTCCCTCATGATATGAGTATAGCGACCCGGACATTTCTTACATGACTATTAAATCATTTCAAAGATAAACAACATAATAGTTTTACACATAGATGATCAAAAGGTTGAGTGTCTTGGGAAAACTAGGACCATACATAACAAATACAACATCAACCATAAACATTTATTTAATTTCTTCTTCACTGGATTCTTAGTGGCACCTGTCCTCTCCTTAGTACATGTATCCACCTGAGGATATACATCAAAAGGGGTGACCTAGAAGCCCAGTAAGTGTATGGATAATAACAATATATCATGGGGTGAACATAATCATGACGTAGGAAAACGATCATGAACATGATAGGAGCACAAACAATAAACTTGAAATGTGGCAATGCATAAAAATGAAACATCATGTCTTAATGGTTCACTACCACACATACTTGTGAACAAATATAGCATCTTGTTCACACATAATTTCACATTTACTCATGAGATTCATCACTTTATCCAATGCATTGGAGCACTATATAATTCCGGGCACACCCGTCACATTTAAACATTCATATTGTGCTATATAATTCCGGGCGCACCCGTCACATCATAATATTATCATTATCATGATTTCCACATTGAAAACATTTCAAACACGTACATAAATAACCCATGGAAGGGAATGGGTTTTATCTCATAATATGACATTCATAAGATTTTGGTTCCCAAAAGAAAGAGAGAACAACATACTTGATACAAGAACCATCAACCTTGAATGAGAGGTAAAAGGTGAGATCTTGAAAGAAGAGTCCTTTTGGAAAACATTATGATGGAAATAAAAACCAGTGAAAAAATGTATATCCTAGAAAATTATATTAAATGATGAAAAATTTATATTTTAAGAGTAACTATATAAAAAATGGAGTGAAAGAGGGAGAACCCAAAGGAAGAAAAATTGGGTTCGAGATTTCCCCTAATATTGTACCCGAATGCCTCCTTCTCTTTAATGTCCTGTATAATGAAATTATATTAATTAATAATAAATTCCAGAACCTTTTATACATTAATAGTGTTTATTATGGTTTCATTATGTCATATTATGTACCTTTGGATGACTTATAGAGTTTAAAAACGTTTTTCGGGGATGTTCGTTTTTATGGTTTTCTTGAGCGGTCAACTTGTGTTCTTAAATTGAAGTTCGTGTAGATCATTGGTAAACATCCTGAAATTATATTACATGTTATTATTGATATTATAGGAGATTTAATTATTTTTATAATGAATTATATTAGATCCATGTGGGTGAATCATTAGATAAGAATTTAATGGTGGTTATTTGGGTTAATTTGGGCGGTTTTTTGATCACAACGAACTTGTTTTAACATTTAACATAGTAATTTTTCCATAAGTTATTTAAAGAACATAAAATAGTACATAATACATATAAAATATTCTGGTTAAACCATAAAAATGGTTTCATGACCAGATCTAATGGTATAAATCGGAGAAGAGAGCATGTCGTTTTTGAAGGTGATAAATTAACACCTCATGAACAACGTTCTGTTTAATAAAATAAAAGGATGAGGGAAAGGGTGTGGGGTGATATTAGAATCATAAAAAATATATTATATGTATAATACAGGAGTTACCAAACAATTTGGATGAATATATTTGGGGAGAGATCAAGAAAGGAACTTGAACTTGAAAGGAAATTAAAGGAGAAGAGAGAGAGAGAAATTACCTCTAGAATCTTCCTCTTGAGATCCTCCTTAAGAAAGATAGGCATGGTATTTTTATGAGACAAGAAGATTTTGGACATGGGGGAGGTTCTAGGAAAAATTTTTGGGAAGAGTTTAGTGAATGATTGGGGCTTGAGAGGTGTGAGGAAAAGAGGGAGTGAAGGGTGGCTTTTATAGTGGAGGGGAGAGGGGTTTCCATAATATAAAATTGATTAGTTTATTAATTTCACCTATGAGAAGGAATAGTGAGTCTTGAATGACTAAGAATAGTAAATAAGACATGTGTGTTTGGGATTTGGGTGCTTACATTAGTTGTGATGTTAGGAATAGTGGTTTTTAATTAAAATGTATTTATATGGTAAATTAATGTATTCTACTATTCAAAAAAAATTCAGGTCTCTCAGAAAAATCCCAAAAACTTACCCCTATGATTTATCAACGTGTAGAATCCAAAAATGAAGTCCATTTTTCGAAAATAATTTTCTAAACATTATTAAATTAATATTTAATTAAAATCATAATTTACTTAAAAACAGTTTTTACGATTAAAATTGATTTTATAGTTCTTTCAAAAATTACGTACGGTCTTATAAAATTATCTAAAAACTATTATACATTGATTCAATAATATATGAATACATTACTGGAAAATAAATATTCTTTTAAATTAATTAATTAATTATAAATAACTATTTATGACTTATAAATTACAAAAAACATTTACTAAGGTCAAATTGTCACTTTCTAAGGTGTATAAATTTTATTTTATAATTCATAGGTAATGTTCCTCTTATTTACTATTCATATGGGTCATGTTACTATTCATAAGGGTAGGTTACTATTCATAAGGGTAGGTTATTATTCACCAAAAATTATTGTTGTTTCATTAGACTCCAAAAACCATCTTGAAAACAACCATGTCTGTTGGATTTTTCAAAATTCCAAACATAGGGGTGACAAAATTATGTTTAAAGGTCACTTATCACTTAGTAGTTCATTATTTTGTGTTTTTAGGACATAAATATAAGAAGGGAATTTTCCATTGAAAAACTTTGTGTCGTTATATTCTTCCCCCCTTAAGAAATTTCGCCCCCAAAATTTCACTTTACACAAACAGGTGAGGGTACATCTCCTTCATTGCCTCTTATGGTTCCCATGTTGCTTCCTCTAACTTATGATTCCTCCACAACACTTTGACAAGGTGGGTTGTTTTGTTGCTTAGAACCTTATCACTTCGGTCCAGAATTTTTACCGGCTGCTCCTCATAGGAGAGATCATATTCCAGCTGCACCACCTCTGAGTTTAGTACATGTGAGGGGTCTGGTATGTACTTCCTCAGTAGTGATACATGTATCATATCATGAACTTGAGCCATATTCGGTGGGTGTTCCAGACGATAGGCCACGGCTCCTATGCTGTCAAGGATCTCAAAGGGGCCAATATACCTTGGGCTTAGCATCCCTTTCTTCCCGAATCACATGACTATCTTCCATGGAGATATTCGAAGGAAGACTTTATCTCCAATGTTGAACTCCAGGTCCCTTCGACAATTGTCAGCATAGCTCTTTTGCCGACTTTGAGTTGCTTTGATGTGTTTCTGGATGACTTGAACCTTCTTGATCATTTCCTGCACAAGATCGGGTCCAAGTAGCTTTCTTTCTCCAACATCATCCCAATAGGTTTGAGTTCTACATCGCTTCCCATAAAGAGCTTCATACGGAGAAATCTGAATACTCGAGTGGAAGCTATTGTTGTATGAGAACTCAACCAATGGGAGGTGCTGATTCTATCCACCATTGAATTCTAGAGAGCATGCCCTTATCATATCTTCGTGTGTCTGAATAGTCCTTTCAGACTGGCCATCAGGTTGGGGGTGATAGGCCGTGCTGAAATTTAATTCAGTACTCAAGGCATGTTGAAGGCTCCTCTAGAATTTAGATGTGAACCTTGGATCACGGTCATAGACAATCGAGAGTGGAACATCGTGAAATCTCACGACATCCTTCACATATATCCTTGCAAGTTGTTCAAGTGAGAGGTCTTCCCGAATAGCAATAAAATGGGCAGTCTTGGTGAGTCGATCAACCAAAACCCATATCGCATTATTCCCCTTTGACGTCTTCAGGAGACCCATGACAAAGTCCATAGTAACATTTTCCCATTTCCACATGGGTATAGGCAATGGCTGCATCATACTTTTGGAATTTTGTCGCTCAGATTTAACTTGCTAACATACCAACCACCTTTATATATATTCCGCAATCACCTTCTTCATGTTATCCCACCAGAAGTGTTCTCAGAGATCACGGTACATCTTGGTACTCCCAGGATGGATAAGGAAAGTTGAGCTATGTGCATTATCCAATAGCTCCTTCTTTATCCCAGGTGATTAAGGTACACAAAGCTTCTTTCCAAACCGAATCACACCATCATCGTAGATATGGAACTCTTGCAGCTTCCCTTCCATTACTGCATTCACCCTCTTCTGTATATCCACATCATCCCTATGAGCTTCCTTAATTTTCTGTTGGATGGATGGTTGCGCAATCATTTTGGAAAGGTAGGATGTATCCCCTACCCTTACAATTCCCAAATCCATCCTTTGCATATCCAAGAAGATATGGTCTCTCTCAATCCTCAACATGGATAGAGTAGCAGGTTTTTTCCTATTTAGAGAATCAGCTACCTTGTTCACCTTCTAGGATGATAGTGAATAGATCAATCGTAATCCGTGATTAGCTCTAACCATCTCCTTTGACACATGTTGAGCTCCTTTTGTGTGAATATATACTTTAGGCTCTTGTGGTCAGTGTATATGTCACACTTCTCGCCATAAAGGTAGTGCCACCAGATTTTAAAGGCAAAAATCACGGCTGCCAGCTCTAGATCATGCATCGGGTAGTTATACTCATGGATCTTCAACTGTCGTGAGGCGTAGGCTATCACATTATCATTTTGCATGAGTACACATCCCAAGCGTTTCTTTGAAGCATCTTTGTATATCACAAAAATTTCTCCACTTTTCGGTAGTGTGAGTACAGGTGCAGTGATCAGCTTTCTCTTTAGCTCCTTGAAGCTTCCCTCACATTCATCCATCCAGACATACTTTACCCCTTTCCTTGTTAACCTAGTTAGCAGGCTTGACAATCGTGAGACGTTTCTCACAAAATGTCTATAGTACCCTGCTAATCCAAGAAAACTACGGATTTCTGTGACACTAGAGGGCCTAGGCCATTCCTCAATTGTCTTTGTCTTTGAAGGATCCAAAAAAATTCCCTCACTTGTGATCACATGTCCCAAGAACGTGACTTGATTCATCCAAAAGTCACACTTGCTGAAATTGGTGTACAACTTCTCCGTTCTCAATGTCGCCAACACAAGTCTTAGATATTCTTCATGTTCCTCCATTCACTTGGAGTAGATGAGAATATCATTGATAAACACTTCTACAAATTTGTCGAGGTAATGTCTAAAGACTTTATTCATCAAATCCATAAATATTTCAGGGTAATTAGTAAGTCCGAAGGGCATCACCAAAAACTCATATTGCCCATACCTTGTACGGAATACAGTCTTCTAAATATCTTCCTTCTTCACCTTTACCAGATGATATCCAGAATGAAGATCCACCTTTGAGAAGTATTGAGCTCATCTTAACTGATCGAACAAGTCATCAATACTTGGAAGAGGATACTTGTTCTTTATGGTGATCTTGTTGAGTTCCTGATAATCGATACACAACCGCATGGTTCCATCCTTCATCTTCACAGAGAGCACTGGCGCACAACAAGGTGATGCACTAGGGTATATGAACCCTTTTTCCAGATGCTATTGCGGCTGCATCTTTAACACCTCCAGTTCGATAGGATCCATCCTATATGGGCACTTCGAGATAGGAGTAGCTTCGTGTATGAGTTCAATTGAGAACTATACCTCATGATCCGGGGGAATTCTGGGTAACTCTTCGGGAAATACATCATCGTATTCCCTTATGATAGGCATTTCCTCAAGGATAGAACTTTCCTTCGACTCAACCATTTGGGTGAGGTATGCTTCTTCATAGGGAATCAACACCCAAACCATTGAAGGATTTGTCAGAGGAGATTCATGATCTTCCTTGAATTTGTAGAGGAGCATGGGATGGTTCGTAATATGAATCTATATTTCCTTTTCCCAACAGTTGATATGTGCTCTATATAACGAGAGCCAATCCATTCCCATTATAGCATAAAATTCCACGAAGGGAAGTATTACGATATTTACTAGAAGAATCATCCCACATTCATCAATAGGAGAAGTTTCAATCGCTTGGGATACAATGATTTTACCACTTTGTGTTTTTACAGATATCTCGACTTCACGGTTTTGGGGATTCGATTCTATAGTTCTAGAAAACATGCAAGATATAAAGGAATGTATAGAACCAGAATCAAATAAGAATTTTTCCATTATTGAGTTAATAGGAAGTGTACCTTGTACGACTTCATTATCATGATCCACCTCCCCAGTAGTGATGTCATAAGCCTTCCCTTGTTCCTTTGGATTTTGTGGTTGCTGGTGCTGATTACCCTCAAGAGCTCAAGGTTTACTGCACTGGTTTGAATAGTTCCCTAGATCCCTACAATTTTAGCATTGAACCACGAGTAGTTCTCTCCTTTCATCAGCTACATTATCCTTACTTTTCATGTCTTTTCGACACTTGTGAGAAAGGTTTCCTTCTTTCCCACACTTGATGCATTTCCCCGTCCCTTTGAGGCAGTTCCCATGGTGCAACTTCCCACATTTCTGGCATGTGGGTCGTTATGTTTTCTTTCCATATTTATCACTAGATCCACCAGCTTGAAACTCCATCATTCCTTTCTTATCACCATAGCCATGGGACCATTCTCCAACCTCCATCTCCACTTTGAGAGCACACCGAAAAACTTCTTCATAACTCCCAAAGTATGGAATTGCATGAGCCTTTAGAAGATGTGGTTCTAATCCACTAAATAATCTATCAATTTTTCTATCATTGTTGATAACAAAACCCAAAGCATAACTTGCGAGCCTTGTGAAACTCCCTTCATAGGTTGTGACAAATTCTCCTTCTTTTTTCTTGAGATCTATGAATTCTCTCTCCATATTCGTGCGAAGAGATCTTGGGAATTACTTATTAAGAAACAATATCTTAAAGTCTCCCCATTCCATCTCTTCAATTTCCTCTCTTGGATTGGTGTTCTTAATCAAAGCCCACCATTGATCAGATTCTCCATCTAGATGATAAACTGATAGAGTCACCTTCTCCGTCTCGGAACAGTGAAGAGAAAAAATATCTTCTCCATAGAGTTGACCCATTGTTTCACAACTAGTGGGTCAGAAGATCCACAAAATGTCGGTGGTCGTTGCCGCATAAAACATTCGATTTCTATTTTCTCCCTCTTTGGTGAAGGAGGAAGTTCCCCATTATTATGGTTATAATTCATAACCTGAGATAATTGGGTAAGCATCGCCATGATGTTTTGAAATCCACCTCCAAAATCATTGGGGATGTCATTCGGGCAATCGTTACATTGGCCCTCGCAAGAGTTGTTGGCCTGATTTCTCCTGGTTCCCACCATTTTCTAAAATATAAAAGGTTAGAACAAAAAATAAGTAAACAAGTCATGAATAACATATCCATTTAAACAATTATACCAAAAACATAACATATGGGATCCCTAGGTAAATATCCTTGGGTGTATATTTTTACTTAGTCCCATGTTGTAGGTTTTCTCTTGGGTTCACTAATCCTAATCCCCAAATTAACTAAACCCTTCCTCTGATACCAACTATAGAGACTCGGACTTTTCTTAAATTACTATTACATCATTTCAAAGATAAACAACATAATAGTTTTACACATAGAGGATCCAAAGGTTTAGTGTATTGGGAGAACTTGGACCATACATAACAAATACAACATCAACCATAAACATTTATTTAATTTATTCTTCACTAGCTTCTTAGTGGTAATTTTCTTCTCCTTAGTACATGTATCCAGCTGAGCATATACATCAAATGGGGTGACCTAGAAGCCCTGTAAGAGGATAGATAAGAACAATAAAGTATGGGGTGAGCATAATCATGACGTAGGCAAAAGATCATGAACATGAGAGGAGCATAAACAATAAACATGAAATGTGGAAATGCATAAAAATGAAACATAATGTCTTAGTGGTTAACTACCACACATACTTGTGAAAAAATCTATCATATTGTTAACATATCATTTCACATTTACTCATGACATTCGTCACTTTACCCAATGCATTTGAGAGCTATATAATTCTGGGCGCACCCGTCACATCATAATATTATCGTTATCATGATTTCCCCATGAACACATATCAAACATGTACATAAATAAACCATGTAAAGGAATGAGTTTCATCTCATAATAACACATTCATATGCTTTGGGTTCCCAAAAGAAAGAGAGAACAACATACTTGATACAAGAACCATCAACCTTGAATGAGAGGTAAAAGGTGAGATCTTGAAAGAAGAGTTCTTTTGGAAAACATTTTGACGGACATAAAAACCAGTGACAAACATTTATATCACATAAAAGTAAAGTAAATGATGAAAAAATGATATATGAGGAGTAACCATATAAAAAATGGAGTGAATGAGGGGGAACCCGAAGGAAGAAAAAATTGGGTTCGGGATTTCCCCTTACCGTGTACACGAATGCCTCCTCATTAATGTCCTGTATAATGACATTATATTGATTAATTAGAAATTAAAGAACCTTTTAAACATTAATAGTGTTAATTATGGTTTCATTATGTCATATTATGTACCTTTGGATGACTAATAGAGTTTAAAAACGTTTTTTCAGGGATGTTCGTTTTTATGGTTTTCTTGAGCGGTCCACTTGTATTCTTAAATTGAAGTTCGGGTAGATCAGGGGTAAACATCCAGACATTATATTACATGTTATTAGTGATATTACAGGAGCTTGAATTATTTTTATAATGAATTATATTATATCCATGGGGGTGAATCATTAGATTAGAATTTAATGATGATTATTTGGGTTAATTTGGGTGGGTTTTGGATAACAACGACCTTGTTTTAACATTTAACATAGTAATATTTCCATAGGTTATTTCCAGAACCTAAAATAGAACATAATACATATAAAATATCCTGGTTCAACCGTAAAAATGGTTTCATGACCAGATCTAAAGGTAGAAATGGGAGAAGAGAGCATGTCGTTTTTGAAGGTGATAAATTAACACCTCATGAACAACGTTCTCATTAATAAAATAAAAGGAAGAGGTAAAGGGTGTGGGGTGATATTAGAATAATAAAAAATATAGTATATGTATAATACAGGAGTTACAAAACAATTTGGATGAATATAGGGGGGGAGAGATCAAGAAAGGAACTAGAACTTGAAAGGAAATTAAAGGAGAAGAGAGAGAGTAAATTACCTCTAGAATCTTCCTCTTGAGATCCTCCTTAAGGAAGATAGGCTTGGCCTTTTGATGAGACCTGAAGATTTTGGACGTGGGGGAGGTGCTAGGGAATATGTTTGGGCAGATTTTAGGGAATTCTTGGAACTTGAGAGGTGTGAGGAAAAGAGGGAGTGAAGTGTGGCTTTTATAGTGGAGGGGAAAGGGGATTTCTTAATATAAAATTGATTAGTTTATTAATTTCACCAAATACAAGGAATAGTGAGTCTTGGATGACTAAGAATATTAAATAAGACATGTGAGTTTGTGATTTGGGTGCTTACATCACTAGTGATGTCAGGAATAGTGGGTTTTAATTAAAATGTATTTATATGGTAAATTAATTTATGCTACTATTCACAAAAATTCAAGTTTCTCAAAAAAATCCCAAAAATTTACCCCAACCATTTATCGACATGTAGAATCCAAAAATGAAGTCCATTTTTCAAAAATAATTTTCTAAATATTAATAATTTAATATTTAAATAAAATCATAATTTACTTAAAAACAGTTTTTAAGATTAAAACTGATTTTATAGTTCTTTCAAAAATTACGTACGGTCTTATAAAATTATCTAAAAACAATTAGACAATGATTCAATAATTTATGAATACATTACAGGAAAATAAATATTCTTTTGAATTAATTAATTAATTATAATTAATTATTTATGACTTATAAAATACCAAAAACGTTTACAATGGTAAAATTGTCACTTTCTAAGATGTCTAAATATTATTTTATTATTCATAGATAATGTTACTCTTATTTAATATTCATAAGGGTCATGTTTCTATTCATAGGGATAGGTTACTATTCATAAGGGTAGGTTAATGTTCACCAAAAATTATTTTTCTTTCATTAGACTCTAAAAACCATCTTGAACATAACCGTGTTTGTTGGATTTTTCAAAATTCCAAACATAGGGTTGACAAAGTTATGTTTAATGGTCACTTATCACTTAGCTGTTCATTATTTTGTGTTTTTATGACATAGATATAAGAAGCAAATTTTCCATTGAAAAACTTTGGTTCGTTACAATGACTATCCTCAAAATTTCCAATATAAATACAAATTATTATGTAGATGAATATAAAATTGTAATAAATAAAATAAAAGTACTAATAAACATGAAATTGTTTCATTTTATAGTCAATAATTGACATATGATTATTATTTAGGATGATAATGAACTTACATAATGAGTTGGACTTGCGGTATGGTACACTTACATTAAAAAAATATTTTTATATTTTTTAATGATTTATTTTTTAAATCATTATTTTAAATTTTTATATTATAAAATATGTTTTTTGATGTAAAATATATGGACACAACTATATTAAAAATGTTTTTTTCTCTTATTTTACATTCATTCAAAGGATTTCAAAATGAATATTTATGTGCATTTTATTGAAAAATATTTTACATTCAATATAATGTTCTAATTCTACATATACATTATAAAATTTTATTCCAACAACTATAACTAGTATGTGTATTTTTACATACTTTATAATATTTAATGGTTTATTAAAAGAAAAGTCAATTTTTTACGGTTCAAAGTATTTAAAAAATGGGTTACAAATTGAATTGATAATCCAATTTACATAAATGTTTTCATATATAAGAAAAAAATATAAAATTTTAAATTTATTAAAAAATCTTTGAATATATTATTTGTTATGATCAATTTATGGTTCATGGAAATTAATTATGAATAAAGTTTTTTCAATTAAAAATGATGTATATGAGGATCTATTTAAAAATAAGTATTATGTAATACCCCATCACTAATTTGGGATAATATTTTTTTCTATGCATATGTTTGATGTATTTTAAATAATTTCCCATGATAACTATCTTATTTATTTATTCATTATATTTTTTACAGAATCTTTATAATTTACCACGGATAGTAAAAAGGATTTTTTAGGAATTTTATCCACTTATTATGTGTGAAACTAATGAAACTATGAAAATGTATTAGTATGTTCATCATCGTTTCATAGAATCGTTATTAAGTTTTATATTTCCATAAAAATTTCTTATGAGGTGAATGAAACAATTTTTTTCATATAAAATTGGATTTATTTAGTAATAAATTGATTATTTAGTAGCTATTTTGTTTACTAATAATGTTATTTTTATTATAAGTATCTATTCAGTAATGGCATTCAATATTTTTTATATATACCATATTTATAAATTTTTGTAAATTTTAGGGATTAACATGGGTTACATAATTTTTTATAGATGATTTGTGACTTTTATAATCATCAGAAGAATATAACGAATCTATGTAATGAATTGAAGGTTTTTACATCATAAATGTTATGATTTGTGAAAAACTAAGCTCTATATCGAAGTGTACACCTTGTAATGAAATAATTATTTATGTCAAGGTGATGGAAAAATTCTCTAAAACAATAAATTTGTATTATCTTATAATATAATATTATTATTTCATAAATTAAAACTATAAATTATTTAATTATTATGATTTGGATTTTATATTTATGTCTACTTATTGACCACTCATCAATTTTTTTTTTACAATAATGTGTACTAGTGGAGAGGAACCGAGCATTTTTTTTAATGGTAAGAAATAATTTATCTAGTTCTATATTCATTCATTATAGTAAGAGTTGATGATTTCTCTATAAGGGTTGATATGATTCAATTATCAATATTTAGATCATAATAAAAATAGAAAATTTAAATTATAAAAATTATAATATATATCCTAGGCCTATAATTTTATAAATGTAAGAAGAACCCTTACAAAAAAATTGCTTTAATATATTTCACATAACAGTAATGGAAATAATATTATGATTTATTTAATAATGATCATATTAAAATATAATTTGATATATATATATATATATATATATAATTATTTAAACTATTCTAAATATCATATATAATTTTCACCCAGCCCTTAACTAGGATCATCGATCATCCTCAAATTTTATTTATCCATGAATAATTTTTTTTCTAAATAAATAAATGTTTACTATGTATAATAAAATGATGAATAAATATTTATTATAATATTCACCAAAATGAATAAATATTTATTATAATCTATTCACAATAATAATAAAAAAATAATTATTTATATACTGCCTTATGAATAATAATTAGGAGAAAACATTCATCTGAAACATTATAAATCCAAATATTAGTTAAATTGAATTAATGTTATTATCTTAAATGATATTAAATTTTGTTCCATAAGTTAATAATAATAATTATTCTAAATATTAAATTTTATATAATTTAATGTGATTTTATATCCACATATTTTTTTACCTTTTAGGCCTTTTTTTATATTTCATTATATGACCATAATCATTTTATAATATCAGAGTAAAGAAAATATCAATGACCCTATAGATTGAGATCTTAATGAATTAATGAATAATTACCATCTATGGAATACAATTATTAAATATATTAACATTTTCACAATATCTTACCTAGAATATTTCATACATATATCATCAATATATATCCATGATTTATATTTATTTTAAACTATCAATTGAAATTTCAAATAATCTATAATGAAAATTGACATAAGAATAATAATACATTTTTATAAAAGGTCCTGAGATATATTATTATTTAAAAAAAATGGTAAAATGCATTTAATGAAATATTTAATTAATTTCATATATCATTTTATGAACAATAAATATGTAAAAATTTACTAAAAATTTTATGAACTTGTTTTCATTCATTAAAAAATGTACATTATTCAATAAATAAATTAATAATAATCTCATGTATATGGACCTATACACTTGTATACATATAAGAATACTCAATAAGGTATATTACATCAAGAATTCCTATATATAGTTTCTCTATCAAAACAACCTATATTTTATACTACCATGAGACAAAACCATGTATATATTATTAAATATATTTAAATATGCCAACAACTATAATTAATACATAATTTATGTCATTTCAGATATTGGATATCTCAATCACAGGACCTATGATTAAAACAATTCTCACAACCTTTGGGGTTGTGTTTGTAGAGGTTAACATCTATTAAATTTCAATGAGTCAAATTTTATAAATATATTATATTATTAAGGTAATGAAAATTAACATTCACTATATGGGAACATATGAAATAATATTTTAGTTACAAATTAAAAATCATTTAGTTTTTTGACAAAAATTATGTTACTCCAAATCTAGGGACATAAAATTTGAAATGTTATGACATTAAATTAAGTCATGTTACATCTCCCATGATGGGTAATAGATTTATTAGATTAGGGATTAATTGTTTTCATAATAATATAAATTTATTCATTCATCTTACTTAGAATATGATGTCATTATAATTCATGCATCCACTTTGATCACCAGTATTCCGGTTATTCATGTTTGGACCTGAATATAAACAATACATGATATTGATTTTCATGTCATGGATTCATTTTCATAAATTTATTCATAATTATAGGTTACATATTTAATTTATTAATCCATAAATTTTATATAAATAAAAATTTTTTCAGAATTTGGAATCTAAAATGTATGTACCTAGTTTTCATAGAATTAAATCATATGTAATATTTCAGGTTTTTAATTAATGGAATATCATTATAGACTTCTTCTTGAAACTATCCTTTTCCCCACATAACATTTGCAACCTATGAAAAAATTTAGAAACCCACTAATGGATGAAAAATACAAAATGATATGTAAATACCTAGAAAGCAACAAGTTTGTGAATGTATAGTTATACACTATTTTCATTTCTCAATAATAAACATTACGGTCCAAATAAACATATAAATTTTCAATATATACACCTCCATATCGATATAGTTTTATAAAATATTTCATTATAAATAATAACTAAATAAAACATATAAATATTCATTTTCAATCAAATAATGCTATTAGAACTTTATAAAAATTATTATACATTTCACCATTTTGAACAAATATACTTTATGTTAATCAAAATCTATTGAGTAGTCACATGGAATAATATGAGATGGAATACGGTATCATATGATCAGAGAAAAATTGGAAATATATAAACAATAAAAAAGATTGAATAATCCTAATTCATGGAAAAATACCTTGAAAACATCATATAGGGTGTATAGTCTCATAGTGTATTGGGTTTACTATAAAAATACCATACATATCGTCTCATGTGACAAAATCATTACACAATCCATTAGATTGATATCTATGCCCACTCATCATAAATTGTTCATGATTATGTGTACTAAAAAATGGAAATCCATCATAATGGAAAATATAAAAAAATAACAATGTATAGAAATGGGTTTCATAATCTAGGAACATATCAAAATCAATAGATATTTCATAATAAATTCATTTTGGAAATGAACATAAGTCATGTATAACCCATTAAAAGTACAGAATAATATAAAAATATAAAAGTTAGGGACTTATACAAATAATATTGAATATATACAAAAAATTATCGAGATAGATAATTAATTTTAATGAAGAAATGATCATAACCCAAAAATGATGGTTTTGAGAGATCCCTTTAACCCATAAGAAAACAATTTCCAAACGTATCAAAATATCTAGTGCTATAAAAATTAATTTCTAAAATATGTAGAAAATTGGAAGAGAGATTTTCATTGAATAATAAAATTATTACTATAAATTATTTATAATACCAAATAACAGTTATGAATTCTAGAAAAGATTATGTTATTGTATATATATATAAAAATTCAATTTTCTTTCGTAAAGAATTTTGAAATTTTCAATATTAAACATGAGACAATATATATTATGTAATAATTTTAATGGAACCAAAAATTTATATAAAATAAATGTTTAAATAAATTTATGTCCATATAAATACATCCATAAAAATAATTTTTAAAATGTTGACATGGATGAAAATTATTTAGAAAAAAAATCATTAAAATATTTAAAACAAGGGTTTTAAATTAATATGTCCCTGAAATAAAACGTTAATTAGATTAAATATAAAAAATTATAAAAAATATATATTTAAAAAATTCAATAGTAGGATCAAATTAATATAACATAAAATTTTTGTAGAATAATATTGAATAATATTTCCATAGATTAAAAGTCATTGAAGGGAAAATGGACTTTTTTAATTGAATGTACCTTACCATATGCCTCACCTGTCACACACATTCTTTATCATCTTGAATAATAAAATTATTTTAAATGTATAATTTATTATTAACCTTTTTCGTGTTTGTTAATGATTTTATACATGATTTATTATAAAATATTTTTTTATTTCACATCCGATGTTTTTATGATATTTGGCTCAAATACCAAAAATGTTATTGTTTGTAAGCTTGAGTAATGATTAAAATTTTCAAAAAAAATTAAGAAACTCAAATTTGTTATTTTATTTACATTGTTAAAATAATTTCATAAATACCAAATTAAAAATTTTAATTCATTTATTGATATCATCAATGTGATTTTTTGGTGAAAAACAAATCACATTGCCTTGTAGAGGACGTTTTCCAGATGTACGCAAAACTCCTAATCATTTTTTCATAGAATGGAAAGGTATGAATGAAAATAAAATGTTATAATTTAAAAATTATATTCATTTCATGTATAATATTTATAAAATTAATCCATAATTATTGATTTTAATAATAAGTGGTAATTGAAAAAATATCATAAGTATATGAGGCATTAGTCCACTGAACACATGAACAATGGTTTTGTTTCCCATTTTATCGAAGAGGAGATTGATATAAGAAATTACACAAACAAAATAAATACCTTGGTTATCTAAAATACAAATTTTATTATTAATTCATTATTTATGAAGGCTTTATGGAGGTAAAAGATGAAATAAAATGAAAAACATATGATTCAGTGCTATAAATCTTCTTTAAAAAACTCATATGGTTTTCATGAATAACATCCTAAGATGGTATTCTGATAAATGTATGTACTATATGTTGTTGGAAGGTATGTAAGACTTTATTTTGTTAGATATTTTGTGTAATTTTATTATGTGTGATGGAATGAGTAGAGGTGGTGTCATATTATAAGTTATAAGGAGTGTAATTTTTATAAAATCCAAAAATATTATATAATAATAAATCTATGTCAACAAAATTTACACCAAAATTGATAAATAGATAGATTTCCTTGATAAAATTTTCAATTCATTCAATTACTAATAAAATCAAGTCTTGTAATAAATATTTTATTCACTTCACAGGTAACATTACTCATAGTTACCATTTTAATTTTCAAAAGAGTGACAACCTTTTTTCCAATGAAATTTATGCATTATGAATAAAAATTAAATTATAATTACTAGATGATTATTACCAAATATTGTAAATATTAAATAAAATTTATAAAAAAAATTGAGCGTGTGTAAAATTAAATTTTATATAAGGGGACGTAACAGGAAGAACCTTGATTTAACCTGACGCATGTTAAAAAATATTTCAATATTGAAGCTTATTGAATGATATCATAAATAGAAAAATGACTCAATAGTGGTACCTTGTTGACGTGTTCAACTATATTCCATCCAAATGGTTATATATTATAATTTTATGAATTTATAATTATTTTATTAAATATCATTTTTTTAAAATACCATTAATGTCAATTATAAAACTATTAAATTAGTTTATTATTAAATCCACCATTATAAATATAGAATTAAAATATATTCATTTACTTCTAGTATAAAATTGTATATGATTATAAATAATTCATGGAACACACTAATTAAATCAATTTAAATAAATATTAATATTTTTAATGTAATCACTTTTTTTCATTTATTTTAATAAATAATATGTTTTTTTACATCGGAATTTAATGTAATGACATCATTTTAAAAAATAGAAAATAAAAACTGAAAAAAATTACCATTAAATTAAATATGACTATATTGGTTCATTCACATCTATCATTTTTAAATATGTGAATATATATGATATTTTAAAAAGTAATAGAATAACTCATTTTTATTTGGGGTACTTAAAATAATAAATATTTCAATTTCATAGAGAAGAGTCTCATTAAAAAGTATATATAATTCCTCATATGATAAGGGATGAAATCCCTTTATCTAATACTATTTAATATTAAAATTTGTGTGCTTATCACATAGTTTTGTCCTTGTATAACATGATTTTACCTTTTAATGTGGTGATAAACATTTTCATTTATTACTATTAATTATGAAAAAATTATATTGAGCATATTAAATAAAATTTAGTGTGCTGATTAAAATTATGGAATAAATTATATCAAATAAAATCCATATTTTGTTAGAAATTCATTTTATCATTACCCCACAATAGATATCAAAAATTAATCTTTTTTGGAGGATGTATATTTCAATCAATTGGGGACATTATATTAACTCTCTGACTATAAATCAACACTTTATGGAATTATATATATATATATATATATATCTGTGTGTGTGTTTGTATATTTTAATTAAATCAATCCTTATTTGGGTTTATTTTAATTTCAAAATATTATAAAAAATTATCCAATTGAAAACAATTTTGTGACATATGGATTCTTAATTATAAACACAAAATAATACATTTCTAGTTAAAATTAATTAGTAAAATAAAAATGATTTTATTATTATAAAGAAATTTTTTCACATTTATCCTTAAGATGATATACAATTTATAATGTTTCTTTTTAAGTTAGTTAATTTTATGAAATTTAATTATAGTATTTAAAAATTATAAATTTATACTAGTCCTAGAAAAATTAATCATCTATAAAAATTCCAATAATTCACTCTACGATAATATTGATAGGATTCAATCCAAAATGAAGTTTATTTTATGAAATAAATTTTAATAATGTTCAATGAATTAATTATAATTTTTTCTCAAACAATTAATAATAAATATTTTTTATGAAATCATAATTTTTAGAATAAGATAACATTAATAATTTTTCTTTTTTAGTGTACTAATAATTTTTCAACGAATTTATAATTAGTTAGACCATTATATAATTCTATATTGATTATAATATAACTAATTCCCATGAATTAGTTACTAGTTTTTTATGGCTATATTTCAATAATAATTTCTCATGGTTATTTAGTATCGATGTTTCAATTATTATATAGTAAATAGATAATATTTTATTAATTAAATGCCTTGGGTGTCAACTTATTCACCTAAACAAATGGTATACTCATAGTATTTAATTTTACCTGATAATAAATGGTTTTAAATTTGATGATATTTTTTTTGAAATCCCACGTCATAAAAAGGATTAATAGAACTACCTTCTAATTATAGATACTAATTCTTATAATGTCCACCTCGAAATAAAACTAGGATTTGATATAGGCGAACATTGCTGGGAAGTGAAAATATGTAAATTGAGGAATAATATAATACCAACATCATGAAGGAGAGTTATAGATATCATTGTTTATATGAAAATAAAAGATCATAATAAAGTAAATGAAAACCCAACCATAAACGAAAGAGCTATGAGAAACAAAAATGATTGTTCAAAAGAGTATATAATAACATAAATGTTCAATTTCAATATTATTATAGAAATATTTGTAAAACTCTTATCAGTATTATATATGATCAAAAGGAAAATATAATTACTAGGAATTTTCAAATTCATACATTGTTTAATTTTCACCAAAATCTCATATATTTCTCCATACAATAATTGTTGAAGATGATTTTTGTTATACCTAAATTACTAAAATAATCTTTTAATGGATCACATAATTTCAAAAATGATTCATAAAGAATTGGTATCTTCTTATATATTAACTAAAACTGAATTATCCCTCATATGTTATGAAAAATAAAATAATTAATTATATTTCATAAGATGAAAAAATAAATTATTCTCCAAAATCCAACATTAAATCCAGTAGTTCAAAATAAATAATTTTATAATTTATAATTCATAAAATTTAGCAAATCATTATTAACTAAAATTGGAAAAAATAGGATTATTTGTTATCATATTCATCCAAGATAATGTTATAAATTATCACCAAATTAAATATATCATACATAATGTATTAAAAAAAATATGTCATCGTTATATAATCACCATGGCATATTAGCCATTATCGTAAATAACCTGAATCACCGTAATGTATCATAAAAATAAAATATACCAAAAAAATAAAATTCATCAATTTTTATTCAAATACAATCCCCTAATATTCTCTATATATTTATTATATAATGTTATCAAAATTATTTTGATTATCAAAAATAACATTAATCACCAAATCATGAATTAAATATGAATCCATTTATTGTCTATATGAAGAAGAATATGTTACCCAATATTAATACCCCATAATTAATGTAATATCAATGATAATATAAATCCTAATGGTCATCAATACCATTCAATATATATCAAAAAATATAAATCCATTCATCAAAAAACAAACTTTATATAAACACAAAATACTCAATAAGGTTACATATACCTCAAATATCTATTAAGAACCAATAAATTCCTCTAAAAAATACCATTAGTTTCCTTAAAAAACAATCACATTAAATCCGAAAAGGTTATTCTAAAGCTTTTATCTTATAACAAAAATTATAATCATAATTTCATGATGGTATCAATTACTCTTAATTCAACCTAACTTAAAAAAAAATCTTAATCTCCATTATTTTCTAATACCTTCCTCTGATACGACAACAAGGATCTGACCTAAAATATTACATAATCATAATATTTAAGTCATAAAATCATTTTCATATATTTTATGATCATTATATTTTACAATTTTATATAATTAGTCCATCAACCTGACATAAAAAAATTTATAACATAGAGTGTATACATCCACATAATGTATATTTTTCTCATAGAATAAATTTTTTGAGATATATCTGGTAGTTATTTAATTAAATAAATTAAAAAATTACATATTAACATCTTCATTTCCCATTATAATCGTTTAAACGATATAAAAACATTAAAATATGGAATGAGAACTATTATATGTGTTAAGTTCATGTAAAAGTAAATAAAAAAACATGTTAGTTTATAGATTTCTATAGATGATTTTTATTTTTCAAAATTATACATTAGGATAAAAATAATCTTTTTATTACCCAATAATCAAATTTTATATTATATAACATTTATAATTTTTTTAATAAATTATAATGTAAAATAAAATTTATAATGAATTGTAGGGTCCAGAAAATTCTACGAAGGAGACGAAATACCCCCATAATAACTTTGTAGAAGGAATCAATAACTTATATAAGTTTATCAAGTAGAACATACTCAAATAGATTTTTATTTAATTGAATGAACTTGAATGAATTATTTTTTTTCAAATGGCCCACATACTATCCCCATAAAAGGTATGCAGATAAGATGTATCTCAAACCTCCATGTTTGTAGGACGGTTCACAAACCACTGGCCTATGAATCAATGGATAGTGAGTAGGGAAAACCACCAAACATGTCAACCTAAGGAGTTCATCATGGATGATCATCCGCGTTCTGTGCCGAGGACCCCTTAGTTCACAGATTATGTAGATGGGTATGGTTCAGGGAACCATTATCCGGATCCAAAGTCTCTGCAAACACTTGTAGTTGAAAAATCTATTATTATCATTATAAACCACATTCGAAATTTTATATAGTACATATTATTTTGAAATCTATATTATTTTTTTCTTAAACATAATATATGATCAACTTCCATTTTTTCAATAAAAGAAGCATTTAAAAAAATACAATTTTACCGCCTTATAATGGATAACCCTTTTTAAATCCAATATTTTACACTTTTATATATCCAATTTTAAAAAGTAATATTATTTTTTAGAAGTAGGAAATTCATATTCAGTTTGGATAATTTTTTGATGCTTTTCTAATAACTTTCATATTTTTTTGAATATTGAAAATACTAGATTTTAATTGAAAACATAATTTTTAATCAAAATAATTTATAGTGTTAAATTATACATTTTAATTGGTTTTTAGTATAATTATATTATATTATTATAATTTAATACATTTTTGGTCACTGGGAGTAAGATTAAATTTAAATTGGACATAAATGCATATTAATCATTTGATAGTTTTTTACTTCTAAAAAACCTTCTTTCTGGTTTTGAAAATGTGAATATATTTTTTCAAATTTATTAATACATCTTATATGTTTTGAATTTGGAAAAATAGAAATCATTTATGAATTTGGAATATCAATATTATATTTGTGTTAATTGTTGTTCTTTTTCTAGAAACATTCAAATTTTAATGAATAAATGAAACAGTGTGTTTTTATTAAAGCCAAATTTTTATTTAAGTAATATTTTTCCATTAAATTTATATTTAAATTCAAAATGGATACATTATATCTATATTTGTTTAATTTATTTCTTTGGAGTAATTTCATAATAAGATTAGATGTATAAAATTTTATTGCACTTTTTAATATATTTTTCCCACCTTCAATGAACATTTGGAAATTTTCATTAAAAATAATTTTACCCCTTCTATGAATTGAATTTAAAAAAAGGGACATGGTTTATATAGGTAACTAAATTTGGTTCAATATGATGAAAATAATTTTTAGTGAATAGTAACTTTTGAATTTTATTTTACATGATTAAATGTAAATATGGTAATTAAAAGTAAACATGATATTTTAATTACCACAAAACAGGTCCTAATTATATTGGATAAGTTTACTTAAACCAAAATCAAATTATCAAATAAAATATTACCCTTTTTATCCACTTAGATTCTATTCAGAAATTTCTTACTATTTTATTAATAGAAGTGTTAAAAGTGTAGAAGTCAATGATTAAAAAATAAATCAATTTTTATATAGGTTTAAACATAAGATAAATTTGACTATAAATATTTATTATAAAAATAAAAATATTTACTACATAATGGTATTTTATTTATAATTTCTATATATTAAATAATTAAATATATTTATGACACAATGATGTTGCATTAATTTCCATATTAATGAAAGACTACAATATGTGATCTTATAAATATTAAAATTAATCAAAATTGTGACTTCAGATGCATTCCACTAAATTTATTTGTTAATATGAAATATTAGTGTTTATTTAATGTGTTTTATTTCATTTTAATCATGATTTTTTTGTATTTCACAAAAACCAAATACTAAATAGTGTCAAAACTGATAGAAATGAGTTTTTTAAAAAATACTATTTCATTAAATTATATAATTCTCCGAAAAATATTGGTTTCGTCCGAAGGACATATATAATGATAGATATGTAATTCTTTAAACACTTAAGATTCTCTTTGAATTTTAATGTATGATTATTAACCATGTAATATAAAAATAAAAGAAGACATGGTAATAGTAAAACTATTTTACTATTAATTAAATCTAAAATATAAGGTTAATATGGGGATATAAACTTGTCAAAAACTTATTTTTTGATAATATTTCGACCCATCCCCTCGTTATCCTCAAAAAAAGTCTTTTGGATCCATTAGAAAGTTGAAATTATTTAATAATAAAATAATATTTCACGCTTTTCCTAAAGTGACACTCACCACTCTTATAAAAAGTTACTTCCGCTTTCTCAAAATCACACAACGAATGCAATTTGGCTCTGCCATCCCCTTCTCAAATATACTCCTAACTACCAAAACATAATCCTATAGGCCTTACTATGATCATTAAACCTTCCTAAAGAGCCATTTTGTACACATCAAAAGGAAGAACCGAAGAAGAGGTAGTTGCTTCATCACCTCTTTCAATGTTATTTTCTTCTTCCACATCCCCTTTATTTGTTTCTTCCATACCAAAATATTATCTCCATTACATTGTACATACTGATTTTATATTATAAATATGGTAAAACCATATTCATTATTATATCTATCATATGAATTACAATGTCACCATACATGCATAGATACGACTTACCACCTCCACGTCGTGGTGTAGTTTGTTATTAAACACTTCATTTATAGGATGGGTGCTATAATGAGAATAATTTATGTAACTAACAAATATAACATTTTAATGATTTTTTTATATTTATTACACCATCAAATTTCTTATGATTTCACCACTAATAAAATCATATTGTCGCCCGTGCGTACGTATGGCTTACTGTCTCCACAATCCAATGATATTTTGTTCCCCATCATAACCATTCAAGAATTATTTTCAAATTATGCTTAAAAATAATGTTTATGAACTTAATATAATTCTTTATATGAATAAAATATATTTTATCTATAACAAACATGTCTTACATAATGAAACATGTAAACTAAAGCGAATCAGTTAACAAATAAAACAATGATACTACAAAAATATCATTAACAATGAAATATTAGAAGATAATATATGACATCATATTTATTTATGTGGTTATTGTATAATTTAATAAAAATGATTTAACAGTTATACAGTTGGTCAGAACACCCTCGACTAAGGAAAAGTACATGGTAAGGGGTATCATATCACTTCTTATTCACGTGAGATTCATGCTCTATTTCCACTATTTCCGTTTGTGTAGAGTTTGTACTACCCATTATAGTATTCGTTGTTTATTATACTTTTATTTATTGGTATTTACATCATAATTTTATGATTTTATTTTCATGGGGTGTATGTTTTCTATTTTACCAATCCGTAAGTGAATTTCAAATTTTTATTTCCACCCATTGGGTTTTACGCAAACAAACATGTTTATTTTACTCAATGATTATGTTTTAAATCACTATTTATTTATTTATATATTAACTTACAGAACCCTATGTGTGGATATACATTTTATAGACACAATAACTCTATTGATTAATTTTAAATTCATCGATATGTACTTGATAAGAGTAATCATAAATCAATTTCCATTCACTGTGTTAAACATCCAGGTCATTGGTGTGGTTTTTACAAGAATATGTTTGAATTTACACTAATATATTTACAATTATTATCCAATAATATTGATTTTATTTATAAATTTCCAACATAATAATGTCTATGATCTATCTTTTTTCTAAGGATACAATCTTTATAAGTGATCTCATCTCAATTAAAATTCCATTGAGACCATTTTGTTGTGATGTGGAAATTCACTATTAAATATTGTGTGTAATGTACATAGAAATTGTATATCATGAATCCCATTATTCTCTTGATATTATAAATATTTTATTTCCTCAACTATTTTTATTCAAGAGTCTCTCATCTGGTTGGGAACTCTAACTAAAATATCATTTAAAAGGTTTTAATGATTTATTCTTCTAAATATTTTTCATTAATTTCCACGTTTTAAAAATGGGGATAAGGATCTATTTATATGGACATTGATGTATTAAAATTAAAATTTCATTTAAAAGATACAATGTGGTTTGGGAAATTTTCATATATAAATATATTTTTAATAGCTACTTGATAAATAGTGACACTTTTAACGTTTTCAAGAAAAAGGGGATATTTCTCTCAAATAGTTTAATTGATTATTTTCATCTATGTCAATATCATTCATTATTCATGATTCATGATGATTTACTATAATACAATCATCCATATTGAATTCAATGATTTATGTTTGACTGTGGATCTGCTATTTTTATTCCAATCATGGCTTGTTGTTAAAATATGGACATTTCGTATGCTAGTTTTATTAAGAATGATTAGATTATGGTTCATAATTTTCATATGAGAAATGAATTAGACTTAGTAAGTGATAGGTGGAGCCAGCTAATATCCTCGATGCACCAGTAGGTCTAATGAGACAAACTAGTATCTTGACATAAGGTAAGGAAAAAATATTATTTTTGTCTAGGCATGAGTCCTTGACTATGTGGTTATGATGTCTGACATTATGCATTCAATCATTATCAAATACTAATTTATATTACATGTTATTATTCTACTAGTATAATATACATGTGAAAAATATAATTGAATTATTTGATTTATATATTTCATATTATACTCAGGTTTACGTCTAAAATTATAGAGTTTTAGTCTTTTACATTAACTTCAATGTTTATTCTTATTTATAAATGTTTCTGCTATATTGTTATCCTTACAGAGCATTTGAGTTCACCAATTTCTTATGATTTCTTTTTCCCAAGACGTGATGTAGTATATTATGTTTGACTTATAGGGATAGGCTAAGGGATATAAGTGTGTTCATAAGAGACACAATGTGGTTGATTTTTTATTTAATTATTTATTCTGAAACTTATCTATGTATATAGTAAATCCAATTCGACTAAACTAATTTGTATTTTGAGACATAATCACTTGTGATCATGCAAATATTATGTAATATTACAAAGACTATGGGTAATTAGGAATGGAGCATTATAGTTGCTATCCGAGAATGTTTAGTACAAACATAGGGAACTAGATTTAGAAAAACACTGATTGAAGAACATTACCCTAAGATAGTCAATGTGGATTAATATAGATGAAATTCCATGAGTTTTGGTAATGTAGAGGTTTTGTGAATTTTATAAAAAATACATCATTGTAATGATACGATCTTGTAGAGGCGGCTCTGACACAGATGTATCTGGGGGTAAAACCTAAAAACACTGCTATCGGTTGGACTTGAATGACAACAAGTGCATGGAAATGGTCCTTGTTGAACTCTAGGTTATGAAAATATCGAGGTATATTATTATTATAATTCACATTTTCTTTACAAATCTATTTGAATGAATTTAATATAATATGGGAGTAAATAAAATTTGTTATTCATATGGTGCTTAAGATTAAAAATAATGTGTCATGATATTGTTTAGCTGATTTTATGACTATTCTTACTCGCACTATGACTTCAGATTTTTGGAAATGGATAGATTACAAGGAAGTAAAAGTAACATTGAACACGATGTGGAATATTGGTACGATGGTGTAAATGAGAAACTAAATGGAATGATGATAGGCATAAAAGATATTGTGATCATGCCGAAGAAAGTTTAAGAAAAATTTATTAACAATATATACATTAACAAACTCCCAAACTCAAAAAAGGAGTGAAAGGCAAATAATGATAAGTTCTCCAATAGTGGAGACCATAGATAAAGGAAAGATAAATTTCCATCATGCTGGAAATGATGAAGGATACACCCAAGAATGTGTCTCAATGGAACAAAAAATCATCATGTGTGGGAAAGAAGGACATAAAGAAACGAATTACTGAGGAAAAAAGAAAACTACTGTGAAAGAAAATAAAAATGATCCTAAGAATCCATTTATAGTCATTTTCCATTAATGTAGGGGACCTGGTCATTACTCGAGTCAATTCCCTATTTTATTTGACACCGACTAGGTCATGGAAGAACCAATTTGGAAATAAATGAATGGAGAAATGTTTAAAATTATTAATTATTTTTTTATATGGGACTACATTGGAATACATTTCACTTGTATTTGTAATGCTACATTTTTTTATGTGAATCTGATATTTGAGTAATAAATATAATTTATTAGTGGATATTGTTATAATGAACTCTTTTGAATTATATGATCTTTTTATTTGAAGAAATTACCAGTTATTAATTTTTTGGAATGAAAATGCAATGTATGAGAAAAAGTTTGGGGATAAAATATGTCATTGTTATTTTGAAGAAATTATCTTATATTAATAATGTTATAAAATATAATTTTTGAAAAAGGAAAAGAGTAGACCATTTGAGAACCCATCGTGTCAGACAAAGATGCAGCAATCGAGCCCACAACCAATGTGCGACTGGTACTTAACACCTACCACTAGACATTGTGCAGTCCCATGATAGTGTGACTAATTATTTTTAGTTAAATGATTTTATTGATCAATAATATGTTTATTTTGGATCATATGTTTTATCAAATGTATATCCTTATTATAGAAAATTATTTGGTGATTAAGTGATAAATTTTATTTTGGAAGAGGTTCACTCTATTAGGAACACTCTATGCCTATGGAAAATAGAATACTAATGTATTTCATTTGAGGATTAGTGGTGGTTTTTTATTTTTTTGATAATCTATGTATTTTATAGATATTTAGGTTATTGATGGAAATGATTAATATATCATTTTGAAAATGTGATATGTTTATTTAACATCAGTATGAGACTATAAGAGTAGTTGATGTTATTTTGAGAAAAATTTTAAGATTTACTATGAAATACTATCTGATTTAATTCTTATGAGTGTTGGTTTTCAATCATAGATTGTATTGTATTGAAGAATTTTAAGGGCAATTGATTCTTAGATGGTATTTATTTAATATTTGGTATTGTTTGTCTAATTTTTGAAATTATTATTAGTATTTATTTCAGTAAAGGATTATCCATTTTGTGGATCAACTGATCATGTACTAACCAATTTGGTTTTGGTTTATTTCTAAAGACAAGGGAAATATATAGTTCATTTTTTTGGATTATGTTATTCTATAGATGTTGATTATAGTACATTAGGTGTGACCAAGTCATCTTGAATACTCATTGTTAGGAGAAAAGATTAGTTAGTGGTAGAAATTTATTAAAGGATGAAACTCTACTTGAAAAATAAGTATATTTATTTATTTCCATAGTATATCACAAAAATAAATTTCTCAAAATTATGAAATGAACTTCAAACAAAAAACATTATCTGTTTATATTTCATACTGGGAAACTAATAACAATTTAACACATTAAAATGTTGTGGTTTTCACATTGTTAAATTTTCCTTGATCATGTTTTCTATCACTCTGCATCATAACATGACAAATATTTCATCTTTAATCTCCATGTTTTGATACATGGAATCGTAGTATGGTTTATCTTGGGTGACATCTGAACTTCTCTTTATTTCTTTTAAAGTTAGAGTTTTATTGAGTATTATTCTGACTTGGAACATTCAATGAAGTTCTGAATCCCAATTTTAAAATTGTAAGGATGAAATTTCCAAATTGGTGGTATAGTGTAACACCCTGTGATTTCATAGCATGTCGTTTTTTTAATTAAATTCAATAGTTTTCAGTACAAGAAACACTGAGTTCAAGCGCACCTTGAATTACCAAACATTCCATTAAAAAGTGGTTATTCATAGGATTAACTTCATATTGAATTTTATATACTCCATATAATTTTAATATCTATATAATTATTTTCTTAGACATAATATAAGAACGAATTCCATTTTTCAGATAAAAGGATTATTTTTTTAAAAATGCAATTTCAACACCTTTTGAGGGGGAACCCTTTTTAAATACAATATTTGACAATCTTATATATTCAATTTTTCAAAATAAAAATCTATTTTTGAATAATGAAAAAAAATAGTTTGAATAAATATTCAGTGCTTTTCTAAAAACATTCATATTTTGATGAATAGTGAAAAATATTAAATTTTAATTACTAAAACAATTTTAGTAAAAATATTTTATAGTGTAAAAATATTCATTTGAATGGTTTAAAAGTATAATTAGATTATATTTTTATCATTTTATTCAATTTTTTCATTGGAAGTAATTTTTCATTTAAATTGGGCATAAACAAAATTATATTTTTGATAGATTTTTCTTCTCAAAAACTCGCATTCTGGTTTTGAGAACGATAATATTTTATGAAAGTAATTAATACTAATTATATGTTTTGAATTTGGTAAAATATAAATATTTTTTGAATTTAAAATATCTAAATTAGCTTTGGGTGAATTTGAGGTATTTTTCTAAATTTTTTAAATTTTGGGTGAATAGTGAAAAAAATACGTTATTGTTTAAAGATAACTTTTTATTTAAAAATATTGTATAAAATAAAAATTATTTTAAATTTAAAAGAGATATTTAATACCACTATTAGTTAAATTTAAATAATTGGGGTCATTTTATAATAATATTTGATGTATAAAATGTTATGGAATTTTTTAATGTCCTTTACCCACCTTCTAGGCACATTGGAAAATTTGCATAAAAGGATATTTTACTATATATGTGAATTGAATTAAAAAAATAATAGAGACACCATTTATATAAGTAAGTAAAATGTTCTTCAATAGGATGAATATAATTTTAGGTCAATAGTAACATATGAATTGTTTTACCACACATAAAAGTAAATAGGGTAATTAAAGGTAAAAATGATATGAAAATTACCCCAAAACATGTCCAAATTATATTGGATAAGTGTATTTCGACTAAAATAAACCATAGTAAAAAATTTTGATCTATTTCGATCCACTTTGATTAGATTAGGACATTTATTACTATTTTATTTAAAGAAGAGTTAAAATTGTAAAATTCAATGTTTAACAACTAAAACATTTTCAATACAGGGATAAACATAAGATATATTTGGCTATAAGTATTAATAAGAGAGGAAACAAATTACAACATCAGGTAAATTAATATATAATTTTTATATTTTAAATAATTAAATTTATTTATGACTCAATGATGATGCAGTAATTACCATATAAATGAATGACTAAACTAATTGATGTTATTAATATTAAAATAAATGTAAATTGTGACTTTTTATGCATTCGACTAATATTATTGGTTAATATTACATGATAGGTTTTATAAAATTTATTTTCTATGTAATCAAGTATTTTTGACTTTCACAAAAACCAAATAATAAATAGTGTCAAAATTGACCTAAATTAGTTTTTAAAACATATAATATTTTATTAAATTATTTAATAAACTTAAAAATATATGGATCTAAAAAAGGACATATATAATTATATATATATTATTAATTAACCACATAATATTCTCTTGTCATTTTATTGTTTGTTTATTAACCACGTAATATAAAAATAAAAGAAGACATGGAAAATGTTAAACTATTTATCTAAAAATTAAATCTAAGATATAATGTTAATATGGTGTCTGAAGCATGTAGAAATCCTATTGGATGAGAATATTTCGACGCATACCACCTTATCCTAGATATAAATCCATTCGGATCCATTAGAAATAGAAATTGATTTTATAATAAAATTATATTTCATGATTTTCCTAAGGTGACCGTCAACTCCGTTATAAAAGTGTACCTCCCCTTCTCTCAAAATCACACCTCAAAAACCTTTTGGCTATTACAAACCTAGCTCAAATATCATCACAACTACCCTCACATCAAATTGTTGTCTGTATGTTGATTTTAATACCTTCTCATGGATCCCTTTTGTTCAAATCAAAATTAAGAACTCGAAGAAGAGGTAATTACATCATCACCTATTTCAACGTTCTTTGTTCTTCCATATCCTATTTCATTTTTATTTCCATACCAAAATAATAAATCCAAAAACTTATACATAGAATGATGATATTATAAATATGGTACGACCATATTCATTACACTATGCATCTAATTAATGAACATTTCACCATACGTGTGTACGTATGACTTACCGTCTCCACATCGTGGTGCAAAATTATATTCAACAATAAATTTTTTTGATTAGTATAATAATGAGTATAATTTATGTAAATAATACCTATAACATTTTTACGATTCTATATACGTAATATACCAAACAATTACTTATTAGTCATCCACTAACATAATGATATTGTTTCTCGTGCGTACGTACGACTTACCATCTCCACGACACGATGAGATTCCATCCCCCATTGTAACCATTCATGAATAAATTTTATTTGATTATTAATAATGTTGTGTAAGAACATAATATCATTCTTGATATGAATCAATTACACCCTATCCATAACAAATAATACTTACGTAACAAAAAATATAAAGGAAAATGAATCAGTTAACAACCAAAAAAATGACACCACAAAAATATCGTTATCAAAGAAATATTCGAAGATCATATATTATATCATATTTATGTATGTTGTTATTGAAAAATTTTATACCCATTATTTAACTATTATACAAGATGTTAATGTATGCATGACTAAGGAGACGTACAAGTTAATGGGTTTTCATCTCACTTCTTATTCCTGTGATATTCAGGAATTATTGCCACTATTTCATTTTGTGTGGTTGGTGTACTACTAATGATTATATTAATTGTGTAATATACATTAATTTATGGGTATTTACATCTTTATTTTATGATCCTTCCTTCATGGGTTTTATGTTTTATGTATGTTACCAATCGGAAATGGAATTTCTAATCTCGATTTCCACTCTTAGGTTTTCTAAAACCGTCATTTATTATTTTACTTCTTGATTATGTGTGAAATAACTATTTATTTATTAATTAATTAATTTAAACTCCCCATTGTGTGGATTTACTTGAGATACACATAATCACTACATTTATAAATTCACAATTCAATGATATGAAATTGATAAGAGTAATCTAAACTCAATTTTCATTCATTGAGTTAAGAATCAAAGTCATTGGTTTTGTTTTAAAAAAATATGTGTGAAAGTCCCCTTATTGATTTACTCTTAATATCCAATAAAATTGAGTTTATTTATATTTTTCCCACATAATTATGCAATTAATTTATCCTCAACCTAAAGATACAGTCTCTATAAGAGATTTCATCTCAAATTACATTCCATTGAGACCTATTTTTTGTTATGCACCAATTCACTTTTTTATGGTGTGAAAACTGTACTTTGACATAGTATTTCATGAATCCCATTATTATCAGGATATTATAATGAATTTCTTAGATAAATTATTTTTTATTCAATCGACATTCATTTGGTTAAGAAGTCTAACTAAAATATAATTTTACCTGTTTTGATGATTTATTCTTCTAAAACATTCTCATTAACGTACATGTTTTAAAAATGGTGTTATGAATCTATTTATATGGATGTGAATGTTTGAAAATTAAAATTCATTTTAATAGTTTTAATGTCATATGGGGAATTATATTTCCAAAATCTATTTTTAATGTCTTCATGGTAAATATTGATAATTATAAATGTTTTCAATAAATAGAGGATATTTCTCTCAAATATTTCTGGTGATTATTTACATTTATATCAATATCCTTGATTTTTCGTGATTGGGGATGATTTATTATAATAAAATATTATATTTTATATCTAATGAGTTATGTTGGACTATGGGTGTGCTATTTTTATACAATTCATGGTATGTGGTTAAAATATTTACATTTCGTATTGGTAGGTCTCATGAGACAAAATATTGTCTTGGAACCAGGCCACGACAAAATATTATTTGTAGTCTTGGAATGTGGCCTTGACTATGTGGTTATGATGTCTGACAATTTGCAATAAATCATTATGAAATTAGCTATTTATATTACGTGTGATTATTCGACTAGTATAATATCCAAATGAATATGTAAATTGAATTATTTGATTTATATTTTCTATATAATAATAACGTTTAAATAAAAATGGAATGTGTTTTAGTCTTATACATTTCCTTAAATGTTTATGCTTATTTAAGAATGGTTCTACAATATTGTTATCCTTACCGAGAAACAAAGATCACCCTATTCTTATGTTTTCATTTTCTAAGGATGTGACAATGTATATTATATTTTAGCTATAGAGATAAGCTAATGTATATGAGTATTTTCAATGGGGACACAATGTTGTTGTTATTTTATTTCATGATGTAATGTAGATCTTATGTACATATCAACTATATCCATGGCTACTAAACTAATCAGTATTTTGAGACATGATCTCTTTTTATCTTGACAATGTTATGTAATAATGAAATGATTTTGGGTAACTAGGGTGGGGGAGATACATTCGCTCTGATTCTTTATAAAAGGACTATAGTAGATGAAGGAAAATGAAGGAGAATGAGATGGATAAAGGGATGAAATGGAAATAAAAGCATGAGAAAAACACATAGGATGAACTCTGGATTTTGTCTTATTTCATCGGCGAAGCAGGAAGCATGAACCACTTCCCCCATCGGTATAGAGGACCATGAACCATAAAAATGAGGATTTTAATAATAAAAATAGAACTGCAAACCCAACTGGTGAAACATGATCCAAAGACTTCTTGTAGACGAATTTAATTTAAATGGTTATTCTCCTGATCCTCTTACAATTTAACGCTCCACATAGCATACCACTATGAGGAATAACACAGCTTTGTGTAGCCAATCGATATGATGATATAACCAAAAGTATCATGGTGAGCGACATACCACTTTGGTACGCGGTTGGTGATTCACCATATCTCCTACAACACCGGTACACGAATGGACCTCTCGCTCGCATATAACTAGGATATGTGGAACCTTCCCCATATGGCATGAGAAACCAGAATGCTGAATAGGGTGTTTTCGTGTATTTTTAACTTTTGACCCAACAAAAAACCGCAATTACAGTCAAGTCCTCTGCAATCCCTCTGATAACCAGTTCCCCGGTGCTTGGCCAATGCCTTCATCAATTCCAGTGGACATGTATGATCAAGAACTCGGGTGCATCAATTTTACCCATTGAGTCTACATACCCACTTTAAACAGAGTCATAATGGCCCTCCCAAAAAAGGTGTGCACATCAGAAATGCTTGTTATGCTACATTCCCTCAGTAACCCAGAGTCCAACCAAGGGATGCTGACGTGAACCTCCTCGTTCTCAGGATTAGTGGTGATCAATTTCTTTTCCATTAAATGAAGAACTGTGATCATCCATAGGGGATATGTTCGCTTCCCCCTAGTTTAAAGATAAAACTCCAACCCTTCCCAGAACATGATTCTGGGACCTCATGCTAATGTAAGACCCCATTTTTTTAGGCATGTCCACCTGACATTTAATGACATTTCACATGGAAATGTTCATCGCTCCACACCCTCGAGCAACATTAAACCGATCACTTCTACCAGGGGCTCTCCCACCACCACCAGTGGGGGAGGAGTCATGTATATAGTAGAATAATTCAAATTATCTTGTTTCTCACAATGAGAATGACCCATGTGGGATTAAAGGTTTGGGAGGATTACAATTTCAGCACAATCTAAACTATACGAACTCTAATTCATTATTAAACTATGATACGTAGGATACCTTCCAAAAGGCTCGAGCACAAAAATGGGTTCCCATCAAAAAAGGGTCCACCAAATCATGTCTATAAAATGGGAAGCTCCCATGTGTATTCCCATGACAAAAGAACTACATTGGTTCTTATTTGTCCCCAAGTGATACATAGGATTCCATCCATGTGGGGCTGATCAGATCTTCATGTCACCATCTGTACCACATGGATGAAGATAAACTCTAGAGAACCTTAAAATATGGCTATGTCATCATCACCTATGTGGCATAAAACTTATGCTTGCTCATGAAGATCATGAAATCCAAGGGAATCCCATGGACACACTCTTTCGGAATGAACCAAGGATTCTCTAACTTATGAACATGACTTAAATCAATATGAGTGTCCCAAAACAGGCAACCATCATTTCTCAGAAGGGTATGCTGAGTCTTCACTCACATCCTCTCGACCTATGGAGTCTTAAAGTGTCGTTGGAAAAATTTTCATCCAACGAGTGCTTGCCTTTGGAAAGTAGTTCCATGAATCATGGATACCAGGGCCATTGGTAGTTCATGGCTCCATGAATAAACCCATCGGATACCATCATTAGAAGTTATATATGAGAATGATCAATTTCATGACTGCATGACGCCCACGTAATCACCTATATGGGCCAATAGTTCCGCAAATGATTAATTCGACCTTCATTGAAGGATAATGACATTGAACGGGTCAAAAATGGAATTAAAAAATCGAAGAGTGCTTGTCTCTATGGAAAATGGGATGGGAGATGATCATAGTCTTGGAATCTATGCACAGTTAGAAAACACACAACTTTGAAGGCGGAACAAAAATGGTGAAACCGACGTGAATCCTTAACTAACATGGCCGTTATACCCCGAAGATCCCACTTCACCCTGAAGAAAAAGAAAAGGGGATGGGGCCATATAAAATCATCAAATATTCATGCTATTAAAGGAATGATTCATTAACGATGTTTAGTGGTACGTATGTCATACATATATTGTTGGTTCCAGCAGAGAGACCATGAACCCAAATGACATCCCCACAATCCAAAAAGACACATCAATCAGTGAATCCTTGGCTGGTCAGTGCCACAACGAAGAGGAGGACCCCTTCTCCTACCAACCGTCATCATCACTAGGTGTCCAATATGCTAAAAAAAGATTACCACTAAAATTTTACTCTCCCCATGCTGGAGGCCACAAGACAATACCTTCAACCTATGGTGGTCTTCTAGTTACTTCATCACCCACTTCTAATACCACACCACGGGGTGGCCCTTGTTGTCATCTCAAATCATTTCAGAGACTACCCCAAGAATGTGGAAATGACTAACTCCCTTACCATGAGAAGGCAGATGACGTCAATACTGACAACACCATCCATATTACATAGGGGACCAACTAATAGGTCTCTGCCAGAGAGCATCAACACCGACACCAGATTACCATGCCTCCTCCCACCAAATAGGACCTTTTGCTGAAGGCACCTACCAATGTTTAGGAGACCCGGTCCCCTATGGACGCCCTCTATGTGTGAAAAATATATAAACAAGGACACGTTGTCACCCAGGTTCTAGAGGTGAAGCTCCACCATATTAACGCGGAGGATTTCAAGGCGAATACACACAACTCTTCCCTCTCTACCCAAGCCCTCTATAGAAATAGGATGGATCCATATGAGCACATGCATGTTTCTACTAGTGCTCAATAGTCCCGCTATGCAGATAGAGAGAAAAACTATAGCCATTTGAAAATATCTGCCGACGCACAACAAGCCTTCCAAGAAAATTTGTTGGAAACTGGTTATATGTAGGCATAAAAACCTACTGATGCACAAGAAGCCCACCATCCTAATAGGGCCTCACTTAGCTATACACGGGCACAAACACATGCTGACACATTTCAAGCCTTCCATTTAAACATGGCAGTAACAGCATATACAGAGGCAGAAATACCTTCTAATGCACAAGAATCCTTCTATATAAATAGGGAAACAATAGGCTATACACCGGAAAAAATACATACTTTTTCATAGAAAGCCCACCATAAAAATAGGGGAACAAGAAAATATAAGCAGATTCATATTTCACTGAATGCATACAAAGCCCGAGAGACAAATAAAGTGGAATGCGAGCAGATGAGAATCCCCAATCGGGAATATGAATACGACTAGTCTAATATAGTGGCAACCAGAGAATACAACTGATGATAGGCTCGTTTCTCTGTCTCGGCACAAGGGAACTTCTAGTATCTTTTGGTAACTCATGGAGGATCGAAGCACGCACAAACTACTGCACCGAAATAGGAATGGTACTTCATACCATTCCACCCAAAGATGTATCTTAGCACATAGATCAGACGTCGATTCCTGACCAAATCCTCCAAACATGACAACATATCATTACATCAGCAGCAAAGGCGATAAATCAGACCCACAACCCGATTTTCTAGATCAGAATGACTCACTCCAATGGGATTTAATCACTCCGTAGTAGTTATGAATCCCTGATCCAGTCCCAGAGGTTCGATGGAAATATCCCATGATGTGAAGACAACCGGATTGGGAAAAAATACCCATTAAAACAGGCGGACATCGATCTAATGTGGTGGCTTCTCCAGGGCAGGCATATATCCCTATCAAAAATAAAGATGCTCGTCAGAGTATCCCAACAGTAACACGGTACTCAATGAGATGGGAACCCAAATATAAATTCCATTAGTAATAGAAGATGACCCCAGTTACCTACAAGAGAGCACCCAAAAATGAAAATTTCCAAAGGAAACTGGGAAATGAAGAGCACATCAATGCTCACGCTCTACTATAAGCTGGGGTTCTTGATTCCCCCAATCAAATATCAACAATAGATCAAGATACAATTATTTTGTTACCAAATTATTGAAGTGGAACTAGTAGTGGATAATATCCTCCCTGCAATTTCACTATGATAATCTCTAAATGTCCTCTATAGATCACCCACACGGGCTTACTCTATGGGTCAAGAATGATCGATCACGAGTGCCTATCTCTTTATGTGTGTCGCGGTAGCCCTCCCCTTGACCTGGATATCTGATAGAAAGAAGTTCCTCCCCTTTCCTGCATTCACCTTTATGGTCCTCAGAAGGGTATACGTTTTATATTTTTTTCACCCTGTAGTCGGACATCAAGTCAGAATGGTTGTCCTCTCCATAATGAAGATCATTACAAAGGCACTCCCCATAATGATAGTTATTATGAAGGTACTGCCCCTCGAAACTCCTAGAAATTAGAAGGTCCTTCCCTCATTGTAGTACATCTAGAAGGTCCTCCCCAAAATTCACACTGATGTAATTCTTTCGGCAGCCAGATATCGTTTCATGATGGTTTTCCTCACCATGATGATAGTCATTGTGCAGTCCCTCCATGAAATGAAAGTTGTTGTGTAGGCTCTCCCCACAACAAATTCAAAAAACAAGAAGGTCCTCTCCTTGCTAATGCATTCCCTGAAGGTCCTCCCTCGGGTAATTTCCCTTAGGAGAATTCCTATGTCCATGAATCAAGTTTTCATGGTTGTCCTCGCCATTGCAACACCACTTGCGATAGTCCTCCACAAAACCAAAATACATGTTGGCAAGACGGTATTCCCTTTTCTGGAAGAAACATGAGAAATAAATCTTATGTTGATACACTCTTAAATGAGTTAGAAACATTAATAACTCTGTCTAAAATGAATGATATTCCTTCTCTACCAGAGGATGGACTGGGGCCACACTCATCTTCAAAGCCACCCCCACAGCATTCAAAACTTGATATAGCCCACACATGCCCCGCCGCATGGAACAAAATCATCAAGAAGTAGTAGAGTATGCCATATCAAGAAGAGATTCTTCCAAAAGAACAACAACATGATATTTTTATTTTCCAAAGACCACTATATTGGTATAATAAACCAGTGATGTATTGGCCTATATCCCCCTATCACTTCAACATATCGGTAGAATTTTCAAGGGAATGCATGCATGAAATTTACCTCAATATATAGGAATCTTATAGAAATATCAATGAAAAATTAAAACCCTAGGAAGGTTAAACATACCATGTCAGCATAATAGGGGTTCTTTTCCGTCTAATTAACATGAAATACCTCCATTACAGAAGCCTATCACAATGAAAATGGTGATAGAAATACCTTAAACTAGCTTGACTCCATGAACTGCAAATTTTGTGCCACCTCATTAGAAACGCCCTGGCTGGAGTTCAGATTTGGGGATGGGGAGAACATGAAGCTTTACACTTCACCACATGAACCTTCCACTATGACCAAATGGAAATAACATCCTATGATTTCATCCACAAGAGGCGAAAACCAACTAAAACCCTAGATCATGAAAGGCGGGATACTCAACAACAATCTTCCCGGAGTTAGTATCAAAAGCATTAGGGACGAAGAGATCACGAAATTGAAAATTTTTAGATTCAGGTGACAAGGAACATCTAGCAGGCTACCCACCTATGTGAATCCATCGAACAATCAATGCTCATTTTTAAAAAGACCATAGACACCTTGAAGGCCCAATGCCACACTTGACTTACACCCGCTCAGGAGTACGTGAAATTTAAAGAGTGGAAATAGAGGAGAATACTTCCACGATATGGGAAAAACCCCAGCCCATAGGGATGGGAAAAGTTTTGAAAAAAAATTCCCCTTTAAGACCAACAAATCCAGGTCATAGAGGATCGACCAATGAATAGAAAGAACACCAACCCACAGGGCTAGGGGCATTTTGACCTCAAATCCTTGCACGACAGATCTCTTTATTCCACCGTATTGGATGAACGATTGATAGAGAAGTCACCCTTTCCATCCCTTCGGGTGGATTGCACCCTCTGATTGAAACGCGCAGTACAAGGTCAGACCAGGGATCAATTCAAGTCAATATTCATCATGTAGCCTGAAGAATACTACATAATGGAAGGAAAAATGCCATTAAAGTCTTCCTGAATTCTTCCTACCATTTGGCACCGGGTACACCACCCCCAATGCAATATGACTCTATGAAAGTATTGACTGTCAACCCCCCAAATCTAATAGGAAATGGTGCATGGAGAGAAGATGAAAAAATGATGGTTCCCTCGCAAAGAAATTGCCCACCGATCCTGATGGTGTGCATACCTGTAACTAGAGGGTGGTTCTAATTATGGGTTCCCCCTCAGTAAATCACACATTACCTCCCCCAAGAAACATCAACAGAGAGAAAAAGAAATCGAAGGTCATCCATGACATGCCTCCTCATCCCCATGAGAATGTGTCCCTCACACTTGAGGAAAGGTTTTCCATGTAGTGGGATGAAATGGTAGGGATTAGATGATTTAATGTCAAGCTACATCGAGGGAGTTATCTCACCAGATGTGTTCCCTATATGGAACATTAGTAGGTGCTCCCAGAAGAGGTTTCCATACCATTTTCACTCATTATAGTGAATGAATCGTAGATCACAATGTTGTTCATCCGGGCCTTAGAAGGACATCAAGACTTCCCATTATTGCGAATTCAGCCTAAATATACCTATATAAACCCACAAATGATTCCCCCCAACTAGGAATCCACCCCAAATTATTGTTGTCTTGGAACACTCAATCATGGCTTCTACCACAACACCTCTAGCTCAAGACCAACTGGATATGAGTCATGGGATATTAAACATTGTCGACAAGGAAACATCCAAACAAGAATCCATTGTGGGGTGGCATGGTTTGATAAAACCAGAGTGAAAAACCTAACTAGAATGGGTGATAAAATTGTTTCCACCACCAATCATTAGGAACCCTGTATTCCCAGTTATCAATGGAACAGGGGACCCAAAATAGAATTTGATGCACTATTCCATTTACTATGACCCCATGATTGGCACTCCAAAGAAGTATCAAGACATAAATCTTAGTTACATCAAACATACCGTGTAGGGATCAACTTCCATATGGTATACTGGTCATCCATTTAATTAAATTACATGGTTGGAGGACCTCTGGTGACAATTTCACTTCCAGATCAGTTCGATGCTGCCCAAGATGATGGTCAATGATCTCATCAACTGCCTGAAATGAGAGAATGAGACAACCACACACATCATTTCTAGATGAAAAGTCTGGACATATTTTCAGAACTGACCACTCCCACAGGATGATATGACCAGCATTTGCATTGATAACCTTAGGGTAAATTGTGAATTCCACTATTCCCAGTGAAGTACACTGATGGGTTAACAGACTTCTAGGACATTGGAAAAAGGATAGAATACACATTTAAAAGGGAAAACCTTATGTACCGAGTTTCCCCATTGTACCCTTGAAAACGAACTGGAAAAGATGATGTGGAATCTATCATTCATAAGACACCACCTACAGCAGCCCCAGTTCGGTGGCACCCACTGAACCGTGCAGGACCCTTTGGACTCTAACATCCACCCCCAGCACCGCAAGATGAGCGACGCGATACTAAAATAAAGAAGTTAAAATAATGAATAAATAAAGATTATTTGTTCTAATATGACCACATAGGGGCTATTTTATATCCTCCATGAATTGAAATATGCTATGGCTACGAGATGCAAAGTGAGATTATGATGTGGGTCTTAACGACCATAAAAATTATTGTGTGTGTCACAAGATAATAGGAAACACCATCTATGAATACTTTGTTATCATGAATCTCCAGAAACATATGGTCGAGTCTGGTAAAGTCATGTTGGTCCCACCGCTAGCGCAAGTGGCATATGATTCCACCTCTAACTCAAGAAAGGAAAATGAATGGAAAAATTCCCTAGAATGAAGTAAAGAAAGTATGACTGATAGATAACCCATACGACTATCAAACAAGTCCAGAAAATCATCGAGGAATAGTTTAAACAAACTACCATTCCCCCAAATGCTCCTAATACATCACATCTATCCTCTATAGAACCTCATTCATCTAAAGTCCAAAAGTACTGAAATGAAGTGCAAGAAGATGAGATGCTACCAATTCCGAAATCAGATTTGACACTTTTAGACTTCATGACAACAACTCGATACAATGGGAACCTCCATTTAAAATGATACAACACGAATCACCCCGCTAAACGACACCATTAGAAGGAGGCAGTCATACATAAACAATATCAGATTAAGAATTGATCTTATGCTCTATTAATGTCCTTCATATTATGGAACCCTTTAGCGATGATGACTAAATCCACAAAATCTAATTCCCCATGAACAACAGGAGGACGTAAGGAAGAGGTCAGAGAGGCTGAATGTTTCCTGGAATGTATGATAGTGGATGTAGTGAAATTAACAGACATGTCACTAGTCAAACAGTTAACATCGCGGAAACTATCGAAAGGACCCTCAAGAAGACAAAAAAGGAATAAGATTGCTCTTTTTCCCCCTTCAAAGAAAACCCAATCCCAATTATCATGTAGTATCCGTCCTGGGAAGAATATGTTTCTAACATCCCGAAGTATACAGGAAGGCTTGTCTGACCAAAAGTGGAATGGAAAATAGCACTATATTCTCCTACTACATAGGAAAAACCATCTATATTCAAATCACGAAACCCTAATAATTCTGTGATAGAGAAACCCTGAACTAGGAAGCACCAAACTTTAGAGAAGATGTATGAAATTTTAAATCACTTAGAATTAGAACCCGCAAATCTCTCAATCCTGGACATATTGAGTTAATCCATAGATAATAGGGAGCCACTCAACGAATCCTTATTATGTCTCCAAGAGTTCTCGGATGAAGTAGTAGTGGATGATGTATACCGAACAGAGACCAGTCCTGAAGAATATCACACAATCATTTCTTTCACAGATAGGGATGAAGACACCATCATTCAAGGGCACATAAAACCCTTATATGTGTCTGGAAAGATAAATGGAATTGATGTTTGAAGGATCGTTATTGACAACGGTTATGGAGTTGTCCTCCTACAACTGAGAACACTTCATGGACTTGAATATAATGAAGACAACTTGACACCCAGAAATAATCCTATGACGTGACATGAAAATAGTGAGTTAGAAACCATTGGGGCTAAGGAAGCTTAAAACTTGTCTCAAAGATCACATATTAGATTCTATGTTCCTCATAGTGCCACAATGTATGACCTTCAATGTTTTGTTTGGGAGTTATTGGCTTCAAAAGTACTCTACATTTCCATACTCATAAGTTCAGTGCATCAAATATTGCACAAATGTAAATAATGTGCCATTGAACACTGATAAATACCCATTTGAGTTATATGAGTGAACTTACATCAACATAAGGTTCTATGATTTATATGAAAAACACCTTTTGGATGACGATGCTGACTAGATCAATGACCCGAATGGACTGAAGAAAGCATCCGCCGACCACTTACAATATCTTGGGGAGGAGTAAATACTACCAATAAACCATTTTGAATGCATAAGTACATACTCAGATAAAGAATCAGTTGTTTACATGGTCTCTGTAATGACCACCATGTCCAAAGACAAAATAGAATGGGCTAACTCCCACGTTTTCATGAAAATCCCTAATGAAGACACTCTCGGGCCATCCATGGGACATCAAACTACCAGTTTCTCACAAACTAAGGCAAAAGACTATTTCCTTACCAATATTGGAGAATTTATATCAAAAATCCATTCTCAATTAGAATGGGACGATGTCAAGATAAATATGAAGAAGAGGAATAATACCTTAAATATTCCTCTTATGCATTTGAAGAAGGTGTTTCCACCACTATGGATGCACTTATCGATATAAATATAGTCTCGGAAAATGACCCATGACCCACTTTAATCATTGTTTCCATGTCTATTGAAGAAAAGGAGGAATATACCTCTTTTATAAAGAAGAATCATGATGGGTTTTTATGGATTTACATAGTGATTCCAAGCCTTGATCTTGAAGTCACCCCCCATCATATAGGTTTACCAAAAGATCACAGTGGATATAAACAAGAAGCTTGAAGGACCTACCCGACACAGACTTCCAAAAAAGTGGTTGATGATGAAAAAATTCTCAATGCCAAATTCATCCGGGGGGTCCAATATCCAATATGGCTAGCCAACATAGTCTCTGTCAAAAAGAAGAGAGGACATATTATAATCTAGATTGACATGAGGGACCTTAATCATAATTTCCCAAAATATATCTTCTTTGTCCTGATCACATAATCTTTGATTGATGAAACTACCAAATACAAATCCCACACCTATATGAATGAATGTTATAGATACAATAAAATTTTGATGGATAGAGGAGATGAAGAAGCTACCACTTTTAGGGGCCCTCTTGGTGTGTTTTGTTATAAAGTGATTACCTTCGGTTTTTAGAATGCCAACACCGTATATCAGTGCCCCATGCATCACATCTTCAAAAACTTTTGGGAAAATATATCGAGAGTTATGTCAAATACATGGTCAATAAATCACGACAAAATTTGTACTAGCTGTCCAACCATGAAACTGTCTTCAATAAATTTAGACAACATAGTTTAAAGATGAATGCCCCAAAATGTGCATTTGGTGCAACATTAGGAAAATTTATTTTCATTGTCGTATGCCATCATGGTATCGATGTCAACCCCGAGAAGAAAAAATCCATTCTTGGAATTTCAACCACTTTAAACCAATCTATTTGGAGAGGAATCTAGGGGATCATTCACTTCATTCAACACTTCCTAGAAAACTTCTCAGGTAAAAGTTATCCTTTCATTATGCTCATGCAGAAAGGACTGATGTATGAATGGGTAAACAATTCTCATGAAGAATGTGAAAAAATCAAAAGATATATTCTAAGACCACCAGTCATCATTCTTCTAGTTTAGGGTATAATTATCATTTTATACATAACTACCCTAGAACGATCATTATGTGCATTCCTTGCTCATAAGAATGATTCTAGCAGTGAGAACAACTTCAACTACCTTAGCCTGGAAATTATTGATACCGAGGAATGATATTCAAAGATTTAGAAGAACTACATGACCCTAATCATCATAGTCCAATGATCAGGCATTACCTGTAGAACCATGTGGTCTTCATGGTAAATTGCTTCCACCTCTCAAATGTATCTGCAACCGTCCCATGCTAAAATGGTTCATATCGTGATGAGAAGCCATCTTTCAATAGTTTTATATATAGTAAATGACACATAAGGTCATCAAAGTCTATGAGTTATCAAACATCCTTTTTGATAACCCCTCAGATGATATTTCACCATTGGATACTAAACATCAGGATGAATAAGTGTTTTCTGTATAGGGTAACCCCCATGCATTGGAGATGTACTTCAATGGTTCATCCCAAAAACCGATAGGGAAAATGATAGAGGACCCCAATATCAACAAAGTGGAGATAGGAGTTGTACACATATATCCCAAAAAGGAAATCATACCTTACTGTCTCCTGCTTTCGGAAGGATGTACGAACAATGATGTAGAGTATCTGGCAATCATTTCAGCCCACGAATTGGAACTCTAGGTGCAAGCCGAACACCTAAAAATAAACAGGGATTCATAGATAGTCATAAACCAGGATAATAGTGACAATTAAATTCTGAAAAAAGTGTATTTTCCCTTATTGAACCATGTTCGAGAACTGATGGCAGAATTCCCATCTGAATGACCATCGAATCATTTCCCCTGTCATAGAATTATCATGCAAACGCTATGGAAAATGCAGCCAAATCCCAGATAGATCCTGACCAGTATGAACTAGTCATCAGAATTTCTCACCATCATATGTTCTTGTAATTCATTTAGAGAAATTCATATGAAATTTATCCAATTATCCCAGTTCCAGGGCCTTATGGTCATACTACAAGTTGGACGACACGCGTCACAAATTATCTTCAGAACGAAGAACTCTGGCCAAACAAGGATGAAATATAGTAGGTCAGAAGATGGGAATTCAATTTTACATTGTACAATGGGGTGATCCAAGAAATGTTTCTCTACTAATGAGTCATTGAAAGAGTCTTTCTTAGCGGCATTTATGGATAAGAGACTACTATCGTCTAGAAAGAAGTGCATGCCAGAGCTTGTGGAGCAAACAAGTAAACAACCAATCTCTCTCACAAAAATTGGAGGCATGGGTATTACAATCCCTCCCTGATACATTATTATATAATATTCACTATGAAGATCTATTCATGCCAGGGGTATGATAATTTCATACCCTGACCTCGGTTTTTCTTCATGTGGCTAAATACACCTGGCTAGTCGTCACCTTTGGGATAGATGTTGTGGGTTGATATCCTTTCGCTACAGCCTGAAAAAAGAAGTTCATACTCATAAAAACTTAATTATTTTCTAAATGGGATGATCCAAGGCCCTTAAGGATGTCCGGGTGAAAAACATCTTTAACTTTTTGAAGGCTGACATCATCACTAGATTTTGTGTCCCTCATACAATACTAAAAAAATGGGACCAACTTCTTCTCTTTTGAGCTGGATAAGATGTACAACGAATATGGAATTAGGGCCAAAAATTCATCCTGCTACCACATGGAATCAAATGGAGAAATAGAGTCTTTCAACAAGACTTTGTCAAAATAAATTCAAAAGATGGTTTACAAGGATAAGAAATCATGTCCATAATTTCTCTTTCATGCTTTGTGGGCCTACCAGACCACGACCTACACTGCCCCTCTAGAAACCCTGTAATCACTAGTATATGGTGAAGAGGTGGTGTTACCTATACAAATTCATGTACCGTCACTTCATGTGTCCATTTGCGATCAATGGTCCGTGGACAAGAAATCTCAAAGACGGTTTGATGAAATAGAGATGTTTGACGAAAAAAGTCTACAAAATCTACACAATTTGGAAATGTACTATAATTGGATTACCTGATCCTTTATAAAAAAGGTTCATCATTGATCATTTCTTGATATAGAAATGGTATTTGTCCTCATAACCCCGTTGTTACTAGGGACGAATCCCCTGAAGCATGAATCAATGTAAGAAGGACCATTTTGGATACATCAGGTCTGTTCCAATGGAGGGTACGCCCTGATATCAATGCATGGAAAGCTCATAAATGATCCCACAAATGCTATGTTATTGATTAGATACAGAATGTAAAAATTACCCTATGTGTTGGTCCAAAATCAAAGACCATAAACTAAGAGTAACGACAAATCCCCAATGATAATGTCCAAACACAAAAATCATAAACTATGAGTTAATAATGTCCCCATATCATGGTCTATACTATAGGAACCTAATCTATGATTCATAAAAAATATCTCTATATCATGTTCCAAACTCTACGAACCTAAAAAATGAGTCATAAAAGTGCTCCCATATCAGGTTCCAAACTCTACGACCTTAAACTATGAGTCATAAATATTACATCTCATATCATAAGTCCAAGATCTGTGATCCTAAACTTTAAGAAACATTTCCCCCAATGTCATGTTCCAATATCTAAGACCATAAACTATGAAGAATAAAAAATATATACTCCCATGACATGGTTATAAATACATGACCCTAAACTATTATTCATCTTCTATTCCACATGACATTAATCATTAAAGAACCCGCGCTTCTCGTACGAAATTAATCTACATAGAATAAAATATTGTTATTGCATGAACATAAACTACATGAACATTCAAATAACAATGTATGGTTTGATTCCTACTCATACAGGATACGTAGAGACACCTCAATCATCAATCCTAGCCCAGCCCCCATAAATAAAAAACACCTCTATCATGCCCTCTATCAGACCATATTTGTAAAGGATACCCTTATCACTCTTTATTTCTCACACCGAGCACAACGCTCATGAGCACATGAATGGTGATAGAGATTCTTCTTCGATGGTCAACTATGGAGAAACATGGCAGACCTGAAACCTTTGATGGGTATAATGAAAAATCTCCCACCCATTGGATGGAGCCAAACTTGTACGGAGAACAAACAAAACTATGTAAAAATTGATTCTTTCCCTTACAGAATATGTAGCGATGCCTTGATCATTGATCATGGCCCAACCCAACTAGGAATGAAAATGGGAAGGTCACCTTAATATTCATTGTCATCACACACATGAAAAGGAAACTTGGTAACCACTCCTTATTTCTCAACTCGAATATAGCTTACATGAGATTTTTTCCAGTGGTATGGATTCTCTAACTCGTGTAAACAATATTGGTGTATGGTAGGCCTAGTAACTATATAATGTTAAAAAATAATTCTCCCAAGTGTCCCAAACACATCGAACAATCATTTTTAATGAACATCCATAACTATGCGTGTCTTGGTTCCTACTCTCGCAGGATTCATAATGATACTCAGATTCCAAATCATGGACCATCCACCAGTAAGAAATGCCCCTTTCTCCCATGCATGGATCAGACCCATGTAAAAGCTCCCATAATGTCATGGTTAATCATGGTATGGGTATTCTAACATTCCCAAGCTAACCTTTCCCATTTTTCACACTACATACGTCGAGAAAACATGGATGCTCATAATCATCCCAGGGAATCTAGGATTGAAGGACAATGTCATGTGGGAACCATTGACTAACTATTCATATCATGGATTGGTGGATTTGCTTACTTTTCCCAAAAACATTTCCTTCATTCCAAAGAAAAATCACCCCCTGGAGAGTCCTCTCCTACCTCAGTAGTCCTAGTGGCATTCAAGACCCATGTCATCCCTCCTGATTCATGTCCCCCCAGGTCAATTGTTTACGACTTCAATCATTACTCATGTCTATGGAACATTTGAACTCCCTGGCTACAATTAACCTAAAACTATTGAAGATATCTACATGGACTAAATTGTCCTTACCACACGACATTAAATTGCATGCCCAAAATCTTCCTCACCGTACGATGGTCAACTGCATGGAAAAAACATTTATTCAAAAAGGTCCTCCAAATTATTAAATCACTATTCAATGAAGGTGAGATAAAACCCTTGTAAACATTAGTTTCTCACAATGATAAGTGCTCACATGAGCTTAGGGAACATAGTAAGAGATTCCCCATGACGTTATGTCTAAATGGACCAAGAAGTTTTCCCTTGAAGGACGACCATAAAGGGCATGTCACAGTTCCCTCCCCTAGAGGAATCCCATGTCCTATCCATATGATGTTAAACAACTTTTTATCCCAAATATAGAATGAATATCTCACCCTGCGTATGATTCAGATCAACGTAAGGGACACCATTCCATGAGTAAATCATAGATCAAATGTCCCCAATATGTCATGTAATACTTCTTCCATATTCCAAACACCATACTTCAAGGGATCTTGAATCCCTATAACACACCATGGCCATCTGGGATGGATGACCAGTGTCATGCAGACACATTTGATTGACTATTCATATCATTCCCCTGGGCTCAACATACATCACCCACAAAAATGGCCGTCAGTTAAAGGAAAATTCGTCACTAGGGGAGTCCTCTCCTGTCTCAGTATGCCCAATGGATTCCACGACTCATTCCAACCATCCTAATTTAAGGGCCCTCAATGTCATGGTTTAAATTTTCACTCTTTAACAAATATTGGATATAGTAGAACATATGTTCATGATTAACCATTGGTCTATTTTGAGGTTTCTAAAATATATAGTATATGTATGCTTTATGTTGATCCACATGAAAAGGAATAGTTCCCTTTCTCATTTCAAGGTTTCCCCAAAGAAGTATTGCTAAAAGGCCTCTTATTGTGACCTAGGGCACCCAGGTCGATAGTCACAAATCGTATTAAAAAATTTACCAATCACCATAATCCTGAAAGTCAATCGGAGGTAAAAGGCCAGTGTCCTGGGGAAACCTTTGCTTGACTGTGCATATCTTGCCTTAGTGGATTTGTATTCATCACCCAGTAAACTGGTCTTCAATCAATGGGATATTCATATCTAGTATAGTATTTTCTAGCCTATTTATGCTCAAATGGAATAAATGCCTTATCACACCCCACAGTTCTAAAATATCCTAGATGAATACTTATGTACCTCCATCTTCCCATGTTCCCCTGACGTATAAAAGACGCTTAACTGATCTGAACACTTTATAGCTCTCCCTCACAAAAGAAAAAATGAATGAGAAGAATTTCCCCCTCAAGGAGAATGTGAATGTTCCTAAATTTTTCAGGAAATAATACTCTAGACAGCTACATAATTTGGCTCCCAACATCATGAAAAATACAAAATGTGGAATGTCCAACAAGGCCATCAAGAATGGAAGGCCAGTGTCCTAGGGACACCATTCCATGACTATTCATATATTTCCCCAGTGGCTATGAATATATCTCAAACAATAAATGGTTTTCAGTCAAAAGAAAATCCCTTCCTCGGAGAGTCATTTCCTAACTATGTACACCTAAAGTGGCTCTTGAGCCTCATGCATGTCCATAATCGTGAATTTCAACGTCATGAAAATCACAAAACTCTGTCTGAAGGATTCTAAAACATTACCAACTAACAGTCCCGAGTATGGGTCTTACCCCATTAAAATTGGGTCAAAGATGTTTGACCTAACACATCAGAAAAAAATTATGAGTGATAGGACTATGGACTCCTAGAGAATGTAGATTTTTATTTCTCACTAAGGGGAAAATCCACTAAAGACTCGTCTGTGTAATAGTCGAGTATCATTTTGTTAAAAAATGCATTGAGCCATGAAAAAATTTAAAAATCATGTTACGTCGGAAACCCACAATGGGAGACCTATAAAAAAGACAATTTATTCCGACTAATCCAATTTCAGGTATGCTTAGGCAAAAATTAGTGTAATAAAGAAAAAGAAATAAAATTTTGTGTTGTTTTTCGATAAGCCTAAACAATATTCGATCAATGCTCGTTGATTCCCATTGATGAAGAAAAAATTAGAGCTTGATTAAATTATCTTAGTTAAGTGATTTCAAGTCATGATTTAAAATTAACACTTGATTAAAATGATGTTGACAGGTTGAGATGGAGATAAGATATTTAAATTCAAAATATGTGTCATCAGGTTCAGAAAAATTAGAGGAACAACAGCAATTCAGTGTCTCTCGAATGTAAAAAAGGTGGGAGAGTACATTCTGTAATTTGGGAAAGAACTACAATAGGTCCTATTTTGTCCTTTCCTAATGAATGTTGAGTGATTACTGTGGGATGTCAATTTTTTATTCCAACAAATTTCGTTTCTCCATTTCATCTATGATCGTCAAGTGCACCTGATCCATGACAGCTATAAGTCCCTACCTTTTCTTCAAGATGGCTTCATGATTGGAACAAAATGAGGCTAGTTTCTCCCTCAACCTGGATGTTCAGTCTTCTCACTCATGAAGATAATCCTCTTGAGTTTCCACCAAATCCTGTGCCTTCACCTCCTCAGCCGTTAGATGATCACGTTCTTCTGAAATATCTCGGATGGTTTCCACCTAGTGATGGGGAGAATTAAACCTAGACAAATTCTCCATGTAGGATGAGAGATCTTCTCACAAAATGACGATTTGGTAAATAAAGAATTGAAGGTGCTGATAATCCAAGTGGTCAAAACCTATTTTAGTAAATGTTCGCTGAAAAGTTTCACCCTCGTCAGCAAAATTGGCTAGTGGAGTCTTAGTAGAAAGAAAATGTAATTGGCACCATGCCTCTTTGTGTACTATCATAGGTCACACCACGACACCAGCACTTAGATCCTCCCTTGCTTCTATGTGTCTATAAGAGGTAGGCATTTCCATAGGAGTGGGGAGGGACAAAAATCTAGCAACCAAAGGTGGGATACTCTCTTTTACCTTAGATGGCACATTAACTGGAGTTGAATGTTTAGGAATAACAGTTCTCTCTAGTATGATTAGCGATGCTCGCCTGGTTCCCATCTCATTATGATCTTGGTAAATAACTTACATGAGAGGGGTAGTCGAAATCTCTCCCCACCGAAATGGGTTGTACTAATGAAATCCCATCAAGAAGCTTTTGAAGCTTGAATGAGAACCTTCTCACCATGATAGTAGGAGTAGGATGTGTATCTATATTGGTTGCTAATGGAATTTAATTAGAAGGCATGGTTGACGCACCTCTCTTGACGAAGTGAATGTGTGGTGTTGTTGTTGGGGTAGGAACAAGAGAGGAAATGGCCAAAGGATTCATTACCCACAAAATAGGTTCTCTCTGCATCCCCGTGGGGTAACAATCGACTAAGAGTTGGGTATACAACGGTGATGCGAAGGTCGGCCATGTCATGTTGGGAATGATTATCTATATAGTAGCACCTTCATGCATCATTATAAGCCCCAATTTATGGAGAACCATAGGGTAAGATTCTCTACTTTGTCGAACAATTGAATGTAGCACAACCCTTTGAAGTATCCAATCTGCTTGGAAGACCTAAAGGGGAGATATGGTTCACAAATAACTACTCATTCTACATGGGCAGTGAGCTTATGATCTTGATTATTGATGGGGTTTGAAGATTCCACCGAGGAACCACACCTGTCAACTCTCAATGATCCATGAGGGGTAGAATTTGGTAAAAATGAGAAATAATAGGTATCATTCAATAGACCGACAACATTGGTAACAGTCAGAGTTCAGGGATGGACAAAAAAAATGATGAGAAGTGTTGGTTGAATGTCAGAATGGGGAACTTGTGCGGTATGCCGATATTCATAATAGGGGAAGTGTTCTTCCATCCAGCAGTATAAGAATTTGAAATGTCCACTATGACGATGTGGAGACATGAATTCCTGAATTTTTCATTACAATTAATAAATCCGGTATAGGGTCAGAAGGTCCAAATTAATGGGGAGACCCTCCTCCAGCATGGCGTCCATCATCAAGGTGCAGACCCAAACCATGTTTTATATGTCACGGGACAGGAAGATTCATCCAATTAAGAACATTGTGAAGAAACATTCTATGATTAGCATATGTGAAATTTCAGGTTGAAGCTCATATCCCCATGTGGCATAATTCACTACTTCAATGGTAGCATAATATGACCCTTGAGTGCGGTGGGACGAATGGTATGAGTGATTTTGACGGTGGTGTGCCTTGGGCTTAGGCCAGTTATTATACAAATATAACATTATCCTTGATTCGAATAGGATGGGGGAATGAGCATTGACCGGATGATCTAGTGACCCTATTGCCATGACCAGTAAACTCTTTGTCAAAGAAGATGCATGATCAGTGTCATTCCATGTGGAACATTCTAGGAGAATATTTTTGTACATATCCCTGAGGATAGAAAGACCTCCATGCTGGTAGATGACCCAAAGACTAATCCCCACTCCTCCATATAAGAATATGAATGGTGTTTATGCTCGAACACCCATGAAATAGAAATTCATGAATGATTTCCCTAGATATATGGTTGAAAACTAAGAGACACAGGTTTCCTGGTGCAAGACCACTGCATCCAACTAATCAGGGGACTCCGGATAGGTATGATGCACCTATAACTCTAAGGCCCACTCATAGGAAAAACATCCTTTGACGTGAAAATCCCGCTTGGTTCTCTTCCTAAAATAAGGATTTTATCATGAAATGATGATAATATATTGGTATTATCAGATGTCTAGTCTCGAGACACCATTGTGGAAACTCGTGGTGGCCTTGAGTCCAGGAAGATCCTTGCAATACGCAAAACTTTTCTTGAGTACGAGCCGCGATGACTTCTCTAGTTGGGGAAATGCTGGAATGATCATGATCTTGTGGTGCCTCTAAATGGATGAAAGGAATGTGAGGGTTAGGAAACAACATAGGCACGTCTTCATGGAGACCAAAGCCATAAAGTAGAAACTGAATGAACAATGGGTAAGCTATAAGCTCTAGATTAAGGAAGACCGTTAGAATGATGTCAGAAGGAATGATTTGGGTTTGAATATTATCATCACTATTCCTTGCTATGGCGACCCTCATATTCATCGATTTGTTATTACCCTAAGAATCTACCATTGTATTCTACATAATAAAATCTATAAGCCGATAAGAAGTTAGTCCGATAAGAATTATTGGGCAAAGGATATCAAAAAAATGGATACAGGACTCAAAACATGTTTTCCAAAGGCACCACGTACTGTTCATAAACACAGTATGTGAAAAGAGACTTCAGTGTAAATTATAACACATAGAAGACACTTCGCCTACACCTATGGTATGCAAATACTATTCACCATGTACAACCATGGTACATGGAATGACCTCGAGGTGAAGGCCCATGAACCGTTGGCCGGCAAACCAAATGGTCCGTGGAATGTAGAAACAATTAAATTTATCATCGGTTATGTTTAAACATAAAAGTAGTGGATTAAAATTTATGTTCATATTAATAGTTTTTTTGGTTTGGTTCACCGATCAATTTTCTATATGCTAACATGTCATCCAAATAGACTTCATTCATGGAGTATCTAGATTTAGGATTTTAAATTTCCACATCCCCTTCACGATAATCGAAATGTGGTATGCGGATTAGGAAATAGAGAGGAAATTAGTTCGTGAAATGTATAGATCAGTTTGTGAATGCAGTTTTGGCAAGGTGCACAGGACGTGAAAGTGAAAGCGTCCAGGAGCACTTTTCTTCGCAAGAAATTGTAAAAGAAAAATTACATGGTGCCCTATATATAGGTGTGGTCCCCTCCTACCCGGTCAACATTTTCTACCACTAACCATTTTAGTTCAGGACTACTTATACATTGGAATAGTCCACTTTTTAGTTCCTAGAAGACACCATTCTGAAGGGGGAATTTTTTGGTTTCTTGATATTTTTTCCAAGGAAAATAAATACCCCTATAATTTCTATGAAGATAGAATCAAGCACTTATATTATTTTATGAAGGATAAGGGACACAAATGGAGTTGTATTTATTTGAAGGATCATGAATGAATTAATGTTTTGAAATGGCCCATGTACCATCACCGAGAAATGTATGTGGATAATATGGATCGCAAACCGCCATGTATTCGGGATGGTCTGAAAACCACTAGCCCCCCAAAAGATGGCCAACGACCAGGGAAAACCGCAAACCCTGTCAACCAAAGGATTTATGCATGGAAGAATGCTTGCATATTGTGCCTCAAACCCCTCAGTTATTGGATTTAGTGGACAGTCAGGGTTCCACGAACCATTTTCACGAACCGATGTCTCTACAAACCCTAGTTGACCGAGTCATTCAAAGGTTAGAAAATCGCTTCAATGGGCCTCCACAAATGGTGTCTTGTGCCTAGAAGATACGATCACTTTGATTCCTTATGAACGGAACATAGTATTAGAAGGGAACATAGAAGGATAAGGAGATAGACAGAGGGAAGGATGGGGGAAGAAAGCTCAAGGAAACTCATAGGTTTCACCATGGCCTTCGTCTTGTTTCATTAGCAAAGCACAAAACATGAACCACTTCCTCCGCAGGTACGGCCATCCACGAACAATAAAAATGGGGAATTGAATAATAATAATGGATCCACAAACCCAACTAGTGAAATGAGATCCAAATACATATTACATATGAATTTCCCTATGAATGGTAATTCCCCCGACCCTCCTTCAATATGGTGCCCCATGAATCATATCACTATGTGGAAAAACATTGCACAACGTACACAATCGGTACGCGGATTGAAACCAAAGAATCATGATGAGTCGTGTACCAATTTTGTATCGGTTTGGAGAAACCCATTCCTACATACCACACCAGTACGAGGATATCCCTCCTACACGCATAACTCTACGATAAGAGGAGCCTTCCCCATCCCTCATGAGATACCAGTACACGGAATGTGGTGTTGTCAGGTATCTTTCCCTCTAGTTCCAAGCTCACCCCTCCATTACCATCCAGTCATCCATAATATATCCACTAACCAGTTATCCAATGCTAGGCCACATACTCCTCCAAAGTCACTACACCCCTATGATCAGGCCCTCAGGTGCATTAGTGAGCCCAATTGTGTCTACATACCCATGGTATGTGGACTCACAAAGGCCCTCCCAATAAAGGTGTGGGCATCGGGAATGCCTGTAATGCTACATTCCCACGGTAACTCGGATTCCAACCTTGGAATGCTGATGTGAACCTCCTCGTTCTCAATATTAGGGGTGATCACATACATTTCCATTCAATAAGGAAAAATGATCAGTAGAAGGGGTCAGTTTGATTCCCCGTTTGAGGAAGAAGAAACTCACCACTTCTAATAACATGATCTTGGGGCCTCTCTCTATTGTAAGTCACCAATCTTCTAAGGCTGGGTCGGATGACCATTAATTACATTTCACATGGAAATATCCATCGCTCCACACCCTCAAGAACATTCCCTCTTACCTCTTCCATCATGGTCTCTCCCTCAGTACCAGTAGTGGAGGAGGCATGTGCATTGTTGAATATTTCTAATTCATTTTTGTCCACACCTTGAATAACTCATGTGGGCACAGAGGTCTATGAGGATTACAACATCAGCACAATCTGAACTATGGGAACATTTCTTCGTGATAAAACTAGGATTCATAGCATGCCTTCCAGAAGGCACGAGCTCAAAAGGGACGCCCATCACAAAAGGGTCCACCCAATAATGTCTATCACAGGGGCATCTCTCATGCGTAATACACACACATCTAAACTATTTGGGTTCTGATTATTCTCTCGAGGATACGTAGGAATCCCTCCTTATGGTCATGATCCGAAAATCAAGTCACCTTATATCCCTCTGGATGATGATAAACTCCAAAGCGCATTACAATATGGCTATGTCAGTGTCACCTCCATGGCATCAACATATACATACTCACGACGATCTTGCAAACAGAGGGTATCCCTTGGACACACACATCAAGATGATCCAAGGATTCAAAAACATATAAAAATGACATAAATATATTAGTGAGTCTCGAAACAGGAAATAATCCGCTCCCAAAATGTTTTTGTGATCCTTACCTCCCATCCTCTCAACCAATGGTGTCCTCATGTTTCGTTATCCAAACCTTAATCCTAAGATTGCTTGCATTTGTAAAGTAGGTTCATGAATCATGGATATAAGGGTTGTTTGGTGTTCTTAGATCCACAAATAAAATCACTAGAGGCCTTCTGAGTATGTTTTATTCAAGAAGGACTGATTGCATGAGTGCTTGACCCCCACTCAATCACCCAATTGGACCAACAGTTTCCTACATGGTAAATTCAACCTTCTTTAATGGATAATGACGCTGAACTGGTCAAAACAATGGAATGATAAATTCAAAGAGAGCCTATCTTTGTGGAGAACGGAATATGTGATGATCCACCTTATGTCATCTCTACACCTCTAGAAAATGCTCCACCATGGAGGCAGAAAAAGGACGTAGGAAACAAAATAAAATGTTCTAAAAACGTTTTTATGATAATATACATTTCATCCTATTAATATTGAATATAAATTATGGTAGAAAAAGAACACGTGTAATTAAATGGGAGGATAAGAAATAACATGATAACATCAGATCATGGAATCATTGGAAATATATAAGCACCAATGAACATGAAATACTAATATATCGAGGATAACTCCCATGAAAACATCTTATAGTGGAAAGAGTCAAATACAGGAATTGGTTTAATGAATCATCCCATTAATAACGTCTCATGTGAAAAAAATTGTAACTAATTATTTGATGATAGATATCAGTGGGAACATCAGTACAAGTTAATGATTATATTTTAAATTAAAATTAAATCCATCATAATGTATAAATTAATTAATTATACTAGGAACAAAATTGGTTTCATGATTACTCTTGATGTCATTTTGAAATGATATTTCACAATGAATGAATTTTGAGAAATTAACATTAATAATGTATTACCTCTTTATGGTTAAGATAATAATCTTGAGATATATGAGGTAAAAGTAGATTCAAAAGTTATAAGAAATATATAATATTAAAGAGAGAGGGAAAGTGACTTAGGATGTAATTTTTATAACCCAAAAGGATGGTTTTGATATATCTCATACCCCAATAAAGAAAACATTTATAATCATCAAAATGAAAATAAAATCAAAAAATAACTAAAAATACATTAAAAAAATATTTTGACATATTTATGTAACGTCTTGACTGGGGTTCCATGCAATGGTTACCTAAGCCGGTTTACCACATGACCTCAAACGTTACCCCATACACTAGAGGTTGTCGATTAGAAGAAAGGGTTCAATATGTTATTCATGGGGATACTATACCCTCTTTTATCATAGTAAAAAGCTAGTGGATGTAAATAAACAATGGTGAAAGAATATATAACCAGAAAAATAATAAATCCAAAAGGCCACCAAACATGAACTAAAATACTTGACTGGATGGGAATAAATTCTATAATAATATAAGTGTCTATGTCCTGTAATGAAATAGAAAATAAAGACACTATGAAAACCCAAATATGTTCTGAACCATGTCAGTTTCACTACAATATCCATCCCCAACAAACCACATATCCTAATGCCTTTTCCCTTATCTAGCACTGAACCAATATAAAATTTACAATACTGATCAGACAACCCAAATTGAGTTTGAGTGAAACTCAGTAGGCCACAAAAAACAGTGTCTAAATGATTTCCAGTCAAATTATAGTTCATGAAGATGAATCAAAAAATAATTACAATGAAATAATAAAGAGTATATCACATTATAATTTAATATTATCAAACAACATTAAGTTCTCAGTTTTCACGGGTATTTGTACCACAAAACTGAAATCATATCATATCAAATCCTGATGTTTTTCCTAGGAAATACTGAATCATAATACCTACTTATAGCCTAAGAAAGATATATTCAAAGGTTCTATGATATCTCAATTCCCGATTCGACTCATGACATAGTCAAATATTTTCCTGTTAGACCATAACTCGAAGTGTTGTTATTTTTATTCATTAATTTCACATTATAATGCCATATAACCATAGTTACCAATATTATTAATCAATGTAAGATTACCATGTGACCATAATAACTCTTCAATATAATGACCACATTCCGATTCTCTACAATCATATGTATAATCACCATGTTACAATTTATTCTTCTCAATTTAGAATGATCATGTTACCAATCTATTTACTAATATGAATGATGAAAATGTTAACATTTTTTTCTGAATTTTTAATTAAAATGTTCATATTCATTGTCGTATTATTAATTTACCAATTAACTATACAACTTAATCTCATTACAGATTCAAAAATTAGTAAAACACATATATTTCGTTAGTACCCTAAAAAATTAACTATGTGATTCAAACCATTAATTAATTCATAATTTATGTAGTCAATATTAGAGTTCAAATTACATAATTAATTTCCCAAAAATAATTATCCCATTATAATATCATCCTTCAATAATTAATCCCATAAATAATTATCTAAATCTTACTATCATAGGCACCTAATTAATCCTCAATTTATTATCTCAACTTAGCCATTTCAATATCTCATAATTAATACCCCAATTAATTATCTAGAATTCAAACCCTATCTCTTATAATAAATTTTCCCAAATTAACTTTCTAACAGGGAAACCCATTAGTCTCATGATTAATACCACAATTAATCCCCAATATCAATAAATCTTTGATAAATCAATTGCTCAATATGATTTACCTAATCGAAAAAAATTCAATTTCTAAAGGATGATAGAAATTATACTATTTTTCATATACATATCGAATCCATTAATTTGTGAATTAGATTTATAAATCCCACCTTGATTTATTAATTTATTTTTTTCCAATAGAAATCCCCCAAATCCAACCAGCATAGCATTGTAGAATTGAGATATTATATCTATATCAAAAAATCAAGATATTAAAATATTAAGATTTTTCCAATCTAGATATAGATCTATAATCCCTGATCTAGATAGGACAACCTAGATTTAGATATGAATACCCATAGGTTAAACTCCACCAAATGATCAAGAGAAGAAGAATGAATGATCAAGATGGGAATTTCTATGAAATCCACTTACTGGGAGAAGGGAGGATCTTCAATTCGGGCTTTGAATCCTAAAGGATGGAGGTCAAATAGACTTGGAACCCCTAAAAAATTCTCTATGATTGTATAACATAGGACAAGGGAATGAATATTTCAAAATGGTAGCGATTCAGGGGTACAATTAAATTTTTAAACTAATGTTTTGAAGAAATAAAACCAAACATATGGTTTCCCAGGAAGGGGTGCACAATTAGGGAAACCATGAACTAACCATGAAGACCCCATAGTCTAGGTGCTCACAGTTACCTGGGATTAAGAACCTAGTTATCTATATTTGGTGCATACCATACATAGACCCCATGTACTTAATCATTCATAAAACCCCACCCAATCTCACCCCAAAAAATTACTCCAAACAATGATACTTAAAAACAACCAAAAGTACCTAAAACCATTTTTGAGTTGACTCGAGAGAAGATCAATATCTTAAAATATCCCTAACATATAATATATTATCCTAGGGATACACTTCGAATCCTTTTTAAAAGACTGATCTAAAAATACTGGTCGATTCATCACTTTTATTTTCATCTCTTTCCAATGTATCCTCTTGCACACATCCATGTTTCCTTACCACGCCAATTATCGGATCATTCTATCCTTGCGACACTTTCTCACTACAACCCAACACACTTATAAAATTCCCTCTATGAAATCATCTCCCTCATGTTCACACTCATCCACATCGATCGTATGAGAATGGTCGCGGTGATACCACCATAGATATGACACATGCAAAACATCATGCATAGCACTGTATCTATGCCGAAGAGCCTTTTAGTATGTCACCAGTGAAATTCTCTCAACTATCTCAAAATTTAGTTTAAACATGTGCACCAACATTCCCTAACTTGTACGGTTCAATTTATATAGAATCTTGAAAAATATTTTTTTGGATAACTCCACTAAAAACAAGTTCTTCTCACATGATCCCAAAAATTAAAAAATGCATGTTAGTAGAATATCCTCAAGGACCTGTATAGTATGTTCTAACTTCCCTTATATCAATGGGTGGAAATCAGTACATATTAATACTAGTGTGACCAGTGATTTCTACAAGACCGTCCAGAAGTGTGACATAAAACATTAATTATGATCTGAATGTATAGTCTGTTGCACCCCATAAAGACGGGTTATGCCCCTAATATATATTCTTCCCAACAATTCTTTTGTAATGGTAACCCTTATTCGAAAAAATGCACAAACATTGACATTTGATCAAGAATAAGAAAAATAGACTCATTTATCATATGAGTATTTGAGAGGCCTTCAACAAAATCCATGGTCATTTCTTCCAACTTCCATTATAGGAAGGGAATTAATTATTGTATATATCATTTTCATTGAGGATCTGACTTTAGATGTTGAAATGTGACACATCCTATTATAAAAATTACTCTCTCATTTTCCATGAATTTCCACAAAAGGTTCATTGTAGGTCATGATACATTTTTTTACACCTACATGCACCACCCATTTCGAGGCATTAAATTCCCTCCATGATGTCATATTGCATGCACATAGGCATAATAACTCGATTCATCACATAGATGATCTCAATCACATATATATCATCTAGTCTGAATATGGCTTCCCACATTAAAAATATTCCTTCAAGGATAAGAACTCCATGTCCTCATATTTCCTATCCCTGTTCCTTCTCAAATTTGTATAATCCAATGAAACTATGACCAGATTTATCTGCTCCTAAGTTTCTATAACCAACACAAGAATATCAGCTTGTAAGGTCATCATCTTCCCCTCGAGGATCGAATCATAAACCATCTGAGTCTGGGTTTTCTAGATCAATGAATCAGAAATAATATATTCTAATCCAGAGTGAATATACCTATAAAAAATCAAAATACTACAAATACATAATCCATATTTGATGTTGATGAATCAAATGATGGTATGAAAATAAAACTTCATACTCTTATGATCCATATAGAATATAATCGTTTATACCAAAATAGTGTGTCTCCAACACTTATGAGCACTATCCACTACATCCAAAATAAGGTCACACATAGGGTAATTCCTGTCATGAGGCCTCAACTGTCGACACACTTACGCCACAACAAGAACTACATGAATCAACCAGACTCCATGTATGAACCTCTAAATAACATAATAAACAATATAATCGTGACATGACTCGGGTAAGATCAAAAATGGCACGGATGTTATGTTCATATTCATCTTATGAAATGCTCTCTGAAAATGTGTTGATACCACATTGTAACAACCCAACACAATTGCAATACAACAGTGCCCTGAGCTGGTTTACCACATGACCTCAAGCATGCCTCCCCATATGCTTCACGCTATCAAATACTAGTGACTGTATAATAAGTCATTCATGGGGAGACTATATACACATTTATCAAATAAAAACATGATAATAAAAAAATAAACAATAGATAAAGCATATATAACCATAAAAATACATAGATCACATGATAACTTAATTGGAAATACAATATTCAACTAAAATGGAAACATTATGTAACAATATAAGTGTCAAAGGTATATAATTAAACTGAAAATAATGACACTATGACTCCCCATGTCGGTTTTGAACCATGTATGATTTCATCCTCCATGATGAATCCCCAATTAGCCAACTATACTAGGGATTTGTCCCTTATTCAATCATATAACAGCAAAATTTATTCATGTATTGATCAGGAAGCCTAATTACGTCATGATTAAAACTCAGTAGGCCACCACCTACGATGTCTAATACTATTCTATTAAAAATATAGTTCATTTAGTTATATAATGAAATAATTAGAATGAAATAACAAATATTTTATCAAATTTTGATTTATTGTTAACTAACAACATGAAATCTATGGTTCCCAAGGATACACGTACCTCAATACTATAATATTCACTGACCAAAGCCCATTGTGTTCCCTAGGTGATACCATATCATAATATATGATTCTAGAAAATGCATGATGTATTCAATGGTTTTATGATATCTCAATACCATATTTTCCTTATTCCAGAGTCAAATATTCTCGAGTGAGGCCACAATGTGGAGTGCCATTATTTCCATTCTTTAATTTCACTTTAATATAAAATATCTCCAATGTTACCAATAAAACAAAAATAAGTATGATTAATAAGATACAATTATTAGTTTTGAATTGAATGACCTTATTCTTATTATCTTTACTCATATGTATAATGATCATGTTACCATGTATGCCTCTCGATTTAGAATGACCATGTTTCTATTCACTTTACCCATATGTATGATGACCATGTTACCAATTTTAGAAATTAATTTAGAATGAGAATGTAAAGACCCTTAAATTTTAAGGAAATATTTTTTCTTAATTTTCATTGGAATTTTACAAGAACGGAGTTTCTGATGGCACGTGATTCTGAGGCCTGGTGTGCCCGAAATCACTTTCCGAAGTTTGGCTTGGGTGCAATCAGTGATCGAACGAGCGAGTTTTTATAACTTTTGAACCGGTGCTCGGGATCTAATTCTGAGGGCACCGATGGAATCACAGCGCTGGTATTTTCTTAGAAACGCCATTTTTTGGAGTTTCGTTTTCTCGGGTGTGGTTTTTAATTTTTGGGGTGTAAGTTAAGAAAATAAAATAAAGTGGTTCCACAACTTTATTTTATTTCACTTAAAGCCACTTAAGTTGAGTTGAAGAGGATAGGGTGGAACCCAAAATATCCTACCCTCTTGGTAGGGTATTTGTAAGGTGTGGGCCGCATGATCCCCACCGTTTCTTTTCCTCTAAGTAACACACCCGTAAAAACTCCTCTTTAATCAAAGTCAACTAGTGTGTTTCCTAAACTCTTAATTCTCCTATTAATTGGACTGTTAAGATGTTACCATTAATTCACCGAATTAATGGTTCGTTTCTTAATTTGTTTTTCAAACTGTTGGAATAATAATAAAATAAGACCAACGCATGTCTTTCTTGAGGATTGCTCATTGAGAGGATTTGGAGAAGACTCTAAGGATTGGGATCTTCATCCTCCTTCATGAAGAACGCGAAGAACGCGAAGAACGCGAAGAACTCCGACCTTTGACGAAAGGAGATGAAGAATGCCAAACCCTCAGAGATCGACGATGCGACGCTGTGTACCGCAACGCCGACGATTCTCCTCCCGCGATGTTCTTCTGCGTCAATCCTTCCCCGCAACAATCTTCGATCAACACCTATTGAGGTAGGGGATTACGGATCTTTTAAATTTCCTTTGTGGATTTTATCCTCAACATGGATTTAATTTGTGAAATTAAATCTGTGTGTTTTCTTTAACACTCATAGATCATCGACGCGACGCCGTGTACCACGACGATGCAATGCCCCTTCTGCGGTGAGATGATCCTCTTCGTCCGTGATGGTCAATTCTGTGAAGAAATCATTTTTTATGACAACGACAAGGTAGGGGTTTTAATTCTTTAAATATTTTTGATTTATACCTGCGGCGTTTGATTAAAAATTGTTGTGAGACTTTTAAACTGCTAACACGGTGGGTGATGACTAACGAACAAGTCCGAACCCACCGGCCATTTTGTTCTTGGTGTGCGAAATGGTGGACGTCAACAAAATCATCCGCACGGGCGATGTAAGGTCCTTGCATTGAAGGACGGACCCTGGGAGGGCTTTTGGCGAAGAAGAAAAGGAATTCCGACCACCAGAACTCGTCCGGTGGTCCGCGGAGCAACCCACCGGCGCGCCTCGCCGGCACGGCGGCGAGAGGCGGTGGGCCGGCCGTATCATAGCCACGTGGGACCGACGAAGGAGGGACACAGCCTTGCCGCGTCCGTTGGCCAGAGGTGGCCCCCCACGCGGGGCCGCGGAACAATCAAGTAGGCGTCACCCCCCTTGCACCCGCTCGGCCATTACGGCCGAGCTGCCAGGCGACCGGGCCGCGCCCAAGCGGGCCGGACTCGGACCCAGGTCGGGTCGACCCGGTTCGGGCTGACCCAGGTGGTCTAGGGCTAGGTCGGTCTGGGCCCGAAACCACAACCTCCGGACCTTTTTGTACTTTTGCCCATATCATGGGCTGCAGACCTCTAATCGATGCACTGTAAGCGGCAATGCGATCCTTGGATTGAGATGGTCGTTTCGGTATATCGCACTCAAGGTTTAGGAGTACTTTGGGTTTGTGCAGGTTGGTTCGTACACGAAACCAACCGGGCCCTCGGAGCAGAAACACTCATATCTTGAGCTACGAACGTCCGATTGACGTGTCATTGACTTTGTTGTTTTCCTCTTGGTGAGACTGATCTTTTGACATACTCCGCCCAAGGTTTGGACATAGGTAGAGTACGGTCGGGTTGGTTTTTCATTAAAAACCAACTAGGCACCAAGGACAAAAAGGCCAATAACTCTCATACTGGGCGTCCAATTGACGCGCCGTCTACGACGTTGAGTTCCTGTTGATGATACAGAACTTTTGGATACATCAACTCTAAACTATGTGTTAGTTGATGTATCAGCCTCTCGGCTCGTGGAGAGGACCCTCCCGAACGAGCTTGCTGTGTGCGGGAACCCTAGTGCTGGTTGGGACTGCGACGACAACGACTGTGCAGAGATCCTCAGTGGATTCGATGAGGGCTGTGCAAAGATCCTCAATGGATTCGACGGCGACGACTACAACACTCAGCGATCCTTTGTGGATCAGTGCTACTGATCCTGTGTGGGTCTGATCTTGTGTGGGTTAGTGCTCAGCGGTCCTGTGTGGGCCATCGCCAACAGATCCTGTGTGGGTCCGATCCTGTGTGGGTCTTTTTAGGGGTTAGTTACCTATCAATCCTATGTGGGTCAGATCCTTTGTGGGTCATTACGAGGATTAGTTACCTATTGATCCTTTGTGGGTCAGATCCTTTGTGGGTCATTGCGGGGGTTAGTTACCTATCGATCCATTATGGGTCAGATCCTTTGTGGGTCATTACGGGGGTTAGTACCTATCAACCCTTTGTGGGTCCGACAGCTTAGATGATTTAGTGGCAATATCTGATTATCTCTATCATCATATAAAGAAGTATTCCTGTGTGATCTGAATCCTGTTTTGCTTTCCTATGTGGATTGTGTTGTTCTATCCTTTGTAGATTATGTTTTTATTTCCTGTGTGGAATGGGTTGTACATGAGCTCGAATGATGGAGACGAAAAAGAATTGATGACTTAGGTATATGTATGGGAATATACTTAAGCAGTGTCAGATGTTATTTCGTGATTGTATCTTTCCTTTGGAGATTATCCTTTGTGGATTCTGGGAGACCTTCGGGGGTATCGGGGTCCCTACTGAGTAGCTTATACTCACCCCGGCACGAGCTATGCCCGCACTATGTTGTGTTGGTTTCAGATGACGGACATCGTTGATCGTGGTTGAGGCTTGCAGATCAGGACGGTACCTAGAGGTGGACCACTGGGCGGGACGTACTCGGAGTGGTCGGCTGGACCTTAAGAGCAGTGGAGGCTATCTGTACCCACCCTTCAGGTGGTATTTCTAGTGGATAGCTTGGCATTGCATCTTTACTTTACAGCTGATGTTTTCCCATCCAGTTGTACTTTACTTTCAGTTTGGGTTTGTGTACTGGCCCACTTACTTTTTCTCACTTACTGTTGTACCTAGTTTTTACATAGTGTTTACTTCTACTGCTTGCTTTCTCTGTGGTGTTTGTTCACTTTAAAAAGGAAATTCCTTCCCTTTTACCGGGAATTACGCCTTGGTTATAGTCTCCATCCCCTGGCCTATGGAAGGCGGGCTTGGGGTAGTCACGGCACGTGCACCGAGGACAGGTCGTGAAAAATTGGTATAAGAGAAGTTCGGCTCTACCGCAGAACACAAGACACTAATATTATTCTATGTGAAGAAATAATGTTATGTATATTGGGTGTGTTTATCAGTTCGGGGAGTCCAATGTTGGTGCGGTGGCCGACGTATCCGTACACCAGGACCCTGACTTCTGATTTCTGACGTAATGCACAAAAACCTTGATTGCATGTGTGTTTCATGTTTTTTATTGTGATTACTTTTTTTTCAGCTCACCAGGTATACCGTTCTGACCGTGGCGCACCTGTTTCCTTTTCCGGATGGCCCCACGATGGCAGCCAGCTAGGGTTCCAAGATTTGAGTGTGACGACAACACATTGATCGACGAGGCCTCGGTGCAGGTACCTTTGACAGTAGAGGCACTGACGGTACCTCTACCCGCCGAGCCACCGATGCTTCCAGCCCCCGCCGCTGACAATGCACGTCGCCTTAGTGCACTGCACGAGTTCCAGTGCCAGCATCCGCCCAGGTTCCATGGGGAGTTGGACCCCCAGGTAGCCGAGGACTGGATGGAAGTAGTGGTACGAGTTTTCCGGTTAGTGAGGACACCAGAAGACCTCATAGTGATCCTCGCAGTGAGACTACTATACGCGGCAGTGGGCCGATGGTGGAGCTTGATGCTCCAGGTGCACGATGAGGCATCTCTTCTCTGGACAGACATTGAGGGCCTCTTCCACTCAGAGTTCATCCCGGCCACCCTCCGTGCAGTGCGCATCCAATAGCTTCTTCAGCAGCAGCAGGGCAGCATGATGGTCGCCCAGTACTCGTAGAGATTTACCGACCTCTCGCGCTACTCGACAGACATGGTACGGGACCCATTATTCATGGTCCGGACCTTTGAGCAGGGATTGAGACATGAGATCAGGGCATCTCTGATCTCCCTCAGCATTCCAACTCAGGCAGGAGTACTGGAGAGAGCCCTTTTGATCGAGAGATTCCTTACTGAGCCTTCGTTAGCAGCGAGACCTACCGCAGGGTGGCACGTAGTAGAGTCTTCTGCAGTAGGCAGTCGACGGATGACTCTGGGGTCTAGGCAGACCAGACCCTCATGTAGAGGACCTCAGGACACTGGCTCAGCAGTGCGAGGCACACAACGTGGAGCCAGTCTTTCGAGAGGCAGGTAGTTCTACACATGCGGCGGGCAGGGCCACATAGCTCGTGACTGCCCGACCCACTGTGCCGAGGAGCAGCAGATGGTTGAGGGGCCACCCAGGAAGAGGCAGAGGGTCGACCATGGCAGTCCGTAGGGAGCAGGCGGACGAGGCAGAGGAGATGCCCGAGCAGCAGGTGGTGGGCGACGCTTTGAGGCTCTACCACCACCACCACCAGGAGGTCCACCCCGGCCACAGGGAGCTGGCGGGCAGAGACAGGCACAACTCCAGGAAGCGAAGGCTTATGACCATGGCGCGCCCAAGATGATTCGAGGTACTATCTGTGTCTATTCCACCCTTGCTTCAGTTTTTTATAGACATAGGAGCGAGTCATTCTTTCATAGTCGATGCCCTTGTTCGGAGCTCGGAGATTCCGACAGAGCCGTTGGCTCGATCCTTATGGCTAGAGACTCCTACGGGAGCAGACTCAATGATTACGTACTGGTTCCGGCAGTGTGAGCATACTCTAGGAGGCGAGAGCTTCGGCTGGGATCTTCTTGTAGCCGCATCGAGGCCTTACGACGCCATCTTGGGCATGGATTGGTTATATACAGTCCATGCACAGATTGACTGTTTTAGGCGCAAGGTGCGATGTGTACGCACCGACGGGAGAAGGTTCACCTTCATCGGCGTGAAGGGAGCCTTCAAAGCATAGGATGGACTCTCGCAGAGGAGTGGACATCCCATCACTCATTAGTTGTCTAGCCTCATCCTAGGAGTAGTTGACGTGCAGAGTCCTAGTTTTCCTGCAGTGGTGGGTCAGTATGCAGACGTCTTTCCCAACGACATTCCAGGGATACCTCCTTATAGAGAGGTAGAATTTTATATTGACATGTACCCTGGGACAACCACAATATCGACTCCATCATATCAGATGGCCCTCGATGAGCTGCGAGATCTACGGGTACAGTTGAAGGAATTGCAGGGCAAGGGATTCATCCGACCCAGTGTTTCACCCTGGGCTTCCCCGATATTGTTCGCCAAGAAGGAAGACAGGAGCATGAGACTTTGTGTTGACTGTCATATTTTGAACCAGGTTATGCTGAGGAACAAGTATCCACTACCGAGGATTTATTACCTCTTCGATCAGCTCAAGGGATCAAGGGTGTTCTCGAAGATAGACCTCAGGTCAGGCTATCATCAGCTCAGAGTTCGGGACGAGGACATTCAGAAGACGACTTTCAGATGTCGTTATGGCCACTATGAGTTCTTTCTTATTTATTTCGGCATGACCAACGCTCCAGTAGTGTTCATGGTCCTCATGAATAGGATATTTCATCCATACCTCGATAGATTTTTCATGGTCTTCATCGATGACATTTTTATATACTCAACGACTAAGGAGGAGCACACCTACCACTTGCTGGTTGTCCTAGACACACTCCGAGAGCACCATATTTATGGAAAGCTCTCAATGTGTATGTTCAAGATATGCGAGGTCCACTTATTGGGGAATTTCATCTCTGAGGCGGGAGTTGCAGTGGATCCTGCAAAGATTGAGGCAGTGCAAGCTTGGGAGCCACCCAGGAGTGTGATGAAGGTGTGGAGTTTCTTGGGACTAGATGGATACTACCGGAGATTCGTGCCAGACTTCTCCAGAGTTTCGGAACCACTCTCAGCTTTGAAAAAGAAGGGGAAACCATTTGTATGGTCAAAAAGATGTCAGCAGAGCTTCTAGGAGCTGAGACAGAGATTGACCAGTGCACCTATCTTGAGGTTTCCTGAGGAGGGAGTTGGGTACTTAGTCTTCTGCGATGCATCAGGGACCGGACTCGGATGTGTCCTGATGTAGGAGTGGGAAGTGGTCACCTATGGATCACATTAGTTGAGGCCGCATGAGCAGAACTATGCTACCCATGACCTAGAGTTAGAAGCAGTGGTTTACACTCTAAAGACTTGACAACACTATCTGATGGGCAAGCACTTTAAAGTCCTTTCTGACCATCAGAGTCTCAGGTAAATCTTCCCTCAGAAGGACCTCAACCTCAGACAGCGGATATGGCTCGAGTTCCTCCATGACTATGACTTTGAGATAGTCTATACTCCTGGGAAGGGGAACGTGGTAGCCAATGCTCTCAGTAGGTGGACGGGCATTCTAATACATGGGGAAGTGACAGAGCAGCTAGCTGCTTTGCAGATATCCTTCATGGATAGAGATGGATCAGACTTCCTTCAGTCTCTCTCAGTCACCCCTCCACTAATACAGTAGGTCAGAGAGGCACAGAATGGGGCCGCTGACTGTAAGATACGGCGTGCACAGATAACCTCAGGACATGCACCTGATGGTTTCTCCTTAGGAGCAGAGCACGACGTCCTATTCAGAGGATGTACCTTGGTACCAGTTGCATTACAGGAGGAGGTTCTGAGAGAGTTTCACACTTCTCCTTTGGTGGTACATCCTGTAGTGGCGAAGATGTACCAGGACCTAAGACGACATCACTGGTGGCCGGGCATGAAGAAGGATGTGGCAGAGTTCGTTTCTCAATGCCTCACCTGCCAGCAGGTGATGGCAGTGCACCGGGTACCAGTAGGCTTGGTACAGCCCTTGGAGGTCCCAGAGTGGAAGTGGGATGGGATATCAATGGACTTCATGACTGGACTTCCACGCACATCCAGAGGTCACGACTGCATTTGGGTGATTGTTGACCGACTCACTAAGTCGGCTCAATTCTTACCCATCAGAGAGTAGGGCTCAGTGGAGAGCTTGGGAAATCTCTGCGTTCATGAGATTGTACGACATCACGGTGTTCCATCATCTATCGTCTCCGATCGAGATTATCTCTTTACTTCCTGGCTTTGGAAGGGGTTGCAAGAGGCGTTCAGGACGCATCTACATCTGAGCACCGCCTTTCAAACTCAGACGGATGGTCAGACAGAGAGGACCATTCAAACTCTCGAGGACATGCTCCGAGCATGTGTCCCTGACATTGGCCGCAGGTGGGAGGACCACCTACCCTTGGTGGAGTTTGTGTACAACAACAACTACCACTCCACCATCGGGATGGCACCGTACGAGGCGTTGTACAATAGAACTTACAGATCTCCTTTGTGCTAGACAGACCCTGGGGAGTCAGCACTTGTGGGGCCAAAGATGGTCCAGGCCACGACAGAGATGGTCCAGGTCATCCATGAGCGGATGAGGACAGTTCAGAGCCGGCAGAAGTCTTATGCTGACAGGTGGCAGAGGCCACTAGAGTTCGAGGATGGCGACCACGTCTTCTTGCGTGTCTCACCTCGACGTGGATTGCGGAGATTTGGTTGAGGAAGCAAGTTGTCTCCATGCTTCATCGGACCATTCTAGGTTCTCCGCAGGATTGGCGAGGTGGATTATCGCCTGGCTCTACCACCTCAGTTGCACCAGGTGCACGACGTCTTCCACGTATCTCATCTGAGGAGATACGTGCACGACCCGACGCATATCATTGACCATGGGGAGCTGGACGTTGATGATGGGGTGACTTTTGCAGAGGTCCTGGTGGAGATCGAGGATCGACAGGAGTGGGTCCTCCGTGGATAGTCGATTCCTCTAATGCAGATCAGATGGAAACACGGGAACCTCCAGGAGAGTACTTGGGAGCGGGAGGCTCAGATTCATGCTCAGTACCCACTTTTGTTTCCCTAGTTAATGATGTATCTTTACGGGGACATAAAGCACTGAGGTGGGAGAAATTTAAAGACCCGTAAATTTCAAGGAATGTTTTTTTCTTAATTTTCATTTAAATTTTACAAGAACGCAGTTTCTGACGGCACATGATTCCGAGGCCCGGTGTGCCCGAAATCACTTTCCGAAGATTGGCTCGGGTACGTTCAGTGAACGAACGAGCAGGTTTCTCTAACATTTGAACCGGTGCTCAGAATCGAATTCCGAGGGCACCGATGGAATCACAGTTCCGGTATTCGCTTAGAAACGCCATTTCCGGAGTTTTGTTTGTTGGGTGTGGTTTTTAATTTATGGGGGTAAAGTTAAGAAAATTAAATAAAGTGGTGCCACAACATTATTTTATTTCACTTAAAGCCACTTAAAGCCACTTAAAGCTACTTAAGCTAGGTTTAAGAGGATAGGGTGGAACCCTAAATATGCTACCCTCTTGGTAGGATATATGTGAGGTGGGGCCCGCATGAGCCGCACCATTTCTTTTCCTCTAAGTAACGCACCCTCTAAAACTCCTCTTTAATGAAAGTCAACTGGTTCGTTTCCTAAACTCTTAACGCTCCTTTTAATTGGACAGTTAATACGTTACCATTAATTCAATGAATTAATGGTTTGTTTCTTAATTTGTTTTTCAAATTGTTGGCATAATAATAAAATAAGACCAACACATGTCTTTCTTGAGGGTTTCTCATTGAGAGGTTTTGGAGAAGACTCTAAGGCTTGAGATCTTCATCCTCCTTCACGAAGAACGCGAAGAACGTGAAGAACGTGAAGAAAGCCGGCCTTTGACGAAAGGCGACGAAGAACGACGAACCCTCAGAGATCGACGACGCGACGCTGTATACTACAAATTCGATTATTCTCCTCCCGCGATGTTCTTCTGCGACAATCCTTCCCCGCAACAATCCTCAATCAACACCGATTGAGTTAGGGGATTATAGATCTTTTAAATTTTCTTTTGTGTATTTTATCCTCAACATGGATTTAATTCGTGAAATTAAATCTATGTGTTTTCATTAACCATCGATGATCGTCGACGTGACGCCGTGTACCACGACAATGCGAAGCCCCTTCCGCGACGCGACAATCCTCTTCTTCTGTGACGATCAATTCCGCGAAGAACTCACGTTCGATGACAATGAAGAGGTAGGAGTTTTAATTCTTTAAATCTTTGTGATTTATACCTGCGGCGTTTGATTAAAAATTGTTGTGAGATTTTTAAACCGCTAACACGGTGGGTGCGGACTAAGGAATAAGTCCGAACCCACCGCCCCTTTCATTCTTGGTGTGCGAAACAGCGAACGTCGACAATATCAGCCGCACAAGCGATGTAAGGTCCTTGTAGTGAAGGATGAACCCGTAGAGGGCTTTTGGCGAAGACGACAAGGAATTCCAACCACCGGAACTCGTCCGGTGGTCCGTGGAGAAACCTGACGGCACGCCACACCGGTACGGAGGCGCCGGTGGCAGGAGGTGGCGGTGCACGGTGCACCTCCGGGAAGAACTGCCACATCCGTTGGCGAGAGGTGGACCCCAACGCGGGGCCGCGGAAAAATCAAGGGGGCGGCGCCCCCCTTGCACCTGCTTGGCCGTTACGGACGAGCCGCCAGGTGACCGGGCCGCGCCCGCACCTGCCGGGCCGGGATGCACCCAGGTCGGGCCGGGCCACTCCCAAGCGGGCCGGGCCCAAACCCAGGTTGAGTCGACCCGGTTCGGGACGACCCATGGGGTCTCGGGCCGGGTCGGTCTAGGCGTGAAACCCCAACCTCCGGACCTTTTAGGACATTTGCCCATATCATGGGCTGCAGACCTCTGATCGATGCACCTTCAGTGGCGATGCGATCTTTGGATCGAGACGGTCGTTTCGGTATATGACAGTCAAGGTTTCAGAGTACTTTGGGTTTGGGTGGGTTGGTTCGTACACGAAACCAACCATGCCCTTAGAGCGGAAACGCTCATATCTTGAGCTATGAACGTCCGATTGACGTGTCGTCGACTTTGTTGTTTTCCTCTTGGTTAGACGGATATTTTGACATACTCCGCCAGAGGTTTGGACGCAGGTGGAGTACGGTCGGATTGGTTTTTCCTTAAAAACCAACCGGGCCCCTGGGACAGAAAGACCAATAACTCTCAGACCGGGCGTCCGATTGACGCGCCCTCTACGACGTTGAGTTCCTGTTGACGATACAGAACTTTTGGATACATCAACTCTAGACTATGTGTCAGTTGATATATCAGCCTCTCGGCTCGTGGAGCGGACCCTCCCAAAAGAGCTTGCTGTGTGCGGGAACCCTAGTGCTGGCTGCGACTACGACGACGACGACTGTGCAGAGATCCTCAGTGGATTCGACGACGACTGTGCAGAGATCCTTAGTGGATTCGACGACGATGACTACAGATCTCAGCGATCCTTTTTGGATCAGTGCTACCGATCCTGTGTGGGTCCGATCCTGTGTGGGTCAGCACTCAGCAGCCCTGTGTGGGCCAGTGCCTACAGATCATGTGTGGGTCCGATCCTATGTGGGTCTTTGCGGGGGTTAGTTACCTATCGATCATGTGTGGGTCAGATCCTTTGTGAGTCATTGCGGGGGTTAGTTACCAATTGATCCTTTGTGGGTCAGATCCTTTGTGGGTCATTGCCGGAGATAGTTACCTATCGATCCTTTGTGGGTCAGATCCTTTGTGGGTCATTGCGGGGGTTAGTACCTATCGATCCTTTGTGGGTCCGACGGCTTAGATGATTTAGTGGCAATATCTGATCATCACTATCGTCATACAAAGAAGTATTCCTGTGTGAGCTGAATCCTGTTTTGCTTTCCTATGTGGATTGTGTTGTGCTATCCTGTGTGGATTACATTTTTCTTTCCTGTGTGGACTGGGTTGTACTTGAGCTCAGATGTTGGAGACGAACAAGAATTGATGACTTATGTATATGTATGGGCATATACCTAAGCAGTGTCGGATGTTACTTCGTGATTGTATCTTTCCTTTGTGGATTATCCTTTGTGGATTCTGGGAGACCTTCGGGGGTCTAGGGGTCCCTACTGAGTATCTTATACTCACCCCTGCATGGGCTATGCCCGCACTACGTTGTGTTGGTTGCAGACGACGGACATCGCTGATCGTGGTTGAGGCTTGCGGAGAAGGACGGTACCTGGAGGTGGACCACTGGGCGGGACGTACTCGAAGCGGTCGGCTGGACCCGAGGAGCAGTGGAGGCTATCTGTACCCACCCTTCAGGTGGGATTTCCAGTGGACAGCTCGGCGTTGCGGCTTTACTTTACAGTTGATGTTTTCCCTTCCAGTTGTACTTTACTTTCAGTTTGGGTTTGTATACTGGCCCACGTACTTTTCCACACTTACTGTTGTATCCAGTTTTTACTTAGTGTTTACTTCTACTACTTGCATTCTCTGTGGTGTTTGTTTAATTTACAAAGGCAATGCCGTCCCTTTTACCGGGAATTACGCCTTGGTGCTAGTCACCAGCCCCTGGCCTATGGAAGGCGGGCTTGGGGTAGTCACAACACGGGCTCTGAGGACGGGGCATGACAGAGAGTGTTCCTATTATTTATAAAATGATTAATTTACAAATTATTTATCACCTTCAATCTCATTATAAATTCATAAATTAATTTGACACATCCATTATATTAGTTTACTCAACAACTAACTAAGTGATTCAGAATGTTAATTAATTCAAAAATTATTTAATCAATATCAAAATTCATATTCCATACATAATTCTCCAAAATTTATTATCCTATTCTAATATCATAATTTAATAACAAATACCATCATTTATAATCATGATCATATTAAAAAAGACACATAATTATTCCATAATGAAATATCTCAGCATAGAATTTTGAATATATCATAATTAATCATTGTATTAATTATCTTGATTAAATCCCATATCATTTATAATCAATTTCTTAAAAGTTATTATCTAATTAGGAAGCCACTTCTTTCATTATGAATTCCTCAATTAATCTCCCATTTCAGCAAAGCTTCGATAAATCAATTGGGCAATCTAATTAACCCAATTCAAGAATTCAAATTGTAAAAGGATTCTAGAAATTATACAATTTTTTATATACATATTAAATCCAAGATTATGGGAATTATATTTATACCACCTACATCAATTCATTAATGGATTTTTTCCAAATGAAAATCCCAAAAATCTGAGCAATAAAATGACATAGAACTGAGATTATAGATCTAAATCCCTAAATTGAGATATCAAAATATCAAGATCTAATAAATATAGATATTTATATATAATACTAGTTATAGATCTCACCAAATATATTTAGCTATGAAGAAAATGAGGACAAACTCAACCAAAATTTCAAGAGATGAAGATAAAATTATTGAGATGTGCATCAGAATGAAATCCACTTACTGGAAGAACAGAAGATATTGGATTTAGTCGTTGAATCTTGATTAATAGAGGTCAAACGACCCTGGAACCCCTAAAAAAGATCTGGGATGAACAAAAAATATGCATATCCTGATCCTATATCAAATTAGGGATGTTTTCGGGGTTTGAGTAATTTTGTATAGAATATTTGGGTGAAATACCACCAGGAGGACTATTTTTTCTTACAAGGGCCCACGATTAGGGAAACTATGCTCTACGTGTGTTGACCTCACGGTACGTGGTTGATAGTTACATGGGTTTAGGCACATATTTTTTCAAACCATGTGCAAACCATACACAACTCATTTCTTTAAACATTTTTAAAACCGTTAAAAAATGCACCCAAAACATAACTTCAACCAAATGAACATAAAATAAACCAAAAGTACATAAAAACGTCCCTCAGATGACTCTAGAGAGGGTTGTGATCCTATCATTTAATTAAAGAATAGGAGTATTCATAAAATTGAGGTATAATATAAAAAACTGACATGGATGTAGGAAAAGTCATTGTTTTTGTATATGTTAAGAAATAGTATTTCATTTTTATATAGTAATTTAATTATCAATGATATATAAAAATTACGTAAAAAGATTATTTTTTAAATCCATTAAAAGTACGTAATAATGAATAAAAAATTTATATTATATTTCATTCATTTAAATATAAATATATATTTATAAATAAATATAAATCTGTTGAAATATAAGAAAAATATTTCGAAAATAAATTAGTAAATTACTTAAAATATTATTTTTAAGGCAGTGTGCACCTTATAATGAAAAATACAGAATTTCTGCCCCAAAGGTTTTTTTTAATAAACTTAAAATATGTATAAATTTTTTTTATCAACATCCAAATATGAATATAAATAAAATTATTGAATAATTTTGAGGATCATGTATAGAGAATGAATGATTTGGAAGGGAACATTCAATGATTTTTTTAAAGGAAAGTCAATTACTATGCATACAAATCAACACAAACATCATTTATCATCCTGAAAAAAATATTTTATTTAATTAATTTATTAATATTATTTTCCATATGTAAAATTCCTTTCACTTCCATGTTATAATAAATTACTATATACATTTTGTTAAGATCATATGATTTGATGATATTTCTCTCATATAACAATAATGACTTCAGTATGATGATTATGGTCATATTGGTGATTTTTTCAACATAAAACAATATTAATTTTGAATTAATTTTCATATTAATAAATAAATTTTAATTTTAATATAATCAATGAAATATTTTTATTATAAATGATCTATGTTATGATCATGTACACTGTATATTGTAAGTATACATGAGTTATGTTTCGATTATTTTTAATGAGAATTTTCGAAAGAATATATGTATTATTTTATCATTGTAAAAAAATAACCATATCATAATAATTATATTATTTCATTAAATATATTTAAAGAAAGAATCCATGTTATGTGTGGATTAAATATTCATCACATCCATTAATTAATCCAATAATCCAAACGTAGTCACCATTTAAATTATCATTTTTGGTGAACAGTGCATTAGGATATTAAATTAAACATTTTCGGATAATAATTTTTAATATTTCATTTACATAGTATATATGAATTGATTCAATCATAACAACCAACCTTATGAAACCTTGATGGGATAAAATTTAATCAGTTTGTGAGGTTTTATTTCACCATACAGAAGAAACAAGGTTTCATTTATAATTTTATAGAACATGAGATTTGTTAATGAAAGAAAATTAAAATTTTAACATATAATTATATAGAAATTTCTAAAGTTAATATTTCATCATGTATAAATTTGTTTTTTAAGATGTAGAATATGGAATAAAATAATGATCCTTGATTTTTAATTGTACCACTTCTACATAAAACCTCTTAATATTTACACCAAAAGTATATCTAGGATTGTTTTATAATAAATACATAGGCTATATGAAATTTTAATGGATATAATCAAGTATATTGATGAAATATTTTTCAAAAAAAAATGTTTTTCCTCTGTGATTTAAATAGTATGATAGGTTTTATTTTATAATTCACAAGGAGTGACATTTTTTGTAAATAAGAAAAGAAATTTAATTATATTAAGTAAATTTGAAAGCACGGTGATTAAAAATTATCTATAAAATAGTTAATGGAATATATTACCAAACCATACCTAAAAAATTAGAATATAATCCTGTTAAACAGTTCAATCCAATTACCTCTAAGGTTACATACTATAATGATTTTAGTTTTTAGCCAAGTAACATGTTTGTTTACAAAGAATATTTATACTCAATTACTAAAAATAAATTGAACCTTATTAATAATTTGAAAAATAACATCTATATATTATAAATAATTATTATAATTAAAATCATATGTTATTGGGAAATAATTTTAACACAACTGCATGTATGATGCGTAACACTATTTTAATCGTAACCACTATAATAAGTGTTTCAATCTCATTGAGTTGGTAATGTTCTAATAAATGACTAATGTGACTCATAAACGGACCATATAATATATTTTCAATCAATTTCCATTTTTTGGGATGATTAAGATTTTTTATTAATAATAAATATTTTAATAAAATATTTATTTAAATATCATTAATGCCAATTTTGGAACTATTAATTTAGTTCAATTATAATTACACAAAGACAAAGATGGAATTGGAATAAAATATTTCAAAACCTATTTAACTTGATATATATATGTAGAAAAATCACAAAACATAATATTTATTTCATTTTTTATTCCATTATATTATTTTTTAATAATTTAAATTATTTTCCTTATAATTGAATTTATATTGTGCCATCTTTTCAGAATCATTTAAATTCATTATTTAAATGTTAAAAATTTTAAAAAATTAACATTATTAAAATAATTTCTTTATTATAATGATGAACATCATGATTCCATCACATAATTCATTTCTTTTCACATAATAAAATATGTTATTTTTAGAGAAAGGGAGTGTCATTTTTTATTTTTCAAGACAAAAATCATTATTATGGTCACATTCACTAAAACGTATCCCATAAATAAATAAATATCGGGGGTAAGGTGATATAGGTTGAAATAAATTCATCCAATGAAATTTAAAATGTAATATTATTTCTTTATACCATATCTCTAACCTAGGATAACCTGATTAATCCTTCTAAATATGATGAAATGTTTTACTATTTTTAATAATCATTGTGATAAAACATTTATTTGACCTTGTAGAATAATAATAATTATGATGATTTCAAATATGAATAACATTTTTCCATTTATACAAACCTATAAGTTGGGAGAGTTTGTAATATAATAATCCTGCAAGGCGTGGTGAAATATGTGTTCATTAATATGCATTTTTTGAAGCAATAATATTTTATATTGACTATATAACTAGTATTTATAATTAATTGAAATAAATAAATATAAATTGATATAGAATATATAAATTTAATTTATATTCTTTTTTTATATATCTAATTTTCATTTCATAAATGGGTAATAATTATGAACATATTGAATATTCACTAAAAACCCATATTAAGTATAAGAATAATATAATAAAAAATCAAGTAAATTTATAATTAAAATGAAATTAATTTGATTATTATAAATTAAATGGTTATTATTTAAATTTTATGAAAAATTAAAAATTTTATTTAACTTTTAAATCATATTATTTACTGAAATTAAATTCCATAAGATGATAAAATGACAATTCTAAAATTTCAATGAAAAATCAATCATTCTAGAAATGTCCCAAAAATAAACATAGGTTAATGATGATATTATTATTTAAAAAGTCAAATTATATTAATTAATTTAATTATATATATTTTCGAATTATATAAAATTATATTATATCTCAAAAATGATATTATTTTCTTAGAGGAAAACGAATTTATTATGAATAAAATGTGTTCGATATAATTCCAGTGATAAAATACAACAAATTTCTTAATGCAATTATATTGATTTATAAGATTATATATATTTCATAATATATTTAATCCTATTAATTTACGCTTATTACAATGTAATTTTATAAACGGAATATTGAATTTTTATTGTCTCATGGTTTATTTACACTCATCATTGAATGTCATATACTCTATCGAACACATGTTAATTTTTTAAAAACATTTTTTTGTTACAACATTGGATTGCTTTGTGCTACCTTATAGAAATATCTATTAGAATAATCTTTTTAGAATCTATAAAATATTAATGCATAGAAAATATTAAATCATATTGAGATGAAAAATATTGTAATTGAATAAAAAATATCATCCTATATGAGATAGTTGTTTTTTTGGGGATGATCCTATAATAACAGAATAATCATTTGATTTAATTATTGTTATGGTCATTAAAATAATAATTATAAAATATACCATTACCAAAAATCTAGGTTTCGCTAATAAAAAAATAAACATTACATTTGATGGGTGTGATATATATAAGAGTATGACTTAAAAACATATAGATATTTTAGGTTTATAGTTTTAAGAAATTTGAAAATATATAGAATAAAAATACCAATGAATTAATGAGAAAATCCTCCCACTATACCCATATTTTTCTAAAACAAATTTAGTCTTCAAAATATCCACCAATCTTCATAACATCAAAATCCTTTCTAGAAACAATTTATTTAATCGTCATTCTTCATATCATGAAGAATTTGAAACATAATAACAGAGATATTAAATTCTTAGTAAGGGTAAAAATAAAGATGAAAATTAATTTTAATCATTTAGAATATGAGTAACATATGTTTATGATGAAATAATATGTGTGTTTTATTATAACATAAGAGAAATCATACCCATCAATATAAGAATCATAATTCCTGAATCAGAATATCACAATCAATCCAATGAATTAATCATAAGAATCAATCATCATGATCAATGAGGTGTCAATATTAATCAAAGAGGTCATCAAAAACCTTAAAAATAATAAATAATATTTTTTTGTATCTTTGAACATAATACCTATATACCATTTAAAAATTATTTCAAAAGGCGATTGATAATAGAAAAATCCATGGAATAATCCCATAGTTAACAACCTCTTTTATACCTCTAAATGAAAATGATATTTAAAAATTATTTGAAGATCTATCTATGTGTACCCATCATATAAGTTAAATTGGTATCACTCGGTGTTGTTTGGATTCACCCATTGTATAATATATATCTTCCTCACTTGAAACCTTCCATGAAGACACAATGTATAATCTATATCCATCTCACCCAGGATCTATAATTGGAATTAGGATATCATATATGATGTATTGTTCTCACTATTTCATTATTAATACGGTCTCGATACTATAAAGGGTTAAAATATTTATAATTATACACTTATCATACATAAAAAAATCAATGTTCATTAATAACATTATTTACTCAAGGAAATGAAACTCGTTCCATAAGAATTTCATAATCAATATAGAGTAATAATAAATATGGTTTCAAAATCACATATACTTCGGTTATTTTATGTATTATCATGGGTTGCAGAGATAATAATGATATGTGGTTCATGTAAATAATATTACATGAGTTCTTCTAAAGGAACATTGAATATAAATATCCTGACATTAAAGGGATAAAGTAACATAATGCCTTTTCTAATTTTGTAACATTTAAATCATAAGACCTAAGAAATATTAAAAATAAATAAATCATTAAATTTCTTTTACATAATGATATTTTGGAGAATACATATTCAAGATTTAGTAAATTTACATCACAAAAAAAGATATGTGTATTGAAAAAATTATCCCCAAAGAATACAATGTGAGACTATAAATAAGTAAAATTATCATAACATTTATTTCTGAATTAGTTAATAAATAAAATATTTGTATGAGTTATAAATCCACATAAAACACGTGGAACATAATTATAATACAACAAAAATTCATTACACACATAATGTTTTTATTTTTAAAAATTGAAATATTAATATAACCTATTGAAATTAAATAAATTTGTTAAAATCTTTATCCCTTGGTAGTATGATGTCAAAATGCTGTGGTGTAATAATTCAAACTGAAACATGAAAAAAAATGATGTCTGAGGTATCCATTATATCATATATAATATTGAAAGTATACACAACATATTATATAAAGTAGAATCAAAACAATAAAATATGCATGTGTAATAATAAATAGAGACAAAATACCATACCTTTAATATGGTTTATCCTTGTTCTTCATTAACTAGTGTATACTAAAATTTTTTAAATTATATTATTTCGTAATAACCATTTAATGGAATGATATATGATAATGTAAATGTTGGAAAATATTTAATTTTATTATAAAAGTAACTATTTATGCATTATTGTTTTCTTTGTGTTTTTTGAGAATGTATTATTTTTTATTAAAAAACATGGAATTGATGCCTTCACTGAGGAAAAATATCTCATTTTTACAAAAATTAAATAATAATGATCATTAAATAAAAATAATTGTTAATAAAAATTAATCTTTTAAAAACAGTCATGAATGATATTTATGAATAATAAAATAAATTATGATCATAGATACTATATGTTTTACATAAAAATGAGTGATGCTATCAAATATATTCCAGAACATTATCATTACTACCTTCCATGTAAATCTTTTGGGAAATATGAATCATATCATTTTTTTAGTTAATAGTATAATGTTCCCATGAGTGATTTTATCATATCCCCCAAAGAATGGAAAATAGGAAGGTACATATAATATCATAAATAAATTAGTATATTTATTATATATATACCCTATATGTACTTTAAATTCATAATTATAAAAACCTATCAGAGGAAATTATGGAAGATGAGTGAAATTGGATCACAAATGAGTATTTATAGGTACACAAGAATAATGATTTAATAACAAATTTGAATGATGCGGAGTGTCATGACCCGTCCCCTCGGGCCCGTGCCATGACTACCCCAAGCCCGCCGTCCATAGGTCATGGACAGGTGACTAGTACCAAATGTGTAATCCCCTAAATCTAGGAAGGAATTTCCTTTATAACATGTAAATGCACAAAAATGAGCACACAACTAGATAAAAAACACAAAGTAAACTGTATAAAAAAAGTAAAATAAAAAGTAAAAGTTGCCAGAAATACAATCCCAACTGTAAAGTACATGGAACTGGAAGTACAAGTACAATGGAATAAAGGAAAAATAGCTACTGGGTCATCCTCTGGGATTTATACCTTAAGGGTAAGTACAGATAGCCACCTCAACACTCGATGTCCGTCAGTCTCTCCACGCACCGACTCATTGTAAGGTCCACCTCTGGGTACCATCCAGTACTGGTACTCTCACCCATAGTCAGCACTGTACGTCATCTACATCCAACACAACAATGTGTGGGCATAGCCTGAGCAAGGGTGAGTGTAACTATACTCAGTAGGGACCCGAAGACTCTAATGGTCTCACAAATCCACAAAGGATAAACCATAATGATAGAAATCAACAGATACCCCTATTTAGGTATATTCCCCTACATATACCTACGTTATTATATAATCCATCTCAATCATGAGGAAAACACAAAATTTCTGACTCAACACAAACCATAATTTTATTCACATTATCGAAACCTTGATGGTTGGAGAAATCCTGCTCAAAAGAGTACAATCGCCCTTCTGCGACACCAGTCATGCTTTCCACTAACCTTGTACTGCTGAGATACACCTCTTGATGAGTACTATGGGTTAGCGGTGTCACTCAGAGGCGCTCTCCATAGAGGGTTTGTGTAAAGACCCGTATCTTGACGTACATTGACATTACATTACTTTTGCGGAATACTTAGTACATAACAAAAACACACACACAAGGACCGTAATAGTTTAGTGTCTTTGGAAACTCGGAATATAATCTTCTAATCGTGGTGAAAGATCTTCAACATCTCCCATAAAGATCTTCTTTTTTTTATACCTAAAACCTTTCTTTATATCCTGGGGAAAAGAAAAACATAAAAGGGTGAGCTCAAATGCTCAGTAAGGGTAAACAAAAGAAATATCAATCACATCATATACATAAGCACATATCTTTTGGAAATCTTAACCTGCAAAAAAGATCATAATTTCATAACATGGGGTAAATCATGGCAGTGAAATGTAATCACAATAATCATAACATAAAACATGAAACTTTGTGGCATTCACACATAATCATAGAGAATCATTTCTTGTTAGTCAAGACTCATTGCCAAGACTATCTTAGTGGACAAAGTCCCTTTCTGAATCGAGTAACCCTCGTTTCAGTCCTGTTTCACTGAACCGGTATAACCTACCATTCCAGCTTTGTCTATCTCATGAGATATAAAATCATTACCCAATGCATTGGAGGGAGATATAGGTCCCACCCATCTCATAATGATACCATTCTTATGTGTGCCACAAAATCATACATCATACATCATTTCATAACCCATGTAATAAAATGGGATTCTTAAACATCATGCCATCATAATCCATAAACAATTGATATCATTTCATCATAATAAAACTGAAACCATTTAAATCATAGAGACATTTTACTTGAAACATACATATCAAATAACGTCATCTTAGATGGAAAAATAGTTTTTAAAAAAAACACTTGAAATGAATTCTTGGGGAAAATATCCTTTCTTCTTTAAAAACATTTTTCCTTTCTTAACATGTCATAAAACATTAAATTAAAAGAAGTTGATTAAAAATAAACTTGAAAACTTTTAAAGTAAGATTATTGGAAATAATGTTTTAAAAATCCATTCATGCCGTACACGTTAAAAAAACATTCTTCTCGTACTTTTGTCGGAAGAGTCAAAAAAGTACCTCGTACGAAAAACGAAAAAAGATTCCTTTCATATCTTTTACTAAAAACTCACCGAAGGGTAAAATTGGATTTAAAAAAATTATAGGTGGATGGAAATAATATTACATATTGAGGAAACATGGATGTGGATGATAAAATACACCCCAGTAATTACCAAAGTAAAAACAATCTCGGATAAAAGTGAGATTGTGATATTTTCCCTTACCTTAGGTCCGATTTGCTTTATTCGTGTCCGAAGCTCCTGTATAATGGTTTAAATAATGTTATTGACTTATTCCAGAATCATACATATTGATATGATATCATATATGGTCATATTATTAGATTCTTGTTAGTAATATTTCATTGTTACTTGTTACTCGGGTCTTTATAACTTTTTGTTCTTATGCGTGTTTTGTCGAATAAATTCTTATTATTATCTTTAAGTTATAGATAATTCATTTACAGAATGGTATTAGTGTATTATATACCATATTCATTCATTCAATTCATTTATATAATCATTATGAAATGAAGATCATGTAGAACGAGTCGCATCACATCGTGGAGACGGTATTCCGTACGTACGCACGAGTGATGATATCGTTCCTATGATCGTGGAATTGTATTGGAGTATATATATATATTATTTCAGTATCAATATTAATTCATTATAATCATATATAGTAACTCATTACACCATTATACCCATCCTTGTAAGGTGATGGTGGAAAAATAGATTACACCACGGCGTGGAGACGGTATTCCGTACGTACGCACGCGCGGTGATTTCATTTTTCCGTAGGATGGATAGAAGGTGAATTAGGGTTGTTTCATATTTATAATAACATATCAGTATTTAAGTAATACTGATGTTATTACTTTCTCATGAAACAACTAAATAAGAAGAAGTTGAAGAAGAAAGAAATTGAAAAGATCGGTAATGGATATTACCTCTTCTTTGGAACGCCTCTTTGAATCCTCCACTTAAGGAACTAAGATTGGTCTTTGGAGAAGACCAGGACCTCTAGGATTATTCTAGGGAAGTGGAGAGGAGAAAATGGCATGGGTTGGCCGAGCTTGAGTGCTCAAATTGGTGTGAGGAGGAGGGGGAGGTGGTGTCCTTTTATAAGGGAGGAGAGGGGCACCTTAGGAATATCTCAAAATATTATTTTATATTAAAGTCAAAATCGGTTTATAATGGTTCCAAAGGGTCTTATTTCGAAGCTAAAGTGGGGATGGGTCAAAATCCTATCAACCAATAGGATTTAGACATGTTTAGGGTATTATTTTAACCTTATCAATTAGATTTCACTCTAAGTTAATTAATTTAACTTTTACCGTGTCTTTTTGTTTTTTTTCACTATATGGTTAATACACTTACTATAACATGCCAAACGAACCCCAAATTGTTTATTATTAATATATATATCCTTATCTAAGTCATTTGGCCGAACCTTAGATTTTTAAGAATACAATAACAATTAATAATAAAATATTTGATTTAAAAACTATTTTCTGTCAATTTTGACACTATTTGATATAAGATTTTTGTGAAAGTCATAACAGAATTATATGTTCGAACCAAGTTGATTAAATCAACATTAATATATCATAGTAACCTAGAAAATTAGTGGAATTCATAAAAAGTCTCAAATTAAATTCATTTGAGCATTTATAACATCAATTATGTTAATATTTCCTTAAAAGGGTAATTACTGCATCATCGTTGTGTCATAAATAAATTAATTTATTTAAAGTCTAAAAATTATAAATAAAATATAATTATGTAGGCAATCTTTTTAGCTTTCTAATAAATATTTATAGCAGAATTTATCTTATGGATAACCCCATATTAAAAATGTTTTAGTTATTAAACTTTGATTTTAACTATTTTAACTATTCATTAAATAATATAATATTAAATGTCATAATCTAATCCAAGTGGACCTAAATGGTCATATTATATTCATAAGGTTGTTTTTGGTCGAATTACACTTATCCAATAGAATTAGGACATGTGTTTGGGTAATAGTAATATCATATTTACCCTTAGATACCCTATTTACTATTAACCGTGGTAAAAAAAGTAAAAAGTTACTATTCAGCAAAAATTATTTTCATCTCATTGAACCACATTTTACTTACTGACATCAACCGTGTCTCTCGGATTTTTGAAATTCCATTCACAGAAGCGGTAAAATTAAGATTTATGAAGAAATTAATTTTTTTAACTACCACTTAGTATTTTCACTATTCATCAAAAATTGATGTTTTTCAGAACAATGCCAAAATTTCATCCTAAGCTATATTTTATATTCCGAATTCAAAAATGAAGTCTATTTTACCAAATTCATATCATAGAATTTGCATTATTTAATTTTATAATTAAATCCCGCTGTTAAACCAAATAGCGTGTTTTTAAGAAACAATATCTATGAAAAGATTGACACTTGATTATGTCTGGTTTAAATGTGAAATTAAATCCAATGACCAACATTGTATTAAATTGTAAAAATATATTCTAAATATACTTTAAAACCACTCAAATTAATAATTTATCACTATTAATTATTTCGATTAAAAAAGTTGTTTTTAATTATAATTTAGTAATTTTCACTATTCATCAGAATATGAAAGTTATCCGAAAAGTACCAAAATTTCACCTTAGGCTAAATTCGATACTCTGAATCCAAAAATGAAGTTCATTTTGAAAAATAAGATTTACAGAGTTTTAAAAAAGTGGTTATTACTATTCATAACGGCTAGTTTTAATAACATTTTAATAGCATATCGCTGTTTAGTGAAACTCGTTATTGCGTACTACACACGCTATCGAGGAAGGTCGCGATTGCGTGTAATGCAAGGCAAGTCAAGGATGCGTGTTGTGAAATCTCCTTTTTGTGTAGCGTACAACACAAGACATTAATAAAATTAAAAAGAATATTTTTTATAAAATGTTGGGCTGTTACATTCTACCCCCCTTAAAATGAATTTCGCCCTCGAAATTCGTCGGGGTTATAAATGGTTTACTATTTGAAAGTTTCTTTAACAGAAACCCACATCGTAAAAAGGAATATCAAAACCAATCTTTAAAAACAAAAGTATGAAACGTAACGGTTACCCAAATAAACTAATCATTGGGTTTCCACATAGGTGAAAATATGGATATAGAAGAGAAATCTAACCATCATGTTCTGATGGAGAGTGGTAGAGAACATGGCTATGGAAAAGCCAATAATCACAAATCCATAAATTTGTGACGATCTAAGGTACCATCCGATTCATCAGGTATAAGATCACTAGGACAACATTTTTGGTTTTCAAGATCATTTCCCTAAAGTTGAAATTTTGAATTGGAATAAATAATTTCTTTATTTTGGTACAATATCACTATTGTTCATTCCTAGAACAATTTCCACTTCATCTCTTAAATGAAGTTGAATTTGTTATTCGTGAAGTGTTAGCAGATCATGTGATAGAATGACGGGTCATTCCATCTGTCTCAAACAAAAGGTTAAAAAAAATTATATACATAAGTCGATCTATAGTGAGATTAATCATATATAGTTCCTAAAATGGACTTATACTTTAAAACTAGTTTCTACTAAACAGGGACTTCCTGTAGGCCAGTGGTAGGCGATAAAGGCCAGTCGCTCTTCGGTTGTGGGTTCGATTCCCAGAGCCTTGTCCGAAGCGATGGGCTGTCGCCCGTCCTGCAGGTTGTCCTTTTTCTAAAACTATATTACTATAACATCCCATAAATAATATCGAAAAAACTTCTATCCTTAAACAATACTAACTTATGTCCAACATAATCCATTCCAATCTTTAGTCCTATCCATAATACTGCATTCCATTCTCATAACATAGTGAAAACGATTACCAGAGATTTAATACCATCGTTGATCCCCATATATCATAAGATATATCTTGTTGGACACATTCCAAACATTCAAAGGCCTTAATCTTGTACTCTCTGGAATACCCATTGAACCTTAGTGAAAACATGAATGCAGTTAAAAGTTAACACTTTCCACATACCAAAATCCTCAAAAGTCTATATACTCAAACCATGATATCACTTAGTCCTTATATCAATCATGAGCTCATGAATACTGTTAAACATTTCATTTTCTCGTTTTCCCTTCATTATGCGCATAATATCTCAATCACTTTGAATACCACATTAGACCAATACATAAATATTCCAATATTCCAAGATACAACATTATTTTGGAATCCCATTACATAAACACTTAATCATTCCACCACATCGTTGTCATATTCAACATTGCCAATAGTGATCGCATGTGACTTTCCTTTGTCCTTTTACTTAAGCGGTTGCTCATGTCGATCATCACTAACCCTTGGATTAGGGAATTTATTAGCATAATGCCCCATTTCCTTGCACTTGAAGCATTGAAGTGTTGGTTGTACGTTCTCTGCTGTGTTTGCTTTATTCACTTCATTAGAATCCCATTTTTTCATTACTTCGACACTCAGCTGCTCGATGACCTTCTTTTCCACACTTAAAACATTTTCTAGTCCATTTAAGACAATCTCTACCATGCTTCTTTCCACACATTGTGCATAAGGAAACATTCATCTTCTTTTCACCATTATTCTGAGATTTCTCCTTGAACTCAATCTTTCGTTTCTTGTCAAAACCATGAGATGGATATGTAACACCAACTTCCATTTCTACCTTGATAGCACAACGCACAATTTCTTCATAGCTACTGAAGTCTCTTATAGCTAATGCCCTTCGAAGACTTGGTTTTAAGCCACTGAAAAATCGATCAACTTTACTTTCAGGTTGGATGATAATGCCAGATGCATACCTTGCAAGTCTTGTAAAATTCGCTTCATATATACCAACAGATTCATCATCATTTTGCTTTAGTTCAAGAAACTCCTTCTCCATCTTCGTTCGAAGAATACGAGGGAAGTACTTACTGAAAAACAAGTTCTTGAACTCGTCCCATTCCATGGAATCAATTTCATCTCTTTGCCTCGTATTCTGGATAAGATTCCACCATTGATCAGCTTCACCTTCCAAACGATATACTGCTAAGATGACTTTATCATGTTCAGAACATTGAAGAACTGAAAATATCTTTTCAGTAGTACTAATCCATTGATCAGCAACTAATGGATTAGTAGACCCACTGAAAGAAGGCGGACGCTGCCTCATGAAGGATTCAACAGAATGTTGCTCCTTCCTTTGCTCGTTTGGAAGTCCTGCATGATTCATAGCTTGAGAAAGTTGTGTGATCATGGCTAAAAGATTTTGCATTCCAGCTCCCATATCGTTTGGTTGCTCAGGGGGACAATCATTGCATTTTCCATTGCATTGATCAACACGGTTCCTTCGGGTTCCATCCATCGTCTAAAATCCCAAAAGAATAGTGTGAGAGGAAAAAAACATGCTAGGGAAAACAACATAATAAAGGGGTAGTACCCTCAATATCTAACATCTTAGGTTAAATTCGAAGATCGTTAGCGCAATTTTAGGACTATAACCTATACGTATACTTAACCTTAGAGACATCCCTAGACATACCTTAGAAATATCTCTAGGGATCTCACTAACGTTTTCGCATCCTAGTTTCCAAAGGTTGACTAAACCTTTCCTCTGATACCAACTGTAGAGACCCGTATCTTGACGTACATTGACATTACATTACTTTTGCGGAATACTTAGTACATAACAAAAACACACACACAAGGACCGTAATAGTTTAGTGTCTTTGGAAACTCGGAATATAATCTTCTAATTGTGGTGAAAGATCTTCAACATCTCCCATAAAGATCTTATTTTTTTTATACCTAAAACCTTTCTTTATATCCTGGGGAAAAGAAAAACATAAAAGGGTGAGCTCAAATGCTCAGTAAGGGTAAACAAAAGAAATATCAATCACATCATATACATAAGCACATAACTTTTGGAAATCTTAACCTGCAAAAAAGATCATAATTTCATAACATGGGGTAAATCATGGCAGTGAAATGTAATCACAATAATCATAACATACAACATGAAACTTTGTGGCATTCACACATAATCATATAGAATCATTTCTTGTTAGTCAAGACTCATTGCCAAGACTATCTTAGTGGACAAAGTCCCTTTCTGAATCGAGTAACCCTCGTTTCAGTCCTGTTTCACTGAACTGGTATAACCTACCATTCCAGCCATGTCTATCTCATGAGATATAAAATCATTACCCAATGCATTGAAGGGAGATATAGGTCCCACCCATCTCATAATGATACCATTATTATGTGTGCCACAAAATCATAAATCATACATCATTTCATAACCCATGTAATAAAATAGGATTCTTAAACATCATGCCATCATAATCCATAAACAATTGATATCATTTCATCATAAGAAAACTGAAACCATTTAAATCATAGAGACATTTTACTTGAAACATACATATCAAATAACGTCATATTAGATGGAAAAATAGTTTTTTAAAAAGAAACACTTGAAATGAATTCTTGAGGAAAATATCCTTTCTTCTTTAAATTTTTTTTTTCTTTCTTAACATGTCATAAAACTTTAAATTAAAAGAAGTTGATTAAAAATAAACTTGAAAACTTGTAAAGTAAGATTCTTGGAAATAATGTTTTAAAAATCCATTCATGCCGTATACGTTAAAAAAACATTCTTCTCGTACTTTTGTCGGAAAAGTCAAAAAAGTACCTCGTACGAAAAACGAAAAAAGATTCCTTTCATATCTTTTACTAAAAACTCACCGAAGGGTAAAATTGGATTTAAAAAAATTATAGGTGGATGGAAACAATATTACATATTGAGGGAACATGGATGTGGATGATAAAATACACCCCAGTAATTACCAAAGTAAAAACAATCTCGGATAAAAGTGAGATTGTGATATTTTCCCTTACCTTAGGTCTGATTTGCTTTGTTCGTGTCCGAAGCTCCTGTATAATGGTTTAAATAATGTTATTGACTTATTCCAGAATCATACATATTGATATGATATCATATATGGTCATATTATTAGATTCTTGTTAGTAATATTTCATTGTTACTTGTTACTCGGGTCTTTATAACTTTTTGTTCTTATGCGTGTTTTGTCGAATAAATTCTTATTCTTATCTTTAGGTTATAGATAATTCATTTACAGAATGGTATTAGTGTAGTATATACCATATTAATTCATTCAATTCATTTATATAATCATTATGAAATGAAGATCAGGTAGAACGAGTCGCATCACATCGTGGAGACGGTATTCCGTACGTACGCACGAGTGATGATATCGTTCCTATGATCGTGGAATTGTATTGGATTATATATATATATATTATTTCAGTATCAATATTACTTCATAATAATCATATATAGTTACTCATTACACCATTATATCTATCCTTGTAAGGTGATGGTGGAAAAATAGATTACACCACGGCGTGGAGACGGTACTCCGTACGTACGCACGCGCGGTGATTTCATTTTTCCGTAGGATGGATATAAGGTGAATTAGGGTTGTTTCATATTTATAATAACATATCAGTATGTAAGTAATACTGATGTTATTACTTTATCATGAAACAACTAAAGAAGAAGAAGTTGATGAAGAAAGAAATTGAAAAGATCGGTAATGGATATTACCTCTTCTTTGGAACGCCTCTTTGAATCCTCCACTTAAGGAACTAAGATTGGTCTTTGGAGATGACCAGGACCTCTAGGATTATTCTAGGGAAGTGGAGAGGAGAAAATGGCAGGGGTTGGCCGAGCTTGAGTGCTCAAATTGGTGTGAGGAGAGGGGGAGGAGGTGTCCTTTTATAAGGGAGGAGAGGGGCACCTTAGGAATATCTCAAAATATTATTTTATATTAAAGTCAAAATCGGTTTATAATGGTTCCAAAGGGTCTTATTTAGAAGCTAAAGTGGGGATGGGTAGAAATCCTATCAACCAATAGGATTTAGACAAGTTTAGGGTATTATTTTAACCTTATCAATTAGATTTAACTCTAAGTTAATTAATTTAACTTTTACCGTGTCTTTTTGTTTTCTTTCACTATATGGTTAATAAACTTACTATAACATGCCAAACGAACCCCAAATTGTTTATTATTAATATATATATCCTTATCTAAGTCATTTGGCCGAACCTTAGATTTTTAGGAATACAATAACAATTAATAATATAATATTTGATTTAAAAACTATTTTGTGTCAATTTTGACACTATTTGATATATGATTTTTGTGAAAGTCATAACAGAATTATATGTTCGAACCAAGTTGATTAAATCAACATTAATATATCATAGTAACCTAGAAAAATAGTGGAATTCATAAAAAGTCTCAAATTACATTCATTTGAGCATTTATAACATCAGTTATGTTAATATTTCCTTAAAAGGGTAATTACTGCATCATCGTTGTGTCATAAATAAATTAATTTATTTAAAGTCTAAAAATTATAAATAATATATCATTATGTAGGAAAGCTTTTTAGCTTTCTAATAAATATTTATAGTAGAATTTATCTTATGTATAACCCCATATTAAAAATGTTTTAGTTATTAAACTTTGATTTTAACTATTTTAACTATTCATTAAATAATATAATATTAAATGTCATAATCTAATCCAAGTGGACCTAAATGGTCATATTATATTCATAAGGTTGTTTTTGGTCGAATTAAACTTATCCAATAGAATTACGACATGTGTTAGAGTAATAGTAATATCATATTTACCCTTAGTTACCCTATTTACTATTAACCGTGGTAAAAAAAAAATAAAAAGTTACTATTCACCAAAAATTATTTTCATCTCATTGAACCACATTTTACCTACTGACATCAACCGTGTCTCTCAGATTTTTGAAATTCCATTCACAGAAGCGGTAAAATTATGATTTATGAAGAAATTAATTTTTTTAACTACCACTTAGTAGTTTCACTATTCATCAAAAATTGATGTTTTTCAGAACAATGCCAAAATTTCATCCTAAGCTATATTTCATATTCCGAATTCAAAAATGAAGTCTATTTTACCAAATTCATATCATAGAATTTGCATTAATTAATTTTATAATTAAATCCCGCTGTTAAAACAAATAGCGTGTTTTTAAGAAACAATATCTATCAAAAGATTGACATTTGATTATGTCTGGTTTAAATGTGAAATTACATCCAATGACCAACATTGTATTAAATTGTAAAAATATATTCTAAATATACTTTAAAACCACTCAAATTAATAATTTATCACTATTAATTATTTCGATTAAAAAAGTTGTTTTTAATTTTAATTTAGTAATTTTCACTATTCATCAGAATATGAAAGTTATCCGAAAAGTACCAAAATTTCACCTTAGGCTAAATTCGATACTCCGAATCCAAAAATGAAGTTCATTTTAAAAAATAAGATTTACAGAGTTTTAAAAAAGTGGTTATTACTATTCATAACGGCTAGTTTTAATAACATTTTAATAGCATATCGTTGTTTAGTGAAACTCGTTATTGCGTACTACACACGCTATCAAGGAAGGTCGCGATTGCGTGTAATGCAAGGCAAGTCAAGGATGCGTGTTGTGCAAGATCCTTTTGGTGTAGCGTATAACACAAGACATTAATAAAATTAAAAAGAATATTTTTTATAAAATCTTGGGCTGTTACAGTTTGCTGCCACACCTAGGTGCTACCCGTCATGGACGGCTGAGGTACTCCTCCTGTCGAGTAACTTGGGCCAGCCACCACAACCAGATGCTCCTCCACCGTAGGTCTTCCACCACAACAAGGTATTACCCACTGGGATAGTAGAATCACTCAGATTCAAACGGTCAGTAGTCATCAGGACATAGAGAACTACTAGGTCTTTGCACTCTCCTACCTCATCAATGGAAGGATCTGCTCAAAGAGCTAGTAGTCCATACTCTGATTTTTATTATGTCCCATGAAGAAGTATCTCAAATGTCCACCACATCATAGAGGACTCAACACAATAGGTGGTGCGTCAATCGGATGGCCAGTCTTTGAGTTATAATCCATTTAGTCCAGGGGGCCTGGTTGGATTTTTGCATGATCCAACATGGTCGTATCTCAACTATACCCCAAAATCTAGTGGCGTATAATCAAATGGACCTTAATGCTCCATATTTTCAAGCGACGTTGATGGTTCGTCAGATAGATTTTTGGTGCCAAAGATATATGCAAATGATAATAATGGGTCGTAGTGGATCAGGGTATGTTCCGACCCAGTCAGACCAATGTGGCCTGACCCAACCTAGGCCGACCCGATTCAGGCTGACCCGGTTGAGGTCAACACGGCAAGACCCTTTGGGTCTAGCCTGGCCCACTAGGCCCATCCATGCAGGCTGCGAGGGGCCATGGAGGGCAATGAGGGAGTAGATTGGTATTGAGGACGTGGACCGAAAACGAGTCGGCGTGAGGGCGGTTCAGCCCGGAGGGCACCGTGTGGGTGGCTCGGCCCAGAGGGCGCCACATTGGCAGCTCGGGAAGGCCCTGCTAGTCCGGTTCGTCCAGGAGGGTCACGAGGTGCGGCTCGGGGAAGATCAGCTCGGGCCCGGGGTGTTGTGGCTGGGGCCGCTGCAGCTGGGGGCTCGCGAAGTTGGTAGTCCAGGGGGGCGTGGCCAGGGTGCGGTGTGGCCGGGGCCAGTTCGGAAGGAGGGTCGGGTTGTGGTGTGGCCGACAACAGCGTGGAGCCGGTGAGCTGGCCCTGCCAGGGAGCGGTGTGACTGTGGTGCGGTGCGGCTCGGGCCGGTTTGGCCTGCGGCAGCACGGGGCCGGTAGGTGGTGCATTTCAGCCCGGGGCGATCTTGCAACATGGGGGGGGGGGGGGGGCAGAGGTTACGGTGGCCGCAGGTAGTGAGGTCATTTCCATTGTTTCCATTATTGCCTTTAATGACGTTTGTTCCTTCCTCCACCTCAATGAACACCGCAAAAGATAACGATGGTGGGGTCGGGCCTAGTAGGTTTGGTTTGCAACCACCACGTTTAGGGTAGTATCATTTGGCTCACAAGCATGGAAATCGACAGACCCTCTTGAAAAAATTATCCCAAAACCCATAAAAGGGAAACATATGTGAATCAACTAGTTATAGGTTGTTCCGTGTTCTTTGTTTTAGAAGGAAAGAGTCACGTGAATATAAAATAAATCACAAAAATTCCCCTACCATGTTTGTTGTTCATCGACATTTGGGTGAGAATGCAAATATTGTTTTGTTGAAGACTAAAATGTCCTACATTGAAGGAGGTTCCAAGGAAGAAAGTTGGATTCGAGGTTGTTCTTCATTAGTGGAGCGTTCTTCATCAGGAGATCATTCTTTTTTGGAGAACATTATTTATCCCATGCTCTCTCCTCTCCCAATATTTCTCCCAAGTTCCACCATAATGAAAATTCCAAGCCAAGATAATAGATTAAAATATCATATTAATTGATTGGAATAACATTTATAAAGGATAGATTATACTCTTGGTTTGATCATTTAATTGGAGTGTTGGAACAATTAAATCTATGGAGGTGTCAAGAGGCTCTCCCTCATTAATGAGGGAGATGAGAGGGTTTCCTCTCAATTAAATGGGGTTTTAGTCCAAGGTGGTCCCCACAACCATAACCTATCATGGGAGGTTAGGTTTAGATGGACCCCACCACCATAAACTCTCTTGGGAGGTTATGGTCGGGGGGTCCCCACACTCCAACTCCCGCATGGGTGTTTAGAACAAAATGAAATAAAATATTATCTTATTTTATTTTATTATTTCCATGTAAAAACCAAAAAATAACTTCTGCACTCAACCAACTGTCGTTGAGGTGAAATTATTCTTAACCGAATACAGGTGCTACGAGTTCAACAATGCCCTCCGATTTCCATTTAGAGCATCGTTTCAGAAGATAGAAAAAACCCACTCGTACGTTTACTGAATGTAGCTGAACAAAACTTCAAAAATTGATTCTTGGAACACCGGGCCAAGGAATCATGCGTCGTCAATTTTCAAGGACTCATAAAATTCCCATTTAATTTTTTACAATATATTTCCTGCAAATACCAAAACTTTACTATAATTTTATTAGATAAGATCACGTAAGGAAACTGTGTCACCAAGTCCTAATTTAGTAATAATAATGTGGAAAATTGTTTTATTTTTAGATGATATTTCAGACCATTCTATCAATTTGTTGATGAAGAGGATCTACACTAGCTCCACCACTATGAGTAGGATCCATTTCTATAAAATACATATGAGTATGGAATACCACTAGATATATAATCCACCTAGGTGGATGTGGGTGAGAAGTCTAAATTCAGGATAGAAAATACCAACTGAGTAGATGAACTCTTAGTAGTTTGGTTGTAGCTCTAGCGATATACCACACTAGATCGTAGACTTATTACCTATACTAGAGTAGTGGGGTGTCAGTCCGTATATAATTAGAGGAAAATTATATGTAACCTCTACATTAATATAATTTATTTTAATAAGAGCACATCAAAACATTTCCTCTTTTTGAATACATTGGAATTAATTTGTCTTAATATTCCTTATTTATTAATTGTGATGACACATTTTAGTGCATTGTGAATTTGATCGATGAGTGTAAACCAGTGAAATGTATTCCCTGTTCTGGTAGTCCATTATCATTTGTTAGGGGAACGCTTCATCATAGTGATAATGAGATTTGATATCATTAACAGGATGGACTGGTTGGTCCCCATTCAAGATTATGTGCATTTCAATCATTCCATGGTACCAGTTACATCACCCAAGGGTGAAAATTATCTTCACAAATGTATATTGGATTTCCTAGAATAATGAGATTCAACAAATCATCATGGGATGAGTGAAGTGAAAACCTATAATTCAATCCATTATATAGATTAAATTGAAATACATCATTTTTATTTACATATTATAGTATAGCATTTTATAAATATCTATATAGAAAATTATTATAGACTTCATTGTGGAAGATTGGTAGCGATTACTATTATGAAAGTGTAAGGGGTAGTCAAAGTATACATTCATCCATACAGAATGTATAATACAATGTTTTAGTAGCTCAAAAGGAAACTGGTTGATTTGGATACTTAGGGATTTATATAGCCCAGTACATCACCTTGTGGTTCAGCAGTAGTTTTATCCAAAAATAAAAATCATACAATAATGATTTACATCAATTAACATCAGATGAACCAGATTACGGTCAATTAATTTTCTCTATTTCCTCATATAGATTATGTATTTAACAATATATGAGTTGATATTTTCTTAGTTTAAAATATCATTCGGATAGAGTCAGTGAATTTGACATATCACATACAATATTTTATAGATGGTATGGTATACATGTGTTTTTATTATCATTCGGTCTTAAAAAATCCCCATATTTTTTTGAATATGTGATGAATTCATTTTTACACTTGTATACAGATTCAGTATTGGTATTCATTGTTTAATATATTTTTGGATATACTCATACTCAACCCAAAATTGTAATAACATTACATAATTCTGAATACACTAAGAGTGCACTAAAAATTTGTTCACGTTATTAAATTCCTCTTTTTAATTGATAAGGATAACATCATGTGTCATATAATTTTTGACATAGGATTAGTTTTTATCCCAAATATGGTAAAGTTCATTGGTTCATGGGGGAATCATAAGATCTATTTTGATATAAGGACTTTCATGTGTATGGATGTATATAATTGAAGCGTTATTCAAGATATTTCACAACCAACACCACAAATTGCAGTTTTTAATATGTAAGATCTAATGTTCCAATGTCTAGAATTCAAAAAATAATTCCTTTTATAATTTTAAATGATGACTGACTTCTATGATGATATAGATACCATCAGATCCAAGAATAGAATAAAAGGAATGTTGTTTGGTATCACACATAATGTATGTATAATTTCATATCTATTAAGATCATTTTATGGTGTAAGGGTCTATACAGTTGAGGCCACTTGAGAGGAATTACCTAACACATGATATTTGTAGTTCATTCCATCTATTTTTGGAAGCATTGTTTTATTTTTAGGGCTGAATTTACTATTTACATAACAAAAATTCTTTAGGAATACCTTTACACAGCATGAAATAAAAATCATATTGAAAAGGTGGGTATAATACCAACATTCTGTTAACATTGTAAATTTTTATATGCCTAGAAATGAAAATTATGTTGTGAATTCGATGATCCAATGCACTCATAAATAGGAAATGAAATTGGGATGTAGTTTGAGGTATCCCATTGAACAATTCTTTGTGATTCATTAATATGTATAGGAAAATCATAGTCATTTTACACTTATGGATATAGTAGTATCATCTTCATATGTATAGTGAGTGAATAATTAGAATTCATCTGATTACATGGAATTATTCCTAAGGGAAAGTGGTTTATGTATGAAATACCATGAAACTAGACTAGTTAAGTGGATGCGGTCTTGTGAATCCATGTAAGTGTCTTAGTACATACAGACATCCTAGAGGAAGTAATGCGAGTGTTTAATAATTTTTCTGTAGTACATGATATGCATAGAAAGATGTTGGATGACCTATGTCACCAGTACTGGTCAACTCATAAAAAAGCTATATTTCTATCTATTTCACTAGATGCTCAATTTTTCATGAGGATAAGTTTGAACACCAGTAACCATTAGGCCTTTAATATCCATTACCAATTCAAGAGTGTAAATGAGACATAGTCCCCTTGGATTTTGTGATGAATTTACCCTGGTCTCTCTCTGGAAAGGATTTGGTATGGTTGATATTTTATTTTATTATGATGTTCTCTCAAATGACACCTATAATATATTCAATTTCATGGCTGATAAAAAATGAACTTTTTTGTTATATATTTTGTATTAATAACATTAAATATATTATTTAATTAGAAATAATTTCTGGTTTCCAATTTTAGCTTTAGAAGGGGTTGTAGATAGAGTTATGTACACATGTAAATCTGAATAAAACATACAACCGTCAAAGTAGTGGGATGTATGAGAAGGAAATATAGGTTTCAGATGACCTGCATCAATGAAGAATATTTTATTTCAACAGTTCATTGGAGAAACCTATAACTATTATAGTTTTTTAGTATAATAATAAATTTCATGAAACTATGAATATTGAAAATATTTATTCCTACTATTTTAGTCCATTCTGATCACCTTTGTGCTAGTTATATGTATAGAAGGTAGAACTACATGGACCTCATATTTTTTTTGATACATTAGAGAATATTTATTTTTTTAAGACAAAAATAAATATGCCCAAGTAAAGGGGAATTCCATTTTTTGAATAATTTTAATGACCTTTATAGATTCGAAGGAATATTTTAGGTTTTAGAGGGTTTAAGATCAATATAAAATTATATAGAACAAACAAATGGATATAGATATATGTAGGATGTGCTCCATTTATCTTAGTTGGATCTTTAATACTCAGATCCTTGTCCTGTTTTCTAGTCACATAAAGGGGGATTAGATGTTGGTGCTTTTTTTAAAAATCATATAATACACATTATTAAATTTGGAATTAAGGATCTATAATGTAGGTCATTTCATTTCATTTAGTTATAGTGTAACAGTGATCATTTATAGTACTACTCCGAGGAGAGAGAGAGAAAGACGCTGAAGCTCAGAGGTTGATGTTATTTATTGATGAATCATTAACACCCTTTAAGGTAAAATTGGGAATGGAAATTTACTTGGTAGAAGGAAGTAAGAACAATTATTTTATATTTGTTGTCGATCCGTCATTTTTTAAATGGTCATTATGTACATTTTGATTTATTAGACATAGAATACACATGATTTTTTCATTTGGGTCAACCATGGGAAGAACGTAGAAGAGAGATATATCGTAGCTATATATCTGATTATTGAAGTGAATTCAATTAAAGGTTTGATCTGGTATGGCCAGACCCACACAATGTGTGAATGTGTTTATCCTGTGGAAAAAGTATAGTTTTATGGGATGTGAAATTTATTTATGTCATAAATATACCTCATTTTTTAAACGCTGCAAAACCCCTTCATTTAACATATCTCCACTTTCCACACTTTAGATGACTAATATAAGATATCCCACATTAAACCTTCTAGTATCGTGTGGTTCTATTTAATTCAAACTCATATCCAGACACCATTGGTTAGGATTAATCCACAATTTTAATGATTACCTCATATTTCTCTTACATTCATTGTTTGTGTCTCCTTTTTCACTACTATTTTTGTTTCACCATATATTCACTATTTCGATTATACTTGAATAAATTAAAAATTTTCATTAATTCAAACATAACCAAGGGATTACAATATATGAGAGTTACCTTAATTCCATAAGGTATGTGGTATATGAATTTTCCCTCACGTCCCATTGATTTATAATTGATTATATAGTTCTATGTGTCAGTTTAACCTACAAATTGACCCAAAAAAATCATTTATAAATATATTTGTAGTTAAATATAAAATTTATATTTTATACTACCCCCACTTATAATGGATTTAGATCAAGGACCTCATCATATTCCAACCCTTGGTTGTTCCATTCTCATTCATTTTCATTCCTTTATGTTTTAAAATCCAAAACTGCAATTGGTGTGATGTGATTGACATTAACAGTTGTTCTAATTAATTTAAATTAAATAAATCACCCTTTTAAATGGATGAAATTTTTATCTTGGCTCATATTGAATTGAAATCACGTGATTAATGGAAAAATTACTTACATAGACATTTTTATTGATGAATGAAATGGTATGGACGTTGAATACATATAAATTGAGTGAATTGTAATGATTATTATAATGGAATTTTTTATATCATTAAACATAAGGTTTTTGTTGCGGATATGGACAGTTTTATTGTTATTGGAGTTTCCTGACATGATTCATCTTGGATACATATAATAAATCCTTGGTCACACATAGGAAACCTCCCCAATTAATTGGGACGAATTCCTTAGGGGATAACGACCTCAGATCATGGTCAATGTATTATTATATGTGAATAAACTAATGTAGTACAAAAAATTCAAAAATAATACATATATATATATTAAAATACCATGGATATACTCCTTGTATTTAGATGAGGTATTTGGATAATAGGAACCACTGAATCCATACTTGGGTCCCATTCTTGGTTAGTTGATATTTACTAGGGGCATCATCCACAAACTCTTATTGATTTTCTTCAAAATGAATTCCTCATTTATACCCATTGGATTGAACATATTAACATATACTAAGGCTACATGGGTATTATAAATTGAACATGATCAACATTCCCTGGTTAGGGATTCTACAATACCACTGGATCTTGTATTATTATCAATATGACATGGATACCATGGTAACAAAAGGGATCACATTTCCCAATCATTTCTCCTTGTACACCTTGGTCAAAATATTTCTGTAAATTTATAAATATAAAATCTATCTAGATATATAGTTTATATATTTTAGTCACTTAGTCCATAAATGTCACAGGTTCATAAATATTTTGCATATGATAATGTAGCTATGGTTGGTAGGGCATTAAATGAGGTGCTTGAGGATAATATAAGTCTTATTTAGAGAATGTTTTACCACTTCATATATTATATGACAACAATAAGAATTTTATTCACAATTAATGGCCTTTTATAGACATTATTGGTGTAGTCTACTATGTAAATATCACACCTTTTTCAGGATTCTATTTTTTACCTATACGAACATCGTCGATGTTCATATAGACAAGGGAAATCATCAAACATGCATGCATGATTCATTATAGCTCGTGCGTTTAGGAGTGTGGGATTGAGTCATGGATAATGATGATTCTAGATAACCATTTTGGTATTTTTTTTCTTTTTTACATATAATTATGTAATCCTAAACATTGTATAAATCCTTTAAATATAAATTGTTTTGTATTTGTTTCCACTTTTTCATTGTTTATTATTAATATGTAGATTGCTTTACATTTTAGGTATATATTTAATAATAATGCTTCTTATATTTATTAGTTTATCATAATGATTTGAAACTCTTATCCTGATGTCATAGTCTACCAACTATACCATCTTATACCCTCCCTAGAAGTCATAAGCCTCTATACTATAGGGTGGTACACTTGAGGCCATGATACCATCCAATTTCATTTACTTATTAGTGAATCGAGTATTATCCTTTAGAGTGATAGTGGATATGTTATATCGAAGGATATTAATTATGTTATAAGCAAGGATGGTTGTTAAATTATAACTAATTATAGTTGGAAAATATATATACCTTGAATATATTGGGTAAATATTTACATTTAAGGAGAGATATCGGACATGAATGATGTGTGATACTTGTACAGAAATGGATTTTTTCTTCTTGGATGGTCTTGGTAGTGGACCATGACCACTATGACGGGTCAAAGAGTGAACCTATTATGCAATTATAGCCTTATTAGTGATATGTGAGTAATATAGATTTGATTTTATATTTGTATATGTATTCCACAATTCCATGTATTATGAAACGTTCATTCGCTCATAGACCATTGTCGCATATTTCATTTATGATTCATATCATATAAACTATCATAAAAACCTGAAATTTTTTAGAAAATTAAAAAATAAACCAATGTAAATTCATATATTCAACTTTATTAGAGGAAGATTATTTTATCAAATAGAAATTATAAAACATTGAAAATAATATTTAAAACAATTCTTCCACCAAAAGGGGGTATAACTACATTTTTAAAAATATAGCATTTTAATTCATGAAATTGGATTAATTTTTTAATGATGTCATGAAAACAAATATAATTAATGTTAAACATTATATTGGATATATTTTATATAAATTTCACTTATATCATTAACTGGTACTAATTAATTAAAATTATTTGGAAAACACATTTGCTGTATAATAACTATTTTCATTATAAAATCACTTCTTTTATATTAAATTGGTTTTTATATTTATTTCTAAATAGATGTTAAAAAATTCAATAATATATTTTTATAATATAGTTAATCCTATTCATAATCATTATTTTAATGTCTATGTTATAATGGCAATTTAATTTAATTATATAAATAGTATATCATGGATTATTTTGGATTGGTGATGATTTCCAAATAGTCAATCAAAGAGATTAATTTCAAAAAGATTATTCATAAAATTTATTGCGGTGTAACAAAATGTATCAATATTTTGGCATAAAAATCATTCTGAGGATTTTTTAAGGATTAATAATAGACTTAAATGATGTTTTTATAGATTCAGGGATGTTATTTTTATAGGTTATAGCTAATTCAATTATAATTAAATGCATGAATAAGAGGGTTTGGGGATGATTTTTTTATTTATGGTTAGTTAAACCATAGAAATATGTTAATTGAATAATGTGTCAGAAAAACATTTTATATGAAAATGTCTAAAAAATTGACCATTCATGAGACTTAGACATGACGTGGAAGAGTTATAGGAAGACCAAATATCTATTTCATGATTTTTTCTTCATTTTTTACAATTTTAATGTTAGTTTAAATTCTCTCTACATAAATCATTACCTTAACCACAGTAATTATGTCTTTCCTTGATCTCTATGAGAATATGATTCTAGTTGAGAACTTATGGTTTTCACTACAATCAGATCATGTTAGATAAAAAGTGTTATTTGATATTACATCCATAATTTTTATTGTAGAATTTTTTTCTCATTATATTATTGTCAATTTGAATAAGAACACTAAAAAATCGTAAAATTTACAGATTACACCTCCTTTATAGTCATTGATCAACCTCCACTGAAGAAAATTAATAAAAAATATAGGATTGTGCATGTTTCATAACATTATGAGTAAGTAGAAGAAATAGTTAATAATTTCATGTACACTATTATTGTGAGTGTTTTAGTCCCGAAGAGAGAGAATATAGTGAAATTAATTATCCAAATGAGGAGTATTGTTGTGATCTGGGTATTTGTTTGGTTGAAGATGATGACAGTGGGGTGATGAAACTATTATGTAGTATTTCTATCTAATGAACACAAATGATGTGAATGGGGATTTTTATTATGATAACTAAGGCTTGGATTATTACAAATCTAGTAATGGGACTTGATATTTGGCCTAGACCAGGTTAGGAAGACTTATACACAAGTTTAGATCCAATTTTTAATAATGAATCGATTATATTGAAATCTAAATATCCAATGGGACAATTCTCCTACCTTGTGGAATGCAATTAGGATGGAAAATCAGATGGAAAACTAAAGATAGGATATAGTCCAAGGATAATAGTGGAAGTTCATATGTCTGACACCCATGTAGAGGATGTGTTTATAACTATAAGGGATGAAACCATCAACCTTCTAATAGAGTATGAAAAGAACCCAATGTTTTTTTTCAATCTATATAGTATTTTATAATTTATTATTTTAATGAAACATAGAAAATGAATTTTCTCTCTGTAAAATATCATGGAATTACACATCTAATTATTTAAGGTGGAAAATAAACTATATTCCATTATCTTAACCCAACTAGAAAAATAAAATATGGCCCCTAAAATGTGGACATGAATCGAAATGGTTCTGTGAAGGGCAAGACTGTGAGTAAAAATTATGTGATTCATGATAAGAATTGGCCATCATCTAGATACATCAATACATTTCCCATAAAGTAGGTGATGAATAAACCTTTGGAAAAGATGTTGGATGACCCTATGTAGGAAAGACATGTACACCCTCGGTGTCTTAAACTTTCCTCTATTGATAATATACATCATATCATTGTCTATGTGTATGTTGATGGATTTAAAAAGAATGGTGTCAATAGAACCGAGTGATATCTCAACCATGTGGAACACATGAGAATATGGTTGTGAGATCACCTCTTGATGGACCCCTAGGGACCTATCAAAGGAGGTATATCTGGATTAATGTGTTCTATCTTGACATCATCTAGATTATATATGGAGTACATAGTAATAACCCCATTCAATGTTGGACCATACATACCGACCCACTATGAGCATAAAATCACAAAAGTGTTTACAAAGATGATAATATATGGTTATTTAAAGGAAACTCAACATGTTATAAATCATCAAGTAGTATATGAGTCTAAAAATTATTTGTAAATTATGGAAATGTGTGTACAAGAAAACATTGTAGATACGAACATATTTTTTTTGTTTATTTTACACTTAGTATTTTGTAGCCTAAAATACATGTTTCCAAAAATGCTAATGGATGTACTCAGAGTGAATACATTTCATAGGATTATCCCTCTAATGATTCATAGAAATATGGTTCCACCAATGAAACACTTGAGCCATTTCATATCAAATATTGGTTCACCCCATTGACTTGTAGGATTTGGTTTGACGAGGCTTAGGAGACTCATCCCTCTATATAGAATGATGACCAAATTAACAATAGAGGAAAAGGAATCCTTAAGTGATGAATAATGAAATAAATCATGAAGGATGGGAAGATGAAATGGATAAGTAATTAGTAGAAATTAAATTATTGGATGAAATATAATTGAGGCCCTACAACTGGGGCCATGTCTCTCAAACAATGAATCACTTTAACTAGAATTCCCATGGGATAGGGAACCCCCTTTTGAAAAATGATATTATACATTTAATTTTTTCCAAGCCACCATTTTTATAGGAATAGAATAACCAAAATTATATTTATGAATAAGAATACATTCAAATGGTCTTACCTAAGATACCATTTAGTTTTTAACATCCTCCAAAATTTCAACATGTACAATTTAATGATTCATAGTCATGAATTCATTAAAATGTATTCATGTAATAAAAAAATAGATCATAACTATCACTTTTAAATGATAATGCTCCACTGTTTAAATTTATATTTTATAAGCAATAAGATCATATATTTGGATAAGAGATCTATGGAGGGAGGTTGAGAAAATATCTTGTAATTTTGATCATTGTTTTGTGAAAATAGTTTCCCTTAACACTACCCTAACACGGAATGAAAAAACTAGACGAAATTTCAAAAAAAAAGTAGTTGTTGAAATTTATGCTTGTATTCATCCATGTAATATTTTCATGGTTAAAATAGTTGGAACTGACATTACCAAGAAAAGGTATGATCTGAATTAAGGTAAATAATGTCAGAATGATATATTAGTTGTAAAAAAGGATTATAGGAATGTTATTATTGGTATTTTATGTTACATCCTCCCAAAACATCACACGGACCATAACACTATAATTGTGGAATTAACCACCATGTCATGTAAAATCAATAAAAAATTTCGTTTCAATAATATATGGTTTTTTATTAAAAATGATTCAATATTCTTGCAAGAATATAATATTTAAACCTGAATTACTATCCTCATCTAGGAAATATTTAAAAGATTTTTCAATGTTCAATGACCTTTTAATTATTAAATACATGCTAGAATAAAAACAAATAAATGTTAAATGGATGAAATAATGATATGGGAACTAAAAATTATTTCATTCAAATCACATGGATAAGTGAAATTGATTTTGAAAAAATGTCATCAACATAAATTGGTAGTTTTACTCCTCTGAAAATGATGTATCAATGTTAGTGGTTGAATATTTTAGTTAACATTATGGATTTGATGTGCTGGAGAATCCATAAATGATGATTCTTGACTTCAATCCATGCATTGATTAACATGATAAATGATTTATAATTATAGAAATAGATTATTATTAAATTTTGACATCTCATTTATCTCATAACATGGGGAGTTCCCCTAGACCTTATTAATTTACAATCAAAATCATCATGTTTTATTGGGATATTATAGAGGATAAATTGGTATTTCAAGTAATGTAATTCTTTACTCATGAATATTTTACTAATGTGGCCAATTAAAATTTTATTTCCTTGATTCCAGAGAGGGAAAATGATGTTGATATAATAGAAATTAGACTAAACACACATGATATTATTATCCCTATTGTCCTTAGTAAAATCATGATGTCCTGTATGGGGGAATAATTAAGGATCTCATTAATATAAAAAGGTACGATATTGTTCATATATGACACATTAAGAATTTCCATTTTATATAATAAAAACGTATTATCAATATGATGAGAAAGGTGACAAAGGGGAACATTACCCTTAAAATCAATATATGAAAGTCTTTTGATGTAATCAGTTGGAGTTTTTTCTAAATTTTCTTTATGAGATATGGCTTCTCAAAAACTATTATTTGATTGATAATCTCAATTATGTTATCCAAAAGGGTATTAATATTAATTAAAGGGACACCCAATTGATATTATCCTTTCTCCAAAGGTGTAAGGAAAGGACAACCACTCTTAGGAATTATCATTTCTCTTACTTAATATTAATGGTGTAGGTGTATTAATGTTATTTCTTTGGTAATATTGTACATGAATAATAAATCATTGAATAATGAGATTACTAAATTAAATTTATAAAATGTTTATGGAATTATTTTATTTGGAAAAGCATTAAATAGAATTATGTCTTCTATATATGCACTCTTTATACATTATGTGGAAGTTTCTAGGTAGGACATTAATTGGGAAAAATATTTTGTTTTTTTTGTTTATGGTTTAAATATTGGTAAATAATCATGATAACTAACATGATTGGGGTGAGAAGGGGACCCTTCCCTTATAACAACCACGGTGTTCTTCTATTTTGTGGAAAAGTTACTGGACACTTTCTTAGTGGAATCTACTGTGGAACAATCAATCAACTAGAAAAATGGAATTAGAATATGATTTGGAAGGGTGTTCCTTGTTAATTTGGATATAACATATAAATTATTTTACACATTATATATCATCAGGTAGAAAAGGGGATTCATCATGAAGCTGAATTATATTATTTATAATGTCAACTAGATTGGGTCCATGAATGGTATAAATATGGTAATTTTCATATCGATGGAATGAATAAAACATAATGAAATGGGGGGGGGGGCTTTTCATCAATGATCCCAAAAATATTTAGTGATGGTATGATTATTATGTTCTCATGGAACTTGATAAAAAATAATGAACACATATGTGAATTTTTGGCAAGTAGTTAGAAGAGGAGGTTTTTTTATGGATACTCTCAATATCTTGGATGATCATTATGGCTATAAATAATTAAATATTTTGATGAAATCCTGGAAAACACCTACTGGGTCATTAAAAAGATATATGATATCAATTATTGGAACACATATTAACTTGACTAACAATAAAAACAAAAGATAATCTTCTATTTTTGGTTGATTATAGAGGAATATTACTTAAATTAGTACACATCAATGTGTATTTGAATTTTTCCCCTTAAGGTTATAATTAAAATTAAAATTCACACTTTTATGTACAATAGAACGCTGTTGTGATAGCCTAACTGAAATGAAATGTTCACTTTAATGGAATACTACAAGATGAAAAGTGAGAGTTCCACCAAGATACAACCATGTCCGAATGTCCTGAAGGACTTCATTTTTATTAATTTTATGATAAACCCCCTTTCAAGGGATGAGGGGGAACCCTTACAAGGGCCGTAGGCTCAGAGATTACATGGCCCATATGCTTAAGAGATTACATGACCTGAAGATCATAGGGAATTCAACCAGACTATCTACAAGGAACTTCCCCTCCCCAGCATCAACATCTTGATAGTAGCTCTCCACATTTTCATGATCGTCTGGCTAGGCTTCCCGTGCAAGCACAGGCTGGTACTGATGGTATAGCCATACCGTCTCCTTCTGAAAATCCATTTGGCTCTGCTCTGGTGAGTGCACCTGCTATGAATCCTCTTCTAGGGATGCTCATTTTTTGTAGTGTGTCAGGTTCCTTCATTCATGTAGCCTGAAGGACTTGGGGTGGCACTAAGTCCTTAAGGTGGCCTGAAGGCCTTGAGAAACAACTATCCCGAAGGCCTTTGGTGGCCCGAAATCCTTACAGGACCCGAGGACCAAACCAGTGGCCCGATGACCCAGATGGATGAATAGTTCTGGATACTATAGTACCAACCAGTGCCTGCTATAGTGCCTTCTACAGTACTTCTATTATACTTATACATTACTGCTACAGTGACCCGGAGATATGCCTCCACCCAGATTTGATCTCGGGTGTCTTGGATGCACCTAGCGAGTCCTCACCAACTAGGCTGAGGCACTTGTGAACCATGATACAACCATGTATTTTCAAATTTTATGATAAATACAAATAGTATTTAAGGGTTATTATTATAGATAGATTCTTGAAAAATTCATTTATAACACATGTTCAGATATGGAAGGATAGAAAATACAATGTCTTGGGATAATATCAATGTTTATGAGATGAAAAAAATACCTAGTAGATCCTCATAAAAATTGAATATAAAATGGAGATATGTACTTATGAAGACCATTTTTTGTGTGTTGAGATTAATGTAGGTTGGAAAAAAAGACGACCACATGGATATTCCAAATAATATTGGAAAGAGCGCCATAACTCATCTCCTCATACTAGTAGCTTGGGAATCCATCATTTCATATGTTTATTAGAAATGATATAGATTGATATTTTAGGATTAGAAAACCTCCATACATGTTGGTATATTAAAAATACAAAGAGATTTACACATTTTAGTATGATTGAAATTGTGGAAAATTCAAAAAAACATGGATGATCATATAATTGTTAGAATTTTAGGAGTTTCTGATAGGTCATAGAATCCCTGGTATGAAAAATAATTGAGGTGGATTCCCCGATTGGTTTGTGGATAATGGTCAATATAACTGTGTGGATTTGTCATTTAATGAACCTCTAGTTGTGGAGGTATACTTAGAAATCATCATGAATTTTTGAACTGATCCTTTAACCAATATATTAGTATTTGAGATTCACATGATGAATACTTATGGGTGATGATATATTACATAAAACATGATATGAAACCAAAATGGTCTACAATTGTGATTGAATATGACATTTAAACTATTTCCATGTCCCTTAATGTGAGAACCTTGAATGTCCCTTGGAGACATCAACCCCATTAGATCGATTTTATTTATTATGTGACTAAGATCAACCTGGTTTTCTCTCATGAATTTTGAGAACCCAATAATGTGGAAAATTCTATATCAATAAATTCAACCATAGAAAAAAAATGGTTTGGACATTCATATCTCCTGAAAATTTCACTTAATTGGTTGATGATGACATGTGAGGGGTGGTTAACTCAGATCTTTTTAATCTATATTTTAAGGCATTACATTGTATCTTTTACCTTTTTATTACTATATATTAAGACATTATTTTCCTAGATATGATATATTCTTGGTATAATATGAAATTAAAATGAAATTATTGGATAGTATATATTATTATAATTCAAAATATTGAAACTATTTTAATATATACTAATCACTATTGGGGGAAATATTAATATAAAATTAATCAGTCATGCATTATGAAAAATTGGGGTCTCATGATGTTTATTTTCATTAAAAGGGTTATTTTGTTATTCACAATATGTATAGTGGTGGTTAGAGTGGTGAACACAAAATAGTGGTTAATTGATCACCAAATAAATATATTTATAAAAAATTGCTCAAAAAATTCCTCTAATTTTAAAAAATTTCCCCAGTTAATAAAAATAGTAGTCTAAAATGTGTTTGTTGTCCTGAAATGATTATCAAAGCGTGATTATAGACTAGTTAGAATAATAATATAAATTTATTTATCATTTGATGTCAATTTAATCCAAAATAATATAACATAAAAATTGTTAAGAATGATTATAAAATTATATATTGTGTTAACAATTTATTTAAATCAAGTTAATTAATTTAAATAATGGTAAAAAAGAAACCACCCAATTGAATAGTTATGGGGTTTCTATATCGAGCTAAGATATAACACCCTCCACATGGTTGTCACCCACTTCCATGAAAATTTCATTACAATAAAATGACCAGCATCATGGTTTTCTTATAGCAGAAATGACATAAAATATTTACAGGATAAAATACTCCACTATAGTTTTTGGTTGGAATTAAGACAACGCTTTTCGTAAAATGACCCCATCCTCAATAACACTTTGTATGTAGATGAAAAGATAATTATGATTATATCGAGTATTCTCTAGTTCAATAGTAAGAGATTTTATGTGAAAAAATAACATGAAAATAACAAACTGAACTAAAGGTATAGAAAAAATTAATAAATAAATATTTATAATGAATGAATGTGATTCTCCATGTATAATTAACCAGATGCTTATAAATCCTGCAGTTTGGCATCATGATATGTGAAAACTATTTCAATTAAATTTTTATGAAACTGAGTGTTTATGTTTTCTATTTTCTGTCTTTTGGATAAGATATATATATTCATTATAGTCACCTCTGTCACATTTTAATTAATAATAGTATAGAACATGTATGTTCTTATGTTATGATCATTCAACCCCACCTTTTTAAGTATCATTTTATGTAATCGGGAGTACATTAGTAATATAAATCATGGAATGTTCGAATAATTATTTATAAATAATCAAAACTATCTTATGGATCATCAAACTAAGATCAATATTCTTTTTTGATGCACCAGTGAAATTTTTTAATGAATAATAATTAAATAATAATTATAATTTACCATCAATAAAATTGTTTTTTAATAATTTAATTCGAATAATAGAAAGCAAAAATGGTTGCACTCTTGGTGGTGTGACATCTCTGGCGGTGACTTATTTCTAGTGGTGAGTTATATATAGTGGTGACTCTTGTCTAGTTATTACTCAAATATGGTTGTGATTAATGACTTGTGGAATGTCATGTATGGTAGTTACACATGTTTGATGAAAACTCATTTTAGATGGTATTTCAATATTTCAGTTACTCGAGTAGTGAAGTGCCCGAATTATTGTGGTGAGTTAGCCTCTTTATTAGTAAGTTAGGTGGTGGATAATTTTTGGATGTGACCCGAGTCTAGAAGTTACTCACATATGGTGGGGTATCATTTAAATAGTTATACGAATTTTCATCAAATTTCATTATAAAATAATATAATATCATATAATAGTAGTCTCATTCGAATCATAATAAACATGATTTCTGATCATTAAAATAATGAACATTCAACAATATCTCCTTTTATAATTGTCAAAGGTCATGGAAATTTTATAAAATATGATTAAAATAAACCTTGGATTAAATAAATTAATCAAACAATCACAATCTTCATAACATTTAAAATTTTAAATTTTCGATATAATGAAATTTGTTATAAAAGATAAGTGTAATTGAGGTTATTATTAGAAAATAAAATCAAATATTAATAAACATGGTATCAATAGATGTGCGTAAATAATATAGGTAGAAAATGAAAGGATTTAAAGGTAAATTTAGTATCAATGTTATCGTATAAAAATATAAATAGGATGATATCAAAGTGTAATCTAACATGGTATGAGGCATGATTGTTATCATTATATAGATATTATCGAAAATTAAATACAAGAAATAGTAAAAAAATATTAGAATAATAATATAGAGGTGTTTTATTCAGAAAACAAATTCCATATCATTCCTGGAAAAAATGTTACCTTGAAATGTACAACGAAATCTCTATCAAAGACTGTGGATAATACGTATAACTCTAAACGTGGGAAGAAGTAATAACATGCCCATTACCATTTTCTTAGTTTAGAGTCATGGATTTAGAGGATGAGGGTGTTGTCAATGTGGATGATGGTTCATATTTAGTCCTAGGATGCCCTTTGAAGACCATGGGTCTGAGATATCAGAATTTCTTCATGGGATACATGATGAAAAAAATTAACTAAGGAGATAAGGTTTGATGACTGACAAATTAAGAAAGAAGGCATGGGAATCACCTTAGGATCAACAATTTCTACACAATTTACATACAAGAAATGATTCATAAGGTATAAAAAATTCATAATAATGGTCCCCTTCTCTCTATAACTATAAATAAAATAATGAATTATCAACATACAGTTCATGAATGTGAAAATTTATCTTCTAGAGGTTATGGAAAAGAAATAGTTCAAAGAGGTTCCAAACCTCAATATTAAAATTTGAGTGAGCAATGGTTCTTATGACCTCAAAATCACACTAATGTATAAAATAATAGTTCTTATAAAAGATTATAGTACTTATCTGGAAACAACATCTGGGGGATCTATTGTTGTAGGTATCTCAACAAATGGAATAACATCCTCTGAAGGCTCTGATATTGAAGAAGGTTCATCTAAAAAAATGGCATCAAGTTCTCTATCACTATAAATATTCTCAAATAATGATTGATAATGATCCATTACAACCATAAATAATATAGTAGGTCCATCATGATCTGGTGGACTGTTGTGGTCAACACCACTTCGATCATCATTTGGAGTAGAATAAGTTATCCCAAGATGTTTGGAACTTGGGGAAAATTCCCAACAAAACCTTACCACATCAACTTATAAAACAATATCACATTAACATCTCTATGCTCACCAACATCATCATCAATATACTTGATATTTGAATTCTCTAAATGAATATTGTTATAACCATCAGATTTATTCCACTAATAATGAGAAAATAAATAAAATCTATATTAAGTCATATCATCATGGTCATCTCTGACTAAACTAGAGGATTTTCCCCCTCTATTTATACTCATGTTTCTCTAATATCACAGGCATAATACCTAATTGGATGATCTAAAATTGATATATCCAATGATAAAAATATGGCAGCAAGATGTCACTCAACAAATTGATGGTCATGGTGAGATAGGTATCTCCATTGTACTAACATAGTAAATAGAACAAGAAAGGGATGGATGAGGTGATTGAATCCTCCCAACATCATCAAAATTATCACGAGACGATCCTGCAATATAACTATCATGATCATCCCTTACATGATTTCATGTACAGTAATATAAATTATTATCTGTATTAGAACCATCCCTGACCCCTTCTACTTTTTTAAAATATATACAAGATGAAATAAAAATCTGTTTATCTCTAGAGACCTCAGTCTCTCTATCATTATCATATATTTCAGTTAAGAGACTCTATCTATGTGGTAGAGATATCAGAGGACAATTATCTCTCAAATATATGTTTGGAATGTTAGGGATTTCATATAGACTATCCTATTTAAATGCTTTTTCATATTAAATGTCATCAATAGCCACATAATCTTCTTAATCAATGGAATATTCCACAATATCTTTTGTCTCCATGTAAGGAACCAAATTACTACTGGTTATGCTCAGGTTTTATATTGGATAAAAATAGTCAAATAGATTATCATTATATCATACCAACATTTTAGTAAATGATTTAAATATCACTGACATCATTAAAAAAATATCCATATTTTAGAAGAAACAACCACAATTCACTTTTTTATCATCCTCATCATCAGTCAAAAACATGGATTCCAATACAAAGAAAACTAATTTCAGCTAAATTATCTTATTGTATATGTATGATGATATATCAATTTCTAACATTTGTACCATGATGTATTAATATTGGTTAATTATATCTGATCATTTTATAAGCAGGAAAAGTAAACATCCTAATATATTTTGGCATTGAATTACCATTTTCTATGACATAACAAATGTTCAATAAATATTAAATGATATTTTTATTCTCCATCCAACTCAGTAATTGTAGGCATTCTTAGAGTACTTTTACTAGTCAAATAAAATAGTGAATTCTTATAAAACATGATTTAATGTCTCTAGATATTGTAAATTTAAAATCATAAAAAAGTTTTCACGGAGGAAAATTAAAATAGTTCATCCATTAATTTGCAGAAAATCTAAATTAATTACCATATATCATGTTCCAAATAAAATATTTATCCATTAAAAAACAAATCATTTAATATAAATACAATTAAGAAAACAACCCATAAAAAAATCACTATCATTTCAATAGAACCAGGCTACCCATCATTAGTCCAGGTCACCCTATTCTCAAATGAATTACAAGATAAAACCCATTTAATATCCACTTCTTATTTACAAACAACCACAAAAAATAGAATGTTAGGATTTCTAATCCCAAAAACTAAATCGTCTTAGACATCATTTCATCTTATTATCATACCTCAAATCATTACGAGATGACTCATATGGGTGATTCATTCTCTCCGTTTCACTGAAAATAAGGTACATTAACTGGAATTAGATGTTTCAATGTTGATCACGAAAAAGAAGTTGAAATGGTGTGAATGGATAAGGAACTAGAAAGAATGAATCAATTACATACATTATTCCTGATAAAAAATGAAAGAAATGAATATTAATTAATTTAAAAAATTAGCAACTATGTAAACACTTGATAGATAGGCTTGTTGAAAAACAAGGACCAGTGACATGGCCAATTTTTAGTTGTTCAATGGTAACATTTCCAACTACGACTCATACAATAGTGGCTATTTCAATGGTGGCACATCCAATTGTTGAATTTTTAATGGTGGAAGTTGCAATGGTGGCCCTTTTAATGGGGACATGTCCAATGAAGGCTGGTCCATGATTGAATACTAAACATAATTTTTCATTCTTAATTCATTTTTGATGTACGTTTACCTCTCAAAATTCATTTTTTTGTAAAAATATAACAATTTCGATGTTTATTTTCGTGGAATTCTAGAGTTATATCATTATTCTAAAAAAGGTCTAAAAAATGAGATTCCTTACATCAATATTATTTTTCCCCGAATGAGAGATTGGATTTTTATAAATTTTTATCGAAATTTTGTTGTCTCAATTTATAGGGACATATATGAATCAATATCTATAATATATAAATTTTTGTTTGACACAAATTATTTTTTCACATAAACTTCATATACATAGGTATTCAACATTAGTAGTAGACAATGCAATAAATTGTTTTTGTTACTATACAGGGATACATGAGACTTCCAAAAAATAAGACATGTTCCATAGGTTCTTTTTTAATCTAAATTGTAACTAGAAAAATATGCATCATTATTACATACCAAGTAATATTTCTCTATGCTGGGGTAGAAGAGTACTATGTTGGTTTTATATTTGATGTATTTGAAAATCCTTTTAACAAAAAATAAAATACACCTTGTAGGTTTTAATGAAAATAAGAACATATACACACAATATACATAATATTTGCTCTACTAGAAGAAGTATTATAAACACCCATCCATATGTCTATAATTGGTTTTATCCATATGAATTATTGATTTATCATGAAAAAATATAGAAGTTTTATAATTGGTTTATCGTTTCTTTTATTTTCATCAAATCCTAAATTGATTAAATATTATTTTGGGTACATACATTGATTTAAAAAAATTCCATCATAATTTTTCAAAAATTCAGAAACGAAGGAATAAATTTAGTTCACCCATAAAACACATTTAAAATAAATTAAGAATTATCTTTAATAAATGTGTACCAAATGATTTTTTAGAAGATCCCAAAGAATATTTTCAACATATATTTGATCTACAAAAGTGTCTTTTGAAATTAATTTTATAAATAGGGTTTTATCAGTTATTCAAGTACATTTTTGATAAATTTTTGAATCATTTTTTATATTTTTTGACAACTAGAATTTTTTCATATAATAATGTTTTTATTGTATAAGAAGTATGATGTTTATGAGTTTGACCTAATGATGTTGGTGAGATATAATTTTCTGAATGATGAAGAGTTTTTATTGATGGAGAGTTTTGAATGATGATGTTAATGAAGATTGAGAATTCAAAAGTTAGAAAATTTTTCAAATATTCTAAACCAAATCAGACGATGCATGGATGATCAAAAATATCACACAAATAATTAAAAAATTCATTAAAAAATAATTTGATGAAATAGTGGAGATGGTTGAAGAAATAAAAATCACTAAAAATAAGAACAAAAATAGATAACTTTTTTTAGAAAACCAGATTAAATAATTTCCACAGATTTGAAATAGAATTCTACACAAAATTGGAACCATGGTTCTTAGAAAATCAGAACTATTTTTCTCACCAATAATAAGAACATGATTATAAGAAAATTGGAACCTGTTTTCTGAGATAGATTGTATCCATGATTATGAGAAAATAATAACTATTTTTTTTAGAAAAATCAAAACCCTAATTATTGAAAAATTAGATAATGTTTTATGGGAAATAAAAACATGCTTTCTGTAAAAAATTGAAACAAAGATTGTAATAATATATGAAGTAGTTTTATGATCCAAAAAGAACCAGTTTTTAAACAAAATCAAAACCATGAATATATAGAAATCCGAACCAAGATTATGTGAAAATCGAAACCAACATTCTATCGAAATCCGAACCTATATTCTGCATAAATCACAACCAATAATCTCTAGAAATGGAATCCTACATACCACGTTCATTGGAACAAACATTATGTCATGATTTGAACCAACATCTGACAATATCCTAATAAAAAATATATAAATAGCTGAGGAATTCAAACATGAATTCAAATTATACAGAAATTGTGGGGATATTTAAGGAGGTTGATTAAGCAAGATATTGATGATCAAATGTTAAATATTAACTGAGTTTATTAGATTTAATAAATCCAAAAACATTGCATGTTTCTTTATTTTTTTTCTAGTCTCATATAAATACTTCCTCGTATCATTCATTCATTTGAAAATTTCAAATATGCACAAAAGGTGGAAAATTGGAGAATTCGATGTAAAAAAATAATATTTTATTGAATAATATTTGTTTTCAGTTTATGAGTAGAGAGAAATTAGATTCAATATTATGAGAAAATCAGAATAACTATTATATGAGCAATTATTCTAATAAAAACAGAACAAACATTCTATGAAAAATGGAACCACGTTTCGGTGAAAATAGAATCCACTATTCTATAATAAATCAGATCTAGGATTCAGAGTGAGGAGAATATTCAAGAAATAAATTATTCATTTGATTGGATCATGTTTTTTCTATGAAAACATTTTTAACTAATGAGAGTTAGTATAATATTTCTTATCATCAGATATAATGTGTCTAACATGAGTTGTCACAAGTGGTATTAAATTCATCATAACAGTGGATTTCCATATAACTATAATAGTGGATATGAAAAAGATGAAGGCTCGCAGACTGAGGCTAGACATTGTAAATATTTTGTGATTTCCTTATATTATTACCACTGATTTCATAAGTATTACCTAAAAGTTGTTAAGGGTATAAATCATAATAGGCTGTATTGGTTGTGTTTCTAAAACTTTTGAAGCTCATGAATAGATAAAATCCAATTGAACCCCCTCTTCATATTTATTATTCGATCCTTGGAACATCAATTGGAATCATATGGAATGTTCCTTTGTTGATTCATTTTCATGTATAATATCAATTCTCTCAAGAGTTTAACAATTCCAACTTTTAATGGACAAAACACTTATGGATAGAAAAATAGGATGATTCTTTATATCATATCTCATTTCCTAGAAGTTGTTGATGTTGCTACTATTCATTTTCAAGCTATAGAAATATATTTTTATATGATGTTTTCTGATAAGAAAAATATAGAAGTTGATGAAAAGGAAAAAAATTAAATCCTTATGTTCAAATAAAAAAAATTATTAGAAGGTTATGGGTCTCAGAACAACAAAAACTATGTGGGACATGGTATAAATTGTTTCCAAATGTACTACCAAATATTGTTAAAAATAAGATCCTTATGACTCTGAAGATAATTTATATGATTATCTTACTGAAAAAAATCATAAATCAAATATCTTATAACTATGGTAGAGGAAGAGGAATTTATCGAGGTAATCTTCCTCTCAAAATATTTGAGTTTGGTGGAATCAAAAACATATCTACAAATTTACACAAGAATATTGATGAATAATATCAAGATGATTCCGATGAAAACACACAATAAAATAAGTGAAAAAAATTATATATATGAAAAAGTCTTCCAACAGATAAAAAAATAATATTGTTGGAATAAAAATATGATTGTTGAGTACGAAAGTTGAAACTAACTCAAGTGACAACAATTGATCTGAGGATGAATGTTAATAAAAATTTAGAACCTTCATATAATTTGTTTTTGAAATCAATTAATTCCTCAAATAGCGAGGAAGGTCATGAATAATCTTATAGAGAGTTAAATCTCACAACAAATCTAGTTAGATGTCTTGAAAAAAATAGAACTCTGAAGAAAGAGTTTATAATAAGCAATAATGATCACGAGGATTCTTTTTCTAGTAGAAAAAAAGTCATCATGGAGTATGAATACATTTAGGATATTTTAAGTTATAACCAAAGAAATATTTTAAAGGGAATGATGATTGATGATCTTAATAGTAATATGAATTTGATGGAATAATTGTTTAACATGTTGCAATTAAAACATCATCAGTCTAAAAGTACCTTGAGGATGATGAATGAAAAATTCAACAAATATTCATATGTAAAAACTAGGACATATAATGTTGATAAAAAGGTTCAATATGAGATTAATGTGAAATATTCCCTTACAAAAAAATAATTCTTCATCTGATTATATTAACATTTAATTTTCAAGGAAAAATAATTCAAAATGTTGGGTGTATAATAGAATTAAGAAACCTATCTATTCATCAAAATTAGAAACCAATCTCAAAGGAAAAGTTGGCCCACATCATGACAATGTTAGAGTTGAATGATGTTACCAACATCAACAATGTGGTCTATAGAGAATAATTTTTATTTAATAGTTATTCCTTATATGGTGGATATTTTCGGATGTTATGGAATCTACCGGAGCAAATATTATAATTGTTTGAAGAACATATCATTACCCAGATAAAGGTTTGAGAAAAATATATGAAATTGCCAATGAATAATGAGTAACATTTCAAAATTATAGAATGTTTAAAAGGTGGATTCTCAATAAGTTAGAAACATTAAATCAAAGAAGAAATTTTAATTTCTTAAAGAAGTGACAGAAGATGATGATCAGTCTATTCATCATGTTGAATGATGTATGACACTCCATCAAGAACACATTCTTTATGAAAAATGAAATAAAAGATGAAAAGAAGAATTTTCAGGAAATATATTTTCTTATTGGGAAATCATTGAATGAAATTATAGGAACAAAACATGGATAATTAATAGTGGTTTTATTCATATATGACAGGTGATATAAACATTTTGAAACATGTTGAATGTCATGATGGAGGAGTAGTTACATTTGGAAGTGATAGTTCCATCAAAATCAATAGAATACGAACGCAAGACATTGATGAACATAATTTTATATATAAGTAATTTTGACGTGTTTAGGGGTTAAAATGTAACACACATAAAGTAAGACAACATTTTGATGATGGAAAAGAAGTAATATTCAGAAAGGATTATGGAATCATCAAAAGTATGAAGGATGGAAAAGTCATTACAAAAGGACAAATAACCAGTGTGAATTTATTTAAAATATGACAACTCAATAATTCATATTACTCAAGGGATGATGATTAAAATAAGTTGTGCCACCAAATACTTGGTCTACATGGGTAGAAAAAAATGAAAAAACCTTCTACTATTGATTTTATCTAGAACATTCTTTAATTTAATAGAATAGTAGATGATTTATTTATTACATCCTTGAATGTTAAGATGAAATACAAAAATCATAAATTTGTTTAGATTCAATGTTCCATACCTCTTGATCATATTCATTATTATTTATGTGAATCAATGAGAAATAAATAAACAAAAAGAGACTGAAAATTTACCACTTTTATTGATGATTTCACATGGATGAAAAACAGAAATGTTTATAAAGCCCATGTCACATGATATTGAAATGATCAAATTCTTCAAAAAATATATTGATCATGAATTGGGGTTTTTCAATCAAGAAGTTTAAAATAGATGCTGGTATAGAATTTAAAGAAAAACTATTTGACGCTTATATAAGAAAGCATAGTATTATACATTATTATAGTTCTCCATGTACTCCGCAAAAAATGGATTTTAAAAATGAAAGAATAGAATCATAGTGGAAATGGAAAGAAGTTTTTTGGTAGAATAAAAACATTCAAATTTTGTTTTGAGAGAATTCATTAGTACTATTGTACATGTTTAAAATATATACACTTAGATAAAATAATCCTACATAAATCATGTTGAAATGTGGTATATTGATAAACCGTCAATGAAAAACATCAATGTTTTTATATGTCCATGATTACCGAGGGTAAAAAAATTAAAAAATCGGAATGTTTCATGGTATTGATGAGGAAGAAACATTCATAGATTATTCACCAATTGGTTGATGATATAAACGATAGAACAAAAGTATACAAATATTTGTGGAATCATATGATGTAATACTATGATAAGTAAATTCTAGGTGGTAAAGAAACCTTAAAATTTCATACCTTATGAAAACATATTTAATCTAAAATCAATACTGGGAATTATAATGTTGTAGTTCATACTAGAAGAATGTTTAGATTATAAAATCAGACCTCAATTATCACAAAACTTTAACCAGAATCCATTTTGGATGTTTTTAAACATAAATAATGGGTTGATTCAATGAATGAGGTTTTTGATCATATTAAGAATAATGAAACACAAGAACTTGTTCCATGTCCAAGAACAAAATGTTATCAGAGCCCAGTGGGTTTATAGATAAAAAATTAAATTAAAATTGAGACGTTTCGTGAAACAATGAAGTGTTTGTTTTTAAAGGATGTGCATTGGTGGAAGAATTGGATTTGGATGAAACCTTTTCACCCAGTGCATGGCTATTATCTATATGAATGTTTCTTATAGTGCACTAACATATGAATTACAATTTTTATCAGATTAATATAAATTTATATCTCTTATAAGGTTATATAGAGTAATACATTAACATTAAACGACACTGTCATTTTATATATGATTATGAAAAAAATGTTTGTAAATTAAATAATTATTTTGGTAGTTTGAAACATGCTCCACTGACTTGGAATTATAATTTTTATTTTATTGTAAAATGTTTAACTTTTCTAAAGGAAAATTTTATAACAACAAGTATGTGAAATAGGTTCACTGTAGATAATAAATTGTAATTATGTATGCGGATTATATATTTTTTAATAGGGATGATGAAAATGTTTGTGATGAGTTTGCTGAAGGAATTATTAATAATTTTTAAATTTCATTTTTGGGAGAGTTATATTTCTTCAATGGAATACATGTTCAACAAAAGTGAAATATGTTTTTTATATAAATAAAATTATTCCATAGAATTGGTAATTAACTTTGGGATGGGTGAATCTAAATAAGTTTAAAATCTTGTTCAATGAACACAAAGATGAATAAAGATGAATCACATAAAATTTTGAATCAAAATAAAACTAGGAAGTTGATAAGATATATTATTTATGATACAAATTCAATGCCTGATATTGTTTATGTTGTGATTTTACGTTTCAAGTATCAACATAATTTATAATAATCACATATATTCGTTGTAAAGAGGATTATAAAATATGACAAAGGAACTACTTTACAAAGGTAGGTATATAAACGAAATTGTGACATAGTGATTCATTGTTATACTAACGCCAATTGGGAAGGAGATTGAAATGATAGAAATTCAATATCATGAGGAACATTTTTTCTAGGATAACATTCTTGGGGTTTGTCTTGGAAGAAATTGGGTTCAACAATTATTAGACCAACTAAACCTGAATATGTAGCATCCACTCATGGTTGTACTAAAATATTGAGGAGGAATATTCAGTTAGAATATTTGATAGTTAATTTTTCAAAACCATTGAATATAATTTGTTACAATCAGAGTGAATTTGTTCTTTATAATAATTCAACACAACATTCTAGAAAAAAATTGATAGGAATATTCACAATATAAAATAGAATGTTACCACTGGAAATGTTTTTCTACAATACATTTCAACTAATAATGATATTTATGATATCATTAAAAAATCTTGGTCGAAGGAATCGTTGGATCAGGTTATACTAGATACACAAAATAGGGGGTGAATTGTGACTTTTTCAATTTTTTCGACTGATTGTGATATTTACATTTATCTATAAATCAATGATTTAGTATTAGAAATATAAATAGCATAGAACACCTGATATATTGTTGTTCTGGGAATAGATGGAACATTTTCCACTCCACCAACACTCTACTTCATGATCTTGGTGATTTTAACTATATGGTCGTCTTATCGAAACACCACTCCACAGCTGAGTATAGAATGTCAACAACATTAAAAACATAAGGCTAAATAGAGACATCTTGTTCATACACAGAACCAAATACAGAACTTAGAACGAGAAGTAGATCCCAAAATATAAAAGAGTATTTTGTTCGTTGAATGTACATTCCCAGTTGTTCTTCACAATTGCAACATCACACAATTGATAGTAGATGGATCTTCATCTTTAGAAATAATGACAATCGGGTAAATAAAATTCTAAGATGATATAGTTGTAGTAGATCTTGAATTGCTGTTCTAAACTTTAATAGTAGTTGAATCACAAAAAGATATTTGATGTATATTTGTAAATATTTAGAATAATTCACCACTTTCGATTTTAACAACAAAATAATACAGTTATAAATTGAATAAAGACGACCAGTCTCCTTCTAAATTTAGATCAACAAAAGTGACAATTAGAATAATGATATTCAAATGATTGAATATCATTGCAGTCGTAACTCCCCTAAAAATTCAACAAGAAAATATTCTCTGAAATTAATAATTTGAATCATAGATAAATGGATTTGAATCAGTCAAAGACTCTATATAAATTTGGGATTTTAATATGGCTTAAAATCAGCCGGATAATCCTCATAAATGCCTTTTCTTCAATAAAGTAGTAATTTAAACATATGAAGTTAAAAATTGGGTTGAATTTTATAGCACACATTCTCTGAATGTAAGGTTCACAATGTAAGGTTTATCTCAATCATATGGTTGTTTTCAAATGTTTTTCATCAACTCACAATTATATGGTATATATACCATAATTTTCAATAAATCATATAGTTGTTCATAAAAGTCAGGATGATGAACCAGACATTAATTTTTAGCTTTCAAACATAGGGTAGTTCAAAAAATTAAGGTTGATGAACCATACTTTTAAGAGACAAACATATTATTTCATATGAATGTAAATGAACTTCTTCCATACTTTACTAATTTCCAAAATGTAAGGCTCCTTCCAAACTTAAGGTTCCTTCCATTTGTACGGTTCCTTCCAAAATTAAGGTTCCTTCCTAACATAAGGTTCCTTCCAAATGTAGGGTTCCTTCCTTCATTCTCTACTGAAAAAGTATGATTTTTTTACCATACTTTTCTGATATCTCATAGACTAATCCCCTCATTTCCTTCTTCTACTATGCTTTTAAACATAGGATATGAAGAGTGTTTCAATAACATGATAAACATGATTTCAGAATACCTTAGAAATTAATTATCTCCTTTCAAATACTTTAAAAATTTCTTGAAAAAAAATACAAAGAATATTAATTTCATGAAATACACTTAAAATAAAATAATTAAAATAACAAATATGGGTTGTGAGCATCAAAATAATCATAAAGAGATAAAATATTATTCTCAACAATCTCCCTATTTTAAAAATAAAAAATGTATTGTGAAAAACCACACTGTCGCGACCCGACTTGTACCTGGCCTCGAGCCACAACTACCCCAAGCCCTCCTCCATTGGCCAGGGGCTGGCCACTAGCGCCGAAGGTACATTGAACTTGGGGAGGCCTTTTCCAATGAAACTGTACACATACACACAGATAACATAATGAAAAAGTATAGAGAGAAGAAAGAAAAGGAAAAAAACTATAACCCATCCACAATCATGAATCAACTTCTAAATATGACAATTATAGTGTAGAAAAGTAGTGACAAGTAAACTAAACAGTAAAAGGTAAATACACGCGCCCAACTAGAAAGGTGTCATAACCCGACAATAGGTAAAAAAAAGTAAACGGCTGGGGATTATGACACCCATAAATCCTCCTATGACCACTGGACATAGCCCAAGATCATGAGTCCTCTACGCTCCTCTGTAGTCTCGATCAACTTTTCTATCATCTGCAAGGGCACACCAAGTGTGGGCAAAGCCCATGCTAGGGTGAGTATAAATATACTCCGTAGGATGCCCCAAATGCTCAAGGGAGCCACATGGGAGATACTAAAATGGTGAGAAGTAGACAGAACAAGAACAATGTAAGAGTATAAAAGATAGAGTGCAGCTCAACCTGACAAGAGAAAGGATGCAGGCTCATCCAACCAAGAGGAGGTAGACAAGGAATGTATGTGGCATACCCAGTGCATCTTCGCCCCTCCTAGAAGGAGAGTAACTGAACCCAAGGAGTGGGAAAAAAATTAGGATGTATATATATGCTCAAAAAGAAACACGAATGAGTGTGTAAGGGGATATTCATCTCCAATATCATCCTACGAAAAGTCTCCAACAGTTCAAAAGATATCCATAGCTGATGCCCCATAGTCCCACATGCCAAAGCTACATAATCACTGAACCGTACAACCAATGGTCCCACTCCGGTAATCATGGAGAAAAGTAACATTCTAACATCATAAGAAGGGCTGAGATTGAAAGAGGTCATCAGGTAACCCACTGCCCAGCCTAGTTTGAGGGAAAACCCATAGAAGTCATCGGGTAAGACACTGCCTTGCCCCGTTTGAGGGTTAACCACAAGAGGTCGTCAGGTAACCCATTGCCCAGCCCTGCTGGATGGTAAACCACAAGTGGTCGTCGGGTAACCCACTGCCCAGCCCCACTAGAGGGTAAACACTAAAGTCAACAGTTAACCCTCTGCCAAGCCCTGCTAGAGGTTAAACCCTAAAGTCAATTGGTAACCCACTACCCAACCCCTCTGGAGGGTAAACCCTAAGGTCAACGGGTAACCCCTACCCAGCCCCACTGGAGGGTAAACCCTAACGTCAATGGGCAACCCACTTGCCATCCCCATTAGAGGGTAATCCCTAAGGTCAACGGGTAACCCACTACCCATCCCAACTAGAGTGTAAACCCGCAACTGGTCCAATAACTGTACACTTCATGTGCAATCACTAGGTGTCACTTACACCGCTACCGTGTGTAGGTTCGGAGTGCATCAAAGGAACCTCCAACGAATGCCCTTTAATGTTCCTACATTTAATGAGATCTCTAAAGAGGATCCACACACCCAAATAGAATACACTGTTGTAATACTCGATGAAAAACATGCGAGATAGTCTATTTACACGCTGGAAACTGGATCTCGATGGAAAAGTTATTCAACATTGCTTTATGCTCGTACGACGTCTCGTGGGGCCACACATCAGTCTTGAATGATGTCTGGTGAATTGATCCACCGTGATGCTCTTGAAAAAACACGCCAAAAAAACAATTCATGTGCCTCAAACAGAAGACTGATGAAAAAGGCAAAGTACGATGTACACTGCTTAAAGGACAACCCGTTTGGTCAATTCCTCAACTCTGGACTCAATGCCTAAAACCACCTTGGTCAACATTGCCTTGACTTTTGGGTCATAATTCCACTGATGGAACCTCTAACAGATTGTGGGTTCTGTAGCTACAACTCCCCATTTTATGAAAACACGGCCCTGTGGGGCCCACACCCAGACCCCGAAACATGTCACACAGATCGTACCATTGCGATCCTTATAGATAAACACACGACATATGCTATTCATATTCCCTGAATGGACTTATGAAGTATATGTCATAAAAACACCGCATACGTCCTAGAGCCTCCTCATGGGGACCACGCCTCGGGCTTGAATTTAGGCTGGCAGATTATGCCTTTGCAATCCGCTTGGAACCAAACTATTAAATGAGTACTCAAACACCCCAAACGGATGGTTGGTGAAAAAGTGGTGTTTCACCATAAAACACGTGAACCAGGATCTATAGGGCCCTCACCTTTTCTCCAACCCATGTGCTTTTAATAGAATATCAAAAATTCTACACGAGGACTGGGGTCACACTGCACCTGACGGCACATCAATCAGACATCCCAATCAGAATTTATGTCCGATGCAAGAATAATAAATTATCTGATTAATTTATTTATTGTTTGCATTAATTGTCTCATGCCACTGAGAAACAAAACCCAACCTCAAGGGTCCAGAATCAACTTTGAAAGGACCATCTCAACTCCAGGGCCACAATTCCTCTGACTGTGCGTCAAATGGACATCTGTCTCATGGGTACTTCCATTGTAAACATTAATAACAATTTAATATTATTATATTAAATAATTTCTGGTCACCCTACTTCGGGCGCAGAACCCAAAAACCCAAAAAAAACAACATAAATAAGGTCATATCGAAGAGAAGAACCCACAACCACAGACGACGCATCAAACAGACACGAAATATAGATGTTATGGCCCCCGAATGCAAGGGGGCCCAACCGGGCCGGTTCACCCCAGCCTGCCCGGTCCGAACTGCCGGCCCATGGTCCAGTCGTGTGTTTGGCCCCACTTTCCACGACCCACTGGATATAACCCATTCCAGCAACACCAGACCCTTTCCCACATTGGGTCCTTTTCTTCAAGCAGACCTGTCTTTTGGCAGGTCTTCATTTCCTAGCAGGACCCACGACGTGTGGGTCCTTATCCACGACACACCCTGAGGCGGTCAACGCCTCGAGTTCCGCCTACCAAGCGTGACTGCCCACCCGGATGGCGGAACCTTCGCCACCTGCAATGCACTTCCACACTCAAGGCTTCCTGCACCACCAGGATCGCGCTCCACCGTCGGGCGCAACTCCGCGACAGGACACCCTCCTGGGTTTGTCACTCCGTCGTCGGGAAAACCACTTCTACAGGCCACGGCCTCCTGGGTTCGCCGCTCCGCCGACCGAGAGAACTTCCCAGTATGGACCGTTCACACCGTGGATCCTCCAGCTCAACCTCGCCCAACACTTCTGCTCTGACAACCTCCATCTCGACATCTGAGCTCCTCCTCGGCTCCACCGTCGGTGCTCTGGCCATAGCCCTTGCCAGAGACAGACCTTTCGTCGGCTTCCACATCTGTTCCAGCGACCCAATTTAAAAACCAAAGGATGATTCAGAATCCTCGGGGCGAGGCCTTCATATTACTTTCCCTCGATCAATGATCTGGAAAGATTTTGGCATGTCTGAAAATTGGGACAAAGAACACCCAAGAAAGATAATTAAAAACAGGGCTTGTATGATGGGCATGTTCGTTCGACCATCGTCCCAATTCTAAAATAATAGAATTAAAATGAAGAAATTTGATGAAATATTTATCAAATCAAGGAAGGTGTGAAATTTAACAGGAATCCTACCTTGATCCTCATGTTTTCCGCGAGTGACGCATCCACGACGCCCCCGCTTCATTCCGCCAATGTTTTGGCTGGGGTTTCACCATGATTCGATGAAGAATGACGCAAAATGATTGAGAGAGATAAAGATAGATAGAGAGAGATATATATATTCGGTTTTAGAGATATAGAGTGAATTTGAGTTCTCCCTTAACAATAAACATATACTCTCTATTTATAGGGATCCCACTCAGCGCAGAATCTAAATTCACCGCACCCTCTCATTTTATGTCGCGCCTAGGAAGAACACCCCATTTCAAACCCAACAAAAGTTTCGGATTTCCATTCTAAGGCTTCGTTCGATTGTTATTCACAAAGAACTCTAGTGATGAAAATCACTATGTCATTATTTTAAAATGATGATTTTCCCCTGGGTGAAATCTCTCACAGCAGGAACGTGCCCGTAACCATTACCCCTCACTTAGGGTAAAGGTACACTCTGGACACAACCATGCCCTTGGATTTCCGATCCGACCTACCATTTAGAAGAAAACCCAACCCCACCATGTGCATAGTATAAAAATACTAAATATTTTTTAAAATTTATTCCAGGAACACTGGGCCTCGGAATCTTACGACGTCTTTGCTCCTAGATCATTAAATAAACGTAGAAACATTAAAATTTCATACAAAAAAATCCCGGGTATATACATCATTCTCTCCTTCGAGATTTTCATCCCTTGAATGAAAAACTAGTAAAAAATACTTGGGTAAAGAGCTCACACCTAGGTCTCCCACTCCTATGAAAACCTGCACAACACCAAGCTGGCACAACATGAAATCCAACAGGATGGTTCTTACTCATAAAGTCTACTACATGCGCAGGAACACACATGCACCGCGTCAGCTGCGACACTTGGAGGATGTTGTGTGCCCACTTCCACTATTGGGAGGATAGAGAAAGCTGGTAGGAAACCTCCCAATCCCTTGCACGATTTCCGAATAGCCAAAGAATCTCCAGGGACATCCCAGGAAAAACCACTACTTTCCACGTCGTGAACAAAATAAAAATTGCTTCTTGAAACATAGTCTCGTGATTTCCTCCTTCAGAATACCCATCGAGTGCATCGCTTGTGGATATCTGATACCGCAATACCTCGCTGTCGACATCCACCACCTGTGACAATCTCACACACTCAAGGAGAAAAAGTGTTAACACCATCGACTATAGGAAATTCGTACCCTCTTGCTCCATCAAGATCAGTCATAGGGATGCTAACTATTACGCAACATCCCGCACCTGACGAGTATAGGACTTCATGCTAAGGGAAACATCTACAACCCAGCCATATTCCTAGAACATAGACTACCTCAACATCATTTTCCTACAGAAATTTCAACCAGCACTGTCGCCTCAGGTTCATGTCTTTATCAGAGAGGGCACACCTAAGACACTGGTGGTCTGAGTAAACCACAAAGCGTTTTCCCAGAAGATAGCATTTCCACATTCTTAGTGCAAGGACCACCAACACCATCACCAAATGGTGAAACAAGTAGTTCTGTTTATGGGGTTTCAATCACCTCAACAGGATCTTGATAACAGTATCAAGATTGACATTGAGAAAGCAAGGTACTAATGAGCTGGGCAGGAGAGAAAACTCATCCAACCGCCAGAGTCTAGACACGGAAAGCACATGGCATACCCCATGTGTCTTTTCCCCTCTTCGAGGAAGAGTAGTCCCCAAAACATGCACTCTTCCAAACCTACTTGTGGAACCTCAAGAAAAAAGCAATCAAGTAGAAAAGCCCCACTGCAAATCCAGAACCTGCTCTGACACTCCACCACAAAACCCCTACAAGAATGCACATGTCGGAGGGACTCATCCACTGCACCTCAATACTTTCTTCTATGGGTGGTGGTTGCGCCCAAATTTAACCTACTGGTAAAAGCGATCGATGTTGTACATGTAGGGGTTGAATCCACAGGGACCGGAGAAGTAACCATGAGAGCTATGATTGTGTGAAGGATGGGCTATGAAGTAGCCGACTTTGGGTTTGATTTTGGATTGTTTTTAAAGAACACTAATAATCCTAAGTGAAATAAATTAAATGGAAATGGGTTGATCTTAGGACTATGCTCGGGGTGGATTGAATGAATTTTACTTCATTAGACAATTTTGGTTTTATTAATTTTTGATGAATCCATTCTCCAAAAATAACATTACATTCAACATTTTCTGGTTTGGTGCTTACTAAACACAATTAATAATCCCTTAAACACTTAGAGAACCAAATTCATGATCTCCTCAAGGTATATGGTCATTTAGTAATTTAATTTAGTTTTCTCAAACACAGTAAAGATGAATAGTGGAAATAATTGAAGAATTCATGTCTTAAATTAATTATCAAATTAACAACAATTCGTTCATAAAATAAAATTCAATCCAGAAATTTCATCCTCCTATGATCATCCCATTAAGTTTTTATCCCTCCATTTATGGTATACTCTCAATGTTGGGCGGAAGATGGCTAACAAGAATTGGATTGAAAAAAATAAAACTGCGGAAATAACGAGCACTCCTCCGTGTGTGTGAATGAAATTCACACCTATGTGTGAACTAATTCACAACAACACAGAGATATCACTGTCCTTTGTGATAATAATGTTTTAATAAAATAAATGGAAATTATAGAAGAGAATGAAGTTGATTAAGAACATAAAGATACAAAAAAAGAAACGTACATGGAAATGGAAAACCTTACAAAGTAAATTTGGAAGCATAACCTTACAATGAAACAAGCAAAAAAAGATGATATGAAAAATATCCACCCCTATTCCCTTCAATAATAGCTCATTATATAGGCATATTAGGAGCCTTTGGTACATCCCCCAACAATTAATTCACCCCCAACAATTAATATAGTCAAATGGAGGGTGAATAATCAAAAGGAAATTGATGTTTTGAATTTGACCCGGAAAACTGTCCAGATTCGTCCACCATATTGACGTGTGAATTCTAAATTGAAGAAGGCAGAATCCGGAGGGGTTGTAGAAGAGAACTCTTTTCTTCCATGTGTCTTCTAGATTCTCTCAAAATTTCAGAAAATTTGGATCATCCATTTGGATGTTATGGTCGAAATGGTGGTACGGATTTCTGTGCATTAATGTCGAGTCCACCATTTAAATCTCAACTTCAGATCTCTTTATCATCATGAAAACATCAGAATTTGCTCCATCCACAGTTGAATAAAATGATCCTAATAATTTATCTTTCTACTATATAAATTTGAGCTTCATTGGGCTTGGTTCCTAGGCCCCACATTTGTTTGATGGGCCTTAGGCCGATTATGCTTTTCCCAGCAAGTTTCTACCTTCAGGCGCAAAATTCTCCATATTCCTTTGGGATTCATCCAGCGGACCTAAAAGATAAAATGTTCCAAACAAGATTTTCAATAATATCCCAAAATTGAAAATTCAGAAATTTAATATAATATTGTCAACAAACAAATGAATGATTGGGCCCAAATTTGAAGTTTCATTTTTGATGAGAAATGAAGTTCTATTTATGTAATGCACTAAAAACAATGTTTATGGACTTTGGAAAAATGAAAATAAATATATTAACAATTAATATTAGCCACTTTCAGTGACTAATCACACCCCCCAACTTGAATTTTGCTAGTCCCGAGAAAAATAAATTAGAAATATGAAATTCAAATCTCATTTTCCAAAAACATTTTAATACACATTGCTCACCCAAATATCTAATACCAAAAAAAATTATGAAAACCCATCAAAATAATTAAAAACAAGCTAGTTCCATAAGCATATCCCATGCCCAAGCCCATTCTTTTGTTCAAATTCATCGCCGCATTTCATGAAATTCCAATTAATCATGATAAAGTGTTGTGCATCATAAATGATATGAGGCTAATTTTATTGTTCAAGGGGAAAAAATGGAAGCGCTAGGTGGGAATCACATTAAACCTTAAGATGAGTATCCTTTTTTTTATTTTTTATTTTTTTTGATTTTATTTTTTTAAGCACAATAGATATGAAAAAAATAACTCTGGGCAAGACAACAATGGAGTCACGATCCCCAAGTGCCGGACGCCACACATATTGTCTATTTCATGCTCTACAATATAGATATAAAGCCTAACTCTGGGAAAGACAACTATGGAGTCACGATCCCCAAGTGCCGGACGCCACGCATTTGGACACAACATTGCTCTATGTGGTCATTTTTTTTTGTTTTTTTGTTTTTTTTGGATACTCAAATTAAACTAAAAGTGACCCCAGAACCTCATGCTATAATGAAAGGGACCCAAGAACTCAAATTTACACCCACGATCCAGTAGAAATGCATTGTGGAATTTTTATTAAGAGGATGAAATTGTAAACATTGAAAAATCACATCGGACAACCGCACTTTCCAAAAACTATGATAATGAACTTAAACTTGCATTAAAATCAGAATCAAGGAATGGAAAATTTATTTGATATCCAATTTTAGAGTTTGCAATGTGTGTTTATCATGTTTATGGCTAATGGAATTTTTCTTTTCATGCATGTTTTTAAAAAAAATCATTTTTTATCTCCCCCCAACTTAGAATGACACTTTCCCCAATGTTTAAAGAAAAGAAAAGTTAGAAGTGGGTAGGAGAGGAGTTCAAAGATGAAATTGAGAATGATAAACATGGAACAAATTCACCTGGTTTTTAAAGTTGAGGTTCATGATGCTCCAAATTACTCCTTTGATCTCTTTGGGGATGTAGGCACCTCCTTGATTGAACATGTATCACCCAAAATAGTTCCTGAACCATAAAAGAAGCACAAAGCAGACAAAACAAACAACACAATGATTTATTTAATTCCAAGTACCATCATTTTCATTTTTTTTAAATCAAACTAATGATTCATTGTATATTTTTAAATTTCTGGGTAAGGTATTACTCAGGGATTACACCGCGTGACACGGATGAATACGGTGCTCCCCTTTCATACCCATCCATCCTCATAAAAGAAGAACAGTTCAAGAGTCTAATTTTTTTTAACCTACAAAAACATAAATAAAATAAACTGGTGATACATTGGCTTCTTTCAATTTCTGGGTAAGGTATTACTCAGGGATCACACCGCGTGACACGGATGAATACGGTGCTCCCTTTTCATACCCATCTTACTCATAAAAGAAGAATAGGTCAACAGTCTATATAAAAAAATAACAAAATTAAGAAGAAGGAAACAAAAGATGATTCACAGTGATTGGAAACATGAAAACCACGGTTTGCCTCCCATACAGTGCTTTTTTTTAACGTTTTTAGCCCGACTTGTACCCAAAATCTATCTTTTTTTGTCTGGTTCATATGTTGGCTCAGTTAACTACTCCTTGGTTTCTTGTTTATTGAATGATTCAATGAATGGTTTTAACCTATGGCCATTGACTTTGAAGACAAGACCACTTGTGGGATCCTGAATCTCTATTCCCCATGAGGGTACACATGGTGCACTAGGTATGGACCAGACCATCTGGACCTTAGCTTTCCGGGGTGTAGATGAAGTTTTGAACTATACAAGAGCACAAATTTTCCCAGTTCAAAGTGTATGACTTTGAGATTCCTAGATTGGTAGGCTTGAACATTAGATTTATTGATCCTTGAATTTTCATAAGCCTCCATCCTATGTTCCTCGAGTTAATTAAGATCTAATTTCCTTTTTTTTTTCAGCCAATGAAATGTCAAAGTTCATTTTTTTATTTCCCAAAAGGCCTTATGTTCAATTTCAATAGGTAAATGACATGCTTTTCCATAAACCAATCTATACGGTGACATGCCTAGGATAGTATTGAAAGCAGTTCGATATGCCCAAAGGGCATCTAAGAGTTTCTCAGACCAATCATTCCTAGAGGGATTGACAGTTTTTTCAAGAATTTGTTTAATTTCTCTATTTTCCAACTCAGCTTGACTGTTGGTTTTAGGATGGTATGAAGTGGAAACTTTATGAGTAATACCATACCTAGACATGAGTGAAGATAATGGGCGGTTGCAGAAATGGGTTCCACGATCACTGATAAAAGCCCTAGGAATTCCAAATTGAGAAAATATATGCTCTTTCCGAAATCGGATCACAAAATGGTGGTCATTGGACTTGGTGGGAATGGCTTCAACCCATTTTGAGACATAATCAATAGCTAAGAGTATGTAGAGGTATCCCGTAGAGTTTTGAAAGGGTCCCATGAAATCAATTCCCCAACAATCAAAGATTTCAATGACCAGAATGGGAGTGAGGGGCATTTGATTCCTTTTGGTAATGGATCCTAATTTCTGACACTGAGGACAACTTTTGCAAAATTGGAAGGAATCCTTAGTGAGGTTCGGCCAGTAAAAACCACTTTGGAGGACCTTTGCAGTGGTTTTCTTTGTAGAAAAGTGGCCTCCACATGCCTCCCCATGACAAAATTTTAGAATGGACTCTTGCTCAGACTCGGGAATACATCTCCTGATGATTTGATCAGGACAGAACTTGAAGAGGTAAGGATCATCAAACACATAATGTTTTACATCATAAAGGAATTTCTTTTTGGCTTGGGTCCCCATAAATTTTGGAATGTCACCCATCACCAAATGGTTTTCTATGTCAGCATACCAAGGGAATCACTCACTAAATAGAGGTGCTCATCGGGAAATGAATCATACACAGAGAGGTGGTGTGATTTGTCTTTGAATTCCATCCTAGAGAGGTGATCAGCTACAATATTTTCAACACCCTTTTTATCCTTAATGGTTAATTCTAAATCTTGAAGAAGAAGGACCCACCTAATCAATCTACACTTGGCATCTTGGTTTTGGAAAAGGTATTTTAGGGCTGAATGATCATTGAAGACAATAATGGGTGATCCTAAGAGATAAGAACAGAATTTCTCTAAGGCAACGACAAATAGCAAGAAACTCTTTCTCAGTGGTGGTGTAGTTTATTTGTGCATCATTTAAAGATTTTCTTGCATAAGAAATGACATGTGGAGTTTTATCACACTGTTGTCCTAAGACTGCTCCTACAACGAAATCACTTGCATCACACATGAGCTCAAAAGGAGGTTTCCAATTTAGAGATTGCATGATAGGTGGAGATATAAGAGTTGACATGAGTGTAGAGAATGATTCCTCACAGCTTTCTTTCCATAAAAATGGAGCATGTTTTACCAATGAAGCACAAAGTGGTTGAGAAATAGAGCTGAAATTCCAAATGAACCTTCAAAAAAAACCAGCATGTACTAAGAAGGACCTCCCTTAATTTATAGTTTTAGGAGAGGGAAGGTGACGAATTATTTCAACCTTAGCTTTATCAACTTCAATCCCTCTACCAGATACTAGATGACCTAGAACAAGTCCTTCCCTTACCATGAAATGGCATTTTTCCCAATTTAGTATGATATTCTTATCCTCGTACCTTGACAAAACCTTTTCAACATTTATAAGTCATCCCTCAAAAGTATCCCTAAATATGGAGAAGTCATCCATGAAGACCTCTAAAAAAATCCCCCACCATATCCGAGAATATTCCCATCATGCACCGCAGGAAGGTACCAGGGACATTACATAACCCAAAGGGCATGCTCTTGAAGGCAAAAGTGCCAAATGGACAAGTGATGGTTGTTTTTCCTTGATCCTATAAGGAGAATTCGATTTGATTATACCCTGAGAATCCATCTAGGAATCAATAGAATTGATGACCCGCCACTCGCTCGAGTACATGATCAATAAAGGGTAAGGGGAAATGGTCTTTCTTTGTACAGGAGTTCAACTTCCTATAGTCAATACAAACTCTCCATCCACTACTGACCCTTGTTAGAAGCATCTCTCCATCCTTGTTGGTTATTACTATGATTCTAGCCTTTTTTGGAACCACATGGATTGGGCTAACCCACTCACTCTCAGCTATATGATAGATGATACCGGCTTTTAACAATTTCAAAAGTTCTTTTCTCACTACTTCCATGAGATTAGGATTGATTCTCCTCTGTGGTTGATGTCATGGCTTTGACTCAGATTCATGAATAATTCATATGATTCCCGATAAGTGGGATAATCCCAGGGATATCAGATAGGGTCCATCCAATGGATTTCTTGTGTCTCCTAAGAACATCTAGAAGAATCCTCTCATGATCAGCTTCGAGGGAGGAAGAAATGACAACAGTAAAGGATTGATTGTCCCCTAAGAAAGTATACATTAGCAATGAAGGTAAGACTTTAAATTCATGATCAGATTGGTCATGAATTTCCAAGAATGGATGAGACTTTGTATTGAACTTAGTTTCTTTGTTCAGATTTCTTGACAAAATTGGTTCCTTGTGAACAAAATTTTCATCCACTAAATTTTCTAGAGTAGTGTCTTGAATGGATATGGACTCAATGTTATTGATTTCTACCATGGTATCGTTGATTGGAAATTCTATAAATTCATCAATAGAGCTGTCTGAAAGAGATTCAATAGAAGGAGGAAAATTTCCCTCATGTGAATAAAGAAAATCAATCTCTTCTTGACTTAACCATCCTTCAGTAACTCCTTGATGTTCATTGAGTTCATTATCAACACTACCAATTCAATTAACCTCATGAATCTCTTCATCATCCCCAATTTGAGTGTTGGAATTGTAGATGTTCAAGTCTAGACTCATGTTCCCAAAGGTGATGGTCATGTTCCCATTTCGGACTCGGATTACAGAGTTGATTGTTGCAAGGAAGGGACGACCAAGTATGATTGGGGTTTGCGCCCTAGGACCTAAGCTTGGGTGATTGTCCAGAACAATGAAGTCAGCTGGGTAAATGAAATTTTCAAATTTCACCAAAACATCTTTTAAGATCCCCTTTGGCACTCGAACACTACGATCAGCAAGTTGAAGAGTGATAGATGTGGGTTGGAGTTCTTCGAGCCCTAACTGATAGTACATGGAATACGGAACGAGGTTCACACTAGCACCTAGATCACACAAGGATTTGACAACTTTTTTCTCTCCTAGTTCAACATTTATCTAAGGGCGTCCAGGGTCTTTCATCTTAGGAGGAATGGTCCCTTGAATGGTGGTAGTCACATTAGCATCCAAAAGGACTTGGTTTTTATGTGAAAATTTTCTTTTAAAAGTGCACAAGTCCTTAAGGTATTTCGAGTAGGAAGGTATGGTTTGGATGGCATCGAGAAGGGGAATCCTCAACTTGACTTGTGAGAAGATTTCCCTCAATGTTTCACTCAATTCAGGCTTGGTTTTCCCCCTCATGCTTTGAGGAAATAGAGCAGATTGTGGAGTTGTTTGTTGAAGTGTTGTTTCATTCACATTATAATCGGTTTCTTCAGTTTGATCTTTTAGTTCATTTGAATTTTCATTAGAATTTGAAGCTCCACATGGTTTCTGAATTATCTGTTCCGGTTTTTCAATTGATTTCCCACTTCTTAAAACTGTCACAGCCTTTAGTTGTTCGTGAGTTGTTTGAGTGAAACTTGTCTCTCCCCTTGATGTTTGTGGAATGGACTGTGTGGGCATGGGTGCCGTTCCAGTTTTTATGGTTTGAAGTTCTTGTTTAATGGATGATAATTCTGAGTTCATTTTGTCCATTTGTTTGCAGAGTTGTTCTAGTGGGATTTGTGGAACATTTTGGGTTGGTTCTTGAGCTTCTGGGTTTATTCTAGGAGGATACTTTGGTTGTTGGATAGGTTGTTGGATAGGTTGTTGGATAGGTTGTTGGTATTGGTCATGAGGATGTTGGAATTGGACTGGTTTTGGATGGAACTGATTATGAGGTTGAAAGTTTTGTTGAGGGTATGGGTTGATACATTGTTGTTGTGTTGGTTGTTGATTGTCCTTCCAACGAAAGCCCGGATGGTCATTATACCTTGGATTGAAGGTGTTCGTGAATTGTGGCTTTTGAAAGTTCATTGAATTAACTTATTCTGGTTGTCCTCCTAAAAGAACATCCTTGATGGAAGGAATGGTTGGGCAATTATCAGTCTTGTGGTCATTCATGTCACAAATTGTACAGACAAGCTCAACAGTTTGGGTTTTGTGGACCTTCCTAAGATCAATCTCCTAATCTTTCCTCATGAGTGCAGCAGGTTTTGCTCTAAGGTTTTCTTCTTCTACAAGATTGTACATTCCACCAGATTTGGGTGGCTTTTCATAGTATGGTGATGTTCCCCATGTTTGGTTTTGTTCAGAAAGATTTTCTAGATACTCGTTAGCATCATTTGGGGCTTTGTTTTTGAAGGCTCCATTACACATCATATCAATGAATTGTTTGTTTCCGGGACCCAACCCTTCATAGAAAATTCTCACTTGATCTGGGATTAAGAAACCATGGTGCGATACCATATTTAATGTGTCCTTGATCATTTCCCATGTTTCATAGATTGTTTCTCCCTCTCTTTCAAAAAAGTTTTGTATGCTCTTTTTAAGTGAAATTGTTTTGTGATGGGGGACGAATTTTTTATAAAATTCTCGTTGAAGTTGGTCCCAAGAGTGAATGGTTGCTGGTCTCAATTTATTTAACCAATTCTTTTCTCGGTCCATAAGGGAAAAAGTGAAAAGTATCATTTTTGCAGATTCAATTTGATTTGGTGGGAACATGGTTTCGACAATGTCATTAAATTCTTTAACATGAAGGTAAGGCATCTCAGACTCCATCCCATGAAAGGTTGGAAGGTGGTTCCGGACATGGGGTTTGAAAACATATTGGGCATATCCTATTTTATCATGCCTAATGCATGAGGGTGCATTGGTCCAGGTTGGAGTGAGGTAGTCATTCATGGTCGGGTCTGCAACAATTCCCAAGTTAGGGTCTTGCCCGTTATTTTGGTTCCCTCCCCGGTTTATGATTTGGTTTTGTGGGATATTCTCCATTGTATCGAACTCAACGTCTGAATTTGGAGTATTAGGAAGATTTGGATCTAAAGGAAATAGACCTATTTTAGTGCGTGACTCCCCAGCCCTAGGAGTATCCACCCTAACTAATCTGTTTGATTTATCGCGGGTGTAGGAGGACATGCGCCAAAAGAAAAAAAATGATAAAGGGAAAAGATGAGAGAATTGGGATGAGAATAGAAGAATGGGGGTAAGAAAAGAAGTTTTTTGGTCTAAGGAACTTACTTGGTCCTCGAAAACGGCGCCAAAATTTGGTTGCGCCCAAATTTACCCTACTGGTAAAAGCGATAGATGTAGTACATGTATGGGTCGAATCCATAGGGACTGAAGAAGTATCCATGAGACGCTATGATTGTGTGAAGGATGGGCTATGAAGTAGCCGACTTTGGGTTTGATTTTGGATTGTTTTTAATGAACACTAATAAACCTAAGTGAAATCAATTAAATGGAAATGGGTTCATCTTAGTATTATGCTCGGGGTGGATTGAATGAATTTTACTTCATTAGACAATTTTGGATATATTAATTTTTGATGAATCCATTTTTCAAAAATAACATTACATTCCTCATTTTCTGTTTTGGTGCTTACTAAACACAATTACTAATCCTGTATACACTTATAGAACCAAATTAATGATCTCCCTGAGGTATATGGTCATTTAGTAATTTAATTTAGTTTGCTCAAACACAGTAAAGATGAATAGTAGAAATGATTGAAGAATGGATGTCTTAAATTAATTATCCAATTAACAACAATTCGTTCATAAAATAACATTCAATCCAGCCTTTGCATCCTCCTAAGATCATCCCATTAAGGGTTTATCCCTCCATTGATGGTATACTCTCAATGGTGGGTGGAAGATGGCTAACAAGAATTGGAATGATAAAATTAAAACCGCGGAAATAACGAGCACTCCTCCGTGTGTGTGAATGAAATTCACAACTATGTGTGAACTAATTCACAACAACACAGAGATATCACTGTGATTTGTGATAATAAAGATGAGATGGAAATTATGGAAGAGAATGACGTGGATTAAGAACATAAAGATACAAAAAAGAAACTTACATGGAAATGGAAAACATTACAAAGGAAATTTGGAAGCATAACCTTACAATGAAACAAGAAACAAAAGATGATATGAAAAATATCCACCCCTATTCCCTTCACCAATAGCTCCTTATATAGGCATATTAGGAGCCTTAGGTACATCCCCCAAAAATTAATTCACCCCCAACAATTAATAGAGTCAAATGGAGGGTGAATAATCAAAAGGAAATAGATGTTTTGAATTTGACCCGGAAAACTGTCCAGATTCGTCCACAATATTGACGTGTGAATTATAAATTGAAGAATGCCGAATCCGGAGGGGTTGTAGAAGAGAAATATCTTCTTCCATGTGTCTTCTAGAATCACTAAAACTTTCAGGAATGTTGGAGCATCCGTTTGGATGTTATGGTCGAAATGGTGGGACGGATTTCTGTGCATTAATGTTGAGCCCACCATTTAAATCTCAACTTCAGATCCCTTTATCATCATGAAAACATCAGAATTAGCTCCAGCCAAAGTTGAATAAAATGATCCTAATATTGTTTTCTTTCTATTGTATAAATGTTAGCTTCATTGGGCTTGATATATGGGCCCCACATTTGTTTGATGTGCCTTAGGCCCATTATTCTTTTTCCAGCAAGTTTCTTCCTTCAGGCGCAAAATTCTCCATCTTCCTTTCGGATTCATCCAGTGGACCTAAAAGATAAAATGATCCAAACAGAGTGGTCAATCATATCCAAAAATTTCAAATTCAGAAAATGAATATAATATTTTCAAAAAGCAAATGAATTATTGGGCCCAAATTTGAATTTCATTTTTGATGAGAAATGATGTTTTCTATTTATGTAATGCACTAAAAACAATGTTTATGGACTTTGAAAAAATGAATATAAAGATATTAACAATTAATATTAGCCACTTTCAGTTACTAATTAGGTGGTACTGACTCTCCCTCATGATTTTTATCACATCACATAAAATATTCTCAGTGGGGGAAGAACACCTCTTTCCCATACATTCATAGCTACGTCAGACAACACCAACACAGGGTTACACCGACGCCCTGTGTCACCCTCCGTAACCCCTCAAACAAGGAGTTAGATGAAAAGTGTACCACACGCAATTTCTAGCTAGTTCTATAGAGAATAGTAGAATAATACATAGATAATACCTCTTATCGTCTCATTTGTTGTACGATTTTAGACATCCATAGCACACAGCCGCCCGTGGCCCCATTCGTCGACTCCCTGAGCCTGACATGGGACGCCTAGCTGTGGTGGAAGGACCTTGAAACATCTTCTGCCAACCACAATTCTTCTTGCTTTTATGCTAACACCACCTCCCTGGGGACCACCCTATCCTCACCTGGGTGTTCTCTGATCATGACACTTCCATTATCATGGCGGTGCATCTACCAACTATCTGGAAAACTCATCACATTTGGTCGAGTAGCCTCACACCACACGACCTCGCACATCAAAAACATAGCACTAGTCCTCCCTAGGCTATCTCAGTGCCATATAATGTCCCCAACCATGTGCCTGAATCTCATCAAGGGGAGACCTCCATTGTCGAGGCCGTGTCAATTGATGTCCCTCTAACAGAAATTTCTCTATCACCAGTGCCTACTCCAAAACTTTGAGATGGGGAGGATGCACAAGGGCATAAAGCTGGCACGAATATCCTCTACAGAGATCTCGTTCAAGTTTATGTGCTCGAAATTTGACATCATGGACCACATCAAATGAGTTCTGATTAAGGTCTCTGAACCTAGTCACATACTAAGCCCCTTCCATCACTCCCCGCTGATGGTCCAAAAGCTCCCAAAACTGCACAAAGCGTAAGTTGGAGAGGTAGTAATCCTCACAAAACAAATTCTAAAAGTCATCCCATGAGAGTACCAACTCATCATGCATCTATGTAACCCTGGAACTTCTTACACCAAACCGCTTGGTGGAAAATGACTGATTGTTATTGCCACTATATAATCTGTCAGTGTCCAAACAAGCCTGATGAGGTGGAACACCGACTCCAGCCTACCCTTCAATGATTGAGGGTATGGATCACCGTAGATCCTCAATGGTCTCTGATTTTGGAACTCATGTATCTCGCCCTACCTGCGCTCATCATTAGCACTCACTGCTGGTACTATCTGCTACTCCACATGTGGAGGTGATACTACATGTCCTCCTGGAGAAAGGGTAATCCTTTGATGGATCTTGAACTAAGGCCTCGTCGCTAACTGTGTCTTCGTCATGAACTAGAGCTAGTATCCGAGCTGGATATCAACGTTGAGACATACTGAATTGGATAAATGAGTACCGTGGTCCAATGACCATATATATATCAACAACGATGGGGAGATGACTCAAGAAGGAGAGTCAAAGACTCAATCCTCTATGATGCACGAACCAAATCCCTTAAAACAAGTGTCTCAGTGTGCTGAGTTTAGAAGAAGGTTATTAGGGTCCTTGTGAATGAATACATTGGCCACCGCACCATCACATGACTCTCTGGCATGATAGTCACTTTTGAGACACGTTGACACTATTTTCCCAAGACTAAACCAATTCATTTTTAGGGACATATGGAAAACTTCACAAGGAATGAACCACCTTTGATACCAATTTGTCACGACCGTACAGGTACTATCCCTCGAGCTACTACTACCCCAAGCCCACCTCCATATGCCAGGGGCTGGCGACTAGTGCCGAAGGCACAAAAAACTAGGGGAGGCCTTTAACTAAGAAATCGTACACACACATGCAACTAACTCAATGAAAAGGTGCATAGAAAAGAAAGAAAAGGACAACCAACTATAACCCAACCAAAATAATGCTTCTACTTATAAATAGGACATGTATAGTGCAGAAAAGTAATGATAAGTACACTGAACAGTAAAAGGGAAAAACATGCAACTAATTAGAAAGGTGCCATAACCCGGCAACATGTAAAAAACATAAACAGCTGGTGAGTCTCACACCAGGAAATCCTCATTAAACCACTGAATGAAAACCAAGCTCCAGATTCCTCAATGCTCCTTCGTAGTCTCGATTGTCCTCTCCATCATTTGCAAGGTCACACCATGTGCAGGAAAAACCCATGCATAAGTTTGTATAAAGATACTCTGTATGATTCCCCAAAATCTCGAGGGAGCGACAAAAAAATACTAAAACGGTGAGAAGTAGATTGAACAAGAATAGTTTTAGATTACAAGGGAGAGAGTGCAGATCAACCCGACAAGAGAATAGAAGAAGGTTCATCCAACTAAGAGGAGCTAGACAAGGAAAGCATGTGTCATACCTCGCACGTCTTTTCCCCTCCTAGAAGGAGTGTAACTGAACCCAAGGAGTGGGAAATAAAGTAGGGTGTATATATATGCTCAATAAGAAACCAAAACGACTGTGTAAGGGGATCTCTATCTCCAATATTAGAACAAGAAAAGTCTCCAACAGTTCAAAAGATATCCATCCGTGATGCCCAACTGTCATGCATGCCAAAGATGCCTCATCGCTGAACCGTACATCCAAGGGTCCCACTGCGGTAATCACAGAGAAAAGTCACTAACTAGCCACATAGGAAGGTCTGAGTTTGAAAGAAGACATCAAGAAACCCACTAACCCTCCCAGGTGGAGGCTAAACCACTAGAGGTCATCGGGTAACCCATTTCCCAGCCCTTTTGTAGGGTAAATTACAAGAGGTATTCGGGTAACCAACTGCCCAGCCCTGCTGGAGGGTAAAACATAAGTGGTCGTCGGGTAAGCCAATTCCCTTCCCCACTTGAGGGTATACCATAATGACAATTGGTAACCCACTAGCCATACACACTAAATGGTAAACCCTATTGTCAATAGGTAATACACGGCCAAGCCACCCTTGATGTTAAACCGTAATTTCAACGAGTAAACCCTCGCCAGCCCCGTTGGAGGGTAAAACCTAATGTCAACGAGTAACCCACTGCCCAGCCCTTCTAGAAGGTAAAACCTAAGGTCAACATGTAACCCACTACCCATTCTTTCTAGAGGGTAAATCCAGAACTATTATGTCAACTCCAAACTTCTCGTGTCATCACTTGGTATCACTAACACCACTAATATGCGTAGGTTCAGAGTACTTCAATGGAACCTCCAACCAATTACCTTTCTTGTTTCCACAAATAATGTGTTCTTGAAATAGGATCCACACACACAAACATATTATACCACTGTAATCCTCATAAAAAAACACAGGAGATAGAATATTTACTCACTAGAAACGGGCTCCCGATGGAAAAGTTATTCAACATCGCTTTAAACCCATACAACATCTCGTGGAGCCCACACCTTAGTCCTGAAAGTGGGTGGGCACACTGCGCCATCACAATACTCTTGAAAAGACACGCCAAAATGACTATACATACGCCCCAAACTGACATCTGATGTAAAAGGAGCAGTACACTGTACACAGCTTAAAAGACAGGTCATGGGTCCCATGCCTCAACTATGGTTTCAACTCCTGAAACCACCCTGGTCAACCTCGCCTTGATTCTAGGGTCACAACGCCGCTGAAAACGTCTATAACGTACTATGAGTGCAAAAGATGCAACTCCCCGCGTTATGCAAAGGGGCCCTGTGGGGCCCACACCCCAACCCCGAAACATGTCACGCAGATCGTACCATTACGTTCCTTGAAGATAACCACACTGTTTAGGCTATTTATTTGCCATGACCGGACTTATGAAGAAAAAGTTGTAAAAACAAAGCGTATGCCCGAGAGCCACCTCATGGGGCCCATGCCTCAGGACCGAATTTAGGCGTGCGGATTGCACCGTCACAATCCCCTTAGAAGAACACTCATAAACGAGTACTCAAACACCCCAATTAGATGTCGGGTGAAAAAGTGGTGTTTCACCATAAAACGCGTGAACCAGGACCTATGGGGCCCTCACCTTGACAACAACCTGAATGCTTCAGAAACCATCTCAAAAATTCAACAAGAGGACTGGGGTCACGCTACCAATGAAATCGTGTCAATCAGACATCCCAAGAAGGAGTTAGGTTTGATGCAAGAATAGTTAATTAATTAATTAATTGATTGTTCGCATTAAGCGCCTCACACCACCGAGCAACGAAACCAAATATCAAGGGTTCCAAACAAAACATGGAAAGACCATCTCAACTCCAGAGCCACATCACCTCTGACAGGGTGTCAAACAGACATCCAACTCGCGTGTATGTTGGTTGTAAACATTATTTAAAATTTAGTATTATTAAATTAATGAGTTTCAGGTCACCCGTCTGTGGGTGCAGTACCCAAAATCCCTGAAACCCAACTAAAATAAAATGTATCGTAGAGATGGACCCATAACCATAGACATCGCATCAAATGGACACTCCATTTAGAAGTTACGGGTCCCCGAATGCATGGGGGTGCTACCATGCTGGTTCACCCTTGTCGACCCGGTCCGAACCACCGTCCCGTGGCCCAGCCGCGGGTTCGTCTGAGTCGCCATGGCCCACCGGCCTCGGCCCGCTCCAACAACACTGGACCCCCCTTGGGACCGGTTCTTTAAGCAGACCGGCCTCTTGGCCATTCCTCGTCGCCCAATATGACCAGAGAAGTGCGGGTCCTTGTCCGCGGTGCACCCCATGGCAGTCAGAACCTCAGGTTCTGCCTGCCGAGTGTGACCGGCCACCCCTGGATGCTGGAGCCTCCACCTCCACCAGCGCACCACTGCGCTCAACACCGCCCGCACCGCCTAGCTCCCTCTCCACCGCCGGGCACACCACTGCTACAGGCCGCCTGTCTGGGTTCGCTGCACCGCCGCTGGGCACACCACCGTAACAGGCCGCAGCTGCCTGGATTTGCCGCTCTGCCAGTCGAGTACAACTCCTGGAACCACCTTCTCGCGCTGTGGCTACTACTGTTCGACATCGCCCACCGCTTCTGCTCCAACAGCCTCCAGCTCAACCTCCGATCTCTGCCTCGGCTCGTCCGCTGGTGCTCCGGCCACACCCCTAGTCGATGCAGGACCTTCCGCCGGCTGCCACATCTACTCCGGTGACCCAATTTTAAACCCAAAGGATGATTCAAATTCCTCTAGGTGAGTCATTCACAGCGCCTGCCCCTGATCAACGATCCGACATGATTTTGTGTGTTTGAATATGGGGACGATGAACTCCCCGGAACAAGAATTAAAAAATGGGTCTCAGACAATGGCCGTTTTCATTTAGGAATCATTCTAATTCTAAAATTATAGAATTAAAATGAAATAATTTGATGAGAAATTTACGAAATCAACCAAGGTGGGAATTTTAACATGAATCCTACCTCGATCCGCACGTTTGCTGCTAGTGACGCGTCTAGGATACCCCCACTTAGCTCCGCCATGGTTCCAGCGGCGGCCACTCTTCGATTGAGTGAAAAATAGAGAAATACAGTAGAGAGAGATAGAGAGAGAGAGAGAGAGAGATTGGGTGTTAGAGGGAGAGAGTGAATTAGTTTTATACCTTAACTCTAAACAACCACTCTCTATTTATAGGTATCCCATTCAGTGCAGAATCCAAATTCATCGCACCCTATCATTTTATGTCACGCCTAGGCAAAATGCCCCATTTAGAAGTCAACAGATGTCTTAGATTTCAATTACTAGGCTTCATTAAAATGTCATTTGAAAAGAACACAGTGATGAAAATCACTAAGTCATTATTTTAAAATGGTGATTTTTCCCCCGGGTGACATCTCTCACAGGAGTCCCGCGCCCGAAAACTTTACACCCCAGCTAAGGTAAAGGACACGCTCTGGATGCAACTGATGCCTCATATTTCTGATCCGAGCTACAATTTTGGAGAAAACAAAAACCTACAACATTCATAGTGTAAAAACACTTAATATTTTTATGATATTTAATCCGGGAACACCGGGCCTCGGAATCGAACACCGTCTTTGCGCATAGCTTTGGAATTATATGTAGAAATGTTTCGAAGACCTAACGGGAAAAAACAGGGTCTCTACATTCACTTTGACTACGATATCCCCCTTTTTTATGATCACAATAATCATTAATAAACCAACGAAATCAACATACAAAATTAATTACATATAGTTTAGAATATTGCAACGATAAATACAATATTAGGTTTAACTTAATTTCTACCCCTTAATAGATCAAGATAATGCTAACCATTTCTCCCCTTTTTAATAATAAAGATTAAAATAATATTTAAAATAAAAAATGTTGTGTTTATCATACTTTCTCCCCCTTTTGTGATATCAAAAATAAGGATAGAAGAACGATTATAACACATTTTAATATAGCATTGAAATTAATTAATTTCTATTATAAACTGTTCATCAATATGTGAATCTGTATTTCTAGAATTTCTATCATAGAAAATACCCCAAAACAAATTAAATAACATGAAAATGAGATTTAAAGATATTTCATAGAATTATTAATACAGTAATGAAAAACAACAAGAATCAATTTGGATAAGAGTGTGATATAGGGTTCATCTCCACTGAACTATTGATTTTATCGTTTTCAATTTTTCACTCAATCTTCTCTTCAATCCATCTCCCAACTGGTTAATCAGTTCTCTTAATTCATTAGACAAATTAATATCTTCAATCATATTAACTCTGAAAAACTCCTGAAGTCATACTTCATTCTCTATAAATGGAGTCAATTTTTTTGTGAACTGATAGAACACAGTTCTAATTCCAGGTTCACTTGAAGTCAACTGATAAACTAGAATCATCTGATTATCTAAAAACAGTGACAAGGAGCACTATTGGAATGTATTTCTTGCAATCTTCCATTCATATAATCCATCACCATTGTAATAGCCTGATATCCTCTGATTAAATTAGGTGAAGTACCTGATGTACTGGCCTCACTGGATTCGAGAGATGCACATTGTTGCTCTATGAATGATCTAAACTCCATTAAATATGTCTTCATAACCATATTAGATTTCAACTTTGCAACTTTATTTAACATGTCCTTATGAATAAATTCAACTTCTTGTTTAGAAACAGCACATGCATTTAGCCTTTTAAAATTTAAAAGTTCATTTTCTAATGCCCTCAGTAGTGAAGAATTAATTTTTTTAGTTTCAATCAATATTATGTTTAGTTCCTCCATATCTATTTTTACTAAATTAGCGGCCGCATGTGCTTGATTTTTATTGTCAGCTTCAACCTGATGCAACAACACTAATGTCAAGGATTCAAGATATGATTTTTCATCATCCCCTCCTTGTACTGGTTTCTCAATAGATTTTTCCTCAGATCCATTCCCATAATCATCAATAGAAAAATTCTCATTCAATACCTCAGTATGAATCTCAGAAGCAGTCTCTTCTTGGTTGTCATGTGATGGGGGTTTAATCTCTCAAGAATCAAATACATGGTCTTCCTCTATCACTGGATTTTACGAAACAATATTTTCCTGATCAACCTTTTCATGATCAACTTGGGTTTGGGACACTACTTATCATTCAATCGACACTGTCTCAGAGTCTTTTTTCTACAACTGGATTTACTTAAACTGCATATTCTCTTACAAAATTACAGCCTAGGAGATCACCTGATGTAAAAACATTCGATGTTATAGAAAGCTCTTAAACATTATTAGGAGCCCTGGTCCTTTTGAACTGATGTACTTTTCTAATTCATTCTTCAGATACTTCAATAGCCTAAAACCTGAGTCTTCTTGATGCATGAATGACTCTTGATTCAGTTGTCCATCCTTTGATTGTGTTGGTTGAGCCTGAGAACATTCTTCATCAACTTCAGCTCCAACATGTGCTCTAGAATTTCTTCATCAATTTTTTCTCAAAGTACAATCATTGAAGATGTTACTATTGTTTCATCTCACCTGAGAATCCACCAATCTTACTATATGTATCAATTTTTTTTTTCATATGAACCTTCCAATATGAAAAATAATTATTCATGCCTCTGTTTGGGAACAGTAACTAAGATTCCTTTCTGAGTATCTCAGAATGTTCAATTTGATATCACTCAACATCAAAAACATTATATATACATATGGTTAAAGTATCTTTTCTAACTTAGACATTCTAGGTGAAATAGTAGTTTGAGTAACATTAACCAATATCTTCTGACCATGTTCCAAATCATTCACAAACAACTTATTTATATATGTAGTTCCAAACTAAAAGAACATAATTTCTTCTTGCTTATGCACAGAATCACAAATATTATTTGAATCAAAATGTAAAATTCCCTCATGAGGGTAGTTAAGAATTCGATCTATTTTTACAGATGAGATTGATAAATCTTGATCCTCAATATTAGCAACAATCAAATACTCATTAGTTTCCAGAATAAACTGTAATGAATTAAATAAATGATGAATTACTACCTCATATAGAAACTCCGTATAATATCCATTAAACGTGGGTTCTACATTTAGAAAATCTAGGTCTTTCTTTTGCATCAGGATCATCTGATAGAGCCATTCCAAATCTATGACATTTATATGAAAAATAATTATCCCTGCTGAGTAATGCCTCTTTGTTGTGCTGCTATCTAGCTCCATAGTTCCATTGGTTTTTACCATTTATGTCTTAAATATTTGGAGTATTTAAAGGAGAAGGGTTTCGAAGGTTCATGTTTGGGAGAGAAGAGTGTTAAAAGTTTTCTAGGTTTTGAAGGGTTTGTATTAAAATTAACGGGTTTAGAATTTGAAACAGTTTATAATATCCTTGATTCATGTGTCATTATGTACATAATAATTATTGCATAAATTTTAAAACGAATTAAAATTTCACGAGGCATAGAAAAATATAAAAAAATAAATTAAAAAATTGTACAATTTGAAAAAAAATTACTAAATAGTTTTTTTTAAAAAAATTACTTAAAATTTAATAAACCTAATCCCCCCCCTTAATCAAATCAAATCTTTTAGTGGGACGTGGTTTAGAAAATAATATCATATATTTTAATATCAGTACATAAAAATTCTTATAATATATATTTTTTTAAGAACACGGCCTCTTTGAAAATGATGTCTGATATCAATATGCATAGTCCTAGAATGATTAATTGCATTTTTTGAAATATTTATATCACGTAAATTGTCACATTAATAATTTGTACTATTAAAACATAGTCCAAATTCCATTAGAGTGATTTTCATCCACAACAACATTTTCACAAAAACTTCCAGCAGATACATATTCTACATCAGTAGTTAACATTGAAACTAAGAGTTGTTTCTTACTAGACCATGATACTAAGGATTTTCCAAAAAAGTGACTAGTTTCTATGGTGATTTTTTATCTAATGCAAAACCCCCAAAGTCTGCATCCGAATGAGAAATTAAATTAAAATCATACGTTTTGGGATAATGAATTTATTGAAAAATAGTTAATTTTATATATCAAAAGATAATATTAACGATAGTTAAATGGGATTCTTTAGGATTTGATTGAAATATTGGTCAAAGACATAATGAATACATTATATCGGGACTGATATCAGTAACATATAATAAACAACGAATCATACATTTATATAACTTGTTGTCAACTAATTCTTCAGTTTCATAGAAATCATGTTTTATTTTAGTACACATCAGAGTTGTATAAGTCTTGTTGTTTTCAAGACCAAATTTATTTACTAAATCGGTAATGTATTTTCCATGATTCCAATCATTTACAAAATATGTTTGAGAAATTTGAAGTCCTATAAATAAATTTAATTTCCCATAATAATCATTTCAAATTCTTTTTGCATTAAATTCGAAAACTCACGTCAAAGAGTTGTATTTTTTGAACCAAAAATTACATCATCAACATAAATTTGAACAAATAAAATAATATAATTGATAGTTTTATTAAATAGTGTTGGATCTACCAATTCAATAGTAACATCATATTTCAGAAGAAATGAACTTAATCATTCATACCAAGTTCCAGGTGCATGTTTAAGGCTATAAAGTTCTTTTGTATGTTTAAAAACTAAATATAGTATTTTGGAATTTTCAAAACTAGGAGGTTTCTCAAAATAAACTTCTTCAAATAATTAACAATTTAAAAATGCATACTTAACATCCATCTGAAATAATTTAATGTTTATATGAGATTCATAGGATAATAGGATTTAATGGCTTCTAATCTAGCTACTGGTGAAAAGGTCTCATCGTAATCTATAACTTCCCATTTGTTATATCCTTTAATTATTCTTCATTTATATAATCCAACTTTCATTAACTAAGGATTATTCTATAATTTTGTGTTATTCTTGGGATAGAAAGGAAGAAAACTCAACAAGATTTCCTATGTTCCATTTAATTTTTATTCCTATGTCTAAGTCTCATTTTACAGTTTCTCAAGGGGGATTCATTAGGGTTATTGAATATCTAGGTAGTACACTTATAGGTTATTCAGTGTCATGTTCTTCTGGACTGGATTGAATTTCATTTATATCATTTTCCAAATCATTTTTCAAGTTCTCAAGTATCATGTTATCATTAGAGTCAGATTTATTAGTTTGGTCTTTTCTTTTCTCAAAGGGATCAGATTCATCAAATTTCACATGAAATGATTATTCAACAATCCTTGAATTTTTATTAAAAGCTATATTTTCCATGGAAGTATCAGAATGTCCAATTAAAATGATTTCATCAGATTTTGGATCAAACGTACCATGATTGTCCTTGGTGTTTAACAAGTAATCCTTGCATCCAAAAACATTAAAGTAATTTACATTATGTTTTTTTATTCCAAAGTTGATAGGGTGTCTTTTTGAAAATTGGTCTTATTAAAACTCTATTCATTATATTGCAGGCTGTACTTACAGCTCTAACCCAAAAATATGTTGGAATATTGTATTCATTTAACATAGTCCTAGCCATTTATTGAATAGTCCTATTTCTTCTTTCAACAATTCCATTTTGATGAGGTGTTCTTCGTGTAGAGAAGGTATTTTTAATACCCATATTTGAGAAAAAGTAATTGAAAATCATATTTTCAAATTCATAACCATGGTCACCTCATAATGAAATTTTATTAAAACCCTTTTCATTTTGAACATCTTTACAAAAACATTAAAATATTGTAAAAGATTCATTTTTATATTTTAGAAAGAAAATACATATAAATCTTGAATAGTCAACAACTAGAGAATATACATATAATTTAACATCCAAACTTGCTACCCATGAAGGTCCAAACAATGAAATATGGATGAGTTCTAGAGGTTCAATGTTAGAAATTTTGTTAACTGATTTGAAGGATGATTTTTGCTACTTGCTATATTGACATGCATAAAAAAATCTATCACATTAAAACATGAGACTAGGAAAATCAGAAACTAATTGTGTTTTAGATATCCTATGTAGAGAATATATAATTTAATGCCCAAATATTCTATGACAGATCCAAGATTCATTTATCTTAGTAGTTAAGAAGTTTAATTGTTGTTTAAAAAAGTTATATAAATCCAAGGTATAAAAACTATCAGTTATGGGTGCCCTAAATTTATGAAATTTTTCTTTCAAAATAGAACTACAGTTGTTAGAAAACTAAAAAATATAACCATCATCACAGAGTTGAGAGATACTTACCATATTGTGTTTCAATCATTGTAGATAGAGTACTTTGTTGATTGAGATAGTTTTTAGATCTCCAATTGTTTCAAGGCCAATAATCTTGCCTTTGGAATTATCACCAAATGTGACTAGTCCTACATCTTTTTGGGTTATTGATTGGAAATTTGATGAGTTTCCAATCATATTCTTGGAGTAGCCACTATCCATATACCATATGGACATTCAGCTTCTATCACCAGCTGACTCATTAGTTTATGCCATAAAGTACATATTGGATTTCATATTTGATTCTTTCTTTTCTAAATTAGTCCTTGATGAGGCCTTGGAGTCTTCAGATATAGTCCATGTAGATTTGATTTCCTTTTTCTCATTCTTCTCATAATCATTTCTCCTGAAGAATTTCTTTTCTCACCTTCCTTGAGTTGTGGACAGTCATGTCTAATATTACTCATATTCTTGCACTCATAGCATCTGACTTCTTATTCATCCTTTTTGAATGACCTTTTAAAAACGTTCACCATTCTATAAAACTTATGAAATTTTCTACATAGTTTAGCCAGTTCCACTTCTAAATTGGATGGATCAGAACATTCCGATTCCACCATTACTTCTTTATTCTTCATATTTTTACATTATCATTGAGTTGAAACCTTTAAGGAAGTGTCTTCTCTCTTGATGAAAACATTATGCTCATTTTTTCATCCGACATAATAGCTTCATACATCAAGAGAGTTTCAATTAACTCTCTCATTGTTAAATATATAACAGGTGTTGATTGTTTGATATTAGTAGAAATTACATTCTATCGAGTTGGAAGTACTCTCAGTACATTAAATTCTTAATTTTCATGTTTGATAGGGTCTCCAAAAGTAGTTATATTGCTGATAATCTCTGTCAATCTTCAATTCATTTGGGTGATGATTTCTCCTTCAAACTTCTTGAATGTATCAAATTTCCGTTTGGCAGTTGCATACCTCATCTGTCTGACATAGTTAGTTCCTTAATATGAAACCGCAATTGTCTACCACATTTCATACATTGATGGTTACTAAGATACTCTTTTAAACTCGTCTGGTCATAGAACACATGTTATTGCATTCATATCCTTCACATTCATGTCATACTCATCTTTTACAGCTGTACTAAATGCTTCAAGTTTCTCTTTTATTTCATAAGAAGTCAATATTTTTGTGTATACCTTGTATCTGAGTTTTTTCAAATAGATTATCATTATTGATTTCTAGAATCGATCATTCTCACTAATGAAGTATGGAGCTCTTACCATAGACATTATTTGTCTTGCAACAACCATGATGATCTGAGTATAATCCTTTAAATCATTTATCCTGTTAAGACATTAATAAAATCTCCACCTATGATAACAATTTTTGGATAGAGTTATACAAGATACAGTCAAGCAGGGGGGTGGATATTTCCTTTCTCAATTTATTCGAAAGTTCAGGATTTTTTCTTTTATCTTTATATCAAAGATTTAGCAGTAGAAAATTAAATAGCACATGACACAATATGTATATTGTTTTGGGGAAAAGAATTCCCCATGTCCACTCCAATAATGCTCTACTCCACGAGAATGGTCGGTTTCACTATCCGGTCCATTTATCAACATACCACTCAATAACTGGGTACATGCAGTTAAAACTTTTACAAACATAAGGATAAACAGAGCCTTCTAGTTCACACATTGAACTGAATACTCATCTTAGTATGAGAAGCAGATAACTCAATATAATTGAGAAGTTTGTTCATTGATAATACTTTCTCAGTTGGTCTTCAAAATTTTAATAGCACTCAATTGAAAGTAGATGGATATTCATCTTCAAGAAATAATGATATTCAGGTAAAAGTTATTTTGAGCTGATCGAGTTGTAGTAGATCATGAAATGGCATTCGCATCATTAAAAGCAGTTGACTCAGAAAAAAATATTTGATGAAGATCATGAAATATTTAGAAGAATTCATCCATTTACTTTTTTGAAAGAAATAAATACATGTATATATAGAATAAATACTAGTGTGCTCCTTTTAAATTTAGATCCCAAAAAGTCTCCTTCATGATCACGATTTTCAAATGATTGATAGAAGAGTAGTCGTAACTCCCTTTATAATTCGTCCTGAAAATCTCCTCTAAACATGATCCTTCGAATCATAGATAAAAATCTTTGAATCTGTCAATGACTCACTCTATATTCAGGAATTTAATCTATCTTTAAATCAGCCTAATAATCCACATAAATACCGTTTCTTTAATAAAATCATAATTTAAACATCTTACGTCAAACGTAGGGTTGAGCTGTATAACACACATTCTCTGAACGTAAGGATTACAATGTAAGGTCGATCTCAAACATAAGTTTGTTCTCAAACGTTTCTCATTAACTATGAAACAGACGTTATACAAACCATAATTTTCAATCAATCATACAGTTTTCATAAAAGCAAGGTTCATGAACCATACTTTAATCTTTATCTTTCAAACGTATGGTTGTTCACAAAAGTACGGTTAATGAACAATAATTTTTAGAAACAAACATATCATTACATACATACATAAATGACCTTCTTCCAAACTTTTCTAATTTTCTAAATGTAACGTTCCTTAAAACCATAAGGTTCCTTCCAAAGGTAAGGTTCCATCCAAACGTTAGGTTCCTTCCAAGCTAAGGGTTCATTCCTTCATACATTTATGATAACATATGAATTTTTTACAATAATTTTCTAATATCTCATAGAGTAAACTATTCATTTCATCCATGTTCTACACTTATCAATGTATGGAATGAAGAGTGTTTCTAGAACACCCTAAAAATGAATTCAGATAACATTATAAATTAATTCCCATTGTTCAAATACTGTTGAAATTTCTTCAATAAATACTAATATAACGAATATTAAATTCATGAAATAAAAATAACGTAAAATCCTTAGAATAAAAAATATTGGTTGAGAGCATCAAAACCATCATAAAGAGATAGAGTATTATTCTCAAAAATCACCCCCTTTTAATAAAAATAAATTTTATGGTCCAAAACAACTCTTTCTCAACATGAATGTTTTTTCTAAATTGAGTTTGTAAATCTATATTCATCCTAAACCCATGTCCTTCAAAATATCATATGGAAGTAGGGAGAGAAAGTAACAATGTTATATATTGAATATAATGTTTTTTTATCATTTATAGTGGCAGATAAAAGTAAAAGTGATAAAGTAAATGATAATATTTAAATTAGATAAAATGTGAGGGGGAGTTATCTTTACACAGAAAACAAATTTCTTTCCAATAAGCTATGGAATTAATTCAAAAAATTACTTTATCCAGCTATTTGGTGCCTATATCATCTCTTATGATAAAATATATTTTTTTATTAAAAGTCCAAAATTGGATTTTCTTGTAGAAGATGAATTTTGAAAAAATATAAGGTCTAGATATGTTGTTTATGATGGTTTTCAACAAATTTATGAAGGGAGATTAATGTACATATGTGATAAATTGTTTTAACAATATTATTGTATTTGTTAAAAACTAACATTTTTTTTAAGAATGTATATTTGTCTACATAGAATGATGTTTCTCTGTTGTAATGAATTATTTGTTGAGATAGATGTTTCTAATTTAATAAGTCATTTTTTATTATGTGTTTTGAAAGAGGATGATGATGAAGAATGATAAGTCAAAAGATAGAATTTTTTTTCAAACATTTTAATGAATATCAAATGATGATTTTCTAATCATAAAGTTAATATATATGATAAAAATATTCATGATTAATTATTTTGAATAAAAAGTGGTGATGTCTGATGAAATAAAAATCTCTACGAAGTTTCTAAAAATTGGATCTGACCTTTTTCTATGAAAATACAAGATACAAATTCTGCACAAATCAGAACTAGCATTCTGCACAAAATTGGAACCATGTTTCTGATCAGATAAATTATAGTATTTTGAGAAATATAGAAACCAATATTTATTAGAAATGGGAATCTATTTTCTCGGAAATACTAGAAACACGATTCTATGCAACTCAGAACCAATTTTTTTGTTCAAACATGAACTAGTATTCTGAGAAAATTCAGAACCATGATTTTGAGAAAATCAAAACCATTTTTCTGAGAAACAATTAGAAGCATCATTATGATAATATAGTAACTATTTTTTGGATCAACATAATAACCATTATTCAACAAAAATCGGAACCAACATTATGTGAAAATCAGAAATAACAATCTAAAAAAATTGGATCCATCATTCTACAGAAATCAAAACCCAAATTCTCTATAAAGAAGAAACAAAAATATGTGAAAATCATATCAAAATTTATTCATTAACATACTAATAATGATATGAAGTGTTGATGAAGTTAACCATGAATTTTAATTTTTCATAAATTTCAACGAAATTTATGTATGTTTGAGGATGTTCATGATTTAATAATAAATGTGAGATATTTTTTGAGTTTTTTAGATTTATGAAAGCAGGACATCATTCTAGTAACCTTCCATTGGTTTTTGAGTTTCTTATAAATACCTGCTCTGATGGTTCATTCATTTGCAACATTTAAAAATTCACAAAATTAAAAGATCTATAGAATTCGATGTGATAGGTTTTTATATGATTGAAGAAGATTTGTGTTGGGTTTTTGAGTATAAGAAAAGATATAATCAATATTCTATGAAAATCATAATAACTATTATGTGAAAAATCAAAACCAATTTTTTAGAAAAATAGAACCACTATTCAAAGAAAAAAATAAATTTTTAGAGAAAATCAGCTCCACCACTCTGCAAAAAAGATGGATCTAAAATGTAGATTGTGGATAGGAATCATTAAAGAATTTATTCTTTTTTGGATAAATATTTTTATAATAAAACATTATAAACATCAAACAGTCTATATAGTCATTCCATTTCATATATAGATTACATCTAATAAGATATGGCATATGTTCTATTAACATTATCATTAAAGTGGATTTCCATAGACCCACAGAAGTTGATATGGAAAGGAATTAGGTTAAAAAATGAGGGTGAACCTTGTATATATTGTGTTATTTTCATCATGTCCAACATTTTCATGAAATTATATTTACTAATTGTTGATATGGTTATAAATTCTAACAGGTTTCAATGGTTATTTTTTAAAATACTTTGAAACTCAATAAAATTAACCTGCTGATTCAACCCCCTTCTCAATTGTTATTCACAAATTGAAACATCAATTATATCTTTTGAAAAATAATTTAATATTAGAAAAGGGGTAATCCTGTAATTCTAATATCTAAATCTTATATTAAGCCATATAAATTATTTTTATTTGATTATGTGGTGGAAAAATGCCGGGTTTTAACTCTATAGGGTTGTTCCACAAAAACATCCCAAATATATAACAGTTTATAAATTCACATTTTACTTCAATGTGATATATTTTTAAATGCATTTGTGCTGCATAAAAAATTATTATTGTAATGGTGTCATTTATATCCATTGGTGTAATGGCATACTCATAGTGATTACCCTAATAATTAAGACATCTTTGTGAAATTAATTTATCTTACAACCTTACTATAGTGCCATATTCATCACCATTGTATCAAAAAACCAATTTGTTCCAATAATCAATGTTTCTTTAGATCTGACAACACATTGTAAAACATGATTTTTTAAGATTGAATGAATTATTCATTCATTTATATATACAATAATTTGTAATTAATTGAATCGTTTATGTTCTTTGGTTCAATCCAAGACAAAAATTCTTGATGTTCAATCTCATTTCATAGAGTATATCTAGTTTTTAACTTTTATGTTGGTATTCAACTACATCATATAGTTTCCATCATCTATGAGTCCTAAAATGAGATTTAAAGAATTTATGGACATCTTAGGGTCTTATATAGGTTCAGGTATGGGTTGTTAAATTTCCTCATTATTAGATGAGTTTTTTTCTTCTTTAATAGAAGTTCCATATGTTTTTTCATCAATACATAAAATTTGTAGCTAGTTTCTTATAGATCTATTTCATCAAATATGACATAAATGATTCTTACACATTATTGGTTAATTGTAAAAAAAATATTATTTAATAGATGATTAATAACCATTGAAAATTTCATCACCACTATTCAAATATAATTTGTCAATATAATCCTAAATTTTATGAATTATGACATTCCACAAAACTATAATCTAATTAACGATTTTATTTTTACTATTCCATAATTTATATTGGGTTCTCCATAATAGTGGTGTAATTGAAATAATATTGATTATATAATTGGGTGGGTTCTTAACCTCTTCCCAAAAATAAATTGGAATGCCAAAATAATTAAGAATAGTCCTGGAGATTTTATGATGCATTCTATTTCGTCATTTTAAAACACCATTCATTTCTGGAGTCCTATGAGAAAAAAATTTATGATTAAAGCATTCTGAAAAGGAGAAAATAAAAAATTATTATTTTCAAACTCAAATCTATGACCAAATTTTAATGTCTTAATATTAATCTAAAATTATTTTTTACAGGTGTAGAATACATGGTAAAATAATATAATTACTCACTATTCTATTATACAAAGGATCCCCATTCCTAACTAGAAAATTCATCTACAAGGGAATAAACATAGAACTTATAATTTATAATATATAATATATATGGTCAAAACAATTCATTTATACCATATCGAGGGGATGATATGTTGAAACATTTTTCCTTGATTGGAATTATATCATTTTCCATATCCCGTTTTGATAGGGTTAATATATGTTATAATTTTAGAATTTCAACTTATGATGATCAATTGCAATCTATTTCCTTGTGTGGTTTCTAATTTGGAGAATATTACAATGGATTAGTCTCCTATTAGTAATCCTTGATTCCTTTTGAAAGGAATATAGAGAATAAATATTTTTAGAAAATAATGTTTCTAAATTAAGTTATTAATCATTTTTGTTTCTCAATAAATAAAAAAAAACTTTTATAATCTAAATCTTTGTAAATTTATTTCCAAATTTCTAATAAAACAACTCATTACATAACAATAATGTGATAAGAAAACTATTATATGATGAATTTTTAAACAATAATTTATAAATTAATACAATATAATAATTACATACTTTTTCCTTGAAAAATAATTCCCCTTGGGAATTTTCACCCATAGTGACACATATAAAATCTAAATTTATCATATTCATTTGGCTTTAATAATATCCATTCATGTGCCAGAAACATTTTCTATCCATGTATCGAATTGAATTTCTAGTTATCTATATGAATATTCAATAAAATATTTTATACCAAAAATAATTTTCGTACATAAATATTAATAGGTATAAGAATTGTAGTAATTATGTATTTTGTAACCAATATTTCCGTTACATGTTTCCAATAATCAGAATTTAAACATTTGGAAATATAAATGATTTTGGATCCAGATGAATAAAATCGTGAATAAGTCATAACATTAGGATGTAATTTACTTAACAATTCTCTACTATCAAAAATGATATTAAATACATGTAGTGTATTTAAGTGTTGTCTTCATTCCATTAATTTATTTGATATTATTTATCCCATTAGAAAATATATCCAAATCATTATTTAATTAATCAATTGGAAATTTTAATTTATTCTTATCCTTTAATAGGTTTTTATATTCACTTTTTAAACACTATTATCAAATTTGAATTTAACTGTTAAAGCATGTTGTTTACATAAAATTTTATAACTATCATAAAGGTCACATAATGTCTCTTCCAACATGTTGCAATAATTGAACAAATCTTCATTAAAAATTATTTCACAAATTTTTCATCATTTTTTTATATCCACAATGATTATTAATATATAAATGAGATGAAAAAATTAATGTATTTCCCAAATGTTTTTTTTTCATAAAACACATGTTATCTAGGGTATGAATATCCCTTTGGGTTGTGTCTGAATCACTTGAACATTTTATGATTAACACTATGATTGAATACATTCATTCTTATACCTAATATCCTTTCCATAATATTTCATTTTGTATTTAATTTTATTGTTGTCATATTTGACATGCCCTTTAATATTAAAATCAAATGAAAGGATTTAATTTAAATTATCATCTAACATCCAATCAGTTCTCAAGATTCCATTATTTTCATGTTTACAATTATATATTTGATTAATATGTAATTTATCTTTTATATAAAACTCATTTAATATTGTGGAAATATGGCCCATCCCTTCATAATTGTTAGATATATATTTTTCATCACTTTTAATTTCCACAAGAAATTGCATCTTTTGTTCTGATGTAGTGGATTTTAATATTACATAATTCCCTTTTTATACATAATCCATCTCTATATTGATATTAGGTTCTTCCTAAAACATCTTCATGTTTTTAATAATCTTCATAACTATTACATACTGACATAACACAAATCTTTGATTTCTTTTTGGTTTATCTCCATCAATTTGGTAGACACCTCAATAGGCGCATCATATTGTCTTTATTAGAAACACAATTTCACATTGAGTTCATTATATTTCAAATCATATTGTCTCTATGATACATATTATAAATAGGAGAATCAGTACACATTTTATATTTTTCATTTTTAATATTATAGGTATTAATTGGAATTTAATTGACAATAGATGTTCCTAAATGAGAAACCACAAATGTATATAAAATTCGAAAAGATTTTTTCCAAAAATATATTCCATTGAATTATTCATCATCCAAATAATAGCACAATGAATGCATGGATATAGATTTATTATTATATGTAGATTTAGTAGTATCATCTTGTGTATTTCTGGTAGTTTTTTCTATTTCATACCTGTCTACAATATCAGTCTATATCTCAAAACTCATACGAAAAATATGTATTATGATCTATATTTTCCACTAATCATAATCTTTTACATTAAATACTGTGTGTATGATTGGAGAAGACCCCACTTTTATATTATCCATTAATAACTATATTATTATATAATTGAAATTTGAGATCATTAAAATATAACTAAAATAATAGAGGCATGGTATTTAAGACTATATAAAAACAAATGTTTTCTAGAGTGAGTAACTCATGAAGGATGTGAATTGAGAACCCAAAAAATTTTCAATTGAAAACAAACTAAAATAAAAACCCCTGATTATAAAATATATAACCTGTTAATCAAAATTTTTGTTATATAATCTATTTTTTCAATAGAATATTTCTCAAATCATGATTTTGGATCAAATGAAACAATACTAGAAATTACATTAAATTTATAAATCATTTTATGAAAAAAATACTTATAAAAACCCTTATTAAAAATAACTATAAATGTATAGAATTTGATATTAATTTAAAAAACAAATATTGTTATATATATTAAATGATGAAAACAATACTAAAACACACATAAAAATAAACAGGGGGTTCAATATCTAGTCAAAACATAATCCTACACAATAAAATATCAGCTATTATAATCCAATTATATAACAAAAAATATGATCCAAACATTGGATTTGGTATAATTGTAAAATCATACATTCTACATGCACTGAATGCCTCTTCGTTAGTTATATGTATGAATAAAATCTACTCAGTCTATTTGTGGACCTCTTCCATAGTAATTTTGATCAAGAATATTTAATATATAGTAGATAATTTTGAGTATTATCTAGTTCTGGTGCAAGTGTCAATGTATGTAAAAATAAAAATAAAACAATACACAGCTAAAGAGTTACAATAACAAAAAAGTGAAAATAAATAGAGATAATGAAATGATGTGAAACTCAATTTTTATGTTCTATATGCTCTTAAGTCACAGAATTTTTCTTATTTATAATGCCGAACTTTTTTACTAAAATAATTATGACAATATTGGGTTGGGAATTTCAATTTTATATATAACGAAAAGATTGAGAAATTCAACATAGTCACATGTTCCATAGTTGAATGCACATTATAATACAACATGTTGGTTAGAGTATGATTATCATGCAACCAATTATTTTTAATTCACATTATAAGAGTGATGGAGAACATAAAATATAAAAATGAAATGTATGTTAGATTACCCATTTATGAACAACCACCAAAATATTATAAATCCATGTACTCAACTCTACCTTATTCTTTAGTGCATATACACATTAGTATAATGAATAATTATTAAAAATAATTTTCTCATAACATTAATAAAATTTATGTTGATGAGTTTAATTCAAATTGATGATAAATTCAATGGTGGTATTCCTGGTAGTGATATTTCCCTCAGGGTGACATACTTATAGAGGTGAATCCCATCATGTTAAGTGTCATCATTGTGTAGAATCATGTCTAGAGGTTGCTAAAATATTTATGTGAGTTATTTATTGTGGTATGTCATTTAAGGGAGTGATTAATGTTGGGTAATGACTCTTTTTTAGATATATTTCATTATGGTGGTGAATCATGTCAGGCGGTGACTTGCATTTTGTGGTGAACTTATCCTATAGTGTGTTCTTCTAGTGGTGACTCGTGTATGGTGATGAATCAAATGTAGAAATAAATCATGTAAGGTGGTGACCTAAATTTGGTGGTGACTAATTCCAAATATCCTTCGAGTTATAATAATAATGATTTGTAGTCATTTGAATATGGAGCATCAAACAAATAATAATAATTATTAAATGAATTTTAATTAATAATATCAAATATATGAAATATAAATTTCATTATAATTATTTCTAAGAAGTTTTCTAATAAATTTAAATAGAGAAAAAATTTACATTTTAAATTATTTTTCAAAAAAAGCATGTTTTAAACTCAAAAGTAATACTATACTATAATAAAATAAAAAAAATCAAATATATATGATTAAAAATTATTAAATTGGAATAAATAAAAATATAAAAATATAAAAATAAAATAAAATCTTATTCAAAAAAATTGTATTTAGAATTTTATATATTGTTTAATTTATATTACATTTAAAAAAAACATAATTTTTATCATTTCACTATAAATCAATATTTTTTGAAAAAAATATTAACCTTATGATAACATGTATATTTCCAATTCAAAAATGAATCAAAATTTTCAATATATTTTATATATTATTGGAAAAAACTAATTTAAATGTATATTTTAAATTCATGGTGAAACTGTATTTTCAAGAAATATTTTTTTTATGTAATAATTTTTTTCGTTAAAATGATTACTGTCTTATTTTATAACAAAATGAACAGAATTATATTTTTTTTATACATGTTTAATCAATATAATTTTAAAAAATTTGTAATCCATATATATAACCTACAGTTTAATGAGTTAGTTATAACATTATATTTGAACTAACATTATTTTATTGTTCACTTAAGCTCAGTATTACTTGTCTTGTACACTCTCTAACATAGTTTGTTTTTAAATTTCCATGTCTAACAAATATTGAGGTTGGTAAAACAATATTAATTTTCAAAATCAATTACATAACATCATCATTAACTTTTTCGAGTGTTTTCACCACTAAATGAACAAACAATTATAAAACATTCAAAAATGTATTTGTTTTTTTTGTAATAACAATGATGGGAAATATCATAAATTATTATTATTTTTAATCGTTATGTAATTTAGAATAATGTATTGAAATTTATAATATTTATTCAAAAACATCATAGTTATAGTGATAATTAGAACTAACTCTAATTTATATATCATAGTCATGTTTACCATATTACTATTTGAAATTATATAAATGATTTGATAAATCTGTTAATGTTATTGAATTATATTGATTTTAAATTTGTAATACAATAGAATGATATTTATTTTTAACAAAGTTATAAAATATTGGATTCAAAATTTCAAATGTATTTTAATATTTCTATAATAAAATTATTTTATTGACTATATATTTTTAGATTTAATCATTATTTAGGTATATATATATATATTATAGTAATTATGATATTAATATTGAATGTTTTATTTAAATAAATATATTATTCCAAAAATATGATCATTTTAATGTTATTCTATATTTAATGATTTATAAATGCATGACTAATTACTATTAAACTGTTTTTTTTAAATTTTTTGTATTCATAAATGCAAATAAAATAATTTTTGAAATTTTTTTCCCTTTTTATTCAACAACATTCCTGATATGATTTTAATTTATGGTAAAATTTTAAATATTTATTCATTGTGTACTTTTATAATGTTTTAGTATTTATTATCCTTCATCAAAGGATTCAATTTTTTTTAACCATTATAATGAATTATAAATCCTATTCAACGATAATTTTTTTTACAATAAGTTATCAGTTCAATTTTTTTTAAGATACACTTTTTAGTCACCATAAAATTAAATTTAAATAATATACAATCATTATGTTCTATAATAATGAATACATATAACATCATATTAGAGATGAAATTTATATTTATTACTAGTGCTATAAAAATATCATAGAGAGAATAAATAATTTGGTCCTTTTATATCTGTGGAATGACCTGTGTCATCACCTATCTGCCAAGTCTGTAAAAGATCTATACTATTTAAAGTAACATTGAAATGGAATAGAATAAGGTTAAATACTAGATATGGAAATTTTGATGGTTTAGAATCTAATTTTACCACATGTGCCGAATATAACAAATATTATAAACATGGAATTATTTATCCATATACAAATTGAAGACAAAAATACATTATTGTTTCTTCTAAAAGAAAAATATTAACTTTAATTGTAGATTATTAATAGATCACGATTGAAAATTTTAGATAACTAACAAACACCACACTACTTTGAAATCCCATAGGCCTTATATTTTTGTATATTCTTATAGAAAAAACAATTTTTAGTCGAGGGAGACCCTACCAACCCCATTCTCACAAACCATTTACTAGACAAAAATCCATTTTTGAAATGTTTTAGTAAAGTATATGAATGTTAGAATAAAAATAATATATGATTTTGAAATTAATTAGTGGTTGATAGAATAATAAAAACATTATGATTAACTTGATAAATTAAATAATAAAAAGTCACTATATTTCTAGACCCCTCTAACTCTGTAAATATAATGTTAATATTTTCATAATGAAAACAATTTATAATCTATTATAATCCAATAACACAAAAAAATAGATGACATTGTGAAAAATAGATGCACAATTAGATTTATTTAATCAATAGAAATAAATTATAATTATCCTCATTAGAATCTTGGAGACCTTTTGAGGTACCCTACACCTAAAATCGTGGATTTTAGGTGAAAAATAAATTTCTAAAATAATATATTTGGTAAAAAGTTACATCAACCTATAATTCATTTAAATCTAATTCCTAAAGTAATAACTAAATATAAAAAAATAATCTAGTTCAACATTTCCATTCAATGAATCCATTTATATGTTCCACATGGACTCATGCACACCTACAGATACACATAAGGTAGTTGACTAGTAATGGGTTTCTGAATGCAGCCAATGGGGTAACTATTCCCTTAGTATAATTAATGACATGTAAAAATATTTTAATATATAAACACATCAAAATATAAAAATTATTATCTGATATAATAAATTTAATATACCAAAAATATTATTAAAATAAATGTACATATATGCCCATGGGGGGTGGTCTAAAATATTAGAATAATGATACAAAATAAAATAAACATTTTTTATCTCCAGAATATATCATGGTACAACACATGAAACCCATGATATGTCACTTTTTTACACATCGATTGACCTGACATTATGGGTTATATTATCATGATATATTCATTCAAATAGAGATGACTATGTAGGGTGTGAGTGCAAGCCCAATAGGAACCAAAAATTCATTATTATCCTATGCGCACTTGATATAAAATAAAAAATATCCTGTTATAAAATAAGTAAGATTGAAGAAAACAATAAAATCTGTTTTTATTAATCATTTAATAACCAACATTAATCAAACCAAGGTGAAACCAAATTCAGAATAATGCTTGAAAAGATGCTAATGTTTTTCACAATACATCAAACAACATGAAAAATGTCCTAGAATAAGTTGAAAGACAATGAATATCAGTCCATGTTATGGATTTAATAAAATGTCATGGGTAACAGAATGATGGTGGTCATTATCTTCAAAACTACATACCCCTTAATGATGGTGTTCATTTACTTATGATTGTTATATGACCCACTTAAAATATTTGACATAATTTGACAATAGATCAACCATATATGTCATTGTCCAACATCAACCTATAGAAGATAGATATGAATTTTTAGTTAATGGTCTAATACCATGAATTTAGTAATTTTAGTGATCCATATGATATTATTAATGTATCTATATTCCATTTATATCATCACATCTTCATGGTTCCCTATATTGATATTTTATAACTAATACCATGCCACTAGATCATCCTGATACATATGAAAAAGTTCCAACGGCTTTGAAATACTATAATAAATATGTATCATAAAAAGGAAAAATAATAAATTTATATAATATTTATTAAGTGGATACATCCCAAACATATGATAACCCATCATGAAGGGGACTCAAATGCCACTAATAAAACACCATTCAATCACATAAAATGCATGTTTTATAATGAATTATCTATGAAAACATGAAAATATCATACAAAACAAAAAGTATGGTATGGGAAATGAAAACTCAAATTTCTCATTACCCAAAAAATTGGTGTCATATAATGAACCAAATCCCCACACCAACATTCTCATAATCACATTAAATGAACTCATAGTGGTTGTATATTATTAATTAACAAGATTTCTAAATCGTGGATGAATTATGAAAAAGGTATTTGGTTGACCAATACCTATAAAGGATAACAACTATCAACATTATATTATAATTTCATTATAAATAAGGAAAACATTTTTTATCATAGATAGATTCATGAAATCAGATTATTGACTCATATGAGTTTGGAACAATAATGAAAACCACAATCCATGATCATGTAATAGAAAATAAGAATTCAGAACAATTTTTTAATAACACACTAGAATGAGTTAGCTAAACTGACTATAACCTAGAGAACCAACAAATATATATAATCCATGGAATTATATTAAAAAATTTGAATTCATGATTTGTCTAAGAAAGAATACAATTGAAATCGAATAATGATTGAAAAATTGTGGTAAATTCATCATATATTAAACAAGAAAATATTTACAATAACGAAAAATCATCAATAATTGGGGTATAATTTGATTAATATATGTGTTTAAATATTAAAAAACTAAATAAAATCAAAATTTTAATAAAAAATAATTATATAATTAATCTGGTTAGGATCCGAGTACAATGTTGAAAATTTCATGTATTTAAAAATGTATCACATCCACCTTAATGACCTCAACCACAGCCTAGTCATGGTCATGGTGTTTTGGAACACATAAGGATGAAATAATTATAATCACAACTATTCCCCAAAAATATATCAATCTTCCTTACCCACACACTCTAAAACAACCACGATGAGTATGCAAATTCCATATGAAAATGTATCCTCCAATGATAAATATGTATTGGTTATTGTTTGGACAATCCATTTCCCCCTTTCTAATTTTTCAAAATGGTATACTAGTGACATAATAACATATAACATAGTTGGGTAATGAAATTTTATATCAGAATACCCTTACATGCTACATTATATCTTTTTAAAACCTCCAAAACTAACCAAAACAATGATCCAACCATTGCATAGCCTATAAAAATCACTTTTAACTTATTGATTTTTTTGGAAACACATCACCCCAATATGAGGGTGTTACAATTATAAAATTCTAATGTCTTATCATCAATAATAATTATATTAATAGTAAACCAAGAATAATTTGAGATATATTGACTGAAAAATAGACTCCTACTCTTATTTCTCTAAATGGATCCATCATTTCATCCATCAAATCCTCGTGAGTACCTCATCAAACCCCCATAATAAATGTAAACTCTTTCATGTAATCCACACCAAGTGTAAATTGATATATGTAACTTGATTTGAGTCAACTTCATCATAATATATATTATGAAAAATTTTATGATATTATATTCAATGTTTATAAACCTAAAACTCATCATTCATAACATGAGATCATTGAGGAATCCCGAAATAGAATACTTGAGTTTCTATATCATTGATGATCCAGAGTGATAAAAAATCATGGAAATATCATTTCATTTTTTTTAGGAAGTCGATGGTTGATTCATGGAGTCGACTACACCAAAAAATGGTATCCCATTTTTAATTACAAGGGTGTCATCCTTTGGTTGACTTCTGATCTTAGTCTACAATATGTGGTGACTAACCACTTATAAAGCAACTACACTCTCTCTAATGATTTATATAATATAATTAGTCCCACAAAAAGACCTTACAAACCTCATACCAACATAATGGTCCTAAATATTTAAAATTGTATGGTTCTGAATAAGATTCCATCTATATAGAATCCTAGTAACAATTATTATAATATAAATACTCTGTGATACATTCTCATCATATTACCATAAAATATATATGATACAATATTGTATAAGATCATTTTTTATATGAATCATCCATTCATTTTTTCTACATGATATTCCATGAATAATATTAACTTAGTTATTATAGTCTTATACATTTTCTACATGAGCTGTGACATAGAACACACATCATTCTTTAATACAATTCTTAAGGGAACTATATGTAGATATATAATCTCATGTATATATATCAGCCCCAAATCATATAATGAATCATTCTCCCAAATTGATAAGAGTTGTTCCACCCAAGTCAACCACTCCACATTCACCCAAATGACATCAGGATTATATTAGGTACAAATTACCCCTATCAAAATATCTATCGTGGAATATTTTTGTTTACATATTAAAACTACAATTGGATAGAGTGAATCATTTGAATGTTTATTATTCTTACTTTTATTATCGGATCTAATACATTATGAAACTAAAAATTCATTACCAATCTCTATACATGGACACCATAATATTCACATGATGTTATGATATATCTTCATTAACCTAGGATACGACATCAACTAGGAGACATTATAGTCTTTCATATTCTATTTAATGATATAATAATTCAAAATTACCCTCATATAGACATTAATCATATCATTATCAAACATGGACTAAGAAGATGCTGGGATATATCCTAGAAAATTCCACCACATTACATGATATTTATAACCTTTCTCATGGAAGTCCTTCACAATATCTTGAAAAAATAACAATGTCTCTAATGATTAAAATGAATGTTCCCCTCACTAATTTTACTATTATATATTATAATCATTATATAAAAAAATCACTTCTATTCCATGTACTTTCACTACCTATGATCATGGGAATCCTGAATCTCTATTCAAAGTACATCTACAAAAACATTACACTTACATTGTGTATAATAATTCTCCAATATTACTTTTTTAGATAAAGATTAATAATAATCTACAATAAATTAAATACATGGTATGTGAAGGTATATTCGATTCTATTGTAGTGCCTATAAATAAAAATCCTCTCTCCTAACTGATAATGTACACCACACTTCAAATCATGAGCCACGTTGGCCGAGACCATGTCATAGGTAGAATTTTTCCACCCATTGGGTTTCTATTTGGGAAAATTCTAGGTAACTACATTATATTCTAAAATTTATAATGTTTCTAATTAAACACCTGATACCGCAAAAATAATTTTAAAATAATTCCCATAATTTTTAAAAAACCAACATTGTTTTATCATCAACTCTAAATATAGATCATGATAATATTCTTCAATACATTCGGAATATTGAATCATCATGAAATTTATAGATATATATGTCATGGAAGATGAATATAAAATATGAAATAGGTAAAATAATAATAGATCCCTTCCAAATTTATTGTTGATCCTGATATGAAATATATTCTGTGAAATAGTTTAGGACATTAACCCCTCAATATTATTTGGATCCGACTTTATTAGTTCCTTTTACACTATATTATCATTGAAATTAACATTATTAATCCAAATGATAAATATAATTACTGTTACATACGTATTATGTTCTTAATGTATACTAATGTCTATATCATGTTTCATAACATGCTACTCCATGGTCCATGAATAATTGAATATGTCATCAATGAACACAATGATGAATGAGTTATTACATAGATGACTGGTATTAAATATAAAGGACATAAAAATTGTTTGACCATTGATCATAAAAAATATAATAAAACAGAAATAATATATTTCAATTATCCTCCTAATATTTTTCATTACCATCTCTACCTCCCTCTCCAAAATATGATTAGTGCGGAAAGATAATTTTATATTAAAAATGAAATTAGCTAATAAAAATTTATTATAATGATTATAGATCCTTGAAAAGGATTCCATTTCATTACTATTTCCTTGTTCATATTTTTCTTATATGTATTGATTCACTGATTAATATCATCTATTTTGGACAAAACAATATAGGAAGCTAGTTAGATTTACTTTTTTAGATAAATCCATTCTATTATGTTTCATCATGGTTATATTTGATTCCCTTCAACTTGTATAATTTTATACATTATGGTGTTTTAAAAAAATGATGCAACCCAATACTGAGTTCGTTTATGAATTATATCACATTATTTGTAGGATTCTTGTAGAATTATTTTGAAATAAAACCCTAATATTTGGTAAACACTTGACATAAGGATAATGTGTCTATGTATAATCCTTTCAAATGATCCAAACCCACAAATTGTTCTATACGAGATGAAATATGTCTCAAATATGGGCCAAAAGTAATGTCCATGATTATGAACTTCTAGTCACTACAATGTTCATCTATTAGTATAGGTAATGGATACAAACCTATTATAAAAATATTTGAGTGCATCATAACACACATTCCTGTCCATGGTAAATTTAATAGGAACGAAGTATCATATAAGATCATAAACTACCATTATTTACAATACACTAGGACCAAAATATATATAATAAACACTAATGATAGTCCGATATAATCTCTCTATAAATTTCTAGAGAAACAATCACCCAAAATATTATAACTGATATGTCCTAGAAAACTACCACATTAGAAGAGACAATGGAATCAGAGGAACTAGTTTTATAAAAATTATTATATTTCTTATTGGTGACGAAGATAATAACATGAACCATTGATTTTCCCAGACCTATATCTGTGGGATCCAAATCCACAACAATAACCCATCATGCATCATGTATACTCAAATGAATTGTTGATTCCTTGGGATATTACTTCCTCTACAAATCTCCTCCACCTAAAAATTATCATAACCTCTCAGAACCCTCTCATTTATACTTGGAAATAATAATATGATCATTTATATCAATTTTAAATTTTTAATACTATATATATAGGTTCTAACATGTATTATAATATTATATCCCCAAAACAAATGATGAATTTGGTAGAATAACCTACAATAGAGGTCAAAATTGATATTTGAATTTAAATTCTCTAACTAATTCACTATTACCAGTGATTGGGTTTTATCTTTCTACCACTCTAACATTATCATTTAATAGCTCTGGAGAGGTTAGTCAATAATTTTATGTGAATTGGATGTAATCATTCTACTATATCCACATTTAGACCATTCTTAAATATCCAGGTCTTGGGACTAAATTATGTGTACATAATCAGGTCAAACAAAATAACCTATCATATATGATCTAGTATAAGGTCTATCTAAAAAAATTCTTCATTTTCTTGATATTTAAATATATAAGTGATAAAAATCATAATATCATTGAGAAATGTAGAGACTAAATCATGAAAAACATATATCTATTCAAAAACTCAATGAAATATTGAGAAAGAAGAAGATTCACCTAAATCATTAAATATATTTTTTAGGAATATTTGCATGATAGTCATCCATGAAAGTCCAAGTCATCTTCCATCCCAATTTAGGGTACTACACAATCACTAGGAAGGGCCACAGAACAATATGTTCTCAAGAATAACATATAAAATCCCATATGTTTGGACTAATATGAAAATTATTTTGATAATATATATCTAGTATATTGAATCATGACAGTCACAAAAAACATTATTGTGTGGTTTATGTTGTTATGTAAATACTAATAATTATCAAACATGGTGTTCTAACTATTTTATCTAGGAACGATGGTAATACAAAATAATAAGATCTAACCTTTTTATATGTCCCAAATGAGTGGTTGAGGTATATGATCATTCTTTCCTATATCCTCACACACCATTATTTCCTGAAGATGTGTTTCCCTCCATAATAGGATAATTTTGGGATTCCATAACTGGAATTACAATCAAATATATTCTAGTGGGTTTTCTTAAATGAAAAAATATCATTTAATTCTCATTGGTTTTTACTTAAAGATTAATCCAAACTTTTTAATGTGATCATAGAAGAGTTATCCTTTGTGTAAGAACACAACTGCAGATATATCCATCTAAAGAGTATCGTTGGTTCTCCATAAATGTATGTTATTCATAGTAAAATACATATTAAAATATAACATAAGTCCAGGGATAATTAATTTAATGAAAGTATTGATATATCACAATAAGAAAGAAAAATGTTATATCACTAAATCAAGGTAAGATTCTCTCATAGGTAGAGATAATACATAAGTAATTAAATTAAAAAAGTATTATATAATATACAACATATAATATATATATATAGATATATATACACATTTATATCTAATATTAAAAGTAATTTTGCATAAACCCACCCAAATCCCATATTATGTTAACAATAATTTCATCAATTGTGTCTTGGAGACCAAATACATATATATTGTCTATGAATATTTTAACTCCCTTATAGGAATATCACATAGTCTGTCTACTTTCAAAAATATCCCTTGATGTTCAAAATGAAAAAAATCAAGAAATAATGAGGTAAAAACTCCATTCATAAAATATGTAACATTATTAACAAAATCACAAAATCAGTAATGGAGTTCCACGTGACCGCACTCTTAATTCCACATATACCAAATGTTTTAGATGATAAATGATTTTTTGAATTCTATTTGTACAGATAATATACACTCAATATCATTAATTACAAGAAAAAAAAATTAATCACAAATAAACCTAGTGGATTATCTAAATTAACCAACAATGATTTAAATTGAATGTTCTTAAAATAATAGTAAAATAAATATAAAATGATCTATGTAGTTAAAGGTAAAATTTTTTGAGTAATATTGTGAAAATAAAATGATGGAATCTAACTAGAGTGGATCCCAATACCAAATCGGAGAATATTCTATATCTCCTTGCTCCACTTCTTTAGTCTTTATCAAATCCCTAGTCCCTAATCATGATGTCATTATGTTCATCAAGATTACCTGGCACGGTTAGTTTATAAACCCTACATGATGGAATCAATGAATAATTGATATATAGTTAAATGATATTTAACTAATTATATCGTCATATAATATAAATACACATGTAAAAGAAATCCACACATGTAATGATTTTTTCGTTATCTATTCCAACCATGAATTAGTCCCAATGTCACCTTCATTAAATTTATGATATTATTTAGGTTAATACAAGTCAATTAAAAACCAAAAATATCCACAAGTCCTAGTTTCAATTAGAAAACTACGCCACTATCTAAATGTTTCACTATTATAGAAACACAACACAATGTAATATAATTATTTTCATTATAATGATATTCACATTCCACAATTGTATGCTGGTCATTATCCTCGGATTATTGTGAGTCCCAAATGATATGTTCGATGTAATTGGATAAAAAACCAATGCATGTTATTCTCTCACTTCATATTTTTTGTTCATAGATTCATATTTCTCAGAAATAGTCTACTCTATCATTAATAGACATGTCTGTGTTAACAAATTGTCATAAAATTTTCCTTTTTTCCATTGGGATTATCATTCCATTAAAATTAAACAAAAGTGGTCCAATTACACGAATCCTAGTAACTATATAACATTGATACCTATAAAAAAATAATATGTATATAAGGTAAATTAGGTAATATGTTTTATAGAAAATTAAACATTAATATTTTTTTATATTATTGAAGGGGAATCACATAATGCATATGATAACACATCACAATAGCATCTCCATGGACACTCACAAACCTGAATGGGAAAACATATCATATATGGTTTGTAAATATTTATCAATCAAATCATTATAAAATCACATATAAGAGAAAATGTGGAATGGAATGGGCAACATCATGGTTAAAAAAATCTCTCAATTGTATTGCCTCTAAAACAATTTCCACACAATAACTAGAATAATATCACAATTTTTGAACTCCAAGAAATGTAATAATGAAAATTTAAATGTTTTTTTTATCTTGATATGTGGAATAACGATCCATGGGATTGAACTACACATACCTAATTAACATTATTTCCAATGGTATAATTTGAGTCTAATTCGAGTAATATGAAAATTTAATCTCATGTAATGGGATAAGAGAAGAGAATCTCAGATTCCATTGAGTTTATAAGTTTAAAAAATACATTATTCCATTTTTTCACAAGAGAAAAAGAAAAACATAATAAAATATAACAATTAATAAATAGAACAATTTATTTTTAAAATGTTAATTTTTAGTTCCAAAAAAATAATATGATTCCATGAATATGATTGTAAAAATAAACAATAAAATTGAGAAAAATAAATATAAAACTATTCTCTTATGAAAATCACACAAGGCCAGCGCATCATTTTTATAGGTATAAATATTACCATTAGGATAATGTATAATCATAATGACAAGTGTGTATAATTTAAACTATATGGGTCATAAAATATTAAAAATTAATTTTAGAACAATTATTTAATCCTTATATATTACAAATTGAATTTGGTCCTGATTTGAGAAGCTGCAGGTAGATTTCATGTTATTGAATATGTATATTATCATCCAATATGGCCCTCACCACATATAATCCATTATTAATGTATTCATGAGAACCCATAGAATAAATGGAAATCACTATGAAATATCTCAAAATTATTTAATAATTCCCCTCCCCATAGACTTGAAAATAATCATGGCATATTCACACAATCAATGGCTATTATGAGTTTTCCCCACACCCAAAGGAATAGATTAGAAATTTTCCCATTACTCTTTTTACACCAAAGAATAAAATATATAAAAATCATTGAACTAAGGTTTGGTTCTACCATATTTTTTCAAACACCATCATATACAATTATATACATTTAGAAGAATCCAAAACATAATGATCCCAATATACCAAAATTCCATTTTCAAAATTATAACACAATTCAAGTGGGTTTATAAAAAACATAAGAGAAAAATTATTTGGGGTAATCAAATGATCTACATTAGTTAATGATTAATACCATTGTGGATGAACATCTTTATTATCTTATTTTATAAAAAATTTAACCATTTCTCTATAATAAAATGACACTATAATTCCTTCTAGACCTCCCATAATATATCAACATCTTAATATATTTATGAATAGTAAACATATGATATGTTTGAGCTCTATTTTTTATGAAATATAAATATTATAAAAATTTCAACAGGAATTAGATCATATGAATTTGAAAAACTATAGATGTGGAAAATATTATCTTAAAATATATTATACAATAAGAATAATTCATCAGTGATGATATAGGACATGTAATATCTAATGAAAAAAATATATAATTTAATAAGTTTGTTGAATAATGGGATAAAAAAATGATTCATGTTGCGTAATGAAAGTATAAAATAATGGAAATATAACATTATCCATAATTTTGTTTAAAAATAATATTTTCAAAAAAGAAAAACACATTGTATCATAGTATTATAAGAATATATGTGAAGTCCCGTCATTTAGTGTGTGTTCATACCTAATAATTATCGAAGTTAATATTATTATAATATCCAAGATTTTGTACCCATTAAATTATGGTCATATACAACATGACATGACTTTTATACATCCAGATTATTCAATAAGGTTGATGCTAAAATATATCATATGATATAAAACCTTTCCCAAGTAATTATAGTGTGATATATGACCCAACCCATCAACCTTCATACTGATGTTTTCCAGTTGATATTATTAATTTCATCATATTTTGAATAAATGCATGTGGAAAATGTGTATAACAATAATTTATAACGGATTATCATAAATTAATATTTAATAATTACCTAAATATTTAAAAAATAATAACAATATTGAAATTAAATGGTAGTATATATATATTCATAAATTTTATTTATTAAAACCATTAGATGTATATAAAAAATAATATTTTACTCAAACCCTAAAAATAAAAATTAAATTATAATTTCAATATTTCATCTAAAAAATAGATGTATAAAATCAAATTGGTCATCTTTCAAAAATCTAAATGGAAAATAGGTTTCCCACAATGGAAATGTATTTTGAGTAAAATTGAGTCTTATTTAATGTTAATGGCTGGGAATGAAAATGGAATTTATGGATCATATATTTTATTGAAAATAAAATTTAAAAAGCGACCTAATGAAGGAATGTGTATTTTTTAATTTTTATATTATAGTTAACCAATCCTAATATATCAAAATGTACAATGACGTAATGTAAATGATTTTTTTGTGAGTTTTGGAGACATTAAACTATAAATAAGATATTTTTTTTTTGTAAAACGAGATTGTTTTGATTTAAATATGTTATAAAATTATAATAAAAATTATAAAATTTTCAAAATAAATATTAAATAGAGAAAATATTTCATATAAAACATAATATTCTGAAGAAGTATTGTTTTCACCTGAGAAATTATGAAGACATTAGTTTTTCCCTAAATAACCATAAAAAAAATTAATTTAATAAAATTTGCAAACATTTTTCATAAATTAAATGGAATTAAAAAAACATTTTCAATTTCTTTTTAAAAAATATATAGATATTCAGAACATTTGGAGTCCAAGATAATATATAGTTCAAAAATAAATTCCATTTTATTACATTATTATGATGTTTTTTGATGAACAATATATCAAAAAAAAGATTTTATTACATCAAATTTAATGCATGAAAAATATCAAAAAACCCAATATGGATAACCAATGTTTATGATTATGAATTGGATATTTGAATAATTGTAATAAAAATTCGTTAGATTTAGTATCACATGAATGTATTATCTGATTTGAAAGGTTATTAGAAAAGTAAAACTAATAACTTGAGTAATATTTAAATCAAACCCCATAAAGGATAAAGGTATCGAATCTAAGAAACAATTACCTTTAACAAAATATAATTCATGAGATAATATAGAAAATCGGTAGCATATACACACTATAAATGTTAATTGGTCAATAATAATATTAGTATCTCTAGAAATATGAACTTAGACCTTGAAGTATTCTTTATGTAACATTATCATCCAGGTGTGAATAATATAATAATGAGGATATAAGAAATAATCTATGAACCACATTAAATATTGAGTAAATAATATACTGATTATTCAACTGGTAAAATAACAACGTCTTGTAAACAATACATATGAAAATAATATTTTTTCATAATTGATGAAACATTTGTAATTAAAATCCATTTCTATATTCATAATTTTTAATATTCATAAACATTAGTTCTTGGGGACATGAGATAATATATTTAATAAATCATTTCAAATAATGGGATTAGTCATTTTTATAGTGACAGTGGGGTTAATTACCTGAATGATCTTTAAAGAGTGGTTTTGTGGATCATTGTTCAAGGAATCATTATTGGGGATTGTGTAGAATTGAGATGCATTGAGTTATCCCGTTATTATAATGGAATGACAAGGGACATTTTTGAAACCTAAAAATTTATATATTATGAAATTAAATAATTTAAGGATCCAAAAATAAATATTTAATACTAATTGAGTGTGTGGTGTGTTTTTGTAGAAAAATCATTTTCCATTAATATCTTTAAATGTTTCAATCATGTTTTGAGTCATTTATCATTTTATTTAACATTTTTCCATTTTTACCATGATAAATGGTTTTTAATTATCTTATTAATGTTTAATAAAATAATATAAGATTACCATTTATTTTAAATTTTTTTGTGATGATCCAAAAATTAGCACATGTTTCGTGGAATTATTTTTTAATAAAATACCATTAGGTTTTTAGATATGTCATATTATATATAATAAATTTTTATGAAAATGTTGGGATAACCATTTATAATTCAATATAATATATAACATTAATTACAAATAAAATTATAGATATTATAGGCTTATAAATTTTTTATCATTTAATATGAGTCTTCATATAAAATATATCATAACAATTTATTAAAGAAAACAAATTAAGTGAAATAATCAAATTATTAATCAAAATTAAATCATTCACTAATACCATGGTCATTAATATTAGTCAATGTAATGATAAATTATTTATAAATAATGGATTTGGAAATATTAAATAATATTAAAATTTTGATGAAAACATTTAATTAATTTTTAAAATTATTTTCCATAAGGGATGAATATTAATTATTAATTTTGGAAAATGAAAATTTTTCATTCTATAAAATATTAATATTGATTATATGTGGTTTTGTAATTAATATATAATAATCTTATTATTTATCTATTATGTTGTGGGCCATTTTATTTTAGTGATGTTTCAACCACTATGATATAAATGTAAAAATCATAAATTCTATAAAATAATAGAGAAAACATGGCTACTTCACTAAAAATAACATGAACCACTTTTTAATAAAAATATCATGTCCAATATTACCAACATTATCTTACATTTCTTATCCCAATTAATCATCCCATTAATTTCATCCACCCACCGTTAAATATCCAATGTAAACACCTAATCCCAAAAATTTATCTTTCCTCAAACATGTGTTATTCAATAGATATATAATATAATTTTATCATTTTTTTAAAAACCATTCTTTATAGATGTTGATAGCATATAACATATATTTTAAAAAATAATTTATAAATATTAATGAAATATCTATTGATGTTTCTCATAATAAAATTACATTTAATCCCACTTCAATATCAGTAATAATCACAATAATGAATTATTCTTTTAAACCCAATAAATAGATACATTTATCATCAATACATATTCATAAACTATTTTTTGACTTATTCAATAATACATACTACCCATTACATGAAATATCATTCATATCATGAAATATATGAATATCAATATAATCTTGTTCCAATCAATTAATATAGAAAAATAATAATTCCTCATTAATGTTAACTGACTTATTTATGTTTCTACCTTATTTTCTTAAAATAATACCAAATTTCAAAAATAAAATGTCTTCCCATTCTAGAATTCCTATCAAATCTGTGCCTCAAAAATCAATTTAATAAAGTAAATTAAATAATAATTTCTTTATTATCTTTATCACCTTCTATTTTTTATATAATACATCATTCTATTCATTTGTGTTTTAGGAAAATTACCAATGTTAAAAATGATAACACAATTCTTGATATATGCTATATTATAATCATGAGATTTATCACAATATTCCTTTTCTAATAAGGTTTCATTCTATTAATATATATTTAGTTTCCCTGTAATATGAATTTACCCATGCTTCACAAACCAATGGATAGTATTAAAAGAGATATATTTTAATTATAGCAATGAAAATCATAATTCATCTATGTTAATATAATTAAAATATAAATTTAACATATTTTTTATTATTTTCTGAAATTATTTGAAAACATTTAATTTCAACCAAAATCAATGTTGACTCATTCTATATTTTTTTGTTGTTTTCTATAAAATTAATTAACAAAGTTCCTAAACATAATAAACCATTCATTATGGCATTAAAAGAAAATGTAATTAAGAAAACCATTACCCACATGAGTGTCTAGATATGCTTTCGTCCATTTTCCCACTAATATTGCATAAAAATGTATATTTTGTTGATACTAAACCAAGTATTTTCATGGTGATTAGACCAATACTAATATATATTGTAGATATATCAAATGTCAAATAATCATACATGGATGAAAATTCATATAGAACCACCAAATATCTACTTTAAAAAAATTGGATTATTACCTATACAATGAATTATCTATTAATATTATCCATAGTGATATTATAATAGTTATATTATCCCAATAATCAAAAGCACTAATTTACCCCTCAAATAATAAAACATTTCGTTAATTCCAACTAAGGAACTACAGAACCACACTACTATATCCAATGAAAAAAATATATATTTTGAACACTATATATAATACGTTGATACATTGTCCTAAAATTATATTATATAAAATCAAAAAATAAAACATTAAATCTCACAAATAATAACATAATAACATTTTTTAAAGGTTGGTTCCAAAGTATCAAGTTATTATTTAAGAAAATACATCTTTTTGAATTGGTAGAGGAGTCCTATTAGATTTCCTGAAGGTCCAAGGGCAAGTGTCCATATTAAAAGGCTTGTAAGCCCATTTTTAGTCCAAAGGGCTCTTTGGTCACTTATATAATTTTCAAATATTACATGAGGGGCATTCAATTGATAAAACATTAATGATAAATGTTTAGTATTTTGGAATTATTTCTTTACATCACATTCATGTTTTATTTTATTTAATATTATGATTATATATCAGTTCAATCACGTGTAATATGTTGATATATACATATTAAAATTTAATTTAACCAAAATAATAATCTTATAAAAATATATGATGGTGTTAATGGTAAAAGAACAGAATCATAATTCATAGAGATAGTTAGCACCCATATTTTGTACTTTGGATTCATTTTATTAAATAATAGGATAGAATAATGGAATTGATGTAATAATTTCTATTAGGAACATAACATAAATTTATATAACTTAGTCCGGACTTGTTATTTCTTGATTTTTGAATCTGGTGTAGAGATGGTTTAGAATTAAATGAAATCATGAGATGTTGTTTGAGAAATTTACCTCTCATATATCAGCTTCATGAATGACCTATTAATGATTGTTAAAATGGTCTTTTGTTGAAACCAGCAGAAGATGGAAATCATTATAGTTGGTAGGATAAGCGTTTTATATATGTTTAGAACCTTATATAATTAGGAAAAAGGGGTGGTGAAAATAGTATTTATACATTAAGAGTTGTAGTTCTATGTGACTAAACAATGATTATGCTATAATAAAATCCTATCATATTTTTTTGAAATAATTACAAAGATTTAGATTGATAAATAATTTTTTATGGGAAATTTTATTTCAATAAATACATACAACAACTATATAATATTATTTTTTTGGGTATTTAATGATATATCTTTTTACCAATCATTAATTAACCTATATCCCAATCCATTTTATGTTTTTACCAGGGTAACATTTTTAATGGAAAAATGAAATTTAACATACTATTTAATTATAAAATTATAAACCCAAATATAGAATCCATTTTAAAAAATTAAATTCAATGAATTAAAAAAATTATATCTAAAACAAAGCCTAATGATTTAATAAAAATTTATGTTTTGAGGAAGTGTAGTCTTTTTAAAAAAATATATTATTATAAAACTATATGTATAGTAAAAATAATTCAATGAAACTAAGTAAATATTTAATCATATATATTCTATTAATTTAATATTAAAAATTTCCCATCATTTATTATTTTAATTAGTTTAAATAGAGATACATTTAGTGTTTTAAAGATTTTTTAAAAAATTACAGATTTCTATACAAAAATTAACAATATCTAATATAAAATTTGTTTTGATCCAAACACCATTAATTATATTTAAAAAATATATATTAATTATGTTACCATAAATTATATTAAAAAAATGGAACTATTTAATTGTATAATTTTTATAGAATAAGTTTTTATTTTTACCACAAATATTTATTTTTCACTATTCACTCAAACCCAATTTTTCCAACAAAAATTCCATAAGATTACATTAAATTGAAAAATTATATTCTGATGAAAAAATAATATTCATTTTAGGAAATTAATTTTATAAATTTTCCAAATTTATTTATAATTTTCACACCTAAAATTAAATACACCACATTTTATTAAAAGAACATTGTTTTAAAAAATAAATTATTTTACTAGAATATTGTGTGAGTATTCATAAAAAATTAATAACACATTTTATTTAAGACTGTGACTATTATTTATATTATTTTTACATAAATACAATGTATTATTGAATATTTTATGTCTCAGTTATAGTGTTGACATTTCCGTAATATGATTCATTTGTTTAATTAATTTCAGAGTTATGTTCATTGAATAATATCGAATAAAGGCTTTTATTTAACGAAAATCTCACAATATAAAATCAATGGTCATAAATAAATATCAATATATTAATTATGGGATCTAACATTTGATTTTGTGATGATCACACATAAAAAATATGGTGAAATCACAACTTTTTATCTAAGGCATTTATGTCGAAAGAAAGTGAAATTATAAGAAATCTTGATCACCAATTTTTTCTATCTTTTATCATCAAAAATAATTTTAAATTAGTGATACATTCAATATGAATGAAACAACTACTTCCTAATAAAATAATGTGGCATTTAAATTTCATTAAGCATTATTTAATAACTTTTAACTCATCTACCACTAACAAGAATAAGGATTGGAGGAATTTTCCACCATAAATGACATTATAAATAGAAATATATCTTGAATCATTAAATATATTTTTTACTTTTATAAATTATCACATATTTATATTTATCACCTAATAAATATAAATATTCTATACAAATTTATAATATTAATCATTATCAATGAATTTTCATTTTTCTACAGGTGATACATATTTATTTGTATTGATAGGGATTCAATGCATTTTTTATTCCCCTATAAAAAATTTTCATTATAAACTTCTGGATATGTAATAATAAACTCATTCATATATATTGATTTTATAGAATCTATTGAACATTAAAAACTCCTTTATTATACAAAAAAAATTCTCAAAATATTAATAACTCCATTAAATTTTTCAGAATGGTCTATTATGAACAATACAATCTATTAAACCCTTTATGTCACTATGAGATCCATGAAAATATTTATTGTCCCATCATACTGGTTCTATAAAGGGACATTAAATCCCTGAGTATATTCATAGGTTCACTTCTGATTCACATTTATCATACATAAATGGGATTTAAAGGTTATGAAATCACATTACATCATTACTAAAACTAGGAGACAAGAAATATTTCCAATTTCCGTGGATATATCATAAATAGAACTATATTGATAAAATAATATGGGAAGTGATAGTCTCATATAAACTTCATCCTCTTAGATGTTGGAACCACCACACATATATTGTCCTAAATCTCTCACTCCTAATAATATTAATATTATATAATCATTTTACCTCCCATGATACCATCCAAAAAAATCAGTAGTAATTAATTCCATAAGATTTGATTACCTTGAACACAAATTAGACTATAATGTCCATGGGTTGCAAACACATGTTCTCCCACCTGTCCTCTATATAATTCTTCCACCCTAAAAAAACTCAATAGTCTATGTGGAAATTAAATATTCCAAAGGAATTCTATATTATAAAATAAAAACAATAGAGGTAATAAACTAAAATATTTATCAATACACACAAACCCCAATAATTGAATATTTATTTCCATTTTCTACTGATTATATAAATTGAAAATATCTCACCAATACAATAATAGAGTTAAAAATTCATGTTGTTATCCAAATAAAAAATGTCCAAATAATTTTTACTATATTGCTTCTAATGTTGAATTTCTAAAGAGATCCATAAGAGACTATATAAATATCATGAAACCAAACAAATATGAGACTAGTCCCAAAATAATTAAAAACATGAAATAACAATTCACTTGGTTCGAAAAAAAATCAAAATTACAAAAGATGGAATCCTCACATTATGCTCAGTGAGGGATGGTATATATATGTTAGTCCACTGATATTTCATGAATTTATTGTTGACTAAGTTGTGGGTGCTTATATTTTGGATAAATCCTAATTGAATTGCAATTAATATATAAACATGTTACCGAATTATATATTTATTAAACAATATTACAAATATACCATGATATAACCTAATCTATTTCAGATTAATGAATAAAAACTGTCTCTTCTATGATATCTGATGTAAAATCCACACATATATTATAGAAATCATATTATTTCTTAATGATTATTGGGTAATAATTTTTAAAAATGTTTTAAAACTCCCCATATCAAAATGAAAAAATATCATAGGCATCCAATTACCCCAATGTTAATGAAATACTTGATGATTCTTTTAATAAGATATGATCAATATCCTATAGGTAAATCAAGACCCAATATACTATGATATAACTAAACCTATATTATTGAACATAATATCACTTGTGTTAATGGAATATAAGGAGACTCTCTTGTGTCATATATGGAAATAGATTACATAGATGAAACCCAAACTGGTCCTTTTATAGACAAAAGGATCTCAACCATATCAAATAGAACACGATCTATAGAATAAACTCTTCAATCCATGGATCCATTACCCAATCCAAAAAATCATTGAAATTTTAGTGCAAGTGAACACTCAGGTATCTGGAAATAATACAACACCTCATACACTCAACCTTATCAAAGCAATGACCTACAAGATGAATCCATACTATCATTCTGATGTTCATCTACTAAAGCCTGAGAATATTTCATCATCATAGAAAATATTTTAGGATGATCCCAATAATTATTTAAATGGAAACCCAATATGTGGAACATCATCCCCCAAGGATGACACTCAATTTAGTATCTATATCATTAATCATTCCTTGAAATCCCATAATAATATAAAACAAATTAATGTGATCCACATAATTTTTATTGCCTAGATATTTTTAATCTATCTCTGTGAGGGGAGATGTTGAATTTGTGATATCTTTTTCATTCATGTTTCCATAAATTTAATAAAAATTTGCATTCAGTTATAGATTTTATTATATTATGAAAAATAAATCAAACACACAACCACATGAAAAAATCATTTAAATGTTTCACAATTCAACATGAGTATCTAGTCCTTGGTATGATTTTAAAATAATCTAATACAACATAATCCAATAGAAGACTATCCTTTTAGTGGAATAAAATGAGATGAATACTTCCTTACACTTGTGTAGCACAAAGCTCTATACAATAGTGTATGTGCATCAAGTAGAATAATATTATGTAATAAAATTCTTATGATAAACATGTTATGGATCAAAATTCATTAATAGGATATTTTAAAAAAATCTCCACATTCCTACCCATATGAATCTATGAACATCATAGACTTTATATTGATACATTGTTTGATTTATCAATTTTATTTCCATGTCCAATGTCCCAATACTTTAATAAAACAATATTATATTACTGTAAAAATAATCACAAACATAAACTTCCTCTTCCCACTACTCTCATCCTAATATCTCATTCCTATTTTTGAGAGTATTATATCAGTCTTGTGTATTGTTATTTCATTATTTTATATTGAAAATAACATCACGAAAACAAAAACTTGAAAAAAGTTATTCCTTTAATGGATGATCTTCTCCCTCATATTTGATGAATAACGCAATGCATGAAATACAAAATCTAATTCCCGCATTTTATAGGCACAAAAAATGTGTTATGTGGTATTCTGAAAGGTTTTTCCAAATTCACCCAATTTCCAGAATCATTAGTCATATTTCATTCTCGGATCTATATTTTACATCATCAATAACCTTTACAATCATAAAATATACTTGATTTTTAGATCAATCATTTACTTTATCAACACATCATTCATTCTATCAAATATTATTACTATTTCAAATTTTGCTTCCGATTTCGATGTATTATTTCTTATTTCTGATAATGAAATATATTCTTGAGAAATTTAACAATCTACATGAAATAAAATCATGACTAATGATATTTCATTATGTTTCTATAAACCACTTAAAGGACGATCTGCCCATTCTGATTTCCTTATTATGATGAAATCATTAGTTCAACAACAATTTCGTCATTACGATTCATGACACCAAATATATGAAGGAAAAAATATGTCTTCTAATTAAGAATCTCATATCCAACTCTCATTATAATTAATTCTTATCAATGGTGTTATAAGATTAATTGAATAAAATTCAAAAAATACTACTATATTTTTTCTAAATAAGATATCCATTTTCTCTAACCACTCAATTTATGGGTCTATTATTATTATAAAACATATAAACATAATTATTTAAATATTTATATCATTTTGATTTTGGTTTCATTGAAAAACAACACCTTTAGTTTTCCTCATTACAATCAAGAAAATTTCCATACCACTCATACTAATATGAATCTAATTATTTGAGAATCAAAATATTATACCTCAATAACATCATTCTTATATAAAAATTTTCTTAAAATAATGACATCCATCATGAATTTTATTTTTTTGGAGAATAGTATTATTATCATATGAATTATTATTGACGGTATTATAACATCCCATTCTCCCAATAACCTCTTTATTTTAAACCACATGAGTATGTTTTTTTGAATATTTTTGGTAGACCATATTTTCTTCCAATAATATACTCAATTAAATTTTTAGTAGTACTTTTCCAACATTAATTTAACAAGATATCTCTATAGGTTTTACCACATACATATGATTTTTGTGAAATAAAAATCAAAAAATCATAATCATATTTACATTGATGGTTGGTAGATGTCAAAGTCACAGCCTGTTATGATTATTCTTTCATTACAGACCTAATGAGATTATTATAATCTTTTACTTGTCGAAAAAAAATTCTCAATAATATTGAATTTCACAAGAAAAGTGATCCTTTTTTCATGAAAATTATTTACTAGGCATATTTTAATATTTTACAAAGTGAATTGATTTATCCTATTCCCTAGAAAATATAATTCACTTTTCCAAAATTCATTTTTCGACATCAATAAGAATTCTCTATCAAATGTGGTCCCTAAATTATCTCCATTTGGATTTTCGTTTACTATGCTTCATAAATAATTCAACTTTAAGACCAAAATAAATGTATTTATTATCATAAATTATATTCATACATGAGAAAAGTCATTAAAGTATAGAAAAATCATGAAAAAAAATCCAATCTATCCAAAAGTAGTGACCCATTAAAAACAACCTCACCTTTCTTATTATCCAATTCTTCCTCTTATTTATTCATCATATATTCTTTTTTATAATTCTTCCTAAACATTCTTCCATATCGTTATTCCTCAACCTTTCTTCCCAAGATTATCTCTAATTCTATAGACTCCCTAGAAATCAATGTTATTGTTTCCAACAACAACTCCGACAAGTATTTAGAATTGTTCAATCATTTAGATTCATGATTATCATCTTACAAAAAAAATTCACTTTATACAAGCCTTATTAGGGATAGATTAATCAAACAATTATCTACCATGAAAGCACAATCCATATATAATATATGGGAGTGGATAAAAACATATACACCATCCTCGATGTTTAAGTGGTTAGAATCCCATGTTCAATAATAATTTATATAAAGGATCATTTTTTAATGATTTTGCAAATATATTAGTAACTTTATCCGATGTAGGAATATACTAAAGCAACAATTCATTTTTCTCCACATGTTATTTGATAATTTTGTACTTTATTCCAATATTTTTTAAATGATAATGTATTCATAGATTCAATTTAATTTTGATTTCAATTTTATTACCACATCCCATGATCAAGGGTATCCGTAATTGATCTTGTATGTCACCCAACTGAGTTTTTATCCACATAAGATGGTATGAATATTGATTGAAAACTACATTCTCATTTTTAGACATGGAAAGAGTAACATAATTGTTTATCTTTGTAATCCAATTAACACAAATTTTCCGCAAAAAGTGAATACCACCAGATTTTGATCCTCTATCAACAAAATTTACTACCTAAATTGTATCCAAATACTTAAACATGTCAATAATTTCTGATTTATCATACCTAATTCTGAAATATTGAGTGCCATTGATATATCTGAGAATTATTTTTCTATCTTGTAAATTTTATTCTTTAGGAGAAATCAGAAATATTTCACATAATTTAACAACATAAATACTGTTTAATTATGATGAAGTCAAATATAAAAAAATTCAACATTCATATGAAAATAGTTTTGATAAACATAAATTTTGTCATCATCTTTAATCAACATATTACCCACTTAAATTGGTGTGGAATATTTTTTTGAATTTTTTATTACAATCATCTAAAGATGTTATATGGAAAAAAATTTCATGGGTAATAAAATTATTTTTTCTTTTAAAAGGATTTGTTACTCTAGAATTTAAATAATTTAAACCATAATTGAAATGTCAATCAGGTTTTTGATTTATTTTTTGGGAAATCATTCACAAGATCATCCATCATTCCTAGATATGATATTTTCATCAAAATAAAAAATTACACTGATTGAAAACACTTGACTTTCCATGAGTAAAGATTTATATAACCACTTCTCCTTTGATCCTTCTAATGTTTATCACCATAAATTTTCTAATCCTCCACTGTCTTCCTCATCTTAGGAAGATTTATCTGATTTTCATCCGAATAACTTGAGATAGGTGAGTCTGATTATTCTTCTTGAGTAGGATTACCATTATCGAAATCCCTGTCAGAATTTTTATCAAAATATTCTTTATCCTGATCAACATCCTTATTAATATATGTTTATTTTTCTTTCTAAGACGTTTGAAAAAAATTCAAATCAAAAAAATAAAAATATTTCCTGGTTATTTCTTAAAACATATACATCATCTTTTTTTCAGAGTATAACAAATAAAAATTCCATCTTCACCTATCCATTCAATCATTTCATGGATTCCAATTTTCTTCATTATGATGCATGTCTCCCATAAAAAATTATGTGTCTCAAACATTGATTTTTTCATTATAATATTACATAGAAATTCATATCTAATAATGGTATATAAAAACATTGGTTTTGGATATAAAAAATCGTAATCATTGATCCCTTTAAATGTAAAGAGAAATACCATGCACAAGTAACATAGTTCTCCCTATTTCCACCAAACTCCAGTTATTCCTTTCAAGAACACCATTTTCTTAAGAGTATATGTTCAAATAACCTCATTCCTAATACCATGATTCTCAATATAACATTCAAATTTATTAATTGTTTGTCACCACCATTATCAGTCGTCATCTTTACCCCTGAATACTCACATACATTCCCAAATATCCTCTAATAATTTTAAAATATATTTAGAGTATCTAACTTATGTTTCATATAAATAGCACAAGTAATGAATGTAAAGTAATCAGTTAAATTGATTTTCTTACTTATCTCTATTTTTTATTAATTTTTCATTATCACACATATATCATAATAAATTTTTTTCTGGGGTTGTTTGGAACAATTTTCATCTTTCCTATACAGTATGTTTGAAATTAGTCATTTCTGACAAATATTTCTATAGAAATATCTTCTCTTTGACATATTATAAAATTTACCGACACTATATCACATGATAAAATTATCTGGTATCATTGAAAAAATTTTCCCATACATTTATGCCCAACATAATTTTCATCCACCATATAAAAGTAAAAAGATGTTTTTATTTCACCAACATAGAACATGATTCCTTTTATACATTAGACTAGTTTAATTTCCTTTCCATCATCCTATCATTTCATAGAAAACCCAAAATATCTACTGATATATTTTTTACCCTCAACACATTGTTTTTAAAAACATAATAGTTTTTTTCAGCCAATAAACATATAAATACTTCTGGGATTTCATCGTTTCCATACAATTTATGGCCAATAAAATAACTTTTTTTCGTGGAGATTCATTATTTCTAAATGTATCTATTCCTTAATTAATTTAATTAAAAATATTAGAAAACTCTTAGACTACCTTTATATGAGATGGACACCAACAATCATGAATCCTATGCCATTATCCTTCAAAACATTTCAAACCAGTTTCTATAATAAGGGCATTTTTCATTTCAATTTATTTATTCACCTCTATATTATAGGAATTGTTAATAATGATTTTTTTCATGTCAGTAACAAAACATGACCACCAATATTATTATTTTTAGGTTTTCCATGACTTTCACATAAAGGTTCCACCAATTAAAACCTATTCTCATATTTCACAGAAACCTTATCTGGTTTCTTCCTAACATCCTTCTTTATCTTCTTTTTTTAGAGTATTGAATCCCCCTTAATCCATGAAATAAATAACACAAGGAATAATAGTAAATATGTGGATTAACCAACACATATTTTTTAAATCACTGAATCTACCTCAATACTAGTAGTATCCATAAAAATAAAGTTTTCTTCTGAAACAGTTAGTTTGACTGGGGTTGTGAGTATGTTAGTATGGAAGATTCACATTAGGACTTTGTTGACTTCAAACAATTATATATTCAGAAAAACAATTATGTTTCATTTATTTTTTAATTTCACATATTTTAAAATCATAATTAATAGAAATGTTTTTGGATTATGATCATTTAAAAACTATTCCATACTATGAATTTTCAGAATCATCTAAATTCATTACATTATCAGTATTGTCCATGAAAATAACATTAACAACATTTTTCGTAAAAATATATATTCAAAAATTCATCTCAGATATTGAAGAAAACGTTTTTTATCACTATTTTGTTAATCATATGATAAAATTCATCAAATTAAATGATAGAGTTTTGAAGCATATATACCTCATTAATGATTTAGCATATTGTTTCTAGTCATGTTATAAATATTTTAATTTTTTACCTTAGGATTATTTATAAATTTTTAGTATGATTATTTTCTTTTTCATGATACTTATTATAATCATCAATCTCATCCAACATCATTACCTTCTCATGAATATGGCTTTCTTTAATGTTTGATGGGGAATTTTAATTTTTCAGATTCTGATTTCATTTTTTTAGACTTCGGATATTCCTTAGAATGTATTTCCATTATTCTTCAAGATGAAACTATAATTTGGTGTCTCTTTCATCTAAATGACTACTTACTAATTCATCATTTTTCAATATTGTTACGAAAGTATTCTATAATGAATTTTCAAAATATATTTTAGATTAATCATTACTATTATCAACTTATTTATCGTTATATAATTTTTCTTATATTATATTTCAATATATTTTTTTTCTTTTCCTCTAGAAAATGATTTATCATATTCACATTGTTTCTTCTAGGGCCTTCTTCTTCATCTTCTTCATTATCACTATTCAATTCTTTCTTTCTTGGATGACTATTGATTTTTTTTTCAAACGAAACCATATTCAAAACACATCATTGGACGTTTTCCATTATATTTTCAATTACCATATCATACATTTTTATAATACAATGATAAATATTGATCAAGTGTTATACATAACACATTTATGGATTCCAAGTAAAAAACCCTTCGTCCTCAAGAACATTCAAATACTATTCATTCTTGGAATTTTTGAGAGTCATTTTTCTGTGATTTTTTGTTTCTCCATCCAAAACGGTTTCTCTTATTACATTATAAGTAATGAGAGTACTATAATGATCATATAGAAATATTTATTCAATATATCTTTCTTCCAATTATGAAACACTTTAATTACATTTTTTGGAAGTACTCTAAATAACTTTTCACCAACTATAGAATATTCCAAATTTTCTCCAATACATGTGTAGTGCTAACTATCCCATTAACTATGGTAATGAAGTCACCAATAGTTTCATACTCATTGATATTAATATATTCAAACATCAATCATTATTTTTTTTTATTTTTCCATCATTACCATTGTATTGACTTCAATATTTTTTTAAATGTAACCCAGATACATTTGGTATTGGAATCACCTTTCACACATAAAAACACACATTATAAATGAGGTGATTCTAATAAATTTTATCTCATTCATCATTCTGAATATTTATATTATCAAATGGTTTTAGAAGAATATTATCATAAAATTGTAGAAATCAATCAATTATAGTTTCAAGAACATAATACCCAAGAGATATAATGTATAGAATCATTATAAATTTTCATATATGATAGTTTTTTTCATCAATGATTTGAATCACTTTACAGTATACCTCCAAAATGATTAAATGATATTAATATTCACCTCTAATACCCATTTATTTTACCCTTCACAAATTTATGTATTATTTTGTGGGGATCAGATAATTACGGATACATATTTCTATAATGTTTACTTACTATATAAACAAAATTTTCTTTTTATTGAATAATTCTATTTCATATGATTAGATATAAATAAGAAAATCATAGGAATACAAGAATTGATAAGGATCACAACTAATCAAGTGCATCTAGTAATTCATATTGATAAAAAGGAATCTAATAACAAAAAAACCACTAAAAGACAATCCTTTTATGTGTAACAAAACATATATGATATTTAATTACAATCATGTAGAAGTATGTTCAATAAAATAGTTCATGTTATTTAGGTAACCCAAAATGACTTATTATAAATTTTCTAACGAACCTTCCCAAATATGACTTTTAAAAAATATTCTTCACTTTTTACTAAAAATCTGATAGGAACATCCTAGAATTCATTATGATACAATATATGATTTCTCTGTCCAATTACCCATATTTATTTCTCAATATATAAATAATTCTCCATAAGAATACTGATAAAACTATCATTAATATCTTCTTTCTCTAACAAAAAATCCCAGTCTGATATCTCATTCTCATTTTGGAAACATTGATTACAATTTTTTCTCTTCATATATATATAATCTGGCTAGAATACCTTTTTATGAAATCACAAACTAGAAACATATTCTTTATTTAATTATTGAGCTTCAATATCATATTCTACGAATATTGAAATTTTAATAATACATGAATAATTCCCCTCATTTTATAGACCCAAAAAATTTGTTTATTCAAGGGTCTAATTTTTTTTACCACATTTCATAAATTCTAGAATAAATAATCTTCTATAAGTATCATATATCACTATGAATCCTTATTCACATTTTCAAATCTTCTAATCTACTGTATTTTCATATCTCTCTTTGACATGTTCAATGCTTCTAGCATTTTATCAAATCTTTTGTCTAATTATGATTCTGATTTTGGTTGCTGATTATGATTTCTTCTTTAGGATAAGGGAATTTGGTCAATTCAATTTCGTCAAGCCCCATCCCCCAAGGTCCATACCATGAAATCCCAATCCAAAATTCAATAGGCTAGAGGATGGTGGCTAGTTGTGAGTAGGAATATCCCTTAAATGGGAGACAATGGTCTAATATCCTATATATATGATACGAACTCTATCCCATAGAGGTTGGAGAGTTAAAATAGTATGTAAAGAAAATTAATGCATTTCAGTAAATCCCAATTATATGTTATGTAGGAATATCATGAAGTAATGTAAAAATAGGAAGAATACATGGCCACTAATAGAAATACAGTTATAAATTCTAACATAAAAACAAGGGAACTGATGTGGTTGTTGGACGATTCCATAAACACATCTGCTCGTCTAATCTCATCAGGCCATGTTCTATCCTGGCCCTCGTCTTGCTCTTCCTGGGACTCCACTAAGGCGCTTGTCATCCTCACAAGATATGAAACGTGTTGGAAAAGTCCATTCTGTAGTGGAAATGGGTTGTCTATGAATTAATAATAGATTTTAATTCATGGAGAGTTTGAAATATCCACAGGACTGGTTGTCTCAGAATTAATAAACCTTTTTTCATTATTCATTGAACAGATTTATTTTAGCACATTTGGATTTTCATGCTGAAGTTGGGTAGTTGTTATTGTTTAGGGCCCCAACCATGTTGGGTGGGGGCCTTGAAATTGGATCTGGTGCATCAGGGTTTAAGCATGACAGATGTTGTGTCAAATATTCCCATTATTTTCTCAAGGTATGATGGTGCCATTCGTGACATGAGGATGGTCTGTTTCAATGAGTCTTTTATCCATTGAGAAATTGTAGATAAGTCTGTAAACCCATTTGTGTACTTCACCAGTATTAAATGCATTCTCAATACATACTAAAGATTATCATTTCATATGTAAAACATATCATCATGGGGGAGTGGCTGGTTCTTGGAATATGTAAGGCACTTCCACTGGGAAATGAAGAATGAGACTATTTCGAACTCTCAATGTTTTCCATTCATGGGGACTCTAAAAATCGTCTTGGGTAGCGTCGAACTGATCTGGAAGAGAATCTATCGTCAGTGGGCCTACTGGCCTGTAATTTAATTTTCTGGTAGGCTATTATATGAAATTAATTCTGAGCTGTGCAGAGTTTATACGAGGCACCTGTGTTTAAATTATTCTTGCTTCTCTAGAGTTCCTATCATGTGGTCACAATATGAGGCATATTGCACAAAATGCGATTCCGAGTCCCCAGAGCTATTTATTACTATGAATATGGTGTTCCTAAGGTTTGGTGGTGGAGGAACATTTCTCACCCACTCTGTGTAGGATATGAGCATCAACTGGTGTGACAATGTCCAGTCCTGGGTGTGCCGGTGCTCTTCGAATTTGGGGATGATACCCAACTGGATGTATCATTTGAGTGTTTACCTGGATATATTCTGGTTTCCTCTCTTGAGTGGGGACGTCTTGATGTCCTTCAGTGGTCGATTTGAATGGTCTTTCGATCTTAGTACATGTGTCTTGGAAAACAATTCTGGGAGCATCTGCAGACATTATACAGGTGGGGGACATCCGGCGAGTTATCTTCATCATTGTATGTCGACATTAATTTGACTAGTCACTTTGATTTAATCCTCCTTCATGGTAATCCTTTCTTCAAGGGTGAGGGACAGATTCTCATGGTAGTGGATATGGGACATAGATGACCATGAATTTATTCTTCTATTTTTTGGAGATTCTCAGGGTAGGTAACTGCATGTTAGTTGAAGAGGTGCACTAATTTAGAATCTCTCTCTAGTTTTGGTTATACACTCTATCAGGCACAGTGTGGGATGCCTTAAGGTGGGAACCATCTTCCATCGGGTCTCCTCCCACTTCATCAATTCCTGTGTGATCTGTTGGATTTACATTTACAATGGTCACTGAATCATATTGCATTGGGGGTGGTGTAACCATTTCTGAATGGTTGGAATGTATTATAAAATGTTTATTGGATTTTCTCTTTCATTATGTGGTATTATTCGGGTTTCTTTGCAATAATCGACACAATGGGTGTCCTCGTCTGAACTTGTGACACGTCATTATCTCGGAGGGTGCGAACGGTGAGAGGGGGTGGAATGGGTAACTCCAATGTCGATAGTTCATCCAAGATGGTGCAAGAAATATGTACACTATGAGATTATTTGAGGTTAAAATTGCACCATTCTTTCGTTATGATGTTGTTCCTATTCACCTGTGGTATTGCAAGAGAATTTTTATTTAAAAATTCTTCTGGACCTATGGGATGGGGTTGTACCCATATCACTGTGTTAGCCATCGATATTTCCACATATTCAATTTCATGCACTCTTGTATGGGTGTTATCCAAATATGGAATTGGTCTTTGAAAAAGTCTATGGCCTTTTGAAGATATTATAACTTCTTGATGGTTGGCTTCCCTGAGGCGGGAAGCTTGTTGGATGTTTCTGGTCACCTGACTGAGAAGTGCTTCAATGGAATGATCCCTCTGGCCCTGATGATTTTGGGACCTACTCTAGGTACGTTTCTGTTCATGATCTCATCATTTTTGATCTGGGGTTTCACATCATGGTAGCTTCTTGGTGATTAAATTGAATGATTTCATTTCAAATGAGCCCTGTTGAACGGGTTGTGGGGTTAAGTTAAAAGATTCATGTTCTCCCCACCAATCAATGTGAAATCCAGCCGGGGGAATTTCCAACGAGGTTTTTCAATTAATTTATTGATTGGAGGAAAACCAATTCATGGTTCTTATTCGGCCTTTCTGATTATGGTTGCCTTGCTGTTAGGAGGGAAACCAGTTCGATTAGATGGCGAAGCTCTGCTATTGTGCTGACAAGGTCATCGTTCCCTTCATAGTGTAGGAATTTTTCATTCAACAGTCAATATGTATTCCATATGTTGGGTTGAATTTCATGCATTCATTCCCCCAAAAATTATACAGGCATGTCAATGTGGGGTGTTATTGTAGGCTAATAAATCACTGCTATATTTTCCCTTTCTAGTTCTCTTCTCATAAGAACATATCATGATATTGTCCTTCTGAAGTCTCCTCTAAATGATCTGTCCATCTAGAATTCTTCTTAATAATTTCTTTCCAAGAAAACAGGCTGGTGGGAGCCTTATAGATTTGATGATACCGTGAGGGTGGATCCATGGATGAGCATGTCCTAGGCCACCCTCTTGTTGAGAAAGAACATCAATCATTATAAATGGAGTGCCCAGTGTGTCTTAACCCTTTTGGAACACCACTATAGAAGAGGGAATTATAACTTTTGGTCATTAATGAGGAGGTCCTTCTTTCCATTATGAATTTTGATATAGGGGAGGACAATCACAATTGGTGCTGCAATGGTGAGGGATACTACTGCAACTTGATGTCTGACCATATAAAATGTCATTGTGGTGTATACCCTAGGTAGAACATATAGGGTGGGCTATAGAAAGGGTAGGATTATCTTGATTCTATATGTTACTTAGATGAGGACCTTCACCACAACCATCATTGTGGTGAGTTCCACCCCAATGACCGTCATAATGGCGACGACTACCATCATGACTTGATACCTAGTTCTAGGGAGAATTTATCTAGTGTACATCAAGGTGAAGTCCTTACGGATGTAACAAAATGAGTGGAGGACCTTCTCATTTCATGGTGATCCCATTTGGATGGGTTTCAGAGAAACGTTCATTGTGGGGATGGATATCATTTTAATTGTCATCATGCTGAAGACTACGATCATGACATGATGTATGACTATAGGGAGAAGCATATATATCGGGTATACCCTGGGGAAGACCTTTAGGGAAGACGAAAAAAAGGGGAGGACCTTCATAATTTAGGATCTTCTGGATGAGGGGAGGGTTTCCCCGATCCACATCATTCGATAGGCTCTAGTGATCTATAATTCTTGACCCACGGAGTTAGCCCTCCAGGGTGCTCTATGGAGGACCTTCATAGCTGCTGGTAGTGAAATTACGGGGATGACTTTCATAACATCTACTACCACTTCCATAATATGATAATGGAATTATAGGTTTTTTATCCTTTGTTGATATATATTTGGGGGCATCCAGAACACCACATTCCAATATAGCAGGATCAAGTATGTTCTCATCATTTTCAGATTTCCATTGGCACTCGTCATTCTTGTGAACTCTCTTTTGGGTATTTGAGGCCATCTATCAATCGTAATGGCCTTCATATACTGTTCCGTGCCTTTTTTGGTCCCATGATTTCGTCAAGATATGCTAAAGGTTATATTGAGTTTTAAAAAAGATATATGCCTTCCATGGAGCAGCCCCCACATTGGACAGACGTCCCGTAGTTGGAACATGTATATTTTCCCGATCTAGTTGTTTTTAAATTTCAATATATTTTGGTCAACCCTCCTAGACCGGAGTAGGGATGCATAAATACTCCAGAGTGACTAACTCATTTTGTGATTAAGTCATTCAGTTCAAGGAAATTGGGTTATGGGGAAAATTTCTTTCCTTTGTAGCTGATACAATGATATCAAGGCATGTTTGGAGGATATGATCAGGAATGGTAATTTGATCATCAATAATTTTCTAGATGTGAGGAGATACATATTGTGATGGATTGGAAATGAATCCCCCATCTGATGTCAGGTTAGGAGTTTTTTCCTACTCTGGTCCACTATGAGTTTCTAGTAGATACTTGCAGTTCTCTTGTGTTGGGATAGAGGAATGAGTATGTCACCAATTATCTTCTTCAATTACCACTGTATTTTACTGGTATTATTCATATGCACGAGTAGAGATTTTCATCCCCTAACATTCCATTGTATTCTTCTCACGGGCTTTGTATGAATATGTTGGAATTTGAATCTGCTCGTATTTAATTACCGCAATATTTGGATTGCGGGACTAAAATTAATTGGCATGTATTTTTGATTGCATGTAGTAGATTGACACTCTAATTTGATGGTGGTATTGGGGTGAATTGGCAGATATATGTATCTTCTTGTAGCTTTCTACTCTGTCTGCATGGCGGAACCAATGAGCTCTAATTGGAATGAGCCTATTCTCGTATTGTGCCACCCTATTTTTGTGGTGAGGTAGAGTGGGGACAACAGAGTCATGTGTCAGCCCTTTTAACGCATCCATGTTAGTATTAAGAAGCTACTCCTATAAAATCATGGTGATATCATGTTCCTATATATGTATTCTCTCCCTTGGAAGGTATCCCGGGGGGACCAAGTCTCCTAGACTTTTTCTGTTTTCCTCGGCATAAAGTTCTCCTTGGTGGGAGGAGGCTTGGCCTTCCGGTGTTAGCAGAGACACTCTCTAGAAGTGTCTCATGAGTAGGACCCCATTGTAGTTATTGTGAAGTTTTTAGTATTGACTTCATAGGCCTTCCTATGATATGGGAGGTACTCATTGCCGCATTCTAAGGACAATCTCTCAGAATAGTTTGAAATGACCACTGGGGATGCCTTGCACTGGGGTATTGGGAATGACAGAAGATGTGGCCGGAGGACCTTTGCAGACTGTAGGGCTTGTCTGGTAGCCTCCATCGTGGGGAGAGTACCATTTCAGTGGTACTCTATGATCATCTTATTGGATACCGAGCGTTGAAGATGTTATGTAGCTTAGGGGGTCCTACTCTTTGATGAGGCCCCGACTACCTATGGGATTTCTGATGTGTGTGTGTGGACGGAGCATTGGGAAGACATTTTTATTGAAAATCACTCTGCCGAAACCTGAAATATACACATATGAAAAATAGACCACAAATCATTGTCAATTTATAATTACATTGATCATATGAATATTTTGTGATTCAACATGTTCTCCTTACCCATTTATTTTATAGTGGGGTGAAGGGGCCTGAGTTAGGTGAGACTGCCACCATGGTTAAGAATTTATTTCGGGTTCACCATTTTTGTTGCACCTCCGAGGTGGAGCGTTTGGTGCATAAAGAGGAGAAAAAATGTTCGGACATGCAATATCCTTTTTTTCGTGGGGGTAGAACCGCAACCTTGGTTATGGATTCACGTTGGGTTCACCATTTTTGTTTCGCCTTCAATGTGGTGTGTTTACAGGAGGTGTGGACATGGTTGATTAGGATATTCAGCCGTCCCTCTTTCTATTGATGTACATTCTCGTTGAATTCACCATTCCTTTGTTTTTTCCAATTCAGTGTCATTATCCTTTAAATAAGGATGAAATAACTATGCATGGACAGCTAGTCCTAGTGAGCGATTGCGTGCGGGTTATGAACTCAAGAATTCAGTCCTTTCTAATGTATCATTTTCAGATGGACTCCAATAGGTTTTTTCGTGGATCCAAGAACACCCAATGGTCTTGGTATCCATGATTCATGGAAATTCATTCCAATGGCTAGCATACGTCAGCTGAATATTTGTCCAATGACCCTTAAGGACTCCATTGGTTGATAGAATAGGAGGTTTGGATCACTACACCCTTCCAATAGAGTATTGTTAACTGTTCTGGGTCCCTCTTATAGATTTATGTCGAGTACATATGTTCTGGAATCCATGTTTCCTTCTTGGCTAGTGTGTCATTGGGCTACCCTTGGTTTGAATGGTCATCTTAAGCATGCATATATGTGATGCTACGGAGGTGTTGCTAACTATAACCATATTACAAAGCACACTAGAGTTTATCGTCATCAATGGGGTGATATAAGGTGACTTGATGTTGGGATCAATCTCACAAGGAGGGCTTCCTATGTACCTTCCGGAGAGGAATTATAACCCATATAGTTTAGATTATGTTGTCCTTATGCATTGAAGCTTCTAAATTGAGATACATGATTCAGTGTACCTATATGGGTTGAAACCCTATTGAGCACAGGCCTTCAAGTAGGTTTTCTAAAAATCCAATTTTTATCAGGAATTGGTGTTCAAATAGTTTAGAATCATGTGGATTTTGTAATACTCAACAACCATAAACCCACATGATCCATGATTTTTTTGAGAAACAAGATAATCTGAAATATTCAACAATTCTAAAGCCTCCCCCACTGTTGGTGGGGGAGGGAGAGGCCGTGGTGGAAGAGGTTGGGGAAACAGTTCTTGAGGGGTCTTGAGCTATGATCCTCTCCATTTGTGATGAAATTAATGGTCACACGGCCCGACCATAGATGATTAGAGACTTAACTCAGTGAGGGGGCCACCGAGAATGTTCTTGAAATGGGAGAAGTTTCACCCTCGCCAATAGGGGGAATGAACATAATCCCTTCGACTTATCATTATCCATATTTGAATGGAAAAGAACATGATCACCATTAATCCTAAGAACATGGAGGTTCATGTCAATGTCACATGGTTGGGCTCCAAATTACCATTGTAATTTGTCCTCACAATAATTCCTGAAACCTGCACCTTTGAAGGGAGGGCCTTCATGACTCCACTTACCGTGGGCATGTATACTCATGGGGGTGCGTTGATGCTCTCAATGGTATGAGCATATGAGTCTAGCGGCATTCGGGGAGTCTTTTTCCATATGTTGGTGGATTGGTTAGTGGAGGGACAATGTAGGACTGGATAGTAGTGGAGGGGTGAGGTTGGAACCAATGGAAACAATAACCAAAAGCACCCCATTTGGCCTACTGGGTATGAATATATGGTATGAAACTTACCATTCTGTGTTGGGTTATATCAGCATACTGATTTGGTACACGATGCCATGTTCAGTATGCATAGCGGTACACTACACGCACTACCATACTGAAAGAGTGTTTGGGGTGGTTATCCCTTGAACAAAGTTTATCCATGAGAAGTATATGGTCCCCAATTCACATGATAGGTTCTTAGATATGTTTTTATTATTAATCAATTCCCAAATTTTATGGTTCACAGCTGGCTTTACCCATAGATAAAATGGTTCGCGGTTTGTGCTTCACCAATGAAACAAAACAAAAGCCTAAGTGCAATCTCTATGTCTCCCTCAAATATTCCTCACCTATCCTTCCCACTACCTCTCTCCATCTCCCTACATGTGTCTGCCATACTTCTACTATGATCTTTTGATAGATCATCAGAGTTGTAATGTCCTTTTTGAAAACGACACTGTTTGTGGAGGACTATTAATGAAATATCCTTACCCGCAGAAGAGTTGGTCAGCCGATGTATTTATAGGATTTAGATCATGATTATACTTTGTGGAACCCTTCCCGTTTGATTTTTTTCAATCCATTGGGTTCATTGTATGGTCCCCGAACTAGCCTTATGTGCACAACTCCTTCGGTTGACATGATTTGCATTTTTCCTTGTTCACGGGTCATTACCTCGTGGACTGGCAGTTCACGGATTGTCTCACATACCTAGAGGTTCATGATCAATATTCTTCGCATTCCATTCATAGTGATGGTATGATGGCTACTTAAAATCCATGAAAACATGAATATAACCTAGTTTGTTTAATGAATTGCAACTCAATTTGAGTCCCCAAGCCTTCAAGGACATGTAGAAGCACGTTCTACATTCTACAACGAATTTTTTGGGGGATTTTCCCCTGTTGGAGTAATTTTCAGGACCCAACAGTTTTCTTTGAAAAGAAGACCACATTGAAAAATCTACATGTTTCCTACTAGGAAATGATGAAACTAATGTCTTCAGATTAAAGAATGATCTCTGTGGAATGAAATTGGCACAATAGGTGTGGCACTCTATACTAGATTAATACCTCAAAAACTGTGAATTCAAAATAGTATGAGTGGATCAAAATATCTATATAAAGAATATCAGAAGGATCAGTTTGTGGTATTCGCATACATTGATGATATTATTTTTTTGGAAGCATGTAGGGATCATTGGATGAATACTCCAATCACATGAAATGGAAATTTTAAATGTCAATGATTGGGGAAATATTATACTTATTAGGGGTTCAGGTGAATCAAAAGAAATAATAAACTTTTTTATCTCATGAAATTTATGAAATAGAGCTACTGAAGAAATTGTATATGCCTGATTTCAAAAAAAACGGCCACACTAACTGTGGTTGGAACAAACTCAAAAATCACGAGGATGAGAGTGTTGTGGATCCCAAAATTTCTGTTAGGATCATTGGGAGCATAGTATAGAGGATAGGGACATGACCAGATATTGACTTTTAAATATTCTTTTTGGCCCGTTTTATGAGTAATCTTATGGATGAACATATAGCCATAGTGAAAAAAATCAAGAGGTACATTCAAGGTACTCATAAATATGGGTATTAATTTTCTGTACAAAAAGAGGGTGAACTGTCAGAATTTTCAAATCTTGAATGGGATGGACATGTAGTGGGTTAAAATTTAACTAGTTTAGGAGAATTCTATATTTGGATGAAATGTCTGGGTAGTTTGAGAAAAAATAGGAAAGTATATCACTTAGTACTACTAAAATTGAATATATATCTGCTACTAAGCTATTCACTTTTATAGATTGGATGAAGCAGCATCTAACTGACATAGGTGATGATATGAAACAACCAATGGTGATTTACTCTTATAACTCAAACTCAATTGATCTTATGATGAATCATATTCACCAGTATCATATGAGAAATTCAAATATCTGATATAACATCATAATGACTAAATATGAAGAATATGTTATCAAAATGGACCACGTGTGAACTAATGGGAATGTAGCTGATATTAGGTCCAAGCCACTATCAGTGGATGTGCATGAGAAACATAATTTGAACCTTAGTGTTCATTCAATCCTAGAGATTGAGCAAGTTACATATATTCCTCTCTCCTCAGTTGTTTTAACTATTTTATCCATTTCTCTATGTGATGCAGATGGGGGATATATGATCTAGGTGGAGTCTGTTCTGATCTCTACAATGGTTAATTATCTGTTTTTGAGTGTAATTTCAAAGGGGGAGAAAATAATAAATTGAATGAGGAGAATAGAGTGTCGTGAGTTTGCTGTATCTAGTTGAAAGAAGATTGAGTGAATAGAGAATATAGAAAATGTTTCATTGGGTAAAAAATGTTGCAATGGAGGAGACTGATGACTTAAGAATGTAGAAATTCATAGAATGTGATGTTAGAAAACATTATTGTGTGATGATAAAATAGTTAGAGCCTTTATTTAAACACAAGAGAACACATTTCATGTCTTCCCTCTTGTTTTCTATACTAACCATTGTTCTTGTAGACTTAGAGTGTTTGCTGATTTTATTCATGCCGATCAGGTATTGATAGAGACTAGTACTGTAATTGAATTTACCTATAGATTTCCGAAAACACAATGGGGTATATTATTGGAACATAGGATGTTCAATGCTGGAAATGTTATATAGTTTCTGTTTTTTTTCAGTCCTCTCATGGAATAGTTGGGATACTGCAAGGAAATGGATTATACAGTTCTACCCAAAAGCAGTAATGAAGATGGGATTTAAAATATTCATTTCATGAAGAAAGGGTTTGAAATTGTCATTTATTGAATAAAAATGTTTTCATATGGTTTGTTTCATGATTTTCAGAGGTTTCATGATCGGAGTCAGATTTCTCTGTGATAAAGAGTTTTTTTTTGTTTTTTGTCGTTACTGCAATATGTTGCGATTTTGAAGGGTGTTGAGAAGGGCTTTGTGGTCAGTGGTGGTGTTATTATCCATCATTGATGGAATGAATTTAGAATTTGATGGGTTCTAACAAGGGTTTTTACGGATGACTCTATGGTTATTATTATCACTGTGAATTGAGAATTTCCATGACTGATTGCGAAGGGAGGAGCTCCGCGAGGAATTTTTTAATGATTCGGAAATTATGAAAAGAGGTAGGGGAGGATTTAGAATGGTCGATCCTATAAATATGATGTCACTCAACTTTTATTGTGTAGATTTTTTGAAGATTAATCTCAAAACTCTTTGAGATCACAAATAGCTTCACGAACAAGGATTTCTCTCTAAGATTGAGCATCATAAAGTGACAAAAAAGTCTTAACTGATGTTCAATGATTTTTTAATGGTGCTCCATGATTACTGCGTATTCTGTATTGACACATAGTGATTATCTATTGTTTTTACACAATGTCAATGATTATTCTTTAAGACCTTTTGTTCCAAAAGGAAAAAAAGCATTGCAAAGACTGTTTTTTTCGCAATGGAAAGGGTTCTTCACGAAGATGTGTGGTTTGAAAAGGGGCTTCTTGAAGAATTTATTTTATTGTTTAGTTTAAGGGGATAATGATTTCAAAAGAAATAAACTCAGTTATATGATATAATATGATTCTCATGCTATGTTATAGGCAATGGTTTTCAAAATCCTTGAAATGACATTTTGGTTGATTAAATGAGTGAGGATTCTCCAAATATAGTGAGCTAGGGGAGATAATGGATGTGTTTCATGGGAAGAAGTGATCCATCCCTAATCCATTTTAAAGCTACTTAGAATGGCCTAGAGTGATAACGGCCTAACCATGTAATCCACACCCAGAGATGATTATTGGTTTTTTGTTTGACCCACACACTATCGGTGTATTATACATACACATATCCCTTTGTAAAGAACCATGTAAAATAGTTGTTCCCTCACTTTCCATGCATTTTTATGACAGTTTAAATAGTTTTATACAAATTTGGGAACATGATTGATTAGTTTAAAAGAAAAACATGACACCCTAATTCACCCCTCATATCATAGAGTGATCCAAGGTCCTTCAACAATGTATTTTTAAAAAAATAAAAAACCATGATTCATTCAGTATTAATGTTCCAAATGTTTTATGACTTCATTTTATTTGATAAGACTAATTCAATGATATTTTTTCTACATATTATATAATGTATCTATTGGATGGGAGACATAGCTACTTCCAGTGTCTGAGTCACTGTTTCCGCCCTGACAATCTACCAGAAAATGGGAGTCAATTTACGACAAGGATGAGCTACTGCCAAAGGGGAGTCACCACTAGATGAGTCCCCTACTAGTGGCGAGTCACCAATATCTTTTTATTAAATTTTCTATCAAAGGACACTTGTGTGAATTGAATAACAAATATATCAATTTTTCGATAGTTCAACAAGTCATCAAGACGTTGAAAAAGATCACCTGAGGATTGTAGAAATCCTACAATAGAAATTGATATGTATTCACAAAGGATATCCCACTTTGATATAGACCAATAGATAATATAGACATTTTATATTACTTGTTAGTAATGAAAAAAACCTTCAATGGATTGTGTGACTAGATTATGTAATTATCAAGATGATGTTGATCCACATTCTGTGAATATCAATGAAATAGAAGAACCAAACACATTATAGAGATTGATTGAGACATCACCCATAGATCAACCGAAACACACCTATAGAATTCTATGATCATCTCTTATCCTTTAGTTTTCCTTAAAAACTAAAAAACTCCCCGTCAATGCAAATATGAGAATTAAGAATATAGGAAACACATCATACTGGGATTTTTATATTATTATTTTCCTAGTCTATTTTAATTTTGACCCATGAGTTGTTTTCATGTTGTCCAATACACAACGTCTCATGCACATTCCTAGAGAATAATTTTTATTCTATTCTTCCTCAATCTATTTACCACTCTTTTTATGGAAGAGTTCCTTTTGTGAAGTTTTCTATTTTTACATCCCATGAATAATTGTTGAAGATTCTTCTTAGCCTAGACAACCATTTTCTATTGAATTTATACTTTGTCGAGGTTGTGGAATTATATGATTATATATATAATCTTCTTGCCAATGAGTGATTTCAGTGTGTGGGGGATTAAGATTCACCTTGAGCCTGAACCACTTTTTATACCATTAGGTCACTTTGTTATTTATTTTTTTAGAATCTTATTCAATATAACATTTCATTAACCCAAAAAACAATTATTTTGATAAATATAATTAAATAGTGTTTTTTTTATGTTTCTGCCTATGTAAATTGTGTTCGAAAGGAAAGGTATTTCAAACATATATATTATATCAGACCCAATCACTCTTCAAGAAAACTTTTAAAATGATTGATCATATATCAATATGTTTTTTTGATTAATGTGCCGGTTTATTTTTTATATGGGTTTTTATTTTAGTATATTTTATTACCAAATTCATTATTGGGAACTCAATTCATCCACTATTGTGTTACAAACTCCAACCAAAAAATATACTCATCAAATAATTAGATGTTATGCCCCCTATTTTTTAATTAGTTATGATACAATTGCGTCAATAATATGTTTTGGGAATGAATTTGGGATAATATTTCAAATTAGAATGACTAATTTTTTAAAAATACCTTCATAAAAATTTTAGGGTCCATCATCTAGAAGAAATAATATCTCAACCATTATTATAATACATATAAAACTGAAATATAATTACACAAGATACTTGAATTGGTTTTATATCAATTCATAAACTTTTATATATTGGATACTCTCTTAAATAAGGATTCTCTACTATTCCAACTACATGTTATAGCACATAGTCTATTGATTCAAATTAACAACAAGAGAATAGTAGAGAATATTGTATTGGAAAAAATGTTATTTGTGATGGGGTAGGTTACATTCACAAATAGTTTATTGATAGGTTTTATTTACATGGAGACATTATTCCCATTGAAAATAACTACTTATTTGTGACAATAATATGAGTATTGTCAAGAATGATTTGGCGTACAATCCTCGCCAAAAAACATGAGCGGTATTTGTGTTGGGTGGTTACACCCATTGAAAATAACCATATGTGGGTTTGAATATTTGGGACTATATATATCACTTATCAGAAATAAAATGTCGTTATAAATGTATTTGTGTAGGGTCCCATTGATAATACCTTTTTAAATGTCACTGTAAATTAATAGGTTGTTTACATTTGTGACGTAACATGTCATTGTAGGACCCCGGGACACCCTGAGATGAAATGGGTGAATCAGGGTCTCAAAATTTTCATTAAAAACCCATGATTTTGTTCCCACGGTGGTAGGAACTCATTAATCATGTATGACTGATGAGAATATAAATAAAAAAACCACATGAAAATACACCACTCAACACTTTTACTTGGTTCACCGCTAAGGGAAAAGTCCAAGGAACATACGCCGACAGGTTGCTAGTCATACCTTATTTCACTAACCTTAACTTGCTATGGATTACAATGTTCAGGTATAGTCACCATGTCCCAAGCACACATACTTTAAAATAGTTCATGGATAGCTCACCGCTTCTGTCGGGATCACTCCCATTTACCCACTATCTCACTACCTTTAGAAAAGTCACACTCAATTTATAGACGTGATGCTCTCTTCAGTAGATTTTAATTAAAGACTTTGCCTCTATTAAGCAGGAGACTTTGCCTGCATCGAAGTCCTAAAATGATGAACTTGAATGAACTGAACCACTGAACCCGATATTCATAATGTGCAGACATGTTACATTGATGATTTCACCAACACCCACCCTTTGCACATAGGATCTCAATATTTCGTACAATATTTTCTTTTCGCATAGAAAATATGTCGTGAAAAAACACCCTATACGAAATCCTTAACTTTTATGTGCAGACTCCACTTTTACGTGAAACCTCCATTTTAATGCACAACCTAATATTTTCCACGCAACTTTGACTTTTTCGCGCAACATCTACTTTTACAAGAATCATATTCATTTTTGATCAAATTAAACATTTCCAAAAAACAAGTTTTCCATGCCAGATTTATGCACATCAGAACTCAGATATTCTCTATGTCCTCAACCATAACAAATGAAGGGTGTCACCTCTTATTTATAGGCATCACTGACCACTGCACACAAAACCCTATATGTCGCACAAAAATCTCATTCTTCACACAATCCTTTTTTGTGCTTGAACCATTTTTCATACACATCTTCAGATTCTTTGTTCACCTTCAGACATTTCCATGTTTCAGAGTTCCGGTCTCGAAACACCATTTTATCGAGAATACCAACATACTCTCAATATTTCATAGAAAACCAATTTAGCAGGCATTCGATGTTTTTCGCACACAACTCCAATATTTCACACAATTGATGCTTTTCCTATTTTGGTGATCTGATCCAGAAATATGTATTTTGCGCATGTTTTCAACAACCTAACCCTTTTGAATTCAAGATCCTTTTACAAAAAATCATATTCATAATTCTCAATTTGGTGGCCCAATAATTTGGAAAACACTAGTAAATGAGGCCACATTCAATATTGTTCTCTGCTTGAACTGTATGAACACTTTAATGGAAAATATTATGAACATAAAATGAGGGTTGAAAACAACCATAAACCATACTCCATTTCTTGAATAGAATGGACACGGTTCCAACAATCTACACCTATAGTATTGATTCCAATCATCAAATAAATTCAATAGAGAACCATCAACAAGACAACCTAAAATGAATGAATCAACTCATAAAACACTCTAAGACTACGTGAGGAATGCTCGGTGTAGAAAACCTGAGGGGAATCGTGAATTGGGTTCCCATGTTTTGGAATTCTTAAGGACACCCATGTTATTCTCTTACTATGTCACAGATTCATTACATGCCCGGAATTAATTCCATGAATTATGAATTCTTTCTTCTCCTATAACTGAATCCTAATATTATTACAGAAGTATAAAAATGTGCCCTTAATTTATTCATCCTCCCTCATTGATAATAAATCGAATGATCAGTATTTTTCCATTGAATAGCTGAAAAAAACCACCGGATAGTATCTCCACCATAAACATGCATGACATCCATAAATAGATTTAAAACAATTAACATAACTAGGGAGTGGGGTACATTAGAAAATAATTATTCATTGGGATGTGGCTAAACCTCGAGGTTCAACCGATATTTCCAACACAAACACTGAAAGTGGCTTAATCAGGATATCAGCCACTCGCTAATTAGTTTCCACATGATCCATTTTAATCACGCCTTACTACATAGTTTCCTTGATAAAGTGATATCTGTTCTCTATATGTTTTGTATGGGAGTGATGAAAATGAATCTTTAGAAGATCAATTGAAATATTATTATCACAGTAAATCACAAATGGTTTTTTCACCTCATCACCGATATCCCTTAGTTTTTTATTCATCAATATTAGTTGATTTCAAGCCTTTGTAGAAGATATATACTCAGATTTATCAGTACTAAGAGAAGTACATTCTTGTTTCTTGATCAATCAGCCAACAAATTTACTACTAATATAGAATGCTCCACCACTGGTGGACATTCTGTCCAATACATCACCAGCCCAGTTAGGATCAGAAAATGATGATAATTCACTATCCTTTCCTACAACAATGTATAACCCATAATTATGAGTACCTTGAATGTACCTCATGATTCTTTTTACTGACTCTATATGATCCTCCATTGGATTACTCTGAAAGCATGCCACTAGACATGTTGCAAAGACAGTATCTTGTTGTTATTCTATTAATTACAGTAGGCTCCCAAATGATTCTCCTTTACATGGTGGGATCAATAGAGGTCCCATCTTCATGCTTTCTATGTTTGCTTCCAACTATATTAGGAGTTGACAATGGTTTAGTGTTATGAATATTAAATTTCTTCTACAACTTGCTTGTATACATTTCTTGAGAGATGAAAGTGTAATGATTATTTTGAGTCACATGTAGCCCCATGAAATATTTTAGCTCCCCAATCATTGACATTTCAAATTCTGATTTCCTGTTATTGGAAAATTCGTACCCTAATTTCTACCTGCAGCACAAAATATAATGTCATCATCCTAAACTAGAACCATGAACTTATATTTCAGAGAAATATTCACATAAATATTTTGATCAATTACTCTTCTATTGAAATATAGCTTCTTGAGATAAGAATCCAGCCATGAATACCATGCTCGTAGTTCTTGTTTCAAACCATAGAAGACCTTATTTAGTTTACAAACCAATATTTCATCCGAACCAAGTTGGAAAACCAATGGTTGTTCGATGTAGACTTCTTCTTTGAGAAAACAATTCAAAAATATTGTCTTTACATATATTTTATAAATATTATATCCTCTTTGGGTTGCCATAGCATGAAAAATCATGATTGAATCCATCATATCTAGTGGTGAAAAATTTTCTACAACATCGACAACATTAATCTATGATTATATTTTACATACATGTCGTTCCTTGTCTCTGATAACACTTCCATTAACATAAAACATTATTTTTGAAAATACACATTGTACCAATCAAATTATGACCTTCAGGTCGCATGACTAGATCCCATGTATGATTCTTTTCAGTATTAATTAAGTCTTATTTCATGGTATTCCCCCACGATTCATACTTTTCAACTTCTTCAAATGTGCATGGTTCAACCATATATAATAATTTAGATTGTGCATTACTCCTCATTTCTCTAATTTGTGTGGGTTTAGTCCAATCCCCAATGATATTGGATTGATCAATTTCTGCTCTTCGATTCATTATATGTGGTTAAATTGAATTATCTCCAGCTATGGTTTGAACGTCAAATTCTTCTTCTAAGTCAACATCATAATGCAACTCTGGGCTATTTTGTACCCCTTCCTCTATTTCTGTATTTTCATTTATTCCATGTTCACCTTTTTATCGTCTTATATATCACCATCAAAGTAATTATTTCAAGCATTTGGATTATTGTCTTCAATGATCGTAACATCATTTCCTTCTTCAATCATCCCCTAACACTTATTGAAGCCCATGCATGCTTTTCTGTTCATTGGATATCTATGAAATATTCCTTAATCTACAATTCCACCAAACTTCCCTTTATTCCCTTCTTTATTTTTGATGATGAATTTTCTTTGGAAAACACGATGGTTTTTCAAAGAAAAATTCATTCCATACCATAATTCTTATTGTGTATTTATCTTTCTCATATACAACCCCGATCGATTTTGAATGTCCACTGCTACTCCAACAGATTCTGTCAAATAATGAAGAGAGATATGACTCTCAATCAGCATAGTCTTAGCCATGTTGTTCACTTGACGATTTCATTGCTCAACAACCCCATTTATTAGTGGAGTTCTAATAGCAGCTTCCTCATGTCGTATTCTATGTTTTTTAGATAATTCTCTACCTCAATGGATGTGTATTCCCATCCATTATCAGATCGCATACCGTTGATTGTTCATCCAATATCATTCTCAGTGATTTGGCGATAAGTTTTCTTGCAATCATGTACATGCCACTTCCTATGAAAAACCATTATACATGCCATTATACTATAGTCATCATTTTAAACAACGATGTACCAAACTCCCTGAGATCTAGAAACTTTTATCAGGCCACATACGACTGTGTAGATGAGATCAAGAATAACAGATTCCCTTTTTTCTTTGGTCGATAGGAATTACACACTAGATTTCCCCGTATACTAGCATCACATGTCTTTTCCCGTTCTCATTTTAGAATGGGAATATCCATGAGAATATTCAACTTAGTAATATTTTCCATGTATTGTTGGTTAATGTGCCCCAGACTTCGATGCAACTTGTTGTTTTCTTCTTGAACAGACAAAGAGCAAGAGTTCTCTTAATTATCAACCTGGTATTAGTTTAAATCTGTTGTGAAGCCTTTCATAAGATAATTACCCATTTTTTCTTTTATATTGTAGCATTTTTGATTTAATTTTACTATGATCCCTGAGTCACAATGTTGACTCGCACTAAATAGATTGTGGGGTAGACCGTCCACATAAAGAACATTTGTCTTCTTGAGCTCTCCATTGTCCAGAGCAGTATTTACATTGCCTTAAATATTCGATGAACCATCATTACCAAACCAAACATTTCAATCAACCTTATTTTTAATGTTGATCAATAGATCATCATTTCCTATCATATGGGATGAGCATCCAATATGTATAATCCAGGAGCTAATTCTTTTTGTATCATTGAGGGATACTTATGCAAGATCGGATTTATCGATTTTCATTTTTTATTTCCATGATATATTGGATTGAGTGTAAGACATTGATGGACTTCTAATGAATTCATCCACATAATCAGATTCATCATAAACATACACTTCTTCCAGAGGATAATAATAGTTTGTGAGAACAACATCATTTGGAGGGTGAGTATCGACCTATCTCTAAGAGTTGTATGAATATCTCTTGACGTAGGTCTGCCTGCAATACATAGATTTATGGACAATGTTAGAACAATGAAAACTGTATCCATATAAAATATTTCTTCTATAAGATGTTGGATATGAAATCAGTCCCCTTTGGTGACTTCCCAGATATTTCCCATTGAAATAGTAACATGCCTCTTCACAATATGACATGGTATGACCCAGATAGCCACAGAACTGACACATCATGAGGGCCAATATATTCTCACTTATATTTATCCTCATTTATTCTTACATAAGAAAATAATTGGGCAAAATATAATTTTTGAATGTTTTTGGATAATCATAATTTATTCTTTTAGCTATGATTGAGGGTTTTATATAGAACATCAGGAAAATGTTCACCTTGTGTATCTTTAATTTTTTATTTATTTTGGATCATTTCCATTCCAGCAATTTATATATTAAGTTCACAACTGATTCCACTCTTTCCCATACAAGCAGGACATTGATTACTCAATATTTTTCAAACTCCATCTGAACCACAATTGTCTACTACTAGTAATTCAACATCTCAGAGTATTCTAAAATTAATTTTCTTCTAATCCTCATTTCTAGTTGATTGACATTATTGTTTACTCCAAAGAGTAATAACTTCTTCCCAAGGACCATCTAATTTCTTGGACTTCTCTTCCAGTCAAGATGTAGGGTCATTTATGACCAATATTTGTTCTTTAAATCTTTGATTTAGTTCCTAAACGTCATCTGTGATTTTAATGATTGATGACTAAAATCTCAATAGTTTTTCAAGTCATTCAATTTCCTATTCAAGATCATTAACATATTCAGATGATTCATCCACAATTTTGTTCCACTTATTTCAAATCTTACATTTATTCACAAACATGTAAAAAGAATATTTAATCTGTTACATGGGATATCCATTAAGAGTAATCAGATTATCTCTTCCTTTTTTGACCAAGGGTCTAGGAATTTCCATATTAGCCTTCATGAAATCATGGTTTCTAGTTTTCAATTCTTGCTCTTCTTCTTCACTGGATTCAATGTCATCATCTTCCTATTTGAACAAAAAAATCTTCTAATGTACATTCATAGTATATTTGAAGTCTCCATTTCTCAGAAACATTTTTTTTGAGGATTCCCAATGTCTTCTGCTTCGCTCTCTTCATCATCTATCTTTCTTTGGTATTGGGAAGAAATGTGCCCAACTCTTCCACAATGAAAACATTCCTAAGGTATCTTACCATTAAATTTACCTTTTATATTCTGAAAATTGATGGAAATGATAGAAATAAATTTTTTTCCACATTATCTTCACCAATAATATCTTCTGAAATTTTCAGTTTTTCAATGGATTTGGACTTCATTTCTTTACTAACATGAGTCGTATCATTATCAGGTTTTACTCGCATATCATATGCCAATAGATTACATAGAATATAATCAAGTGATTGTTTAGATAGATCTATTTATTAATGGGTCGACACATTTGAATTGTACAAAGGTGGAAGTCTTCTCAATATTTTCTTTATGATATCAATGTCTTTGATTTTCTCTCCCTGACCTCAAATTTCTCCCACTACTTAAGTGATTTGATTAAAATATGAATCTTCATTCTCATCAGGATGTATCTTGAGATCATCATTCCTGTTATGCAGGGCTTGATGTTTTTCCTCCTTCACATTGTTTTATACTTCATAAATATTTTCCAGTTTATCCCTCACAGACGTGCTGAGGTGAAACACATAACCTTTAGATAGATCTATTCTGAACGAGCCACAATGGTAGAATTTTGAGTATTAGCATCTGCATCAATAATGTTCTTATATGAATCAGTCATAACAAGCCTTGTTGGATCAGTAACATGTATTCCATGCATAGAATCAAAGATGACTTCCAATCCAAGGGATCTTAAATGAGATCTTATTCAGTTCTTCCAAATCTGACAACTAATTCCATCTTAAAGAGGGATTCCCCTAGCGTTGAAAACATTCTCCATGATGGAAAAGAGAATATCTAGCACCAGTAACCTTTACCATCTGATCCCACTTTTAGGACCCAGGGACCCCCTAAGAGGGTAGTGGTGAATCAGGGAGTCAATTTTTTCTTTCAAAACCAAGTATCTTGGTCCCTTAGTGGTAGGAAGTCATTAAACAAGTAAGACTGATGGGAAGATAATGAAAACAACCACAAGAAAAGAAAAGACACATAACTTTTACTTGGTTCACCACTATGCGCAAAATCTAAGGAGCATACACTGAAAAGTTTCTGGTTGTACCTAATTTCACTAAACTTCACTAGTTATGGTTTACAATGTTTGAGTATAGTCACTCTTTCCCAGGTGCACTTCCTTTACAATAGATCAAGGATTGCTCACTCCGTCCCTCGGGTCACTCTTGATGACTCCCCCTGGCTCACTGCCTTTGGTGAAGTCACACTCAATTTATAAACATGAAGGTATCTTGAATTTGATTTCATTGAAGTCTTTTCCTCAACACAGCACGCGACTCTTATTGCATCGAAGTACTAAATTGATGCACATTAAAGCACCGACCGCTGAACCAGATATTTGGAATGTGCAAACTGGTTACATAGATGATTGTGTGAAACACCTACTCTTTGCATGCAATATCTCAGTTTTGTGAGCAATATTTTTTTTCTTGAGGAAACTATTTCGGGATAAAACTACCTCTATGTGCAACCTTGATTTTTACAAACATCTCCAACTTTTACGTGTAGCCTCAACATTTACATGCATCCTCAACATTTACGTGCAACTTCAGCTTTTTCACACAACATCTACTTTTATGCGCAACGTCTACATTTTGGCGCAAGATAAACTTTTCCACATAACTCCATTTTCACACACGTTATACGTGAATCAAAAATCAGATCTTCTCTAGGTATTCAACTATAATGAATGAGGGGATCAACTCTTATTTATAGTCATCACCGACCCTAACACGCAAACCCATTGTGTTGTGGAAAACACTCATTATGCGCATAATCATTTTTCCCATAGGATCCATTTATCGCACCCTTCTCTGGAGTTTTTTGTGCACCTCATGCCTTTTCCATTTTCATCATTCTAATCCCAGAATACCCTATTCTTCAGAAAACCAACTAACATTCAATATTGTTCCCTAAACCAATTTAGTGTGAAATCCATGTTTTTCGCGCTACACTCCAATATTTCATACAACTCATGCCCTATCCATTTTTCGGCATTGTAACACCCCAAGCCTCCACGGTACGCTTCTCTTTGAATAATACATTAGTGTGTGTTGTACGCAACTTTGAGTTCTAACACACACCATAACCAATCAAACAATCCGTTACGAATAGTGATACCCAATTTTGGAAATTTTATAAATCTTATCATTCATAATGGACTTCATTTTGGGATTTGGAATATCAAAATCAGCTTAGGGTAAATTTTTGGTATTTTTTTGAAAACATTCAATTTTTTATGAATAGTGAAAAAACACTGAGTTATAGTTTAAAACCGAATTTTTATTTAAATAATTTTTTATTTTATTTAAATTTAATTAAGGTCAATATACATATATATTACCTATATATGTTCAATGTAAATCATTGGAGTTATTTGAGAATAATTTTAGATATATAAAAAATTTATGGAACTTTTCACAATCTTTTACCCATCTCCTATGTGAATTTGAAAATTCACATAAAACATAATTTTACCGCTTCTATGAGTGGAATTTAAAAAATCCAAGAGACACGGTTAATATTATGGAGTAAAATGTTTTTCAATAAGATAAAAATAATTTTTGTGTATAGTAACTTTTTACTTTTATTTACCACGGTTAAAAGTAAAAAGGGTAATTAAGGGTAAAAATGATATTAATATTACCCTAACACATGTCCTAATTCTATTGGAAATGTGTATATTGGAAAAAAACAAACTTAAGAATAAAATATTATCATTTAGGACCACTTGGATTAGATTACGACATTTATTATTATTTAATTCAAATAAGAGTTAAAAGAGTTAAAAACAAGGATTAATTACTAAAACATATTTAATATAGGCCTATACATGAGATAAATTCGATTTTATATATTCATTAGAAATATAAATATATTTCCTACATAATGGTATTATTTGTATAATTTTTAGATATTAAATAATTTAATTTATTTATAGCACAATGGAGTTGTAGTAATTACCTAATTAATGAAATATTAAAATAATTGACATTATAAATATCCAAATAATTGTAATTTATGCCTTTTTTTGAATTAAACTAATTTCATAGGTTAATATGACATGTTAGAATTTATTTAATTATGTTTTTTAGAATTAATCATTCTATTATGATTTTCAAAAATATCAAATACCAAATAGTGTCAAAATTGACCTAAAAGAGTTTTTAAAACAAATATTATATTATTAATTTATATTATATTCCTAAAAATATAAGGTTCGGCCAAGAGACTTATATAATGATTTTTGTATCACTAATGGACCACTTGAGGGTCTCTTGGAAGTTTATAGTAAGATTATTTAATATATAATATAAAAATACAAAGAGACATGGTAAGTGTCAAACTAATTAACTAAGATTTAAAACTAAAAGGTAAGGTTAATAATGTGACCCAAAACTATATAAAACCTATTTGTTGAGTGGTTTTAGACTTATCCCCACCTTATCCTTTAAATAATTCACTTTGGAGCCATTATAAACCTAATATTAATTTATTATAAAATAATATTGCTAGCTTTTCCAAAGGTTCCCCTCACCTCTCTTATAAAAAGGAACTCCCCTTTCTCACTAATTAAAACATTAAAATCCTTTTGGCTTGGACAAACCCTACAGTAATACTCTTTAAACATACCTCACTTCATCCTAGAAGCCTTACATTGATCATAATGCCAAATTAATGAGCTCTTTTGACCAAATCAAAAAGATGAACCCGAAGAAGAGGTAATGTCTTCACCACACTCTTCCAAGTTCCTTTCTTCTTCAACTTATTCTTTCTTTGTTATTTCCATTATAAAATAATAACTCCATAATCTTATATATACTGTGATGTTTATTTTAAATATAGTACATCCATATTCAGTATTCTATCCATCCTTTGAATGACATGTCACCATACGTGCGTACGTACGGCTTACCATCTCCACGTCGTGGTGTAATTGTTATTCAATACGCTATTATTTGGATGGGTATAATAATGATAGGTAATTCATCTTAAAAATTAATATAACATGATAATGATTCTTTATATATTAAATAATATCCAATTTTATAATATTATAATATAAATAGAATGATATTTTCGCTCGTGTGTACGTTCGGACTACCATCTCCACGAACGCGATGAGATTAATTCCCCATCATATCCATTCAAGAATAATTCTCATTTGATGATTAAATGTAATGTTTAAGAACATTAAATCATTATGGATATGAATAAGATACAACTTATCCATAACAAACATGACTTATGTAACAAAACATATAAAGGAAAACAAGTAAGTTAACACCTGAAACGACGATAATACTAAAATATTATTAACAAAGCATTATTAGAAGTTCATATGTGATATAATAATTATGTATATGGTTCTTGAATAATTTAATAACAATGTTTTAACTGTTATACAAGAGGTTAAAATACCATAGACTAAGTAAACGTACAAGGTACGGGTTTATTTTATAATCACTTCATTATCACAGGTTGTTTATAAGTAATTATCTACTGGGACCTCTTTATCATCCACATCTATGTTTCTTAAAAATGTATTTCAAATCATTATTAATATTTTAAATAATATAGGATAAATTCATTTATACCCTTGTTGAATTTTTATAATAAGCTTATAAAGGAATCATTCTGTCATTTTCCAATCAAGGTCTTTTTTATCCTTTTCGACATAATTAAGGTCAAAATGTCATTTTTAACTTATACAGAGGGTGCGGCTATTTTCCACCATTATAAAATCGTCGACGAATCCCTTAAAAGATTATAAAAATATTTTCAATGTAAATTTTTTATTTTATAATTATGTGACTTTTAAATGATTTAAAAAAAGATATATTTCTCTCAAATAGTTTTGATTTCATCTATGTCAACATCCATTGATGGATTTTAAGCTTATTTGAAGTTTATTTATTATGATACAAAACATCCATATTTTATTGATTGTTTTGTGATATGTTTGACTATGGATGTGTTATTTTTATACCATTCATGGTTTATGGAGAACGTATTGACATTTCATATGATAGTTTTAATAAAGAATGTTTATGTTATGTTTAAACCTGTTCATATGAGGAATGCATTTGACATAATATGTGACGGGTAGAGCCCGCTATAGCTCCTCGATGCATCGGTGGGTCTAATGAGACAAAATAGTTCCATGGAGTGAGTTCTTGGGTATGTGGTTATGATATTCTGGCATTATGCATTCCAACATTATGAAAGTGGTTATTGATATTGTATGTGATTATTAAATTTTGAGAATATCTATGTGAAGAAGTAAAAGGCATTATTTAATTTTATTTCTATCATATTATGCTGATGTTCAAGTTTAAAAGGCTTTCATTTTAGTTATACATTTCATTAAATGATTATTCCTATTTAGGAAAGTTTTCTCTATATTGTTATCCTTACAGAGCATCTGAGCTCACCCGTTTCAATGTTTTAATTTTTTCCAGGATGTGAAGAAGTATTTTATGAATGAACTGCATGGATTATATGAGGGGATATGAAGACAACATTGGATAACTAGTGTCGGGGTGTTACCGTTGGTATCAGAGAAAATTTAGTACAAACCATGGAAACTAGATTTAGATAAACTTTGATTAGAGTACATAGACCTAGGATGTCCTTTGTGGATTAATATAGAAGAACATACTAGAATTTTGGTATTGTAGAGATTTTGTGAGTTGTCTAAGCCAAAAATCACTTTCTAGATACGATTAGGTAGAGGTGGCTCTGAAAAAGATGTACCTAGGGGAAAAACCCTAAAACAACGCTTTGAGCTAAACTCAAACGGGAACTGGTCCATGACAACGGTCCTTGCTGCACTCTTGGTTAAGACACTCTAGGGGGATATGCTTAGTATAATTCTCATTTTCTGTACAAACCATTATGAAGGTTTTATGAGATTATACTTCCTCAAAGAAAATATTTTTATGATTATTGATTATATCCATAAATAGTTCAATTTAGGTTAAGTGTTTTACAAGAATGGAATTGTGTATTTTGATTCATAAAATGATACAGTTTATGCAATTGTTTAGAAATGGTGCCTAGTGGATGAAATGGAAGCTGTATCAATGCATGCACTCTATGTAGGGATTTCCCTCCTGCACAAGATAATTATTGTGGAGCTGGTGATACAACTAGTGCTGATCAGATAATCACCATACTGGGACAACTCACTCAGGTTATGAATAATAACCTTACCCTTATGGAGCACCCGGATCCCCAGCATGGAGGATCAATGTTAGATCTCTTAACGAGGCAACAACCACCAACATTAAATGAAAGTAAAAATCCATTGGTAGCTGAGCAATGGATATATTCCCTTGAAAAAATATTTCAGGCATTGGGGAGTAGTGAAACGGAAAAAGATATCATAGCAGTTTACCGCCTCACCAGAGATGCTGATCAATGGTGGTCAATTATTCAAAACACGAAGGAATATGATGAAGTATAAAATATGGAATGGAGGGAGTTCGAAGATCTGTTTTTAGAAAAATAATTTCCTCGTGACAATCGAGAAAATATGGAAAGGCAATTTCTGAGTATAAGAAAAAAGGAGGAGGAAAATTTCGCAATGTATAAGGGTATCATTACATGGTTAGCGAGGCATGCATCAGATTAAATATGTAACCTAATAAGTAAGATCGATCGTTTCCTTGATGGGTTAAAACTTTTTCTCCATTGAGAATTAGTCTCATATTCTTTCTCATCGTACTATGATGTTGTCTAATGTGCTATTAAGATAGAAAAAGAATTCTCTAAGTCATATGACATTAAGGAAAAGCAAGAGAAGAATAGATCTGCTGACCACTCTAAAAATGAAAATAATGTGATGATGGGAAAAGTTGATTATCCATCCTATAGAAAATGTGGGAAGAAACACCATGGTACATTCTTGAAGGTAATGGGAGTTTGTTATAAGTGTGGTGAAAAAGGCCACCAAGCTCATGATTTCAAGGGAAAGAGAGTTGTTGTAAACATGGATTGCTATAATTGTAGAGAGATGAGAAATTATGAAAATGAATGTCCTAAGTGTCAGGGGAACTTATCTCTGAAAAGGAAAAGGTATAAAATCTAAGTATATGCAATCACTACTGCTTATGTAGATTCTCCGAATGACATGGTGGCAGGTAATTTAATGGTTTCCTCAAGTTTAGAAAATGCATTATTTGATTCTGGATCATCGCATTGTTTCATATACTCCCAGTTTTCTATGAATATTCGATATTTCCAATTTGAGTTAACATGGTATTTGTTAGTTAAAACTCCTAAGGGATGTATCATTGCAACAATGTTTTGTGAATCAGTCCCTATTAGAGAACATACATGTTCATTATCCACTGATCTCATCGTCATACCTATGATTGAGTTTGATATAATCCTCAGTATGGATTGACTTTCAGACCATGATGCGAGGATTTAATTTAAGAAGAAGGAGGATACGATTTTTTATGATGATGATAAGGAACACCTTATTATTAGAGAATAATCGTCACCACCTAATTCTTATCTAGATCCACCCTCAATAGCTCAACTAATTTCAATTATTGCAGAGGAAGAGAATGAAATGACTGTGGGTGAGTAAAGGAATGTTCAAATAGTGTATCTACCTATTTTGAATGAATATGTTGATGTGTTTCTGGAATTTTTACATGGACATCCTCCAGAATGAGAATTAGATTTTTCCATTGATTTAATTCCTGGTTCATGGCCAATATGAAAGACTCCTTATAGAATGGCCACTGTGGAATTAGTTAAACTAAAGAAACAACTAGATGAATAGATTAATAAGGGGTTTATTAGCCCTATGGTTTCTCTATTAGGATCCCTTTTCCTTTTTGATAAGAAGAATGATGGATCTATGAGGTTATGTATCGAGTACATGGAAATCAATGATATAAAAATAATGAACAAGTATCCCCTACCTCACATTGATGATTTATTTGACCAACTGCATGGATCTCAATACCTATCGAAGATTGACCTTCGATATGGATACCATCAGTTGTGTGTGAAGAAGGAATACATTCTGAAGACATCATTTTGAACCAGGTACGGGCATTAAGAGTTTACAGTAATTCCTTTTGGATCGACTATTCCACCCTCTATATTCATGGATCTAATGAATAGAGTTTTCAAGGAATACCTCCATGATTTTTTGGTGGTATTAATTTATTATATCTTGGCATACTCCAAAATCTATGAATATCATGAAAATCACTTGCACATTATTCTGGAGTCTCTTAGAAAACATGAATTATATGGGATGTTTAGCAAGTGAGAATTCTGGCGACAGGAGATTTCTTTTCTTGGCCATATTTTCCCTAAAGATGGAATCTATGGTGATCCTTCTAAGACCAAGGCAATCCATTAATGGAATGCACCGACGAGTATAACTAAGGTATGCAATTTTATTGGTTTAGTAGGTTATTATCGACGTTTCGTACATAATTTTTCCCGATTGGATAACCCATTAACAAAGCTCAGACGTAAAGAGGTTAAATTTGATTGAATAAAGAGTGTGAATAATGTTTCAATAAATTGAAGAGAATATTATTCAATTATACTTTATTGACTCTACCATCGGGGAATGATGGGTTCGTTATTTATAGTGATGCATCGAAGAAAGGACTTGGTTGTGTCCTTATGCAGGATGATAGGGTTATTTCCTATGAATCATAACAGTTGAAAATTCATGAGAAAAACTATCATACTCATGATCTCGTGTTAGTTTCTATGATCTTTTCATTGAATATATGGAAACACTACCTCTATGTTGAAAATGTGATATTTGTACTGATCACAAGAGTTTGAAATATAGTTTCTCACAAAAATAACTCAACATGAGTCAAATGCGATGGCTTGAACTACTCAAGGATTATGATATGCACGATACACTACCACATGGGGATGGGAAATAAGGTGGATGATGCTTTGAGTAGAAAATATCATGGAGTTTTGAACATGATGAGAATTGAAAGGGATCCTATTTTTATGGATCTAGTAAAGTTGGATATGGGAATCACCATGGAAGGTGAAACATCTATGTTTTTTCAAATGGTTTCCAAACCATCTTTACTAGAAAGTATTAAGATTTCTTAGACCAATGATGAAGAATTACCAAAGAAGATTACAGAAGTGAATGATGAGAGATTGAGTGACTTTGTTTATGAAGATGGAATTTTGAAATTCGGGAAGACAGTTTGTTTTCCCGATATACCTTATCTAAAAAGAGAATTTTTGGACGATGCTTATAGTTCCAATTTCTCTATGCACCATAGGAGAACCAAAATTTAATGATATTTTAGGGAACATTTTTAGTGGGACAAATGAAGCGGGAGATTGTTGAGTTTGTGTCAAGATGTATGGTTTGTCAACAAGTGAAAGCTGGAAGGCAACAACCTGGAGGAGTCATGCAACCTATTCCCATAAGTGAGGTGAAATGTGATAATATCACGATAGACTTTGTCAAGAGACTACATAAGACTCCTAGAAGTAACTATGAAATATGGGTTATTGTTGATCGTCTTACCATGTCAGCAAATTTTCATGCTATAAGAGAAGATCTACCACTAGAACGGCTAACAAAACTATATATTAATCATGTTGTGAGACTTCATGGAGTAAACCTATCGATTGTTTCTGATCATGATCCATGTTTTACTTCATGATTCTGAGAGAGTATTCAGAAATACTTGGATACTGAACTTCATTTGAGCACTGCCTACCACCCTCAAACAGATGGACCATCAGAATGAACTATTCAAACATTATAAGACATGTTGAGATCATGATCACTTGACTTTTAGGGTATGTGGGATCAATATTTACCTCTGATTGAATTTTCCTAAAACAATAGCTTCCATTCAAGTATTTGGATGGAGCCATATGAAGAGTTGTACAGAAAGAGATGTCGCACACCAACATGTTGGGATGACATTGGTGAAAGAAAACTTGTAGGCCCAGAACTGGTGGAGGAAACAATGTAAAAGGTAAAGGTAATCCAAAACCACATCAATGCAACTCAATGTAGGTAGAAGATCTATTCTGATAACTGATGGAAGGATTTCGAATTTCAGGTATGAGATCGTGATTTCTTGAAGGTATCTCCATGGAAGGTAGTTATACGTTTCGGTAAGAAAGGTAAATTGAGTCCCAGGTACATCGGACCTTTAAAAATTCTAGAACGAATTGGTGTTGAAGATAATTGTTTGGAAATACCGCCAAGTCTCTCCAAAGTTCACGATGTGTTCCACGTATCATTGTTGATGAAATACAGGCCTAACCCAATGCATGTGCTCAAATATGAGGTATTAGAACTGGAACCCGATCTGTCTTTTTGCGAAGAGTCCATCAGGATTCTTGATACGGGAGAACAAGTGCTGAGAAACTAGACGACTCGTCTGGTAAAAGTTCTATGGAGAAACCATAAGATGGAAGAGGCAACGTGGGAACCCGAGGAACTCATGATGAAGAACCACCCAAGTCTTTTCATGAGGTAGTATTCTAGATATATCGATGATGAAATTATTTGAAGTTGGGGAGAATTTGACACCCCAAGCTTCCATGATACACTTCTCTTTGAATAATAAAGTAGCGTGTGTTGTACACAACTTCAAGTTCTAACACACACCACAACCAATCAAACAAGTCGTTATGAATAGTAATACCCACTTTTTGAAATTTTATAAATTTTATCATTCAAAAGGGACTTCATTTTTGTATTTGGAATATTTAAATTATCTTAGGGTTAATTTTTGGTATTTTTCTGAAAACATTCATTTTTTGATGAATTGTGAAAAAACACTGAGTTATAGTTTAAAACCAAAATTTTTATTTAAATATTTATTTATTTTCTTTAGATTTAATTATAGTCAAAATATATATATAATACCTATATAAGTTCAATGTAATTCATTGGAGTTAGTTTATAATAATTTTAGATATATAAAAATTATATGGAACTTTTCATCATCTTTTACCCATCTCGTAGGTGAATTTGAAAATTCACATAAAACGTAATTTTACCGCTTCCATGAGTGGAATTTAAAAAATCCAAGAGACACGGTTAATATCAAGGAGTAAAATGTGGTTCAATAAGATAAAAATAATTGTTGGTGAATAGTAACTTTTTACTTTTATTTACCACGGTTAAAAGTAAATAGGGTAATTAAGGGTAAAAATGATATTGATATTACCCTAACACATGTACTAATTCTACTGGGGAAGTTTATCATGACCAAAAACAACCTTATAAATAATATATTATCATTTAGGTCTACTTGGATTAGATTAGGACATTTATTATTATTTAATTCAAAGAAGAGTAAAACGAGTTAAAATCAATGATTAATTACTAATACATTTTTAATATAGTGTTATACAGAAGTTAAATTCGATTTTAAATTTTCATTAGAAATATAATGAGATTTCCTACATAATGGTATTTTATTTATAATTTTTTGACATTATATAATTTAATTTATTTATGACACAATGGTGATGCAGTAATTACATAATTAATGAAATATTAAAATAATTGATATTATAAATATCCAAATGAATGTAATTTGAAACTTTTTATGAATTAAACTAATTTTATAGGTTAATATGAAATGTTAGTATTGATTTAATTTTGTTTGTTCGAAGTAATATTTCTTGTTATGATTTTCACAAAAATCAAATACCAAAATGTGTCAAAATTGTCATAAAAGAGTTTTTAAAACAAATATTATATTAATAATTTATTTTCTATTCGTAAACGTCTATGGTTCGGAAAAGTGACTTATATAATGATTATTGTGTCCTTAATGGACCACTTGGGGGTGTCTTGGAAGTTTATAATAATTTTATGGACTATATAATATAAAAATACAAAGAGACATAGTAAGTGTCAAACTATTTAACTAAGATTTAAAACTAAAAGATAAGGTTAATAAAGTGACCCAAACCTATCTAAAACCTATTGGTTGAGTGATTTTCGAACAATACCCACCGTAAAATTTAAATAATTCACTTTGGAGCCATTAGAAACCGAATATGGTTTTATTATAAAATAATATTTCTAGCTTTACCAAAGTAGCTCGTCACCCCTCGTATAAAAACGCACTCCCCCCTCTCACTAATTCACACATTCAAAGCTTTTTGGATCGGCCAACCCCTGCCCAAATACTCTCTAAACATCCCTAAATTCAACATAGAAGCCTTAGTATGATCAGAAATCCAACTTAAGGAGTCCTTTTGACCAAATCAAAAGAAAGAACCCGAATAAGAGGTTATGTTTTCGCCACCCTCTTTCATGTTACATTCTACTTCAACTTATTAATTCTTTGTTATTTACATTATAAAATATTAACTCTATTATTTTCTATATACTGTGATGTTATTATAAATATGGTACAACCATATTCAGGATTCTATCAATCCTTTGGATGACATGTCACCATACATGCGTACGTACGGCTTACCGTCTCCAGGTCGTGGTGTAATTGTTATTCAATACGCTATTGTTTGGATGGGTATAAAAATTATGTGTAATTCATTTAAATAAGAAATATAACACGATAATGTGTCTGTATATTTGATATAAAATCCAATTATATATTATTATAATATCAAAACAAATATATTGTCTCTCATGCCTACGTACAGACTACCATCTCCATGAACGCGATGAGATTCATTTCCCATCATATCCATTCAATAATAATTATCATTTGTTGATTAAAAGTAATGTTTATGCACATTATATCATTCTGGATATGAATAAGATACACCCTATCTATAAAAAACATGACTTATGTAACAAAACATATAAAATAAAATGAGTAAGTTAACACCCGAAACAATGATAATACTAAAATATTATTAACAATGCATTATTAGAAGATCATATATGATATCATAAATATGTATATGGTTCTTTTATAATTTAGTAATAATGTTTTAACTGTTATACAGAAGGTTAATGTACAATCGACTAAGGAAAATTACAAGGTAATGGTTTATTTCACAATCTCTTCATTATCTGAGGTTGGTTATATATAATTATCTACTGGGACCTCTTTATCATCCACATCCATGTTTCTTAAAAATGTATTTCAAAGCATTCTTAATATTTTAAAGAATATGGGATAAAGTCATTTATACCCTTATTGAATTTTTATAGGATGTTTATAATGGAATATTTCTGTCGTTTTCCAAACAGGGAACTTTTTATCCTTTTCGATAGAATTAAGGTAATAATGTATTTTTTTAACTTATATGGCGGGTGCAGACATTTTCCGCCGTTATAAAATCATCAAAGCTTCCCTTAAAATATTATAAGAATATTTTCAATGTAAATTATTTATTTTATAATTATGTGACTTTTAAATGATTTAATAAAAATATATATTTCTCTCAAATAGTTATGATTTCATCTATGTCAACATATGTTGATGGATTTTAAGCTTATTTGATGATTATTTATTACGATACCAAACTTAGATATTGTATTGAAGGTTTTGTGATATTTTTGAGTATGTATGTTTTATTTTTATACCATTCATGGTTTATGTAGAATGTATTGACATTTTGTATGCTAGTTTTAATATGAATATTTTTGTTATGTTTAATCATGTACGTATGAGGAATGCATTGGACTTAATATGTGACGGATGGAGCCCGATATAGCTCCTCGATGCATTGGTAGGTATAAAGAGACAAGCTAATTTCTTGGCACGAGGCCTTGAAAAAATCTTAATTGTAGTATTGGCAAGAGGCCTTGGCTACGTGGTTATGATAGTCTGGCATTCTTCATTCCATCATTATGAAAGTGGTTATTGATATTGCATGTGATTATTCGATTAGTATATTATCCATGTGAATAAGTAAATGTGATTATTTCATTTTATTTCTACCATATTATGCTGATGTTCAAGTTTAATAGGCTTTCGTTTTAGTTTTACATTACATTAAATGTTTATTCTTGTTTATCAATGTTTCCGCTATATTGTTATCCTTACAGAGCATCGGAGCTCACCCCTTTCAAGGTTTTATTTTATCCCATGATGTGAAGATATATTTTATGAATAACCTACAGGGATTATATGAGGGGATACGAAGACATGATGTTCGTGTAGTTTTTTACTTTATTATGTAATGTAAGACTTATGAATATATATAGTGTTTCCAAGACTACTAATCTAATCTATCCTTTGAGACTTGATCGTTTGTGATCATGCCAATGTTATGTAATAATGCACTGACTCTGCGTAACTAGGGTCGGGGCGTTACAGGTGATCTGATCCTGAAACAAGTCTTGCGCAATAGATTCCAGCAGTTCCACCATATTGCGCACATGTTCCTTTTCCAAACACACATTTTCCCATTTCTCGATTGTCATGCACGAATATTTGGAAAACACAGTGATATGACACAATCATTAATATTACTGTTTGCTTGAACTGTATGAAAATGTTACTAGAAAAAAATTTGATCATCCAATGAGGATTGACAGCACACACAAACCCTACACCAATTCTTTCCTAGAACGACCATGGTTCCAACAGTTGCAAATAATATGACCAATATATACTCCATCCGATTTTCTCTCATATCAAAACACTCTCAACTCCTCTCTCTCACTCAACAATCTCATGTTTTTATTTTAATAATCTATTATGTTTAAAATTTTTAAATGAGTGTAATTTTTGTGCATTGCATCATATAGATGATTCTTTTTTATGGTATTTGCTTATTATATTTATTTTTTAGCAAATTAATCTTATTTTAAATTAGATATACTTATTGTTATTTAGAGACAATAAAATAAAATTAGAATGAAATTGTTTCATTTTTTATTATTTAATTTTTAAAATATATTGTTTCATTAAGATTAAATTGTATGATTTAATAGTATATAGTAATAGTTTGAAATAATTTAGAACAAGAATCATTAGTTATTAATAAATAAGTTTAATTAGTTTTAATTATTATTAAAAAGTAGTAATTAGTACCAATTATTATTAAGTAATTGTAATTAGTATTAATTATTGGTCATCAACATTAATTAGTATAAATAATTATTAATTATAAATAATTAGTAATATTTTGTAATATTTGTAATAATTAGTGGTAATTTGTAATAATTAGTGGTAACTACTAATTATTAGTTGTAATAAGTAATAGTTAGCAGTAATTAGTAATAATTAGCCGTAATTAGTAAAAACTAGTAATAATTAATGTTAATAAGTAAAAATTGGTTGTAATTAGAAATAAATATTATTAAATAGATATAAATTGTATTAAATACTAGTATATAGCTATAATTAGTAACAAATAGTAATAATTTGTAATAATTAGTAATAAAAACTATTAATTTCGAATAATTAATAATAATTAATAATAATTAGTAATAATTAGTAATAATAATAATAAATAATTATTAATAATTAGTAAATATTAGTAATATTTTGTAATAATTAATAACAAATAAAAACAAATTTTAATAAAAAATTTATAATTTTTAATAAATACTTGTAAGTAGTAATACAAAGTAATAATTAGAGATAATGAGTTATGAATATAAATAAATATTAATAAATAATAATCATTAGTACATACTAATAAATAGATATAAATATTAATAATAAGAAATAATTAGAAATTATTAGAGATAATGAGAAATAATGAGCATTATTTAACTATAAATAAGAATAAATCTTAATAAATAAAAATAAATATAAGAAATAGCAATAGATAATAATAAAGACAAATAATTATTAAGAACTAGTAATAATTATAATCAATTAGAAACACTTGGTAAAATTTTGTAATATTTAGTCATAATTAGAAATAATTTTTAATAATTTGTAAAAATTAGTATTAAATATAAATTATTGTCAATATTTATTAATAATTAGTAATAATTACAAAAAATTCTCATAAATAATATTAATAGGTAAGAAATAGTAACAAATAGTAACAGATTGTAATATTTATTAATAATTATTAGATATTATGAAATAATAATAAATAGCAATAATGAGAAATAATTGGAAATATTTTTCAATAAAGAGAAATATTTAGTAATAAATAGTAATATATAGCAATATAAAACAATAAATAGTAACAAATAATAATATATAACATAATATATCAATAAATAACAATACTCAGGTACCATTAGTAATTATTAGCAATAATTATTAATTATCAGTAATTAGTTATATGTTTTAATAATTAATAATAAAAAGAAATAATTAGAATTGATATGTATTAATTAGCAATAATTATATTTAATTAGAAATAATTAGTTTTATCTAGTAATACTTTCTAATAATTAGCCTTAATTATTAATAAATAGTAATAAATAGTAATAAATAATAATAAATATTAATAATTAGTTAATATTAATAAATTGAAATAAAACAAATAATCTAGAATAAATATTAATAAATTGAAATAATTAAGAATAAATTTTAATAAATTGTAATAAATGGTAATAAATAGTAATAATTAGTAATAATTAGATTTAATTTGTAACATTTAGTAATAAATATTAATAATTAGTAATTAATATTAATAATTAGTAATAATTGGAAATAATTGGTAATTAATAGTAATAATATCAATAAATAGTAATAACTAGTAAGAATTTGTGACAATTAGTAATAAATTATAAAAAGTATTAATAAATAGTAATAATAAATAATAAATAGTAATAAATAGTAATAATTATAGATAATTATAATTAGTTATTATTAATCAGTAATAATTAGTAATAATTAGAAGTAAATAGTAATAATTATTAATAACTGGATATAATTTTTGAAAATTTTAAAGCAATTTAATAAATAGCAATAAGTAGTATTAAATCGAAATAATTTTCCACTCTATATAAAATTTTAATAATGGTAATTTAATAGTAATAATTGGAAATAAATATCTATAATTAGTAATAAATAGATATAATTAATATTATGTAATTTAAATTCGTATTTAATAGTGGCAATTATTGTCATTTAGTAATAATTTGTGATATTTATTAGTAATTTGTGATATTAAGCTATACTAGTGATAATTAGAAATAAATAGTGGTAATTAGTGAAATTTAGTAACAAATAGTAATAAGTAGTAATAATTAGTAATAAATAATAATAAATAGTTTTAAATAGAAATAAATGGAAAAAATATTAATATATATCTACATTGGGAGTAATTAAAAAATTTGTAATTATTAGTAATAAATTTCTATAATTAATTATAATTTTTAATAAATAGTACTAAATATTACTAAATAGTAATAATTTGGAATAATTCGTAATAATTACCTATAAATAATAGTAATTAGCAATAATTAGTAGTAATTAATGATAAATAGGTATAATTAGCATTAATAAGAGGTAATTATCTATAATTAAATGTTGATAGTGATAATTATCAATAATTAGTAGTAAGTAGTGTTTATTAGTGGTAATAAGGAATAATTACTTGTAATTAGAAATAATATGTAATAATTAATACTAATTAGCAATAATTAGAAATAATTTTTAATATTTTTAAATATTTAGGAATAATTACTAAAAAATAAAAATTCATAAGAATAGATAATATTGTTTTTATACTTTTGGGTCATGTTTTGATTATATTTTTTTTTCATAAAAGGCTAATTATTATTTTTTGAATTATGGAACAATAGAGTCAATAAAATTCATTATTATATGTTGTCACTTGGATTAATCATTAGAGGAATCCAAAAATATTTTGTATAAATCTTGTATATATTGATGGCGTTGAATCATTCTAATAACTTTCATTATCAAAAATAGAATTTGTTTCAAAATGGAATAACATGTTTCGATGATAAAAATAGGGTTTGATAATGTTAGGTGTCATCCATTGTGTTTTGGATTTCTAACATAGTCTATTTTTTGGTATCAACATGGCGAACAAAAATCTACTGAGAAAACTAATTATATGGTTCCAAATCCACCATAAATTAAATATATAGTACACGATGTGGAAGGTCCTTCATTTCAAATAACTGAAACTCAGGAGGATATTGACCTAAATCTAATGTTGGAACAATATCAATTTTATGAGTTGTTGATGTTCTATTAGGATTCCTTATATCTAGGATGCAAGATAAAAAAATATGTCGCTGTTGAAAAATTTATGGCTATTGAATTAGATAATGGAATGTTAAATACATATTTTGATGAGATATTCTTTTTCATTAAATCATTGTTACCTAAAGAAAATGTGTTTTCTACAAATTTCATTGATGTTAAAAGTTCGGGATTTTAATCTTGATCTTGGTTAAGATATGATTTATGTATGTCACAATGATTACATTTTATATTATTGGAAAAATGTCTCAATTGATAGTTATCCTACATATGGACATTCAATGTATAATGACTCTTAACTAGGAAGAATGGAGTTCTTACTATAATATAGATGAGATATTTTATAATTATACCCATATTGTAGCATTTATTTATGTCTCAAAACACTGCTTCAATGATTTCATGGCAGAAAGCCATTACTTCAACTAGTAAAATCATCAATCAACCATATGATAATGATTCTCGGAATGATATTAACCATGTACATCTCTCTTCTTCTTTGTAATCATAAAAAGTGTGATTGGATCTTTATACTGACAGTTTTTATCCATTTCATTCTAATGATAGTAAATATTCATATTAGCATGTCATTATAACACTATAAAATTTACATCTTTTGATATTGTGGAAGGATATGTATATATTTTTGAAATTAGTAATTAATGGAAATTAGATAAGTTATAATGATTATTATTTGAATCCATTGATTGATGAGTTAAATATATTTTGGAGTAATGGTGTTAGTACATGTGTTGTTAGTATGAAAACCAATTTCTTTCAAAATGTATCATTGATGTGGAAAATTAGTAAACTCCCTACATATTAAATGTTATCTTGCTAGAGTTCACATTGTGAATAATAATTTCCATAAAAAATTAAAGATATCCAAGCATCTATTCTCGTTATTTAATGAAAACCATATTCATTGAACTGTAAATTTAGATTCCATCAAATTGAATGCCCATTTCAGAGGAACATATATCATTTTATAAAACTGGTTTCTATTTTAATTTTAATGGGAAATAAATTCAGCAAGGATTAAATAAAAATTTAATAAAAAATATTTAAATAAATAATTAGGAATAAAAAAATGTATATATTTATTTATTTTATTAAAAAATCAACACAAGAACCACATCCATGTAACATGTGGAATTATGGTTTCTGGTTATAAGATACACCCACACTCATATTAGTGAACATGGAAATATGTGTACATACATCCCTTATGATCTATCCATACATAAATCATCCATATCATATAAATGATAATATATTCATAAATATGTTTTTAATGATGAAATTATAATTCAATTTCTATGGATATTTATAGTGAGATTTTCCCCCTCAACAAAATAACTAACCATTCTCAAATTTTTTTAAAATAATAAATAAATTGATATATGGAAAATCAATTCATTTCAAATAAATTACCATTAAAAAATCAATTTTCCACGTTTCATTTTCAAAATTACATTTAAATTTCAAAACTAAATTTTTTTCTTTTCACCAATTCATGAAATTTCAAAAACCAACCCAATTATATGAGTTTTTCTTTTCATTTTCAAATATTTTTCAAGTAATTTCCATCATGTTTCATAAATTGCATCAATTTAAACTCATTAGATATATTTCAATTCAATTGGAATTTGTGGGTTTCTAAATATCAATACAATATTAATTTCATCTACACATCCCTTTAAATTGGGGATTAATTATTCAATTAAAATCAATTTAAGAAAAATATAAAAAAATATATGTTTAATAATATACTGAAACTCAAACAGAACCATATATCCTTAATCACAATATCAATTATAAAAAACCATATAGGGACTTTCCAATGAAGAATTATGACACTCATGATTAGGAAATATAAACTATATTCATGATCAAAATCAATGAATTTTAGAACCAGAAAAATGTGATGATATGTGAAAATAAGTTGTAGAAATAAAGAAAAGACGAGAGAGAATTAATGAGAGGAGATACATATATAAGAGGGGGGTAAGATGTATAATTGGGGCTATGATTTGTCATGGATTGGGTTTATAGGGGAAACAATTAGTTCTACAGTTCAGATCATGCCATTGAATTTGTGATTTTTCATGTCAGGTATGAGAATTGATTCAAAATGTTTTGGTGAAATTTGTAATAAATTTTGGGAAAAAAATTATCATGATCAAACAATAATCCAGGTTGGGCCAAATGTTTATAAAAACCATGCAGCCTAACTATGTTCCCATACATTGGGGTAAACATTTTCTATTAACTAGGAATATAGTATTTCAAACATTATGTCATCTTTGAAAACAACCAATTTCTAGGGATTCATAGTTACTACAAGATGGGTTCACATTATGCGATGAACCTGCACGCACAATGTACAACCTAGAAACATCCTACAATAATAAATATTCAACCAAAAAAACTCCTAAACAATATTGAAAATAATAATTATTTAAAAGTGTTTGAAATAAAACATATAAACTTTTAACATAATGTTACTACCTCCCCACTATAGAATCATTCAGTCTCGAGAAATCCCATATTGAATGTTCTATATCAAAAATATAAGTCCACTACACTCCCAAAACTAACTCCCTATCCCATGAATAAACGTAATTTTAACCAATATTCTATATTAAATATACCAAAAGAATGTTCCTCCCATGATGTACATTGGGAAAAAAATAAATAATCCAAAACGGATTCCCAATCATTTATAAATCAAACTCGACAAAAAGATTACTCTTTCTCAAAACATGATACGGATTATGAAACTATTTCAGAGGTTGTAATACAATAATCAATTATTGTATTGACATCAACGATTTTGGAAGAGGTAAATGGTAATAACATTTCCCCACCCACTCAATAAAATCAAACTTTCCTATAAAATGGTGAAAACCATTCACATTATTCCTACAAAACAGATGACACAAAAGAAGTGAAACTATCAAAAACACATGGTAACTATCAGGGAACTCAAATTGTTCATGAATATTATCAACGTATTATCTATATCAACTATGTTCAATCAAAATTTATGAATAGTCATTTGAATTTATGTTGTCGTCTCCTTGATCCAACTCAGTCCAGCAATAGAAAATTCCCATAACATTGACCAAAACAACATAGTTTTAAATTTCTAGCCATACAAAGACTCAAAAAAATCATCTCTGCTAATGGGATGATAGCTGTTGTCATAAAAAACTCAAATATTCAAAAAATTTCATTGCTGCCTCCCCAATAATAATGGATTAAAGTACAGTGAATGTCCCAATGATTTGTATTGATCTCTCTATCTAGATATCTATCTATATCTATTATTCCATATTTAATATAACCTAATATATTAATTCCTCCTAGAGCAATCTAAAAAAATGGGAAGTAACATGGTTATACCAATCAAATATTATAACAGATTGAACTCTCTGATAATCAAAAATATATTATTCATTTATATTTAGCACCTCTTCAACTTTAGTAGAATCCCAAATATGTTTAATGTGTATTGATTCAACAATATGATTGATCATGACACCTATTAAATTCTATACAATGGGGTAAACAATAACACAACCAAAATGACCATTGATATTTTATCCCACATTGATTTTAGTACTGGTTGTGGTTGAACAATAATAGAAGTTCTATGGGGTACATCTTTGACCAATTTGATATTATAAAAATGGGAAACAAAATGCAAAATTTCCCATATCATACCTGGACAATATAATTGTTTCCACTTATTATATTTTTTTTCATGGTTTCATAGCCAATTGGGAAATATTGAAATCCTACATCACACCATTTATCAAAGAGAACAGAACAAGAAATTGATTCTGAAAACATATAATAATCTACATATAGAATAAAAAACAACATTAATCTACCCCCAAAAATAGTGATATTAATTCAATGAAAATTATTACCAATCTATTGTTCCATGAGAATCATCTCAAGTAGAGACGAGGTCAAATGAACACAATCTAAGAAATCCTTATCCCATATTTCTTATACTCTTATATATTAACTTTCTAAATTAGTTATCAAGTTCTAGTAATCTGATAATTCTTTTAAAACACGGGTATGGATATTCCATCTAAATACATCTTTATTGACATTGAATTTCACCGTGGTATAGGTGTTATTTAAAAAATTATTAAATGTACATAACCGAATGCCTATAGAAGGGATTTCAATAATTATGAGAGGATATAAAACTAATTATCTTTTGTTTGAAATAAATGGTATTCCCTTGTATGAAAAATTAATCCTACCATCACATTTGCACATGAATCATATTTTGGAGTTAAATGATATGGGATAGATATTTATTCTTGAACACTCTATGATTACATGATCCATAGGAAATGATGTCATAACTCTACATTAGAATACATTCTTAAACCTAATCATGCTGCATTAAATAACCCACATAGTCATATAATGTTTCTAAAGGAGTGAAAACATTCAAAATAATTAATATATATTTTATTTCTAAGGATGAACATTGAAATTTGAAATCCTAAGATAACTTCACCCTTTTCGAGTGAGTGGGGTCATTAGAGAATCAAGAATTAAAAAATTCTAAACAAACTAATGATAATACCATAGTAATCCCTAGAAACATCATATATATCAGAAACATAACACAGTTTCTCCCACGACATAGAAACTATCACATTCTTTTGATCAACTTATTTACAATGTTGGAAGATGAAATTCCCCTTGATGTTTAATTCATAAATTCAGAAATAAATTTATAATAGGTTGGAATATTGTTATTTATATCTCTCGAATTCAACAAATTCTATAAGAGTATGAAAAAGGTCCTCCACAAACATACTGTAAATGAGAATTCTATCCAAAAAACAAAATGAATCTATCATGAAACTCATTGAATATAAAATTCATAAAATCAATTAATATTTACAGAGAATTTTTTGACCAAGTAGGATTTAAAATACTCATTATTTATATAACTACTCAACATGGTGGTTTTTCTAATGTTAGAATCTCCTCTTCTCAACTAGTGCTAATTAGTTAGAAGCTAAATCATTAAAGTCCCCATTTCCCCATTCATGTGGTCACATATATCATCACCCTGAGTAAAAAAGAAACATTTTATTTAAAATATCATTCATTAAACAATATTAGTCAACACATATGGGATTTCTTCCATTAACTTCCTTATCAAATATAACAGGTGATGTCCAATATGATAGAATTGGGAAAATGATTCCTTTATATATGATATCATATCAATGAGTTATTAATTCTATCATTTCAGTTTCTTGAATTTGGTAAGAAGTTACAGATACTACTTATGTACCATTACCTAAAATAATAGATTGCTATTCATATCATACTTCTGAAAAAATTGAGAAATTAGATGGAAAACATCATGATACGCAATGATATGTAGATTAATGTTACCACTGAGACATTCCTATTCAAGATCAATAGAAATCCTTGATTTTACATTACACAACTATAGATAAGATATTTCATTTTTACTCAACCTACGGTCACATTAAACATTAATGACAACAATCATCCTAGAGGGTTCAGTAAAAGACACCTGTCAAAGATAAAAAATATGTTTTGAATTTTTTTGAAATAATACAAAAAAAAGATATCAATAGGTTTCATTTGAAGAAAAAAAATTGTTCAACGACACTTACCCTCTGATAAATAGATAAGACGTGTATGAAAAGGGATCCCCTTCATTACTCCCATTCACTGGGTGTGCAAATATCCATCATATAAATTAATATTTCCATATGAATAATTAGAATATTCTAGTAAATTATTGTAATGAATTAGATGAACCAATATTGTATAAAATATTCACTGGAGGTGAAGGTATTGAAATGAAATCTCTCAATGTCATTCGATCTAAATCGTCTTTTTATTGATAATCGTCCTCTATTTGAAGAAGATTCATTCTAGAAGCATGTGGTCAAAACCCCTTTGTTAATGAACCATATGAAGCCAACATAGTATTTGTTTGTTGATGATGATCACATGCCACTATACTGAGAAGATATGACATGACTAAATTTCTATATGTGAACCAAGCATTAATAGGAGCTACAAACCTTCTATTCTATAGTGAAAATCATTTTCAAATACCCCTTAATTTCATAATGTATTTACATCTAGGGGTCTTCACTAAGAACTATTGATGTTCCGGAAGAATAATGATTTCAAAAACGACTAAATAGACCCCTCATGATTACTTTTCCCATTATTGAACACATATAACTACCATTAGGTTGGAAAAGGAACACCCAAAACCCATGAATTATCATCTAGGTCATGCTCAGACATCAATTACCAATCCAACACATTAGTATATGAAGTGAAATTCAAGATAAAATTTGGGGAAAAATATTATATCAATGTCCCATCTTGAACTACTGAGTCATTCTATTATAATATAAGGAAATATCAAATGGAATGTACAAAATCTTGAACATCTGATTCATATATTCTGTCACGGTCATATTAGACATCTTAGGATTGAATAAATCAATATAATTATCTATGAAAATATATTTTTGATATAACTGGTTTGTGAAACAAACATTAATTTCTTTCTAATATAAACCCTCATGGTTCTTCTTCATCAATATTGAGTACCAATATATCCTTCCAGGTCCTTACTATTTGATGGCGGCAAAATTAATATAAATTAAATTAGTTGTTTTCAAGAACCCAATCGATTCACTATCTTGTTCAACCAATACATAATCTCATAAGGATCTATGGATCCTTTGAATGCCGATTGATTCAGTTGACAGAAAACATAATCATGATTATAGTATTATTCCCCTTCATGTTCCACAACTAGTGGCTGAATCAGAATTGGGTTTGGTTTCTATCCAATTGATTGGACCAGAAATACAATAATCTCAACCTGACTTTGTTCCACATGACGATTTTCTAACTATTTTTTCAGAGAATATTCCTCATGGATCTGATTCATATTTATTATCATAGGAATAATGATTCAAAATATTATCCAAAAACATTTATTTCATAAAACATTTATTTTTTTCAATAACTCAATCTAGATAAATGGTTATATAAATCAACATAGATAAGAAACAAGATTTATATTTCACTTTTCTAATCAAGATCATTGAAAATACTTGAATAAATCAACACGATAGATTTCCAAAATTATTAATTATGACTTATAGTTTCTTTGATGAGATATATCATGGAACTCACTCATATGTACATTAAAATTCTTTATAAGATATCTTAATGCACATGGGCCTCAACAAAGTTGTTGAGGACTAAGTAGGTTTATCCCAGATACCTGAGATCAAATCCGGGTGGAGGTATATTTTCTGGGTAATCTTGCTGAACTGAAGTAGTGTTTTAGCAGTACTATAGTAGTATAATTTCATTTCTATTGCAGGTACTGTTCGTTAATGTTGGGTATTGTAGAGGCCATAACTATTCATCCATCGGTGCCTTTGGGCCACTGCAGTGGTCTTGGGTCCTGCATGGATTTTGGACCACCCATGGCCTTTATGCAGTTGATTCTCACGGCCTTCGGGCCACTATTTGGCCTTAGGGACACCCCAAGGCCTTCGGGCCACATGTATGTAGATGTAAAATTCATATATCAATGGACAACGCTTCAAATGAGGATTTAGGGCTCCCACATTAACTAGAGGAGAGCTAACAAGAATTTGAAGAATGAGTGAGTATGGATTTTCCATCGATACTAGTCCTGTGCAACTATGCATTGGACAATGAGCCGACCAGGCCTATGAAGGTGGAGTGCTGATATCATGACATTTTGGGGGAAGAAAATTCAAATCTTTCTTATCTAGATGATTTCATCTAAGACCTACGGGTCATGTAATTGTCTCCGAGCCTTTGGGCCTTGTTAGGGTTCTACCACACCCATTGAAATTTGGATTATAAAAAATAAGAAAAATGAAGGCCTTTGGGCCATTCCGACCCTATTAGATCTCTCAGCTACATACTGACATAAAATAATGATGTTCAACCCACACCACTGAAACAACTTTATCACAAACTCTCTCAGGTACCATGGTACACTAATAATAGATAAATGTTAACATGATCTGAATGGGATTCCTAATCCACATTGGATGGGGTGAGACACTTGGAATCATACATGTTAAAATATTGAAATATTTTCCCCAAAATATGGGAAGATAAATATATAAATATATATATGATTATAAATGAACAGAGAGATTGAATCAAAACCCAAATATATATGTAAACAACCCAAAACAATACATCATTAAATTACTCATAATAATGAAAACATTATCATGTTGAGACATGACCCCAAGACCCAAAGTATCTATAACATCCACAAGCTCCAAGTGGAGTTTTCGATTTACAAGATAGTAGAAAAATAAAATCATTAACAGCTAGTAGAAAAATATAGGGAGTATGCCTGAAATCAAATCATGCTTTCACTAAATGTTCTACATAAATATTACATAATAATAAAACAAATAATTAATTAAATTTAGATAAATTATTTAATGGAAATATAATTATATATTTATGATAAAATATTATCCCATTTATTTTGATGAAAAATAATTTCAACATGGCCAAAAATATATTTTATATAAAATATTTTATTCAAACGAATAGACTTGTATAAAATATTTATAAGTCATCTGTATTTATAATGAATGACATCACAACAATTAAAATGGTCATCCTACATATTGAACACTAATTTAATGTTAATGGATATTCTCACTATCATATAAATTTTAATGGAAATAATTTTACACATCGACCTCATGATATATCAAAAATAGGACTCATCAACCCTCATGTATTGATATCATCTTCTTATACATAATTTTTTAGAGTTTTAACTGTTAATCCATATCTAGGGAATAACCATGCTATTATTATTATCTTATATAATACACTAACTAAATTGATTATATACTCTATAATAATAAATCAATTGAAAAATGGAAAATCATTCAAATCCAATCATTTATCATTGAAAATTAAATTTCCCAATTTTCATTTTGAAAATACTAATTAACACTCGAATCCAAAGGATAGATTAATCATAAATTCATTATTTTTAAAAACATTACCCATTCAGGTGTTTTATCAATGCAATTTTATCAATTTATGAAATAAATTATGACTTGATTTATATATTTCATCAATGTAAATTCATGCCAAAAATTAAAATTAAAATTAATTAATATAATTTTTCAAAAAATAAAAACCAAATCAATTAAATGTGTATCTAACATCAAACTTTGTTTGCATAAATAATTTAAAGGATAATTAAATCAACTGATGAAATTCAATGTTATATTATTCAAAGAATAATAAATGAAACTACATATATTTAATAATGGTATCATATATAGAAATAAATAGATAGTTTTTTAAATGAATAATGATAGAAATAGTGGAAATTAGTCCATAGTAGATTAAAGATCCAAATCAATGGATTTTTTATCTATCCATCATGTAATGATCTATCAAACACTACAGAATAAATAAAAAAAGATTGGGAGAGAATGAAAAGGAGGGTATACACATACTATAGTGGGATAAGATCATCTAATGGGGATTTTATTTGTCAATGATTGGTTTTTTAGGGTCCAAAATCAATTACTTAGAGCCTCAGAATCCTTAGAATTTGACATATGTCAACATCTATTTGAGAAACAGTTCACATGGGGTTTGATACATTTTTATAAATTTAGGGAATAAAATTTTCCATCAAACATGGTTAGGAGGGTAGGGACACAAGGTTAGACAGACTATGTTCCATGGATCTGCACCCCTCCCTTTGGGTGAACCATTTGTACAATATGGGTTCACTATATGTCTTAAATTGTGTGAACCATTCAAACCCCCATTTTATATGGTTTAACAATTTCCACAAGGTGGAAACACAGTTTGGGTAACCTTGTGCCAACCATGATGAACCTTGAAACATCTTAAAATATTCCTATTTCCACCTAAAACACCTATTCTTATAATCAAAACAATGACCGATAAAAAGAATGGTTAAGGAATATAGGAAAACCAATAACCAGATGTTACACATTATAAATGTATAATATATTATATTATATGTATGTATGTAATTATTTTATATTATTATAATAAATATTAATTTATTATTTATGAGGTTTTAGTTTTTTAGATGAAATTAAAAGTTGAGGAGATGTAATATTTCACAAAAAAATCATTTTTTATCTTGATTTGGATAAAATTTCCATTGAAGAAATTTTATTTATATATCCAAAAAATTAGATGAAATTAATTATTTTATAATTATTTGTAGATATTACATGATTGTAATTAATTTTTATTTCTTAAAAAATCCAAATACTAATAGAAAATTTTGTTTGGTCAAACCCAACTATTTTTTATATATTGGAAAAAAACCCACTTTTCCATATCAATTCTTTAAAAAATCATTTTTTATTAAATTAAATGCTTATATTCATCATAATAATTTTTTTGATATGTTTTAATTTTCATAAAATGATATAATATGGATAGTAATATATTATTTTTAACGGATAACTATTTTCATTTTATTTCCAATTAATATATAATTGTTTTAACTAAAAACAAAGGAATATAATTTCCCTCAATTATGATATCTTAATAATTTGAATATTAATTGAACATTTTCCAATGAATATTTCAATTAAATATGTTTCCATACTATTTTTTAAATTGTTATATATTTTTTAAAAGTTTCATTCTTATTGAAATTGGTTCGTATAAATTTTCCATTCATAATAAAATGTAATTTTATTTTGATGATAACAGCATTTATTATTATGAATAATTTACCAATTAAAAAATCAAACGATTCTATCAATGTCGAAACATTGATCTTTTCTGATGAAAAGTATTATTTTAGAATGATTCTATGATTATTTTTTGATTCCCAATAGTTAGTTACGTTACGAAGAAACTATTATGAAACATGTTTCATTTCAACTTTTTACACTATGATAGAATGTTTATATTTTAGGGAAACCAATATTATTCCTTGGTATATTCACTGCAAAATGATTACGGATATTTTGTGTATAATTTTAATTATATTACTAATATGATGAGTGGATGTTGATTATATAGCTCTCTACTACATTTGGAAATAAATTAGACCTCCTGAGTTAATAAAGAGTGGAATGTGGAATGATCAAAGTCTAGTAAGGAACTCAGTAAAATATTATTAACATTGGTGTGATCTAAATCTATTTATTTGAACAAATGTGGGTATAAAAAAACCACTATGATAGTATTGATAGTGATTATTGACTATGGAAATGATTCTATAGGATAATATATATTCCACACACTTATTTTGTTTGACAGTTTTATGATCTCATGGAACGTATACATTTATTACATTACGAATCACGTATTTATAACTTGAAATTATAATTATATGAATTATGATTATGAAATATAATATGTAGGATATGGTAATTAGATGATAATATTTTTTTTACATCATTGGATTACCATGTTCAAATAATGTTATTTTTAAAATCTTATATTTTTACCATACAATGAAATTATTCTCACACTTTTGTATATTTCAGATATCAAGTTTATGAATAATGTATTCATGTATCATATTTATATGATGGGTTTTATTTGTTATTACCATAGTGGGAGATTATTTAGATATCATATTCAAATTTTTTTATGTATCCATGATTCAAAATTCTCTAATCATAAAGGATTTGAGTATATTGTAATGTTTTTTATTCATTTTTCATCATTTTTTACAATAATGAGTTGATTCACTATCCCATAATCCAATTCATTGGATATATATTTTATGAACACCAATCACCATGAGATATATGAGGATCACATATCATTATAAGATAAATCTGGCTCCCATATCACTATCAACAATGTCCATGTATTTTATAATGATTTAAACAAAACAATTGTGATTTTCAACATTCAACTATTGTAGTCAACCATCATTACATTATATTTTTTCATCCCATGGAAAACAATCATGTTAAATTATGATATCCATTATTCAATCAAAATCCATCAATGGAAAGATCAATGATGATATCAGTAAAAAATATCCCTAGTGTATCCAATGTTATATCATGGGATGATGTCATTGAGGAATAGAACTACCATTAATATATCATTAAATTTAAACTTCATAAAATATTTATTCAAAATTTAATACCAAATTCAAAACTCATTTTTTTCATCAATTTGTAAAAAATAATATTGAAACATAATGGAAAACTTATAAGAAAATAATATTTTTATTATGTTTTTTATGGAGTAAGTTTCCTTTATGAAATTATTAAAAAATATAATGATTCCTTTCACATAATTATAAAAAAAAAATTGTTATGAAATTATAAAAATGATTCATTGAAAGAAACTATAATTTTTTTCATTTTTAGAAATTACATAATAAATAATTTATGTATATCCCAAAATCGAAAATAAATTTTTAAAAACTATATATGGATGGAAAATGATTTTGTAGAATAATAGTATAAACATAGTCTATTTTTTTAAAATACCTGATCAATTTTAAATTCCAATAGGAAAAAATCATTAGAAAACATATTACTGTATGTGAATAGAAATAGATATGGATTTTGGTAGATATATCTTAATAATTCTGCAATGGTAACATAAACAAAAACAATACCTAATAAAAATTATGCAGTGAAATAAACCTACACCAAATTGATAATAATCAATTCATAACACCACAAATGAAATAATTGTAACTACTAAAATATATACCATTAATGAATAAGGATACCTAGAATAAAATTAAAATTTACTAGTAAATAAGGATCTGAAATATAGAGGACTATATCATAACACATGAATCAATGAAACAAAATTTATTGGAGAATTCCTTACACGGACTGTTTCACAAAATTTTTATATAATCATTGATGTGATTATATGTAACAATGTTAAAACCACGATTATATAATAAAATTCAACATTATAAAATCAATGTTCATTTTAAAATTAGAATTTTCATAACATTTGAATAAATTTAGGAGTTTAACAAAAATAATGTTAATTTTGTTAAGAAACTCATTAACACTTTGTAACATACACATCTAATACATATGTGTGAAATAATTAGAACTATAATATAGAATTAAGAAATTTATTAAGGATTTAAGTTATAAAACATAAATTTATAATTATATGAACCATAATGTTAGGTCCACCATGATAGATACCCTGGGAGGGGTGGTGAATCAGGGTATGACAGATTAAAACAACTGCCCCTTTTGATCACGATTTTCTATTAGACAAAACTATATTCCCTTTTCTTCCCATTGTAGAGTATGAAAAAACATTAATGAATGCACATGGAACATCAATTTTTACTTGGTTCACCCTCACTGGGCTACGTCCAAGGAGCATACACCGATAGTGTGCCGATGTAAAAATTCTACTATAAGAACAATTTTGTTTACAAGTTTGAAGCAGACTCACTGTCAAGACTGGTTTACAACCGCTCACAATTTGAATACTCAATGCTCTCTCAACTAAAGTGAGCTCACTGCTTCTTCAGAATGTCCACACACAGTTTATAGACATGTAGGACTCTTCATTACCACTAATTAATGAATCCTTCAATGTATGTAGATTCTCTATTTAAGTCCAAATTTGATCCACTGATGAATACACCTTTTACCCTAACCTCTAGAAAATAACCTTGGGGAAGGACCTTTGCAATGAACCATACATTTCAAAGCTCCCAATTTAGTAAATCTCAAAAAATCCTTCTCAAAGTTCCTACCTTTTCATAAAGATCACACAATGGTAATGCTCTGGCTTTCAAGAAGATCAAGTCATCATAAAAAGACATCCCTCGTGAAGATCACAAAGCTAAACTGTATAACACCACTTTAAAGAAGCTAGATTAGCCGTCACGAAGCTCCTTCATTTCAGAAAGCACACTGGCTTCCCGAATGACATTCTCAAACCGAGAGAAAGTTATTTTCTTCAAATAATTTATACTTCTCTTGAGGGGGTCATGGATTATTTATAAGAGATTACATTGACCCTCGAACATTCCATGAGAATTCAGTGCTACACCAAATAAAATCATGATGCTCCGAAATTTCCATCGAAATTCTGTCAAAATCGTGATACACCCCCACAATTTTCCGATTGTGGAGATCTTCGTAATCATAGATCATTCCTTCAATTCATTCATTCCTTCCTTGTGATGCTCCACTCACAATTCCCTTTTCCACTACAATTCTCTTTAACTCTTCCATTCACGAAGCACATCGTAATCATAAAGAATCACATTCGACATTTTTCATGAGTTCGCAAAATCGAATCCATGAATCCTATCTTCTCGAAACTCATGCCTTTTTCATATTTAAACAAGATCATCAACACTGGGAAACGAAACCACCTTGTATCTATTCTTTTGTCATGCATCAAGATCATATATTCCTTTTTCATTATTCTTTTTCAACACGGATTTTCTATAAAGTCTCTGAAACTCAACAATTCACCATTGAAACCATCATTGTCAACAAATACAAGCAACACAACAATGATGCAATCTTACATTGACGTATTTTCCCCAAAAATCCCCCTTTTGTGTTTATTCACAACTATTCTCATTATAATTATCTACACATTTATACCACTATGAAACTGCTTCAATCATCATCCATCTTTTGCCTCTTGCAAGTTTGATAGCGACTAGAGATTCACTCAGCTCATACTCTAAGCTCACATGAGAGAATCTCGTCATGAGAAACAAGAGTAAATGAAAATATCATCAATGAATCACTTAATTTCTACCAAAAACTATTTACACCCAATACATACTAATTTCCAAACTGATTTTAATTGTTGATACCACAATAATACCAATTTGAGGTAGGTAGAAACCCTCTCACACCATTTCCACATCATTGTGATGTTATTATCAAGTTCCTCAGCTGTTGTGATATCTATTCATTGATAGATCACTTCTATCATCATCAGATTTAACACTCTTCCCCTATTTCATTTCTCTCCCATATCTCATTGCTCAAACTCTCAGCTTCACCCCATGTCATTGAGTAAGACATTTTCTCCATTCATTTTCCACAGTTTCTCCCTCTTAAGGAGTCATTATTTCTCCCCCTTATCAATGTACCCAAATTTCACTCCTATGTGGTCTTAGACATTGGAATGAAGGAATTTTACCACTGTAGAGAAAAACACACCATAACACGATGAGAGTGAGATTTCCACATTCACACTTGTTCAAGCATGAGGAGCCGACTGGACTCCTAGAGCTAGTCGATGGCTTTCAAAAGCTTCGTTGGGTATGTCCTTTGTTAAAATATCTATAACTAGTTGTTTTGTAGGCACATAATACATCTTCACAATTGCATTCTCATCCTTCTCCTCAATAAAATGATTCTCTATCTTCACATGATTTTTCCTTGAGTGATAGATGATATTTTTGCTATGAATTTTGCCACTTGAGTTATCACATTGGATTCCAATCAGAGACTTCACATCTTGCACATATCATCAAGTTGCTTCTTAATCCACAATAATTGTGTGCATATTTGAGTTGCCACAATATAATCTACTTTTGTGGTGATCAATAAAATGAAATCTGGCTTCTTGAATATCCATGAAATACACAAACCACCAAGATATAAAGCACCACTTGACATTGATTTCCTGTCATCATCTGAACCGGCCTAATCTGCATCAGTATATCCTAATAACTCTGACTGATATTTTTCAATGTATGTCGAACCAAAATCCACTTTTCCATTGATATACCAATGTATAGTTATCACTGCTATCATGTGGCTTTCCATGGGATTAATCTGATATCTTTCTGCTTGTCATGTATTGAATAAAATGCAAGGCCTTGTCACAATCAGCTATATAAATCTTCCAATAATTTTCCTACATTTTGTGATTTTAATTTCCTTGCAATCCACATCTTTGGAAAATTTCATATGGTTAGGAAACAGATTCTTCATATCCAAGTAATTTTCCATATCAAATCTACTCAAAACATATATGGAATATTTGGATTGAGAAATAAATGTTATATTCTTTCCTTGTGTCATTTGTAGACAATGGAAAACCATATTCTCTCCATTCATTGACATTTAAAACACACTTTTCATGAATTCGGAGAACTGTCTGCACTATGTTTCATCTGATCCTCCAAATATTATGTCATCGACATAAACCAGGACCATTATCCTTTGAAAAATATTGTTGTTGAAATAGATATTGTAATCAAATCCCCTAAGCTGGAAACCAATCTTCATCATGTACTTATCATGCCTGGAGTACCATGATATTTGTGCTTTTTTCATCCCATACAATGTGTTCTTCATTATACAAACCTTGTTCTCATCCTCATGAATGAGAAAACAATCTGGATGCTCAATATACACTTCAACCTCCAGAACCCCATTTAAAAATACAGATTTGATGTCCATTTGGATGATATTAAACTTCTGTTCCACAGCAATGGCTTTGAATAATCTTGATTGTCTCTAGACCCACAACCAGTTCAAACATCCCATTAACATCTATTCCTTCTAACTGGGAGTATATTTTGCATACTAGTCGTTCATTGTTCTGAATAATTGTGCATAATAATTCATCTTGTTTCGATAGACCCATTTATTCTCGATGATATTCTTATTTTCTCGCGTCAAAAAAAACTCACAAAAATGATTTTTCTCAGTAAAATCAAGCTCTTCATTCATTTCATGAAGCCGGTCTTCATCTTCAGCTACATCAGTAGAGCACTTTTGCTCAGCCTGAGATAAAAATGATGTCTACTGTAGTGATTTCATTATCTGTGTCTGAACTATAGCAGAACAATATCCAATGTTTATTTCCTATCATTTTCATCATGACTCCTTGGCTTTTATGCAGATACAAATTTTACTTCCTCATGTTCATCATCAGTATCTTCTTTAGAATCAACATCAACCGGTTTTTCTCCCCTTGTGTTTCTTTCCTCCTCATCACTGTCATATGGAAAATTTTCACGGTGTTATTCAATCATCTCCTCATTTTTTACTAATGTGACATAATTTCTCTCAACTACATTTCGTAGCCTTTTGTTAAAGCATTTTTATGCTCTGATTATCCCTAAATATCCAAGGATTATCCCCTCATTTCTTCATGACTCATATTTCATATGTTTTTCCTTGTTGAGGATAAAGAACATACCTCAAAATATTGGAATGTATTTCACTATTGGATTCCTTCCATACCCTATCCCATATTGAGTTTTTCCTTCCTTCAGACACAACAGATCCCTATTAGAAATGTAAACCGTTGTCAAAACAACTTCCTTCCAAGGATTTTCTGGATGGAATTTTTCTATGAGCATCATTTTTTCCATGTTGTTGATGATATTATTTCTCCATTCAACCACACAATTAGATAGGAGAGTTGTCACTGAGTCAACATGATTCCTTATCTCATGTGTCTTGAGATAGTTTTCCACCAGACTGTATGCAAATTCTGTAATATTATCAGTATGACCCATTTGAATTTTCTTGTCCAAGAATCCTTTAGCACTCCCACTGGCACAGATTTAAGAAGCTGAACAAATCAGACTTATGGAAAATAACTAATAACCATGCCATTCATCTATAGTGATCAATGAAAAGTTCATCGTACCTCTTTCCATCAATTTCTCTTGGTGTGATAGGCCCAAAAACATTAGCATGCACCAATTCGAGCACTATTGTTGATTTGTTTCCATTGCCATTCACATCTATCTGATGATCATTCCTTGTTGGCATGCATCGTATGTGTGAGTACGATCACATGAGAGATTAGGGAGGTCTCATGTTGTATCACACTTTACAGGATCTTCTAGGGATGTTTGACATAGATGAATAAGACGTTTATTAAACAACTTGTTTTCTTCCTCTATGTACAGAAAACACATATCATCTTCTCAACTTACCGTATAGATATCTCATTTTGTCATTTTTCCCTGTAGAAATACAACCCCATATCTTCCATTGATGATACAGATCATCTTAGTAAACAGTATAGAATGTACTAAGTCACATTGTTGATTGATGCTATGAAAATTTTGACAGAGGTCATTTACTACTATGAAATCATCACGTCTCATTCTTTTCCCCCAAACATTGTATTTCCTGAGCTAATAATCTTCAGGCCTTCATCGTTTCCCAACATAAAAACTCCTTCATTTTCAGATTTTATGCCAGTAAAAATATCCTTATTACCAGACACATGGGATGTGCATCCATTCTCAAGGATCCACACAGTAGAACGTTCAAATGATTTAAAGGAAATTTCCACCACTATTTCCTCCTTATCATTTTTCATATTGTCACATATTTTTTCCTTCACACTCCACATAGATTTAGACTTCTAATTTTTCTCAAAAAACAATGATGGAATAGATTCATCTTGCAATGTTGAAAGTTTCTTTTTCATTTTCAACTCACCTATTGGTTTGTTGATCTGCTGCTTTCAAAAATTATGACTCTGCTTTGGCACATTCATCTGTATAGTTGACGTACAATACCAAGCCATGTGCCCAAATCTACCGTACCATAAACGGTGTCCTTCGATTTATGTTATAGAGAAGTGTCCTCTATTTGGATTCCACCTTTGATCTTATTCCCTTCGATATCTTATGGTTATAGGACACATGTACTGTGAATGTATCATATTTCTACAACAATAACATCTGATATAAGCCTCATTTCATCATGTAACTTTTTCACTGCTAGTTTCACCATAAGATCTCTTAATATTCAAATTGTGCTTTGTGCGCAAATATACCATCAATCTAGGAATGGGTGCTTGTGGTTTGACTTTTTTTTTCATAGATTTCTGTTTTCGATCATGCCCACCATTGATCATAACATCTGAACATAATTGATTCTTCCTTCCATCCGAATAACTAGTCTTTATATTCAGCTTCTCAGTTTTCTGAGTGATCTGCTTCCCTGATGTCCTAGTAGGAGTCAAGAGTATTTCTTGATCCTCAAACAGTTTTCGCATATCGAAAAATTCTCATTCATGTTTTTCAATACTCTTGACTGGATACTTTTTGTGTTATTCAAGTTATCTATCTCCCTTTTCTGTTCTTCAATCATATTTTATATTCACAAAATGATTTTGATTTATATGGTGTTGATTACTTTTGTTTTCTAATTTCATCCATCATCTCATACTTCTCTTCTTCCTGATGCTGTATAAATTGTTTGGAATCATGAACTACTTTGTTGGCATTCTTTGTTTTGGATCTCTAATTATCTATCTCCTCAAGAGCAGCCTCAAACTTAGCTTGTATATCAACTTTTCCATCAACATTGTCTTCTTCTTCGTCAGCTTCGGTTTCATTCATCTTCTGAGAACTACCAAAAACAACCACCATATCATTTTCTACATGATCTCTGCAGTTATCTATCCCTTCAACCTCATCATCCTCATTATCGAATGATCATTCATATTATTTTGAATGAAGTTTACTTTTCATAATGAAATTTAGCTTGAATAGATTCTTGTCTTTCCCATAGGCTGAAGTATTCTTCATGGGAATTTCAATTTCGTCGACATCATCAACCTCTTGGAACTTTTTGGGATATTTTTCCACAAGATGTACAACCATTCCACATCGAAAACAAGCATGTAGAGGTTTCTATTTAATATTTCTTTTTCCACTCTAAAGGTTTAAGGAGAGGAATAACATCACCTCATATGTCACTTATTCTTCTTCTTGATAATCTTCAATGGATAGATTCTTCAATGCCTTAAATACAACCTCTTGAGAATTTCCCCTATTCCACAACATCTTTTTCATCATTTCTCATTTTCATACCCAACAAACATGCTATGTAGGTTATCAAATGTTAGCTCTTCCGGATATTTATCTTCCAAAACTAAATCATTCGAATTGAACCAAGGTGGAAGCTTCTTCAAGATTCACTTCACAATATTTAGGACTTTAGTATCTTCTCCATGAACCCACATGTCATCTATTACAACATTTACCCTGTCATAAAATGCATCAAGAGACTCATTCGGGTTCATAACCATATCATCATACTTGTTCCACTACACTTGCTTCATTGCCTCTCTGACCTTTGTATCTCCATCATATATATTCAATAGATTTTCCCACATGTAATGCTTTGTTTTTTCAAGATATCACCTTCATATAGATAGCATTGGATAGGGCTCCCCTAAACGATTAACTCCCTTGGCATCAACATCAAATTCACTACACTCAACATCTAATAATGCACCACTATTATTATTGGTTCTTATTCCATTAATTTCATTTGTGATATCATCCCATCTTATATGTTATTAGTAGTGTTTCATCTGATTCTTCCATAACTATAAGTTTTTCCCATAGAAGATTCAAATCCCATTGTTATTGGTGACCTCTATTTGAGAGAGAAACACTAATATCAACCATTTCCTCTAATACCAATTGTTAGGTCCACCAGCCTAGATACCCTAAGAGTAGTGGTGAATCAGGGTATTACAGATTAAAAAAACTACCCCTTGTGAACTTTTTTTTTCTATAAGACAAAACCCTCTTCATTATCTTTCTCATTTCAATGTATAAAAAATCCTTAAAGCATGAACAGGAAAAAGAAATTTTTACATGGTTCACCCTCACTGGGCTACGTCCAAGGAGCATACACCGACAATGTGCTGATGTACCAACTACACTATAAGAGAACTCCTAATTAGAAGTTTGAAGTGGACTTACTATCCCTCCTGTTTTACAACCACGTATAATTTGAGAACTCACTACTCTCTCAACTGATGTGAGATCACTACTTCTTCATAATTTCCACACACAGTTTAAAGAACTTTAGGTATCTTCATTTACACTAATGAGTGCATCCTCCATTGTATGTAGATGCTCTATTGAAGTCCAATTTTCTTCCCATGAATAATACCCCTTTTCCGCTGAACAATGGCCAATAACCTTTAGAAAGTACCTTCGCAAAGAACCCTACTTCACAAAGCTCCCAATTTCACGAAGCTCAAGAAGCCATCATGATGTCCGTGACTTTTCGCGATGCTAACACTTTCACAGATCCCAAGTCGTTGTGGAGCTAAAGTAATCCTAGAACGAATTCCCTCGTGACTCTCACTAATCCAATGCAGAGAAGGAAACATTCTTGGAGCTAGATTATCCACCATGAAGATCGTTCCTTTCACGAGGCACACTGCCTTCGCGAACCACCTTCTCGAGTCGAGGGCCAATTTTTTTTCAATTACTCTTTACATATCTCAAGGGAGTTGAGGCCAATTTATAAGATATTTTACTGACCCTTGGACATTACACATGAAGTTAGCACCAAGTCATATTAAATCATGAAGCTCTGAAATTTCTTCCGTAATTCATTCATAATCGTGAAGCACCCTAGAAATTTTTTGATTGCAGATCTCATCTTAATCAAACATCATTTGACCAATTCCTTAACACCTTCAATGTGAAGCTCCTCTTGAAAAGACCTTTGCTGATGCAATGCACTTAAATGCTTCTGTTCGAGAAGCTCGTCATAATCACAAAGAATCACCGTGAGTTGTCTAATTCCTTTTTCATTGTTCATTGTGAACATGGATTGTCAACAACTTCTCTGGAACTGGACAACTCACCATGGAAACCTGCATGGTCAACAAACACAACCAACCCAAAAATAATGCAATGTTACCATGATGTATTTCTTCCCAACACATAATAATACAATTTATTTTTATACCATTTAAATATTCAGTAACTAGAATTTCGGATTATATATCGTATCTCAAGTCTCTACATTCCATGTATGTCTTTTAACACCATTACAAATAACATTTATAGACTATTTTCATTCATCATAAATATTTTTTTATATAATTTATCATTAAATCAATTATAATTTATTTCAGAAACATATTTTATTAATTGATAATCCATGTCCATGTTTGGTATTTTTAGGATGTTCAGTAAATAACATAAAAATTATTTCATAAAGTGTATTGTGGTCAATGATGAAATTATTCAATCATTAAAAAATTTATAAACATGTGTTAATAAATATTTATTTATATGAACTACATTTTTAAAACTAAATTTGTAAATATGATCATGAAAAATAAATTATGTTTCAATTATTATCATAGTAGGTCATACGTAAACATGAATAATAATTTCATTTCTCAACTAACATGAGATAAAGAAGTTAAGTATAATTTTTCATTTAAATTTGTTTATTATATCATAAATACAATATTAAATATACTTATATATACCATCCATTTTATTTTGTGCTGTAAAAAGAATCACAACACTTCATGGTGGTGGTAATACACACATACACATGATAGTAGTTATCAGTTTTTAATTAGTCGTGTGTTACGAAAAAATATTATATATAATATTTAAGTAATATTACTTATTTCATGAATTTAAATTATATAATTTAAAACCAAAATTATAATCATTCATATTATGATGTGACATAAAAATAATTAGATTGGTTCACGAGGTAGTTGTCCTCCATCGATAAGAATATTTGGAGAAATGATGTCATTATAACATAATGGATTTAAATGATTTTAATGATGTAAAATCATAATTGAAGTTAATATTAGAAAATAATAGTTATAGTAATTATTATAAAAAACACATTTCTCATTCTTCATATGAAATATAATTTTTTCCTTTTATGAGACAAGATCATCTTGGTTTTGGTGAACTATTTTTATAGTGGATTTTAAATGGGATTGGGAAATCTAGAGTTATCAATATGTGTGATAATCGCAGTACATGTGGTTCCCATTTATAAGTTAGAGGGGGGAAGTCACGGATTTTAAATAATAATTAAATTAATATTAATTAATATTAAATATATAAAGTGATTAAAATTGATATATTTATCATATATATATTTCATGACATGAAATCCAGCCACTAGATAAAATTTGGTCATGATTAGGTGACAATTTCATTATTATCTATTTATTTTAACCCTCATTAACCCATTGGATAATTACTCTGATATTAAATTATTATACATATGTGGTAAATAAATATAATATAAAAATGTAGGATAAAAGGAATTTAATTATTGTAAATATTTAAAACAATTTATCATTCACTTAGTGGAATATTAATATGTTATGATTTTAAAAAACATATATTCTCAAATATTCTACTAATTTGACAATACTGTAATCTGATTAAAAATTGAATTAAATTGAAGACTATTAAAAAATTATATTTCATAATATATATTTAAAAAAATTATGTTCCATAATAAAAAAAATCCAAAAAACTATTTTTTTAATTCTATAAATAATTTACATCATTTTTCATCTTTTGAAATAACATTATGTCAGCTTTGTATAAGGAATTAAAGTAAATATTCTCAAATTAAATACATATTATAATAATAAATCTAAAAAATACTCCATTATACAAAAAATTATTTAAATTATTCATTCAATATTATATATATCCTTTTGTGGAATTATTAGTTAAATTTACAAGGACGAGGGTAACTTTATTTTTTATTTTTCTGTACTTAGAATAATATATATTTAATCATCAAATAATAATAGAAAAATGTTACAATAAAAATTAATATTCAATGATTTCTTAGATCCCCAATCATAAATCATGTAACAGAATGTTTTTAGTATTATTTTTTATACCTATTATTTTATTTTTATACTCAATTACCAAATATACAATTACATATTTGAAAAAAATTCTAAATAACTAACAATAATTTTATAAAATTAAAAGGGAATATTTAAAAAAATTATAACTCAATATTAAAAATATAGGTAAATTTTACTTTTTAAAATTATAATAATTATTATAAAATTTTTTATATATAAACCTGTAAAAACTGATGAAAAATTGATTGTAGAAAAAATAAGTTATTATTTGAAAAAAATGAACACATACATTAATCATGAATAATGATAAAATAAAAGTATTTTTTTAATATATAATCATAATTATTGAATAATGAAATTGAAATAAAATAAAATGTATCATTCGATTTTTTAAAAAATAAAGCTATTATATTATAAATTTGAGTATGTTTCATTATTCTACAAAATAAAAATCATTTCCAAATATAATAAAAATATAATTCAAATATATATATTATATAATGATATTAGATTTTATTAACATTTTTAACAAATTTAATTTAATTATTTTAATAAAATTATTTATTATATTTTTTCCACAAATGGTACAAATATATTTTTTGATGAAAACATATATTTGATGAATTAAATCAGGTTACTTCTATTTATTTTTTTTTCCAAAATATTTATGAAATAATTGTTATTATTTTGGATATTTATATACAAATCCAAATTTGGTTACTTCTATTAGTAACACAATACATAATGATTATTTTAAAACAGTCAAAAGTGTAATTATATTTTATATTTCATTTATGCTTACATATGTCATGTCCGGGAATCTAATTTGAATAGTGTACTTCCAAAATATCATAATTTTACTACCCCCAATTTAATAAAATTAATCATTTTAATTTTCATATGATATCAGTAATCATATTTTGGAATTTTTATGATAACACTTAAAGAAAAACCTCTTAAAATATTTCACAATAAATTCTCTATAATTGAGTGAAATGGAAATAATAATTTCATCTTAGATAAACCACTAGTAGGTTTCATAATAGGATAAAATTATAGGGATGTAAAAATAAGAACATAGAGGGAAAAGTCAATATCAACATAATTATTGATATTTATAAAGAACATTCAATATATTAATGTGAATAATAAAATCCTTGTCCAATGAAAATATAATCAAAAATGTTTTGGAAAACACTATCAAATCATTTAAAATTATGGTAATATGATAAAATAATTGTTTAATGATATTTTAACAAGTATTGATGAATCATTATACCATTTATAATGAAAATTTATGAAAAATATTTCAAAAAGGCACATCAATTGTGTCATCTTTTACTGGAAAAAATGTTTCTGAATTATGAATCCCAACATAATTGAAAAAAATCATTTTATGAAAAGGAATTTTTTAAATATAAAATATTTTTATGAATTATAAATCCCAAATTTTTACCATAAGAAATAATCATTACCATAATGAATTATCCATCATATGATGATATAATAAAATAATAATCAAAAGTAGACAATAACAAATGATGTTCCCATTTAATCATAATAAAACATATTTATCAAATCACCTCAATAACCAAAACAATTATAAATTTTTTAACATCAAATTTTTTATAATTAATTTCACCTATTATCTACAAAACATTGACAAAAATATATTGATGTATTCCTTCATGTTTATCCTAAGAGTAACATGTACCTAAACACTATAACAAGAATCCAAATATATGATTAATCACCATAAACATCACAACACATGAATCCTAAATTGTAGTACACATGAATATAATCTTATGTCCAGTTATAGATTTGTTATCCAGTGAAACATTCTGTATTTATCATATTAATATTTATTATCATAGTACTCAATAGTTTTAATCCACCAATTATTCATAACATGAATGTAAAAAATCAAATTATTATCCCATTGGATCATCTAGATTGGTGTTAGGTATAATTTCCACTCATCGTGCAATGATGAGAATCATGTTAACACTCAAATCCACCCCATATAGATTTTTTACCCTCGTATGAATTTGTACAACATCTCCATTCACTTTGTATTATCTATTTATGGATTTATTATCATTGAAAGAAAATTTAAACTAATATTACATGACATTATTATTAATCGTTTTCTTAGTCATAACCCCATTTTCTTCACCAATGATTTACAATTCTAGTTAATATTTGATAAATGTCCTACTTAGATACCAACAATAATATCCTCAAAAACACATTACATGATATGGTGTAAAAACAAATTATTGATATTTATAGCTTTGATAACTATAATTTCAAACGAATTTGGATTTTCCCCAAGCATACAACAACACAATGGAATATTAGATCATTTAATAACCAAGAACAATTTATAATTATATTTTCATTGAAATTTTAAAATATCATACATTACAATACTATATATTCAAGAGATAATTTTTTAAACTATATCCTTATTTTCATATTTTACATTATGTCATAATCATCTCATAAAACAATAATCACATGATAACCCCTTCTATTAGAAAATACATTAAAATAATCACTCAAAACATTTGTAACTTGAATACATAACAAGGTTAGTATTAAACACTTAGTATAGGTGAATTCATGATTTAATAATTTAATGAAACCATTTAATATGTAATGATAATAAAGATATGATTACACAGTAAATGTGCATGAGTAAAAATTTAATAATTTATACACATTAAATCATCCAACAAAAAACAAGATTCATTGCAGAATGATTTGGAATAAAACAATAGTCATATTATTTAACAATCATGAGAAATGTTGAAACAATAATTAATAGAGTGAACTATTGGAACATTTTTCATGGATTAATATAATCATATTGGTATCTTGGTATATAATTTTTATATTACTAATACAATTCATCATAAAAATTGAATAACTTTATTAATTAATTACCATAATCACTTATGATTGGATTATGATGAGTTAATATATCTTATTACCCAATATAGTGGGGATAATTATTGTTCTTGTACATCATCATGAGATATATTGGCATAACCCATCATCAACAAATATATTTTTATCACCCTATAATATCAAAAATTTCTAGGTATTGAATCATGAATAAATCATTAAGTAGATTTTGTTTATATCACATATAACAAGTTAAAATAATATGAGTTTATAGGCAATATTTATGAAAAAAATCATAGTTAACTCAGAAATGCATGTAAGATTGTATAATTTTGAAAAATCCATAGTATAACGTATATAACATCATGATTTAATATCACTAACGAATAATAATTTCATTAAATGACAATTAAAATAATTCATTTCCGAAATAACCTTTCTAAATATATAATATCATTTAAAAAAAATTACAATATATTAGGGAAAAAATATAGTAGAAAATAATCATTTAAAATATTGAACTACTAATAAAATATTGTAGTTTTCATCCTAGAAATTTATTCCACTCATGTCTATGTCATTAAATTAAATATTTTATTCACAGATGTCGTAAAAAATACTTTGTTCATAATTTTAAAAAATGACTCCATATATATTTATTTTTTTTAAAAATTGTTATAAATTAATATATAAAAAATTAATAATAGTAATATCAAATTGAACTATACAATTTTGGATAAGATGATTATGGATGAATAATGATTTCTAATTTAAATAGGATAAATAAAAATATATTTTCATAGAGACATTTTCAGAACAATTTTGAGCACCCATCATTGAAAAAATTTCATAAACATAATAAATACTTATATAATATATTTATAATTAAAAGATATTATTTATATGATCTATATTTCTTATAGTTTCTAAAATTCTAATATATACATTAACAATACCAAATAATTATGAGATACTAAAAATGCCTTATCACTTTGGTAAAATTCGATTCAAATACTCGTTAATGATATAATTTTAATTGAGACATTAATGACCAAGAATTATGAATGTTAAATGAGATATCTACTGAGAGTATCATTTAAAAAAACTATTATAATAATTTGATACTAACATTAAACATGTCTTAGTAAATCAAAATCGATATAAATATTCCTTACAATGATCGCATAACTGAATATAAAATTAATCAATACTGTGATATTGATTTGAAATTTTAAAACAATATAAATGAAGTAATAATTAATCAAAATTAAATCAAATTTAATTTTACACATAATCATAGAACATCATTTTCATTTATTTAGATATATAATTGGAAGAATGGTAATTTAGTTGTGAATACTCTTACTAAAATATAACAATCACATAAAATAAAAATGGGGAAAATATATTTTTTAAATTACCTTATATTATGATCTATTCATTTTATAATAATTTCTCGGGATATTAAATACAAAATATAAATGAAATTAGTCATTTAACATTAAAATATACCTCACTGATGGAAAATTAACATGAAATACCATAACACTTGTCCGAAAAATCCATAAACTTTCTTTCGAAACCTATACAATAAACCATTATCAAATTATAATAAAATTATTAATCATTCCATTATTTAGAATTTATAATTAAATTATTTACTTTATTTATATTAAATTCATATTATATTTTTTATTTTTTATTCTCAAGTTGGATATTTTGAGGGTAGTTGTGCCTAAATTTTAAAATGGATTCATTATATTTAATATAGCAAATGTGTCCATTATTCCATCATATAAAACATATTAATAATTTTTTTTAAAAAATTAAATAAATGATTTATAATGATAAATCAAACCATGACATATAGTTATGAAAAATGAATACTGTTAAAATCATGGAGACTGTGGGCCAAATGTATTCATGAGTAACATTCAATGTTTTCAGAAGACATGATAGAATGAAGTTAGGTTTCAAATAATTTAAAAAAAATGATAATAACCTCCAAAATAAAATTTATAATGATATAATATAATTGATTAATTGATTAATAGTCTACAATAATGAAAAACAAAACACATCACATCACAAGGGTGGTAATCCAAATATACTATTAAACAATGTTATCTATTCAAAAATAAATTAAACAATACAAAAATTGATGATCTATTATATTTCTAGAAACATTATTATGTCATGAATATTTTATATATATACATATATATATATACATTATTTAAATAATTATAATCATACAAGATATATGGTGGTGGAAAAAAATGACAACTGGTTATGAAGCTGTAGTCCTTTATTCACACTAACAAGGGTTTCATACAACATTTTATTAAAAATATTTTTGTGTCATGGTAAATAAATTAACATAATAATATATAGGTTTATGTGTTATTGTGATGTTAATAAATTATAATTTTTATGATTAGTTTAAGCAGGAAATCTACCGAGAAAGAATGATTTTGACCATTTATTAAAAGTAAAATTAAAAGTACAAGAGAGATGATCACGTTCAAACAAAGAAACATGCCCTCATCTTTGAAGAAAAAAATTATAGATCATAATAATATTTTATTCCAATAGTCAGAATCCTAACATATTTCCCATTTAGATTGGGACTTACCTTAGTTGAGGATATTAAATATATCAGAATTGAACTTCCCAAAAAAACATCAATAATGATCGGTTAGACATAGTGTGAGGTGTGTTAGAGTAGTCCTTCCCAGGTATTCTCTTCGAGGGACTAGTAGTGTCATATTTCTTCCCATATTCCAATAAGAGTGCATCTTTAAAAGAAGTAGGACCACCACTGCCGATTTTCATCCCATCTGTGTTAGAGATGTCGCCCCACTTCTCAAGAATACTAGAGGAATTAAATAAATTATGAATCTCATGATAACAGTCAACCTATTGAGGAATCCTAATTAGATCATCAAAACAAGGATCAGACACACCAGTCCCACCAAAAGTGGGGAACTCATTCATTCTACTCTAAACTAATCCACTGGGAGAAGTAACACAACCATCATTGGATGTAATTACATTAACAAATCCAACCCGAGCAGTAGAGGGGCCACTCATTGGAGACATATCCAACAAAGGGCCTTTGCCTTTAAAAATTGACACATGAGAGAAAGACTTTTCATAAACCAACTTATCAACCTTAGCGTAAGTTTCTTTTTTGAGAACATATCTATCATGATCAAGAGACATTTAAAAAATCTAATTCTTCCTCTTGGTTTTCCTTCTACAGAGGTAAGCTGTATGATAATTTATCCCACATCTCTCGCAAGAAATCTTCCTCCGACAAAACTCCAAATAATTCCCTACAAACATACATTATGTACAAAAAAGGGATTTCCATTAATATTCAACATCAACATGGATATTATCAGAGGGAGTAAAAAGAGTAACCTTATCAACCAAAGTGGTGCTCAGATCAATATCGACCAACATTCTGGAAAAGTTTCCAAACCAAACAAACTCAGTTTCCTTATTGAGGAATATAGGATTCCCAATTGTCATTCCAATGTCCTGCAATATTTTTGGATGCAGAAAACACGATTTATACCATGAAAATGAATACAAACATGAGGAAAGGCATTCCTTGCACCCGAAGCATTGGAATATTGGGATCATTCAAGTAGGTGAAGCCATCTAGGATTCAGAGATAGAGACCCGATGCTCCACGCATATATTTTGAAATAATTTTAAGGAAAAATGAATTGATAAAAACCACTAACAAGAGAAAAACATTTCCAATCGGTGGAGCCCCAAAAAATTTGATTTATCTTACAAAATCCTCAAACATCCATGACTTCCAACCCATCAGTATAACAAGACGTGAAATTAGAGAACTCTTCCCCATTGCAATACTTTCAACAAACACATTAGGATTATCCACAAAAAGGGATGATGATCTTTTCAGAGAATCCTTTTAGAGAATGTTTTAAAAAATATGCAAATGCGGGAATATCCGGTTATTCCACCTCTCCAATGGGACGATTCCAAAATTCACTACAATTTAAGGACATCCAAACACCATATGATTTCACCATTAGCGGATGAAAAATCCCATGAGAAGAGGGGTGATTCGTCATTCTCTTAAACCGTAATGGTAGATCAAAAAAATTCATCATATTACCAACAACATAAAGATATTAGGTGTTCTTTGTTTCCAACACATATCTAGAAACACACGCCCCAAATTCTTCTTTCGAACAAGTTGTTAAATACGAGTTAGGTATATAAATGTTGTCTCGTGCATCACACTATGCATCACGATCAACGACTATCAATGTTTTTCCCGTGACATCACACCATAAAACACTGCCTATAAGTCATTGTAGACCATCATTCCTTGCCGATCCACGTACACCAGCAACGTGAACATAACCACGAAACTGAGGAAGCATCATCCCAAACCATAATACAGATCCAGATCCCAATAATTTTATTAGTTTAAATATATAGAAAAATTAGAATCTTGAGAATAGAAAATTTATAGTAATTCCAATTCATTGAAAAACCACCCTTGGATACAACAATATACATTAAATTATAGTTATTTAAATAGACCTAACATCAAATATGTGGTAAGAGATATTGGTTGACGAATTGGGATTTTATTTTCTAAACTATAGTTATAAAAATTGTGAGGAATAGAGTATTAGTGGTTCCTATTTATATTTAAGGGGATTAATATACATAGAATAACAATTTTTAATAAATAAATATTAAGTAACTATTTTGGATAAGGGAAACCAAATTTCATTAATTTTAATATATAATTATGGTAATTCTATATATCATCACTAAATAAAATATGTTTCTTTTTATGTGGATGTTATCACTCTAAACATATTATTTTCGTACCATCATTACCAATTGTATGATCATCTTGATATCCAATTTTTATACGCATTATATTCCATGAATGTAGTTATTTAATGATAAGAGACACATAAATGGTCAATTTTTTCATTTTCAACCACATCCCATTCACATTGAAAATATTAAATTTTTTAAATTTTTAATCAGTTAATAATATATTAATAGTTACAAAATATCATTAATATAATTTTTTGAATAATTTGTATATTTTTCATTAATATCTTTAATATAACAATGGGATGAGAATATAGACAGTTAAAATATATGTAAATATATATATATCTATATAGTTTTTTTGCAAAACATTAAATCTCCAATTAAAAATAATATTTACAGTTTTTGAAAACATTTTTATGTTTTTATACATCGGAAATTAAATTTATGATGTCTTTGGGTATTAGTTTAATGAAATTATAACATCCCAATTTTTTCTTTAACAAATTCAATCATAAATAAATTCATTATATGTAAAATTGATTTTAATATACATTCTGAATTTATTTTTATCCCTTTGTTATTATATAAGTGTTATTTTACAAAAATATGGTGAAACTGGGTATTTTTCAATACATAAAATAATATATATGTCATTTTAAAAGAAAAACAACCCAATATTCGAAAATAAAATAAAATATTTGATTATTATAGTATCGAAACAATTATAAAATAGTCTAACGTAAGTTTTAATGTTATTTAAATTTCTTATAGTATTTTTTTTTAACATTATTAATCTATTTACCCTTACTAAGGTGAGAAATATTTAGCCTGATTACAATTGATAATGATAAAAATATTATAAAGAATTATATAATTTTTTTGAAAGAATATATTCCAAATAACTCACAATTTTTCAATATTAATTTCCTTGATATTGATGAAATCAACATTAATCTAAATGAATAAATTACACAAAAAACTAGTCCATCCGAAAATGCATTTCAAGAGAAAAAGTAGAATTAAAAAAACAAGGATTAATAATGAATCATATGTAATTAATTAGAAGACATATAATTAAATTAATCTTATTTTAATTTGTGATAAAATTTATTATATAATGTGGATTTTTAATGAAATGAAATTAAAATTTTACAGAAATAATTAATTTCAAATATTATCAGAAAAATGGATCATTTATTTAAAATCATAAAATTATCCTTATTATATTTTTGGTAAGATGGATTAAAATATTTTGATACCATTATGTAATTTAATTGTGCTTATTATAAGAAATAAATTATTATATAATCTCACTAATAAAATAAACATTATTTTTGAATAGAATATATTTTTTAAGCATTTAATCACATTTTAAATTTATTTATACGATATTTAGGGAGAAGTTATCGTTAAATAATTATTTATTAGTACTATTTGATATATTTAATATTATTGTATTCTCAATTGATAAATAGAAATTCAAATACAATTTTTTTAAAGTAAATATATAATATTGTTTTATTATTCTTTATTTTCAACATGTAATGTTTTATAAACTATATTATAAAGGGATTCTATAAATATCACGGTATAAAATATTCACACATTAATAAATTACATCCTCACAATTTGAACAAAATATTTGTAATTAATTGTATTACATTTAATGATAACATTGCTAAAACTACAACATTATAAAATGAGATAATAAAATCTTCTCTTGGACATATGGAGTGGAAAATATAATGGAATTAAAAAGTAAATCACAACTAGGATTGAAAATAGGACACCGTTAGTGGAATGTGAAAATACGTAAATTGTAGGAATAAATTAATCAAAAATTATAATTGATAGTTATATTAAAAATTTATCTCTAAAAAATGTAATATAAAAACAATGAACATAATTTTTTATAAATAGGATATGTAACAACAAATATATACTCATAAAAAATGACTGTAATAGGATTACAATTTTGTTTTAATAAATATTTGTTGATGTTGACTAATTATGTTACAAACTATAATATAAAAACTTCGAAATATACATACATGATATTACTTAATACAATAAATTCATTTTCATGATTTTGTTCCTTGTTTAAATAACACTTCACCATTATATCATCATTTATTCCAAATGATGAGTATTAATATTTCATTCCTAAAGTAGAACAATAAATTTATTATTGAACAATATGTGGATGAAAATATATTTATCCAACCAGTAATAATTCCCAAATGGCTATAATATGAAAAAATATTACCTTGAACGAATTAATCATCATATAAAAAAATATATGAATAATATCTCAAATTCACCAATGATATACATTGTTATAAATAAAATATTCCCAATATAAATAACCCGATATAAAAATTACCCTCAAAATAATCATCATAATTAATTTTTTAAAATCAAAGTATACCATATAAAATTCATCTTAAATCCGGAAACATTATTTTAATTATTCCCTAATAATTAATTATGTGGATGTTAGTGGTTAAAAATACTTCAGTGAAATAAAACATCTCCCTAAATGTCACTAACAGCTTAAAAAATTCAATCAATGATCAAATGAAACTTCTTCTCTATGCTTATAATCGTATGATCAACCTTAAATTTATCAACACCTGAAATTTTATGTATCTATGATATTACATTGGTTTATTATTGTATTATATATGTTATATCCTTTAATTATTCATTATGGTTTACATGGATAAAATGAGATAACCAATTAATTATTTAATAGGAGTATCTAGAAATGTGTGTAATCATATTACTAGTCAACAATCAATACTGATTGTCGAGTTAATAAAAAAATTGTTTACTTTAGAGTTTTCAACTCTGAGTTTTATCTATACTACAACCACCCCGTTTTCCCATATTAATATAGGGATTTCATTACCAAAAAAAACCACAAAATATTGAACATAAAAATTTAGACGTTATCATCAACATATAAATTTATATATGGGTTTTAAAATTATTATTTTATTAATATATAAGTATATCTAAACTCATATATGATAATAACTAAAATTTCTATGACTCACTCCCCTTGATTGAATTAAAAAAAATATTTCTATATTTTTAGATTCAATAATGATAAATGTAACCCACTTCTATACATCCAATAATTTAAGTTTTCTTTTGGAAATTTTTGATCACTAAAATAACAGATGAAATATTATTTTTACATTTTTATTGAAATAATAAAAACACATTCAAAACATAAGAAAAACATTTATGTTAGGTGTTTTCACATTATAAGTAGAATCTCTTGTTCCACATTATATCCTAAACATCTTTTGTTTTGTTTTCACACATGAATCCATTTGGAAACATATTATTGACATCAATAATCATGCTTTGGAGAAATTTAAAACATCATTTTGATGATCTCAAACTATCATTGTTTTGTGAGAATAAACATTAAAAGGTGAGTGTAATCACTGAGTATAAGATGGGGATAATGGTATGATGACATTAGAAATGTTCCTAAGTATAAAAAAAGATAATTTTCATGCCCTTTTTTCCACAAGGAGAATAACTCCTAGTACATAAATGTTAGAAGGGAGTTTGTAACCCCCAGTAGGCCCTATGTTGGTGATTAACACTAAGGGTATAATAAAACACACCAATGAGAGACATTACCATCAAAGAGAACCCATGAAAAAAGATAGATAATATAGACACCAAATAACTCCAAATATTACTAAAATATAACTGAAATCCAATTTACTCTTATGGAATTTCGTATAATAACAACTACAACTAGAATGGGAAACATTAAGTAGAAAAAGAAAGTAATAACATTAGTGACCACCATGCATGAACAACTCCTTCAACCCCAAGATTTTTTTTACCAACATGATATCCAACCTAATACAAGTGACGCAAAAAACAATTTATATTTCAATAGGGTGGCTATAATAATATAATGAGTAGGATCCTAATGAGAGCCTCCATTTCAAAAGTAATGAAACCATGCCAAATAATTGTGAACAAAAAGTTAAAATAACTCATCACCTAAAAAGTTATACTATGTTCACTTGCTCAGCATGACTACTCTCACCATGTATCACATACAAGAGTATATAATATATTAAAGAATATAAGGGGTTACCCACTACCACATCCAAATAGGTTTTTCACTTTCCCCAGTGTCGCACATCTTATGCATATATCTCAAAAAGGATTTTCTCCAGACACATGGGTGATGCACCAAAACATGCACCTCATTTCACATAATACAATCCTTCAAACACTAGTGATACAAAACACACATACCAGAGAAGAAAAAGTAACTAGGTAGTTTCTAGGAGCTACTACAACTCGCATTATTTGTATCATACATTAGGAGTTTTTTTTCCTCAAGCCAGTTTTCCTATACTACAAGTAAGGACCCGCATAACATCATATCTTATACATGATAAATCTATAGTTTTCCATTAAAAAAAATTAAAATTTTCTTAATAACAACAATCCATTACAACCCTCAACACACATATACGGGGAAAACTGACTATTTTTCCTACAAGACCATGTAACTACCAAGACAAGAGAGCAGGGCTGAAGGGGGAAGTCATCAATCCATCCTCCCACTGGGATGTTGAGGAAAACACCCCCAGTGGCCAGAATCACTGAGGTATCAGTTTATCTAACCAACATGTTGCGGTACCCTATAGAGACACCAAATTACATTATTTAATACAGATTACACCCTCACTATTTTGAAAAAATTATTCTTTGGAAAAACTCGAGGCAAATCTTCACAGACTAATGGAAGCCAATAAAATGATTAGATTTCTTATAAGCACAGAACCATTTAAAGAGATTTATTAAATCTTTTTGTCTGTTATAATCAATTTCAATTTATGTTTATTAATACTTTAACCATTAATCAACCATTAACATTACCACAATATATTTTAGTAGCATTACACCAATGTTTCATGCCATCCAGGAATAAACCAACCATGTCCATAACTTCTCATAAATGTTGCCAAATAATTACTTCCCAGCATTTACCATCCACAAGGATTGACATCATTTATTCAATCATTTATTAACGACATCATTATATTCACATATTATCTATCATCCTAGAAAAATGTTTGAAGCTACTAAACACAACTGGCTCAACACGGATAGTATATGAACTAGTCGTTGAGTATTTTTCATATATAGTAAGAGTGTAGATGAATTGTCCCACACTAATCTAAACACTGAAAGCACATGGCATACCCCATGCATATTCACCACATTTTGGAAGGAGGGTAAAAAAACTAGCTACCTTGAGTAGTGTGGAATGTAACGAAAATAGAATAACATCATGATTCAGTAATCATGGTCCTATCATATCCATCTCATTTCACCATAAATGGTATCAGCCCCAAAAAACCATTAATAAACTGATGCATATTTCAACTCTATACATTAATCGACGCCACAAACAATTGGAATCCCTACACCAACATATTAAAATAGCCATCCTGGATCACATCACAACTCCAGCAGGAAGAAACTAACATATTATCAACTTTTATCTTTTCCCTTAAATACGGCATTCCTCCTTACCAATAAATGATCTCTCACAACTCCATGAATTGTGCTATTTGGTCGTTACAAAGAGAGAGGGTATCTTAGAACCTTATCACGCATTATCTTTTATCAAACTACCAGTTCATTAATCAATATTGAATTAACCATTTCATTATTTGTATGTTCTAACTATGAGAAAACTAAAATACATGAAATCATATCTACCAGTAATTAATTAATCAAACATACCACATCAATTTGATTAAAATCAAATTACAATAACAAACAGATATATTTACATGCCTATTTATCTTTATCCAAATAATTTCAAATTTATTCTGAAATTACGTTCTATAAAAATTTAATCAATAATAATATGATAACAATAAAATCATAGTTATCACACTATATTAAAAATCAAGATTCACACCATTATCATAATGGAATGAAAAAATATAATAAGAAACAAATTATTTTAATCTAGTTCATGTATTTAATTAGGTTAATTCTACTATGATCCAAAGGAAAAAACATGAGAACTCCATAGATTCTTATAGATGAATCGAGATGAAACAATTCCCATACATCAAATGGTTTTAGAAGTTCAATGCTCAATAATAGATCAACGAAATAGATCATGATGACCTTAGCCAAAATCACTGCATCCACCTAAGTATATCACTACACAACCTCATCAAAAAAATCCAAATAAACTCCATTGGAACCATGGAGATCAAACACAATTTCTTGATATGATAAATGAGAGGAATATGCATCAATGATTTGCAAATAACGGAGGATGATTATACCTCAGAATAAATATGGGTCAAAGAAAAGTTGTAGGGAATCGATCCCGGAATAAAAAGTCCTCAAATGTTAAAGGGGATATGTACAGATCATGTTGAATCAAGAGAGAGTGTTCTCAATCCATAGTGATTGAAAAATCCGAGCACCTAGTTGTGTTTAAAAACCCCAATTGTGGGGTCGTACAAGACCTATTCCTCCCTGTCACGAATTTTATTGCCCCGAGGTGACTTATGCCGAAAAATGTGTCAACTACGTGCTGTGTTTAATTTTTAAGAGACCCAAACTATTATAATCATGTAACCCTTGGTCATGTCATGTACCCCATGTTTATAGTTTCTAGCATCTGAACACATGTAGACTTCCTTTGATCCTTCTACAAGCACCTCGATCTTTGAAAACATGAAAAGGGTTGATACCCACTGATCCAAGTCCATATATAATATACTTCTAAAAACATTCACGTCCTCAACCATCCAAAACCAACCCATAGAGGAAATAGAAGATGGGTTTTCTGAGCAACCTCCCCGTAAGATACCTCTCTAGAATCTCAACAACACATGAGTTCAACCACATAAAAATAATGATGAGACACGTCACGACAAATACAACTACCATCTAAATACTCTCTCCTGTGAGAGACCTCCCAAAATAGAGAAATCCTCAACTATAAAAAGAATTCGATTTCATAGAATTGAATGGTCTATAATAAGAAACACAAACATCATTATAATTAAAGACATAAACATCATAAAACTTTGGATAATGAGCTCGTATATGTGAATCACATTGCCAGGTTCTCTCCTTCATGCCCCCATTCCACCACATGTCACGAATATAGGGATTAGAATTCATGTGCAATACCATTTCCTTGGAGTCCAAAATCTAAACATGCCCCTCCTCGATGGTTACATCATCATCAACATTTATCTCTCACCATTCAGTGACGTGAAAGACATCATGAAGATAACTACAGGTCTGTGACACATGAAAATAATTGCGTATCTAGCTCATCTATGAAGAATGGGATACTCAATATTCTATGACTCTAATATGTGACAACACTACAAATGTCCCAAAAAATAGGGGAGAAAGCCGAATCCATTGAATAAACCTCTACTATGTTTGATTCCTTGAAATATATAAAGTGAGATGATATGGAAAAATGATCCACTACAACCCATATAATATCACAGTCTCCCAAATTCGTGGTAAACCATTAAAAAGTACATTAATATGTCCTACCACTTCCAATGAGGAATATCCAACGGTTGGAGAAAACCAATATAGACATAGTGCTCGACCATCACCTTATTGAAGACCATACATCGAGACAGAAACAAAGAAACTGCATTTTATGTCCCAATCCACAAAAACCGACTCCACATAGCTCCTTACAAATTTTTAAATAAAGGATTCACCGATAAAGTTGATCAATAGAACCATTTGAGAATTGTTTCACACATAACATTGGAATGAAAATAATTTACCTCATACAACCCCAGGTGTTGATCATCATCAAACCAACCATTAGTGGACTCACAACAAACAACTCTATCTCTTCAGACCTCCACCTCTAGATTCCCCATCTAGGAATCATCCACCTATTTCACTAGACATGATTATACAATCATCTGAAATAGGAAACCTCTTCCCCTATCTTTTCCCATATTGATTTATAATGCAGAATGTTCTTCCATCACTCTATAAGAATAACCATATTCACACACTGAATCACTATGTGACTTAAAATTCTATACAACAACTATAAACATCCGATCTTCAGGTGTATATGACATTTCAAAGTCAAATTCATCGAAGAAATTCATCCACTAATATTGCAGCATGTTCACATAATTGTGGGAGAAAACATACCTCAGAATCATATGATCGGTAAAAACCCACATAGCGATCCTAAATGACGTAATGTCTCCAAAACATTAGAAAAAAAAACACTTTCTATAAATCATGATTCTGGTTTTCATATTAACATTCATGGGGATTAAACTACTGAGACCCATAAGAAATAATAGAAATCTGCTACATTATAACACTACCTGACTCTAGATGTGAAGAATCATAGAGAAAATATAACTAAACTCCCTCTACTAGATGATAAAGAACTCAATAACATTAAAAATTCTCTTTGAGATAATAAATGCTTCTTAACACTAATTAGTCCACACGATCTACTGATCCATCAGGTTATATTCTGTTAGAGTAGTCACGACTGAAGTAAAATCGTCTATGATCCTTCTATAGTAGCATGAGTGAACAAGTAAACATTGCAGCTGTATCACTGTTTTAGGAGTTTATGAAGACACAAACACTGATGTCATCATTAGATATATATATAATACCTATTGTGATATAACAATTTCCAAAAAACAGTCTTCTCGAGCCCAAATCTAACACATCATCAACTTACCAAATAGTTGTTGCTAACCAAGAACACGCAAAACGACATCAAAATTATATGCATGCTTCTTCTTAGATGTGGAGTATACAAGGATATTATAGATGAAAACAACCAAGAATTTTTCTATGAACACATTGAACAATGGGTACATCAATACCATTACGCTAGTTGGATAATTTCTCACATTGAATTGAATTACAATGAACACGTATCTCCCATAACGACAACAGAATATAGTATTCAGGATATCCTCACCCTTCATACGCATCTGATGATATCTTTACCACAAGCCGATCATTGAGAATCATTTTTCACCTTACATTTTATTGAATAAATCATAAATCTATGAAATATGATAGATAATCTTCTCTATCAACTTTTTAATGTGACGATATTTGATAACCAATCACAAACTATCATCATCCATCATTATAAATAAAATTTGTGCACCCCATAGTGACACACTTGTCCCAAAAAATAGAAGTATAATAGAAATTCAGACTATTTTTGAAACTCCCATACCTCGGAAGGGTCCATCCTATATAGAGACTTAGATATAATAGAATATATTTTCTATTGATCAAACCCATAATCAATATCTCTTCACATGGGAAATACTCAAACCTTATATGGAAAGGAATTTGGATACTCATCTAAAACATAGGAAAATGAAAATTTCTAAACCTCTGAAGATCATAGGGTCATCTCATCCATGACATATGACAATGATGGTACTCACCTATGACCTTTATGAGTGTATCACTCACCAATAAACACTACTAGCTCTCCATCAGCATTGAAGAACACCACATGCCTTCGAAATAAATATAAACATCATGAACAGAATACAACCAATCCATGATGAAGATGACATTATATGGTTATCTGCAAAAATATTAAATATACCCAATAGTGATTCTAGAGTAGAAATAGATTATTGAATATATATACATCAAACGTGTCTGCTCGTCCTCCTACTAGAATAGTCAATGCTAAGGGAACTTGAAGACTCTCTATTAGAAGTCCCAAATTAAGTAAAATGTTAGGTGATGTGAATGATTGAGTTACTACGGAATCAAAAAAAGGCATACACTCAATTTAAAAAATAGAATATAAAACTACCTCAAACAATGTTAATCTAGCCTGGTTATGGCAATGAAAAAACGTGGAGCTGACCCTGACCTCCTCCACAACTTCTCTGAGCTTAATCACGACCACAACAATAGCTAGGCTCTTCTCCATACAGATAGGGAGTGTCAAGGGACTATCTTCAACCCACCCTTTCTTCTCTCTACTAATCCAATTTTGTTGCAACCTACTACTACTGCCTCAGCTAGAACAATCTCAATAGAGGAACATGAAGATGATCACTTGGTGGAAGATGACTTCTCTGAATATTCAGGAACTCTTAATTTATATAACCTTCTCCTCCTTATGAAAAAAAGTCCATGATCCCTTTCCATAGACTGGAGAGACACCAACCTCATAGAAATGAGGTCCTGTGGGCTGGAACCTACACATAACATAATGGAAAATCTTCTAACATGAAAAATAGGACCCCCAAACCACTTCTATGTGTCGTGAGGAATAATGATGACACCTCAATCATGAATTTCATGTTTTGGTTATTTCCTCTCGACATCCTTTTCCCACTCCCACACCATAAGAAATTTACACATCATAAATGTGGTTACCATGTGCAAGATCTGTGGATGAAAAACCTCCCGAAAATGCTTCACCCTGACCTCCTCATCAGGAATCAGTTTTGAGGAATATTATAAAAGGTTCCTTAAATTCATTCCAATATAATTCAAACTCATGATTTTATTCCAATGGTTAAACTGCAACTCATAACTGGGCAGATTCACGGTCAAAGAAAGAAACTTGACTTTGAACTCATCATGAAATTCCCATATGAGATCGCCAACTCCTTGTCTTCCCCGAGGAACAACAACAACCGCTACATAGTTGCCCAAAACATCAACATCAAAACCAATAACACCAAGTCCTCCTTTTAAGAACATTTCATACTAAAGGTCTATCTCAACCCTCTCTAACATGTATTTTTTGACTGCATATGAAATGAAACCCTCATGCATCTTTATAAACTAGAACTGAAACACTCAGAGATTCCTCCTCCAGGTTATGTCGTCATCAACCTCAACCAACTGTGATCTACAGGTACAACATTCTAGTCCAATTATGCGTGAACCTGACAAGGATGTCAACCTAGGGACAAAACTAAAAAATTAATAATAGTTAAAGATCATAAACATAGAATTTATAAAACTCAAAGTTAATTTAATATTTTTTTTATTTTATTCATTTTATGTTTACCTATCACAAGGACCAACCTTTACAACATAGGAAAAAAATGATGCATGATCCATTCGGTGGTCTTTACCTAGCTACCAATATCACCATAGCTAGTGGCCACTGTAAACATAATTTTCCATGCATTTGATAATAGGGGGCCCAAAATTTTTATGTATCTACACGTCTCCAATATTTACATCACATTCTAAACATGACATACATGTTTTCCCAACCATCCCATGAATCCTCACATGTCCCTAACACCAATGTCCAAAAATTTCTCAACAGGACCTCTAATACCACTTTTTTCATGACCCCCTCCACAAAAGGTGAACCCCTTATAGGTTGGCAATGTGATAAGAGAAATTGTGACCCCAATGTCCCGTCTCTAGTTGGTATCAGGTAGGAAAAAATAATTGAGGGTATAATAAACTCACAAATGGGTGGAATTACCCTCATAGAGAAACCATGTGGAAGTTAGAGATAAGACATACACTATCTATCTCAAACTCATACTACAATATAAAACGAAAACCTAGTAATCATTTGCGATGTCAAGTAAGAACCACTAAAAATAAAAAGTGAATAGTCATGTACACAAAGAAATAAAAAAACAATGACCATGAATCCCAGACTTCTCCTGCAACTCCATGTGAGTAGTAACCATTCAGATCTCCAACCTACTCTATGTGACCAAAAAAAATTCAATATATACGTAGGGTGAGGATAATAGTATACTCAGTAGGCTCCTCCTCAGAAACACTTTTTAAAATGTTAAATAATCATGCTAAATCATATTGAACAAAAAGTTCTAAACAAGTATACGTAATTACCAACCTCACCGTGGCCACACTAACTATGTATTACAAATTTGAGTATATAATATAAAAAAATAGCAAGGGTTCCCCACCACAAATTCCCCACTAGTTTTCTGGTTTAATCCAACATCGCACATCCTATGCATCTCTCTCAAAAAATTCAAGCCTAGAATCACATGGTAGAAGCACCACAACATGCACCTAGTTCATCAAAAAACATTCCCCTAGTCACCTTGGAAAAAAAAAATACCTTCCACAACACTAAAAGTAACCATGTATTTTTTGAGATCCCCCACAACTCGAATAACATGTATCATACATCACATATTATGCCTCAAGCCATTATATCATGTACGAGGATTCATGTTCCTCAAGACATCACAATCTATACACATTACAACTATAGTAGTCTGTAAGAAACTATATCTTGAATATATATTTGTGAATATCCACAAAAGATTACATTCATGTACACACATATATTGGGGAAACTAACTGTCATGTCTAATAGTGGAGGTAACTACTAGGATATGATATGGGGCCAAAGGGGGATGTTAGCCATCCAACATTCTACTATTATTTTGGTCAAAACACTCCAATGGGATCATAATCACTAGGGTGTCAGTATCCCTAACCAACTGGGTGTGGTAGAGTATAGAAACACAAATGTACATGATATAATATAACTCAGAACCATAGTATGGGAAAAACATAGTCATAGAAACAACTGTATCTAGCATCTATAAGACTCATGACTACCACTAATAACACTATAATTCATATAATCACACTACCATTTATATAGAATTATTAAATCATATTTTCCCTTTTAATTAGTTTCACTTTACATTGATTAATTCTTAAACCATAAATCAATAATTAACATTTCCATACTAGATTTAAGATGCATGACACTAATGTTTCGTGCCCTCGGGGAACAAAAGAAACATATCCACAGCTTCTTCAAAAGATTAAATCATCATTGAGTCCTAACAAGCTCTTACTCCATGGGTTAAAATCCTTTATTAAATAATATATTTACAGAATTTTTAGATTCACATATTACCATGTATTGATGAAAAACGGTATAAGATAATAAACACACAGTGCACATCATAGTGAGTTGGGGAACTACCTATAAAGTATTTTCCACTTATAGACAGATCATAGATCTATCCTACCTCGAGAGGATAAACACCGAAAGCACGTGATATACCCCATGTGGCTTTGACTCTTTTGGAAAAGAGGGTAGTAAAACCAGATACATGGAGCATTAGGAAATGTTAAAAGATAAACACCCAACAAGATTCAGTAAGCACCCAACATTCATATCCTACATGTTTCATCATCTCTGGTGTCCTCCCTGACACCCACATGCATATATCGATGCATCTCACCACGCTAGGAATCAACTGATGAAATATGAAACGAGCCTCCCTATCCCAAATATATTACAAAATATATCCTGAATCACATCAAAAAAATAATACGCATGAAAAAAACATCGTAAAAATTGTGCTCCTAGCCCTTCAACAAGTCATTCTGCAATCAAAACCAATGAGCTCTCAGACTTCCAAGCATAAGGCGGATTAGATTTTTCAAGCTAGATGTTACCTCACAACACTACCATGCATTATATTTTATCAATAAATCAATTATTTAATCCATTTTGAATAAACTGATACATTATTAGTATGTTCTAACAATAGGAAACCTAAACAGCAAGCTATCGTAGATACAACAATTTAACTAAACAATCTTGCTCCATCAATTTTATTAACATAAAATTACATCAATAACCATATTCATTTAGATTCATCATTATAATTATTGAAATATTTATCAATTAATTCCCACATTACATTATTTACAAATTTTTTCAAGACAATCATGGTATCAATAAAATCATAGATAGAACACAATCTATCAAATAAAGAGGGAAACCATTTATTTTGTGCAAAGAAACAACAACTAATCAAAAAAATTATTTTAACCAGGTTCAAGTATTTAATTTGGTCAATTTCATTACGATCCAAAGGGATAAACATTATAAATCTATAGTTTCATGTAAAATAATTTATAATCAACCAATTCCATTCTTCAAAAGGTTTTTGTTGATCTTAACTCGAGAACATATCAATGAAATCGATCAGGATTGACTTCTGCGCAACCACTGCATCCACCCAAGGATGTCCTAACAAAGTGGAATCTTGAAAACCCCAATGAATCTCCATTAAAACCATGGTGATAAAATTAAATAGCATGGAAAGGATAATCAAGGGTAGATAGATGGAAGAAACCCAAATGAAGTATATTGGTATTATATAGGATTGAAGAAATATCGATGAAAGGTCGCACTGAACCGATCCATGATAGAGGAATCCACAAACATTGAAGGGGGATGTGTCCCGGTTATCAAGGGTCGAGAGGGGGTTAGCTCAAGATGTTGGTTTTGAGAAAACCTAGTGGTTGGGTGTCTTTTAAACAAAAATTGGTGGTGATGTACATGAATTGTATGTATTCATCACATCATGAACATCCTCAAGGTGACTTATGCCAAAAAACACATCACCTCGGAGCATTGTTTTATTTTTCAAAAACCCATATGTTACTTGTCGTGTACCCCTTATCAACATTATGTACCCTATGATTCCATCTTATTGTCACCAAACTACTCCAAACTTCCTATGAGCATTCTTCAAGAACCTTGGTCTTTGAAAACACCCAATGGGTAGATCCACATAAATCTGGGGTCAAATGGAATTGTTTCCCATCAATACCATGATCATATATGATGATACCTAACATAAATCATCAAAATGATTCATGATCCATATATGTCAATGATCATGATCTATGTGAACGAAATTCTCTTGTAATATATCCATTCGATGTTAATACAATATTAATGAATTCATTCTAGTAATATGGAACATTATTTTATTATTAATGTTACAATCAGACATGAAAATAGAATAACCTAAAATGTAAATTCCATTAACACTATAGGATATAACATTAATTTGTTGTCTTCATCCACTTAACCAATTCCTTGTAAATCTATATTACATAAATCCAAAATAAGTCTCAATATCATCCTCACCCATAATTATGATAGTTATTCAGATCAACTTCTGTTCCCAATGATTACAATTTACTACATCAATAATAAAATATTTAGAATAGTTCTCTTTTAAGCATAATACAATTTAAAATAAATATAATATTATAATAGATTATATAACTCATTGACAAGAATGGGGTACATTATAATATGTTTTAAACAATCCTAATATATCCATATAAACAAATAATTTTTCATTATTACATTATATTACATATTAATGAAAATAAATTAAGGATTGATATTTCTTCTAGCTATAATTATAATATTACACCCTTAAAACTAATTATTATGAAAATAAAATTGCATCACTGAATATTAATATTAAAAATTAATAATTTCAATAATATAGGAATAAAATTGTAGTTAATGACAATACTGAAATAATCCAATGGACAATAAATTTTTTGAGAAATTATGAATGAAGAAAAATCCTTTAATGTTATAAATATTCAAACCGTGACACTATTCACACCTTTATAAAATATTTATTTTTCCTAAAACTGTAGTACGATTAAATATATTTTGTTTTTTAAAAACTATAACATGTGTAATAATAAATTCATACGATCAATAAATTATATTCGAAAATTTGTAAAATCAATCTAAATAAACATGTATTTGGAAGAAAACATTTTTCTAACCGAATGAAGATAAAAATGAATACATTTATAAGAAAAACAATTTGGACTTTTCTCAGTGCCATATAGAGTGAAATGGTATATAATAATCGTATGTAATGAAATTTAAAATTATTAAAATAAAGTTATGTTTTTGATATAAATAACATATAATTTACCCAATATAAACATGAATATAATGGATCCCTAATAATGATAAAATTATAAAATAAACTATAAAAACATTTATAATAATAGAAAAATTTCTTATGGATAAAATGATTGCAAATATAAATTTTAATTACCTCAATTATGAAGAATATAGTATAAAAAAAATAGAATGTTTATTATCAACACCTAAATACATAATTAGGATCATAAAATTGAACACGTGTCAATAAAACAATATTGAATGGAGAATTCATACAAGGACCATGTCATCAAATTTAGAAATAGTCAACCAGGTTAATATGTGTAAAATATGTAAAAAATTAATTATATTTAATAAATTATATGATTAAAGGTTACTTAACACATTATAATTTAATAGAATAGTAATTCTGGAAAATTTATAACTCAATTACTAGAAATTGATTTACGGAACCCATTACCACTTTATAAGAATCACATCTAATCACATTCAGATATATACATTGAAATAAAAAATTAAAAAAATATATAATTCATTCATTATATAATATTTAATTTTTATTATATATATAATAATTAAAGTATATTAGGTGTATAACATTAAAACATTCCCCAATGAATGGAAATCGAGACGAAATAATTTAACTGGTGTACAAACACGACATATTTATATTTTAACACATGTTATTTAAAAAATATATTATTTCAATACATATTAATGTTTAACTAGATAAATAATTTATATTATAACCCTCTATTAAATTAATTTCCATTATATATTTTATTACTTAATTATTTAAGTCATGGTTGGTTATTTTGAGGACACACAGTTCAACATTTCAAAATAACATATGCATAATGAACATTGTGAATGTGGTTATTATTCCATTATCTAAATAATAATAATCATGAAATAATTACATTTTTTATGAATTAGTTATAATTTTACAACCTTCCATGAAGACTATGTGTGAACAATTATTTATATTTTAATTAATGAAATAGTACGCTGTACATGAACATTATTATTGATTGACCTTTTCAATACACGTGCCGAAACGAGGTTAATTATAATTTTACCCTTAATATTTAATTATAATATGAAAAGTAATATATTCTATCTTTAAATAATGGTTAATATACTCTTTATGTGGTGCAGGTATTATAAAATAATCACATAACTTTTTGGAGGATTCAATCCACAGATATACAAGAATAATACTATTATTTATTATGTAATGAAGATTATTGAAATTTATTATATACAACTATTTAAAAAGTATAATGATTTCATTAATATAATATATTTTATATTAAATAAATCATTTTAAATGTTATTGAGATATTGTGACAGAAACAATTTTTCATTAGTGTCACAGGTGGTACTCCACAATATAGAAGAATGATTGGTTCATTAACGGTTTGATGGAAGAAGGTTTTTTGTTAATGAAAAATAGTTTATATGATATCATATAATAGGATAATATATATTAAAAATTTATTATATCATTATGAATTAATATTAGTTTAAAGGGGTGGTAGATGATGTAAAGCAAAAATACATAATTACGTGTTATATATCATAATTTGAGGAAAACCATTAGAATCCAACATGTCCCCAAGAGGATAGTTTTATAATTATATTCCAAATAATATGTAATAGGATGGGATGTTTTAATGGGACTTAGGTTTGAATTAAATGAAACATAGTGGACCTATGTTATAATGAATAGAAGAGATAAGTGGACCATTTAAAAAATAGGGAAGGGTTACTCATGAAAGTACATGAATTATTAAATCAATATAAATTAATATTATTGGGAAAATGAAACCAATTTTATTTATTTATAATAAATTTTTTTTTAAAAAAAATTAAAATTTACAATTCAATTCAATCATTTTTAGATATAGTTTTCAATATTATATGAAACATTTTACCCTCATTAACCCCATTGTTGATTACAATTCCATAAAATATATTTATTTTATATGTAAAATAAGGTTATCATTAAAGGATAGTTATACCATTAATAGAACATGAATCAATTTTTAAACCATATCCCATTACATGTATTGATATAGTATATTAATGAATTTTAAATCAAGTCATAAAATATTTTTTAATTCAAAATAGTTTTAATGTAATATAGAAAAGTATTTATTTAATTAATTAGTAAACATATAATCATAAAATTTTTATTTTAATATACACATTTTAAAAATGTTATTTTATATATATATATATAAAATTAGAATATTATAAAAAATAATAATTGATGTTATAGTTTTTAAAATCATTAAATTTATTTTTCTACTTATTGTACAAGATATTTGATGACATTGTATAAGAATGGATGTTAATTATTTCACCCTATAAAATTATAAATAAATTACAGCCATAATATTTTTTATTAATGGCCAAAATAAATTTTAATATTGAAAAAATATTTAATTTTATCATTATGTCAAAATATTTGAGAAATTTAAATTCAAGAAAATGTTATTTTATAGATTTCATCACATAGAGTAATATATAATTATTATAAAAATAAAATGATTAAAAAATTAAAATAATACTAAATATATGACTATAATAGTTAAAAAATTTTAAAAATAGATTAAATAATTTTTTGGGATTTTTATTTTTATAAAAATAATATTTTTAACCCTAATAACCCAGATAAATATTTAAGTAAGTTAATATTAATAATATCCAAATCCTAGAGGCCATTATTAAAGAAATGGTGAACTAATGTATCCAAATATGGGATCCAATTTTGATGAAAAAATTAAATATGTATAAAAATTAATTTAAAATAATATTCATAAAACATAGTGAATACCATTTTCCCATAATCGAGTTTTAAAGAAAAGAAATACACCTATGTAAAATTCTGGTATAATTAGGATTAAATTATACGAAATTATATTTTATAAAATTAAAAAATAATTTTTATTATTAATATAATATTTCATGAAAAATTATATTTTTTTATTTAATGAAATTCTTGATTCATAAAATGGTATTTCCCAATATTGAATTATAATTATTCTATTTAAAAATAATCTCAAGAAGGACTGCCTATGTTATTTTTGGTATGTTGATTTTTTTATTAAAACCCATATTAAGTAATAAAAATTAAAAAATTAGAATAAATTAAATATAATATTTTATCTCAATAAATAATAAAAATTCTTTTTTAGTACGTACTTGTGAAGAAAAGATTTACTCTTCAGAAACTAGAGATTTTATTTTCTTAGATTTAATCAATATATTTTCATTTTAACAATATTTATATGTATTTCATAATTCATCTACTTCAATAATTACCCTGAAACTCAATTTTTATATTATTGAATCATATAATATAAATATATTTTAGGGTTTTTTATTCCAAATGTTATATTTGGATTATAAAATCAAACATAGTCATAAATTTAAAGACATAGTTCTTACATTCAAAAACATTTAATAAAACATTTGTTCATAAATTTATATTGATATATATAATCATTGGTTTATCATTTAATAATACAATTCTTGAAAACCCACATAACAAAAATGGTAAATATGTCTTACAATAAATTAGTGGTAAATATAATTATGATGTTCATCTAGATTAACATATAACCTAGTTTAAAAATATGAATAAATTATAAGGGAAAAATAGACATAGAGGGGAAATAATAATTAAAATAAATTACTAATAGTGATATAGAACATTTATCATAAAAATGTGAATGATATTATCATTATCCAAAAAACCATAAAACAAATAGATGATAAAATGACCATAAATACATTATAAATGAATATAATTGTAGAACTTCTTTGTTACAACAATCTAATAATACAGTTGAGTCATTCCTGTACCAAATTGACTAATAACAAAAGGAAATACATGGAATCTATTTCCTTCATATCTAAATAATTAAATTTTATCCTTTTGAATTTTTCAATTTGATTATACCTCAATCAATTCCTGTCATCTGAATGAATATTATGGATATTTTACAATAATAGAACTATAATTAACATATTATTCAACATGAGGTATAAGAAGGAAATATTTTCTGTTATCTATTTATTCCCAAAATTATTAGCACATGAAATTATAGTATCTATTTTGAATAACCCAACTTATGAACATATAATAAAATATTATCCAAAATTCAGTAGTAATACCCGACCTAATAATTAAATCATTGCATAAATAAATAACAGTATATCCCAATTATCCTTGATAACCTCTCCATTATTAAATTCATGCTACTCAATTTCAATATCTTAAATATAATCTTATATCACCATAAATGTAAAATATTACATAAAAACTAATCCATCATGTCAAAAATATGGGACACATATAACTTAACCAATGAAATAATCTCTATAATGTTTTTTAGCCGCTGTTAAAATACAATCATTTACAACCAAAAAATATATATATGGTTTATTATAATTTTTTTAAAAAATTACCTATCATATCATGACACTATTGGATTATCCCATATGAATATTTTTTATAATTGTTTTTCATTAGGTTATAACTTCTAATTATTGCTTATAATTCAGGATGGTATTATGAATTATAAAAATAACTTCGACTATTTGTTTCTAAACAATTGTGTTGTAAAACTACCACACATTAGAAATCAACAGTGATTTAATTAATACCTTCTTTAGTACACATGGGTTAATTTTTTCTCAACCACATCCAATGAACATATCGAGATAATGATTTTATTTTAATGAAAATATATAATCATAAAATTAACTATAAGATAAGATGTAATTATTATCATAGACTTATACATTAAATATTCCCAAATAATTATCAAATTATATTTTATAAATTCATTTAAATCACACTCAATTAACAACTATTACAATAGTAGACCTACACTCTTAAAACTATAGTTATCAATACAATAATTACATTTCTATCAGTGATTATAGTGAATGTTTACTAATTTCAACAACCCCAAAATATATATAATCATTAGGAAATATAGGATCATTTAGATTTCTAATCACTTAAAAATTTTAGAGTTTGAAAGAATTAGTAAAAGCTTATTCAGAATAATACACATATATTATGTGAAGATATTTTCAACTATACTAATTGTTTCGTATTCAACATAGAGGCATAAAAATCCATCAAAAATTTATTCAATAATGAATCCTTTCTTGGAAAAATTAATTTCACAACAAATGATTATATCCATTAAAATATAAAATATAATAAGATCAAGAACAATCATTAAATAAGGGTAAAATAATAAATTATCAATGGATTTTCCTCAATGAACCTTTGCGTTTCATAAGTTTATGAATAAATAATCATTGAGAATGACCATAATATTATATAATTGATACATATAAAATCATGTATCCAAACACATCATACATGGAATTAAATAGTCAATAAATGATTATATTCCTTTTGTAATCTATCATGAGATACGTGAAAAACATTTCTTATGAAAAGGATACATTAGAGGTTGATAAATTGATAATTTTAAGTTATTAAAAACAACAAGCATAAATTTCACATATCTATTAAATTTTGTATAATTGAATTGGTATATTCTAATAATCTATTATTTGATAGCTATAACAAGTTAGCTTAAGCACATTATAGAAAATTTTTAATGTTATATCAGGGTATCATAACATAATGAGATATATCATGATCACCATAAATTATGAGAAATATTATTATCACAAAATATTATCAATTATTAAAAATTATTGGGTATTTAATAAAAAGTTATTTTTTTATATTTTCCATAAAACAATCGTGAAATAATTCATCATTTCATGATAGCTTGTTTAACAAATTCGAAATATAAAGATTGCCTAATAATATCATCCAATGAATTATAATCAATAAATATATATATATTTAATAAGTATGACATCATCACCATATATCAATAAAAAATAATAATTATCATCAATGTCTTAGGTCATTGATAAATATAATTACAATTAAAAGTTTAACAAAATAATTTTTAAGGAATTACCATTTCAAAAATTAAATAATATTTTTTAATATTTTTCTAACCTAGGGAACAATCCAATATGATGTTTAGTATGTTTCAATGAATTTTGAAATCATGATGTGGGAACATTAAATTAATTTTGTTATCCTTAAAACAAAAAAACATACTCGTATGGTAAAAATTAATCTTTTCAGAAATGAAAGATAACATTTTGTATAAAATATTTTTTAAATGTAAAACATTTATAAATCTCCAATCAATAAACGATTTTATAATTATAGAAGAAATTATAGGAAACATAATAGATTATAATAAAATGAAATAATAATCATTCCGAACAGAATGAGGATAACGAAGTATGGATTTTCATTGATGATTTTAAAGGAACAATTTTGAATACCGAAGAGTGATAATTTTTAATTGAAATTAAAAATTTAAAAAATTATAGTGGATGAAAAATATATTTTTTAATGTTATAAATATCATATATGTTTTCCAATGTAAGTGTAGTAAACAAATTGTAATTAATGTTGTCATTATGAAATAATCCATTTTCACTTTGGAACCATTTCAATCAAAACTCTTCAGTGGAATAATTTTTATAATAGCTATAAATTTGATGAATTTTGAATATTATTTTTTATAAAACATTAATGTATCATTATGTAAAATTAATAACATTTCTATCATCATATCATCAAATATATCACAACGTACCAAATATTAAACAAAGAATTCATACAGTGATAATTTCTTATTATAATAAATAAATAATGTTTTTAATTTTTGTAAAAACTTTAATACCATCAGTTATTATTTTAAACACAAAATAATTAAAAGCAAGTTGTATTCTCATATAATATATCCATTAAGTAGTCATTTAAGTACAATTAGAAATATATGAGTGAAAATTGATTTAACAAAAAAAATTCCAACATTTTAAATTAAAACCAAATTTATTTGGGTTAAATAATATGAATTGTGATTCAAAATAACACGATGTATGATTAATTAATGATATAAAATTCAAAGGGGCTTATAAGCTCCATGTAACCAATTATTACTGTAATATAAAAATGTTCCCCAATAAATGTAATTTGAGATAAAATATCATACTAGGAGTCCATTCTTGCATCATTTTCCCATTAACACTTATGTAATAAGAAATAACAATTATATGATATAAATATAACATTTAATAAATATAATAATTTATCATCAAATAATTTATTTTATTTTTTTCAATGACATAGTTAATTAAGAAATCATTTATATCCAAATAAATTTTTTATGATGTTCATATTACAATATAATGAAGACCTCAAAAAATTAATAGTGGTAAAAGTGTCCATTAATCCCTAAATACCTAATAAAAATAAAAAATTAAAGATTATTTTTAGAAAAAATGATTATTTTTATAACCATTAATAAATGAATGTTATAATTAATTGATTATGTTACAATCATATTGATGGTTTTTCCTATGTGAAAACAAGCAATGATTCCATTTTCTAACTAACATTAGAGAAATATGGTAAGTCTTATTATCAACATTTATAATTATCATGAAATGATAATTATATATTTTTTCCAAAACATACTCTTATATATAATTTCCTTGTGGTTTAGTGATGAAAAATAATTTACATCATTTGGAAGGAGTGGTAATCCATATATATTCGAAAATTACATTATCATTTGTATATGGATAATTTTTTTATAAAATTGAGTATATAATATCTAAGTAGATAGATACTAATTTTGTGGATATCTTATATATTTACATTAACTCCTTAATTATATACATCTATCACTATCTATAGTAGAAAAAATGTATATCTATTCATGGGGATGTTTTAAGATGTATGCAAGAATAGTTCCTACATTAACAATTCAAGTAAATAATGATGTGGTTTAATGTAAATCCAATATTAAAATAAAATGACAATATACTAGAGATAATTATGAATTTATGTCAACATGTAGTATATACATTACTATCTTAAAAAAATTCATTTTATGTTAAAAAAGACATCATGTTTATAAATTATTGAATTGATAGGCAATATTATAGGAAAATATGTCCTCTGGAAAGGATAAAATAGTGTTGTGGATCTGGATTATGACCATATACCCATGTTTTATATAAAATTAAGGTGATAAAAATTTATATTCATCGAAAAGGTATGAATACCATGTTTTTGAGGTGGTGATAGAATGAACATGACGACATGGTTCCCATGAATATTCACATAAATTCAAATTGATTTTGAACTAACATATAATCCTTAAAGAAGCATCCCCACCATAAATGGAACTGAAATTATTATTTTATTACGAATTGGATTTAATATATTTATATTGTTATGAAAAACATATGACAATGATGTATATATGCAAGATCGGGAAAAAAATAAATTATTATATAAATTATTTGTTGACAATAATTTTGACAATGAATGACATGATAAGAAAAAATATGATAAAATAAGATTGTATAGTTGATATCAATCTAGAATTGAGGGAGCACTAAAAGAACATGATATTAAATAAATATATATTATATTATGTGGTTAACTCATAAATAATCTTCTAAAAAATGTGTATCTTGAATCATAGGAAATTCATATATTGAATGATATAGTTTACATCTATATATTTTGGAGATGGCTGAATATATTTAGAGTTTCGTGATCACAAATAAAGAAATATATGTGATGATTTATTAGTATATTTAAAACTGTAACGTTCAATTATTAATATTGATTCCCATTATATAGATATTGTATCATAGAGACTAAATCATTAACCCACTTTAAAATAATATGATTCTCATAAATATATATAGTATAGTATATTCCATTATAATGAACATATATAAAAATTCAAGAAAACAATAATGGTATTAATATGGTCTTGGTTGATCATACACCCATATTAGGAGATGACTGTGGAATTGGACGTCATACCTAGGAAAAAAAATATTGTTGATGATATGAAAACTATTAATTACAAGGATAATAATTAGGAATCATGCCTAAGATACTAGATGTTAAACCAATGGCCACTCAATGAAATTAAAATCATAGGTCAAGTAATAATCCATCATTCTCATATACATTTCAAAAACTATTTTCACATGTGAAGGATATGGACATGTGGTGGAATGAATGAAAGAATATTTTTCCCCATAAAATGTGTAATGTTTTTTTCCATTGGGGCCACACTATATCAAACTATGAAGATATTTGAATCAGAATATCCTACTAGTTTATAAAATAAAAATAATTTATTTTCTTCAATAAATAATGGGAATAATTTTAATATATATTATATTAATTTTTCTATATTTGTGTTTAATGTAATTGATTATAGATAACTCAAAATATTAGATAGAATCAATAGAGATCAGAGAAAAATTACAATAAATAATTTAATAAATATATATATGAACAATTGGTAATCGTAATGAAAATAATGTTAATAGTATTATTTGACCAATTACATTAATGAAATTTGGAAGAATATATTTTTACATTTCTCAATAAATTAAATATTTAATAAAAATGGTTATGTATCACTAGAAAAATAAAATATAAATAGAAAAACATTTGTTGAAAAAAACACCTATATTCATGATAGTGAGCATCCATCAATCATTAAATAATGTATAGATATCTTCAAATATATGAATATTTATGTTGATGAAAGTATTTGTTTCTGTAATTTCAAATCATTGAAGATTATGGAGAGTGGAAATACAAATTTCAAAGTGGATGTATTTTAGAATACTAGTGTTCTCATTTGGATGGATTATGATTCAATAATCAATATTTGGGAAAACATTTTCACTCAATTCGTGAAGAATATTCTATCCAAAATTTGTGAATGATGAAATATATAACATGATTATATCTTATAGTTGTTAGGTGAAAATTTTATAATCTACTAATCATAGGAATTTATGAGAATAAATTTCATTACATAAAAGATAATAATAAAAAATTATTCTGTTGAATTCATAGTCACATGAACATATTTAAACTCGATAATGAAACCATGGATAATGGTCTAGTGAGAATTCCATATTTTTTGTGTTATCATGAAAATACATTTATTGTCTGTATAAATGAAAAAATTGTGTGGCATCATTATTATCCATACAATAATTGGGTATATAATGAGTTTGATCTTGTCAACATGGATATATGCGGATCAATGAATATATGTAGTACATATATAGAATGATATTGAATTAATTTAAATAGTTTCAACCCCTCATCAAATAATTTTTGCTTAATGATAAATTATATGGTAAAAAGTGTAACCACAATAAAAATCATTAATTATGACATTTGTCAACACAATTTGGAATCTCAAATATATATTGTATTTTATAACCAGAATCAAACATTAGTAATGATTAAGGTAGTTATAATCCAATATAAAATGTTGTATGATATCTATTCTTCATTTAAAACTTTTATTTCTTTAAAATTAGGTGATATATTCAAAAACATAATAGAAATAATGGAAAATATAGTGATTTTCGGGATGGGGGGATTATTAATGATACTCCATGAAATACTGAATAAAAATTCATCACTATTGTGTTGAGTAAAATTTAGTATAGAAATTATGTAAAAGTCATGGTGAGAATGATGTTATGAGATGTAGATTTACATACCTAAATGATTTATTTTTTAAATGATAAGATCAAAATGATTTCAATTCTACATCATAATACATTCATTATTATCTAAGCAATTAGGACTAAAAGGATTTGTTGGAAGAAAAATTCATCTATAAAGAAGAGATATATGTGACTTAGAGAATAAACATGATAAAATTTGTAGATACATCCAAAATAAATTACAACAAACCATCACATAGGAAAACTAGTATAATATGACATGTTTCTCTTTTGTATCTATTATAAAAATTATAAGAAACCACATTTAATGAAGAAGATAAAGATAAATCATGGTTAATAATATTTTTTTGTATTTTTATGATAAAAAGTAGAGAAGTATCCTACTAAAAGGATATAAATTATCAATTTTATTAGAAAATTCTGATGCTTTTGGAAAAAACTCAATGAGAGCTATAATTTTATCATAAAAAGGAGTGTGTGGTTTATAAAAGAAATTGATAGATTGAATTCAATGACAATAGAGAAATGTTTTCACCATTATCAAAATGAAAGAGATCTTTATTTAATCCCATGAATTATACATTGAACCATAATGATGTAGAATATTATTGATGTAAGATAACTTATCCTTCCATCATAATGGTTGAACATATTTTATCAAAAGTTAGATTAATTTTTTATTTAAAAAAAGACAATATGGTATAATATATGATAAATACTTAATCAACTTGTTGATTTATAGGGTATTGAAATTTATTTCAATCACTTCATGTTTAATTGTATTTTTTATCAATATTTTGTATATTTTATTGTATACTAATGAATAAAATTCATTAAATAGCTGTATAATTTCCCAATGTGTTCCATATAATTTTTTTTCTAATTATCAATATATTTTTCATGGTTCGTATGATGTTGTGTGAATAGGTGATGTGATGGGAGAAATTTCATTATGGTAGATGTGTAGATATAGTCTGGTAGAAATGTTTTTTGCATGATCAATTTTCATTGACTATTCATAAAATAAGGAATATATTGATAGTTATGGATAAAATTGGGAGAAATCATATAATGTTTTCAAAAATAATCATAGTGTTGTGAGTAAGAAAAAATGAAATAGGTGGATGGTTTGATAGATGATATTTATGGAATATCATTCATTATATATACTATCGTTCTAATGAAATTTAGATCCAATGAGGTAGAATACTCTATGGGTTAGGATCATAGTAGAAGGACATTAAATGGAGTATATTCATATTATGTAGAGAATTTTTGAATATTAATCTAATTGTTTTGTGGGAATTTTTGTGGATTATCCCTCTAAATACATTTCTTTTCAAATACATTTGAATAGATAAAGAATATAAATAAATCTATTAGATTGAGAATAATAGATAATGAGATAAATTTATGTAAGTGATTTATAATAAATGTAAAATAGAGAATAATACACACAATGAGACTAAAAATTAGTTTATAATAGTTTTTCATATAATAATTGTACGTGTACAATATATAGAGTCATGTGGTGAGTTTTTAGAATAATTTGTGTGAGGAAGGTGCATGATTGATATTTTTTTGAGGAATCATTCAATGGACTTTTTGGGGTGAAGATATTTATGTAGATGGTCGATTTTGTTGGTCAACAATGTATAGTGAAATGTGTGGTTACTGTGAAATGGATAATATTTTAAAAAATCAATGTAAACAATTCAGAAAGAATTTTATGTTTCTTTGGTATATATTTTAGCATATATTCTAGATAACAGTGTGAAAAAATAGTCATAATCAGATTTTCCTGATGAATATAAAAAATAAAATTTTAATGATATTTAATTTTTAGTATATTCCATAAATAGAGGAAGACATCATCCGTAGAAGAATTTATGGATGAATTGAAATAATCATAATGAAGTAGGTTAATCTTTGTCCATTAATTAATTTAAAAATAATAATATGTAAAATGGAGTGATTATTGATGAAAAATTATAATCCAAAAAATCTAGTGAAGAATAACATATTATGGAACAACAAGTAAATCATTTTAGTATACTTCATGGGGCATCCCTATGTGATTATGTGACTAAATATTCATTCTTTGCATTTTATTTCATTATTGTGTGTTCGAGGAATGTGCATTCATATAGGGAGGATTGATGAGTTTCAAAAAAAAACATGGAACAAAATCCTTTAAATGAAATAATTATTTTGACACCATGATTCCCCCATCAATTCTCATGATATCCAAAGTTAAATCCATATTGAATAAACCTGTTTATTACACTAGTATGAAACAGTATTCATGATATATAAAAACATATGGGGTTATTTTTCATTGTAAGAATTTATACGGGCTTGTTAATATCATATTATAATAATTCTATATGTATTCCATGACTTATTGATAGAAAAATATAAATTAATTTATTGAATATTTCATTATTCAATGGAGGAAACGGTATATAGGGACCCACATATAATGTATCTAGAATCCAAAATTAAAATAATTTGTATATAAAATTAAGAATAAAGGTTATAATTAACATTGATATTAATAATTATTCTTGATAAGTGATCAAATAAATTGAATCAACATTTTTTTAATTTGTAAATATATATGAGATGAATATCAAAATTATATTATTCATATTTTAGTGAATTTAAAATATGTATTTATATTTACTTATTACTTTCAAGTTAACAAACTTTTTAAATTATATAAATATATATATATAAATAGATACATGAATAATTAAAAAATACAACATCATAAATTTGGTTAAAATAATAAATTTTTTTGTTTAATGAATAATGTATATATATATATTAATTTATATATTAACATAATTAATTATTATTCATGGTTCGATAAATGTCAATGATGATTAACTACGTCAGTTAAGGGTCTGATGAATATGATTTTAAATATAATATTAATTTCTAATTTTATGGAATATAATAATATTTATATTCATATTTCTTATATGAAAATATATTAGAATAAAAATTTAATGAAGGGACTCAATGAAGATATAAAATATTTGTCCACAATTATATATTCAATTTCATATCTTCATCCTTGTGTTAGGAAAAATATTTCCCTATAGATTATTCCTTGAAAACTCTATCAACACAAAAGTGAACCCTTAACATTAAAATATCTCAAAATATGAATCCAAAAATATTTATAAATCTAAAGAAATAGACAATAAGGTTAAAATACATTAAATATATAAACAAATAATCTTTTTATCAATATTGAATGACATATGGAGTTCAGTCCCACAATACTAGCATTAATAGTTTCAATTGGGAAATTTATGGAATGATGGATCATGTGATGATACATGTGAAGATAGTATACTGTATTATACACCATAACTTTAAAATAAAAGTGACTACATAATCGATTTTCATGAATAATAATATTATAAAAAATATATATTAATCTTTAAAAAAATATAAGATTAATTTTAAATGAATAAATTTATGGGATTATAATGTTTATTTGTTGTGATGAAAATATAATATCAAAATAAAATGATGAAACACATTTTTTAAGTGGTATTGACAAGTTATTCATTATATGAGAACCATCAAAATCTATTAGAGATCTCATCATAAAAATTACAATTATTTATTTTTTTGTCAATTTCAAAAACATTTTGGGAAATTTTATTTCTATTTTTTATTTCCATAACAAGAATGGTGAAAAATGTGGTGGTTCAGTTTCATATGAACATTAATAGTCTATGAAATGATGATAAACATTCAAATATCCCATCTATGGTGTGTATTATTATGTCTATTGGAAACATATATAGTATGTGAAATGTTAATGTACATAACCTGAACTCATTGATAATGAGTCAATTAAGGAAATCAATAATCATATCACATTGTGTAATATCTGATATGACTATTCATTAAATATATTTCAATCACAAATATATTCTTCATTAATTGACTGGTGGATATGACATGTAGATGTTGTATAACATGTGACCCAAAAATAATGTTACACTATAGACTCAAAGTATGTGGTGTGAATTAATACAAAAAGGTTATATTGAATGTCATCCAAAAAAAATTGTGACGTGAATACATGGTATTTTTTTGGTTATAAATTTCCTTTAATGAATAAATTTCAAAAAATATGACACATAATATCCTTGATATTAATTTCATTGTGGCTAGTAATTAATTTTAGGTAATTTTATTGGTTACACACATTTTTTATTTCCCTAAAAAATCATGCATGGAATAATCTATGGTAGGAAAGTCATGTTACTCAAACTAAAAGAAATATTTATAAATAAAATGAATAACAAAATGAAATTGTAATGAAATTTTTTTGTTTTATGTATTACATATTAATTTTATTGATTTAATTCGAAGAAAGGATTATGAGGAAACATGAGATTATGTTGAATGATGATCCACACATTAGTTTATTATACAAATTTAATATATTAAATATCATAAATGTGAATTATGAGTAATATACTAGAATGAATCATAAATGATGTAATAATCGGATATATGGGTGCACGGTTGAGTACATAACATTGGTTTATTCATAGGATTGAAATAATAATTTTCAACGGTGTAAAAATGTATAATAGTATCTGTGGGTGTAAATAGTAAAAAAAATTACGTTATTTATTTATGTTATTATGTTGATTCATGGAAATTTATTTTCCCTTTATAAATATCTAGTTGTGAGTTGATCATAGTGTTTCATCATAAACCAAGACATCATATGTACAATTTATGGATAGTGTTCTTCAAGGATGGCATCACATAATATCAAATTTTGTTTATTATTACGCCATCATGGATTTTAAGATATCACTACTGATAATGATGTGAAATCTTGAATAATTTTCAATCGATTGATATCATGGAATAAAATTTATTTATGTGTATTTATTACAATTTTTTATTCATAATATGAACATGAATCAGTCAAATGGAAATTTTATTCATCGATCATATGTAGTGCATGTTCATGATAAAAGTTTTTGTATTATGGGATTTCTATAATTGAGTATTTTATATCTCCCCATAAATTATTCTAGAAGAAAAAAATAGGTAAAATGAATAATTTAAAATTTTTATTCATCATGTTTTATTTTTTATTTCATCATTTATTTTTCTTTAATTCATAAACAACATTCTCATTAAATGGTTGTTAAAAAATTACATGTAAACAATCATTTTGCACCTATTTCTTCTAGAAATTGATTGATACTACAATTCTAGGTATGAATTAATTATCAGATCAATATATGAAACATATCTGGGAAATATCAATGTTCTTTTTATTGTATTTATAGTGTGGTGACCTGGAGATGTGACTAATGGTTATCCCTTTAAATTTTGTGAAAATTCTAATTGGTGAAAAATTCCATTATCTTTGATACATTTAACATGAACATGATAGTGATTTATTGTTGGATAAAAGGATGGAGGAGAAGAAAATTATCTATTAAAGAGAAATTGAATTCTATATTATCAGATGGTACATGTCTTGTAATAAGTAATTACATGAATTATGGTACCCCATAAGAGGTATCTAGGGTTTATGTGTAGATTTAAGTATCACACATAGTGTTCCCTAACCAAACATCGCGTTTTATATAGCTACCCATCTCATTATGTAAATTATGTACAAAACTATGAGGCAGATTGGAGTCACATATTTTAGTGGGACATGCCACACGTTATGGAAATCCTAGAAAATTTCTTGACATGTATATGGAGTTCAATCCCATGTGATAATGTGTTCTCCCAAGATGTTTTTGGTGAACCACGTGATATGTACTCGAAAATAGCAATGGAAACTGGCCATGATACATCATTAGAACCTAGGTACCATTGGAAGTTCCTTGTACTCATAGTATATGATGTGTAACATCCCAAAAAAATGTGGAACACTTTTCATTTTTGATATTTACATTTTCTATTATGGTACATTACATTGATAATTAAATGATATATAATTAGAGAATAATGTCCTATTAATATGATGATTATCCTCATATAGTATCATTACATTCAAAAAGAGTTGATGGATACCCTCTATGAGGCCAGGAGTGAGATCCTATCTCCTAATATTTTTCCCTAGTTTGGGGTATATGAAATCATACAACCAATAATATTTGGCTGTCAATATCCAATATGGATTATTAATTCATATTGATTTTTTTGTATACCCTTTAGCCTTGGGTGTGATACCAATATATTTATCGATCACATCAGACTCCATTTGTGTACATCATATATGAAAAACATAATGTTCCAGAATTCATAGATGGCTCTTATTAGTACTATCTTACTTGCGGAGTTTCTTCTACATGATTAGTGTTATATGAAAATTTTGTGTAGTAATGCAATGATAGAATTATTATTTCAACTTTACATGGATAATGGAAATTTACTATGATTATAAATTGATATTTTTATTATCTATGATATTGACATATAAATATTATGTGATGACTATAATTCTTTATGATATTCTTCCATAGATTTCTAGATCTCATTTTTATTTTTATACTCACTACCATAAGAATTTACCCACACATTTCATGAATTATGAAAATGTACAACCATTTTATACGGTCCTTGAGTAAAAAATAACATGAATATCATTGTGATATAGAGTGAGTGGGGTTTTTTTAATTATGCATTTATAGTATTCATACCAAATATCAATGGCTAGACATGATTTAGTTTCATTTTTGCGTCTTTTATTTTTTCCATTCATTCATTTTAATTATTATTTTAATCTGATGGTGGAATATTAGATGTATTCATGCTTGTAAATTAGTTTTTTTTCATTTCTTCATTATGTTGTCTTGGGGATATGTGTGTGTACAGTTACATTAGGCTGAATCCAATTGTGTTTGTGATATTCCTACATAGATATGGTAGGGACCCCATTCTCTATTGTATGAGAGATTGGGGTAGTCTTGGAATGGGGCTTGTAGGGACTTTTCATGAACATGTGGTATCATAGGTGTCTGTTCTATCATAGAATCAAAGTCTATGTGATTTTTTGTTTTTAAAGAATCAATTTTATGTCATTTGATTTCATCTCTCAATCTATGGACTCTTATTTTTCTTCAGTGGGTGATGTATCCATAAACCATGACACTAATCATGTTCTCATTATATCATTATAAGTATAATTTGGTAGTAAGAAAATAATTTAAATTGAATCATATAATAATGTGTAGTGGTTAAAAAATCATTCTTGAATAATTTCTCTAGATACCATCATTGATTTTGTTACATTGATTCTATTTTAGGATTCCTTCATGACACTTTCAAGCTAGGAATTCACATAATGAATTTACGGATGGTCCCATGATATTTGTGGCTATACTTCTTTTACATGTTAAAGATATGTTTCCTCTAGGTGTTGGACCAGTCTTACAAAAAACATTTGAGAAGCTTATAGTTTAGGCAGTACCCGAAGATGATTTTAGTTTTATGAGTTCACCTAAGGTATTTAGAGATAATGAAACTAAATCAATTGAATAAATATAGAATCCCAGGTGTTTAAGGACATTTTTGGCATGTGGATGTGATCCCTTCCTCAATTTGAAAACCTACAGACTATATGGTGGTACTAATAAAAAATCTTCTATATTGCTACACATAGTGATTGTGGATATTGGTGACATAGTTGTATGATTTTTTCACTCTTAAATGATCATAGTTTGAGAGCCTTTTCATATAAAGTTTTATCTAGATATATTGAGATTAGTGTACATCGGGGACATTTTATAGCTTTCATAGGATAGTATAATTCTGGATTAGTCATTAGTATGGTTCACCTACTAATCATGGTACTTAATAGATTTGGTTTGTGATCTACTTATTTATCCCATGACCTTTGATATATGTATAAACATATAATTCTGGGATAATTTGATGCATTAAAGAATAACATACATATTCCTGGGTGTTAGGGAATGATTTTATGGTCATGTTTTTATTTTATGAGATGATGTAGTATAAGGCCCCAGCCTTAAACCTTACTTAATCTTGAGTTATTACATGATTACACATTGTGGATCTTTTCAGGTTTAGAGTTTTAGAGAATTAGATCATAAATCATGCATTAAATTCCACATTTAAACAAAGTGGTTATATAAAAGATAGTATTCATTTTTTCCCTCAATAGAAACATATTTAAAATAAAACATGGATTCTTTATTGACACTTCCTTGACACTATCATCATTTCATGTACCTTTCCCTTGACCTGTGAAAAACATTTCAAAAAAACTTGGGATGAGCATAAAAATCTCAGTAAGGGTTATAAATAAAATGGAATGGAAACATGAGTTCATATATACATAAGAATTAAATCATACTTTACCCATAAAACATAGGCACTTTAACATACCTCATCAAATCATGACTAAATCATAGAAATCATAAGACATAAAAGGTAACTTGATGCATTCATAACATTCTTACATAAGGAGTAACCCTCTTTGTTACGTTTTGAATACCCACCACAGTATATTCCCTAAATCTCATCAGAGAAACCTTAACGTTTCACTCCTTCGCGTTACCCAATGCATTGGAGAGATATATCGGGCTCACTCGCCCTTAGTTTATCACTGAACCACCCATTTTCATAACAATACCCAAGAACCATAACATAAGCTTATCACATAAAACATTCATAAAGGAAACATATCATTTCCACATTTCAATCACAATATAACATTTTAGTATATTGAAATAATGAATCCATTAAAATAGAAGCCATTCCCAAAACCATTTAAAAAATTTAATAAAGAGATTTTTTAATCAAAGTGTCCCATACCACCTTGAAGATTTTAAAATTTTAAACCATTAATATCCATATAAATAAATCATTAAAACCATTTTGAAAACATAGATATTAATAATAAAAAATAATTAAAACATTTAATGCGATATTTTGGATAAAGGGGTTCTACCAAAATTAGAGACACTTGAATACAGTAGTTGAGGAATAACATTTAGTCAGAACTTTATAATATCATGAGAATAAATGGATTCATGATATAATATTCCAAAGGACATTATATACATCATATAAGAGTGAATTTGTGCATAACAACAATGAAGTCTCAATAGAAATGTCAAATGTGATGAATTCCCTTATAAAGAAGGTGTCCTTAAATTAAGGATAATTCAATCTCAAAATTATGTGTGACAAATATAAATACACCCAATATGAGTGTATATTATTTGAAATACAGTAAAAGGTCATTCACACATATTATAAAGATTACATATTCAATAAATACATGTTGAACCCAAAGAAATCAATATTGGGTTAAAAAGTTCCCTTGGTAAAATTCGACAGCCTAACGGCATCACTTCAAAATTCAGAAAATGAGTTGATGAGAGAAAAAAGGGCATATCATCACATGGACATAAAATTTACATTAATAAGGATATATAAGAGAACATATCCCAACATAATATTATGTGAATTAAAATACATAACAAAATAAGTCTTTTAAAAAAAGGAGGGTGAAAGGTTCCCTTACCGACATTGGTATCTTTCGAAACATGCACCCCGTGAAAGAAGGGCAATAAAACATTGATGTAAATGATCAAAAATTATATTATATTACACAATGATTAAAATAATGGGAAGTACATACACCACTCAAAGGAAATTGTTGCAAATGTAGCATAAATATCACGGGAATAAAAGTGAGATGAAAAATCCCTTACGAAAACTCGGCAGCCTAACGGAGCCACTTAAAACTTACAAAAATGGATTGATGAGAACAAATAGGGTCTCTCATTATATAAAAATAATTTTTATAGAAATAAGAATATAAAATAATATCCCAATAACAATAAAGATTATCTTTAAAAGGAATGACATAAAAGAGTCTACTTAAAAAGAAAGAGAGGTGTAGGATCCCTTAACTCGGGTCCGTTCATGGAGACGGTAGGCCGTACGTACGCATGAACGCTACTTTCATTTTTTTCCTTTTTCATATTAATGGAATTAAAAATAAATGATATATATATATATATATTATAATTAAAATATAATATATATGTTATATAGATCACATATGTTCATTAATTTCATTATTTATACATTCCATGTATTGCATGTACGAGTCACATCACTTGAGGGGGCGGTAGTCCGCACTTCCTCATATGAAATTATCGCATTTACACAACATGAAAAGAATAAAGGTATGGTTTAAATATAAAATACAGAAGAATATAATAAACATAAATACCATATATATCATATATATAATACAGTGACATCATAATGGTATGATCTTTAACCATTAGACGAAGGTGTGTGTAAGTTTAGCTCGAATAATTATTATAAAAAAATCCTAGTATATTTAAGATACTGGAGGTGTTACAAAATAAATGAATTAAAAGAGTTTAGGGGGTTGGAGATGCAAAATAAAACAAAAGGACTCAAGTGAAGACATTACCTTAAAATTGGGTAACTCCCTTTGGTTTGACCTCAAAGGTTTCCTTTGGAAGAATTATGACAAGTTTGAGTATTCAAGGAGTTATAGAGGGATGTGGGGAGACAAAATTGGCAGGGTTTGGCTGACCCAAGGGCATTGGAAGTGTGGTTAAGTAGGTATGGGAGGGGGCCTTTTATAAGAGGAGAGGAGGGGCACTCTTGGAAAGTAAAGAAATGTTACATTATTTTAGAATGTGTATTGGATATTAATGGTCCCACATTGATGTGTTTCAAGGATAACGGGGAAAGGGTTCGAAATACACCCTTCCAATATGGTTTGGACATGTGTAGGTCTTAGATATTTCATTATCTTTCCATTTTATTTATATCGTTAAATAATGAGGTCATCGCTGCATCATCATGATGTCATAAATAATTTAATTTATTTAATGTATACAAATTATAAAAAAATAATATGATTTAGGAAATCTTTTTATCTTTCCAAAGAATATTTATAGTCCAAAAGATCATTTATATAGACAAAATTAAAAATATTTTACTTAGTTGATACATTCTTTGTTACATTTAACAATCTTTAAAAATAAAAAGATAAAAAGTCATTTTCGCACAAAATTGATTCCATGGGGCCCCCAAGCTTGTCAAAAGGCATACCATGGTCGTCCATGAGACAACCAGTAGCCATAGGACACATTTTGTGGTCATTTCTTATTATTATGATATTATCTTATTATCTTTAACTACCTAATTACTCATTAATCAAGATAATTAACGATAATTACCGTTGTTACTATTCATAATGTCCATAAACAAGAGTCTTAATTACATAATTTGGACCTTATAATTCCAAATATTTAATCCATTTTACCAAATTCAAAACACATAAATTGAAATAAATAATTTAAAAAAATTCCCGTTGTCAAAACAAATAGCGGGTTTTTAGAAACAACATTTATGAAAAGTTTGGCACTTGTTTATGCCTAATTCCAAAGTGAAATTAATCCAAATTAACATCATTGAATTACATGGTAAAAATATATTCTAATTAAACCATAAAACAAATTAAAAAGATAATATAACCATATAATTATATTATATGAAAAAGCAGTTTTGATGTAAAATGCTGTATTTTTCACTATTCATTGAAAAATGAACATTGTATGAAAATACCAAAAATTAACCCAAGGTAAATTTCAATGTCCCAATCATAAATAATATGTTTATTTTGAAAAATAGAGCTTATAAAATTGTCAAAAAGTGGATTTAAAAGGGGTTCTCCATCAAAAGGCGTTTAATCGACCTTTTAAAGAATATTAGAATGTTTACGCTTGAAATCTGGATTCATTTGCATTTTTAATCCTCTATCATTTGTTGAAAAATAGAAAATATATTTGACAAACATAAATAATCATTTTTGTAGTTAGTTCTATTTATTCCCACCATTGCAACGGCTAGGCGTTAACTACCATATAAAATAATATTATTTTATTATTAGAGTGCAACGGATGATTTCAAAGAAACTTGTTGTTGCATATTCGGTCCGCCATCGAGCATAACATTCCATTTAAAGTAATATTAATATTTTATTCACAAATATGGATAAATATGAAAATTTCATATTCTTTATTTACCTTTGGTGTTACATGTAGATAGTTTTTACTAGACATAAGAACATGGTAGATGAGATTTAGATTTTTGGATGATGATTACAAAAAAACACTAAATGTGCGATAAATTTTAGGGTTAAATTATAAAATAAATTATCTTTGGTTTAGGAATCATAGGATGGATCTAATTATTGTCGATAGAGACTGATTTTATTGTTTGATGATCTGGGATATCATATTATATAATTTCCAATCCAATGAAAAACTTATAGGTTGAATGGTGTTGAGCCACATAGGTCGATTTAGTGGTAAGGGAAGTTAGTTCCATGGTTCAGAATATGATTTAAGGTATAGGAAGTTGTATCTTAAGGTGGAATTAATATTAATTTTTTATCACCACCCACGATGTGGTATATTCTAAACTTTGGGGGCATGGATACAGGTGTGAGGGAAACATCAAGTGGTTTATTTTACTATTTAGAGGATCTTGGGATGATATTAGATATGATATGTGTCTTCTCTAATTAATTTAGACTATTTCATTTAATAGGTGTGAGCCACACCATTCCTTTCACTAAGCTAGTTTAAGACATAGTCCATCTACTATAGCCTTTGGATCAACCCTTATGATTGCATACACCTACTTGATGCCACTTGGTGATCACACACTTCTACTAATTATGTGAAAAAAATATTAGAGAGAATTTATTTCATTTTGGATCTATTATTAGTAGTGATGAGTCCATATCATGAAAGCATAGTTCTGGACAATTGTTCTATAGTTTATTTCTATATTTTTATTCCAGACGGATGATGAAATGCTTCCATACTGGTTTTAGTGATTTTATTTTTTGTGTTAAAAGGAAACCAATGTTGATTAGGATGGACTCATTTAAAAAATATTTTGGCTGATTACACACCATATAACTAGTAAAACTCTTTGGGTAGAGGATTACATGAATATTCAGTTTCGAATGGTGTTGGTGGAGTATGAGGACCCCTTTCCAAAGTACACTCTATGTTTACATTACCACCATGACATATAAATATAAATTGACTACACCAGGAATTGCCCTTGATATTTATCCCATAATATCATATGGATCCTAATAATCTTAATGTTCAAAATATGTATTTAGTGGACTTATAGAGGAAGGGTGTGGTCATACCTAGTGTTTCACCTAAGGAATCCCAATGGTTATTATACAATATTTCAAGAAATTCCATTCGGTTTTTTATATATTACCTTAACATAAACTAGTTTACCATGTATAATATTTATCAAATACAATTGATTTATAAAAAATTCTATTAGATTATAGGGTTGCGATGGCTCTCAAATATTGACCTTATATCAAGATATCACTACCATTGAGTGAAAGATGAGGTAACACTGAATATTGATTTCACATGTCATTAATTTCACCATGAGTAAATGGTTGTGTCCTTTTGCAATAAGAAATCCCCATCATTATTCATGGGTCTCATTAACAATACCATTATACCTTTCATCGACTGATTTATTATAATACACATTGATAATATACATTTTAACATAGTGTCCATAGATGTGAATTTGAGACACATGAGTATGGGTATTGATATAATAAATGAGAAAATCAATTTTGGTATTCCCCAAAAGATATAGATATGGATTTTGTATGTTTATGTAATGGGAAAAGATAACTCATCTGATTATGTATTTAATAACATGGAAATGGTTGTGGAATTATTATTGTGGGATCCAAATATGTAAATTATATTGTGTATATATTATATTGGTTTTTAGGATTAAATTATATATTCATAACATTTTTTACCAAAATATCACATCCATTGACATATGTTTTCCAAAATTCACAACCATTCTTATGAATATAGATGTGCCATCAGGATTTCCAGGGCTTTAGGGAGAGATTGATAATATCTCATGTTTTGGAATTTCTATTGAATTTTGTCATGTACATAGTGTTCCACGATCCATTGTGCACTAATATTAGGTTGTTCTGGTGTAGAGGAAAAACGTTATTTCCAATGATTATGTTTTTTAAGACCACATCTTATGTACTATGTGACCTAAGATCATGAACAGATGGTAGTAGTCTTCACACTGAATATGTGGAGACCATACCATTTTGCTGAGTTGTCTATGTTCAATTATGACCACATGGGTTTCATTTTTATCTAATATCAAATGTATATAATAGTTAAAAGGAGGAAATTTCTAGAGATCATAAATGATATTTTCATTGATATTTTCAATAAATATAGGTAGGTGATCATGAATGTAGATTTCATTAAAACCAGATATTATTTTAAGATATTAGGAAAGGAATCTAAATTTTTTTCTTAATTATAGTTATCCTATGTGTTTAGAGATGGAATATCATACCATTAATATATTAACATTATTAATTCCAAATGTATAGGGAATCAATGAAGAAAAATTTTAGGATACAAACATTGGGACCATAAATACACAATTATCCACTCTAAATTTCCTAGATTTGATTTACAATCATACAGAGTATGTTTTTATTTTTATAGAATTGATTATTGCAGTAGCTAAACTGATGGCAGATGTTTATAGGATGATTATTACCTCACCCTTAATAGTACATCCCATTGTGGGGAAGAAACACGAATATCATTAGAATATGATTATGTGAATATCGATGTAGAGGTTTGTTGTAGATTATGTCTATTGATTCCAGACATATTCAAGAGTGAAGGGATATCACCATTTTCCATTGGGATTATCATAACCCATTTAGTTTCTGGTGTGTAAATAATATTTAATATATATGGTCATCATGATAGGGATACAATGGACATATATGAAACACAATTGTATTTATGTTATTGTTGAGGATTTCCTATATCCATTGTATCCAAGACATTATCTTAGTTGATTGATTGTGATGAATTTATAGAGAATAAAAATTTCAACAATATGAAGTTCCATCAATGATGATATTATTTAGCGATTCTCACTTCACATCGTGATTATTGAGAGGATTGATAGAAGTCCATGGGACTCAGTTGGATTTGATAATTACCTTTCAAACCCAAATAGATTGTCTGATTGAGTGGACCATAATGGTAATAATGTTCATTATATTGGATTCCATGTTATAATTTGGTATATTTGGGAGGATAAATTACCAATGGTGGAATTTAAATACCACAAAATAAACAATTGCACATTTTGGGTGTAAAAAATTCAATTCCTCATATGGGGATACGTTTAATGTCACAAATATGATCTGACAACCAAGGTGAGTGGTTAAATATTCCCCCAATGTTTGTGTGATGAAATATAGAGAAGGAGAAGACCATCCATGAGTATACAAGGACTCCATCGAGCCAATAGCTATCCTATGTTGGCTGATGAAGATGAACCTTGTAGTTCGATAAGGGAGGCCTTATGTTACTAAGGTCTCACCTCAACACAAGTTCTTAATATTTGGACAGGTCGATAAGCTTTCATCGAGAGTCATTTTCACTTTACTGATTCCATGTAGAGTCGGATAGGTGGTGTACCACTTTTTTCTTCCCCCACTATTGGACCTGGTACACAATGCCTTCCTCATGTCCCAATAGGGGAGGTACATGCATTACCCATCAAATGATATTGAATAAGTATAGCTGAAAATCAAGGATGGAGACACATTTTAGAGTCCATAATAGATATTGAGTTCCATATATAGAATTAACACTGTATGAAATTTATTCCCCTAGTGTGAGTATTCTTTATGCATGAGAATATTTAGGAGAACACATAGGAGTTGGATACCCATATATGACCTGAGTACCTCCATATCACAAGGTAGATATTTTTTTCATTATAGATTGTAAATCCCCAATGTGGTGAGAATGTACCGACTCTCAAAATATCATGTATTATATTTTGATATAATATGGATTCATTTCATATCTAAGAACTCTGATAGAGTATGATTTTATGTCCTATTGATCCCAAAATAAGTTTTTGAATTTTATTTAGTCTATTTAATCACGTGAAAGAATCGATTTTCTAAAAGATTAATTACTCTTAAACATAGGAACATATTTTATTTAAGTGGACTCATAGAATTTCATTGAGAGTGTTTTATAATAAAAATGATATAATTATTTTCGGAATCATATATTTCACTAAAACTCATTGCAATAGTAAATAGTTAAAAAATTATGTATTTTATTATGTAAATGAGGAAAACTTTATTTTTCCTCCATAAATACATTTTTGTGTAAAATAGATCAGGCTATATCTTATCTTGTTTGATTTTGATGGTTGTTGGAGGAAACAATTGAGTGGTAAAAACATTTGATCAGATCCCAATCAAAAATAATAGTTAGGTCAGAAATATTGGATATCAGAAATGACAAAGACATTGAGTTTATCTTTGTGAGTGAGAAATCTGTTTAAATGTAGGATACTTATATGTAGATTCACCAACATATATTTAATAATAGTATTACTACGAATCAATAAACTAAATAATATATTCCTTGATTAAACATATTACACATAATAGACTTATTATAGAAGACTTGTATATTTTTAATTTTTGTTATATTATATCTCTTAATTTTTCATTATTACAAAAATGAATCTTGGACAACATGATTAATAACTGAGGTCTATATATTTTTTTATTTTGTGATTTTCATTTAATGATATTTATTTATTAATCATTAGAATTCTCTATTGGAAATGGTTCAACAAAAACTTGGTAATTATTCATTTCTCACCTATTATATTGAACAAAATATTGATTACATATATCAATTGCAAGATTAATTATGGGATGGAGCTAAAAATATGGATCATGAGGAGATTTTATATTTTAGGATTGGGTGTGCATGACTATTAGATGCAAACGAAGTGGTTCCCTTATCGATTTTATGGACAAATTATGAAGAGTGGTAATTAGAAGGATTAGGTAGCCAACTTCCTTATTTACCACTGTGATTTATGGCCAGATTCATGGCAATAAATTTGGTGATGTTGTTGGAAATGGATATGGGAATCATGAGACTCATTTGTTAATCAATATAAAATTTTGCAGTTTTCACCTTTTAAGACACCATTTGTTGTAGAAAGGGTTTACACATAGATGTATGGATCATACGTTGGGTGGTCCCTAATGTATGTAGTGTGGTCCCATTATGGCCATATCGATAGGAACATGATGTATAATCCCATGATTTCATGTTACATTACATTAAATATGGTATTTTCCATACAATATACGAACACAAGAATACATCTCGTCATGTATAGGGAGTACCAGCCCGGGAAGTCATGTGAACCCGCACACCATGTGTAGAAGGTCTAATGTTAACTACTAGGATGAAAACATGGGCATTATTCATGAAACACATGTAGAACCCAGTGCTCATAGGATATTTCATGTACTAATAGAGCATTCCATGTGACATCTTTAAGAATCCATGAGGTAATTTTATTTTTCCTCTTAAATTTTTTTTACACAGTACATTCCCTTGATCTTTATCCCCATGATTTATTATTGAATCATATCCTACTCATAGGATGCTTATCCCGTATATGATACATAAATCTCATATAATGTTCAGATAATCCCATTGTCAGGCCAATATTGTGATCATATGTCATCATAGTTTTCCATATATGGTGCGCTGAAAATCATTCTCACCATAAATACATGGGTCTTGATCACCTAAATTGATCGTTAATATAAATTAGGGTGTTTGTATACCCCATTGAAATTGGTTTCATACTTATCTATCTATCAATATCATAGGACACTCATCAGGTAAATCATATTTTGGGACTTGACATGAATTATATACAGGATAGATGACATTATTACAATCTCACGTACGGACTGTGTTCTCACATACTAGTGTTATATATAAGATTCATGAAAGAATTAATGGATGTAAATATGGTTGTGATGATACCATGTGATTTTCTATCTATTTTGAAAATATATTCTTATTCAAATTATGTATATTGTTGAAATTTTCCTTTAAAAATTAGAAAACTATTCTTGATTTTATATGATTAGTGATTTTGGGTGTCTTACTATGTTTCTTAATAGTCACCCCTAGAGTTGATTTTCCATAAAATAATATGTTTTATGTAGATTATAATCCTTGATAATTTTTCCTAGAGGGACCATGGTTAGGTAGTGTTTCTTAATCCAAATGAGTAGAGTTGTGTTATGGTGGTTGTATTTATTGCAATCATTTATGTTGTTATTGGTTGGTCTTGTTTCAATTTAATTTGGTTTCTTTTATTGGACCCTATCATTATATTGTATTGTTTTTATAATATAATGATTTCTTTTTTATGTATTCATGTATGGATATTAGTTATTTTACATTTCATACTTATATAGGATTTGATGTGTGTGTGTACATACATTAGGATGAGGGATTGTATATGTGATATTCATACAAAGCGCTTCTCACTAGCACATATCCTTTCAAAAGCGGGATTAAGGTAGAAAAATTTTAGGTCCTTCTAGGCTGAGTCATGACACACTTGGTGAATCAATAGTGTACCAACCATATAAATTGTTTACTCTAATTACAACCATGTAAATTTAATTGATATTTTTCCTTAAACAGATGTGAGTTATTTTAGAAAAATTCAAAAAACAGGGGAACCAAAAAAACCTTATCTCATTAATAATTAATGATACACTTTTTAGCTATAAAAATTGTGAAACTTTAAAGAAAAATAATCAGTATAAAAATATAAAATAAAAAACATGAAATGGGAAAATATAGATATCCCTAATCATCAAATTCGTCACCCTAACTCCCAAAGAATATAAGTGAAATAAAATATTATTAATCAATTAAGCGTAATAAAAATTATAATATATCCCTGAGAAGAATTGAATTTAATAATTGGTGATGGGATGAAATGGTATTTATTGGAATAAATGTACCCATTGGAATATTATCATGAATGTTTGCAGATATAACCATTGGCTTATGTCAATATTGAATACTATACCAGTATCTAAACAATTATTCTTTATAAATAATTTGTGTAGCTAATAATAAAAGGAACATTTAATGAGTAATGGAAAACTAAGAGCCTCATCATGTAGGGTAATTTAATTAAAATACTATATGTTAGAAATTTGGAGGGTGAAGTTTCCATAGGGTTTTATGTAGATTAAATCTATGCCAAGATTCAACTAATTAGTCTTGAATGAAATCACCAATTGGAGAAGTTCATATTAGTGGAAATTGTAGCTCGATCAAAGTAAACTAACCCATACCATGAAAATTAACCATTATACACCTATGCCATAAAAAGTACAAGGGCGCAAAAAGGGTTCACATGTTCATGACATTGTTACATAATGATAAATTTACTATGTATATATTAAATTATTTTTCTATCAATACCAAATTTAGAATGATTAAATTCAATATTCAAAATGTTTATATAATTCCGATTCGATTAATTGATTATTTTTCATTAAAATAACCATTATTTTTATTATAAAATATTTTCAAATTACGATAAACTTAGGTATTATGAATAATATTTTTTTCATGAAATAGTTATTTAAAACACAAATATTTTAATATAAACTATTATATAATGTTACGATGGCTTATAATATTTTTACAATTTCCATAATTTTGATTGGGTCTTAAAATGAATTATTTTTTATTAAATATGAATTATAATATTTATATTTTAATGTTCTAATAACTATATATTTAAATTGATAAAATAAATAATATATTTGAAATGGGATCATTTTAATTAGGATAGTCATAATTATTTAGAATTTTCAAAATTACATTGTTCATAGTTAAAATTAAAGATAATGTTTGGGGATATGATCAATTTTTAAGATTCCGTATTTATTTATTTATTATTATGAATTTAATTTATCACAAAAAATGACAAACAATATGTGATATAAATGATATTTTATTTTTTTATTTCATTTTATTAAAATTTTATACCTATATTTAGCATTCCAAATTCGTGAATTAAAAATTTTATTTTATAAACATTATTTTTTAGAAAATCCAATTTTCCAAGTATGAAGATGTATTAAAATGTATACATAATAAATGAGTAGAAGAGTACATAATTTTATTAAAATTTCCAAAAATATGAGAAATAACAATTTTCATGATAATGGTTTTGAGTTTTCCACAACCTATATTCCAATGACCTATATGTGGAAACTAATGAACAATTTACCCTCATATTCTATAAAAACAACAAACTATTTAACCATTTTCATTCACTCCAAATCTTTCCTCAATAAAGATTATTTCAATTTTCGAACAATATATTATCCCATTCTCCCTATAATCCCCTCTGGGATATTAATCAGGATATTGTATAAACTATTCATGGTATTGGAATTCTCATCATATTAATTTCAATCATACTATTTATTTTTGTGTATGTATTTTAAATGGTATGATACATTCATTTATTATTTTTATGATGATAATCGTACATATAAAATATTTCTTAACAATTTATTATGACAATTAATTTCCATATTTTTATTTTCTAAAAATGCGATTTATACTCACTATGGTACCTTGTTTACTTCTAAAATTTCACTATTTTACAAAAGAAATAATTATACCGTGAATACCAAAAAAACATTATCCATGGTTATTCACCAAGATGATAAAATAAAATATTTATCTATGTATTTTCATTTTCTAAACCCATATTCCATATATATTCTTAGAAAATATTTATATGATCATTTTTAATGCTCTTACTTACTCAATGATTTAATATTAGTCCCATATATCATTATCCTCATTTGAATGAAAAAATTTATTATAATAAATATGGTCTACATGAAATTAAGACATATGATGGTTAAACATTAATAAATATCTAATATAATGGTTAATGAATTAAATCTCTAAATAAGACGTATTTTTTTAAACCATTGTGAATAACATTGGTAATTTTCAATTATGACACTTTGGTAATAAACCAAGGAGGTATTCATTTGAATACCTCAATTTTATGTTCAATAAAAATTTCCATTTTATGGTAAATGTTATTTTTATTTTGATATTCTCCATGTATTCTTGATCAGTATATATCTCTATTCCTTATGTTCTAATAATTATGCCTCAAAATCCCATGATAAATGTCTCTATTTCTAAATTATTAAATAGGATTCCTAATGACCTATTTCCTTTAATTTATGTCCTGAGGAATTGAGATTCAATATATGTTACATGGGGTGAAGTCATGAATAATCCTTTCAATTTAATTAGAAGAATTCTTGTATGGTTTCTATTTTCATGTTCCTATTTTCCATGAAACTATACATTAAAATATCATCTGATTTTTCTATGTAAATAATAGTTAGTGTAATAGAAAATATAGAATTTAATAGATCATATCATCACATGGTTTAGTTTTTAATAAAGAATGTGTATTTAAAACATTATTATGTCTAATTTGAAGATGTCCCAATATATTAAGACAACCTTGAATTTTGGTGATGTTTTATATAGGTGGTTTCCATGAAATGACATCCATGAATTGATACTAGGTGTAGACGTGTCTTTTCTAAACAAGTATGTAGGGGTAGACACCCCGAATACATCATATTTAGGAATAGTAGATATAGAAATTGATACTAACAATTATACTTAAAACACCCTTTTTTGACACACCTAGTGGATATTTTTGGTTATTAATAATATATTATTCAACTAATAATGACGGATCTATGGAAAATTTAATTTTTATATAGGGGATTAATGAATAATATATATATTAATTATTTTTAAGAAATATTACCCCTATATAATTGTAATATTTAAAATTGTAACCCATTTTTCACTGTAGTATACATTTTTAGAAAAATAGTGGGAAATATTATGACCCACGTAAATTATGTGTGAAACAGATGATACAATGGTATCATTAAAATCATGTTATAATCTAGAAATGAAAAATATAATATAATAATTAATCAACAATCTGAAGTTATTAATAATAACTCTAATCATGTTTATAGACCAAATTTATATTAAATGGATGAAATTTTAATGTACTTCAATATCTTTCATCAAAAACATTTTACTAGTATACCTACTGACCCATTGACTGTAGAAAAAATTATTACCTCTATATAAAAGATTTTTTTTTTATTTTTTTTTCTGTTCATAGATAGATAAATTCACCGTGTTTTTTAAAATTTAATAATGATAATATGATCAGTGGAACACATTAATTAAAATCATGAATCCAATAAGAGAGATTGATTCTAAAGAGTCGTAAGAGTTCAGGAGAATAATTTTCAATAAATATTTTCCCCATTCAATTCCAATGTAAATAGATAATGAATTCTTAAAGTTGAATTAAATGGAAAATGGATTAGTTGAAATATATCAAATGTTATTCAAAATTATTTTTTGATACAACCCTATCTTTTTTATACTTTATTTAGGGACGTTTAATAAATTTTCCAATTGAGTGTGAGAACAAATATTGATAAAATTAGCATATCAACACTCTGAATGGTATGTAGCGATAGTACGAAGTGATATTAATGAGTAATTAGTGTTTTTAGAGATTAAGGGGTTACATGGGACTAATGAACAGAAATATAAAAGTGAAATATGTGGGGATGACAGAAGATAATGGATGTGGTTGAATGTAAGTGAAACATCCCACATGAGTCAAATTTTGTAATATGCATACAAGGAACGTCTTTTTTAGAAGTGTAATGTTATAATGGCGTTTAAAATATGGTAATATGGCATGTAACTATCATGGAAAGGTGAATACTCATTATATTAACCCTAATGATAAATGAAGGATGGTGTTGGATTAACATGGTTTACATTTCTTCATATGTGGATATATTGAGATCATGTCTAATAAATGTCTAAATTTAAAGATTATATAGTCAAATCGCTATCTTGAACATCATTATCCAATAGAATATGATCAATAATTTATATTCCAATGAATATTTAGATGATATAAAATAATTTTTTATAGCTACAAAAAAGTTCTGGTCAAAACCACAACGTGTGTTGTCTGATTATTGTTCTATGAATAATATATCTTCATCCCTCATTGCAAGGAATATAGAATGAATCCAATAGATTCCAGATATTGTTTTCTCATTGAAGACAAAAGGAGGAATTATCTTAGTATTATTATTATATTTCAATTCTATTATAATTTTTTGAAGGTACAATGTAATCACAAATCTATTGTTAATTCCCTTGGTAGAATTAGCCACTATACTATATATGAACTAGATATCAACATATAATACTATTATTAACTACTGGATAAGTAAATATCAGATGTTTTTATTGGAAATCATGTATGAATTTTTCACAGAATGTTACGTGGCATGAAATTTGTGTAGAATAACATCCCATAACCTTTGATATGAAGATAATCAGTGAAGTAGGAGAAATATATAATATTAGATGGATGAAAAATGTCTATGTTATTTTGGAATATATTTCGGTATTTCATAATGAGATATATGTACCTACACTTGAATTATTGGTAGAGTTTTCTATTGAACTCATACTTGTATCCATTCAGATATTGAAGACCCATAAATAATGTCAAATTTCGAGTTAGAAGAATTTATGAAATGAAATAAATATTTTTTTTGGAATGGATATATATAACCATGTGTGTCAAATTATGGAATACAAGTTATATTGGTAATTAAGATTTATGGATCAATGTGCCTTTACATTCATTATATAGAATTATATGGGATCAAAGTTAATAATATGTACACTCTCCCAAAGATTAATTAATTATTTAATTTGATTAAGGATGATAAATTATTATCCAAGATATACATGTAATATATCTGTAATCAATTTAGGGGAATGAAATAAGTTATTCCAATAAATTTTATTCTTACATGAATTGGAAATATATGTTTATTCATATTCCCTTCATATTAACAAACTATTTTTGTTATATTTATGATCTCGATTAATTGATTCTTTAAGGAAGACCATTATAAAATAATGGATGTTTTTATTGATTATATTTTCATATATTAAAATTATTTCAGGTGTATGAGGATTATTTTTAGGTGTATATTGAAAAATATGAGGAATGGAATGAAATATGAAAAATTCATTAAAATTGAGTTCACAATACAACAACAGGCATTCTTGGTGAACATTGTAACCAATGAATGAATATCAGTTGACCCAACCATGAAAATGATATAGAGGAGGTCCCCATCATAAAATATAACATGATATTTATAGTGTCAGATGTCAAATAGGATCTTATATGAGGTTGATAATAAAATTTAGATGTAATTATAAACCCCTGACCTTGTTAACAAAAAAAGGGATAATGTGAACTAGAAAAACTATTTTGACTAATGTTTCTATAAAAAATGATATATTTTTATTGCCCCTATGATAACATAATCCAATTTATTAGCTGTTTTTTTATTTATAGTGATTCATCCTGAATGAGAATAGGTTCATCCCCATGAAAAATGATTATGAAATCATTTATGCATCCCCAAAGTTAAATCCTCACAAAAAAAAATAATTATACAGTTGTCCGGTAGTTAAAAATAATTATTTTGAATCATAATATATGGTGTTGTTATCATCATGAGGATAAGTTTGACATTAAATAATCCATCCAACATTTCATGTTAATATTCATAAATACTTAATTGAATAAGTGAAAATGGGGATATTTTCAGATTCGTAAAGTCAATGAATGTTTATTTCACTATCAGTCATAAAGAGAAAACAATTTCAAGCATGCATTTCATTGGAAAAACCATTTTGTGATATAAATGATGGGGATTAATATATCAAGTACCTTATATCATTATACATGGGAATCATAAAAAGACGGTAATAATAAATCCCTTACCCAATTATTTATCAACCATCCCCAGTGGATCAATGACAATATCATCTAATATAAAATAAGATATTTTTTATAATGAATGGGATGTTTCATGGGTTTTATTATGGTCAATATGAATAAATAAAATTTTATAAAATGAATTTTCGTATCAATTTGATATATAAAGCAAGATTCGATGGTTAATTACCAAATATATAAATTCTGTACACATCATTACATAATAAATTTTATTGGGATATTTTTTATCATTATTAGTTAATTAATATTAATGTCAAGATTTCTAAAAAGACTCCATGGTGATTTGGGTGACCATAATTAAAGGTGGAGTGAAAACAACCTAATTGTGTTTTAAAAAAACTATCTATACTATCAATGAATTGGGACAATATCACTATGGGTTTAGTCAAAAGTCTCAATGGAAAATCCAATGTAAATATTTTGATATCATTTATACATGATAGACAGATAAAGAGATTCAATTTTATAAATATTTACTAACATTTCTTTTTCATTTAACCATTAATGATATAAATAAATGAGGTGGTCATGTATCATGGGGTGCGCATATACATTATCTAACACCCTACATGATTGTTTGAACAACGAATTGAATTTTAGCAATACCTATCATGATAATACAAATGGTTAATGTGAAAATAAAATCCAAAAACTGGAGAAATTAAATAAATAATGATCAATGAAATTTATTTTTTGGTGTGAAAAACACCTTCGATTATTTTAGTTCTCATGAAAAAACCACATAATATCATTTATTGAAATCATACTCTATAAATATAAATATGGAAAAATTTTATAACCCATATTTTTTAGGATGATGTTGGTTAGATAATTTTACATGTTATATCTTTTTTAATAGATGATGTAAAATGTTCAGGTCTCCAACTACATAAAAATCATTATCATAGTGAAAAATATATCTTTTCTATCAATATTTAATGGGAATTTGAGTTTGATATTGGAAAACATGTTTTCATTTAGATATCATTGTGGATCAGATAACTGTGTGTCAAAAAATATTCAGAAGCATAGACTTAGGTACAATGGCCCTATTTAATTCATTGATCACAATGTATTCGTTTCTTATTGACTATAATTTTCACAAAATAGGGATCAAATTAATGATGTATTACAAATATCTCTCCTTTGGAATTACATACATGATCCCTCAAATTTAAGGAATTTAAATGTTTTACAATAACAAACTTTTTTCTGTTATGAGGTGTAGCTGGTGGAGAACATGGAATGTAGAGACAACTTTAAAAAAAAATACAACCCATATTTTCAATGTGTTTTATGGGAACCTTACATTTTAGGGGTAACATGAGAACAATAAGAAAAAATTAAACATAAGTACCCTCATATAATCTCACCAATGAAAATGTGATGAAATTTAAAGGATGAGGTTTATAATGTGTAGGGTGGGGGAGAAATTAATGACACCATATTTATAAAAGGTAATTTTAATGGAAAAAATATATATTATGTTAAACATGAAAATATTAAAAAGGATTATTTTCTGAGGATTGAATTAAATTAAAACACCAATAATTACAGATGGTCCAAAAATAAAAGTAATCAAAGCTAAATTATTAAAATATATATGACCCCTAGATTTAAAAATCATCACCCAAAGGCCTATACTACTAAAATGAAACAAAACATCAGTAATCCAGTTAAAATATTATAAAATGAAAATATAGATTAGGAGTAACTATATTGATTATATAGTTATATTATTAAGTTCTATATATATATAAATAGCAATGAGACCATTGTAATAGTAATATGATAAATAATCATTATTTAAGGTGATCTATTTGACCAATGGAAATTGAAATCATTGGAGGTAGATGGACCATTGTAATTAGGGTTTATATGTAATAATTAAAAATGATAATTTATGAAGCAATGATAAATAATGTCAACAACTAGCAGTTTCATGTCATTTAAATCCCACTTTTTAGAACATGTAAAGGTGGTAGTTCCACAAGGGAATACCATTGATCTTTCCAAATAGTATGTTTAATAAGTTAGGTATGGAATAATTCACCAATAGAAACAATTCAATTTTGGCAATATATCGATAGGTAAATGCTAGCTGATCCACTCATTGAATTGACCACACTGACAATCTGTACTTATATAGAATAAATGAGTATAATAGTGGGGAATGTGTCCCAGAATTAGTTTCATAAATATTAATCTATTTTGAGTAAATAAAATATTCATTCCATTAATAACATTCGGATAATATGATTCATTAATAATACATTTTTTCACATAACGCCAAATTGATGAAATTATTTTTGATAGAAAATTAAAATAAAAGTTTATTTTTAGAAAAACAGTACTCATTTTCAATAAAATCATCTTTATGAAATATTTTCTAATCATATATGATTTTTTAACCAATATATTAAAATAGATATTTTAAAATAATTATATAATATCCTATAAAATTATTATATAAGTTAGTAATTTGATAGTGTTTGAAATACTACATTTTTTTCAAATTTTAATGTTGGTTATATTAAAATTTTCAAAAATTAACATATCTAAAGAATTATTTTCATAACATATATATCATATTATAAATAATCACATAGAAAATAATTTATAGATAAATATATTTAATTTTTTAAAACACATTATATTTCTATGAATATTAAAGTATTGTTTTTGGTTTTCAATATGTTTTGTTACATTATATTTATATCATAATTATATAAAAATTTATCTACCACACTCTATGATATAATATATTCTATTATAATAATAATTTTTTAATTTCTTTAAAAATATCCAAACATGTTAGTGTCATTTTTTAATACCCTAAACTCGGAATCTTAGAGTCGGTGCATTATTTTAATAAATTGTCATGATTACAAAGAATCAAGTCCCGAAGGACCGATCCATTTATCAGTCGTGGAAAATAGATTACATACATGAACGTTACATTAGATATTCAAACATAAAACAAAACATTAATAATCTATTGAGAACGCTTATATTCCATATGCTTAACCCATCATATCAAACATAATAAACTTTTTGGAATCCTAGGAAAACACTACATAAGAATGGGATGATCTCAGATACACATTAAGGGTAAATAATTTAGTGGAAGCTATAATCATTTAATGAAAGATGTGTAATAAAAACAACATCCATTTAAACAAAAATTTGAAAATAATATATTGAAAATAAATCAAACATTACCATAAAAACAATCACATGGATATTCTTCTAATTGAATAATCACAGGTAATAAGTAATTTCCTAATAAGGATATTCTAAATTTGAGACAACATTACCACATATTTACGGCCTCATGCCAAGACTACAAATAATATTGTTGTCAAGACCTTGTTCCAAGACACAATTTTGTATCATGAGACCTACCGATGCATCACGGTGCTATTACATGCCCCACCTATCACATACTAATTCCATTGCATTCCTCATATAAAAATATTGAAACATATCATAAGAATTCATATTAAAACTACCATAAAAAATTTCATTACTTCAACAATAAACCATAAATGTTATAAAAATTGATCATTTACAGTCAAAAATTTCATAAATCATTGAATTCAATAATGATGATTTTATTTATAATAAATCATCTTCAATCAAGGATAATATCCAGAATGAATGTTGACATAGTTGAAAATAATTTTTAAAACCCTTTGAGAGACATATATTTTTTCATGAAATCATTTAGAAGTATAAAAATTTATAACATAAGACATTTAAATGAAATTTTTAATCAAATTATCCCATAACATTGAATCATTTTAATGGAATTACTATTTTAAAACATTCATGTCTATATAAAAAATAATTAAAACCATTTTGAAAACATGGACATTAATGACAATGATTTATATGAATAAATATTTTAAACATTTAAAATGAGGTATTAGTTAAATAATACCTTAATATAATAATTTTAAATTATCTTTTATGATACATGGTCATGGATAATAAATATGTCCCATAAAATACTGACACATAAATAATCTCGGTTAAAAATTAGATTGTTAATTAACCCTTACCTTGCACATTCCTTTGGTCTAGGGTATGTTTAACCACCTATATAATGACCATAGTATGTTTTTAAATTATACTTTAACTGTATGTGTTTTAGCTTTTGTTCATTGATTGAATAATTTAGATGATGATTTAAATACATCCAAAATAAAAAACATTATTTATATAATCAGTTTATTTAAAATATAATAATTTATAATAGATAGATATATGAATTGAAAATCACCGTTTCTGGAGATGGTTGGATGTACGTATGCGTAAACGTTGTTTCTTTTTTCATATCGTATTGAACAGAAGTTAGTGAATATGAATTATGTAAGTACATAAATACATACATATATATATATATATCCAATAGAATTATTATTTCATATATTTCATAATTATTAATAATATAAATTTTTATAATCATCTTTGAATGGTGAACGTGGAAATGAATTTCATCTTGCCATGGAGATGGTAATCCGTACATACAAAAAAATGATGATATCATTTCATTAATGATTAAATGGTTTGTAATTGGATTATATATTATTTTTACAGGAAAATTATAATATTATTTTCATTATTTATATACATATTACTAATCATTACATCCATCCAAATAACATAGTGTTGAATAACAAATTAAACCATGGTGTGGTGATGGTAAGTGGTATATACGAACACATGATGAAGTTTTAATTTATAAGATGTATTGAATAATGAATATGATTAAAAAATATTTATAATAACATTACAGTATATAGATTCTACTAAAGTTATTATTTTTTTATGGTAATGAAAAAGAAAGAGAAAGTGGTAGAAGAAATGAATTTTGGAAGAAGTGATAAAATAATTACCTCTATGTTGGGTGTTTCTTGTTGATATGAACAAAAGGGCTCTCTAGTTAGGCCTTATTATCAATGGAATGAATCTAGGTTTATTTGAGGGATGTTTTGAGGGAATTTGGGTTGGGTTTGGCGGAGCTAAATGCCTTTGGAGATGTGATTTTTAGGGAATGGGATTTATCCTTTTATAAAAGTGGTAATGTTTACTTTAGGTAACGTTTGAAATATTATATTATTATAAAATTATTTTCCATTTAAAATGGATCAAATTTTATTTATTTCAATTCTAAGGTGAGTATGGGTTTAAATCCCTTCAACCATTAGGTTTTAGAAAATTTTAAGTCAGCATATTATCCATATCTTTTAGAATTAACTCTTAGTTGAATAGTTTTTCTTTTACCACGTCCTCTAGTATTATTAGAATAAATATTTAATAAAACTACTATAAAAATAAAAGATAATGCCATGTGGTTTATTATTGAAATATCTAATCTTTTCTATGTCCTTTGGCCGAAAAGTAGAATTGTTTGAGTATATTATCATTTAATAATTTTTTTTAAAAAAAACTCGTTTATGTACATTTTGAAACTATTTAGTATTTGGGTTTTGTTAATTTCATAATAGCATTATAACATCGAAAAAAATCTTTGAATCAACTGAAAAATGACATATTAATCTAGAAAAATAATTGATGGCATCAAAATCCTCAATTAACATTTACTATTATATTTATAATATCAAATATTGTAATCATTCAATGATAAAGTAATTAATGCATCATCATTACTTCATAAATAAATTAAATTATATAATCTCAAAAAATATTAATAAAATACCATTATGTTATAAATTTTTAGCTTTATAAAGAATATTTATGGTCAAAATTGTTTTATTTATAACCGTATATTAATAATGGGTTAGTTATTAAGCATTGAATATAACAGTTTTAACTCTTCTTTAAGTAAAATAATAATAAATTTCCTAATCTAATACAAGATGATAAAAAGGGTCCTATTTTATTCCAATGGTTGTTTATGGTTGAAATACACATATCCAATAGAATTATGACATATGTTAGGGTAATTATAATATCATTTTTACCTTTAATTACCCTATGTATTTTAATCTGTGGTAAATCAAAGTCAAAAGTTTCTATTCAACAAAAATTATTATAACATTATTGAACCACATTTTATTTACTAATGTTTTTTTGATGCTTTCATCGGGGTGCATGCATCCTTCTGTGGGGGATGCATAGCTTTTGGTTGCCAAACATTCCCTCTTTCCAAAGGTGAGCGTCTTCCGTCACTTGTTTTGGGATGTTTGATCCCTGATCGAAACAGGATGATGGGATGTCGGTTTTTCCATTCATGTATTTATCGTCGGAACTCGTGACCTAGTCCGGGTCTCCCTTATATATTATGTTGTGGTTCATGAATCTCATTCCTGGTGACATATCTTTATAGACACCTGTTAATTACACTACTTCTATCAGGATGATCCATGGGGTCTTGACATGGTAGGTACCTTCGGCCGGAGTAGGTGACCACATTAGGCATGTAGTGGCATTCTTGGATGCATGGACATTAGGGAACCTATATTCATCCTTCTTAGAGGGAATCTCAATGTTGAAAAACCGGAGGCATCCCATGTCAGTCGTGTGGTATCTTATGTCGGAGGCATGTATATGAGGTTTTCCTCAGTTTCCCATGTATTACACGGGGAACGCCATGAGTTTAACATCATGGGAAGACATTTACACAAATGCGTGTCCTCCGAGGTTCTCCTAAAGAATCTCATGTTTAACACGAGGTAGGCCACGAGTTTAACATCTTGCAGAGACAGAATGAGAGTGATTAGAATATAACATAGAGACAGATCACATTAGTATATCCTAAGGAGGAATCACCTGGCAAATAGATAGATCAAAATGCCCAAAGAGGATGAATCTGAGGTGATGCGCCCTATGGAGGGGAGATGTCACACCATAATGGCGAATCTGAACACGAGTGAGGGTGGATTATGGAGAGTCCACCCTAGAATGGGGGACCCTAAGGATTACGATTGGATGGGATTGAACCTCAGGGAGGATTCCTATGGATCCTATGTAGACAACAGGGATCAAAACCCACATAGTTCAAAGAGGTGATGAATTGGTTTTTTCACAATGGACAACAATCTAGAGACGTGATGGGGATTACGCGCGAATTCTGTCCCAGGTATTGCTTGGAGTAGCGAGGAGGTGGATGACATGATCCCATCAGAATATGGCGGTCCTGGTAATAATAGGGATGGATGATGTAGATTTGAATGAAGTTAATCAAGAATTAGATGAACCGACGTGAGGATGATGGTGATGTTGGGCTTGAACCTTGATGAGACTTCCTACGTATCCATGTGGTAGAGAATCAATGTTTTCATAGTTCAGTGAGATGATGGGACACTTGAGGAGGCGGACCACGAGAAGGGATTCATGGATGGGGTCACAATGGCTTACTTCTGTATAAGGATATCAACGGATTACCAGAAAATAGGGTCACAATGGCTTACCCCTAATTGAGTTCACAATGGCTTACAACTGGATGGGGTCGAACTGACGTGAAAGAGGACCTAGGGCCCAGATAGATTGTGGGCTTGAACCTCATGGAGGCTTCATACTTTCCATGCATTTTCAAGGATAAAATACCATTAGATCATGTCATTGTGTAATTTTATGGTTACACTAAGTGGTGGACAAAGGTGTTTGGTGAAACGACATGATGGTGGTCGGAGCGACCAATGGATGATGGGTATGAACCTCATGGAGGCTTCCAATGTACCATTCCATGGAAAATCTCAAAGATGTTGTAGTTCAGGTGGATTTTGGGTATTTAAATCTAAGATGCCCAAGGTGTTGGTGAACTGATGTGATAGGGGTTGGAGTGACAAATGGATGGTGGGCTTGAACCTCGTGGAGGATTCCATCGTACCATGAATTAGTAAAAATCAAAGACATTATAGTTCAGGTGGTGTGGGGAAGACACTCTAGGCTACCCAAGTTGTTGGTGAACCGACGTGAAGGGGGTCAGAGAAACTAATGGGTGGTGGGATTGAACCTCAAGGAGGCATCCTATGTATCCCTTTGGCTGTGAATCAAATTCCACATAGTTTAGGTTGGGGTGGGAACGAGCATGAAGGTGGTCAGAACCAATGGGGTGTTGGGCTTGATCCTTATGGAGGCGTCCAATGTACATCCCCTGGAAAATTATCAAAGACCACGTAGTTCACGTATGGGTGTGTGGTATACACTCTAGGTTTCCCAAGGTGTTGGTGATCTGAAGTAAAATAGGTCGGAGAGACTAATGTATGGTGGGATTGAACCATGTCGAGGATTCCAACGTACCTTTCCTAATAAAGGATCAAAGACCTCATAGTTCAGGTGGTGTGGGAATTACACTGTAGGCTACCCAAGGTGATTGTGAACCAACGTGAAGGTGGTCGGAGCGACCAATGGATGGTGGGCCTGAACCTCAGAGAGGACTCCTTTGTACCTATCCTTGGCATGGATCAAAGTCCATTTAGTTCAGGATGATGTGGGTCTTACACTCTAGGTTGCCCAAGGAGGATGTCATAGTCGATGCTTACTCTATGCCCACGCGAGTTATGCTTGATGCGAGAAACAAGAGGCTACAAGGACCTGACAATCACTGCGCAATGGTGACTCCATGAGGGGTGGTTAATTGGGCGTACACATGGAAGTTGCTTGGGTACTGCTACGAAGCGACAATGGTGGATGAGTCTTACATGATGATGATTTCTGGGTGTATCTATGGAGCTGTAATGGTGGATGGGCCTTACGTAAGGAAGCTCCATGGGTGCCACTATGGAGAGAAAATGGGGGATTGGGCTTATGCAAGGAAGCTGCATGGGTGCTGATAGGAGCGGCAATGATGGATGGGGTTTACACAAGGAAGCTGTCTGGGTGCCGTTATGGAGTGGCAATGGTGGATGGGTCTTATGAAATGAAGCTTCCCGGGTGCCACTATGGAGCAGAAATGGTAGATTGGGCTTATGTATGGAAGCAGCCTGGGTGCCATATGGAGCGGCAATAGTGACTGGGGCTTATGTGACGAAGCTGCCGGGAGACACTATGAAGAGGCAATGGTGGATGGGATTTATGCAAGGAAGCTCCCGAGTGAATCTATGGAGTGGATATGGTGAATGGGGCTGACACTTGGAAGAGGCCAGGGTGCCCCTATAGAGTGAAAATGGTTATTTGGGATTACATGAGGAAGCTACCCGGGTGCTGCTATGGAGTGGAAACGGTGACTAGGGCTTACGTGAGGAAGCTTACCCAGTGCATCTATGGAGCGGTAATGGGGAATGGGGCTTCAAATGGAATCTTCCTGGGTGCCACAGTGGACTGGAAATGGAGAATGGGGCATACACATGGAATCTTCCCATAATTTCTTCCTCATATCTAGCCATGAGGGCATCCCAACAGACTGGTGGGTTGAGGCCTTCACCTATGCGCTAGCGCACAAGATGGATAATGCCACGAGCGTTGGAATCAGTCCAAACAAAGGGAGATGAAAAGTTTGAATGACATGCCCAACATTCGGAACATAGTGAGAGTGGCGTGGTGATGAAGGAGAACTATTGACCGTGTTGAAAACATAGCATCCATATCACATTTACCAGAAATGTTGACAAATAAATGAGGGTTGACTATTGACCGTGTTGGAAACACAGGGCCTAACTCAAAGTGTCATCCAATGTCATTTGGGGTTAGGGACTAGGATGGTAGGTGAGCCAAGGTGGCATGTGACAAGACCGTTAGGGGTCCCTTCGGACATGGAAGTTGTTGAATATCTTAATTAAGGACAAAACAATTGTGAGGTGGAGTGATGGAATGTTTTATTGGTTTCCAACTCTTAGGATATTATGCCACTTTAATCATGGAATTAGGCATCTTATGTGTGGAGCATAAAGCATCTCTTATTTTGAGTAATAGGAATCCTATGATTGGAACATATGGTACACTATAGTTTATAGTCATGTAGAGAGGACTGCTTGCATCTCATGTTTGGAGCATAAGGAAACTCTTGTTTGGATAAAGAGGCATCCTATTATTGAATCATAAAGAGTACTGTAGTTTATAGTTATGTTGAGAGGAATACTGGAATCTTATGCTTGGCACATACGACATCCTTTGTTTGGGGAAAGAGGCATCCTATGATTGGAACACAAGGATTACTATAGTTAAAAGTCATGTAGATTGGACTACTGGCATCTAACGCTTGGAGCATAACCAATAACTTGTTTAGATCAAGAGGCATCCTATGATTTGAACATTTGGTACACTACTGTTTAAAGTCATGAAGATAGGACTACAACAGTCTCATGATTGGAGCATACATAATCTCATGTTTGGGAAGGAGGCATCCTTTGATTTGAACATAGGATACACTACAGTTTAAATTCATTTATATAGGACTGTTGGCATTTGGTTCTATGCAATGGTTGGTGTTGGGACATATGCAAGGGAGTCCCTTTCTGGTTCAACATGGAATAGGAGTCAGGTGGTGGGGTTTAGATGAGTTACATGATGAATGGTTCGACTAAAGGTACTCGGGGAATTGAGGATGAGACTCTCAACTCATGACATGTGAAACATACCTAGAGGAGAATATCGACTCATGGTGTTTCATGGTGTTTGGAGCAGTATCTAAAATCATGGTATTCCACATGTGGAAGGTAGGTGCACATAAGGGTGCAATAAAAATGAACCTAGATGAGAATATTTACCCAAGGTGTTTCATGGTATGTAGAGGAGTATCTCAAATCATGGTATTCCATAGGTGGAAGGTGGGTGTGCATAAGTGCACAATGGAAATTCTTGCAGAGCATGGGCTCACGGAGCCACTTCGTTGTAACACCCCAAGCTTCTACGGTACGCTTCTCTATGAATAATGTGATAGCGTGTGTTGTACGCAACACCGAGTTCTAACACACACCACAACTAATTAAACTAGCCGTTGTGAATAGTAATACCTACTTTTTGAAATCATATATATTTTATATTTCAAAATGGACTTCATTTTTGGATTCGGAATATCTAAATTATCCTAGGGTGAAATTTTGGTACTTTTCGGATAACTTTTATATTTTGATGAATAGTGAAAATTACTAAATTTTAATTAAAAACAACTTTTTTAATCAAAATAATTAATAGTGATAAATTATGAATTTGAGTGGTTTTAATGTATATTTAGAATATATTTTTACCATTTAATATAATGTTGGTCATTGGACATAATTTTACAATTAAACCAAACATAAACAAGTGTCAATCTTTTGATAGTTATTACCTCTTAAAAACACGCTTTTTGTTTTGACAGCGGGAATTAATTTTAAATTAATTTCTGCCACTTCTGTGTTTTGAATTTAGAAAAATGGATTCCATATTTGGAATCAGGATGTTCAAATTGTGTAAATAGGTAACTTTTATTTTTAGACATTTTGAATAATTACTGCGGCAAATATTTTATTTACCATGGTTAAGGGTAAATCCGGTAAATAAGGGTTAAAAAATAATATTATAATAATACTAAATTACCCTAAAACGTGTCTTAACCCTATTGGTTGATACATGGTAGACCATGGGAATCTTTGGGTCTATTTTGGGACCCCATGGATCCACTTGTAAGTGATAATGACACATTATATTAATAAAGTTAAAATAAAAATAAAAATGGCATAAGCTTACATCTTTTAGAAGAACACTTTTTACATAGGGTTATACATGTTGGATTTTCGATTATAAATATTCATTAGAAATCTAAAAAGATTTCCTACATAATGATATTTTATTTATAATTTTTAGACATTAAATAATTTATTTAATTTATGACACAATGATGATGCAGTAATTACTATAATAGTGAAACATTAAAATAATTGATTTTATAAATACCCAAATAAATATAATATGAAACTTTTAATGAATTAAACTAATTTTCTAGGATAATATGATATATTAGTATTGATTTAATTGACTTTTTTCGAAGTAATCAATCTGTTATGAGTTTCAAAAAAATCAACTATTGAATAGTGTCAAAATTGACATAAAAGAGTTCTTAAAAACAATATTATATTATTAATTGATATTAAATTCCTAAAAATCTAAGGTTCGGCCAAGAGACTTATATTATTATAGGTTAATTATTAATGAACCACTTGGGGGTCGCTTGGATGTATATAGTAAGTTTATTAACCATATTATATAAAAATACAAAGAGACATTGTAAAAGTGAAACTAATTAACTTAGAGTTAATACTTAAAGATAAGGTTAATATAAGTACCCAAACCTGTCTAAATTCTATTGGATGAGTTGTTTTCGACCTATCACCACCTCATCCTTTGAATAGTCAACTTTGGATCCTTTGGAAACCGAATATTAATTTATTATAAATTAATATTTCTAGCTTTTCCAAAAGTGCCCCTCACCCCTCTTATAAAAGGGCACTCCTCCTTCTCTTTTCTTCACACCTCTAAAGCCTTTTGGTTCGGCCAAACTCTGCCCAAATACTCTCCCAACATCCCTCACTACAACCTAGGGGCCTTAGTTTGATCAGAATGCCAACCTAAGGAGCCCTTTTGATCAAATCAAAAGGAAGAACCCGAAGAAGAGGTAATGTTTTCACCACCCCTTTTCCAAGTTCATTTCTTCTTCCACTTCTTCTTCCTTTGTTGTTACCATTCTAAAATAATGACTCCAGTATCATTTATATACTGTGATGTTATTATAAATATGGTACAACCATATTCAGTATTCTATCCACCCTTAGAATAACATGTCACCATACGTGCGTACGTACGGCTTACCGTCTCCACGTCGTGGTGTAATTGTTATTCAATATATTATTATTTGGATGGGTATAATAATGATGTGTAACTCATGTAAATAATAAATATAACATATTAATGATTCTGTATATATTATATACCATCCATTTATATATTATTTTAATATCAAAAGAATGATATTGTCGCTCGTGCGTACGTACGGACTACCGTCTCCACGAATGCGATGAGATTCATTCTCCATCGTAACCATTAAAGTATAATTATCATTTTATGATTTAAAAATGATGTTTAAGGACTTGATATCATTATGGATATGAATAATATACAACCTATCCTTTACAAACATGTCTTACGTAACAAAACATATGAAAGAAAACAAGTAAGTTAACACCCGAAACAACGATAATACTAAGATATTATTATCAAATCAATATTAAAAGATCATATATGATATCATATTAATGTATATGATTCTTGTATAATTTAATAACAATTATTTCACCATTATACAGGATGTTAACCTACCACAACCAAGGAAAAGTACAAGGTAAGGGTTATTTCACAATCTCTTCATTATCCGAGGTTGTTTATACGTAATAATCTACTGGGATCTCTTTATCATCCACATCCATGTTTCTTAAAAATACATTTCAAAACATTTTTACTATTTACTAGAATATGAGTTAAAGTCATTTATACCCTTTTTGACTTTTATAAGTGCTTTATAAAGGAATCTTTCGGTCGTTTTCAAAACAAGGTCCTTTTTAACCTTTTCGACAGAATTAAGGTAAGAATGTTTTTTTTAACTTATACGGCGGGTGCGGCTATTTTCCGCCATTATAAAATCTTCAAAGCTTCCCTTACAAGCTTATAAGAATATTTTCAAAGAAAATGTTTTATTTTATATGGATCTTAAATGATTTCAAAATAAAAGGAGATATTTCTTTAAAAAGAATTTTGATTTCATCTATGTCAACATCCTTTGATGAATTTTAAGATTATTTGAAGTTGATTTATTATGATAAAAAACTTCTATATTGTATTGAAGGTTTTGTGATATGTTTGACTGTGGATGTGCTATTTTTATACCATTCATAGTTTATGGTGAAATTATTAACATTTCGTATGCTAGTTTTAATACGAATGTTTATGTTATGTTTAAACCTTTTCGTATGGGAATGCATTGGACTTAATAAGTGACGGGTGGAGCCCGCTATAGCTCCTCGATGCATCGGTAGGTCTCATGAGACAAACTAGTGTCTTGGCACAAGGCCTTGACAAAATCTTATTTGTAGTCTTGGCACGAGGCCTTGGCTATGTGGTTATGATAGTCTGGCATTATGCATTCCAACATTATGAAAGTGGTTATTGATATTGCATGTGATTATTCGATTAGTTGAATATCCATGTGAACAAGTAAATGGCATTATTTCACTTTACTTTTGCCATACTATGTTGAAGTTCAATTTTAAAAGGCTTTTGTTTTAGTAATTCATTGCCTTAAATGTTTATGCTTATTTTGAATGTTCCGCTATATTGTTATCCTTACTGGGCATTTGAGCTCACCCATTTTCTATGTTTTATTTTTCCCAGGTAGTGAAGAATTAATTTATGAATGACTTGCAGGGATATTATGAGGGGTTAATAGTGTGGATATGAAGACTTTGTTGTTGTAGTAGTTTTTCACTTTGAAATGTAATGTAAAACTTTATGATTATATCTAGTGTTTCCAAGGCTACTAAACCAATCGGTCTTTCGGGATTTGATCTTTCTTGTGATCATGCCAATGTTATGTAATTAATGCACCGACTCTGGGCAACTGGGGTCGGGGCGTTACAGTTGGTATCAGAGGAAGTTTAGTACAAACCTTGGAAGCTAGATTTAGATAAACTCTGATTAGAGCACGTAGACCTAAGATGAACTTTGAGGATTAGTATAGAAGAACTTCCTAGAATTTTGGTAATGTAGAGATTTTGTGAGTTTTCCGAGCTATACATCCCTGTCTGGATACGAGCAGGTAGAGGTGGCTCTGGCACAGATGTACCTAGGGGTAAAACCCGAAAACACCGCTTTGAGCTAGACTCGAACGGGAACTGGTGCACGACAACGGGCCTTGCTGCACTCTTGGTTACGACACTCCCGGGGGATATGCTTAGGATAACTCTCATTTTCTTTACAAATCATTATGAAGGGTTTATGAGTATATACTTCCTCAAAGAAAACATTTTTATGATTATGGATTATATCCATAAATAGTTCAATTTATGCTAAGTGTTTTATAAGTATGGGATTATGTATTTTGATTCATAAACTGATCTAGTTTATGCCATTGTTTAGAAATGGCGCCTAGTGGAAGAAATGGAAACCGTATCAATGCACGCACTCCATGTAGGGATTGCCCTCCTGCTCAAGATAATTATAGTGGGGCTGGTGATGCAACTGGTGCTGATCAGCTAATCACCATACTGGGACAACTTACTCAGGTTATGAATAATAACCTTACCCGTATGGAGCACCCTGATCCGCAGCGTGGAGGATCAATGTTAGATCGATTCATGAGCCAACAACCACCAACGTTCAATGGGAATACAAATCCCTTAATAGCTGAGCAATGGATATTTTCCCTAGAGAAAATATTTCAGGCTTTGGGGAGCAGTGAAAGGGAAAAAGTTATCATGGCAGTTTACCGCCTCACTGGAGATGCTGATCAATGGTGGTCATTGATTCAGAACATGAAGGAAGATGATGAAGTATCAAATATGGAATGGAGGGATTTCAAAGATCTGTTTTTAGAAAAATACTTTCCTCGCGACCATCGAGCAGATATGGAAAGGCAATTTCTGAGTCTAAGACAAAAGGAGGATGAGAATGTCACAAAGTATGAGGCTAACTTTACAAGGTTAGCGAGGTACGCTGGTGATTATATTCGCAACCCAAGAAGTAAGATTGATCGTTTCTTTGATGGCTTAAAACCATTTCTCCGTCGAGCATTAGTCTCACAATCCTTTTCATCGTACGAAGACATTGTCTCATGTGCTATCAAGACCGAAAAGGAATTCTCTAAGTCTTATGACTTTAAAGCAAAGCAAGAGAAGAAGAGACCTTCTGATCAATCTGGGAATGGAAATAAGGGGAAGAAGGGAAAGGTTGAATATCCATCTTGTGGTAAATGCGGGAAGAAACATCCTGGTACTTGCTTGAAGGGAATGGGAGTCTGTTACAAGTGTGGTGAAAAAGGCCACCAAGCTCATGATTGCAAGGGGAAGAAGGAAGCTACCAATGTTCAGTGATACAATTGCAGGGAAATGGGGCATTATGCGAATGCATGCCCTAAGCGTCAGGAGAACTTACCTCAGAAAAGGCCAAGGGATCAAGGCCAGGCTTATGCTATCACTACTGCTGAGGTAGAAGCTCCGAAAGACGTGGTGGCAGGTAATTTAATGGTTTCCTCAAGTTTAGAAAATGCATTATTTGATTCTGGATCATCGCATTGTTTCATATCTTCCCAGTTTGCTAAGAAAATTAGATATTTCCAGTTTGATTTAATAAGGGAGTTGTCAGTTAAAACTCCTAAGGGAAGTATCGTTGCAACGATGTTTTGTGAATCAGTCCCCATTAGAGCACATAAATTTTCTTTATCTGCTGATTTCATCGTCATACCTATGATTGAGTTTGATATAATCCTCGGTATGGACTGGCTTTCGGACTATGATGCGAAGATTTATTGTACGAAGAAAGAGGTTACGATTCTTGATGATAATGATAAGGAGCACCTTATTTTTAGAGCAGAATCATCACCACCTAATTCTTATTTAGATCCACCCCCAGTAGCTCAACTTAATTCAATTATTGGGGAGGAAGAGAATGAAATAACTTTCGGTGAGGAAAGGAATGTTCAAATAGAGGATGTACCTGTTGTGAAAGAATTTGTAGATGTATTTCCGGAAGATTTACCTGGGCATCCTCCAGAACGAGAAGTTGAGTTTTCTATTGATTTGATTCCTGGATCAAGGCCTATATCGAAGACCCCTTATAGAATGGCCACTGTAGAGTTAGTCGAACTAAAGAAACAACTAGAGGAATTGAGTAATAAGGGATTTATTCGCCCTAGTGTTTCTCCATGGGGAGCCCCTGTTCTTTTTGTTAAAAAGAAAGATGGATCTATGAGGTTATGTATCGACTACAGGGAGATCAATGCTATAACGATAAAGAACAAGTATCCCCTACCTCGTATTGATGATTTATTTGACCAACTGCATGGAGCTCAATACTTTTCAAAGATTGACCTTCGATCTGGATACCATCAGTTGTGTGTTAAGAAGGAAGACATTCCGAAAACAGCATTTCGAACCAGGTACGGGCATTACGAGTTTACTGTAATGCCGTTTGGATTGACTAATGCCCCATCTGTATTCATGGATCTGATGAATAGAGTTTTCAAGGAGTATCTCGATGAATTTGTGGTAGTATTTATTGATGATATATTGGTATACTCCAAAACCTACGAAGATCATGAAAATCACTTGCGCATTATCTTGAAGACTCTGAGAAGGCATGAATTATATGGGAAGTTTAGCAAGTGTTAATTCTGGCTTCAGGAGATTTCTTTTCTTGGCCATATTGTCTCTAAAGATGGAATCTCTGTTGATCCTTCTAAGACCAAAGCAATCCAAGAATGGCCAGCACCTACGAGTATAATTGAGGTACGTAGTTTTATTGGTTTGGCAGGTTATTATCGACGTTTCGTCCAGAATTTTGCCCGATTGGCTAACCCATTAACGAAGCTCACACGTAAAGGGGTTAAATTTGTTTGGACAAAAGAGTGTGAAGAATGTTTCGAAGAACTGAAGAGAAGATTAGTCAATGCTCCTATATTGACTCTACCATCGGGGAATGATGGGTTCGTTATTTATAGTGATGCATCGAAGAAAGGACTTGGTTGTGTCCTTATGCAGAATGATAGAGTTATTGCCTATGCATCACGACAGTTGAAAATTCATGAACAAAACTATCCTACTCATGATCTTGAGTTAGTAGCTGTGATCTTTGCTTTGAAGATATGGAGGCACTACCTCTATGGTGAAAAATGTGAGATTTATACTGATCACAAGAGTTTGAAGTATATTTTCTCACAAAAAGAACTCAACATGAGGCAAAGGAGATGGCTTGAATTACTCAAGGATTATGATTGTATGATACACTACCATCCTGGGAAGGCAAACAAGGTGGCAGATGCTTTGAGTAGAAAAGACCATGGAGTGTTGAACAATATGAGAATTGAAAGGGATCCAATTTTCATGGATCTAGTAAATATGGACATGGGAATAACCAGGGAAGGTGAAACATCAATGCTTTTTCAAATGGTTGCCAAACCATCTTTACTAGAAAGGATTAAGAGTTCTCAGACTGATGATGAAGAATTCCAAAAGAAGATTAAAGCTGTGAATGATGGGAGATTGAGAGACTTTGCGTATGAAGGTGGAATTTTGAAATTCGGGAAGAGACTTTGTGTTCCCAATATACCTGATCTAAAAAGGGAATTGCTGGATGATGCTCATAGTTCCAATTTCTCTATACACCCTGGGAGCACCAAAATGTATAGAGATTTGAAGGAACATTTTTGGTGGGACAACATGAAGAGGGAGATTGCTGATTTTGTGTCAAGATGTATGGTTTGTCAACAAGTGAAAGCTGGAAGGCAACAGCCTGGAGGAGTCATGCAACCTCTTCCCATACCGGAGTGGAAATGGGACAATATTACGATGGACTTTGTCATGGGGCTACCAAAGACTCCTAGAAGGAACGATGCAATATGGGTTATTGTTGATCGTCTTACCAAGTCAGCACATTTTCTTGCTATAAGAGAAGATCTACCTCTAGAACGTATAGTAAGATTATATATTAATGAAGTTGTGAGACTTCATGGAGTACCCCTATCGATTGTTTCTGATCGTGATCCCTGTTTTACTTCAAGATTCTGGAAAAGTCTTCAGAAATCCCTGGATACTGAACTTCATTTGAGCACTGCTTACCACCCTCAGACAGACGGACAATCAGAACGGACTATTCAAACCTTAGAAGACATGTTGAGATCTTGCTCACTTGACTTTCAGGGTATGTGGGATCAATATTTACCTCTGGTAGAATTTTCCTATAACAATAGCTTCCATTCGAGTATTCAGATGGCACCATATGAAGCGTTATACGGAAAGAGATGTCGTACACCAACCTGTTGGGATGACGTTGGTGAAAGAAAACTTGTAGGCCCAGAACTGGTGGAGGAAACGGTGGAAAAGGTGAAAGTAATCCAAAATCACATCAAAGCAGCTCAAAGTAGGCAGAAGAGCTATGCCGATAATCGAAGGAAGGATTTGGAATTTCAAGTCGGTGATCATGTTTTTCTGAAGGTATCTCCGTGGAAGGGAGTCATACGTTTTGGAAAGAAAGGTAAATTGAGTCCCAGGTACATCGGACCTTTCGAAATTCTAGAACGAATTGGGGTTGTAGCTTACCGATTGGCAATGCCGCCAAGTCTCTCCAAAGTTCACGATGTGTTCCACGTATCTCTGTTGAGAAAATACATGCCTGACCCAACGCATGTACTCACCTATGAAGATTTAGAACTGGAACCTGATCTGTATTATTGCGAAGAGCCCATCAAGTTTTTTGATACGAGAGAACAAGTACTGAGAAACCGGACGACGCGTCTGGTAAAAGTTTTGTGGAGAAATCATAAGATGGAAGAGGCAACGTGGGAACTCGAGGAACTTATGATGAAGAACCACCCGAGTATTTTTATGCAGTAATACCCTAGAAATTGAGAGGACGCAATTATTTGAAGGAGGGGAGAATGTAACACCCCAAGCTTCTACGGTACGCTTCTCTTTGAATAATGTGATAGCGTGTGTTGTACGCAACACCGAGTTCTAACACACACCACAACTAATTAAACTAGCCGTTGTGAATAGTAATACCTACTTTTTGAAATCATATATATTTTATATTTCAAAATGGACTTCATTTTTGGATTCGGAATATCTAAATTATCCTAGGGTCAAATTTTGGTACTTTTCGGATAACTTTTATATTTTGATGAATAGTGAAAATTACTAAATTTTAATTAAAAACAACTTTTTTAATCAAAATAATTAATAGTGATAAATTATGAATTTGAGTGGTTTTAAAGTATATTTAGAATATATTTTTACCATTTAATATAATGTTTGTCATTGGACATAATTTTACAATTAAACCAAACATAAACAAGTGTCAATCTTTTGATAGTTATTACCTCTTAAAAACACGCTTTTTGTTTTGACAGCGGGAATTAATTTTAAATTAATTTCTGCCACTTCTGTGTTTTGAATTTAGAAAAATGGATTCCATATTTGGAATCAGGATGTTCAAATTGTGTAAATAGGTAACTTTTATTTTTAGACATTTTGAATAATTATTGCGGTAAATATTTTATTTACCATGGTTAAGGGTAAATCCGGTAAATAAGGGTTAACAAATAATATTATAATAATACTAAATTACTCTAAAACGTGTCTTAACCCTATTGGTTGATACATGGTCGACCATGGGAATCTTTGGGTCTATTTTGGGACCCCATGGATCCACTTGTAAAGGATAATGACACATTATATTAATAAAGTTAAAATAAAAATAAAAATGGCATAAGCTTACATCTTTTAGAAGAACAATTTTTACATAGGGTTATACATGTTGTATTTTCGATTATAAATATTGATTAGAAAGCTAAAACGATTTACTACATAATGATATTTTATTTATAATTTTTAGACATTAAATAATTTATTTAATTTATGACACAATGATGATGCAGTAATTACTATAATAGTGAAAAATTAAAATAATTGATATTATAAATACCCAAATAAATATAATATGAAACTTTTAATGAATTAAACTAATTTTCTAGGATAATATGATATATTAGGATTGATTTAATTGACTTTGTTCGAAGTAATCAATCTGTTATGAGTTTCACAAAAATCAACTATTGAATAGTGTCAAAATTGACATAAAAGAGTTCTTAAAACAAATATTATATTATTAATTGATATTAAATTCCTAAAAATCTAAGGTTCGGCCAAGAGACTTATATTATTATAGGTTAATTATTAATGAACCACTTGGGGGTCGCTTGGATGTATATAGTAAGTTTATTAACCATATTATATAAAAATACAAAGAGACATTGTAAAAGTGAAACTAATTAACTTAGAGTTAATACTTAAAGATAAGGTTAATATAAGTACCCAAACCTGTCTAAATTTTATTGGATGAGTTGTTTTCGACCTATCCCCACCTCATCCTTTGAATAGTAAACTTTGGATCCTTTGGAAACCGAATATGAATTTATTATAAATTAATATTTCTAGCTTTTCCAAAAGTGCCCCTCACCCCTCTTATAAAAGGGCACTCCTCCTTCTCTTTTCTTCACACCTCTAAAGCCTTTTGGATCGGCCAAACTCTGCCCAAATACTCTCCCAACATCCCTCACTACAACCTAGGGTCCTTAGTTTGATCAGAAAGCCAACCTAAGGAGCCCTTTTGATCAAATCAAAAGGAAGAACCCGAAGAAGAGGTAATGTTTTCACCACCCCTTTTCCAAGTTCATTTCTTCTTCCACTTCTTCTTTTTTTGTTGTTACCATTCTAAAATAATGACTCCATTATCATTTATATACTGCGATGTTATTATAAATATGGTACAACCATATTCAGTATTCTATCCACCCTTAGAATAACATGTCACCATACGTGCGTACGTACGGCTTACCGTCTCCACGTCGTGGTGTAATTGTTATTCAATATATTATTATTTGGATGGGTATAATAATGATGTGTAACTCATGTAAATAAAAAATATAACATATTAATGATTCTGTATATATTATATACCATCCATTTATATATTATTTTAATATCAAAAGAATGATATTGTCGTTCGTGCGTACGTACGGACTACCGTCTCCACGAACGCGATGAGATTCATTCTCCATCGTAACCATTAAAGTATAATTATCATTTTATGATTTAAAAATGATGTTTAAGGACTTGATATCATTCTGGATATGAATAATATACAACCTATCCTTTACAAACACGTCTTACGTAACAAATCATATGAAAGAAAACAAGTAAGTTAACACCCGAAACAACGATAATACTAAGATATTATTATCAAATCAATATTAAAAGATCATATATGATATCATATTAATGTATATGATTCTTGTATAATTTAATAACAATTATTTCACCATTATACAGGAGGTTAAACTACCACAACCAAGGAAAAGTACAAGGTAAGGGTTATTTCACAATCTCTTCATTATCCGAGGTTGTTTATACGTAATAATCTACTGGGATCTCTTTATCATCCACATCCATGTTTCTTAAAAATACATTTCAAAACATTTTTACTATTTACTAGAATATGAGTTAAAGTCATTTATACCTTTTTTGACTTTTATAAGAGGTTTATAAAGGAATCTTTCGGTCGTTTTCAAAACAAGGTCCTTTTTAACCTTTTCGACAGAATTAAGGTAAGAATGTTTTTTTTAACTTATACGGCGGGTGCGGCTATTTTCCGCCATTATAAAATCTTCAAAGCTTCCCTTACAAGCTTATAAGAATATTTTCAAAGAAAATGTTTTATTTTATATGGATCTTAAATGATTTCAAAATAAAAGGAGATATTTCTTTAAAAAGAATTTTGATTTCATCTATGTCAACATCCTTTGATGAATTTTAAGATTATTTGAAGTTGATTTATTATGATACAAAACTTCTATATTGTATTGAAGGTTTTGTGATATGTTTGACTGTGGATGTGCTATTTTTATACCATTCATAGTTTATGGTGAAATTATTAACATTTCGTATGCTAGTTTTAATACGAATGTTTATGTTATGTTTAAACCTTTTCATATGGGAATGCATTGGACTTAATAAGTGACGGGTGGAGCCCGCTATAGCTCCTCGATGCATCGGTAGGTCTCATGAGACAAACTAGTGTCTTGGCACAAGGCCTTGACAAAATCTTATTTGTAGTCTTGGCACGAGGCCTTGGCTATGTGGTTATGATAGTCTGGCATTCTGCATTCCAACATTATGAAAGTGGTTATTGATATTGCATGTGATTATTCGATTAGTAGAATATCCATGTGAACAAGTAAATGGAATTATTTCATTTTACTTTTGCCATACTATGTTGAAGTTCAATTTTAAAAGGCTTTTGTTTTAGTAATTCATTGCCTTAAATGTTTATGCTTATTTTGAATGTTCCGCTATATTGTTATCCTTACTGGGCATTTGAGCTCACCCCTTTTCTATGTTTTATTTTTCCTAGGTAGTGAAGAAGTAATTTATGAATGACTTGCAGGGATATTATGAGGGGTTAATAGTGTGGATATGAAGACTTTGTTGTTGTAGTAGTTTTTCACTTTGAAATGTAATGTAAAACTTTATGATTATATCTAGTGTTTCCAAGGCTACTAAACCAATCGGTCTTTCGGGATTTGATCTTTCTTATGATCATGCCAATGTTATGTAATTAATGCACCGACTCTGGGCAACTGGGGTCGGGGCGTTACATTCGTAGTCAAAATCGGAGCACCGCGAATAGGGAGATCAGCCGCCCAAGGGGCGGAGAGACCATCATGGTGAATGGGGGCGAGCTAGGTATTTATAAACAAGGGGCACTGTGAAGTAGAGCTCACTCAGCATGATGATGGAGCTCGCTCCGCGGCGGGTTCTAAAATGTCAAAGGGGTTGGAAGAGCCATCCTGCCTCCTTGCTTCGCAGCGTGTTCGTGAATGGAAAATGGGTTCATTGAGCATCCCTCCACCTGGCTTCATGGAGTGTTCGTGAACGTAAAATGGGTTCATAGAGCATCCTTCCTCCTCTGTTGGCGGTGAGTTCACGAATGCCAAAGGGGTTCGCAGAGCATCCAACCTCCTCACTTTGTGGTGAGTTCGCGAACGTCAAAGGTGTTCATGGAGCATCCAGCATCATTGCCTAACGTGGAGATCCTTGATTGTGGAGGGGGATCCGTGAATGTGCTTCGCGAACCAATTTTCTAGCCCAACATCCAAGGTCCATAACTCTTAATCTGTAACTCCGTTCAGGCCCTACGACTTACCAAATCAAATTTTTCGAAATGGGTTATGATCTTCAATCATGTATGTATTCAATTAGAAAATTTTGGGGATGCATTTTTCAATATCAATAGATTTAAACTGTGTTTGTTGAATTTTTTAAAACTCATTTCAGATAAGTGGTAAATTACATTTTATCCAAATTTTCTAATGTTCCTAAAAGATGGGTAAAAGATCTTAAGATGTTCAATAAAATTTTATACATCTAATATTATTGTAAAATGACACCAATTAGTTGCATTGAGCATTAAAAGATATTATATATAATTTATTATATAAAATATATTTAAATAATATAAATAAAATTTTAAATGATATTCATGTTTTAATCTAAAACGTAGTGTTTGTAACTATTCATAAAAAATTAAATGTTTTCAGAAAAATACCGAAAATTATCCAAAATATAATTTTGATATTCCAAATTCAATAATGAATTATATTATTCCAAATTGAAAATATATATTTGTTGGATTAATTATTTTATATGTATTCTCGTTGTCAAAACCAAAAAGTTAGTTTTTAATAAGTAAAAACTACCAAATGATTAAGAAGTGTTTATGCCAAATTTAAAAGTGAACATACTTATAATGACCTAACTTGTATATAATGATAAAAATATAATGTAATTATTTTTACAAACCATTCATATGAATAATTTAACAATATAAATTATTTCAATTGAAAATATTGTTTTCAATTAAAATTTAGTATTTTTCTCTATTCACTAAAATATCAATGTTATCTGAAAAGAATATGAAATTTATCCAAACTAAATTTTTATGTCCCTCTTCTAATAAGGAATTTAATTTCATTAAATTAATTATATAAAAGTGTCAAATATTGGTTTAAAAAAAGTTGGTCGCCAGTAACTGGCGTTAAAATTACATTTAAAAAAATACTTCATTTATCTAAAAGAACTGAATTATATTTTATATTATGTCAAAGAAACACATAATATTGATTCTAAAATTTGAGGAAGTATATAAAATTCAAAATTAGGTAAATATTTTTCATAACGGCTTTTTGAAAGGCTAGATTGTTAAGTCGTTCGGAGCTCGAACTCGATGATCCGTGCAGAAAACGTTATTGAATTTCATGGAATATATAACATACAATGAAATATTAGGGAGTTACATTCTCTTCTAATTCAATTAATTTCATCCTCATAAATTGAAATTTTTCTTAAAAAATAAAATGATAAATATAGAAAAATAACATTGTGGAAAACTGACATCAGAAATTTGGTTAATAAAATTTAGTCATAAAAAGTGGGAAAGGGAAATGAAAATGTCACCACCAAATTATGATATCAATTTGGAGAAATTTGGTGGAAATTAGAGACACATAATTGGAGGGAAAATGTAAATATTTATAGTAAGGTTTTACGACCATCAATCAAAAACAACTGTAAAATTATGGTCCTCAAAGCCATCAACCTATGATGATTTAAAATATCATCAGTTGAACAAAACATAAGCAATTTGGATAACACATTTTTTGTTTTACGATCTCTTTCATAATGCTTAAGAATTATTTTATTTATAGAATATGTAAAAAAAATAATATTTTAGAAATAGAGTTGCATCTATTAACGAATTTCTATAACAACCCCATATTTCACTATAAAATATAATAGAACTCAAAGATATTATATTTATCCTAATTATACAATTTCAAAAAAAAACCCAATATAATTTAATATTAAAAAATCAGAGCTTCTAAAAAACATCAATAACAATCCAGGACATCACCTACCTTAGTGGTAGGAGATTCACCCATGTCTCCTTTTAGTTTTTGGTTCAAGTCTCGTAGACATGTCGAGCGAGATGAGTAGTCACTAGACATCCAGTTTGTTTATTTTATAACAATCAAAAAATAATATTCAATATTTTTTAACCATATACAATTTAATCCAATGTATCACTTAATTTATTCCAAACTTTATACTTATCCAAATTATTTCTGTCCAAACTCAAAGTCCAAAATATATAAATAATGTAAAAATAACGAAGATCTATTTTTACACATATTAACATTTGAATACCTCCATCTTTTATTTTATTAAAATATTGTATCACCCTAAATTACCATAAAACGTTATTAATTACAATCATTTTTTGTTATTCCTTATAGAATATTGGTTATACTCTTTATATCCAAAAATGAATCAAACACCAACATTGATGGAATATTCACATAATTAAATAGTTCTGAAGTAGTAAATATTATACAATATACTTTATCTAGAACAATTATATATTATTCTACAATCATTATCTCAGTATCTGGACCATTTCATGGTTTATCATTCCTTCAATCTTGTATTTTCCAAAAACAATTAACTTTCTATTGGGTCACATTTCATGGTACCACCCAATCTCAAATCATTAATTAAATAGTACTAAAGTACAATCATTATCTATTTATATATTTCATATAATTACAAAACCATTGATTCAACTTTCAAATGAAATAACTCTTTAATAACAATATATGAACACTAGTCATTATGCTTCTTCTGTGGTAGTATCATAACTTGATTATTATCCAATAGTAGTATTTGTGGCATACTCTGATGATTATGACATTGATTCACGTAGTGTCCCAACTCTTTGCAGATGATGAATTATACATTTGAATCATTTTTCATATCCTTGAAATCATGTACATGGTGCCCTTTTTCATCACACTAATAAAGAACTCCCACTCTCATTAATCATTTTTCCATGGTGATTCATTCCACATTTAATATATATGGGAAAATCATTCATTCCCATCTTCACTTTATCCATCATTCTCACTACCATCCATTTATTCTCTTGGTTCCATTCAAAGCCATATGACTCATAGAATTATTTACTTATCTTATTAACACATGATACTATTTCTTCTAATATTGAGAATATGTTGGAGACTAATTCCCATCTAAATGATGGCTTAATACCATGAATGATATGATCCTTCTTACTCAATGGACCATGGTTATTGATAGAGTTCCAATTCCTTCTACTAGGTTCCAATTATATACAATGACATACAATAGGTTATATTATGAATCTTAATTCATAATTCAATACTTGAAAAATACCGAACATATGTTGAAATATTATTCATATAATCGGTAATCATAAAAAAAATCGTGGAGAATTTATTTACTCATAAATCCATTATAATGACTTATAAATAAAATGTGAATTACCCAAAGCATATCCCCTTGGAGTGACATAACCAAGAGTTCCACAAGGTATGTTTTCATGTACCAAGATACCTTGGGTCAAGCCTGAAACTCCATGTAGGAGTTTTAACTTCTAGGTTCATCTGTTCCAGAGCCTCTTCTTCATTATCATATCTAGACATGGATATGTTGCTTGGAATGTACACAATATATCTACTTTAAAAAATTGTAGGATATTCTTATATACGAATCCTCAATGACTATATTAGGGTAATGTTTTCTAATCAGTGTTTTTTTAAATCTAGTTTTCATGGTTTCTACTAATGTTTCTCAGATACCAACTATAACACCCCAACCCTAAAAGCCGAGAGCTGGTGCATTATTTTAATAGATTAGAATTATTACAAGGAATCATGTCCTGAATGACTGATCAGTTTAGTAGTCTTGGAAAATAGATTACATACATGAATGTTACATTACTCATTCAAATATAAAACACAACATTAATAATTGTTTGAGAATGACAGTATTCTTCTAGCTTAACCCTGAATATCAAATGTAAAACACGTCTTGGAATCCTAGAAAAAAATAAAAAATAGTGCGCGCTCATATTCTTAGTAAGGATAAATAATTTAGTGAAAGCATTAAACATTTAAGCCAAGATCTATAAAAAACAAAAACATTTTAAACATAAATTTGAATTTAATAAGGAGAAACTAAATCATAAATTACCATATAAACATGGGCATAGATATTCTACTAGTTGAATAATCACATGTAATAATTAATTTCAGAATGAGAGAATTCCTAATGTTAGAAGTCATTAACAAATTTTAAAGGCCTCATTTCAAAACTACAAATAATATTTTTGTCAAGGCCCTGTTCCAAAACACTAGTTTATCTTATGAGATCTTCTGATTCCTTGAGGGTCTATAGTTGGCCCCACCCGTCACATACTATGTACACTACATAACTCATATGAAAATGTTGAAACATAATATAAACATTCATATTAAAACTAGCATACGGAATTTCAATACTTCAACCATAAACAATGAATGGTATAAAAATAGAACATTCACAGTCAAAAATATCATAACTCATTAAATAGAATATTGAAAATTGTTTTTTTAATAAATCAACCCCATTCAAGAATAATTTCCACAAAATCATTCAACAAAATAAAAAATAATCAGTAACACCCTTTCAGAAAAATATCTTTTTTATCATCAAATAATTTAAAAGCCTAAAACTTTATTAAGGAAAACATTTAAAAGATATTATAGAATCAATTTGTCACATGGAAATTTGAGTCTTTTTAATGTAATTAACATTTTAAAACAATCATGTCTATATAAATAAATCCATTAAACCATTTTGAAAACATGGAAATTAATGATAAATATTTATAAGAATTAATATTTAAAATATATTTAATGATTTATTAGTTTAATAGTTCCTTAAAAGAAAAATTTTTAAATTTATTTTATGAAACATGGAATAGGATAATTAAAATGTCCCAGAAAATCATACACATAAATAATCTAGGATAATAATCAGATTAAGTAATCACTCGTGACTTGCACTTTCCTTTGGTCATGGGTGCGTTTAACCTCTTATGTAATTACAATAGAATGTTATTAAATTATTCCAGAACCATATTAATGTTTATTATATCATAAAATATTCATTTATAACTTTATACTACCCATTTAATAATGATTTCCAAGTTTAATTAACATTTCATGTAATAATCACTCTTTTTATTTTATGTATTTTTACTAGTTATTCTTGATTGTATCATATATATCAGGATTTAAATACTTCCAAAATATATAACATGATTCATATAATATATATATTTAGCATTAAAATATTTTTAATATATAGTTATGTGAAATGGAAAACATCGTTTATGGAGACGATAAGTCGTTCAAATGCGTGACCATGGTTTCTGTTTACTAATCGTATTGAATGGAAGAAAATGAATAAACCATATAAAAGTATATATATATATATCTCTCTACAGAATAATTATTATTTCATATATTACATACTTATTAATAATATATATTATTATAATCATCATTGAATTGTGAACGTGGTAATGAATCTCATAGCATCATGGAGACAATAAGTCATGCGTACACATGAGTGATGGTATCATTTCTCTAACGAGCCCCTCTCCACATTGTGTACCCCTTCAGACCCGGTAATGTGATAAGGGAGATAATGACCCCCGAGTCCCACCTCCAAAAGTCTATGGGTTGGAAATTAGCACTGAGGGTAGAGTAAACACACAAGTGGGTGGTATTACCCTTAAAAAGAACACATGTGGAAGAGAGAGATAAGATACAAACCACCCAACTCCAACACAGACTGAAATATAAATGAAAACCCAAGTGAATAGATATAATTTCATGAAAAACTACAACAAATGGAATAGGAAAACAAAAAATTTGAAAAATAACGTTAAATAGTAGAAACCACAAGCTCGGACATCTCCTACAACCCCAAGCTAGTAGACAACATCTTGATCTCCAACCTGATTCATGTAACCTGCAAAACAGTTTATATATACATAGGGTGAGTATAATAGTATACTAAATTGGATCCTCCCCGAAGCCCCTCCATCAAAAGTAAATAATGCATGTTAAATCACAGTGAAAAAAAAGAGAAACTAACTCATCACCTAAACAAGTATACTCTGTTCCCAACCTCACCATGGATAATCTCACCAAGTAACGCATATTACAGTATATAATTTTATAATGAATATCAAGGGTATCCCACTAAAACCTCCCAAATGGTTTTCCTATTTTCTTCAATGTCTCATATACATGCATCTCTCTCCAAAAAGGCTTTCCCTCAAACACCAAGGAAAAGATCCACAGTATGGACCCTGTGTGACCAAACTACCATATCCACACAAGAATGTAACTATGTAGTTTCTTGGATCCACCAAATCTCACATAAAGTGTATCATACATCAGGTATTATACCTCAAGATATTATAGCCCACACACTGAGTAAGGATCCTCAAGAAATCCTAGCCTATACACGTTACTCCTATAGTAATCCATAAGATACTATATTTAGAATAATAGTGTGTGAATAACCCAAAGATGTTACACCCCTCTACAAACATATATGGGGAAAATTAACCATCGTTCCTACTATAATAAGTAACTACCATGAGAAGATAGTAATTCTATTGGTGGTGGTCATCCATCCATCCTCCCAAATGGAATGTTGGTGAAAAAAGCCACCGCCCCCCACATGGCTCAAATTCTCTATGGTTTTTTTCCCTAACTAACATGGTGGAGTAGCGTATAGAAACTCAAAAATTACAAAATATAATATATCTCAAAACCACACTATGGGAATAACCTAGTCTTATACTAAACACCAGCTTACATTTCTCCGACTCCTAGTTTCCACTTCTTATAGTAGGAAACCTATAATCATTCAACCATTTAATGTGGTTAATTGCATTAATTCGTTGTCTTTTTATTAGCTCCACATTTTTGTTAATTAATTATTTAATAATTAATTAACCATTACCAATTTAACATTATATTTTATTATCATAACACCCAATGTCCATTGTCCCTTTAAAATTGTAACCTTGACATTTCATTCGAGGATTATCCAACCCCAAGGTATAACAACATTAATTCAATTATTTATTTATAGATTTAATTTCCCATATTCCCAGGAATTATAGAAAAATATTCTCTACTTCTAAACACAAGGTGGATCAACAAGGTGAGTAGATGAACTAATCGCCGAGTCTTGGCCACCTATAAAAAGAGAATATACCAATCATCCCATGAGAAGCTAGACACGGAATGCATGTGGAATACCTCTTGCATCTTCTCCCATTTTGGAAGAATGGTAAGCATGAACAACTGCTTTGAATAGTGGGGAATGTAAAGAAGATAACCAAAAAAAGAATCTTCAAGCATCCAAACATTTACATCCAACTCATTCCATCATCTCTGATCTCCTCTCCGACACCCACATGCATAGACCTATGAATCTCACCACTCTAGGAATCATCTTCTGCCACAACAAATCGGCCTCCCTACAACCTCATATCAGAAATCCTTCCAGACTCACATCACAACACAAGCAGTTGGGAAGGAAACATTATATCAATTAGGATCTTGTCCATTATACAAGTAATAGGAGAACTCTGAACCCCATAACGAATTATCTTTTATCAAAATACCAGTTCATTAATCCATCTGGGATTAAACTATTTAATATTTATAGGATTCAACTCGGGAAACCTAACTAGTATTCTATCACAAATTGATTAAAAAAGTATAATACATCAATTTTATTAATATCAAATCCACAAAAAATCAAACAGATTCATTCACATGCCTCTTTTTATTTTTCCAAGTGATTATCAATTAATTCCATATTTACGATCTTTATCAATTTCACTCAAGAACGAAATGATAGACAACACATGAATTGATATAACACTATCTATCAAAACATGATAAAATAAAATATGATCGATATAAACTTATTTATCATGTTCAAATATTTATTAGGTCAATTACATTGTGATCCAGTGAGATAAAACATGCTAACTATTTAGTTTCAAGTAATATAGAAGATAAATAATGAATCCCCTACCTCAAATAGGTCATGATGTTCTTTATAAAATAACGAGCCACACAACGAGTTACGATCTCTTCCCCCCTGAAAACAGTATCCACATGGGGATGCAGAGACACCACCACACCAGTCAACAACCAAGAAGATTCCATTAGAAATAAATATACAAAATTCCTTAAATGGGCGAGGAGGAACATGATGAGATGAATGAAAAATAATGATGAAAGAACATAACTTATATCGAAGATTGATCAATATTGCTTGGTTACATCACAACAGAGTGGAAAAAATCCTAGGAGGAATGTTTGATTTCACAAAACCAACCGAAAGGAATGGGATGTTCGAGAGTCTCATACCCGAGAAAAAGGAGGATGAAGTAGGGAGGGATATATATCATCCCTTTAGAAGATTTTACGAAGTAGTTGTTTAAGATACGCTTGATTTTCCATTAAAATTGGTTTGAATTAAACCACGTAGTTTCACCATGTATAAATAAAACATCCAAAGAATTAAGAGAAATTAAAATTGAAGTTATGACCTTTGAATATGCCATAGAGTCCTTATAAAACAAGGCTTTAAAAGAATTTTACTATAATGGAAACGTCAAAGGGGTGAAACCGTGGGAAGGTGGAAACACTATTCACAAAAGGTCACTGAAGACACTGTTCATAGAAGGACAAAGATGTCACTCTTTACATAAGGTCACTAATGGACTGTTCACATAACATTACCAATGACACTATTCATAGAAAGTCAGGGTTGACATTGTTCACAGGAGGTCACTGATGTCACTGTTCTAATAAGGTCACCATTGGACTGTTCACATAAGGTTACCGATGACACAATTCACAGAAGGTAAGTGATGATATGGTTCACATAATGTCACTGATGTCACTATTCCCATATAGTCACTGTTGGAATGTTCACTTAAGGTTGCTGATAACACTATTCATAGAAGGTCATAGATGACACTATTCACAAAATGACACTGATGTCACTATTCACATAAGGTCACCATTGGACTGTTCACATAACATTATCAATGAAACTGTTCATAGAAGGTAACAGATGACAATGTTTACAGAAGTCCATTGATGTCATTGTTCATATAAGGTCGACATTGTACTGTTTGCATAATGTTATCAATGACACTATTCATAGAAGGTCACTAATGACACTGTTCACACAAGGTCGCTAAAGTCACTGTTCACATAAGGTCAACATTGGACATTACACATATGGTTACTAATGACACTGTTCACATATGGCCATAGATGACACTGTTCATAGAAGGTTACTAATTTCACTATTCAGAAAAGGTCACCACTGGAATGATTACATAAGGCTACCGATGACACTGTTCACAGAAGGTCAAAAATTTCACTGTTCACAGAAGGTCACTGATGTCACTGTTCACATAAGGTCACTGTTGGACTGTTCACATAAGGATACCGAAGACACTTCTTACATAAGTTCACTGATGACACTATTCACAGAAGGTCACTGATGTTACTGTTCAAAAAAGTTCACGGAAGCCACCGTTCACAGAAGGATACCAATGAAATTGTTCACAACTGTCTACCATTGGAACTATTCACCCATATTACTGTTCACAGAATGTTTTCCATTCATTGTTCACCATGGTCTACGGTTTGAACTGTTCACTGATGGATCTTTTCTCAGAATGTTTCTAATGCGCTATTCAAAACGGTCTACCATTGGAACTATTCACTGATGGAACTGTTCACAGATAGTTATTGATGCACAGTTCACAATAGTCTTCTGTTGGAACTGTTAATTGATGGAGCTATTCATGGAAATGAAAATATGGAAAAAATTTTGGGATATGTCACCATGACCACCCAGAAAACCTCATACATCTGATTTTCACAAAGGCATGGACCCGAAAGGTCTGGTCCATTACATCAGATACCTATCAAATCATTCTCTTCCTCATGAATTGAAAACCCACATAAAGTGAAAATAGAATCGGGGTCTAAACAACAACCCATTGAGATACCTCTTAAAAGAGAGAAAGCCACAAGATGCAACAAAAAGAATCCATATTATAAAAATGAATGGTCTAAAACCACAAAGACTACAACAATACATGAATATAGTTCAACACTAGACAACTCATGGTATTGAGCACATATATGTGACTGACTTTCCCCTGTACTCTCCTCCCTACTACCTTGTCGCCACAAGAAATGAACCAAGGGAATAGAACGCATGCACAACACATTCTCTTTGCGATCTTGGATCTCAAAATGTCGATATTCAATTGTCGCATCATCCTCAACATCGATCTCTCCCCAATAGATGAAATGAGAGTCATCATAAAAATAACAATGATGCTTTTATACCTAGAAAACATCATGTATATGACTTATCTGCGGTGGATGTTCTAATTGATAATCCACATCTCCAACACGAATAGACACCTTGAATGATCCAACACATCAAGAGAAAGCTAACTCTCATGACCAATCCTTCGCTGTCCACAATGTGGAGTCACCGTCAGAAACATGTGATCCTCGTCATCAAACTAAAAGGGTCTCCTCCTTTTACTGGAATATGATTTCTGATGATCATGTAATGTATTCATCCTCTGTAGAATCACCAGGACCATCTCTATTTTATAACGCACTGGTTCCAATCTGAGAAATTCTCCCTCTCCAGCCCTAGTCCAGCACAACGGTGAAATAAATGGATGGACATAAAAGGATTCAAATGGCACCATACCGATTGTGGAGTGAAAACAATTTTTGAAATCAAACTCCACCAAGGGTGACTGCATCATCCATCAACCTCCAAAACACAGGACACTAGAGAATAACATGTCATCAAGAGTCTGGATGGTTCTCTCAATCTGATAGTTAGTTTGAGGATTAAAAGATGTACTAAGGCATAGGTGAGAACCAAAAGAATACTAGAGACCTCTCAACACCGTATAAGAAAAATGAGGATCTTGATTAGAAATGATCATCTTTGGGACTCCATTAAGTATCACATCACCCTCTATATACCACCTCATGAAAACTTCTATTGAGCATGAATCATTGATTTCTATGATGTGGGATGGTTTTGTTAAACGATCCACTACCACCCAAATTGAATCATGTCATCCAAGAGCTCTAGGAAAAATAGTGACAAAGTCTATTGATATGTCCTCCCACATCCACCGAGGGACATCTAATGACTGGAGATGATGACCAGGAATACGGGGAAAGGCCTTCACCTTCTAGAGGACCCAAAATCAAGGAAATAACTCTACAACCTCATGCTTCACCCTAGGCCACAAAAAATTAGCTACTCAATGATCAGTACATGTTTTTAACGGTAGGATGCACTGGTAATGGAAAACTATAGAGCTCTCTGAGGACTCTCTCGCACATTGTCAAATGATCAAATATCATTACATGATACAACACTAACTGGTTGTCATACTCAGACAAACCATCATGTTCCTCGCCACAAACAACTCGGTCACACCAGACATCCAAAATTAGATCCCCCACCATTAACTCTTCAAATTTCTCTACCAGAGATGACTGAACCATCTTCTGGAAAAGACATCCTCTTCCCCTATCTTCTCCCATATCAAAATGTAATACTGAATGATCTTATATTACTCTCCAGGATTCACCAGATTCACACACTGCATCACAATATGTCTCCCGACTTAGCGCATCTGCTATAAAATTCCCATTTCCAGTTGTATATGATATATCAAAATCGTATTCCATTAAGAACTCCATCCACCAACACTATCGAAAAATCATGTCGGGCAAGGATAAAACATACATTGGGCTCTTACGATTAGTGAAAACCATAATCTTCTCACCAATGAGGTAATGTCTCCAAGGCATCATAGAAAACACTACAGCTGCCAACTCATGATAGTGGGTGGTATAGTTACGTTCATGAGTATGTAACTGCCGAGACCCATTAGAAACATCACACAAAACATCTAATTGTGCTCCCTCTGTTAGAAGACCATGAAATATACCACTTAATAACTTCTCCATTAGATACTTCAAAGCTACCTGACAATGATCAGTCAACATAAACGCCTAATCTATCTTGGTCAAAGTTGTCAATGGAGTCTCATCCCAAGAGAAATCATCTAAGAATCTTCTGTAGTCGCCTGTGAAACCATGGAAACATCTCACCTCTCACACAGTCTTGGGGGATTCCTAAGACACTACTTCTTTTAACTTCTATGGATCCAAATCTACTTGTTATTGAGAGACTACATGCCCCACGAAACAAACTTCTTGTGCCCCAAACTCACACTTCGACAACTTCCCACATAAATGATATTAATGAAGAACACCCAAAATATCATGTAGACGCTTTGCATTCTATTATTCAGAAATAGAGTGCATAGGGATGTCGTTGATGAAAACCACAACCAACATATCCATGAACTCATGGAACAAATCATTTATCAAACCCATGAACATATCTGGAGCATTTAAACTACTAAACAACATTACAATGAACTCAAAATTCCCATGAAGGCAACACAATGCAGCCTTCGTGATATCCTCATCCATCACATGCTTCTGATGATATCCTGAACAAATGTAGATTTTTGATAACCTACATCCACCCTTCAATTGACTAAATAGATCATAAATTCATGGAAGAGGATAGAGATTGTTTATTTTCACTTTGATCAAGAGACGATAATCGACATGTAACCAGAAATTTCATTCAGCCTTTTCTACTTAAAAAACTAGTGCACCCCACTGTTACACACTTGGCCAATGAAAACCGCACTATAGTAAACCATCATGATGTATACATATATCTTGTAACTTATAATGGTTAATCCAATATGGGGACCTTGAGATAATAGATGGTCCTGGTTGTAGCTCGATCTTAAACTCGATCTCTCATCGAGGGGGAAATGCTATAGCCTCTTCAAGAATGACATCAGGGTACTCTTCTATGACCCAAGAAAACACCAATTGTTGATCCTCTAAAGAACTAAACATTTTCTCAACCATCACAGATGATAAGGATATTACATGCCACTAATCCATCTGAGGGTCTCGCTTTCCAACAAAAACTATTGGCTCTCCTTCTACATCGAAGAGAACAACCTACATCCTGAAGTAATCAACGATAGACTAAACCAAATACAACCAATCCATTCAGAGGATTACATCATATGGTTTTATTAAAAAATATAGGAAATATCTCCATGAGTTGTGCTACCCCAATATTAGCTCACAATCTATATATACATCCAACAAGTCAGCTCGACCACTAACTAGTGTATTCAACGCCAAGGGCACCAGAATCATCTCTACCTCAAGTCCCAAAGCATGGTAAATGGTAGGTTATATGAAGGAGGTGGTATGTCCTAAATCAAAAATAAATACACCAATGATGAGAACAAGGAATGGGTACCTCGAATGTCGTCTGCCTCGCCTGGTGCTGGTAACGGTAAAGCATGAAGCTAACCATGACAACCTCCATGACCTCACTTAACCTAATGACAATGACTCCCATAGTCATGGTCTACTCTCTGAGGATGGGGAGAATCATGGGGTTGTCCACTGCCGACCCCATATTCCATCTGATGAAATAACATTGGTGTATCCAACTGCTGCTGCATCTTCTGGAAGGGCCTTAATGGAGGGACCTGTAGTGGAACATCAGGGGAACGATGACTTCTCTGAAAGGTTGGGCACTCTCGATACTGATGAACATGACCACCATAATAAATACAAGTTCATAATCCCTTGGAATATTCCTAATTTCCGCTGCCTCCAAAGAAATGAGATGCGAAGGGATGTGACCTACCCCCTGCTGAACAAAAACACTTCTGCATTGAAAAATTGGAACCCCAAACCATTGGTCTAATTCATGAGGAATTGTGGTGGCTCCCCTCTCATGATGATCTAGTTCTGTCCAATGTCCTCTCGACGACGTCTTCCCATGAAAGAACCTCATGAAATATCTTTAGTATAAATGGTGTAAATTGGCATTGGATATCCTGACACAAAGCCTCCTTATAATGCTTTGTCTTGGCCTCCTCATTTAGAAAACATTTCTGAAGCACATCATTAAAGGTTCCGGAAACGGATTCCAAACTCTCGTATAATAGAGATCACCTTCCAAAGGGTATGAAGTTCCTAGCGACAGGATGCCTACGTGGTCGAAAAAAGAAACTCAAATCTTTAATTTCCTCAAAACTCATCCAAAGAGATTGTTGACTCCTCATGATCCCCGATGAACTAGAACTACCAATTCCTTGCAAATCCATAAAGCATTTTCCCAATCATGGACACCCATTTCCCTTTCTGAGAATTTATCAAACTGAATCCTAACTCATCCACATCCAACCAGTCATTTGTGACTGCATCTGAAACAGAGCCCACATACATCTGCTGACTCTGGCGCTAAAACTCTCTGATTTTCCTCCTCCAAGTGTCATTTTCATCAACCTCTACCCATTGGTGATCTGATTACACAGCCTGCTTGACATCTTTTTTGTGATCCTGACGAGGACGACGACCTAGATCCATACCTACAAAATATCAAACAGTTAGAGCTCATAAACCTGGAGTATGGAAGAATCATAATTAATTAATTATTTTTTTCATTAATTAATCTTATGTTAACCTATACTATGGTCTACCCCTTCAATCATAGAAAAAATAACGAATGATGTCTGATCATTTCCTAAGTCTCTACCATGAAACTAGTATCACCTCGTTTAGTATCCATTGAAAACCTAAAGTTTCGTACATCAGATTATAGGGTGCCGCAAATGCCTATGTCCCAGCCATTCTCCAGTTTTTATATCACTTTCTAAACATGACGAACACTGTTTCCCTACCAATCCATGCATCCCCACCATTGCATAACTCAAAACGCCACCCGATCACTCAACCTCCCTCCCATACCACTCTACCATGATCCACTCCCTACAAAGTGTACCCCTCCTTTACCGACAATGTTATAAGGGAGATAATGACCCTCGTGTCTCTCCTACAGTAGGCCCTGAGTTGGAGACTTTCACTGAGGGTATAATAAACACATATATGGGAGGCATTACCCACTATGAGTACACATGCGGAAGAGAGAGATAAGATAGACTTCATCCAACTCCTACTCATAATAAAATAGAAATGAAAACCAACGTTAAAATATGTAATGTCATGAAAAACTACTACAACTGTAATTGGAATACTATAAATACCCAAAGGAAAGTTAAAACAACAGCAACCAATAGCCCGAACAGCTCATATGACCCCAAGATAGTAAAAACAAGCTTTACCTCCAACCTGCTCCAAGTGACCTGAAAAACAGTGTATATAAACACAGGGTGAGTATAGCTATATACTAAGTAAGATCCTCCCAAAAAAAAATCTCTTGTTAAAGTAATGAAAGCATGCTAATGAACTGTGAACAACAACTGAAACTAACTCATCACATAAACATGAATACTAAGTTTCAAATATCCCCATGGCTACTCTCACCATGTAATGAATAAAAGAGTATATTATATTATAAAAAATATCAAGGTTACCCCTCTACTACTTCCCCACTGGTTTGTCGCATTGCCCCAATGTTTCACGTCCTAATCATCTCTCTCTAAAAAGTCTTAGCTACAGACACTTGGGGGAAGCACCACAACATGCACCTTAGTGCAAATAAACCACCACATCCACACAAGAATGTACCAAGATAGTTTATGGATGCCACCAATGATCGCATAAATTTTATCATATGTTGGGTATTATACCTCAATCTATTACATCCCGTACACCATGTAAGGATTCTGAAGCCATTTCCTATACACATTACACCTATAGTAGTCCAAAATATACTATATCTAGAATATATGTGTGCGAATAACCACAAGTCGTTACATCCCTCTACAAAAATATATTTTGAAAACTAACAACTATTCCTACCAGCAAAAGTAAGTACAAAGAGAAGATGGAGGGGTTAAAGGGGGAAGTCAGCCATCCATCCTCTAACCATAATGTTGAGGAAAACACCACCCAGGGCTGAGAATCCCTGAGGTGTCAATTTCCTAAATGATGCAGTGGAGTAGCATATAGAAACACAATAAGTACAGAATATAATATATCTCACAACCACACAATGGGAATAACCTAGTCTTAGACTCAACAATAGGTGACGCCTCTCGGACCCTAGGCTGCCACTTCTTAGACTAGGTATCCTATATGCCCACAACAATTTAAAGATCTTATTTGCATTACATCCTTCCATTTTTGTATGTTCCAATTTTTTTTTCAATTAATTCATTAAACATTAATTAACTATTAACAATTTAACTTAATACTTCATTAGAATAACACCCAAATCCACTATCCCATTAAAATTATAACCTCAAATTTTTGTTCAGAAAACTCCAACCCTATGGGATAACATCATTTATTCAATTATTTATTTACAGCATTACTTTCCCATATTCCCATGCATTCAAGAAAAGTATTCTATACTGCTAAAAAAAAGAGGGGCATAACACTGTGAGTAGATGAACTACTCATCGAGTCATTGCCACATATTGCAAGAGTGTAGACCCATCCTCCATAGAGAAGATAGACATGGAAAGCAAGTTGCATTTCTCACGCTTCTTCTCACCTTTTGAAAGATGTTTAAGAAATAAATGCATCCCTGAGTAGAGGGAACAATAAAGTAGAAAACCAAACAAGGAAACATAAAGCATCCATACATTCACATCCAAATCGTACCATAAACCTTGGTGTCCTCTCCAACACCCACATGCATAAACAGATCCATCACGCCACTCTAGCGGTCATCTGCTGCAACTACCAACCGGCCTCCCTATCCCAACATATCACAACATCATTCTAGGCTCACATCACAACAAAAGAAGCAGGAAAACAACAATCATATCAATTGGTCTCATGGACCTTATACAAGAAATATGGTAACTCAGAACACAACAATGAATTATCTTTTATCAAAAAATAGTTCTTTAATCCATCATGGATTAACCGATTTATTATTTGCGGATTCAAATCTGCGAAAACCTAACCAGTAAGCTATCAAAAATTGATTAAACATGATTAATACAACAATTTTATTAACATAAAATCACAAAAACATCATAAAAAGTCATTCACATGACACATTATCTTTATCTAAGAGATTATCAATTAATTTTGGCATTAATTTCTTTACCAATTTCAATCAAAAATGAAATGCTAGACAGAACAAGCATTGATATTAGACTATCTATCAAAAAAAATATCAATAACATACAATCAATATTAATTTATTTACCTAGTTCGAATATTTATTAGTTAAATTCTATTGTGATCCAGTGAGATAAATCATGCTAACTATATAGTTGCACATAAAATAAAAGAGAAGCAACGAATCCCCATCCTCAAATAGTTCTTAACATTTTTTTATGAGAATGTGCCACACAACAGGTTATGATCTCCTCTCCCCGTGACAACTGTATACAACTGAGGATGCAGAGACACCAACACAACAATCAACACCCAAGAAGAGTCCCTTAGGGAAAAGGAGATAAAATTCCATAAAAAGGAGAGGGGAAATAGGTAAAGATGAACCAAGAAAAATGATGATAGAACATACATTATATTAAAGACTGATCAATATTTCTAGGTTGCATCAAAATATAGAGAAACAAATACTAGGAGGAATTTTTGATTGCACAACTCTTACCGAAAGAAATGGGACGTTTAGGCATCTTATACCTGAGAATAAAGAGGAAGAATTATGGGGGAAGATATATCAACCCTCTAGATGATTTAACGAAGTAGTGGTTAAAGATATGCTTGATTTTACATTAATATCCAATCACATTAAACCATGTAGTTTCCCATGTAGAAAAAAACATCCCGAGTCTTAGGAGAAATTAATATAGAAGTTATGACCTTTGAATCGGTCTTAGAGTCCTTAAAAATGAGCCTTTAAATGCATTTTTCGTCAAAGGAAAAGTCAAATGAGCGAAAATTTATGAAGTGGGAAACATTGTTCACAGAATGTCACTGATGACACTGTTCACAAATGATCACTGATGTCAGTGTTCACATATGTTCAGTGTTAGAATGTTAACATAAGGTTACTGATGACACTGCTCACAGAAGTGCACAGATGACAATGTACATAAAAGTTTACTGATGTCACTATTCACATAAGGTCACCGTAGGACCGTTCACATAAAGTTACTGATGACACTATTCACAGAAGATCACTGATGACATTGTTCTATGAAGGTCCCTAATGTCATTATTCAGATAAGGTAACTATTGGACTTTTCACTTAAGGTTACTGATGAAACTATTCACAAAAGGTCACGGATGAAATTGTTCACATAAGGTCACATATGTCACTATTCATATAAGGCCACCATTTGACATTCACATAAGGTTACTGATGATACTATTAATAGAAGGTAAAAATGACACTGTTCACAGAAGGATACTGATGTCACTTTTCAAATAAGGTCATCGTAGGTCTATTCACATATGGTTACTGATGACATTGTTCACTGGAGGTCACCGATTACACTATTCACAGAAGGTCACTGATGATAATGTTCACAGAAGGTCACTGATGTCACAGTTCACATTAGGTGACCGTTGGACTGTTCGCATAAGGTTTCCGATGACACCTTTCACAGAAGGTCACACATGAAACTGTTCACAGCAGGTCACTAATGTCACTATTCACATAAGGACACTGTTGGACTGTTCATATAAGATCACATATTACACTGTTCATAGAAGGTCACTGTTTTCACTATTCACATAAGGTCACTGTTGGACTATTCACATCAGGTTACCGATGACACTGTTCACAGAAGGTCACCGATGACACTGTTCAAAGAAGGGAAATATTGACAAAGTTCACATAAGGTCACTGATGTCACAGTTCAATGAAGGTTACTGATGACACTATTCACAACGGTCTATTGTTGGGACTGTTCACCGATGGAAGAGTTCATAGATTGATACTGATTTATCTTTCACAAAGGTCTACCATTGAAAAAATTCATCGATGGAACTATTCAAAGAATGTTACTGGGGCACTCTTCAAAATAGTGTACCATTGGAACTTGTCATTGAAATCAATCGATGCGTTGTTCACAATGGTCTACTGTTGGAACTATTCACCGATGAGATTGTTCACAGATAGTTACAAATGAACTGTTCACAATGGTCTACCATTGGAATAGTTCAATGATGGTACTATTCATGGAAATGGAAATTTCACTATGTGTTGGGGATATGTCACCTTGACCTCCTGAAACACCTCATACAACTGATTTTCACAATGAAATGGACCAGAGATGTCTGAGCCATTACAATTTCATTAATGGTTGGAAGTTGTGTAATTGGATGGAATATTAATTGTAAAGAGAAATAATCATGTTATTTTAATTTTTTATATACATGTTACTACTCAATATATTCATCAATATAACATAGTGTGGAATAACAATTTACACAACTTCATTGATATAGTAAGCCAAACGTACACAGGAATGGTGAAATTATAATTCTTAGGATGGATTGAATAATTAATATCGTTGTAGTATATTTATAATAACTTCCCAGTATGTAGAAGGTACTAGGGTTATTATTTTGGCATGGAAATAAAAATTAATGAGGATGTGGAATATGAAAATAACTTTAATGGAGGTGATAGAATAATTACATCTTCTATGGGGGTTTCCTTTTGATTTAAACTGAAGTGCTCCATAGGTTGGATTTATACTCAAGGGGAGGCCTCTATGTTGAAGTGAGTCATTTTGAAAGTTATTTTGGAACTTTTTGGCTGAGCCAAATGGATTTGGATGTGTGATTTTGGGATAATGGTATGTACCCTTTTATATGAGATATGAGGGTCACATTAGGAAATGTTTGAAATATTGTATTATTTGAAAATAATATTTTATTTCTAATTGCTCCAAATACATATATTTCCAATCTCAGAGAAGAATGGGCTGGAATCCTTTCAACCAATAAGTTTTAAATAAATTCAGTCATCATATTTACCTTATCATTTTCATTTAACTTTTAGTTAAATAGTTTAACTTTTTCCAAGTCATCTTGTATTATTATAATAAATTGTTAATAAACCTACTATAAAGATCCAAGAGGACCCTAAGTGGTTCATTATCGACATATATAATCTTATCTATGTTCATTGGCCAATCCTTTGATTTGTAGAAGTATTTTATCATTTAATAAAATATTATAACTTTAAAAACTGATTTATTTTAATTTTGACAATATTTAGAATTTTGTTTTTGTTAAAGTAATAAAACAGCGATTAATTCTAAAATAATTCATTGAATCAACCCTAACATGTCATATTAGTCTTAAAAAATCATGGATGGCATCAGAAGCCTCAATTTACATTTATTTTTATATTTATATTATCAATTATATTAATCTGTAATTGAAAATGTAATTACTGCATTATCATTGTGTCATTAATAAATTTAAATATTTAATCTATATAAATTATTAATAAAATAAATATATGTAATAAATCATTTTATTTTAATGATGAATATTTATAGTTGAATTTATCTTCTGTAAATCCCTATATAAATTTTGGATTAGTTATTAAACTTTGAATTTAACACTTTTATCTCTTCTTTAAATAAAATAATAAAAAATGTCATAATCTATTACATGTGGACCAAAAAGATCAAATTATATTAAAATGTTTTGTTTTGGTCAAAACACACTTATCCAATAGAATTAGTACATTGGTTAGTGTAATTATAATATCATTTTTATCTTGAATTTCCATATTTACATTTAAATATGTTAAATAGAATTTAAACATTAATATTCAACAAAAATTATTATTCATCATATTGAACTACCTTTTACATTCTGATGTCAACCATTTATCGTTGATTTTTGAAATTCAGTTCATAGAATAAGAAAATTACTTTTAATGCAAATTTGCAAATGTGTCTAGAAGGTGGGTAAAAGACGTTAAAAAGTTAAATAAAATTTTATACATCTATTTTATTATAAAATTAATCAAAAAAATTACAATGAAATTATATAGATATTATATATCTACTTTTACTTAAGATAAATTAAAATAAAATAAAAAATTAATTTAAAAATTAGGTTTTAAATATTAACACAGTGTTTCTTACTATTCATCAATAATTGAATGTCTTCAAAAAAATATCACAAATTAACCAAAAGATAATTTTGATATTCCAAATTAAAAAATGAATTCTATTTTACCAAATTCAAAACATAGAATTTGAATTAATTAATTTAAAATTAATTTCGGTTGTCAAAACCAAAAAGAAGGTTTTTAAAAAGTAAAAACTATCAAATGATTGAGATGTGTTTATGTCATATTTAAATGTGAAATTACTTATAATGGACATAATATTGTTATATGATAAATATATAATCTAATTATACTTCAAAAACATTTATATTCATAATTTAACTATATAAATTAATTCAATTAAAAAAGTTGTTTTCAATTAAAATTTAGTATTTTTCACTATTCATGAAAATACCAAAGTTATTAGAAAAGTACAAAAAATTTATCCAAACTTGATTTTAATTTCCTTCTCCTAAATAAGAATTTAATATCATTAAATTTAATATATTAAAGTGTCAAATATTGGTTTAAAAAAGGAGGTCGCCATTAAAAGATGGTAAAATTGAATTTTTTAAAAGTACTTCGTTTATTTGAAAAAAAATGAATTTGTTGTTATATAATGTCTAAAAAACACGTTATATGTATTATAAAAATATATGGTGTATATAAAATTAGAAATATAGTTCATATTATTTATATTCATTTTAAACAGATAGTATAGTATGTCATTTTGCGCTCGAACTCTGTGTTGCGTGTAGCACTAGTAATTAAATTACTTTGACGAGATAACATAATATGAAATCATGGGGTTTGACCCATTCCAAAGTCTAAAATTAGAAATATTATGTAAAAACCATTATTTTTTTGAAGGTCTCTATTTTCATTCGTACATAATTATAAAAAATAATGATCATTTGTAATATATAAAAATATCATAAAATATTACCCCATTTTCTATAACCAAGAGAGAAAAATGGATGTGTAGAATAATGGTCAATAATTTCACATAAATGATATTTCTAATAACAATATTTGAATATTATTAAACATCTCTACCACCATTGGAATAAATACCCACCAATTTCTCCATTCATTTTCACTCTCAATCCATCCTTCATAATGTTATAGTGATTATTCATACAAAATATGATATCCTATTTTGATAAAACCTCAAGGATCCATACTCAAGATTTAGGATCAATACTTAATGTTTACAGAATTATTATCATCTTCTTTTCTGTTTAAATAACTTTTTTTGTATCACTTTTAAAGGGCATGTTACACTCATTTAATATAATCAAGATTATACCCTTACATTTATAATAATTATTCTTAATTATATACCTTATTTCTATCTCACATTAAAATTTCTATCTGAACAATTTATACCCATTATAATGTCTAATTTACTTCCAAATTATAAATCTTATAAATAGGAAATATTTCTATTTTCAATACAATAACAATTTATTTTTACATTGGTATTCAGTTAGATGTTAACTAAATTTATAGATTTGAGGGATATATATATATACCCCAAACACCACATTCTTTTTTTAAAAATGATTTCATGGTCAAACCATTATGCTCTTAAACACTAAATGATTATATATGAAACTTAATTGTTATTCTCCAAATTATTTTAAAAAATATTTATTAAGATCAAATTCAGTAACATGAATTTAATAAATATTAATGTTGTACCCAAATATGACCTAAATGTATTAGGTGTTTAATTTAATCTATTGATATTACATGTTTTATTATACCTTTTTGAATAACCTAGGTAATATTAATTTTTAACGCATTGGTGATAAAAAATTATGATATGCTTATAAATGCCTCATTTTTATATTGAAACCACAATTACATGTTATGATACATGTTTATTTTAATATAAATGCCACATATTACCCTTTTCATTCAATATTATTATTAATCAAAATCTTATCCATAGGCTTCATGATCACATGCTAAGTGTCTTCCTTACTTATTCTCTTACATGGCTTCATTCTCACCAATTTACATTGATGTATATCCCTAGGATATGAGATTTTGTAAAAGTAACATTGGGTGAACCCAAGAAAAATTCATTAAGGTTTATTAGAGGTGTTATTTATTTTTCTATATTTTTTGTTTCACATTTCCATTAAACTAAACTCTCTATGTTTGTTTGTATTGTTCCACGTATTAAAAATTTTATATAAAAAGGAGTGGGAAGCCATAATATTCACTAGATTAAATTCTGTTTGATTTTTAACACTCTTGTTTAGATAATATAATTCATTAATAATTATTGTATTATTATAATATATATAAAACAAGATTAGTGTTTATATAATATCTGTACTTTAAGAATTTTTGGAGTTATACATTCTGTATATTCAATCCATTCCAAGTAGTTATAAATTTAGAGAAGACGCATACCTTGTAACATTAATAAAAATGTTGTGTAATATCTTGACACACCATGTATGAATATATATCCAGTAATTACACCATAATGAAAAGGGCCATAAACATAGTATATCATATTCAATTTTATTTCATATTATTTAGATTTATTATTAAACAAATGTCTTGTAATGTGTGAAAATATTAACCAAACACGTATTAATAATGGAGAGTTACTAATTATTCCCTATTTTTCAACATAATGGATAAATATATGACTAACTCTTATAAAATATATATTTAAATAACCACCTTGACCAATATATGTATTTTAATAAAAATATTTTATAGACTTCCAATGTAATAATGTTTTTCATCTATTTTTATGACCATTAATTTCTTGTAATAATAAATTTTTAATTTCAATTTTTATTGGAGAATCTCATTTTCAGAATTAATTTTTTTATAATTTAATTATTTAATTGTGGTATTGATGAGCGATTAAAAAAATAGATTGATTAATTTTCATTTTCTAATTATTAACAATTTGAACTAGTCTACATGAAATGGTAATGATATTTTATGAAGAACAATGATATATTATTGTGAAATCATGGACAAATAATAATTTAAACCATCCATGTATTGAACTACTAAATAACTTCTTATAATGAGGCATGAAAATAAGACAAATGGAAGACATGCCATAAACGATGACCATACATGGTTATAAAATAGTTGTGTATATATTAATTAATACTCATTTAACCAAAATGATTGATAAATTTCATATGATTTCAACTGAGGGAGTCTACAAAAACAACGATGGAATTACATAATGATATAAGTGCAATGAAATGGAGAAAATCAAGTTGTATTTAATCTACTAGAGACCCCATTAAATAAATTTCATAATGAGGAGGATATTTAATTTCATATTATAAATTAATACTAGATAATGAGATATATGGGATGGATGATTAGTCCATTAGAATGGATTGAGTGGATAACCAATGATTGAAAGTGGATTTGGGTTCCAAATAAGATATATCAAAGTCATACACCATAAATTAATTCTTCATCACTCTATGGTGATGTTAAATTCATTATGAATGTATGATTACAAATATAAATATTCAATGATATATAAAAATGATAATAAAATAATGTTATAATGTGGGGATGATTTCAAATATTGGGGGAAGAAATCAATTTTCCATTAGGTGTTTTATTTTTAGGTTAGTATTAGAAAAATTGGAATGTACTCAAAGATCAATGATATTATTTTTGTTTTAACATTTTTGTATTAAATCAATGTGGTTGATGTTATGATTTAGAGAATTAGTGTTGAAAATATTTAATGAATATGAAGCAATATGACATAATATTCATGGGAACCCTCACTATTATCATGTATAAATAGGGAATGTATGTACTCTCATAATTATAAATCATTGTGGCCGTATAATTTTTAGGTATGAAGGGGCATTTATATCTATGTTAGGTTCACATGAAATATCATTTGTGGTCAATACCATAACCTAGGGATTTTATCATGGTAGATCCACATGGCCTATATTCATGTTAAATAATTTTAGGAGACTGGATTATCAATGTAAAGATGATGTTGGGTTATTCCTAAGTGTGGTAAAAGTATAGATAAGGGTGAATGATGTATTCATTACTATATATGTGGGTTTTCATTTAGTTGCGTATTTTGATTCCCCACATGCTATGTGAATTTTCTATATTATCTTCAATGCCATTAGGATACCATGGAGAATAATAATTAGTTGTTATTATCAGCTAAATGATGAATATTATATTGTGAAATAAATATTAATTAGTAGAAGAGGATATTTATAGATCATGGATGGATTAGTTATTAAAACTGAAGGACTAATTGGTAGATATCCAGTGATCATTGTGGGAGTTAGGATTGTGATATATGATTCTTGGAAAAAGAGAAATAGACTCATATGTTTGAATGGGATTCTAAAATAGTAGTTTTTTCTTAATTATAAATGTTCATTTATATACCAAAATATAGATTTATTATTATTAATTATCCCTTTAAATTTCAATGTTCACAATAACTAATTTATTGTTCTATATTGACATATTTACGTTTAAATTCTTAATATATACACAAACTACTGTTCTTCTCAACCTATTATTAGATAAAATGATTCATATTAATTAGTTAAGTAACTTCGGTTTAATATATTCATCATGGATATTTTCAATTCATTATACCCACTGAGTCAACAATTATAGATTTATAATAATTAGAATAATGAGGAATTCTTATGTAAAATAATGTTTGGTTTCTTGAATGACCATGTGAACACATAAATTTTAAATAGCAATTTTAAAAAAATTAATAAGGTATTTTTAACAATCAAAATGTACATGATATCCTAAAATATAATTTACTCTATTTTGGTTCATTAAAAAATATAATTGAACCTTATTAATTGATATTATTTTTTTTCTAAATTATTACTCTATTAAATAATTTTGATTGATCATTTCCGTGACATAGAATATCTTATAATCCCATATATTATCATAACATAATTGATTCATTGATTTATTCGTCCTCACAATTCAATACTATTATATATTTTTAGTTTATTTGGAATGAAAAAATTCATTATCACGAATCATCAAATTTCTTCATGTTCAACCTTTATCACCACTATAATACGTAGAGTATGAGTTATTCAGTTTTAAATTTCTATGTGAAACAAACATCCATTATATTTTTTCCTCTATATTATTGGGTGGATGAATTAGTGTTTGATGTCGTAAAAAATTAAAACAATAATCACATTATATAAATAAAATAAAAAATTAATAAATAAAAACATGAATTTTTATCTCTGTTATGATAATTAAAAAAAATTCATCTTCAATGATTATTGGTTATACTAACTTTTTATGATACTTTAAAAAATATATAATAGTATTGAATTTTTTTGACATTAATTTTAATTATTTCAATGGTGAATCATGGGCTTGGGTTTAGAATGATGAGTCTTATGTTGATTTTTTCGGATATTAAAAGATCAATTTCTAGATTTGTCCCTGTAATTTTCCATAATAACTTTATCAATGTTAAAATTGAAAGAATATTATGATCAAACCCCTATTTAAAAATAATAAAAAAATGAAGGATATTGAAATTTATCACAAAATATGATTAATTTAACGATTACCTAAAAGCTCAAATGAATTAATTAGAAACTAAAGATGTGAGTTTAAAAATGATGTATAATAATTTAAACATTGGATTCTGTGGTGATGAAAATAAATAGAAAAATTTAAGGATAAATAATTCGAAGTTTAGGCAGTCATTAAGGAAAATTAAATTATTTTTTATAGATTTACATATAAGGTAATTATGAGAAATTTGATAGAATACAAATCATAATATATATATATAATCATTTTAAATTGGGGATACCCTAATGTAAAATTAGTTATAGAATTTTGATAATGAAAACATTCTTGAAGCAGAAATTCCCTTTGTCCACATAATAATATCCCTAATAAAACATTATGATATAAATGTCTCTATGGTAAGATTAATCATTTTAGGGAAAATAATAACATTTTGATTAAAAATTCAATGATCCTCCAATTTTTATCTCTAAAATGTTATAAATTGATTGAATTTTTTTATTTTTTGAATTCCTTGAATGATGGATATAATTTGAAAAATGTTATTTAAAATATTTCATTATCATAATTGTAAATGTATTCCTCCATGATTTGAACTTATAATCAAGATAATCCTTTAATTTAAACAAGTTTATGATTATTAATGTATTTAATTTTAACAAATGGTTTGTGATAAACATTCATTTGAATATATTCCATCATTTTATTTCTCCAAATAAACTGTCAAAGGGTATTAAATAAAATCTATATTTTTAGGGTGATTGTATTAGTACATGATATTTTAAATCAAATATTATTATAGGTGAATTAAATATTTCCAAAATTAATTTTAATTTAATAATTCAATTGAAATTGATTTTTTATTTGAAAATTAAATTTGGGAACATTAACATTCTTATTAAATTAGTATACATAATTGTTTTTATCACTATAAATTTTTTAAAGGATGAGACTGTTAAATATGATGTAACATATGTAGTTTTGAGGGTCTAAATTTAAAAAAATATACATTGTGATGTTTTTTTAATATAGTGAGAATCATAGTCAGTGAAATTTTTTTGACGTTAATGGTATTTTTAGAGCTAAAGTAAATGTTTATTTTTATAAAATAAATACCTGTCAAAATTATATTTGAAAATACCTTCTTGGTATAACATACGAAATGAAAAAAATACATTATTTAACATTAATTCACATATTCTAAATTCATTTTTCATATATAAATTATTTTATTTGCATTACAAGTAGTTTAAAATCCAAAAAAATATATTTTCTCACCCAAAAACATTTCACTAGTTCCCATAAGGTTGTTTCAGGTATGGAATGGACACCTACTATCAATCTATTATTAGTTTTATATTGTCTTCCATTATGGACATATAAAATGTAATTTAATTGGTAGAAACCTAATGATTAAAAATTAATATTCTACACTGTACATATAAACTAATCTCCCTTGTATGTTGATGTAATGACATTCCTGACTTATAAACACTCTCCCACATCCATTTTTGAATAATTTAATGAATATATTCTACCTCAATTGGAAATTTAAATAATTTTTATAGATGAGTATTAAATTTCAACGAATTTTATATAATATATGATAAAAATAATTGATTATTCATGTGGAATATTTAGGTGGTAGTTCAATAGAATTCGCGATTTGTTTTATCAATCATGCCTATTTTTACGAAACTGTAGGGAATGAGGAAGTTGAAAATATGTGATGTGACCTTAAGAAATTGAATTATTTGGGAGGATGTTCCACTGACAATAATTATTTCTTTCCATAATAAAAGAGTATATACAATACAATGTATATCAATCTTCCATTCCTATATATAGATATTGAAGATTTATCATAAACAAAATCTAATGGTAGCATACATTATTATATAACAAGAAATATTATGTTTTTATTCAAGGACAATATGATCTATACCATGGACCAAAATTATCTATAATCAGATTATAAAATAATGGTTTCTATTTACCAATAGAATTATCAATTTATCTCTATTATTATTCAATTTTATGTCATTTTGGTACAGGAATTGAGTGACCATGTATTTTTCACATATTTAAAAAATGGGAATCCCTCAATGAATTTTGATATTTATATAGTATACACCAGTGGAGTGTTAGTTAATATTTTCAATATTTATAATGATACCCATCTAGTTTAAAATAATTTTTATTGTTTATCATATGTAAAGGTTCATCAAAATTTTGGATTCTATGGATTATATGTCCATAAAATTTTTATTATATGTTCAACATGATTCAGGAATCTAAAGTTTTACATTTATATATATGTACTATGTTTTGGAATCCTTTGAAAATTCCTCGACATAACATATATCATTGAAAATATTTTTTATAATTCAACAATAAAACTATAATTCAATTTACTTTTTTAACTAGTTCATGAATTGTTTTGATGAAATATGTTTTTTTGACATCACTAAAACCCATTGATACATTTATTATATGGATATATTTAAAACTATATATAAAACATTGAATTATAATTTTTTCTCAAATATAATATTCCATAAGTGTTAAGTTGTAGGTTCTTATGTGTAGATGTATAGGGAACATATATGTAATCAATTGTGATTCTGTGATTGTACAACTCAATAACAATAAAATAAAATGGGGAAAAAGTAAAAATTTTATAAAATTGAGGGACCTTAATCATTAATTTGATTTATATTGTATTCATTATTAAAAATAATTATATAATATGGAAAATGTGTATTATTGATTCAATTTTATCAGTCATGTTATAATTAGGTGAATTTTTCCTTCTTTTTTGATGGAAATTATATTTTAAAACATTGAATGTGAATGTGATAGGAATGATCATTGACGAATTGTAATTAGAACATGGGGAAAATGATTCCATGAACAAAAACATTTGGTATATAGCCTATGTGAATCATAACACATCATGAGGAAACCCAAATATAAAATTGAATAAAACCCTTTAATGTTGAGTAAAATAGAAAAGTGGGATCCTCATATGAATCTCAATAATATAAAATGATGAGAATACGGAAAAAATGAAAAAAAATCCCAATAGTAAATCTATGAATGTCCCTATCCATCTATATATAAAAAAACAGTACACAATTTATAATTTGGGAAACTAATTCGTTCCGTTGAGTGATATATTTGACACATATTCATAATTGGGAGATTGACTGATAGGAAAATAATTTGAATTTACTTAATAATGTAAAGATTATATATTTTTCATCTTGAAAATTATATAGAATTATTGATGAATTTTATTCTCATTATTTATTAAATTACACTTAATTATAATATATATACCCCCTCGAAATTGAATTTTAATATAATTTGTGTCAAGGATGATTGTGATTTTACAATTATATGTATATAAGATTTAAGAAATTGATCCATAATTTTAGATAAATTTGACATTTATAATTATTAAATTTAATTACTCATTAATATATAAGTTCTCTAATACTCGATAATACATGATTATTTTCATTTGTTTTGTCAGCTATATTCAATAAATTCCATTAAATAATAATTTTGGGCAGGGTGGGATGGATTAATTGAAAATATTATAATTAATTAGGCTTCTCAAATACATTATGAAAATCATTTTATTGATTTTTATTTATGAATAAATTTTAATTTATTTTAATTAATTTGAATTTGATGAAATAATGTTTTCATACATTCATTTTTCTATTATTTATTAAATATTTATCTAAAATTCATATTTTAATTCTCATTATAAAATTTAATCATCTGATTGAGTTTTTATTTTAGAAAATCAATGATATATTTTGACAATATTTGGTTCATTACTTGTAGGAATAGTTTTTTGAAAACAGATAAAATGATTTTTAAGACTTTTGAATTAATCTAGGATATAGTGGAAAACCTAAAATTGAAACCAACCATTGAGAGGCAGACAATATAGAGCCCTATTTTGAAGAACTAACAACGTGATTCTAGGACTTCCATTACATTGAGTCTAACATTCTATGGAGAAAAATCAATTTGAAAAATATAAATCGATAATACACGAAGGAGGTACGATCATCAAAGGGAAACTATATCTTCTGAATTACTTCATCCTACAAAATTTCAAAATAATTTAATGAAAGATATAAAATGGTAGAGAGTTTTCAAATATAAATAAAATTTAATGTTGATTTCAACAATATAAAAGGATTATCATTAGGTCAATTTATTTTCTATGATGTACCGAGACTAGACAATGAATTGAGATTCAAGTAGGATAAAAACCAAAATCCAATATCAATGATTGGAAATGATTTATAAGGGGAATATATAATAAAATTTTGAATTGATAATTTCAACTAAATTCATTTCAAACTCTATTAATTCTTGATGAATACATATAACTTAATAATATTTGAGATCAAATACAGAGATAACATGATATACGAAAATTATTAGATAATTATTTTTGATTATAATATAAATTTAAAATTGATGATTTAGAAATAATAATTATCATTATGTGTTCCCCATATATTGATAGATAACATATACATAGAAACACCTTGAATATATCTATTGTTGATGTTATGATGACTGATTGTAATGAAATCAATGTTCTCATTGTTGTGATTGACTGATGTCAAGGTGTTATATATTTTTTAAAATGTATGAAAAATATACTACAAAATGGTACTCTATATGGTCTCATTGTGCGATATGGTTTTTATGTTTAAAACAATTGTAATTTAATACGTACCCAACAAAATATATATATACAAAAAGAGGCTCTTCCATGGGTTCAGATACCCAAACTCATGATCCGAAAAATTTATTATAAAAAAGAGTAAAGGTACAAGAAATTTGAAGAAAATATTACATTTGAAATACCACACCTATATAGAAAACTAAAAAACACATCCAATTATTACCTTTTTAGGCCAACCTTGACCCATAGATCCTCCCCTATTAGCTGGATGGTGCCCTCTTCCCCTTTTCATTGTGGAATCATTCTTCGATGACAGAACCCCAATCATATGCAATTCAGTTTCCTCATTAGAAGCTTCCCCATGCAACATTGAATGCCCAGTTTCAATAGAGGCGATTCCATCCTGGTGAGAAATACCAGTAGGAGACTACCCACACAGGTTTTGAGGATCCTCTTATACAACCTTGGAGTCATGCACATCCATGAAAGAATGTGCAGTAGTGTGAATGGGATGTTCCATCTCTTTTGGGATCTACAAACCATCAACAACGACAAGAATCGAGGAGGGGCACATTCGGTTACTAAATCCTGAATTCTGGAGTCCATCAAGATTAAGAAAATCAAACTCAAGAGTATTAATAGACAATATCATGAAATAAAAATTGACAACTAGTTTTATATGTCCACACAATGTCTCATTACTTGATGAAACCATTGGGACAAGATCTATATTAGTCCCCCTATAATCTGTAACCATTGGATTATATCTTACAAGATCTTGTACATGAATAGGTGTAGTAAATTACACCAAATTAGTAGGAGGAGATCATGCTAGAATATAAACAGGCTTATTTTTAGAATATCACAACAGACCCTCCTCCCATTGAACAGCATGCGGACCACCATACTTATCAATAGAAGAATTTTTACCCATTAGTACACCCTTATGAATCCCTTTTTGTACAACAACATCACCTACAACAACATTGTCCATCAACGGATCCTCTTCCATCAGAACGTCCGCATTGGCCACCTGAACCTCATCATGAATAAATGGACATTCCCTTGGCTTCTTAGGCATTACCAACTGGAATCCATCATTATCCAAGATCTTCATCTTACCCTTCCTACATTAATATGTTAGTACAACACATTCTAACTCTTGATTTACTTCATTTTGGATAGGAGCCTCAGGCTCTTATTGATGCCCTTCCTCCTCCTCAGACACATCATCCCAGGACATGTTATCAATACACCCTAGGTTTCCAAAGGTAGCCTGCTCCAATGCTTAATCATTCACTGGCACAGAAGTAAAAATATCTTGCTAAAATTCAGAAGATTAGAAAAAAATGTTTGATAGCCTCATCAAATAATGAAATATTAGAATTTTTAGGATCTTTCCTCCTGAAAACATTCGTGTTACCATTTTAGTTAGCTAGTTTCTTTTTTCACTAATCAGTGGTATGACCCAATGATTTAAAAATTGATCATTTTATATTACTATGACATTGTGCAAGAGAATTACCAATTCATAGATAGGACATATAGAAATTAGGCAACCACTCATAATTCATATCTAGTTCTAACTAAATTCCCCCCGCAACAAGGAAAAATGTGTCAATAACAACTTGAACTAAATCAATATCTACCAATACATGAGAAAAATGACCATACATAGGATTATATGTTTCCTTTCCAACCTTAATCGGACAAGAAACAATAGAGGGGACCTCCAATAAAACCTATGGAAGCCAAAAAAAATTTTAAACCCCTAATTCTAATACAAGATTGAGTGGAAGAGTTATTAATTGCAATTGGACTTGCTAAAGGATCCCACTATAGAACCATGATGTAAACATGTTTAAGGGAAACCAGTCCAAAACTCCAATAAACATTTTTAACTTCCTTAGATGGAAAAAAAATATGTAACGTACATCTCCCAATTGATATCAAACACCATTCAGTGAAGCCCCAACTCTGTGATAAATGAGTCCGCACTTCATGAACCCTTAATGTGGAATAACTCTGTGTTCCTGAAAACCTAGCGAGGAGGGAGAACCAGTATTCTTCAAGATGAGCTTCCAAAATATTCAGACATGCTTCAACAAAAGAGATATTCTTGGTATTCCATTTATTTGAAGAGGTAGATTCATGATGATATTCGAAGAAAAATCTATTCTGGGAAGTCGAACCCTCAGACTTCCTCTTAGGGTACTTCACGTCTCCCCTCATCGCATCCACAAGATTCACTGAAGTACCACAATCCATAGCCACCTCCTTCGAGGGGGGAATGAATACATCTTTTATCAATGTAGAATTCCAGTAGATTTGACATTGATCATCAGCTTGAAGTACGTCCGAGAGTCATCGCATGAGGTGTCTCTCACATTTCCTCTCTACGAATTTTCAATGATGTTTTTGGAACAAATATATATATATATATGGGTAGATATACCTATTTAAGGAAAAAACATCATCTCCCATAACTAAAAAATCATATTATATAACATTAAGTTGGGATGATCATAATATCCTATAATAATTTCTAATAATAGGAATAGTTATGATTGCCAAACAAAAGCTCGCTCGTGATGATTATTGTGATTGATAGAAGTGATTTGTAGAGTGAATATGTAATTTTTTATTCTTCTTCTATAATGTGGAGTGCATTAAATTGTGGGATTCTACATGAATCATACAATATGGATTATTCAAAACATAATGTGCATTATTTGGATTTTATGGAGTTAATTATGGTTTCAAATTGTTTTGAACATACACCCCGCTGAGTGGTGAGTGTTGTTTTAAAATTTTAATTTGATTGTTTTTGGGAAGATTATTCACAATTAAGGGGATAATATGATACATGTAAATCATAAGGTTCTTCACTATGTAATATATATTTAATTCTATATACATTGAATTTTTGAGTGATTTTAATATTACATGATGTGTAAAATCTATGAGACTTTGTCAATAAATCATTTTTTATTAATTTATACTAAATTTAAGATATTTTATAAATAATTTTGGATGGGAATCCTAATGAGTATTAAGAATCATAATTCAGATAAATAAATTAATAATAAAATAACATAAATAATTTTTTATTTTTATAAATTTAAAATAACAAATAACTAATTAACGTGATGTCTTCTAATAGCTATTTAATATTGTCAATGTTCCTCAGATTCATTACTAAATTTATTTCAAATGATTATTATATCATTTTAACATCTATTTTCATAAGCTATTAATAATAATACATCATTGGGAGTGGGGATGGGTGATATATATACCTAAATAAGATAATCTACAAATATATTAAATGATTATTGTATCATGTTATCATCTATTTTCATAAAGTCTATGGTGACATAAAAATATATGAATATATACACTATGATAAATATTCTTCTATGTAATTTAAGTTTTAAATAAATGATATAGACAAATAATATTTTAAGTGAAATCTAGTACTGTAATCTAGACCAAATTTATTAGTATAGAGATCATACATTGTCAATGTTGATGTACATTGATTTTTTAGAATACTTGGTCTTCTATGTAGATAAAATATTATACATAATTATTATGGTTTCATCCTTACAAACACAATATTATATATTCATAATGAATAATAATATGTAAATTACAATGAATACAGTTATTAATCCTTTCAATATGAAATTCCAAGATTATTTAAATTGATGGAAACAATAATCATTGCCTATAGGGGTGAATTTAGGGAATGAAAATAATTTTAATCCTATGAAAAAGTGCAATTTTATTTTAATTTCATAGAATAATTCAAATTTTATTAAAATATAATTTTCATGTGGTGAATATAATGATATTTTATGGATATGGGATAATAAAAGTCATTATAATAGGAATAATAAAGTATTGATATGTAAACTAGAAACAGTTTATTCAATATTAATATTTATATATTTATGCATAAATTTTTATTTAAATTCTGGTTTAAAATTGAATATGAAATCAAATAATTTTATTGGAATATAATAACTATTTATGTCTACAGAAATAACAAGAAATATGTTTATTTCTCTATGATACAATGAATGGATAATTCCTATGTTATTAAAGGTAATCAAACTTATTCTAGATAACATGTAAATTTATTTAATACATAATATATTTTACTTAGGTATAATTAAAATTTTCAAAATGACATTTATCATAAATGTGGAGGAATTATTTCATGGATGACAAGAATTTTATATTAGAATTTCTAAAATAACAGATAGTTATATTTTACATGAATAAAATTTATCTAAAAATATAAATAAAATTTTAATTTTATATACATACACAAATCTAGACATGGAAAAAAATTATAATATTTTTTAAAAATTAATTTTCATAAATATATAAAAAAATTAAAAAAAATTATATCGAACTATAATTTATATTAGAGTTTGTCATTTTATTTATTAGAAAAAAATCAGATAAACTAATGTATACCAAAAATCATTTACAATGATTTCATTATTAATGATTGAAATATTTGATGGATAAGTACAATAATAATTATAAGAATCATTAAATTACATTATTATATTTTACTATTTTAAATTAGATGTAATGTATAGAGTTGAAAAATACATAGGATACTCTGGGTGGGTTTTTATTTAATGGTGTAATTAAGTATCAATTTATCATCCAAACATATTATGTATTTATTCAGAAACACAAATTCACGTACACGAATAAAATATGTGATAATAGTACATAGAGGACTCGTGATGATAGTTATTGTAATTAAGGGTATTTAATTGTTCTTTTTATGACATGTTTCTGAAAGAGAAGTGTAAGATCTTACCATATGACAACTATATTGATTAATGGGAACCCAATAAGTTCCAATATTTTGTGAAAACATAATATACAAGTTTCATTTTTTAAGGATAAATTGTTGTTAATTCTATGTTTATCTACATAGATATTTCTGCGGTGAATTATGTGAATCTCAATTGATTTACCAAAATCAACTCTAGATATTGTCATCTATAAAATATAGAGTATTTAGATACGAATGAAACCATTTCTATAATATGTAATCACTCATATTTTTATATTAATGGAGTTGTATTTACTTAAATCCAGTAAGTACACCATTTTCACTTGAGTAGAAATAAAAAAATCCATATGACTGACTGTGAGGAATCATACCATTGTTGGAAAATTTTTTATTAATGATAAAATTGAAGAAGTGGTTTTATGTAACATAAATTAAGTGATATATTTATAAATAAAATATTGTGAATCCTTGGGGAGTTAGTAAATTAGAATAGGATAAGGATAACACATTTATATAAACATATATATAAAATCAATACTCCAAAATATTATTCAATATCTTGGTAGTCTATCACCGAAAGTTAAATCAGTGGTTTGTTTTTTAGATTAATATATACATGTAAGGTGTAATATGGATATAATTATTATTAATTTAATGAGAAATCTTTCAACCAATGATTAATCATAGTGTCTGATAATATATAACACTTGTTCTCATGATAATATCTATAATTATTAAACATGTTAATGAAAAAATGACCATTAAATTGTTCATTATATGTTATGGAAACCATAAATTATATAAATATTATGGAATATGACTATATATCGAAAAAAGGTCTATTGACACCAAATATATAATTATGAATTGTAGATTTTTTTAATAAATTTTTATAGTTAACCATTCACCATGATCATAGACAATATATTTAATAAATTAATTAGAGCGTGTTGTTTTATTTAAAAATATTTTTTTCAGGAGTTTATGCGATTTTAGTTAATAATCATTGTTTCTATGTATGATATTTTGGAAACAAATAGGGGAAAGAAATTTATAGTTCATTATAAATAATGATATATATATATATATATATATGTTTGTATGTCTTAAAGTATAAAATAATGTTATATGGGACAATATATTCAGATATCGATCGAAAATTATTCATAGGTCAAGTCATAACCCATATATTGAGAATATATTTAAAATTAAATGATATATAAAAAGAAATTAAATTTATTAATAATGTACCATTTTATAGAATCCCCCGCAGATTATAGAAAGTTATTATAAATAGGATTATTAATACAATGAATATTTTCATTTCTGTTTATTTTATTATTATATAATCACATGTTCTAATATATTATAAAAAAAATAAATCACTTGATGAAATTAAAAAATATTTTTTATATGAAATTAGAACATACATTTAGTAGAAAATCATTTAAAATGAGGGTATTACTGTGGGAAAAAAATATATTATAAATATAATCATAATAGGATTATTTTTATATTTTTAATCCCACTGAATAATTTCACTCACAAACAACACGGTTAAATTCGGTTGAATGATAATAATAAAATATGATTGTTGACTAATTATTATATTTTCTACAAATAAAATGGTTGACAATTAGTAATGAACAAAATATAATGTTTTTATATAATGTTTTAAACCCATAAGACCATTACCATTTTGAAATTTTCAATAGTAATCCATCCATTAGAATAGATACTAGATAGTTGGAATAGTGACATGACTATTAAGATACGTAACTTAAGAACTAAAATATTATCGTAGTAGTTGTAATAGTAAAATAAAAAAACTAATTCATAAAATTTTATATGATATATTTATACATTAGTGTATATATATATATTATAAATTAAAATTTATGCCTTCATTTTTTTTAAATAAATATGATTTAATTTAAATAGTGTAATTATTATAATTATTTTACATTATTTTTATCTTTGTAAGATGGATTTATCTAATAATATCATATTATCATAAAATAAGATGATATTTTTTTTAACAAAAAATGATATTTTCAATGATTTACAAATATGTTCATTATTTCAAAATTGGTATTTTAATATATTTGATATTTTATTTTAAAATGGCTCGTGTAAAAATTTATTTTCATTAATCTGATAAATTTTTTGATAAATAGATATTTAAAACTATTATGATTGATTTAATTATTTCTCTATAATAGTTAAACTATTGGTGAATAATAAATTATTTAAAAATACATTATTTAATATTGTATGACATGTACATGTATATTTAGTCATATATGATTTAATCACCCATATTTTCCAACACACATGATCCGTGTTCATCTTCCTAAGAATAAGTATTGTTAAAATATTAATTCTAATATAACAAAATAATGAATATAGTATTAAAAATAATTCCCACTCCCCCTTATAAAAAATTCCCTCAAAATCACTTTTATTGGCTAGTTAGAATAAATAGATCATTCCCAGTTTTGTAAAAAATATTCACTCATTCCCTACTTCTTTTGGTCTCACCAACATAAAATTTATACCGACATTGAGTAGTATTTTAAGAATTCTCATAAAATATGATGTATTTTCAATTTTACCTATTATATTTATATCATAATATAACATCACCTCAAATCCATCATCAAATAAATATTATGACTCAAAAATCATATATATACTATATTTATGGGTTTTAGGGGAAATAAAAATCTAATACACTCCCTTTTTTAGATTCTAAAAAGAATATGTTGTTTAGACATGATTGGTTCATCCCCTCCATAAATAACAGATATCTCATTTCACCACTATCATTAAGGATTGATGTGAAAAAATGATTATGTTTTTATAAGATGTTAATATATATAATTAATATTATCTAATGTTCATCGATGTTTTAATGTCTATTTATCTAAACATAAATTCATTTAGTTATTGATATTCGGTAAATATAATTAAAATAACTCATCAAATATAAATAAGTTTTTTTCTAAATGAACCATCTATATATTTGAAGAAAATGAGATATTTGGGACCATTTATATTTATGAATGGACATGAATATCCTTTATTTAAATATAGGATGGAATTCCAAATTTATGGGAACATAAATAAATGTAAGCAAAGGAATTGAACATGGAACTGGGTAATACATGATCCTAGAATACAAATAAACCATATATTTCATTGAAATGATTATAATTGAACCTAAATAAATAATATTAACTCTAGTATATCTGTTAAATTTTATTAATTATGTAATTAAATAAGTTAATTTTATTCTCTAGGATGTTATGTGCATGTGAAAAATGATTTATTAACTTATGGTAGAAGAATTCTCTTAACACCCTATATCATTGAGTTACACTGTTCTGTTACTAACTCAAATTACCTATCAATTACATTTTATAGAATTATTATAAATCATATACACACACACACACACACACACACATATATATATATGAGAATCATAAATTTACATCTATCTTATTAGGAATTTATTTAATTGGTTAATATATTCAAAATTTTAATTTATCAAATTTCATTTTAAAAAAATATATATTGATGATGTTATGTGGAAATATTTTGAAACTCATTTAATTCCTTTGTTGACTCCTATATTTATGCAATAAAATTTATTAACTTTAATTGAACACTTATGCATGTTTATTTTACGATGTGTTTTCTTAAAAAGAGCTATAATGTTTTTGGATAAATATCTTCCCACATGTGATTTTATATATGGTAATGTGGTGTATTCCTAATCCATAATAGCTTTATTTCACCATGATAAATTATCTTGATGATTGGTCATGACTTTTCCTTAGTAAAATTTTTATGATTCCTCAACCATCATATATTTTAAACATCTAATGATGAAATTTTGATTAATTATTACTCCCATGGTAATATTCTTGATTCTTCAATTAAAAGATGACATGTTATGTATCTGGACAAATATGGTGTCTTTCATTAGCATGTTTATTCCCTTACTATGAATTATATCTAAACCCTTTCCTTTCTTTATTTCCATGGTTAGCAAATTCTATTTTGGGATCTCAATCGGATTTAAGTGATTTTTATGAAATTAAAAAACAAATATTTTTTTTTCATATTATAACTATATATATCTTGTCATAGGAAGATAATAGTCCTTTATATTAGTTGGTTATATTTAATCGATATTTTTGTTTGAAATAAGATTATAATATTTTGGAATGGATTGTTTGGATAGATTTGTTATCATGATAAGTATATATTAATATTTAGTTGTCTATTAAATAATTATATTTTTTTAACCATGTAGATAAGTATATGTATATGAAAATATCATTCAATTTTGGGGATGTATAGAATACGTGATTTTCATGAAATCACATCCCTATCTAAATTCTATAATTGGTTATTGAAATTTTACATTTATACCTATAAATATTAACCCCATGTTTTCTCATTGGGTATTAACTCAATTTTCAATTAGTTTGCAATAAATAGTCCTTCATATACACCTATACTGACACTTATTATATATATTATTGTGAAAATAAAAAGGTTTTGTAAGAAATATTATGATTGAAATTTATAAATTATATAGTTAAAATGACCAATTAGATGAAATATATGGTAAAATATTGATTTAATTATATAGAAACATTTTTATAATATCTGTTTCAATTATATGTTATTAGTTATATTTTCTTATATTATTTTATTAATTTTATTTTTAATATCCTTATTTTTATCCACATGATTCACATGTAAATATTACATGACTCTAACTAGAATAATATAGTGAAATGATGTGTAATAATACATTAATCATATTCAATTTTTTAATATGATTATTATCTTATACATTCATTAAATAATATCATGTTTTGTATATGTATTTAAATATAATCGTAAAAAATTGGAGTTGAACTATTTATGATAACATAAAATAGAAATAAAATTACATCCATGTATATAACTACTCCCTAATCAATGTATAGGGACTGAATATTATATTAATTTTTTCTTATATAAATTCTTTTAATTTTTTTGTTATATTGTCAATTTTTTTTGTAATGACCCACCAATTCTCATTGTCTTGATAGTTCAACAACTCATTACTAGGCCTTAAGAAACATCCCCATGGATCCAAAGACTGGATAAAACTCCGAAGGGTTTCAAGTACAAGTGGGGGATGATTAACCCTTTATGAAATAAACCCATAAACCAACCATAACCAAACATTAATTATATGATTCATGAACAAATGAAAGACCAAGAAACACTTCATTAATATCAATATTCATCAATGTAGACAACAATAGAAGGGCAAAATAAGCATCAAAGTACATTTCGGATGAACAACTCAAGACTATCAATGACACTACAACTCCATTCTCCATAAGCTCAAATCTACACAACATATCCAGAGCATCACCATAAGTCACTCGCAATAAGATACTTTACCTTTACCTGTGTCATGGAATATGATATCTACAAAATCACCAATGTGCCAAAGCAGGGGTGAGTATAATACTCAGTAGGTTTTCGCTAATGACATCCCTAGTCACGCCCTTAGGATAGAAGATTTATCCACATTTATATAAAAACATCTTATATAAAACATTTTCTCAAAAGCAGTATAAAACTAAATATAAACAAGTTTCAAAAACCATTAATAACAAAGGAAGTCCAAAATCAATTGAAACAAATTTTCAAGAAACATATTATTCATGAAAAATAACCAAACAATCTTTAGAACCATTTCTAAAGATCCATTTTTTCATACCCAACAATTCCACAAACCCTTGCAACCAACCATGATTGCTACCTAGAAGATGGGAGATTCCCTAACTCTTATCCCTCCCAACCATGATGGGGGGGACTTCTTAACCTTATCCAACCCAAATAGACATGAATGTTTGATGAGGGAGACCCTAACCCTTATCCATCCCAACACTGATGGGGGAGACTCCTAACCCTTTTCTGACCCGAATGCAATATGAATGTTTAACGAGGGGAATCACTAAGATTTATCCCTCCCAACAGTGATGGGGGAGACCCCTAACCCTTATCCGTCCTAAATTTAAGATGAATGTTTGATGGTGGAGATCCATAACCCTTATCCATCCCAACACTGATGGGGGATACTCCTAACTTTATTCGTCCCGAATGCAATATGAACACACACCACATATTCCCAACAATCATGCCAAAACACTCATTCAATAAAAACACCTTTTAATTGAAAACCATTTCCATAAAATCCATTTCAATGCCAAACCATTTCAATTCCAAACCATTTTAATAAAAATCCGTTTTTATTGAAAACCAATTCCATCAATGCCATCTCAATCTCAAACTATTTCAATAAAACACATTCTTTATTGAAAACCCATTTTTCATCAAATCATTTACAATTTCTGAAAATCTATAATTTTAAATCAACGTTTTGAATTCTAGAAGACAAATCACTTTGAACAAAAATTCACCAAGATTTCACAATTACATGAAATCTATAAATCATCACTAATGATGATTTATTGAATTCTTTACACAATCAAAACCATTCAAATAATCCAATTTGAAACTAGGACAAACAATTATAGAAATTGGAGTTGAGAGTGAATCCTTCTGCCTCAATGGTTTTGAAGAAAAACACAATGGTCGAAGAATGCTAAAGAAACCTAGGTCAATTCTCCAAAAACCTGCCTTAGGTCACTTCTCCTAGAAATATCATGACCAAATCTCATCATATTTGGCATTCAAACAATATGAGATACCCATAACGGGTGTAGATCTACGAAATCGAGAGAAGAGGAGAAGTAGATATAAGTATATGTAAGAAACTGATAAAGAACAATGAAGAACGATCACATACCATAAGAATCTGACATTGATTCGAAAATAGAAGCCTTCGGATTGCTTCTAGAGCTATGGGAAAATCCTATTTGACCTTAGGAGAAGAAAAATCCTGATTTCTGACCGCTTATGAGCTTAAACAAGACACTTATATGAAAAAATGAGTGAGATCCACTTTTACATCATCTCATTTAAGTGGTTGAATGGTTTCCTAGAACGGTTTGACAAACTGTGCTCTAACCGTGCATTAGCCAATACCTTGACAGACCCTTCACATATGGATTGGCCACACGATTAGAAAAAATGTGTTCCGCTCGTGCGGAAGCAACTGCATCCAAGACCAACAATGCACAGTATTACTGCACGATTTAGACAAACAGTGTGTCGTCCGTGAAACATCCCCTTTGCCTCAAAACATAATTTAAAGTTATCCCAACTCTCCCATTCATCACACATAACATATAAACCATTAAAAGCATCAAAAAATGGTTATATGCCAGAAACCGGGGGTACTACGGTCTCCACAACAATGGTATTTCTATCCTCGAAATGTATAAAACCTCCACCCAACTGATAAGGTTCCGACCACTGGTCTTTCATTTACTTCTCACGTTCCCAAGTATCTTCCTGAATCTGATCATGATTCCATAAAACCCACAATAGACTGATGCTTTACCCACAGAAGACTTTATCTAGCCTATCCACAATCTGTACCGAGATGTGTATTAATGAAGCATCTGGCTCTAGGTCAACGTCATCCCATCTGATCACATGGTCAGGATCAGGCTGATTTTTTTTCAATTAAGATACATGGAAGACATTATGCACCAAACTGAACAGTGGTCGTAATTCCAACCGAAATTCCAACTCTCCAAACCGTTCCACTATCTCAAAATGGCCAATGTATCTAGTATATAACATTCCATTCTTCCCAAAACAATGATGTCCAAGACTTTTAATGTTCCTCAAGAAGACATGATCACCCACAACGAATGACAAAGTTCTTTGACAGTGATCTGCATAAGATTTCTGACGACTCTGAGACATCTATATCCTCTTTATAATCAATTGGATATTCTCTATTGTTTCATGGATGAGGCTTGGTTAGACTAGTGATGATTCACCCATTTCCACCCAGCATAGAGGAGAACGAAAAGGACTTCCATACAATGCTTCAAGCGGATCCATGTGTATCACGTATTGATAGATGTTATTGTATGAGAACTCCATTATGGGTATATGACCCTCCCATGAGCCACCAAAATCCATTACACAAGCCAACAACATATCATCCAATGTTTGTATCATTTGATCAGATTTCCTATCTGCTTGAGGATGATACGTTGTGTTCATATTCAATTGAATTCCAAGTGGTTGCTATAATGATTTCCAGAAACGAGATGTAAACCTCAGATTAGAATTTGCGACTATAGACACTGGTACACCATTCCCCTTTACCTCTTATCAGATATAGATTTTTAAATGATCTTCCACTATATGGGTTTCAAAAATAAAAATGAAATTGGCTGACTTGGATAGACAATCCACAATCACCCAAATGGAATTGTGTTTCCTGACCGTTCTTGGATGACCTCTAAAAAATCCATTTTTTTCTAATCTTATTTCCACAATGGGATAAGCAGTGATTGTAACATACCAGCTGGTCACTGAATCTTTTCTTTAACATTTTGACAATTTATACACCGTGAGACAAACTTGACCACATTCCTTTTCATGATGATCCACAAAAACTATTCCGTAAACTCCTTATACATCTTCAGTGTACCTGGCTGTATATCCCATCTTGAATGGTGGTAATCCTGAAAGATTTGTTCCTGAAAAACCATAGGTACAACCATCTGATTTCTGAAACATAAAACTAAACCCACGTCATTTTTCCAGCAATCAATAATCTCCCGACCATTGATTTTTGAACTTACAACAAGACATTCTACATCAAATGTATGTGCTTCCTTGATCATATTTACTAAATCAGGAACTAGTGTAGCTGAAAAGAAAACAGAAACATTACCTCGGTCTTCACATTCCACATGCATGTCTTCTAGGACCAACATAAACAACCATTCATTTGAATCGTTTTTCGCTAACTGAGCATATGAATTTCTACTCATTTCATCCACCACTGAATTTCTATTCACGGGTTTGTACATAATGCAAACCAAAATTTTAGAGAAACTCCATTAACCTACTTTTCCTCAGGTTCAAATATTACTATGAGAAAACTTGTTTCAAGATTTTGTGATCCGTAATCACAGTAAATTTCTCACCAAATAGATAATGACTATATGTTTTCAATGAATGGACGAATCCAGCAAACTCAAAATCATGTATTGGGTAATTTTTCTCATGCACCCACCACTGCCTTGAACCATAACAAACAACATGATGTCTCTACATGAGAACACAACCCAACCCTCATTCTAACGCATCACAATACACCACATACACCTGCCCTGATTCTGGAAAGATCAAGATAGGTGCTGATGTGAGCAAAACATTGAGTTCTTGAAAGGATTTATGACATTCTTGCGTCCATTGGAAGAGAGCATTATTCTTCCTCAGAGATGTCATTAGTGAAGCTAGTCATTTGAAGTCACACACAAATCATCTGTAGTAACTAGCTAGACTAAGAAAACTGTGTATCTCGAACACAATCTTCGGTGGTTGACATGAGATAACATCTTCTATCTTTTCAATATCAATAGAAATTTCTTTCCTAGAAATGACATGACCAAGGAAACGTACTTCCCGTATCCAAAAATCACTATTTGATAATTTGGCATAAAAACTATGATCTCTCAATATTTGTAACACTATTTCTAGGTGCACCTCATGATCATACCTTGTTTTTGAATAGACCAAAATATAGTCCAATTAAACCACAACAAAATAATCCAAATATTTCTGAAATATCCGATTTATCAAAGCCATGAAGACCGATGGTGCAATTTTTTAGACCGAAAGGCATGAATACATATTCGTAGTGGCCATATCTGCTTCTGAAAGCTGTCTTTGGAATATCCTTTTTCTAAACTCTCAATTTGTGATATCCTGATCACAAGTCAATCCCGGAGTACCACTGAAATCCATTTTATTGATCGGATAGATCATCTATTCATGGAAGGTGATATCTATTATTTATCATAACTTGTATAAGTTTACAATAATCAACACATAGACAAAGAGTTAAATTTTATTAATTCACAAACAACACTGGTGTAGCCCATGGAGAAGTACTTTGTCAAATGAATCCCTTTCTATCTAGATTATCTAAATTCACTTTCAATTCTCGTAACTCTGTTGGTTCCATCCTATAAGACAGAAGGGAAATAGGCCTGGTCCCCAGAAAGAGATCAATCGTAAAATCCACATCCCTTAGAGGTGGTAACCCGAAGATATTTTTGGGAAGGACATCTAAAATTTGATCGAAAACAACTGGAAAACTATTTTCCTCAATATATTACATTGATTCCAAAGTCTACGCTGCCAGTTGGTAAGAGATCGTTACCACCATTGGTTCCAACAAGCTCTTTGCTCCTTTATTTACCATTCCCTATCCTCTAAAGAGATGGTTGATGTCATCCTCAGTCGCGAAACTGACCGTTCTCTTATAACAGTCGATGTGAGCCTTAAACATTGTCAACAAATCCATACGAAGGATTACATCATTTACATCTATTTAAAAAATTGAGAATTCCCATTTTAACTCAGCTCCATCAATAGTTATAAAACATTCTATACACACAAATGATTTACATACTCTAAACCAGCTCTTGGTTCAAACATGGTTCTGGTGCAACCACATTCTCGGCAGCCTCTTGGGTTTGGTTCCAACCATGCCTACCAGTGGCCATTTTCTCAACCAACAACAAACTCTGTCAATCCCACTCTCCAGCAACTGATGGCATAGTATTTCAAATTCAATTACATCATCTATCACAACATTGTTTTCAAAAAAACCTCTTTCCCGTGTTCAAACATTTTTTAAAAAATTCCTCAGGCATATTGAAAATTAACCCGTTTTAAAAATACACCAAAAACAATGTTTTCCAAATCATTCATTGAAAACATTTTTTTCATTTTTTTTCAAAAATTTTCACCTTGAACAAAATAAAAATTCATTCATGACAATGAGATATGAAATCATTTTTGGAATTCATTACTCTACAATGCATGTCATGATAATTTCATTGGCTAAACCCATGACAATGACATTTACCAACATTATATAAGTGTATCCAAAACACTTATGTACCCAACACCCTGGTATCTTGAAGTGCAACATAAACGGGTTAGATACGTTCTTTTATGCTATACATTTCATGTTCCGACAATCCTACTCCTATCTATGATTTAGAACCAAGGAATAGAAAAGATTGAATTTCAACTCCAAGAACAAGAACATTGATGACTACTTATTAGGAAAGGTCCGAACAAGCTGATACCATTTGTAATGACGCGCCAATTCCCATTGGCTTGAGAGTACAATGAGTCATTACATGGCCTTAAGCGACATCCCCAAGGCACCAAAGGCTGGTAATAAATGCCGAAGGGTTTCAAGTACAAGTGGGGGACGATTTACAAATGATGAAATAAACCAATAAACCGACCATAACCAAACATTCACAATATGGTAAATGAACAAAATAAAGACAAAGAAACACTTCATTTATACCAAACTACATCAATGTACACAAGAGGAAGACAAAATTAACCATCAAAGTACACAACGGATGAACAACTCAAGACTCTCAAAATACACTACAACTCCATGCTCCATAAGCTCCAAACTCTACAATATCTCTCAAGCATCACCACAAGACACTACCAATAAGATGCTTTACCTTGACCTCTGTCCCGGAATACGACATCTGCAAAAGCACCAACGTACCAAAGCTGGGGTGAGAATAAAACTCAGTAGGTTTTACACTATCACTTCCCTACTAATAACAATAGGATAGAAGAGTAAGACACATTTATATATAAAATAGATTATATAAAACATTTTCTCAAAATCAGTTTATAAATATATATAAACAAGATTCCAAAACCATTCATAACCAAAGGAATTCCAAAATAAATTGAAACCAATTTTTCAGCATGTTATTTTTCTAGAAAAATAACCGAACAAGCTTTATAACAATTTCACAAGATCCCTTTTTGGCATACCCAACCATTCCACAAACCCGTGGAACCAACCATTCATTCTTCATGGAAGAGGGGAGAATCCTTTACCATTATCCATCCCAACCATGATGGGGTAGACAAATTACCCTTATCCAACACAAATTCACATTAATGTGTGACGGGGGAGATCCCTAACCATTATCCATCCCAACTTTGATGGGGGAAACTCCTAACCCTTATCCATCCTGAATGCAATATGAATGTTTGACGGTGGATTTCCCAACCACTTATACATCCTGACATTGATGGGGGAGACCCATAACTCTTATCCGTCCCAAATTCAATATGAATGTTTTACAAGGGAGAGCCCTATCCCTTATTTATCCCAACACTGATGGGGGATACTCCTAACCCTTATCCATCCTGAATGCAATATGAACACACACCACATCTATCCATCAATCATGCCAAAACACCCATTCAATAAATACAACTTTTTATTGAAACCCATTTCCATCAATGAAATTTCAAAGCCAAACCATTTCAATTCCAAATCATTTCAATAAATCTCCCTTTTTATTGAAAACCGATTCCATCAAAGTAATATCAATATAAAACCATTTCAATAAAACATCATTTTTATTGAAACCCCATTTTTTCATCAAACCAATACAATTTCACAAAACCCATAATTTAAAATCAACATTTTGAAATCAAGAAGCCAAATCAATTTTCACAACAATTCACCATAATTTCACAATTATGTAAAAACCATAAATCATCACTAAAGATGACTTATTCCATGATTTACACAATAAAAACTATTAAAATAAACCAATATGAAGCTAATACAATCAATTCTTACAAGAGGAGTCGAATGTGAAGCATCCTACCTCAAAGGTTTTGACAAAAATCACAACGGTCAAAGAACGCTCAAGAAACTCAGGTCAATTATCTAAAAACCCGCCTTATATAACTTTACATAGCAAGATCAAGACCAAATATCATCATATTTGGCATTAACACACATAGATCTACCCATAACAGACGTAGATCTAAGATACCAAGAGAAGAGGAGAAGTATATCTATGTACATCTATGAAACCGATCATGAACGATGAAGAAAGATCACATACTTCAAGAATCCGGCATCGATTAGCCAACATATGCACGGTTTCTTGCATGGTTAGACAAACTGTGCTCTAACCGTGCGTTAGCCACTGCCTCGATAGACCCTTCACACATGGTTTGGAAACATGGTAAGAAAAACCTTGCACCACCCCTGCGGAATCTACTGCCTCCATGACAAACTACTCATGGTTTTACCGCACGGTTTAGACAAACCGTGCGCTGTCCGTGTTCCTTCCCCTATGCTTCATGACATCATTTGATATTCTCCCTACTGTACTATTCATCACCCTTAACATTAAAACCATTAAAAGCATCAAGAAATGGTCACATACCCGAAACTGGGGGTACTACATGTGGAGTAAGCTTATATAAATACGCCATCAACCAATGGACCTCCGATACCACTCATCATACTTCTTTCCATCTGAAATTTTTTACTATTTTAAGTAGGATGATTAATATTATTTGAAATATTCTAACCATGAATGGATAATATTACATTAGTAAAAATAACAACTATCTCAAATTATTTATTATGATTAGAGAAAATGATTTTTTTATATTCATATTCTGAATGATTATATAGATGTATTCCCTAAAGATAAATAAGTGATTATGTAGTTATAAGATAATCGGGACATGGGTTTTGTGCACATGAGTGATTCACCATGGTGTTCTACTATAATATCATTATTAAATATTGATTTTAAAATGATCCACATCTTTTATTTAAATGAACTCTATAAAATATTTATAATGAAAATATACCATCATCCATAGATAGATTACATATTTGAAAAATTCTATAGTCCCCAAACATTAAATATTGTAAATCATCATTTGAGATATTTCAAATTAAGCGTGAAGAAGAAATATATTCCCAAGAATAACATATAAATTTTTTTGGACACTTTGAGTTCAAATTAATACCAATCACACTCACTAATTAGATAATATTACTCATAAACAAAATAAAATTTGTATTTATATATTATATAGAAAAAATTGTTGGCATATATATATACTATAATATAATATATTTTGAAATATTTGAGGTTTAAGAAAAAAAATTGATTACTATTGTAAAGAAATATTTGAAGGTGATTTTATATGAAATTTATAAGAAATGTGATTTATTGATGAAGGGTGTGACACTCTATAGGTATTTTATCACTGATAAAGTTATATGTGGACACCTATAAATGAAATTGAAAATTTTACCATTAAAATATACATGAAATAGATTCATTTTTTAGAATGACCCACATATTATTACAGACATATTAATTGAAACACCTTGTAACTATCTAAGCCACATACAATGTAAACTTGAAATGGGGAATATTTCATTGAACTAATGAAATAGAAGATATATTCGATTAATTTAAAAAAAAGGATTATCACAATATCGATTCTCATGTTTTCCTAAAAATGACAACACATATTAGCATTAAATGATTATTAAATAATAGGATAATATCTTTTTCTAATACCAAAATAAAATGTTATATCATACACCTCAAGGTAGATAAAATATCATGAGATGAAATTTCCATCACAAGATTTAGCATTAGATGTTGTGATAAATTCATTGAAAATAAAGTGTAAATATATGTTTATAATATGATATTTTGGTTTTATTCACACATAATGTAATTTATATTTTCTAAAAAATATTGATAACAATTATCAAGGAATATTAATATTCAATCCACTACATTCACAGGGATCAAGATTCAGTATATGATTCAGTAACTATAAGTTATTATATAATAATATTAATAATTAAATTTAGTAAAGATCCAATATTCCTTTAAATTAGTTTGACTAAATTGGTATCACTAGGAATGAATATCCTCATTAATTTTCCAAATTATTATTCAACTACATGAGGTCGATAAAATAACAGATGCTCAAATTGATGATGTGGATATATATAATAAAATGCCCGAAATAATATATAGTAAATTATAAGAGTAAAAAATTTATTTAGAATGAGTTTTATGACATCCATTGTGACCATGTGTTCCATAAAATCATGATACAGTGAATAAGTGACTTAATGATACAAATATATCATCCATATACATCCATCTAGGGAGAATGAAAATGTTTTTTGTTCCATGATAACACATTTTTTGGGATATGTTAATGAAGGAGACCATAAAATTTTCATCAAAATGGCCAGAATATGAAGAGGTGAATTAAGAGAGAAAACTACCCAAGGGGGTCAGACATCATTTAACCAGACATACATAGAAATGAAAAAACATATCATGGACAATGAAAATTGTGTTCCAAATACATCAAAAGGGAATAATGATATATATGATGTACTGGATCACCATAAAAAAACTTAACCATGAATTAAAATACAAGAGGTCTCCAGTCTCAGATTAATTTGAAGTATAATCATCATAGATGTGCTGGGGAATAATGGAACACTAGTATCATCTATAACTAATAGAGATATAAGATATACCTTCATGTCATGAAAGAGTAAAAAAAACTACAAATAGTGATACTTACATTTCAATGACTTATCACTAACTATATAATGAAAAATTAAAATTGAAAATCCAATTATATGAGTATGTGTTGGGATGGTTATAAATTTATTTTAAAATATTGAATGATATAAAAATTACAATGGTCTAATTCATATTAATTATTACATTTCACTCAAGGAACCAAATAGTTCCATATAATTCCCTTTATTGGATTCTATGTAGATTAACAATGTGTGAGGTTATAGATGAAAAACCCCTGAAATTAGGTTGGGAAATGGTAGAATAGTTTAATACCACTCAACAAAACGTCATGGATTCTCAATTATGATAAAATAAATATACAACAAATTATTTATATGATAGTGGGTTTGATGTTGAAGACAATAATTCTCCCCATAAATCTTCATGTTATAAAATCATGAGATTCAGTAGATGGAGATGTTATATCATATGTACGTGATCTTCTATATGTGTATGAATTTCATTAGAGTTGTTCCCCATCAAATAATTTTCTTACATTAAATTTAGTGTGTACATAACATTCTCCATGTATCACCCATAAGGAGGTACTTAAGAGATACATCTTATGAACTAAATTTAGTGGCGGATCATATAGAAATTAATTTTACTTATCTGTATTAAATTAAAGAGCATGGAAAACTAATATAATGATCTTTTACATAAAATAATTACCTTGTAAATTTAGTATGGAAGATCATAAGTATTGCATGGTGATAAGGTATCCATAGGATGAAATGATGTATAATTACCATCTTAGATGTTAACCAAATAATTTAAAATTATATTATGACTGAACAATGATGTATGAGTTGAAGAATTCATAAACATAGATATTTATATATTTAACTTCTCTTTTTATAGTTATTTACTAATTGTTAATATTTCACAATGAATATTAACCATATGATAAAACCAGTAAAATCTAATTATATTATTTTGATCATTAAATTTGGGAAATTAAAATTTTCATAATAATTGAATATATTTCAACTGAAATAATAGAATATAAAATAATATTAAAAGCAAAATGTTGATTTTTTTATTCCTTTTATAATCGCTCTCATGAATAAAACTGTACAAATAAATTGGAATATTAGTAATGAAATATGAATTTTATATATGAATATATATTTACATATATTGATAGAAATTTTATTTAAATGAATAATGAATTATTTATGACGTTTATATAGAATTTATTGATCCAATATAATAATTTATATATCAAATATATTAGAGTAACTTTACCATTGGATTATTTGGGTGATTATTAGAAATAGGAAACAGACCATTAGAATATTACAACGTGTTTTAAAATTGAAAAATTATGTTTAGGATTATTATAAAATGAAATTTTGTTATTGTTATACCATGGTTCATGCAAATAAATATTTAAAGAATGATAAATTTGTGACTTTGATTTTTTAAAGTATATAAGTTCTAAATTATTTTTTTAAAATATATTCAATTAAATGTAATGTGAATTCTATAAAAAGTTTTTTTTAATATATTTCATATTTGTAAAATGTAATGTCTAATGTAAAGAGATCATATATAATTCTTAAAATGATCGAATAATATATCACTATATATAATTAAAATTCATAAATAATAGAAGATTTTATTTCAAAATTGTATTTCAAATAATAAAATAATATATTAATGAAGTTGAATTCAATTTTTAATGTTCACATCATAAAATTGTTATTATATTTTTTTTTATTTCTAAAATTGTTTAATTTTTAGTGTATTGTTATATTTAGTAAAATTTTATATTTGATAATATAAGAAAAAAACATGAATATTTCATTAAATGATTATTTAAAAACTAGTTATTTAAAACACATATTCACCTTTTACTTTATATAGTCACATTATTTATTAGTGTTGTTATTCTTGAGAAAAAATAGTAAATTATAGAATTTAATGTTTAAACACTCACATATTATTCCATCATAAATACCAACACTCATAACCCCAATCTATCAAATCATGTAACCCTTATATCCTACACATTTTATAAATAATTAATATTAATATAATATCACCTATTTCCAAGTTATAAGATCATCACCAAAATTACAATTATATTTTCCTTAATGCATATTTGAAATATGTGATATTTTGGATGTAATATTCTCAATTTACCTCTTCAATATTCATTTATTCATCTACATTATCCTTTTATCAATCATATAAAATAATTATACAATTATGACACATAATTTTTTATTTTAATGATTAAATTGAATATTAATTTTAAAACAATTATATTTTATATTCTAAAATGAATAAGATGTTTACAATATTAGTAGTAAATTGAACCCTTGTACAAAACAATTATATTCCCAAAAAAAATTATAGATCTGGACATAAAAAATATTTTAATGGTCTAATAGGATTTTAATAACTTTTATATAATGAATTTCATATATAAATTTTTTTATTGAATATTTAAATAAATGAAACGAATCATTTTTTTGATTTTCAGTTATCCTTTCTAGTTGAACTTATAAAATTAAGTTAATCTATTTACTATATGAATAATCCTTATATCATAAAAATTTGGATATTTTGTACCATTTCAATTTCTATAAGTTAATAAGTACCATTTTTATCTATTATGTAATTGTAGTCCTCTATGAAAATGACATATATACATATACACTAGTGATTCAAACATGGATAGGTGAACCAAAATCTACTGAATCAAAAATATTTATCATTATCTATCATTGAAATTATTATAAATAAACACAATAAAAATATATTATAAAAAAACAGAAATGAAATTTTCTAAATTCTGAATTAATAAAGATAACATTTTTATTCATTATATGATTTGAAGTTGCAGAGTGAATCTCGAACCCTAGTTATAGGATATCTCTATAAATTCCATTTTTCATTTAATTATTGACTTTCTCTATCAATATCACTCTCTCAAAATCATATTAATGTTATTCAAGTCCTATAATTTCACTCTATATTTTTATCACACATAAAATGAACTTATTATTAATTTCATTTTTGAGGCAATACATTCACTATTTTAATTTTTCAAAATGAATTCGTTACAAAAAATATTTTCATTATTATATGAGGAAATATTTTGAAAAAAAATCATTATAAAATAAATTCGTATATTTAAACATTATGATTAATTTAATTTTTTGGGATACATTTTTATGAAAATTATTTAGGCGTCACTATATAGTTCTCTTACTAAAAAAATTATTTTAACTTAGGATATATTATATTTTAGGATTTGGGAGTGAAGCTAATATATTTTGGAACTTTGTCAAATATTTAATGCAGTCTTAGTGTATTTCATTGAAATGTTCTTATTAATTTTAATATTTTGATTAAAATTTCATATGGTTCTATGATCTTATTATTTATTTTTTCTTATTATACACATTTGTAATGAATAATGAGTATATATCATATGATATAAGGATATATAATTTTAATAGATTTTTATTCATCATTGAAATGATTATTATCTTATTGGTTTTAACAACACACCCCATTAATTTAGGTATTCCCAATAATAAACTATTAATTTTTTGTAGCTCAATGGAATTTTGGAGTTCAATAAGGATATTAAAATAAATAGTTTTATTTTTTTAATATAATTTTTTATTTACAATTTCATCAAATGATACCAGGTATTTCAATTATTTGGTTTTATTAATGGATAATTATATAAAGAATAATTTAGAAAAAGTCTAAAATGATTGGTTCAATAAATGGATAAATAATCCTCATATTATTTTTGAATATATTTCATGATCTATGATATGAAATTTGGATTCATATTTCTTATTTTAAGTCATAAAAAATTATTATAATATTTTACTAAGGTATTTTAATTTTCATAAGGTCAATACATTCCATGGATACTTTAGAAAGATCCATGGACAAGAACATGGAAGATAAATATGTGGTAATTCTATTTTTGAAGTTGAAATAAAACCCTTATTCTTTCATAATAATTGATCTAGTATCACATTAAATATTATTTATAATGTATTATAGACTAATTACAGCTGATGGAATCTATATGTATATAGAAACATTATATAGTTACTTCAAAAGAATATTATGAATTAATTTTCTCTACTTTTTTAGATATAACAGGATTTTATAATAATTGAAATTTTTTATAATAATCAGACATTTGTATTAGATAATATTCAAAGATTATAATAGAAAAAATGTAAATATCTTTTTATTTCATGATTTATTAATTATATAAAACGAATTATATTATAGTATATAAAAAACAGTTTAATATCATGGAGTGCTAAGAAGATATATATATATATATATATATATATCAACAAAGAATAATTGTTATTATTGCATATATAAATCATTTATTAGTAGTTCTTTCTTGTATATTTTAATATGTACTAGAGTAAGTTCCCCACAACCAATGACATTGTACATTAAATAAAAATAATAATAAAAATGCATAAAATATAATAAATATAATATTATTTATTATTATTATTATTTAAAAAATTCATGTGTTAATTACCTTATATTCTTTGTTCCATCAAATAAATTATAACAATTCCTCATTATAATGATTACCCTGAGATTCTATGAAAATAATCTTGGAAATCTGTCTTTTGTCCAATGTTACATCTATATGAATACAAATTATATATTAATATAATTATTTTGAGCTTTATATTAATTGTGTACCTCCAATCATGAATTTCCATGTTTTTAATTATAAAATCCATCATATATTACATGAATATCCTTATAATATAAGATTAAAACAATCATTTTACTAGTTTTTTTTATTGGTTTCATGATATAATTATTTTAGACCCACGAAAAAAATTATTTTTATGTATTAGAGAGGCCACCACATGTATCCATTTAGGACATGAATACATACAAAACACCATGAATTATTCAGATTTAGTCCCTCATGGTTGATTTAATGTCTTTAGCACTATGAAAATTCCCTTCACACTATAATGTAATTGTTTTGATGTTATTAATGATGTGTAAATAGTAGATTTATCTTATATAACCCTTATTATAACCCCCCCCCCATATTCCCATATACCGAAAAATAATTTTTTCCATATGTAAAGCTCTTCATATATGTTTTCAGATACTTCCAACCGTATTCAATGTGGATTCAATAATTAACTTTTTTATATAGTAATTCTAGGTAAATATTACATTCTAGTATACTTTAATATATCTTTCTCATGGATATTTCATGATCATCCTTTAATGTGATTATACTATCTGATTATGTGGTGGATCATTGGGAATCACAGTTATGGACATGTTTTGGGGACAATCCCTAGTATTTTTGATTTAGTATACCTATGCTAAAACCCCATACCATTTTACAGAATTTTCATAAATATTTATATCATCATTTATATTTAGGTTTCCAAGTATCTCTATGAGACTTATTTCTATAGTTTTATGTATTTTTATGGTTCGTATTGACGTGGTTGAATGATTGGGAAGAAATGATAATATTAATAGAGATTTATTTTGGTTTAGTAAAAAGTTCTACAAGTGACATAGGGGTTGTCAACGTCGAAAAATTGACTATAAGTGAGGTGTTGAAGATATATTATAGAATTTATTTTTAAGGAATATGATTTACTATTTGGGGTGATACATTCCCTAATTTTTATGTATTATTAATAATTTGTGATTTTGTTATATAAATATATTGGGACGATACCTCTCTTGACTCATTTTCTAGTGTAACATATTTATATTGATGTGTTGGTTTGTACATATATAACTCCCTTGAATCATTGGGGTGGCTTATAGAATGTTTTTAAATAATCCAGAGATATTTATAATGATTCTATTTATATTTCTAGGCCACCCCGAAATCATATGGAGTATTTTTATTGTTAAAATGAACTCCATAGAATTCCTAGAATGGGATAGGGTACTATTGAGTATATATTTAGACTTTTAATAGTATGTAATTTGATGATGCTTTCTAATTTAATTAAAAATAACTATATATCTTGTATAGTTAAAATAGGTTAGGGTAATGTTTCATGGATTCCTCGTGAGATTATGATGGGCTCGATTGTTGTTTGTTTATTAATATATTTATTTTTTGTCGATTCATGTAACATCATACCAATTCTCAATATATGATGGGTTATTAATGGGTTAACATTAAAAATTACTCTTTGAAATTATTAATGAATCAATTTTAGAGTACAGTTTTAATTATCAAGGATCCATCCATGGGAATGGTCCACATGATATATTATTGAGATTCCATTGATTGATAAAGATAGTTGTGATTTTATGATATAATCTGAGTATATTTTTAGTTATGAAAATTATTTAATTATTTTCATTATTTCCTTTCTAATATTTTTATTCCACAATTCGGTATGCTTATTTCTAATGTAACAAAATGGCTATTACAGATATATATGTTACATAATGTTCTGATGATTTTTTACACACTATTAATTACCTTAGTTATTAATAATACCATAATTCCTATTTATTTATTTGTTTTTCTATAATCAATTTTTATTATAGGGGCATAATATCTCTATAATAATACATATCCCCTCACCTATAGTATTCACAATCTTTTATACAATGATGACTGCCTGAATTCTTTTTGAGAACCTTTTTGCAAACATGTTTATTATCATGTAAATTTAAAACAATATCAAATCATCGTTACATCTGTTTTTAATATATATTTTTGAATTATTATTGTAGTGATTTTTTAACAATACATGAATAGGGAATTTGATAATTTTCATATAAATAATTATATTGAGGACCTCTGAGTTATATTGAAATTGGATGTGATAATTTTTATTGGAACGTTATGATTCCTTTTGATTATTTTGTTTTATTTAATTGAAAAAATTTAGATTATTTTCACTTATATTATTTGAAATGATTTTTTTGAGATTAACTATCATGGATTGAAATGTACATTTACATGGAATAAAAATGTTTCCCTTCACTTCATATTATATAACAAAATAAAAGCCGAAAATTATATAGTTGATAATTCAAACACATACATAATTTTTAAATATGATATTAAGTAAAACTAGGGATTCCTATTTTAAATATTTTTTGTATATATTTCTATTACTAATGTGAAGCTTTTGTGATATTATCTAATAATTTCAATGTGTTCTAATGGGGTTATTCATAATCCTAGTGGGTAAAAGTATCCAATGATTCCATAGATGTGATATTTCATTTTCCTCTTAATGACTTACTCATATCACATATTTTTTGGAATGAGGAGTGTTTTTGAGTAATTTTCTTGGTCCATCATCATAACTGTTTTTCACTGGAATCCTATAGATCCATTAAGGGTATAGGGTTTTAATATTAATAAGGGATGAAATTAAATAGTTGTACCATGGTATATTTAGGACATTGTAATTAATAATTCTTAAAATTTATCTTCAAATATATTGTTGGTAAATAAATTTCATCACTCTACCCTCCTAATTATACTGATGGGATGTCAAGGCGTCCATTGAGGAGGAATAAAAAATATTTATTTTATTAAGGAATATTTGTGTTATCATACTCTATCCTTTGTAGGTGTGAGTGTTTCATAATAATTCAATGACTACATTATGTTCATTATGGGTATTATTTACCATATATATGCACATAATATAATTTTAGTGATGTTAAAAAAATTTCTTATATCGTGGACCATTTATGAATTAGGATGTGGTTTATTGTCTTTTATGGGATATATAAGGGGTCAATTTGGGATAGTTTAAATAATATTTTTTTTATTTATTCATTAATGATTAAATTTTTGTGGTTATGGATGAAATTTTATTGAACTATAGTATGAGATTACAAATGGGGATAAATATATGGATCTAATTTGGTAGATGATTATTTCTCCTCATTAGAGGGCCATTATTGATTGTATAATGTCAAAATTGTTGAATATATGCATTTATGCTGTGTTGATGTTCCATGAATATTAATTTGGTATATCCATTACAAAAATTTCATTGTAAATTGTCACATTTTATATATGGTCTTGGATGAAGATAGTGAATATGGTTCATCTCATTTATTAGATGTTTCCAACTAGACTATGTTGTTGGAGATTCATCCAATCAATGTAATAAAATATTAGAGGATATTCACAATGGTAGTGACAGGTATTCATTGATGGGTAGGGTATCATCTCATAGCACATATCAGTGGAATCCACATTTTTGTATCCACTAGAGTAATCCTAATGATTACAATAATGTTGATTTGACTTAGCTGAAGTATTTCTATTTTTGTTTAAGTGTAAAAAATAAAAGGTTCATTTTTTCAATATTCAACCATTCATGTATGAGAATATGTTCCATGAATTCAAATTATGTGATGGATTTTTTCGAGGGAACACATTTGGATTGAGGGGATATGTTTGGGAGGGTCAAAATTACAAGAAGAAGGTTTTAATTTTTATGATTATATTTTATAGGACTAATACAATACTATAACACTAATGGATATGGATCAGGGGGAAAGAACATTGATATCATCCTAGTAGGGTACATGAATAGGATCTGTTTTCACCAAATGACGATGTTTTACATTGGATTATTATATTATGTAATTTTATTATGTGTACATTATTTATAATATTTTTTTACAATGGGGTAACATGGTAATATCATTCTTCACAAATTTTCTCTAAATTATAGATACTAGCGTGCATTATCCGTGTTTGATATCCCTCAATACATAGATCAGGATGAGGAGTACACCATATTTAGTTATGCCCACAATTTCCTCTACTAGTTATAAACTATATAATTATATGACTTTTTTCAGATTATGGAGATCGATAGTATTATATGTCTTTATATTCATATATTAGATAAAGAATTTATGTTCATATATGTTGTTATCTGAGATTGAAATAATTTTACTCCCCTAAGGTAGATGCTAAATTTGTTTACAGAGAATAGGATATAGATATAGATGGATTATTTCTAGACCCTATAATATTATGATGAATTACAGAATAAGTTGATGGTATGGTTTATTATATAGATAATGTAATTTTCTTGACATTTACACTACAGTGGTGTAATGTTATCAAGACATATTTTGTAATTATTTCTCAAGAAGAACAAATATAAGATGGATTGAGTTTCTAATAAATTCATTGATTGGTGAAAACCTCTATATCAATAAAACAATTTAAAATAGAAATTACCAGGTGGTTTGATATAAATATAATTTTTTATCTTATAACTTTGATTTTATTTAATAACCCAATAACTGTTAATTGGTGAAATATTCTAACCCCATATAAATTATAGTGGAACTTTTTTTGTTTTATATTAATTAAATGTTGTTATGGAAAAAAATATACTTCTAGTACCAAGGATTGAACATATTTTGGAATTGTTTAGTGGAGTCTTATGATTCTCAAATATCCATCTATAATAATGTTATAATCTATTATGGTACATTGCTAACAATATTTCAATGGTGACTTGTTTCTGTAGGTGAATCTTATCTTAGTAAATCATGATGTCATTAGAATAAAATTACAGTTCAATTGTTCAGGAATCTTAAGATCATGGTTATATAAAATTATAATGAAACCTCTATGGATTTATTAGTTGAAAATATTCCACTATACCCAAAATCCCCATAGATACATACAAAAAATCATGTTATTTTTTCATGAAACCAATATCCACATTAGCATTTTTCCATGATTTTAATGTGGAAAATACCAATCCATTAAATATTAATTATTATGAATATTTTTTATATTATGGGAATATTAGTCAATTAGAATACATTTATATATGGTAAGGCATGGAAGTAGCCCAAAAATGTACATGAAATTTTGATATATCTAAATTATGAAAATATCATAGGTGATTCATTAGTTAATTTTCACATTTAAAAATAAATGAGACTAAGATGTCATGGATGTGAGTAAGGAACATACTGATAAATGTGTGTTTGAGACATTTCATTATGATAATGAAGAGTTAATTTTCAATTTTTTTGATTCTTTAATACATTTGGATTCATTGTATATATTTTTGTAATGATTTAGAAGTTCAATTTATTGATACCATACTGAAAGTGTGTTAAAATATATTCATAAATTCCTTTTCTGGTATGACCCACATGTATAACCACCCCACCCGAAGCCTATAAATGATAATTACAGATAATTATTTTATGTTATGGTTCCTTTTACTATTTAGATAGAGGAATTTTTCTAAATTAGCCAGAAAAATATATAAAATAAGTATACATTGAGATTCATGAATATATGATAGAGATGATTGTTCCAGTATATATATAAATTTGAATTTTACATGACATATTTCATAAGGATGGATAATTTCATAATAGATATCGTCATCAAAAAACCATACTAACATGGGTTAAATATATCACTATATTGTGTAAACATATGGTCTGACTAGAGGATTTAAATGTTTGTGTACCTAAGGGGAATGGGGGCTAACATATTCTCCAATGTTCATTACATTATCTAATTATTATTTTCACAGTGGATATCCAAACATTTAATTAATATTTTTATCTGACTCATGAGTATCTCATATGAAATTATATAGTTCCACTATAGTCTATATTCTATAATGTAGTAATTTATGTTGATGGATGGGATATATTTATTACATTTATGACAGAGGTCCTGTTTGGAGAATCAAATTCCTTATAGTTTTTAGTAAATAATGGATTAATTAAAATATTTCATTAAATCAAACATTGTTTTGGGTCGTATAGAATTAGAAACAAATTTATAGATATTATGGATCATTTCATTGTTTGTCTAATGGTAAATACCAATCTCTAATGCTTATTAGGGTTACATAGTTATATTTTAGTTGTATTATATAGCAAGTATGATATGGCAATGTGAAATGACAATATCATACAAAAATATTCTTGGATTCATGAAATTCTATGGGTGGGGGTTGGTTTACTAAAAAATGATACAAAAACCATTCTAATTCATGCGAGTAAATATAGTATTGGGTTGGGAATGATTTATGTGTCGAAATTAATACTGATTCATGGTTTTTATAAGATTATTATATAACATCATGATATTTGTTTTACATTAAACTTTTGAAAAATCCTTTCAAAATAATTGTTATCATAGATGATACTAAGTACGGTATATCACATTCACACTAAATAAATTTCTATGTAGACATTTTGTATTCTAGAGGGTATTCTCAGGGCTTATATTAATAATTACAATGTTTTTTATGATTAACACCTTGATTTAGGAAGTTTTAATATAATAATAAATTATATTATTCAAATTCATTTTTCTCATTATTAGGATCAATATAATTAACCATGTCTTTAATCACTATGCAGGATAGTGGAAGGAATGTTCCAATAATAATGCAGAGTATCAAAAAAAGTGTCTATAATGTATACAATTAAAATATAATTGAATAAAAATAATTAAAACAAGGTAATATTGAATTCTGATTTAATTTTATAACCCTTGTATTTCTCCATGGGTGAATATGTCTTCTTGCATGCCTTGCCTCATTTAGTTCGTCTGTTCTTGAAGTAGAATGGGATAGTTGTATTGGGTATTTGTAGTTCATTGAAATATTTTTGAATACATCATAATAAAAAATTATTTATTTGATTATCCACCATGAAATCCTATTATACGTTATTAATTTCATGTTTCACTACACCAAATATATGGGTCATACCATGTTCAAATTATTGATAATGGCATGTTATTATTTGAGGTAGTTTACATATTTGAGTAATAACTAATAAAACTCAATTAAAGATTGGGATGTTTCTAAAATGGATTTTAGTTCTACTTGTTTTCTATTATAATGGAGTGATTGGGAAGAAACATGGGAGGAACAGTTGAATATCCAGGTGTCACGACCAGTCCGTCGGGCTCGTGCCGTGACTACCCCAAGCCCGCCTTCCAAAGGCCAGGGGCTGGTGACTAGCATCAAATGCGTAAATCCTGATAACTGGGAAGGCGTTACTTTATAAAAGTAAACAAAACACCACAGATTACAAGAATAAGTAATACACAAAGTACAAAAGAAGTGCTGAAAAGTAAATGAGCCAGAATAAAAACCCAACCAAAAGTACAACTACAACTGAATGAAAGTACAATAAAAAAGACAAGCAGCTCCTAGGTCATCCACATTGGATCCTACTTGATGGGTAGGTACAGATACCATAGCTCCTGGATCGTCCACCACAAATCCTACCTGAAGGGTAGGTACAGATAGCCTCCATCACGATCTCTCCCGTCAACCTCCTTTGAGTATCGTCTCGTCCTGAAGTCCACCTCCAAATACTGACTCGTCGTGAGGTCCACCTTCGGGTACTGTCTAGTCCTCGAACACTCGGCCTCTGTTAGCGCTGATCGTCGTCTGCAACCAACACAACGAGGTGCAGGAATAGCCCATGCATGGGTGAGTATACTATACTCACTGGGGACCATGAGACCCTCAAGGTCTCACTAAATCTAACAGGGATAATCACAATGAAGGATCTCAACAGATAACCCTTACTTAGCTATAAGCCCGTACATATACCCAAGTTAGCAAGTAAACCATATGAATCATGAGGAAACACAACGGTTATGAATTCAACAGATAACCACTACCTAGATATATTCCCATACATATACCTAAGTTATCAAGTGACCCATCTCTATCATTAGGTAAACACAAAGGTCATAGACTCAGCTCAAACCAAGATTTTCATTTATCGAAACCGTAACTGCTGAAGCGCTCCGTCTCTGACGAGTACAGTGATAATGTCATGAATCTGAGGTACTTCTCACTAACCTAAGACTGTTAAGGTACTCCTCCTATCGTGTACTATGGGACAGCCACCCAAACATAGTAGTGCTTCCCACTGGTGTCTTCCACCCAAACACAGTAGTGAACCCCCCCCCCACAATAGCCTGCAGAGGTACTCCTTCTGTTGAGTTCCGCGGGTCTGCTGCCTGCTACCAGGCACTCCGTCCATCATGGGTCTGCACAGAAACATAGTAGTGCTCCGTCCACTAGGCTAGTCGACTCACTCCACGTCGAGAAGGTCTAGCAGTCATCAGGTCTTAGCAAACTACACGGTCTCCATACTCTGTACGCTTGTCTCCGGAATGGTCCACTCCATGAGCTATAGGTCGATACTCCAAGTATCACAAATATCCATGAATAAGTATCTCAAAGGACCTCCTTGTCATAGAGATATCAATGAAACAGATGGCGCGTCAATCAGACACCCGGTCTGTGAGTTATTTTCCTTTTCGTCCTAGGGGATCGGTTGGTTTCATGTGCGAACCAACCCAGCCGTATCTCAATTGTACCCCAAACTCTCATAGGGTATACTCATAGGGACATTTTCTCAACGTAATCACCAACGCTGTTGAAAGTTCGTCAAACGGATTTCTGGTCTGAAATTTATCAGCTTTTCCGTTCTAGGGGCCCGGTTGGTTTTTAAGTCAAACCAAACACCACTGCACTCCAACTATGTCCAAACCTCGAGTGGAGTAAGCCAAAAGGTCCGTCTCACTATGAGGAATCCAACATGGTCGACGACACGTCAATCAGACGTCCGGAGCTCATGTTATAAGTGTTTCCACTCCGATGGCCCGGTTGGTTTCAGGTTCTAACAAACCCGGCTGTACCCAAATCTCTTTGAAACCTTGAGTGTAATATACCGAAATGGCCATCTCGATCCAAGGATCATAAGACAACTTTCTGTTCATAGATCGAAGGTCTGAAGCCCATGTTATGGGAAAATGACCAAAAGTGGTAGAAAATGGGGGTCTGGACCCGGTCGGACCCGGCCCAACCCCCCAAGGGTCGGCCCGCACCGGGTCGACCCGAGACGGGTCCGGATCCGACCCAGATGGGTGCGGCCCAGCCTGGCTGAGCACGGCCCGATCTGGTCCACACAACCCGGCCAGGTCTGGTCCGCTCAACCCGGCCTGGCCCGGCTGGGTGGCCCGCTGGCTCGGCCAGTGGCCGTGCTCTGGGGAACTGTTCCCCCCTTTCTCGCCCCATGGACGCGGCGAGCCTGCCGCGTCCTCCTCCTCCGGATTCCGCGCGGCCGCAGAATCTGGCCGCCTGCGGCCGCGGCTTCAGCAGTGGAAGTTCCTCCTGGCGGCGCACAGGGTGCCACCATGCTGGCGTGGCGTGCCTGCAGGGTTTTCCACAGACCACCAGACGCGCTCCGGTTTTCCGTTTTCAATTATGTCTTTGCGAGTGGTCCTCCTGGGACCTGCCCTTCCCTGCGAAATCATCAAAACGCCCCTGCTAACCGTTCTACCATCACCCGTCAATATGCACACCAATAAACAAACTGTGGAGTCATCGAATAGCCTCTATGACACCGACTCCGGCCGCGGTTTCGTTCAGCCTCAACGGCACGGCGTGGCGGCGCCGCACTTCTTCGTCACATTATTTCTTGTTTCTGCGTGGTGTCATTGCAACACGCTTCATTTGTTGGAGTCTCAACGAACACAACATCAAAGGGGGATGAGGTTCGGTCATGTTTGTGAGGTCCAACCTCCTCCCGTTATAATGATACCAGGCGGCCAAAAAATATCAATGAAGATCATTAAATAAACTTGAACGAAGATTAAAACCCTACCTCTAAATTGACGTCGCACGTCATCGAGTCGCGGAAGTCAAACATCATAGTAGTCGGGTGTCATGGAAGAACGGTATCGACTCTGTCGATGTCGGAATAAGAAGAAGATCATTTTTTTTGGCGTCATCCTCCACGGTCGGTGTCTCCTTCCTTGTCGTGGAAGAGAAAGTGGATGGAGAATTCTGGGACCGCCAAGTCGATGTCCTTCTTCGGAGATGTAGCATTCTTCAACGAAGAAGATGAATTAGGAAGGCGTGTTGTCGATGGCGATGATCCCTATGGTTGGCGACTTCTCCCGTGACACGGAGTAAGAGGAGAGTTGATGGTCGTCCTTCGTGGAATGAGGATGTTCTTCGTTAAGATGGATTATCGGTCTTCGTGGATGAAGAAAGCTCTCCCAAAATATTTCCCAAAAAATAAATATCTCAATAAGCATCATTCATTTAAAAGATCTCCAATCCATTCAAAAATTCAAGAGGGGTGACAAGGATGATTAAGAAGGTCATTAATCATCCTAATCAGCCTCATTAATCTTGAGAGGTGGAGAGGCTCCACCACAATAAATGTGTGGAGTTGCCATGCATTTAAACAAGGGGGGGGGGGTGAGTTGTGGGGAGGTCAAGGGGGTTATGGGGGAGGTGAGGAGTTAGGGACTCGTGTGGATCCTACCACACTAAACTCTCCCATGGGAGGTTAGGTGGGTGTGGGCCCCATATCTAACTCCCCTCAGTTGAAAAAAAAAACACTTTCCATGAATAAAATTTGTGCACGACAAATTTTATTTAATTCAACTAAACCCCAAAAATTCACCACCTCATGCGACAAACACAAATGCGTTAAAGATCCCCTTAAGCATTTATCGGCGCTGCGAGTTCATCGGTGCCCTCAGATATCAATTCCGAGCATCGGTTCAAAAGTTAGAAAAACCCCGCTCGTTCGTTCATTGAATGTACCCGAGATAAACCTCGGAAAATGATTCCGCGCACACCAGGCCTCAGAATCAGGTTCCATCAGAAGCCACAGACTCATAAAATTCGAAAGTAATTAATAAAAAAAATTCCTTCAAATTTCTACTTCTTTACATTACTCCCACCTCAGGGCTTTACATCCCTATAAAACATTAACACAAACTTGGGAAACAAAGGTGGTACTGATCATGCATCTGAGCCTTCCACTCCCATGTGATCTCCTGGAGGTTCTCGTGCTGCCATCGAAAGCACACAAGAGGAATTGACCATCCTCGTAGGATCCGCTCCTGTAAATCCTCAACCTCTACTGGAACCCCACAAAAGTCACCCCATTGCCAATGTCCAGTTCCCCATGGTCGTTGACATGCGTCAGGTCAAGAACGTATCTCCTCAGTTGAGATACATGGAAGTTATAATGCACCTGGTGCAACTGAGGTGGATGAGTCATGAGGTAAACCACCTCTCCAACCTTTCTGAGGACCTATAAAGGTCCGTTGAACCTCAGAGATAACTTGTCGCCTCGACCACATCTCCATAAACCTCATCGACTTGAGACCCATTTAAGGATGAGATCGCCATCGCCGAACTCTAGAGGCCTCCACTTCCTGATTAGAATTGAAACTCAACACTCCGGCTGCCATGAGGGTAAGGTTGGTCGACCCAAGAGTGATCAGACAAACCCTCCTATGCATGAGTTCATCTTGGGCTGCCTGAGTTTTCTTTTTCATCGACGATGGAAAAACCATCCCGACGTTGTAGTTAGACCACATCCTTTTTGCCTAATACAGTCAATCTGAGCATGAATTGTGAATCCAATCCATACCGAGACCAACATCGTAAGGTCTCGACGCTGCCACCAAGAGATTCCAACCTAAACTCTCGCCTCGTGGGTGAGACCACACTGTCTGGGTAAGTGTGATTACCGAGTCTTCTCCCAAGGAATCTCTGGACGTGAGGGTTATGTCTACGGCTTACTTTAAACACTAGGTTTTGGACAAGATTCGTGGAAGGAAGGAATGATTCATTTCAATTTCTGTTACTATGTAAACTATTAGTATACACAGACTGTCCCTTGAAACATTTTTAGATCCATTGGGTCACACTCCATCACCGCATGCAGCTGCACTCTTCTCCTGCTCTCCAACTCCCTAAGCCTGGTGTGGACAACTAAGGTGGGTGGTTGTAGCATGTTAAAATGGACACCACCTCATGCTGCTCTCCTAGCTCTGTCTCCACGTCTACTGCTTCGCAGAATCATCTCTCCTTAAAGGCTCCTCTTCTTGAAACATTTTACACACCTGAGTCTCTATGACGGGTGTCGGGTTCCTGTTTCATACTGCACTGTGCAGTCTTCATCTGCTCCTGGATGATCTTCAACTTCTTTGCCTACGATCTGTAAGAGATTCTATGATTTCTCCTTTGTCGAAAAGAGAAACTCAACTCATCCCCTGTATTAACCAATCCCATTTCCTAATACAGTCATTCCTGACATGAATGATGCATTCATGCCATGGATGACGTCGTAAGGCCTCGAAGTTACTACCAAGAGATCCAACCGTCACTCTCGCCTCCAAGGGTCGAGTCACACTGTCGGCATTAGTGTGAGATCACTGGGTCTCCTTTAGTAGAAATATCGAAAGTGAGGGTCAAGTCAATAGTTTTAACCGGGACCTCTCAGTATCAACCGAAGAAAAGGACAAGAATGCACAAATCAAAAATATAATTGTCTTTTTATTATTGCATCTCATAGTGCAAAGACACAAATACAACATAAAAATTGAACTAGAAGTACCAAGAACAAAATTAATCCACTAGTTTTGCTCCAATCCACCTTCTACTAGAGCTCTACTGCCTTGTCCACTGCTCGGCTATTGCTCAAGAACCCACCTCTGCTCTTACCTCATTGGCTCCTCCAAAGCATGCGGATCAACTGTGTGGGCAGTCGGAGAGCCACATGCCATGTGACCCATCCTACCGCATGAATAACACTGTCATCTTTTGGCACGCTTGGCTCTGACTCCACCACATGTTCCCCAAACTACTTATCCTATATACCGAGGTCTCCCATATGATGGTCTGGTTCACTTAGAACTCTGCATCATCTTTCTACTACCTACAGATGACTCAACTACTGATGGAAAATCCTGCGGAAAAGGCAGCAGCTCCTGAACACGCTCGAGGTGTAGAGATACTGGTACAAACTCCACCCTGAAGAAGGTCTCAAAGTCTCCCCAGGTGAAGGTCATCCAGTCGCAAAACTGGAACAAGTGTTCCACCATCTCTCAGCTGCTGCCTGAAGGAGGCTAGTCGCAAAGATCACCATGAAGTCTGTTGGAGTACCCACTATCCTAAAAACTCTCACCACAGCCTCATGCCAATCCCCACCCGCCTGTGGGTCCGTCTCTCCCAGAAACCTGGGTGGCCTCTAGGGCCGGAACTCATGCAGCACGCTCAAGCGGCGTGCATCGCCTTCTGTTGGGGCTGGTGGCATCGGTGGCCCAACATATCATAGTATCTATGGTGCCTCCACTGGTGCCTCAACTGTAAGAGGGCCATGTACCGAGGCCTCGTCCCTCGGCAGGCTGTCAGTACGTATATCTCTCTAAGCTCTAGCTGGTCTTTTATGATAAGGCATCCTGAAAGAAACAGACGTGATATGGTCAAACGATTTATACATGGTGAGATGACTGGGTTTGAGCTATTTTAAGGGAAAACCTTTGAAAACACACACGCAATTAATGTTTTCGTGCACTGAGCTGGAAATCAGACGTCATGGTCCTAGTGTATGGATACGTCGGCCACCCGCACCAACACCGGACTCCCTGAACTGAAGACACACTTAGTACCCTTAACAATTTTGCTTCACAGAAAGAAAAAAATAAGAGTTATAAGTTATGCGATAGAACCGAATCCTTTGATACCAATTTGTCACAACCCATCCTCGGGGCCCATGTCGTGACTTCCCCATGCCCGCATTTCATAGGCTAGGGGATGGCGACTAGCAGTAAAGGCATAAATCCTGAGAACTGGGAAGGCATTGGCTTTATAAAAGTAAACAAAACAACACAGAGTACAAGCAGATGTAATACACTATGTACAAAAGAAGTGCTGAAAAGTAAATGGGCCAAAATACAAACCCATCCAAAAGTACAGCTACAACTGAATGAAAGTACAACAGAAAAGACAAGCAGCTAGAAGAATAGAAGCTTATCTGAGGTCATCCACCTTGGATCATACTTGAAGGGTAGGTATAGATAGCACAGCTCCTGGATCATCCACCACAGATCCTACCTGAATGGTATGTACATATAGCCTCCACAACGCTCCCTCCCATCAACCTCCTCTGATTATCGTCTCTTCATGATGTCCTCCTCCAGATAATGACTCGTCGTGAGGTACACCTCTGGGTATCATCCAGTCCTGGAACACTCGGCCACTGTCAGCGCTACCTGTCATCTCTAACTAGCACAAGAAGGTGCGGGAATAGCCCGTGCATGGGTGAGTATATGATACTCAGTAGAGACCCCGAGACCCTAAAGGTCTCAATAAATCCAACAAGGATAACCAAAAAGAAGGATCTCAACAGATAACCCTTACTTAGGTATAAGCCCATACTTATACCCAAGATAGCAAGTAACCCATCTCAATCATGAGGAAAAACAAAGGTTATGAAATCAACAAATAACCACTACCTAGGTATATGACCATACATATACATAAGTTATCAAGTCACCCATCTCAATCAGGAGGTAAACACAAAGTTCATAGACTCAGCTCAAACCTGGATTTTCATTTATTGAAACAATAACTGTTGAATAGCTCCATCTATGACGAGTACAGTGATCTTGTCCTGACTCCGAGGTATTGGGCACTAACCTAAGACTACTGAGGTACTCCTCCAGTCGAGTACCGCGGGTCAGCCACCCAAACCAAGTAGTGCTTCCCACCGGGGTCTGCCAACGAAACACAGTAGTGCACCCCCCATAATAGCATACAGAGGTACTCCTTCTGTTGAGTACCATGGGTCAGCTGCCTGCTACCAGGTTCTCCATCCGCCATGGGTCTACAACCAAACATAGTAGTTCTCCGTCCACTGTACTAGTCAACTGACTACAAGTCAAGTCGGTCAAGCAGTCGTCAAGTCTCAGTCGTTTACAAGGTCTCTGTACTCCAGACTCTTGTCTCCAGAAGGGTCCGCTCCACGAGCTACAGGTCGATACTCCAGGTATCACAATGTTCCATGAAGAAGTATCTCAATGGACCTCCTCGTCATAGGGGTCTCAACGCAACAGACGTCGCGTCAACCGGATGCCCGGTCTGTGAGTTATTAGTCTTTTCGTCCGAGGGGCCCGGTTGGTTTCATGTGCGAACCAACCCGGCTGTATCTCAACTGTACCCCGAGCTCTCTTAAGGTATACTCATTGGGACCGTTTCTCAACATGATCACAAACACCGCTGACGATTCGTCAAACGGACGTCCGGTCTGAAAGTTATAAGCTTTTCCGTTCTAGAGGCCCGGTTGGTTTGTAAGTAAAAACCAACCTGACTGTACTCCAACTGTGTCCAAAACATGAGCATAGTATGCCATAAGGCCCTTCTCACTACGAGGAATCCAACAAGGTTGATGGCACGTCAATCAGACGTTTGGAGATCAAGTTATAAGTGTTTCCGCTCCGAGGGCCCGGTTGGTTTTGGGTTTGAACCAACCTGGTCGTACCCAAAGTTATCCGAATCCTTGAGTGTTATATACTGAAATGACCGACTCGATCCAAGGATCCCATCTCAACTGACGGTTCATCGATCGGAGGTCGGAAGCCCATGTTATGGGCAAAAGAACGAAATTGGTCTGAAAATGGGGGGTCTGGGCCAGGTCTGACCCGGCGGGGCACGACCCGGTCCGGTCCGCGCAAACCACCCCAGCTTGGTTGGGTGGCACGCTGCCTCAGCCAGTGGCTGAGCAGGGGGGAACCGTTCCCCCCATTCTCACCCCATGGACGCGGCGTGCCTGCCGCGTCCTCCTCCTCCGGATCCAACGCGGCTGCGGGATCCGGCCGCCTGCCGTCGCGGCTTCATCTACGGTGGTTCCTCCTAGTGGTGGACTAGGCACCGCCGTGCCGGCGTGGCGCACATGTAGGGTCTTTCGCGGACCACCAGACGCACTCCAGTGTTCTGTTGTGCTTTCCGCCTTCGTCAGGGGTCCTCCCGGGACCATCCCTTCACTACGAAGTCTTCCAAATGCCCCTACGACTCATTCCGACATCGCCCGTCGATCCGCACACCAATAACCAAAATGTGGAGTCTTCGAATCACCTCTGCGGCCCTGACTCCGACCACAGTTTCATTCGGCCTCAACAGTGCGGTGCGACGGCGCCGCCCTTCTTCATCGTGTTCTTTCTTGTTTCCGCGCGGTGCCGTTGCACCATGCCGCCTTTGTTCGAGCCGCAACGAACACAAAATCAAAGGGGGAGGATGGTTGGTCGTGTTTGTGCGGTCCGACCTCCTACCGTTATAATGATAGAAAGTGTCCAACAAATATCAATGAAGTTCGTTAAATAAACTTGAACGAAGATTAATTTGCTACCTCTAAATTGACGTCGCACATCGTAGAGTCGCGGAAGATGAACGTCACGGTAGTCAGGTGTCACAGAAGAACGGTATCGATTCCATTGACGTCGGAAGAAGAAGAATAATGTTGTTGTTGGTGTTGGTCTCCATGATCGGTGTCTCCTTCCTTGTTGTGGAAGAGAAAGTGGATAGAGGAATCCAGGACCGCCAAGTCGACGTCATTCTACGGTGACGTAGAATTCTTCAACGAAGGAGATGAAGTATGAAAGCACATTGTTGATGGGAATGATCATCGTGGTCAGCGACTTCTCCCTTTACATGGAGGAAGAGGAGTGTTTATGGCCGTTCGTCGCGGAATGAGGATGTTCTTCATTAAAATGGATGATCGTTCTTCGCGAAGGAAAAAATCTCTCCCAAAATATTTCCCAAAACAAATATCTCAATAAGACTCATTCTTTTAAAATATCTCCAAGGCATTGAAAAATTAAAGAGGTTTGACACGGATAATTAATAATGTCATTAATTATCCTAGTCAGCCTCATTAATCTTGAGAGGTGGAGAGGCTCCACCACAATAAATGTGTGGAGTTTCCATGAATTCTAACAAGAGGGTGTGAGTTATGGGGAGGTAAAGGTGGTTATGTGGGAGGTGAGGAGTTAGGGTCTCATGTGGGCCATACCACACTAAACTCTGCCATGGGAGGTTAGGTGGGTGTGGGCCCCATATCTAACTACCACTTCGTTGAAAAAAAAACACTTTCCATGAATAAAATTTGTTCAGGAAAACTTTTATTTAATTCAAGTAAACCCCAAAAATTTACCACCTCATGCGACAAACACAATTTCCTTAAAGATCCCCTTAAGAATTTACCAGCGCTGCGAGTTCATCGGTGCCCTCAGATTTCTATTCCGAGTATCAGTTCAAAAGTTAGAAAAAACCCGCTCATTCGTTCACTGAACATACCCGAGCTAAACATCAGAAAATGATTCTAGGCACACCGGGTCTCAGAATCAGGTGCCATCAGAAGCCACAGACTCATAAAATTCCAAATCAATTATGAAAAAAATATCATGAAATTTCTGGGTCTTTACACCCAGAACATTCGACAACGATACATTGTGAAAACACTCAGGGATGATTCTACATGATGAATTTTCACCAATATAGAGATTTTAATTTACAATGTAATTTTGAATTGTTAATACTTCATTTAATCATATCCTTAATTTTTTTTACATATACCATACATTTCATGGTTGTTAGGTAGGATAGGAAAATATTGTGGATGAAAGGGCTTGAGAAGTAGATGATTGGATATGACAGTTTACCATTTAAAATATGAAGTCATGATTATTTCACTAAATTTTACAAATATAATTCCATGATTGTCTATAAATGTTTATTCAAATGGATAAAATTGTGATCATATCATAAATGCCCTCCTACGAAAATTTTACTACGGTCTAAATAAGACAGCTTTATGGGACCCCTATAAAATATATCCAATTATTCATCTCAATCCTCACTATAGTTTTGTAAAATATAATGATATCTATTTGAATTAATGAGATACCTACAAATATTTTCATGTTGTAATATTGGGATACTTTTGTGGGTGGTCTCTTTTGTAATATGTAACATCAGTTTCTGAATTTTCCTCTAAATCTCTTAAATATAACTTGTTTCTCCTTTCCAAAAAAAAAACAACATGTGATATTTGTGGCTGGTTTTTGGTATATGGTGTGTTGGAAGTTTTTTATATTGGGATACATGATATTATTGGAATATAAATTATAATTTAGTATTACTCTAACTATATGATGTTTTTTATACACATTTATCTTTAATATTTGGGGATGGTGAGTGTGTCTATATGTGAGACTTCTATATGTAGTGATTAAATTTACTATTTTGTTTGTATTGATGTGATATTCTGGTCAGATTTATGTTGTGGAATTGGATAATATGATATTTAAATTTATTTTGACATTATCTATGAGTAAAATTCAGTCATTACACATGGGATTAGAGACCTTGTGATATATGATAATGATCGTATCAGACTAGTTTTTCATGGAATGTTTTTTATTAGGGTTTGGTTTTCCATTTATTTTTTGGAATTTTTATTAATTTGTTTATATAATAATACATATTGATAAATTATATGCTTACAAAACAATGGGATGTGGATATATATATATGTATATGTGTGTGTGTGTGTGTGTTTCTACCTCATGCTGAACATCATGATGTGTCTGTGTTTTTGTTTTTATATTAAACAAATCATTTGGATGCAAAAGTGCATCGTTTCACACTTCCCATTAGTCAATGGGATATGTAGATGTTGTAATATGACCTATACAGTTTCTTTGGGATATGCCTGGGGGATTATTAGAAAATAACTAGTGGGATAATCATGGACCGTTTTTTGTACATTTCTATTATATTTTATATAGAATATCGATATAGTATTTGGATGAATTAGGTAGGTCTGGTTTTCAAGAGACTTTGTTGGAGAACATTTGTCTAGAATAATTATTATATATAAATTTATTTACTTCAAATTGATTATTTTAAAATTATTAAATAATTAATCATATTATATGTGCCCGTTTGTGTGGTATTTCATAGTTTACTCCCATACCATAAATGGGTACGTCATTTTAATTTTAGAAGTCAATAGTATGATTCCATATAATGTGATGGGTTATGAGAAAGTTACTAGAGTAGCTGTTGGTGGACTGTAAAAATGGTTATATATAAACATACATTTCATTCATTTGTAGTTAGAGAAAACTTATTATTTTTATATTTCATTCCATTTGATCAATGATCCTTTATTTGTGGGGATCGTTAATATTTATGTATGTAATTTTGTGATATATTTTATCATGTTATAACTTGTTATGGTGATATTTCCTAATGTATATCATTGTTTTTTCATAACATTATTATTTCAAATAACATTTTTAATGTTTACTTATATTCTCTACTATGATGTACATCTATTAAGGAGGGCTTAGAATCCCCCATAGAGTTTCATATTCTGTCGGTGGTAATTTGATTCCACATTAATAATGGATGTCATGGAATAGTTCATTTGATTACCTTAGAAAAATATATTTGATTAAATATAGGGAATACTAGTAATCATAATAAATTAAGGATATTACAAAAAAACAATTAAATAGAACAAAAATGGTTTCCTGTAGTTTAGTATATATCAAAACATGAATGTGTGTGGCAGTTTTTAGACTCAGAGTTATTATTATAGTATATCATCAATCACAGATATTGATCTAATGATATTAAATGTGAAACAATATTCCCAGTGAATTTAAGGGTATATTGGGTTTTTCATTAATGATATTTCATTGATACATTTGTCAACAAAGGATTCATTCCATTTGGTATATGGAAAATGATTTGTTTTACATGTTAATTATTATACTGTTGTTTAACTAAATTTTGCAAAATTATATTCTCTATAAAATTTCATTTATTGATGTTATATAAAATAAATCATACTTATATGTTGATAAAATAATAATTTAACATCAATGATAAGATATCGAGGAAAATATATTACATTATAAAAAACAAATTCATATGTGTTTGCATTCATAGTGATATTAACTATTTCTGTTACATCCCATGTAAGTATAGAATAATAAATATTAATAATTATTAATATTTTAAAATTAAATATTATTTTTACTTTAAAGGGGTGTCTATGTTCTATAGCTTACACGATACGGAACAATGGGTTTTTTGAAATCTTACATTGTGCAAAAATAATAAAATTATATTATTTTAAACTATGTTAACACATAGCTGTTGTACTGAATGGAATGAATATAACCAACTAAGATATTATTATACATGTTTTTTAAATGTTTTTACATTTATACAATAAATTTTTGAGGCTTAAAATGTGAATTAATCTAAATTTAAGCGTAAATACTATAATATTCTTTTAATGGTCAATTTTCCACCTATTAATGGTGAACCGTCATTAAATCTAGTTTTGGACACCTTTATATCTTTTTTTTGACAAAATAAAATTCTTCTTTCAATATCAGGACATCAAAATTCAATTTGAGTAAATGTTTGGAATTTTTCTGATAAAATTCATTTTTTGATGAATAGTGGAAATTACTGTATTTTAATTCAAAACAATCTTTTTATCTAATTTATATAAATGTTTAGATTATGTTTTTATTATGATTTATTGTAAAATTAAATTTTATATTTTCCATTTAATCCAATGTTGGTCATTGAAATTAATTTCACTTTGAAATTGGACATTAAAAAGGGTCAATCTTTTGATAGTTAATATTTCTTAAAAACATGCTTTTTGATTTGACAAAGTGAATTAATTTTTAATTAATTATTCCAACATCTATGTTTTGAATTTTTTAATATAGACCTAATTTTTTAATTCTGATTATCAAATATAGATTAGGATTATTTTTTGGTAGTTTTCTAAAAATCATCAATTTTTGATGAATAGTGAAACCACAAACTTTTAGTTAGAAACTGAATTTTTCATTTAAATGAAATTTTATAACATCTGTGAATAAAATTTAAAAAATATGATAGACATGGTTGTTATTATTAAGTAAAATTTTGTTCAATAAGTGGAAAATAATTTTTGGGGAATCGTAACTGTTGACTATTATTTATCGCTGTTAAGGGTAAATATGGAAAGTTAAGATAAAAAGAATATCATAACAATAAAAAATTACATTAAAAATTTTCCTAACCTAATTGGATGAGCCATTTCTGACCATAGGAATCATTGGGTCTATTTTGGGACTCCATGGAGCCCCTTAAGAGTGATAATGAGACTTTATATTAATTAATTTAAAGTAATGGACATAACGATATAATCATATATCTTTAAGTAAATTAATTTCTACATAGGGATATATAAGTTTTCTCTTGGACTAAAAATATTATTTGAAATTTTAAAATTATTTTCTACATCATGGTATTTATTTATTATTTTTAGTCATCAAATAAATAAAATTATTTATGACACAATAATGATCAAGTGTTTACCTCATTAATAAATAATTTAAATAAATAATATTATAATGATTAAAATAATATACAAAACATATCCAATTCTTATTGAATGTTTTTATTTCCTCCATTATTCATCATATTTTAGACATTATTATGTTTTTCACCATTATAAACGAAAAACAATTATATAATAAAACCATATTTTCACACATTCCTAAAGAGCCCCTCCCCCCTTATAAAAAGACCTCACCTCCAACCCATTCCTCACACCACTAAATCCCCATGGATCATCCAAATACATCCAAAATAATCTCTCAAGATACCCTCTTCCACCTAGAAGTATTATTTTAGGTAGAAGGCAATTCAATAAGTCCTTTTGGTTCAAACCAAATGGAGTTACACAAATTAAATGTAAAAGTTTCTCTAAAATTGTTTTTTAATTTCACTTATCATACCCCTAAAATAGTTTCATTATTTTCTTTTATTACAACACCAATATCCTAATTATTCTATTATGTTTTTATGATATTTATTTCAACTACACATTCACAAATCTCCATATAATGGGTAAAGAATATACAGTTTATGTGGATGGAAACGTATCTCCTCATGAAACGATGATAGTTAAATTATCTACTAATGCCTCTGATGGAGGAAATTAAGATGGATCTGTATTTATATATGATATATATTAAGTTTATATTTTGATTATTCATCTTTACTTTCTATTTATATCATACCTTAATGGTTTCAATTATAGGTTAACACGGGAATTTCATTTGAGGATGTGCAGACTACCGCCCCTCAATGATATATGAATTGTTAATGCCATATGTGGGATGCATAATGGATGGAGTTTATGATATTATATATTATATTTTAATGGAATTTTAATATACCTATGTATCATTATGTTTTAATTCCATTAAAATAATAAATAGAAATGAACGCATCATTCATGCGTACGTACGACTTACTGTCTCCATGTATGATGCATTTCATTTCTTACCTCCATATATTATGTATTATTATAAATGAATGGATATACTATATATATGATATATATGATATCTAAATCATGAATATAATTCTGGATATAATGAACTTTGGAAAACATTAACAACATGTAATTATACGAAGTCCATTTTTGACTCAAGTACCAAATATCGACAAAACAACCATTAACAACATAATTGATTAAATAATGTATATGAAATGGTAATAAGTGATATAAAAATAATTATAAACTTGAAAATGTATCTTATTGAAAAGGAAATTAACTTTAGTTTATTAGTCAGGAGATTAAATAACGAACGGGTCAAGTCGGACACGGGGAAAGGGGCATCGTTTCAAACTCCTTTCATTGAGGCATATTTTGTTTTATACATGACATTATTTTATATGGTGTATAAACCCATTTGATAATTAATTTTATTCAAATGATATATTTTCTCTACTAAGAATTCTACTAAATACAAAAATATTGTTTCTTTTTACATATGTAGTGACAACGACCTTTCCGCCGCATCGAGCATTCTTTGATCATTGGATTCCTTAACAAGACATAATTATTTTTATGGAATGTAAATACCAGTTATAAGTTTTTACAAATAATGATATTGAAAATGTTTTTGATAAGGAATTGATTATTTCAGTATATTTAAATTATAAATTTTTATTGAAATGGGGAAATTTTATAATTCTTTTTTGGTTGTTTTATGTGTTACGAATATGTTATGGTTCTAGGGTATTTTCACATATATGTGTTGTACCTTGATAATACAAAGGAAGGTGAGACATATATAGATCTCCAATGCACTTTTTAATGTGACAGAGGTAAACGTGAATAATTCTCCTAAGAGATTTATGTAATATACTATGATGGGTATTCCAAATGTAACTCCCTACATAGTTGTGATATCTACAATGTATGTATGATATGGATGCCACTTGTAACCTTTATTATTTATGGTTTCTATGTCTTATTCATAAATCTTATCATTTCATGTGTTATTATAAATAGCTTATGTTATGTATGCAATGATGAACTACTGTTTTCTTTCTTTGATTTATAACCCTTACTGAGATTTTAATGCTCATCCCAAGTGAAGAAAAGTTTTTCATTGGATAGAAATTTTAATAGGGTCATGGATGGGATCAAGGAAAGGTCAGGATATTTAAATCATGGTAATATACATTAATGTTATTTTAAGATTATTTATATTATGAAAAAATGGACACTATGTAGAAGGTCCAACGTGGTAATTTTTAAGATGTGGTGTAATATTAATTTCCAAATTCTTAAAAGCACTAAACCTAAAAACATCCTCAACATGAATTATTCTTTTAATTCATGATTATGTAATGATGAAGGTCAGTTCCTTATAGTAGGTATCATCTGGAGGTTTAGATAACTTTAAGAGTAAGGGTATTGTTAAATTAATGCCCATAAATTAATTTATTTTATGATTGAAGTGATATTACATTTACAGATTATCATGTTGCATTGCCTATGATATCTATGTGTTCAGAATGATTTTCTACAGATGAAACATGGAAACTACATTGGGATGACATCCGGAGGAAGAGAACCCTTCAAATCAGCAACCTGAGATGGTCAGAATCAGATTGAACAGTTTGTTGCAGTGATGGAACAATTGGCTTATGAAATAAATAGTGGTTGTATCCATGCACGAGATCATCCTGGACAACCTTAAAGGAACATGTCAGTAGGGGAGAATTTCATGATGCAATGTCCCCCTTCATTCAGAAGATAATCTGACCCTGTTCTAGTTGAAGGGTGAATTAAAGAACTGATGAAATGTGTTGATGTCATGGGGTGTTCAGAATATCCAAAGGCTAGTCTTGATGTTTACCGTTTTGAAGGTGAAGCTGATCATTGGTGGAAAATGATGAAACATATCTATGATAGAGAGGACCTTGATGCTCTAGATAGGGATGAATTCGAAGGTATTTTTCATGAGAAATATTTTTTTATGGTGGTTCACCTTAGGATGGAAAACCAAATCCTGGAATTTTTCCAGGAGAATGACTATGTGGCTACTTATGAAGCAAAATTCACTACACTATCAAGGTATGCTTTGAATTTAATATTAGATCTAGCAATTAAAATCATCCATTTTTTACTCAGGAATAAATCTGAAGTATCAAAATTGATTTAGCTTCTTGTGAGTACAGAAGATATGAAAAATGGGTTCGATGTGTGGAGAATGTGGAAATGGAGTTTTCTGATGGTCTAGTATTCATTGAAAACCAAAAGAATAAGTGGTTGAGGTGGCATATGAAAGGGATGAACACTCAAAAAATTATGATGGTAAGAAACATATGTTTATAGTTTGAGAGAATTGTGATAAAAATCATGGTGGGAAATATCTTTTGAATTTTGTTATGTTCTACTGATGTCAAAAAATGGGACATAAAGTTCATAATTTCACTAAAAATGGACAAAATAATGGTACGACAAAATATGATTTACAATTAGTAAAATATATTAAGTGCAATAAAATGGGTCATTTGGAAAATTAGTGTCTAATGAAGAATTCAAAAGAGGTAACACAACTAGACTACAAGAAGAAAGGGGTTGTGATTCCTATTCAACTACTTCAAAAAGATGTTGGTCTATCAAATGATGTAGTATCACCTCCAGGGAGCATAGTATTTTTCGAAGATTGGTTTGAGTTTGGGGCACTATCAGTTAGAAGTAAATGAAGAAAACATTCTGAAGACCACGTTTTGTACTAGATATGGCCATTATGAATTTGTAGTTATGTATTTTGGTTTAACCAATGCACCTACTACATTCATGGATCATATGTATATAATTTTTCCTGAGATATTGGATAAGTTTTTGGATGTGTTCAATGATGAAATTTTGGTTTATTATAAAGTTAAAGAGGAGTATGAAAGTCATAAATGGGTTGTCTTGCAATCTTAAATCAAACGAAACTATATTAGAAATTCAAAAAGTGTGAGTTTTGGATATACAAAATTCATTCCATGGTCATATTGTTTTAAAAAATTTCATATCATTTGATCTTACTGAAACAAAAGTTATTGAGTAATGGCCGAGACCCACAAATATAACTGAGATTCGTAGTTTTCTTGGGTTTGGAAGGTTATTACCTGTGGTTTTTTAAAAATATTTCACGGTTATCTTGTCCATTGACTAAGTTAACTTGAAAAGATGTTATGTTCATTTGGTCAAAATAATGTGATGATGGTTTTCAATAATTGAAAAGAATATTGGTTAATGCACCAGTTTTGGCACTGCCTTCCAGAAATGTTGAGTTTGTTTTCAACATCGATGCTTCATTGAAATCACCTGGCTTTCTCCATATGTAGAATTATCAGGTGATTTCATATGCTTCACATCATTTGAAACCTCTTGAGTTAAAGTACCCTTCACGTGATTTTAAATTAGCATCTATTGTTTTGGATTCAGAAATTTGGATGAATCATTTCTATGAAGTAAAATGAGAAATATAGAAAGACCACCAATGTTTAAAATATAAATTCACTTAGAATGAATTGATCATGAGACATATGATATGGTTGGAATTAATCAAGGATTATGATTCCATGATCCAATACCATCCAGGAAAAGAAAATTATATGGTTGATGCTTTGATTCAAAAAGGAAATGCTTCATTTTCCATGATACATTTGGAATGATATCCATTGGTTTTTTATTTGATGAACATGGGAATAAATGTTGTTGGTGAACGAAATGCTTCAATTTTGTTTCTAGTGTCATTATAATCATGTCTATCATACGTAATAAAGCATGTTTAAAATGAAGAACTTGAGTTTCAGAAAAAGGTATAGTTGGTTCAGAAGTGTGTGTTTCTTGAATTTAATGTTGATAATGATTGTTTTTTTGAAGATTGGAAATATATTATCTGTGCATTGAGATTCAAAATTGAAGAATGAGTTGTTATGTAAAGATCATAGTTCAGTGTTTTCATTTAATCATACCAGTACTAAGATGTACAAATATCATTTGGATTATTTCTAGTGGGATGGAATTAAAAGTGATATTGCTAATTTTACAATGAAGTGTTTGAATTTTCAACAGGTTAAAGAAGAGAAATAGTTACTGAAAGGGATTATTTATTCTTTACCAGTGCAATATTAGAAAATGGAAAATATATACATGAACAACATTGTGGGATTACTGAGGACATCATGACCTAATAATGCAATATGGGTTACTATGGATTAGTTGACAAAATCTGCTCTTTTCCTACCTATTCGAGATACTTTGTTTCAAGATCAACATACTTGGTTGTATGATAATAAGATATTCAGGTTGCATGGAGTACCCCACTCCATTTTATCTGATCATGATCCAAGGTTTACTTCTAACTTTATGAATGGACTTCAAAAGTTGATGTGTAAAGAATTACCTTTTAGTGCAACTTTTCATCCACAATCAGATGGGCAGTTAGAATGAATAATCAGAACACAGAGGATATGCTAAATTATTGTTCAATGGATTACAAGGGATGTTCGGACAAACATATTTTAGGGTTTAATTTTCCTTATAATATCAGTTTTCATTACAGTATACAAATGGATCTATTTGAGGCATTATATGGAAAACATTGTAAAACTCTAGATTTTTAGGATGAAGCATATGGAAGGATGTTCATGGGACAAGAATTAGTAGAAGAGATTTTAGAAAACATTCGGTTGATTTAGAAGAATTTCAGAAAAACATAGAGGAGGAAGAAAAGTTATGCGTATAAATAGAGGAATGGTATTTCTTTTGGGGTAGGTGATCATGTCTTTCTCAATTTTTCTCAATGGAAAAGTTTGATGCATTTTGGTAAGAAGGGAATATTGAGTCCAAGGTTCATTCGGCCTTATGAATCATAGAAAATGTTGGACCAGTAGGATACCGAGTGGATTTATATCCATGTTTATCCCATGCACCCAATGTTTTTCATGCTGCAATGTTGAGAAAGTAGAAGTCAGATCCAACTCATGGTGAATGTCCATAAGTAGTATAATTGGAAGATAATCTCTCTTTTGAGGAACAAAAATTATAGATTCTCGATTGTATAGAGAAAGTGTTGTGAAAAAAAGAGTTTCAGTTGGTAATGGTTTTGTTGGAAGACCATATGGGTGATGTGGCAATTTGGGAATCTGAAAATTCGATGAGGGATAACTATCCCAACTTATTTGATAAGTGATTTAAAATTGTAAGGACGTAATTTCCAAAAAGGGGTAAGGATGTAATATCCCATATAAATAAATAATAATAAATTTTTATTATTATAAATATTTGTGAATTAAATAATAATTTTTCTTTTAATGGGATACTATGTTCGATGGCTTACCCGACACAAAACAACGGGCTTCTTCGAAATCTTAAATTGCACACTAATAATATAATAATATTATTTTAAATGAATTTAACATTTTTTTATTAATTGGAATAAATGAATAGCTTGAACAAAAATATTATTATACAGGTTTGTTAAATGTTTTTACATTTATCCAATAAATATTAGAGTCTTAAAATGTAAATTAATACAATTTTAAGCATAAATACACAAATATTCATTAAAAGATCGATTTACAGCCTTTTAATGGTGAAACCACTTAAAATCTATTTTTGGTACCTTTTATATGTTTTTTTGACGGAATATAATTATTCTATAGAATCGGGACATCAAAATTCACTTTGGGTAAAATTTTGGTATTTTTCTAATAAAATTTAGTTTTTGATGAATAGTTGAAGGTACTTTATTTTAATTCAAAAAAACCTTTTTATATAATTTATTTATATGGTTAGATTATATATATAATTGGTTTAAAAGTTTAATTATATTATATTTTTTACAATTTAATCCAATGATGGTCATTGGAAATAATTACAATTTGAAATTGTAAATAAACAACTCTCAATCTTTGGACAGTTAATATTTCATAAAAACAAGATTTTTTTGATTATGGGAATTAATATTAAATTTATTATTCCAACTTCTATGTTTTTAATTTAGTAATATATATAACACTTTTGAATTCGGAATATCAAATAGACCTTAGGTTGAATTTTTGGGGGTTTTCTGAAAAACATGATTTTTTGATGAATAATGAAATCACTAAGTAGTAGTTAAAACTGGCGTTTTCATTTAGAGAACTTTTTACCACATCTGTGAATAAAATTATTAAAATATAACATAAATAGTTGTTATTAGTAGGTATAATTTTGTTCAATAAGATTAAAATAATTTTTGGTAAATAGATAATTTTGAATTTTATTTACCACAGTTAAGGGTAAATATGTAAATTCCAGGTAAATAGAATAACATAAAAATATGAATTTACCTAAAAACAAATCCTAAACTTATCTGATGAGTCATGGACGACCATATCTATCCTTGGGACTATTTTGGGACCCCATGGAGCCAATTATGAGTGATAATGGCACATTATATTAATTACTATAAAGTAAAGACCAAAATGACATAAACAAGTATCTTTTAGTAAATTAATTTTTACATGGGGTTATATAAGTTATCTCTTAGAGCATAAATATTATATATAATAATAAAACAATTTCCTACATCATGGTATTATTTTTAATAGTTTTTAGACATCATATAAATAAAATTATTTACGACACAATAATGATGTAGTGTTTATCTCATTAAAAAATGATTTATATAAATAATATTAGAAAAAATACAATATGATCCACAACCTGTCCAATTATTGTGGGTTTATTTTATTTAGACCATGAGTCATCTTATATTCAACTTTAATAAGTTTTGGACCTTTAAAAGAAGATAATAGTTTAATAATAAAATAATATTTTCCAACATTCCTAAAGATCCCCTCCCCCTATTTATAAAAATCTTTCACATCTATCCAATTTCTCACACCTCTCATGCCCCTTGGCTCATCCAAACCATCCAAAAATAATCTCTCAAGATTCCTCCCTTAAACCTATAAGCCTTAACTTTGGAATAAGGTACATCAAGAAGTCGTTTTGGTTAAAACCAAAGGGAGTTACCCGAATTAAAAGTAACGGTATCTCTTAAATTCATTTTCTTTATATTAATTGTCCTACCCATAAACCCTTTTTATTATTTTATTTTATAACAAAAACAGTATTCACAATATACTAGGATGTAGTTATGATATTTATTCGAACTACACATTCACAAACATATATCTAATGGGTAAATAACATTCTATTTCTGTGGTTGGAAAACTAAAGCATCACGAATTGATGATTATTCTAGTTTCTCTTATCTCCTATCATGGTGTCCATTAAGACGAAACTGTATCTATATATGATATATAATATGTTAATGTTTTATTTATGATTCTTAATTTTCCATTTATATAGTACCATTATAGTTTCCATTGAGGGTAATCATGATAATTTCATTTGAGGAAGAGTAGGCTACCACCCTCTCAAAGTGATACGACTTGTTAATGGCATATGAGGGACATATAAGGGATGGAGTTAGTGATATTATATATTATTTAATACTATAATTATATTATACCTTTGTATCATTATTTTTTAATTCCATTAAAATAATAAATATAAATGAATGTTGCGTTCATGTGTATGTACAACTTACTGTCTCCATGAACGATGCATTTCATTTCATACCTCCAAATGTTATGTACTATTATAAATAAATGTATGTACTGGATATATAAGATATCTATGATATCTAAATCATGTATATCATTCTTTATATAATGATCTTTTTACCACTTGAACAACATGTAGTTATAAGAAGACTATTGTTTACTCAAGAAGAAAATATCTACAAAACAACTGTTATTAATGTAAATGATTACATAATTATTTTAACATTGTAAAAGGGATATAAAGAAATAATAAACATGAAAATGGATCTTATGAATGTATAAATTAACATTATTTTATTTTTCGGAAGATTAAAGAATGAACGGGTCATGTCAGACACATGGTAAGGGACTTCGTCTCAATCTCCTTTTATTGAGACATATTTTGTTTTATAAATGAAATTCTTTGATACAATGTATAAACCCATATGAAATTTATGTTTATTCAAAAGGAATATTTTCCCTACTGAGAATATTACTAACTGTATAAAATAATGTTTATTTTAACATAAGCCGTGACAAAGTCCATTGCGCCACAACGAGTATTATTTTATCTTTGGCTTCCTAAACAAGCCATAATGTTTTTAAAAGGAAACTAAATACCATTTACTCTTTTTTATCTGTATTGGTATTAAAAATGGATTGGATAATGGACTGATTATTTCAATATATTTAAATGATATATTGTGATTGAAATGTGGAAATAATATATTTTCTTCTATCTGTTTTATGTGTTATGAATATGTCATGGTTCTTAGTCATTGTTATTTATACAGGTGGTTCCGTGTTAAACCATTGGTGGGTGAACTCGAGATTTCTCTCTAATGAATTGGGTAACATGATAGAGGTATACATGAATGTTTTTTCAAATAGATTCACGGAATATATTATGATGATTTTTCCAAATGTATCTCCCTACATAGTTTTGATAACTACAATGTAAGTATGATATGAATTCCACATATTACTTTTATGATTTATGTTTTCTATGTGTTTTTCATCAATATTATTATTTAATTAATTATTTTAATGAGCTTATGTTATATATGCCATGATTATCTAATTTTTACTTTCTTTGTTTTATAACCCTTACTATGCTTTTTATCCTCATTCCATGTTTTTGAAATGTTTTTTACAACACTTAATGATGAATAGGGTCAATGATGGGATCATCGAAAAGTCATGCTATCTAAAATATGGGACTAGACCTGACTCTTTTTATGAGTTTTTATTTAATATAAAAATGGAAACTTATTAGAAGTGTCCACTTTGTAATTTTTTCATTTGATTTAATAGTTATGACATAATTTTCTAAAACAAAAAGGCTGAAAAGATCCTCAACGTGAATTACTCTTTTAAATCAGGATTATGTAATGTTTAAGGCCGCATTCTTATAGTTGGTATCAGAGGGAGGTTTAGATAACATTAGTAGCTTGGTTATTTTTAAATTATTTCTCATAAATTAATTTATTGTATGATTTAAGTGATATAGGAGTTTCATAATACCATGATTCTTCGCCTAATTTATATTTTTGTTCAGAATGGTTTTATATAGAGGAAACATGGAAGATATGTTGGGATGACATTAGGGTTAATACAACCTTCCAAATCAACAAACTGAGATGGTCGGCATCAGAACTGAATAGTTTGTTGTAGTGGTGGCACAATTGACTCAGGCTATAAATGGTTGTGGTATCCTTGTAAAAGATCTGCCAGATCAACCAAAAAGGAAAAAGTAAGTAGTGGATCATTTCATGAGGCAACATCCCCAATCATTCATAGGATCATATGACACTGTGCTAGATGAATGGTGGATTAGAGAACTGGAAAATCATTTTGATGTCTTGGGGTGTTCTGAGCAACAAAAGGATAATCTCACTATTTACTATTTTGAAGGTGAATCTGATTAGTGGTGGTTGGCGGTGAAAATTATCAGGCATAATAATGATATTTATTCTATTTATTGGGATGAATTTAATGGTATATTTATTTACAAATATTTTCCCATGGTGGTTTGTCTTAGGATGGAAAAATAATTCATGGAATTGAGGCATGAGGATGAATCAATGGCTGCTTTTCAAGAAAACTTCACTCGACTGAAAAGGTATGATCCAAATTTCATAAGATATCCTGATACATAAATATACCATTTTGACTAAGTATTTAAGCCAATGTATATAACGGCTTTAGCTTCACGTGAGTTCTCTGTTATGATAAAATTGTTTGATGTGCGGAGAAGGTAGAAATGGATTTTTCAGATAACAATGTTTTCTTTAAAAAAAAATAGAATATGTGGTAGATAAGGGAGACAAAAGTTAAGAACAATTCAATAATGTATGATGGTAAGAAACAAAAGATTTCAGTTTGTGAAAATTGTGGTAAAAACCAAGTTTGGGATTGTCTTTTGAATTTTGGTATGTGCTATTGATGTGGTAAAATGGGACATAATGCTCATAATTTCACTGAAAAAGAGAAGGGTAACTGTAAGACAAAATCTGATATACAATCAGTAAATGAATTTAAGTGAAATAAAATTTGTCATTAAGATAATGAGTGTCTAATGAATAACTCAATTGAGTTAAAGCAACTAAACTATATGTAGAAAGGGGTGGTAAAGTCCTTTGTAACTACTTCAACCGATTTTGGGACATCAAATTATGTAGTTTCACCTACAGGGAGTTCAATATTTTTTTGAAGATTTATTTGAGTTCGGGGTATCAATTGTTGAATGTAAAGAAAGAAGACATCCTGAAGACCATGTTTCATACAATATATGGAAATTATCAATTTTTAGTTATGCCTTTTGGTTTAACCAACGATCCTACTATATTCAAGGATCATATGAATAGAACATTACATGGGATCTTGGATATGTTTTCGGTTGTGTCCATTGATGATATTTTGGTTTATTCTAAAATTAAATAAAGGAATGAATTTCATTTATGGGTTGTTTTTATAACCTTAAAATAAAAGAAACTATTTTTGAAATTCATCATGGGTGAGTTTTGGTTACATCAAATTTATTTCCTTTGTCACATTGTTTAAAAAAATGTCATAATTGTTGATCCTTCGAAAATATATGTTGTTTAAGAATGGACATGACCCACAAATATAACCATGATCCATAGTTTTATTGGTTTTTCAGGTTATTACTTGAGGTTTTTGGAAAATATGGCACAGTTATCTAGTAAACTGATTAAGTTAACATAAAAGGTGTTAAGTTAGTTTAGATGACAGAATGTGAGGATTGTTTTCAAATATTTAAATGATGATTGTGGATTCATCCATATTTGGCACTACCTACCCAAAATGGTGAGTTTTTCATCTACAGTGACGCTTCATTGAAATTAATTGGTTGTTTCCTTATGCAGAATGATAAGGTAATTGCTTATGCTTCACGTCAGTTGATTCATCATGAGTTAAATTACACTACACATTATTTGGAATTGGCTACTATTTTTTCATTAAAAATGTTGTGGCATCATTTGTATGGTGTAAAATTTGAAAAATATACTAACCACCAAATTTTAATTTATATATTCACTCATAATGTATTGAACAGGTGACTGATTATTTGGATGGATTTAATCAAGCATTATGATTGAACGATCTATTAACATCCATGAAAAGAAAATAAACAGAATAATGCTTTGAGTCAATAAAGTAATGCTTCAATTTCCATGATAAGTTTGGAACAAGATACTTTGGTTTTTTATTTTATTATCTTTGTAATATAAGATGTTGGTGTAGGAGATTTTTCTATTTTTTTCAAGTGTTAGTGACATCACCACTGTCAGATAGAATAATGCCAGTGCAGAAAAATGACAATGCAATGCTGAAAAAGTTAGAGTTGGTTCATAAGGGCATGTTGCCATAATTTAGTGTTGATAATGATTGTGGTTTGAGGTTTGGAATGATTTTATGTTTTCCTTTTAATTCACAGTAGAAGAATGAGTTGTTATGTGAATCTCATGGTTCCCCGTTTTCAATTCATCATGGAAGTACTAAGATGTATGAATATCATACTGAGTATTACTAGTGGGAAGGAATGAAACCAGATATTGATGATTTTACAGTGAAGTGTTTGACTTTTCAGAATGATCAGATGATTTAGTTTTTACCAAGGCCAGAGCGGAAGTGGGAAAATATATCAATGGAATTAATTGTGAGATTACAAGAGACATCACTAAATAATAATGAAAGATGGTTTGTTGTCAATCAGTTGATTAAATATTCTATTTTCCTTCCTATTCAAGATACTTTGTCTCTAGATTGACATTATAGGTTGTATTATAAAGAGATAGTTAGGTTGAATAGAGTTCCCCTCTCTATTGTATCTGATCATGATCCTATATTTACTTCTATATTATGGGATGGACTATATAAGTCATTGGGTAAAAAAAATAAAATTAGTACAACATTTCATCGGCAATCAGATAGGCAGTCAAAATGAAAAATTTATACCTTAGAGGATATGCTACGTTCTTGTTCACTAGATTACTGGGGAATTTGGGACCTTGAAATTTCATTGGTTGAATTTTTTATAATAATAATTTTCATTCCTATATATAGATGGTTCAATTTGATACATTATATGGAAAGCGTTGTCGAACTCAAAATTTTTGGGATTAAGTATTTGAAAAGAAGTAGATGGGACCAAAATTAGTAGAAGCGATGGTGTGTAATGATCAGTTGATTTAGAATAATATGAGAACACCTCAAAGTAGGAATAAAATGTTATCAGATAACTGAATGAATGATATTTCTTTTAATGTATGTAATCATGTATTTATCTACGTTAATAAATGGAAATGTTTGATGTGTTTTGGTAAGAAGGGAATGTTGAGTCCAAGGATAATTAGGCCATATGGAATCATGGAGAATGTTGGATATCTTGCATACATAGTGTCTTTACCAACATGTTTGTCCTAGTTACACAATCTTTTTCATATTTCAATGATGAGAATGTATATGTCAGATCCATCTCATGATTTAAGACTATAGGTAGTTCAGTTGGAAGAGAATATATCTTATAAGGATCAATCGGTCTAGATTCTTGATAGTAGAGAGAATGTGTTGCAGAATAAGGTGATTCTCCTGGTAATGGTTTTTTGTAAAAACTATATGGTTGAATTTGAAATGTGGGAAATAGAAAATACTATGATGGATAAATACCCCCCACTTATTTGATAACTGATTAAAAATTGCGAGGATGAAATTTCCAAAAGCGAGGAAAGATGTAACATACCATGTAAATAAATATTAATATATTTTCATAATTATGAATATTTATTAATTTAATGTTAATTTTTCCTTAAAGGGGTTTCTATGATCGATGGATTACCTGATACACAACAACGGGTTTCTTTGAAATCATTCATTATACAATAATAATATAAAAATAATATTTTTAATGTAGTTAACACCAAGGTGTTTGTATTATAAGGAATAAATAAAAATAACTACAATATGAGTATATATGTTTTTTAAATGTTTTTACATTTATCAAATAAATTTTAGAGGCTTAAAATGTGAATTAATATAATATTAATCATAAATACTCTAATATTCTTTAAAATGTCAAGTTGATTCCTTTTAATGGTGAACCCTTTTTAATTATGTTTTTGGTCACTTTTATATGTTTTTTTTGTCAAAAGAACATTTTTCTTCAGAATAGGGACAACAATATTCACATTGGTTAATGTTTTGGTATTTTTCTTATAAGATTCAATTTTGGATGATGGAAAAATAACACCTCACAAATTGAAGATTGTTTAATTTTTTACTACCACCTCTCATGGTGTTAATTAAGTTGGAACTATATTTATATATGATATATATTAAGTTTATGTCTTCATTATGCTTCGTTATTTTCCATTTATTGTATATCATTACGGGTTCGATTATGGGAAAACTCGATAACATCATTTGAGGAAGTGCGGACTACCGCCCATCAAGGTGATATGACACATTAATGCCATATGTTGGATGCATAAAGGATAGATTTAATGATATTATATGTGATATTATAGTGTAATTATAATTTAACTATATATCATTATGTTTTAATTCCATTTAAATATGAAATATAAATGAAAGTATCGTTCATGGGTATGTACGACATTGTGTCTACATGAACGATGATTTTAATTTATTACCTCCAAATGTTAAGTACTATTTTAAATACATGCACATTCAAGATAATATATATATATATATGATATATAAATCCTAAATTTCATTCTATATATAAAGAACTTTTCACCACATGAACTACATGTAATTATAAGAAGTCCACTTTTGATTCAAGTACCAAATATCGACAAAACGACTGTTATGAACATTAATGATTAAAAAGTATTTATAAAATGGTAATAAATGATATAAAATGTATAATAAACTTGAAAAATGATCTTATGCAAGAATATTTTAACATTAGATAATAATTCATGAGATTAAAGAATGAACGTGTCACATCAGACATGAGGAAAGGAACTTCGTTTCAATCTCCATTCATTTTGGAATATTTTGTTTTATACATGAAATTCATTTATACATTGTATAACCCCATTTGAATTTTATTTTTATTAAAAAGGAATAATTAATCTACTATGAATTTTACTAAATGACAAGAATAATGCTTCTCTTTACGTACGAAGTGACAACGACAATCCCTCCACTGCATGTATTATTTGACCTTTGGATTACTTAAAAAGTCATAATTTTTTTAATGAATTGTAAATTCAATTTACTATTTTATATGTATATTTGTATTTAAAATGGATTTCATAATGGGTTTATTATTTCAATATGTTTATGTGATATATTTTTATTGAAATTTGTAAATGTTATCTTTCCTTATGTTTGTTTTATGTGTTATGAATATATAATTGTACTTGAGCATTGTAATGTATATGGGTGGTTCAGTGATAATCATTAGGTGGGTGAGCCCGAGATAGCTCTCCAATTAATTTGGTAACATGATAGAGGTTAATATGAATGTTCCTCTTAATAGATTTAGGGAATATTATGTGGTGAGAATTCCACATGTGACTCCATATGTAGCATGTATATCTACTATGTATGTATGATATAGATGCCACATGATAACTTTGTGAATTATGTTTTCTATTTGTTATTCATAAATATTATGACTCATTGAGGTAATTTATAGATCTTATGTTATGGATGCAATAATGTACTAATGTTTTCTTCTTTGTTTTATAACTGTTAGTGAGCTTGATATCCTCATCACATGTTTTGAATTGTTTTTCACTAGACGTAAAGATTAATATGTACTACGATGAGATCAAGGAAAATTATTTCTATCTAAAACAAGGGACTAGACATGACCCATTTTTTATTTATTTCTATGATCTAAAATATGGAAACTGAGTATAAGTGTCTACCTTATAATTTTTGATATGTGATGTAATTGTTATGGCCTAATTCTCTAAAACTGTAATCCTAAAAAGATCCTCATCTTTAAGTATTCTTTTAATTTAATATTATGTAATGTTTTTGGTCGGGTCCTTATAGTTGGTATTATAGGTTAGTTTATAAAACATTTAGAGTTAGGGTATTGTTAAAATATTTTCTATAAATTAATTTATGGTAAGATTTAAGTGATATAGAAATTACATATTACCATGTTTCTTCTCCTATGATATATCTATTTTTAGCATGGTTTTACACAATGGAAATAGGGAATCTTTGTTGGGATGAAATCAGGAGGAAGAAAACCTTCCAAATTAGTAACCAGAGATGGTCGAAATCAGAACAGAAACATTTTTTGTAGTGATGGAAAAATTGACTCAGGTTATAAATGGTTGTGGTGTCAATGCATGAGATCAACCAATACAACTACAATGGAACATGTCAATAGTGTAGCATTTCAAGAGGAAACTCCCCCATCATTCATAGGATCACCTGACCCTGTGCTATTTGAAGGGAGGATTATAGCACTGGAGAAAGTTTTTGATATCATGGGATGTTCAAAACATCAAAAGGTTAGTTGCATTGTTTACCATTTTGAAGTTGAATTTGATCAGTGGTGGTAAATGGAGAATAATATCAGGGATAATGAAGAGAATGATGCTTATGATTTGGATCATTTCAAAGATATGTTTCCTGAGAAATATTTTCCTAATGAATATTGTCTTAGTATGGAAAAATAATCATAGAATTGAGGTAGGAGGATGACTCATTGGCCGCTTATGAAGAAACATTCACTTGAATGGAAAGGTATGCTCCAAATTTCATATGAGATCATGATAGTAAAAGTAACCATTTTTACTCAGGATTGAAGCCAACGTTTCGAAGGGCATTAGATACTTGGGAGTTCAACTATTATGAAAATCATGTTTGATGTGTGGAGAATGTGGGAATTGATTTTTCCAATTATTAGATGTTTATTGAAAAACAACAAAATAATAGGTCGAGGTGGCAGACGAAAGGTATTAACTATTCAAAAAAGTCTAGTGGTATGAAATTTAAATTTATAGTTTGTGAAAATTGTCATAAAAATCATGTTGGGTATTGACTGTGTAATACTTGTAAGTGCTACTGATGTGGTAAAATGGGACATAAAGCTAATAATTGCATTGAAAAAGAGTATGATAATAGTAAGATAAAATCTGATTTTGAATTAGTAAATTTATTAATGTGCAATGAAATGGGTCATTATAAATGTTATTGTCTAATGAAGAAATCAATTGTTCGAAGGGAAAAAGACTATAAGGAAAATGTGGTGGTGAAGTTCTTTGAAACTACTTGAGCAGATGTTGGACCATCATATGAAATAGTATCAGATCTAAGAAGCTAAGTATTTTTCAATGATTGATATGAGGTCAGGGTACCATTAGTTGAATGTAAATAAAGAAGTGAATCTGAAGACCATGTTTCTTACTATATATGTCTATTATGAATTTCTAGTTATGAATTTTGGTTTAACCAATGCACTTGTAGTATTCATGGATCTTATGAATTGAATTTTCAATGAGTTCTTGGATAATTTTTTCTTGTGTTCATTGTTGTTATTTTTGTATATTCTAAAAGTATGTAGGGGCATAGAAGTTATTTAAGTATTTTCTTACAATCATTAAAAGAAAAGAAACTATTTGGGAAATTCTTTAGGTGTAATTGTTGGTTACAATTAATTATTTTTCTTGGACACATTATTTAAAAACAATTAATAAGAGTTGATCCTACTTAAAAAAAAGTTGTTAAAGAATATACATGACCCACAAATATAACTGAGATCCACAGTTTTCATATTTGGGCCTGTTATTACCGAATGGTTGTTCAAAATTTTGCACGGTTATCTAGTACACTAACTATGTTTACTCAAAAAGTTGTTATGTTCATTTGGGCAAAGGAATGTGATGGTTTTTTCCAAAATTGGAATGAAGATTGGCCAATGATATAGTTCTAGAACTACCTCCCAGAGATAGTGGGATTGTTATCTATAGTGATGCTTCATTAAATGTACCTGGTTGTGTCCTTATGCAGAATAATAATGTAATTATTTATGATTAATGTTAGTTAAAACCTCATGTATTAAATTACCCAACACATGATTTGGAATTTGATGTTGTTGTTTTTTCTAAAAACATATAGAGGCATCATTTTGATGGAGTAAAATTTGATATATATACTGACCACAATAGATTAATTTATATATTCACTCAACTGGAATTGAACTTGAGACAGAGGAGATGGCTTGAATTAATCAAGGATTATGATTTCATGATCCATTACCATCTGGTTAATGAAAATAATGTGGCTAATTCTTTGAGTCGAAAAAGTAATGATTCATTTATCATGATGCATTTGGAACAAGATCCGTTGGTTTTTTATTTGAAGAACTTTGTAATAGAAGTTTTTGGTGTAGGAAATTCTGATGTTTTGTTTCAGGTGTATGTGAAATCATATTTATCGGAAATAATAAATCAAGTGAAGAAGGAAGATAATAAGTTATAGAAAAAGTTTGAGTTGGTTATGTTTCCTTAATATAACAATGATAATGATTGTGTTTTGAGGATTGGAAATAGATCATGGGTTCTTCTTGATTTGCTGTTGAAAAATGTGTAGTAATGTGAAGCTCATAGTTCCTCGTTTTCAGTTCATCCTGAAGTACAAAGATGAACATAGATCATCGAGAGTATTACTCATGGGATGGAATATAAAGAGATATTGTTGATTTTTCTGTGAAGTGTTTGACATGTCATCAGGTTAAAGTAGAGCATAAGTTACTGAAAGGGATGTTTATGTCTTTACCGGTGCCGGTGGGTAAATAAGAAAATATATCCATGAACTTCATTGTTCTATTATATATGAAATCACAAGGTAATAATGAAATAAGTGTTATTGTTGGTTGGTTGACCAAATATACTCTTTTCCATCCTATTCAAGATATTTGCCTCTAGATCAACATTCTCAGTTGTATGTTACAGAGATTGTCATGTTGCATTGAGTTCCCCTCTCCATTGTATCTAATTGTGATCCCGGGTTTACTTCTAACTTCTGGAATGCCTTTCAGATGTTGTTGGATACTGAAGTAATTTTAGTACAGCTTTTCATCAGCAATTATCTAAGTAGTCAAAACTAAAAATTCTGACATTGGAGGATATGTTACATGCTTGTACACAAGAATACCAGGGAATTTGGGACCAACATATTTCTTTGATTGAATTTTCCTAAAATAACAATTGTCATTCCACTAAGCAGATGGCTGTATTTGAGGAATTACATTGAAAGTGTTGTCAAACATTAGCATTATGGGATGATGTAGGTGAAATGAAGTTGATGGGACCATAATTAGTAGAAGATATGTAAATAAAGGTTCTATTGATTCAAAAGCATATGAGAATATCTCAGAGTATGCAGAAAAATTATGCGGATAACTGGAGGATTGATATTTCTTTGGAGGAAGGTGATCATGTATTTTTCAATGATTCTCCATTGAAAAGTGTGATGTGTTTCGGTATGAAGGGAAAGATGAGTCTAAGGATCATTTATCCTTATAAAATCCAGGTAAAATTTGGATCATTTGCGTACAAAGTGGATTTACCTCCATGTTTGTCCCTGGTACACAATGTTTTTCATGTTTCAATGTTTAGAAAGTATATTCCAGATCCATCTAATGTTTTAAGTCCAAAGGTTTTTCAATTGGAAGAGAATCTATCTTATGAGGAACAACCAGCCCTGATTCCTGACTATAGAGAACAAGTTTTGTAGAATAAGGTGATTCACCAGGTAATGGTTCTGTGGAAAAAACATATGGTTGAAGAGGAAATGTGGAAATCTGAATATGCTCTAAGGGAAAAATACCCCAACATATTTGATTAATGATTAAAAATTGCGAGGACACAGTTTTCAAAAGATGAGAAGGATGTAACATCCCATGTAAATAAATATTAATTCATCTTCATAATTGTTTATATTTTTGAATTAAATACTACTTCTACTTTAAATGGGTTCCTATGTTCAATGGCTTACCTCATACGCAAAAATGGGTTTCTTTGAAATATTACATTGCACAATAATAATATAATAATATAATTTAAATATAGTAAACGCTGAGCCATTGTATTTGTGGGAATGAATATTACTAACTAGAATATGATTATACATGTTTGTTAAATGTTTTTACATTTATCCAATAAATTTTAGAGGCTTAAATTTGAATTAATCAAATTGTAAGCATAAATACTCTAATAATCTTTAAATGGTCGATTTAATTCCTTTTAATGGAGAACACTCATTTAATATAGTTTTTTAATTATATATGTTCTCTTGGAAATACAATAAATTTTCTTCAGAATCAGGACATGAAAATTGACTTTGTATAAAATTTTGATATTTTTCTGATAAAATTTATTTTTTGATTAATAGTGGGAAATCCTATATTTTTATTCAAAACTGCTTTTTTATCCAATTTATTTATATTGATGGATTATATTTTTAATTTTTTTAATTTTTAATTAAATTTTATTTTTACCATTTAAGCCAATGTTGGTCATTGGAATTAATTTCACTTCGAAATACAACATAAACATGTGTCAATATTTTGATAGTTAATATTTCTTAAAAACATGCTTCTGGTTTTGAAAACGAGAATTATTTTTAAAATAATTAGCCAAATTATATTTTTTAATTTGGAAAAATAGTCGTCATTATTGAATATAGAATATCAAATATAGGTCAGGTTGAATTTTTTGTATGTTTTTTGAAAAACATCAATTTTTGATTCATAGTGAAACAATAAATTAGTTGTCAAAAACTGACCTTTTCATTTAAATGAAATTTTACCACATCTATGAATTCAATTTAGAAATTCCAACAGACATGATTTTTATTTTTAAGTAAAATGTGATTCAATAAAATGAAAATATTTTTTTTGTGAATAGTAACTTTTGAAATTTCTTTAACATAGTTAAGGGTAAGTAGTGTAATTCAAGGTAAACAGAATATCATATTAATAAAAAATTATCTTAACAATTTTTTATCCTTATTGGATGAATAATGGCCGACCATGGTCATCCATGGATCTGTATTGGGACCCCATGGAGCCACTTAAGAGTCAGAATGACACTTTATATAAATTAATTTAACATAAATACAATAATGAAAAAAATATCATATAGTAAATTATTTATTACATGGGTTTATATAAGTCATATCTCAGTCTATAAATATTATTTGGAATAGTAAATATATTTACTACATCATGGTATTTTTTTATAATTTTTTTTAAATAATAAAAATAAAAATAATTATGACACAATAATGATGTACTGTTTACCTCATTAATAAATGATTTAAATAACTAATATTATAAAGAATAAAATAATATCCCAACCCTGTCCAATTATTATTGGATGATTTTTTTTGACCATGAGTCATCTTATATTTTACTTTAATAGGTTTTGGACATTTAGAAACAGAAAATCATTATATAATAAAAAAATATTTTCATGCATTCATAAAGTGCCCCTCTTCCACCTTATAATAATCCCTCACCTATAACACATTCCTCACACCCCTCAATCCCTAGGATCGCCCAAACCCTGAACATATAAGGACTAAATATCCCTCTATTCTACATAGAAGCCTTATCATTAGAATAAAGCACTTCAAGAAGTCCTTTTGGTTCAATCAAAGGGAGTTACCCGAATTAAATGTATCAGTTACTCATAAATTTCTTTCTTTTAATTTAATTATCCGACAACTAAATTATTTTAATTATTTTATTTTAAAACAACATCAGTATCCTCAATAAACTAGGATGTTGTTTTGAGATGGATTAGAACTATATATTCACACACCTCCATCTAATGGGTAATGAAAATATTGTTTCGGTTGATGGAAAACTAACTCCTCACAAAATGATGACTGTACAATTATCTCTTACCACCTCTCATGGTGGAAATTATAATGGAATTGTATTTATATATTATATATATTATGTTTATGATTTCATTATTCTTCATAAAGTTTCATTTATATCATACCTTTATGATTTCCATTATGGTTAAATGTGATAATATCATTTTAAGTAGTGCGGACTACCGCCCCCTCAATGTGATATGTCTCGTTAATTCCATATCTGGGACAAATAAATAATATATTTAATAATATTATATATGATATTATTTAGGAAGTATAATATACCTATGTATCATTATGATATAATTACGTTAAAATAATAAATATAAATTAATCTATCCTTCATACATATGTACGGCTTAGCATCTCCATGAACAGTTCATCTAATTTCATACCTCAAATGTTATGTACTATTATAAATACATGTATATAAAGGATATATATTATATATATGATATCTAAAACATGAATATATTTCTTGATATAATGAAATTTTCACAATGTGAAAAACTTGTAATTATAAGAAGTCCATTTCGGTCTCAAGTACCAAATATCTACAAAATGACCGTTATTAACTAAAATGATTACATAATTTTTAAAACATGGTAATAAGAGATTTAAAAGGAATAATAAACGTAAAACTTTCTTAAAAAGGTAGAAAAAACTTTAGTTTATTATTCAAGTGATTAAAGAACGAACGGTTCACGTCAGACACTAGAAAAGGGACTTCGTCTCAATATCCTTTCATTGAGGCATATATTGTTTTATAAAAGAAATTTGTTTATATGGTGTATAAACTCATTTTACATTTACACTTTTTAAAAAGGAATATTTTCCTTAATAAAATGTTTACTAAATGACAAACATATTGTTTCTTTTTTACTTACGCGATGACAACGACGTTTCTTCCACCACATGTTTTATTTGATCTTTGGCTTCCATAACAAGTCGTAATGTTTTTAAAAGGAATGTAAATACCATTTACACATTTATACGTATATTGGTTTTGAAAATGGTTTTCATAATGGATTGAGTATTTCAATATATTTAAATGATATATTGTGATTGAAATTTTGAAATGTTATCTTTCCTTTATGTTAGTTTTATGTGTTATGAATATGTTATGGTTCTTGGAAATTGTTACAAATAAAGGTGGTTCCGTGATAAACCTAGGGTAGGTGAGCCCAAGATAGCTCTCTAAAGCCTTTGGAAACGTGATGGAGGTATACATGAATGGTTCTCCTAATATATTTATGGAATATAGTGTGATGGGTATCCCAAATGTAACTCCCTACGTAGCTGTGATAGCTACTATGTAAGTATAATATGGATGCCACACATTACCTTTATCATTTATTTTTTCTAAGGGTTATTCATAAATCATATGATTTCATGAGGTATGATAAATTGGTAGTGTTATGTTTTAAATGATGATCTAATTTTTTTTCTTGATTTTATAACCCTTGTGGAGATTTTTATGCTCATCCCATGTTTTGTAATGTTTTTCACAACACTTACAGATCATTTGGGTCAATGATGGGATCAAGGAAAAGCCATTCTGTCTAAAACATGGTTATACTCATGACTTTTTTTTAAGAGTTTAAATTTTATGAATAAAATGGAAACTTAATAGATGTGTATACCTTGTAATTTTTTAGATGTGATGTAATAGTTATGGCCTGATTTTGTAAAACTCTAAACCTAAAAAGATCCTCAACGTGAATTATTCTTTTAATCCAAGATTATGTAATATTTATGCAATAGTTCTTATAATTTCATCCATGTATTCCCTGATGTGTTTTTCAAAAACAATCTATGACATTAGGAAATCTCAAAAAATTCTAATTTGATATATGATTTGATTTTCAGAGACAATATGTATCTAAAAAATCAAAACAAATCAACACTATTACAATATTTTGAATATAATTTTTTGATTATGTTTAATAATTTTCTATTTATTTTGATCACATTAACATAATAACTAGTTATAGAGGATTAAAATATAACTGTTTGGAATATTAAAATTTTTTATTTATGAGTTATGGTAATATATATAATTTTTTAAAACATCATTCCGTTGTCACATAGTTTTAAATAATATTTTATATATTAAATTAATAATTATTAATAAAATAATTATTTATTTAGTTGTATGTATATTATAAGATATATTTTTATGGGGTTTTGTTAGTATAGTATTTATTTATTTTGTAAATAAATGTTATAAGGATAATTATTAATTTAAAAAATATTTATGATTCAATTTTTTAAAATTCAAAATTGGATTGTCGAACAAAGAGAAGGTTTTTATGTAGATGACATATCGATGTTTTTGTGTTATTTTATGCCATCAAAAAAATTAAAAATGTATTAATATTTTAAATGAGGAATATAATAGGTACAATATCTGATTAAGGGACATAAAAAATTATTATAAAATATTTAAACCATATTATTTTTTATAGTTAATATATTTTTCATTGTGTTATGGGAATTTTAATTAAAAAAATGGTACTCAAAATTGATTTATATCATGAATCATGTGATGCCCCTATGTGGAAGATGTTATGAGATTAATGGAGTTTGTGCACATAATACTAGAATATATCAACATTAGATTATTACAAATAAAGATGATTTGATATAGATTAATTAATTAATAAAAATGATAAAATAATTCATAGGTATTTATTAATGTATATTAATTTCTAATAATCATTGAAATATCATATCGAAAAATCTTATTTAGTTTCTTCATCATGTTTACTTAATTTTATCCAAATAAACTGGTAAAAATAATTATCATCCACATGACCATTTAATTATTTTTCACCATATAAAAATAACATGAAACATATTATTTAACATTTATTTTTATCTTGAGAAATATATATTGGAAAAAACATTACCCCAATCCCACACTAAAAGCATCTCACCCACCCTTACCTAACATGGGGATGTTTTCAATTTTTATTACAAATAGTGATTAAATAATTAGTTCTTATCATATTGTATTTGTGTTCATATATAAATAATTTTAATTTACCTTTAACCATCATTTCAATTCATAATATTTATACCTCATTATAATCAAAAAATGCATTACATAATGAAAAAATCAAAATTCTAACACTTTTTCAATTTTTTTGATGAAATCATAATTTAATATCTTTACAAAAATAAAATTTACCTATATAAATTATAAAAAATATTAACAAAGAGTTTTTGAACCCCTACAAAAACGTAATAATAGAAAAATATCATTAAGATAAACATAAAACCAAATCCATGATATAAAAATATCAAAAATAAATTTTTACTACCATGAAAATGCTATCAATAAATCACCACATACCATATCATGTTAATTTATACTATAAAAACCATGAATTGTATGAATAACATATATTTTTAATTATTTATTTATTTTTTCCACAAATAATTTAGTAGTAGTATATTAATATAAGGATTTTTATCGAAGAAATCATTATGAGTGATTTTTAGTGTTCTGGGTGCATGACTTGTGATGGATTTATAATACAAAAGGAAAAAGATATATAATATATGTGTTTAGATATTATATTTTTAGAAGACATATGAAGATCAAAAATCGATGGGCAGTATTGTACCACCAATGATACAGTCCAATAACTAATGGGATAACACCCACACACAAACCACCATATATTTAGTGCACTTCCACGAAATTAATAATAATATTCCTTATGTCTAGTGTATATCCATAACATAGTAGGTTGTTCCTAAATAAATTTTTAGATAGGAATTTTTTTTAATTTTTTTAATTTTAAATTTCACATCATATTGTAATGATTTATAATATAATTTTATAACATAATAAATGATTTTGAATGAATATCATCCCTTTAAATTTATTAAAATCATTTAAACATGCCCATCAGTTATATTGTTAAGCATGCGATTTTAGTAGAATTCACAATTAGTATTTAATTAATCATATTCATTAAATTTATTTAATTTCCTTAAATATCATTATTTATTGGATGGTGGATTCTTGAAATCATAGTGAAATACATTATTATGGAATGATAAATTAAATTTTACAAAAAAGGATTCTTGATAGGGGTATACATGAATTATTGAACATTTTTTTGAAAAGGATATAAATTTGTTATTTATTTATCTTATTCATTTAATGTTGTAATGAATTTTTCTTGTGGGTTTTTTGGTCAAAATTAAATTATTGTTCTTTAGTGACATTCATGAATACATAGTGAGTGTTTTTGGTTTATTTACATTTTTAAAGAATATATACTATTTTATTGTAAAAGGTTCTTTTATTGAATGGGATTCAATGATGTTTTTTTAGATGGGATTGTCATACAGTAATAATTTTTGTAACTAAAATAAATCACATTTGTTATAAAATGGAAACCACTAATGATGTTCGAAATAATAGATTTAAATATATCAATAAATCAAAAATATTGGTTTTAACGTTTTTTACTGAAATTCAATTACATATGACATAAATGTAGTATTTAATTTTAATTACAAGGTTATTAATCACTATTGTTTTGTTTTTATTTTTAAATTTTTTTATTATCATTGGAATGTAGTGTTAAAATATGAATAATTAATTAATTTATAAGACATTTTTATTTATATTAAGATATATAATATCATGGGAAAATGTTTTCATTATACATTTTAAATAAGTATAGATTTTATTTATGATTTTGTATCCCTTTAATATATGGTTATTAAGGTCATTCTTAACGACGTTTTTTATTGAAAATTGTTTAATAAAATGTATTTTTAATTTCAAGGAATTTATCTATGAAGTCATTATTAGAAAATTCTAAATACAAAATATATTATTTAAATATAATACTTGTTGAAATTTTTATTCAACTAATGATACATCAAATATTGATATGTTGTTCGGATAGTTGAATGGTAATTTAACTTTTTTGTTAATTTGGATGGTATGGGTTTTCTAACTAATACCAATAAAATTTAATTTTTTAAATTGTTGTGTTAGTATAAATTTAATTTAAATTTTTGGTTAATTTGTATGGTATGGTTTTATGAATAAATACCGACCAAATATCATTAGATAAATTATAATTTATAATATATTTATTCAATATATTCAATATTTCTCAACTAATCATTGGATTTTATGGTTATTATATATTTGTGTTAAATTGCTATAATCTTTAATCCAATGAGTTTACGTAGGATAAAATTTTTGGGTATTTCTTTTTTTTGTTATGGCACCTGCTTAGTTTCATTTAATTTATACACTTCACTAATATCTATATCAGTTATACTGTCCATTATAACATTATTGACTACTATGACACATTATTGTACATTATATAAATCCAAATTTATAATTAATAGATACCAATAACAATGATGTTTATATACTAATATATTTCCTCTATAATCAGAATAGATAAAAAATTGAACATCATACTCAATAACATATCCCTTTTATGAATCCTTATATTAAATAACACCCTGATCAAATAAATAAAAGATAAAATAATTATCATTAATAATTTTCATAGTGGGTAATATATGTGTTGAGTGGAACCTTTATCATCTATATTCAAATAATTTCTAATTAGGGTCTTATTCTAGTTTCCTTACTTTTATGGTGAAATTTTTATAGAGGATATAAATCATTGTGTCTATCAATATGAGTTGGGTGACTAGGGATTCTTTATTTATGATTATTAGGGAGTACATAATAAATATTGTTGAGTTGTAAATATTATGTATATGGTTATTTATTTATTATACAAGTTTAGGGGGGTATTATGTTAATGTTTCATTTATATTGAAATGTTCTATTAAATTTATATGATATTTTTAACATTTGGATTGATTGAATTAATATTTCGATATTGGTGTTGAATTTTTTGTTTTATACTGTAAAACCTTTTGTGTTGTTTTATATATGATGGGTAATACATGATGTGTACTTTATATAGACGATTCATGTGGAATAGATTAGAGACCCCCTTAATGGATGATCATATAGATTATAAATGGAATGATTTATTTGATGTGGTAGGATATAAGATAATTATCAGTATTATCACAACATGCATTCTATGACATTTCATATATGATACATATCAAAATTTTATTCTATATAACCCTTAAAAAATTTCATCTTTTGTAACAATTGAAACACATTAAATTGTTAATAAATTCAATAAAGAATAATTTACCCTCGTAAAAAAGATGAAAATTATAAGTGTTAATTATTTTCACCATTTTATGAAATATTTTGTAAATTTTGATATATAATAAATACATATGTATTAATTAGGTACTAAATTTTTAACTATTTCTTTCTATTCTTTTGAATAAAATATTACCAAAAAATTGGTTATAATGTTTTATAGTATAAAATAATGTATTGAATTTTTTTAAATTTTTTTAATATAATATTACCATTATTTATGAAATAACCATATAAATATTTACATAGTGTTAAATCAATATAATTTTCTAAAATTATTGGAATTTCAATGAATAGTTAAATGTTTTAATTATTTTTCATAACTATATATTCATTATAATAATTTAAAAAATAATAATATAATTTAATGTTAATAATATAATATATATGTATGTATGTTTTATATAATTATGTTTTTTTGTGATCAGCTTTATTTAGATTTGGGATTAAAAACATGTAATACTTAATAAAACATGAGTAGTTGGGGTTGGATTAATGGTAATAACCCCTTAATTCTACATGTAAAATTCGGGTTCAAAACCCATTGGGTGGAGGGTGTTATAGAAACATGTTAGTGTACTATAGCAGTGGTGGCACTATAGCGCCGACATGGTACTGTATTGGCGGTAGGGTATTCTACGGCACGTTAGCAGTAGGGGTAATATAGCAGTATTATTCAAAAAATGGGTCCTGGGCCAAAACAATGGGCCTACTGGCCACATAATGGGCTAAATGCCCATTGGGCCATCTGGCTATATAATTGGTCTCTCTCTACATAGTTAAATATGTATTTTCATTCCATTAATATTAAATGAGGCTTCAGCCCAAACATTTAAAAAAATTAACAAAACATCTTTTTGTAAATTTTATTTTCATCAAGTGTTCTTGAATAATAATAAAATACATTAAACCACTTAGATGCATAAAATAAAAAATTGGACTCAATACATGGAAAAATAAAAAACTATATTTTTTAATATGTCTATTTTTTTATAAAGAACAGTATATAAAAAACACTATTCAATACTATTGTGATGGTAAAAAATGGATTAGCTAGAGTTAATGAAATAGGTAACTGAAATTAATCAAATTGAATGTTATTATATTATATTTTATATCCATATATCGACCTCATAAAATCACACATTCTATCATATTTCAATATTTAATAATTTATCATTAGTATGATTTTATTAAATTTATTATTTATAAAAATTTTATATTTATCTTATCACCAATTAATATAATTGAACCCATGATTACATTATTTTACACAACAGTGATAAATATAGATCGACCAATACCTGATTGATTCTCATATAAAATAAAATTTTCAATATGTAGTGGTTTTGGTTTTCATTAATTGTAATTCTATCAATTAATATGAAAGGATATATAGAAGGCGTACTAAAGAAGTTGTAATTTTCTAACATAACAACGCAAAATATATTTCATTTCCCTAATCCTCTAAGTCATTGTTTTTCTAAAAATATATTTTTCATATCTATTTAATCATTACTTTTATTTGAAAAAAAAATTATTCAACCCCTTTCCCATCAAATGGTATCTGAATATTTTTTTCATGGGTATTGGTAGTCTGATGCAACAATATTACGATACAATTCAATTTTCATAACGATCATTCATAAACTATTATTATGATGTATTAATAAGTAAAAATAATTTTTACAAAATAATTATTCTTTTATAATTAATATATAAAATAAATATAATTAACATCTCATCCAATGAGAGATGGTAACATCACTCCTACATATATGTGTAATAACACAACCAGAATATGATGGTATTCTTATATATTTTTCACTATATACTAAAGGAAATATGTAATGATTTAATATATATGTATATATGATGGAAAGGAAATAAATATAATAATCTAATGTTAAATTATTATTTAACTTTTTTTGTTTCCATCTATCAAAAAGTGATAATATCATTCTAGCATACGTACCACCTATCATCACTATGAATGGTGTAATTCATTTATATATACTCATTTTTTATGGATTACTTGTTTTATGACTAATACAAATATATTATATTTAAATGATGTTTATTATTATGGATATTAATTAACCATGGTAAATTTAAATTGATTGAAACTTCCAAAATAAATATCTAATGAATAAAAAAATTATTAAAACCAGAAAATGACGATTTTAAACTAGATATAATAAGTAATGTTTGGAGAAGTGCCATAAGTATACTGTATATAATAATATAATTATATATTTTATTACTTAATTTATGTATAATATATCTCAAATTATTGAACATGAGGTTGGTGCCCATTCTATGTATGTTGAAATTGAGTTAAGGGGTTTTCTTCAAAATTTTATTTATGGGATTCACATGACATATTCACCACCTATTTAATTTCTATGATTTATTAATCCCCTTGAATGTATTTCAATATTATTATTTTGATTAACATATTGATTTATTTTTAAATATTGGATTATGTTTTAATTCAAATGATTTCAAAGTGGAAAGTGATTTATCTTACAGTCTCTTAGTGATTAATATTGTTTATGATTAATAATATGATAACTAAATTTTATTTCCTATATATCATCATTGAAATTAATTTTATTCTCCGATTTATTATTCCAAATTATAAGATTGAATTTCACTTTCATCTCTATTAATACTCTTTATACTGAATGAATTTCTCTACTTATAACTAAAATTAATTTAAATCTACAATGTAAAATAAATTTCATAAGACATAAAAGGATTCTAGAATGGTTTTTATGAATATATTAAATATTTACTGATTAATGTTAAATAAAATTTCTAACCATGAAAAATAATTTACAAAATTACCAAAATGGTGATATTTTTATGAATGATGTACTTTTAATTTTTTTCTATAAATTTGAATTTGATTTTAGTTTAATTGTATCAAATGGGAATGAAATTTCCATAAATAATAACAGATAAATTATATGATGCCATCCATTTAGGTTCTGAATAAATTTTCAAATGCAATTTTGTTATTATTATTTTGTATATTTATAGATTAAAAACAAGTGATGTTAAAGTAAAAAGGGTCTTCTCATTATGAAATATTCAAATAATATTTAAATTAAATATATTAATTATGAAAAATCATTTGATGTTACCTTGGATTCAAAAGGGATATTATACGATGATACTGTCAACATTCATTCTTGACATGGATTGTTGTTCTTATTAATTGTTTATTAGATGTGACTCATTACATTATTAATGGATATTAATATAATGATGAATAATTTATTAAGCACATTTCTTTTCTATAATTTCTGCCATGATTTTTTTTAAATGTTTAAAAAACCCATTTGCTATACATCAATAATGAGATGATTAACATTTGATGATTTTCTGTCGCACATATATATGATTTAACATATGTGATTTGTGTTCCAATAGTTATTTGTCCCTCAAATTAATTACTTAATTATGGGTATATCATGAAATAATAATTCATAGAATATGGAGTAATCCTTGTTCAGTAAATGTAATTTTATACTATTATAGTCTTGGTTTTCAATATTGAATAAGGATATGATTTAATGGGAAGAAGAACAATACCACTTTTCTATTGTAGGATGAGATCCATAAATAATGAAATGATTTTAGATGATAGATTTTGAAAAAAATATATTTATTATGAAAATGTTATTCTCTCATGAAACATGTCGTTTGTATCATTTATTATTCATTAATTATAAACCACCATTCGATGAACTAATATTATTATTAATTCATACATTTTTTGTATTCCAAATGATAATATCATATTCGTAAACCATTATTATCCAGTTATAATTTATTTATTATTTATATCCATATTTTTACCATTATTTTTCAACCAATATATCACTTTCAAATGATTCATTTCACACTTCTGAAAGAAAATTGTATAATATTTATATAATGGTTTTCAATTATGAATAACCAAGTGGGAAAATATATAGATTTCATAAAAACATGTTTATATATCCATGTTTCCAAAGACATTTAATATTTACGATTATTGAATTATTCATAATTTTTTTTTAAAATTCATTAAATAATATATATGAATTTGATAGTCCATTATTGATTCTATAAAAAACCTTTTACTATTTGTTCTAAATATGAATAAGAAAACATTTTTGTGAAACCTTTATATAATATTATTATTAAGAGTTTTTCAATATTTATCAAACAAAAGAAATATTATTTCATAAAATATATATCAAATTGTGGATTGTTTAACAAGTATTGGTTAAAGAAAACATTCATCTAGAGATAATAAAACTGCAATGCATTCATCATGTATATCTCAGTCATTATTCAGGTCCTCGAAGGGTATCCTATTACTATACAACATGTATGCAAGAACCAAATATATTAATTGGATATCACACATTTTTTAATGATAAATTATGATGTATTTGAATAGATTATGACTATGAATGACCATGGATAAACATAAGGTTTTATAGATTGATATAAAAACATTTCAGGATTTGAAAATCATCTAATGAATTTATATAAATTTATTAGTAAATCTAATGATTTATGGTGTTAAATATTACAATATATTATGGTATTTAATTTAGATTATGTATATTGTGGTGGTAATTTATTTCCATAATATTTAGGTACACAATTTTTTAATAGTTATATTAATTAATAAATATCACAAAAAGAACCTAGGGATGACAATTCATTTTCTCAATGATTAGATATAAAATTAGACATGAAAACTGGTAATGGAATGATGATCACATATTGAGTACATTATTTTTATATGATTTGTGTTTATTGTACTGTATTCCTAAAATTTTGTTATTCTCCCTCAATATCAAATTTTTTTAATTCATATACATCTGTTGACATTCATTAAATATATGACATTAATTTCCATAGAAGGGATTTTGAATTTGATATAAAAAATATAACTATGAGCATATATAAATTTCATGATAAACACTAACACGCAATAGAAATTATATCTATCAAATAAGGAATTATTCATATTCAAAATAGTTTTTTAACTAAGTGGGATTGGGAGAAAATTAAATTTGAATATAGATATATTCTGGGAGAGTTTATTAATTTTTCCTTATATGATTACAGATTATTCCAACAATCCAGGAAATTGAGTTATCAATAGAAATTATACATAGTGATTAACCTATTTAAAAGACTCTGTATTGAATATTCCATTGTCTATTGCATGAATTAGTGAATAAACTACAATAGAATATTAATATGTAGGTTATTTAGCCATATCAATCACCCTGAGGTATACCTATTATTTTTAATGCGAAGCATGATGGATCAATGCAACTTTATATTTTTTATAAATAATTTAACTATATCATAATTATAAAAATATATTCTATTACATTGATTAATCATACATTTGTTCAATTATGAGGTACATAGTATTTTCCCAAGATTTATCATTGTACTAGAAAATATATAATTAGGCATTAAATGTTATGACATCCCAAAGAGAATCCATCATAATATGAAATGAAATTATTAATTTATTATTATTCCATTCGTTCACATTGTTTCACTTGTATAATTCATTTATTTTATGAATAGAGTTTTAATGACTACCTAGATTAGTTTTTTCCAGTCATTATAGTGGATATTCTTATATATTTTAAAGATACACATGGTAAAGAATATTAAATGATATTTGTTCAAAAAACAATATTAATAGCGAATTGTTTTTAAATGTATCATGTATATATTTTATAAAAAGTAATATTGTTATTTCGGTCTTATAATTGATTGATATGGATAATAAATGGATCCATTAATGAATGCATTTATTGATTTGGGGACGATATCAATCAATTGTACTAAGATTTTTATTTATCCATGTTTTTATGGATGTAATTGTTTATTTGTTGCAGAGTAATCATAAATATACAATATAATAATTATTATAACTCAAATTAGAGATAATATACATTGGAAAGATGAATATGACATATATTTCAAGTTATTTATGATCAGGGTATTTAGAAAACACATGCTCACACTTCGCCATATTATGGAGTATTTGTGATATATAATGATTCATTATAGAATGTATTAAGATACATCATACAGCGAAATGATACAATGGTTGAATATGTTTTATACAAATTAGAGATTCTAAAAAAAATATTAAACTAAACACGATTAGGTGGTTTAAATAGTTATTTTTTTAGTAATTAAAGTGATGTATTATACATATATTGAAATTTTTGACATATATACTAATAATAATACATTAATGTATATATATTTAATCAGAAAGAATTAAAAATCCTCAATCTATGATTTAATATATAAATGACTATGACTACTCAAAACATTACCACACAGGGAAAGTAAAAAATAGTAGTTAATGAATTGAATCTAAATAGTAATGTTGTATTATAAATAATAATGTTAAAACATGATCCAAAATTTATATATTCTAAAAACATTGAACATGAATACTGGAAGATGGTGTGAGAAATAATCCATCTTAATTGATTGTGCAAAAAACTATCCAAGTGATTAATATATATTAAAGTGGATCATTAATAACAATAAATGATTGTATGATATATTCCAGAGTTGGAATTTTTTTTAGTTGAATGATAAAGATAATGAATCATTCATGGGTTCCATACATACATTATTTCGAGGAGGTTTTTTTGGATAAAAATCACATTTCATTATTCATATTTCTATACATTTATATGATGATTCATATATAATTTAATGAATATTTATAATTGGAAAAAAAATTAGAGGCATTATAGTGAATCTATCTCCATCCTTGATATCTATTCTTGTTATGGACAATAGGTATATTTCTATGTGGTACTAACAACCATTATCTACAAAATACTAGAAATAAGAAAAAATATCAATTGATTTTTTCACATGTCTCTATGTTACATCAAATGTCTAGAATAATATTTTTGAAGTAGCCAATTACAATTAAAATTGATCATAATTTAATTCTATTAAAGATGAAAAATCCGGTTTTCATATCCCTAGAATACACATTAATAATAATGTATGGGTACATCATTTCCCACATTTTATTTTTCCTTATCATTATATGATTTCTTCCACAATGTTTTATATAATTTTTTTAATAAACAATGGTATTTTGTGTTTTTTTTGAAATAAAACTTTTCAGCAACGTAAATATTGTATATATTCTTCAGAAAATTTAATATTTGGAGAATATGTTGTTATATTTTATTATGGTTTCAAAATTTTAAAAAGATCAACACCATCTTCTTATTTAATTTTCCAAAGACAATTATTTCTAGTATAATATTATGATGGATACATAAGTATTCCATTATTTATATAAGAAATAATATTTAAATTATAGGATCAATATTTATTATAATCAAATTTAGATGATGATGTGATATTTAATGTCGAATCCATTTTACAACACATCAAGGCACCTCAGACATGGTAGAAAATATATAAAGACAATCGTCTTTGAAAAATGGAATTAAATTTTGTGTAGAAGGTATTAATTTTTTTTTCATTAATGAAAGTTAATATATTAATAAATAATTTATTGAAGATACTTATTTATAATACTCTCATTGAGATTCATGATTTAATATGGATGATAATGTATTGCACCGTGATACCAACAACCCTCTCTAATGTTCAATATATTTTCAATTTATATCTCCTTAAAACGTATATATCTAATCATTCATATGTAATGATTTCATAGGTCATATTATAGGATAATGATCATTTAGAAGTGGAATAATCATATAAATCTAGGATCACGGAGACAATGTGCTCTAGAACATGAATATGTCCAAGTATGTGTTAGCTAAATGAATAAAAATTTGAGATAAAGTACATGTTATTGTATATATTTGATAAAAAATATAACTTCCTAAGAATTATTATATAATTATTCCTATTAAATGTTTAAATATATATGATATAAACACAAAAACATATTTCTTATTAATGAAATAATTTTATATTAGTACAATAACATCTCCTTATACTATGAATATAGTAATTCTAAACATTTAATAATTATCATTAATAAAAAATGGGAAACATATAAAAAACATTATAATTGCAATGTCATAACCCACATCATTGGGTTCGTCAATGAGTATAAACCCAATAGAGAGAATGAGAATAATAGTAAAAAAGAACATTAAAATAGGTACTATCATTATATAGAAAAAATATTGTTGGGTTACTTATTGTATTTATATATAAAATGTCGATTTCAAATATCCGTTGAATTTATTTTTGAAATAAAATAAATGAAAATAAAAATAAAGTTAACTTTTATGCATATATATGTATATATTTATGTGTTTATTTTGTGGATATAAAACACTTTTTAAAAAAAAGCTATATAATAGATTACATTTAATTAAGTTAATAGAATATAAAATATTAACTGATACAATAAATATATATTAATAATTGAAAAATATTGTGTTCAATGTTATATAATTTTTATGTGTGATGCATTTTATCTTACATTAATTTTAATTCCATTTTATTTTATGAAAAAAATAATAGTTATTGTTTTTAAAATTAAATATTGATGAAAATAATAATTGAAATAATACCTTGTTCACTAAAGAAAAAATATTCAAATATACATACGAGTTTATATTAAATATGATTTAAAAATATTATTTAATAAACTATAAAAAAATAATTGGTCGAAATATAAAATGCATAATTTATTTTTTTTAAATATAACAACCTACATGAAATCAAGATAATATATGTTTTTTTGGTGAAACTTAAATGACATCATATTATATGTATATTAAAAATAATTGTTAATATCATTGGATGATATATATATATATATATGATTGTGAATATTAATATTTTCATAATAATTATAATATTTTGGATTCCTTTACATAATAAGTGGATAATTATTATCTTATTTTAATGTATAATAAATATGTTTGTAATTTTACTTATTCAAGAACTATATATATAAGTATATGAAATGATAATTATAAGATAAAATTAAAACTAAAATACATCATATTGGAAATTAGGTTTTTTTGATGGCACCACACATACCTCGGGGCCCACTCCATGACTACCCCAAGCCCGCCTCCTAAGGGCCCCATGCAGGGGACTAGTGTCGTAGAATTAATCCAGTAAGTGGGGGTAATTTTCCATAGTACTTATACGCAGCCAAATGACCATCCACATCTCGAAAATTGAAAGGTGAAATCATGTACAGATAAATAGGTGCTAAGTACATGTACAACTGAAAAGGAGTTGTCCAGAATAAAAACCCATCAAACAGAATTAAAATAAGAAAAGTACAAAAGCAATCAGGTAGATATCCACTAAACACCCCACATGATGGTAAGGGTAGTATAGTGATTGGACGACAATGTAGTATGTCATGTCCACCAAATCATACTGGGCCTCACCTTTTCCTAGGCCACCAACACCCCTTACAATGCTTTGATCATCTACATCAGTCACAAGACGTGCGGGTGAAACCTGTGTTGGGGTGAGTAACAAAATACTAAGTTGGGGATCCCAAAATAAATATTAATTTCCATAAATAAATACTCAAATATAATCAAAAATCATTATCATAAAGCAAGAGCATGAATCTAAAGCACAAAGCTCAAGACAAATCTATCCAGGTATATTCCAGTGTCGCGATATAAGAATACTTAGTCACATCATTGAAAACATCAACTTCTAGAGAACTACTCCACTATGAGTATAGTGGGTATACCAGGTCACAAAAAATACCCTTACCTATAATCCTAGATGACTATGGTACTCATCCATGATAATTACCATGGGTATGTTGAGTCACACATTCTCACTCCCATTGTGGGCCTGCAAAGTCCAAGAGAGGTGCTTCCAACAATTTCCAACTGATGTAATCCTCCTCATCACGTAAAATGGGTCTTCTGAGAAACACAGTCTCACTCACACTATGGGAATGCAAAAACATATTGAGGTACTTCCCCCTAGTCCATAGTCGACCCATATAAAGTCTCTTGTTAGTAAAATTCAGGTCTCAACCAACATCAGGGTTATGTACGTAGAACGCTTGAGAGAACAACTTCTCAATCAATTAGATGCATATAAAATTCCAAGAATGTCTCTTTAATGAATACCAAGTGGTCCACCACGTTGAGGGGTTCCCAATATAGTATGAAAATGGTTAATTGGACACATGTTTTTCAGGTTATTAGAGTTTTAATAAACTCGGGCCAATTGTGTTGGTTCCTAGTCGGACCCAACCAACATGGAATGAGGGTACCAAATACCTATGTTTGATTCGACTACACATCCTGACCTGGTAATGATCAAGGCATATCTTGTCTGACCTGACCAATGGGCCTAGCCCAATGGGCCTCACTAGAATGGACCCAGTTTGACCGAGGGTCCAACATGTCGGGCAACCCAGTGACCTGATCTAATCCAGGCCGACTCATAGTGAGCTGTTCCGGCCTTCTGGTGTTGGTCTATCCAATTGGAAGCAGGTCCATCCAATTAGCATGGGCTTCGCCCGACCTGCTGGCTGGGGGCACAACCCCCTAGTAGGAGCTCGATCTGCCCGGGGCGAATTGGTAGTGTGCGCCAGGAATACGGCATCCACTACTATGTACCCTACCTTCCCTACGTCTCATCTTTAGTGCCTCATTCTGCTATGTTTGATTGATCGTGGCTCATCAGGGTGACTAGGATGTGGGCTGCCACCTCCACATGATACCAGGATGGCATAACATCTTCTACCGCTGACGGGCCATGACCTCCTCTACCATAGCATGAACAGACGTGCCACCTATTCCAACATGGCCAGTGAGGGCTTGCTGCCTCATCCATCATACGACTCCTAGGGTGGTGCCGCCTCCTCCATGCAGTAAACAAAGGCTGGAAGCCTCTAGAGGTCACCAGTTTTACCACACCCGTGGCACCTTTCGTAGGACATCGAGTCTGATCTCTGATCTGTGTGCATCATTGAGCCTCTCTAGTCACCTCCATCCTTACCTTCGACCTAGATTCTTATTACTTCCACATGAGGATAACACCATGAAGAAATCACATGTGGATGTACTCAAACCTTTCTTATGTTGGTAATCACCCTCTGTGTTATTTGTTGAAATCAAAGGAGGGGCTTGGGGATAATAATTCATTCAAACAAGTTATAGTCTAAACTCAGATAAAGTACTCCCAAAAATCCACCCTCCAACAAGAATGCTTGATTCACATATAAAATTTTTTGTGGGTTGATCGATGTTCATCATTAAATTTATTAAAGGGTAATAATAACATTAAACACAACCCCTACCTAGATTGAAGATCTATTTCTAACGAGAGGTGAAGCACCCAGTTGTGGTCGATCCTCAATCCATTAGCATTCATCGTAGTTCATTGATGACGTTCATAGTTGTTCATTGATGTTATTCGTTATTCATAATTGTTCAGTAAATCTGTTGTTTTTTTCCAAATAATAGTTCTTCACTTAATTTTCGTCTCTCTATGGATTGAAATAAATAAATACAGGACTCATCGTAGTGTTTTAGTTATGCCGCTATGCCGAGTTGTTACAATATTTCATTTCTGAAATAGCATAGTTTTTTCGCATCACTTAATGTGTCATTACATTGATGATTTTACAATCCATAAATGTTTTCAATTAAGGAGCCTCCTTTTCTCCTCATCGCTGCATCACATCACTACCATACACCACTCAATCGTTGATAAAATAAATAAAATCCGTTTTTAAAATTATTTTATTAATTTTAGAAATGTATAAAACAAATACCATTTCCTTATCAAGATTTATGGTTGATGTTAATTCCATTGTTCATGAATCCCTACATTCTAGGTTTAATGGTACCAACAAATTTTTATCCGAGAACATGTTCAATAGATTAGAAAACCCACTCAGTTGTTTTCTAGATTTACCTTATAAAATGTGAAATATTTTTTTCAGGATCACCATGCATCAGAATCATATTCTTTCAAAGCGTGTAGTCTCCAAATAATTTCATATACTATAAAAAATCACAAAAATTATGAGACAATACATTCTCCCCACCATATAGAATTGCATCCCTGAAATCCAAAATTAGTGATAATAAAAAAATGGGGGTATTGAGAAGAATTCTGATCTTATCGCTCCTATTTTCTCTATTCATGATTCTCATGATATGACTAGAATCTCAGAAAAGGAATCAACCGCCCAAACATGACCCTCTCACATATATCATTTCTCTCTATTCAGAATTATATATGTATCATCTCATCGTCATTTTGAAGCTCTCCCCATTCGATGAATTGTGATAGATCTTGCACGTATCTATTTAGCTGTGACACATAAAAATAATTGAGCACCTGGTGCATATATGGGGGAAGAGATCGGAGGTACACTACATCTCCAACTATACTCAGGATCTAAAAATGTCCGATGAACCTCGCAAATATCATGCAACCTCGTCCAGATATCTACCATCCTCATCGGTGGGATACCTGAACGAACACATAGTCTACCTCTTCAAAATCCAAGGGTCTCAGTCTCTAGTTGGTAAAGTTAATTTTCCTTTTTTCATAGTCCTCATCCACTGATGGATGATCTAAACCTTCTTGGTTTTATCCCAAACAAACTCTAGACCCTTGTGTGTTAACTCCTTTGGGTTTGTCTTATATATAGGGGATCTATGGGGCCACCGATATATTGCATAAAATAGTGTCATGTCAATGATGGAGTGATAGTTATTGTCGTTTGAAAACTCCTCTAGTAGAAAGTGGTTCTCCAATAAATGTCAAAAATCAATGGAGAAATCATGAATCATTTCATCCAGGGTGTGTATGGTCTGCTCTGTTTGACCATCTGTTTGGGGATGAAATGTTGTCCTCAAGTGCAGCTCGATGAAAAATGTCTCATGTAATACATTATACAACTAGGATGTAAAGTGTGTGTCATGGAATGAGATGATCTTCAATGTAACTCTATATATATCACTATCTTGAGGACATAGATTCGTCCAAGGATATCGAATGGTCCCTACACTTAGATGGGTTGGAATTGGGATGACATTGTTAGTCAGTCATTGACTGCCCAGATAGAATCATGTCCTTTGGATGTACATAGTAAACCCGTCATATAGTCCGTCAAAATACCATCTCATTTCCACTATAGCTCCTCATATGGATGAGATGATCCTGATGGATGCTAATGCATGACCTTCACATTCTGTCATGTTATGCATCATGAGTCGAACTCAGACACATCTTTTTTCTATCCTGGCCACTAGTTATGACGTAGATGGTCTTGGGGCATCTTCTCCACTCCACGATGTTCTGCCAAAGGGGATGTATAGAATTCTTTCAAAACCTCCTCATGAAACTCAAATTGTACTATAGTACACCTTATTAAAATGATGATATTATTTCCACTTATCGAAAATCAATCAGGATCATTACTCAAAGGATAACATAGCATATTAGGGCTGACAGTCAAAATCCATATGTTGTGCCTCGCTAACTCATTGTAAGAGTGGGGGAGTAATAGTCATCAAATGAAGGGAATCTGCACCATCATAATCCATGATGGATGTCTGAAACATAACCCTATATAATAATTCAATCTTAGATGAAAAAAGTTTTTTATATAACACTTGAATGTATTTCATCACGAAAATCAATGTTCTACATAAAAAAAATTTCTTTTCCCAAATTCAGTTCATTTTTATATGAAAAGAATTTATTTGAAAATAAAAATAAATACATGTATGAGATTCTCTATATAAAAAAGTCATTATTGAAATATAAAAATAAATCCATTTCATAATAGGTTCAAAAAATTCTCCTCATAGAATTTGACATAAAAGTAAAAACGTACCTCATATCAAATAAAAAAATATTCATTTCATTAAATTTAACAAAATTCTCCGATGGGTAAAATTGTCAATAAACAATTGCGGATGAATATAAATACCATTTTATATTTATGAATGATGGATGTGGATGTGGAATATAACATAGGAAATACATACATATAAACAATCTCAGATAATAATGAGATTCCTAAATTAGACCTTACCAAAGTTCAAATATACATCGTATGTATCAAAAAAACCTGTATAGTTATTTAAATAATTTAATTGACATATTCTAGAATAATAGTCATTTTTATGATTTCATATATGATCATATTATTATTAATTGTCCTTCTGGAATGAATTTTTTATTTTCTTATGCTTTTTTTCTGGATAAGTACTAATTCTTAATCTACTGTTATAGTTATATCATTTAAAAAATTATATTTGTAAAATATATATGATATTTATTCATTAAATTCAATTTTATAATCATTATTTAAGGGAAATAATGTAGAATTAATTACATCACAATGTGGAGACGGAAAGTCGTATGTACACACCCATGATGATATCATTCTCATAATTGCTTAATTTTATTGATGTGGATGTTGTATAAAATTTTAGATTCAAATTAAGGTTAAAATAATAATATATAGTTACTATTTCCATCATTATTCACTTCCATGAAAGGTGGAGGTGAAAAATATATTACACCATAATGTAGAGACGGTAAGCCAGATTTACACAAAAATAGTGATTTCCTTTTTTATAGGATGTATAGAAAGTAAACTATTAAAATTCAATAATTATAATGACATATTATAATATAATTCATAATAAATTGTTATTTTATAATGAATAAACCCATTAAGATAATGTAGAAGAAGACATATGTTTTAATGATATGGTAGAAAACATTAACTCCTCCTCGAGGTTCCTTACCTAAATTTAATCACAGAACTCAAGATTTGGTATATTAAGAAAACTAGAACCCTTATACTGTAACTATGAATGTTATGAATGGAAATTTATAGTGGATGCCAGTTATATAAGACCCCATGTGTAATGATGATGTGAGATAGTAGGTTCCCTTTTATAATTGAGTTGGGGGAACTTTTCAGATCATCAAAAAATATAAATATATAATAAAATGAATCCCCTAAAAACCTCCCAAACATAAAATTTTAAATATGAGATGATATAGGGTTGTAAAATCATAAAAAAATATATATTATACAAGTTGTTAAACCTAATCATAACCAATTTAGTTAACATTTAGTTATTCTATTTTATTTTTTTTCTACGGTTACAAATATTTCAATTTTAATATGGTGAAATATTTAATTATTTGATTTTAGTTAGAGTAAAAATAAATAAATAATTTTTTCCGCTAATTTTAATTTATTATATATCTTCCAAAAATGTTTTTTTATATTTATAATCATTTTATAAAATAGTATTTTTATAAAAAGGAAGTAGTGTCAATTTTGATACTTTCCAATTAATTAATTTTTAAATATAATAAGATAATAAATTATTTTTAAAACAACAATTTTATTATATTTATAATACGAATTTTCCTCAATAATATTCGTTATGAATATTAATTAGGATAAACTATATTTATATTAATATATTTCATACAATTTATTTTTTATAATTATAAAAAATATAATTACTACCTCGATTTTTTGTAAATATTTAATATATTTAATTGTAAAAAAAATTAAAAATAAAATACTACAAAAAACATAAGTATAATATCATTGAAACGAATATATTTATTTGATTTTTTTCTAGAAAATATGTCATTTAAATTTTTATACATATTAAATTTAGAATGTGAAAACATTTACATCACTATAAATAAAATAATATCATGTTTCACAATACATTATATATGGTCCCAAATAGTCACTAACTCGACCCTTGGATGTTTATAGCATATATATAATATACCAAAATGATTCCATCATCTGTTTGATTTTTTTGGTTGTTATTAACATTTTAATATAATTGTATTATACCTTTCTCTTCAATGAATAAATTTTTATATCATCAATGTAGAAGCATTTAAGAAAGTTTTTTATTTCCAAAAATTAAAAATCTATTTTGATGATAATGAAAAATATATTACAATTAAATTGAGTATTTATAATTTAATTTAATGTCATTATAACATTAATTTAAAAAAATATATAGATTTTAAAACTTTAGTAAGACATATATAATTTTTTATTAAATAAAATAAATAAAATGTCATAATCTCATCCATGTGGATTCCAAAGGACACTATTTCAACAAAAGGATGATTTATATTCAAAAAATTTCATTATATGATATAGGAAAATGTTTTAGTGTAATTTAATAATATTATATTTACCCATAATTACCCTATTTATACTTATATTGTATTTATAAAAAATAGCGAAGTTATTAATCATGATACCTAAAATAAAAGTAATCTATTTGAATAATAGTTAATTATAGATTCCAAATATGGAATCCATTTTCAATATTCAATGAACAGAACATTTAGAAAATAATATAAAATTAAACAAGTTTTTTAGGAAGAGTGAACATGTTTCAAATTTTAAAAATATTTAAACAATTGAAATATTTGTAAATATAAATTCAATGTAAAATTATTTATAATAACATACATTATATTGAATGATAAAAATATATTATATTTATACATTAAAAATTAAATATTTTAAAATAACCGTATAAATTATTTCAATGTAAAAACATTGTTTTCAATTAAATCTTTTGTGTATTTTTTTATTCATGAATATTTGTAATTTATCATAAAAATATTAAAATTTTATCCATTGTATATTGTTATATACAAATTCAAATGAAAATGTTTATGTGGTCATATAAATATTATTAATCAGCCAAAATATTAATTTCAAAGGGGTTATCCATTTAAAGGAAGAGAATTACCCTTATTGAAAAAATTTGTTATTTATTCATTAAAAAGTGATTATTTTTAAAATAAGATAAAAATTTATATTGAATGAAAATGAAAAATATTTTTGTATATATATCACTTATATATTTCATTATATTTTTTAACGAATAATAATTAACTCAATTATCTATTCAAAAATACCAATATACAAGTAATTTATATTTTTCATAAATAATTGGCAATGTATGAATTCAAAATACATTTTTATAAGTTAGTTATATATATTCCCACTATCCTAACTACTAGGATAAATTGGTCATTTTAAACTAATGAAATATTATTATTTGTTGAAACTCACAAAGGTGTTCACTGCAATATATTGATGATTTAAAGTCATTTAGTGAAAATATTTCATAAAAATAAAGGTGTCACAATACACCCCCTTAAACTGAATTTCACCCTCTACATTAAATCCATGTATACAAAAAGGTGTGGATACTTTTTACTCATCACATCTTCAATTTCCAATGTATCTTCCTCAAATTTTTGGTTGAACTATAAAACATTTACCAAGTATATGGTCTTGTATCGTAGATCATTTTTTATATGATCCAAGAACCTTTATCAAGTTGTTCTTGTTAAGTTTTATCATTCTGCAGTAGTATAAATTTTGAGTTTGGACATGTGATGAATCAATTATTTACATTCTACGGAGAGATACATGGGAAACACTGCAAACATGATAGAGATTTAGTAGAAGTGCCCATAGATTATGTACATTCTCAACATAGTCCTTGATGTCAAAAGGATGGATATGACTAGGGATTTCCATACCCTTATTTCAAAATCACATTACTCTATTCTATAGTGATATTCATAGAAACTAATTATCACCCACATCAAACATTATGTAATTACTATGGCTATTATCATAACATTTTTTGTCGACCCTGATATTATATTATGTGTTTTTCAGTAAATCTATATTTTTTTACCATTTAATTAATAAGACCGTTTCCTAATATAACTATTCTCCAACATCATCCCTGCATGTTGGAGTATGTGTCTTTTTTCCATAGAGGGATTCCTAAGGAGCCATCTAAATACTAGATTGAAATTTATTTATTGCTTGAAAAATTTGGAAAAGGTATCTGTTGACACAAAAAACCATTGAAATTTATATATCTAGCTATCAACAATTATTATACAGTTTGAATTGTTTTATATGACTTTTAGTCTTTTAGAGGATGATAATAGTGATGAAACATTAGTTAACATTCTGACTATACTGAATACATTGCTAGAACTATGAGTAAAAACATGGATCCCGATCTAATATAATTGAATGTCATAATCCATGAAATATTTCCCCTTAATTTACGTATATCCTGAAAAAAAATCATTCTAGAAATCCACTCCAATAGAAATAGTTTTTTCTGGACTAATATAGTGATCAACTATAACACATATAGAATTATAGACTTTATATATTATTTTATGACTAACGACGATGTCCGTAGTAATGTTTTCTATTTCCATTATTGTATGAGTAATTTTTATAATATACCCTTAGACATAAATTAATTAGATTTAACATTATGGGAAACCATGCCCCACGGCACATATTCAAAAAAATCTATTTTATTACACCCCACAAACTATATATTTTAGTTCCATGTACATCATTGTGCATCAAGGATGAATAAGGAATTATGAATTATGAGCCTTATACAATAAAAAATAATTTAATTATGCTATAGTTGAAATTAATAAATGTTTTCTAAAACATAGTATTCATTCACATTCAAGGTTTAATTCTAGAACATTTCACACCTTCTTTTGAGGCTCTATATCTTCTTTATTCACCACTTTAATAATCACATGTTTAGTTGTTTGAACAGTAAATTTAGAATGAAATGATTTTTCCCCTTCCATTATAATTTCATGATACATCCATTTTAAATATTTAAATATTTGATCTGTTGTGGTCATTATCATAGATTGGCTAGAATAGTCCTTTCTACATAATGAAGATTCCACCTTGTTCACTTTCCCATGATGATAATTTATTGACAAATCAAAATCATTAATTAACTATAACCATATTCTTTGATGTAGAATATAACCCTTTTGTGTAAAAATACTCTTTTATATTTCTTGATCAATATAAATATCACTCCTTTCACCAAAAATACTATTCCTATATATATTAAAGGAAAAACTTTCAACAACTACCTCTAAATCATGAGTGGGTAATTTTGGAAATGTAAATTTAATTTTCAGGAGGCATAATCTATCACTATATTACTTTTCCTGATTACATTTCCCAACCCATTCGTGTATTTATCACTATATATCAGAATAATATTCCACCTTAAGTTAGTGTGATCATAGGTGAACTGGATAAAATTAATTTTCACTCTATGGAAGTTTATTCACATGCCTAAATCTAAATGAATAAAAATACTTTTCAAGTGAACATGGTGAGTTTATTAGATAATAGTGAAAAATATTTAATAAAATATCGAATAATTTTATCCAATTGAAGAAATATTTAGATCTCAATTATTGTACATGGGTAGGGAATAATTTAAATAACAATTAAATTTTATGGATTAATATATATAACCTCCCATGAGATTATGGGACCCAAAAATAAAACTTTCGGAAGGCAAAATTAATTTTTTTTAAAATTTTATAAAAAGATTATCCTTTATAAGTGTGTTTAACATGATTCAAAACTGATCATCAATCTCTTCCTTAGTATTCAAATAATAATTTATATAATCTATAAAGACTACCTATAACTAATAAATATAGTCACTAATGACTATATTCATTATATCAATGAATGTATTGGGGGATTGGTATGACTAAAAATAATAACAACAAATTCAATGTGTCTACAAATTTTATGGAATGTTCTCAATGGTATATCATGCTTCTCTTTTTCTTAATTGATGAAATATAGAAGGAATATAAATCTTTGAAAAATATTTAGCACAATGTTGTTTGTCGAATAAGTCATAGATGCTAGAAATATGATATCTTTTTATACAATTCATGTGAGTTCTTGATAATCAATGTAGAGTCTAATTTATCCATATTTATTTTGAATATATTGATGAAGTTATTCCAATGGTTATATAATGGGGTGTATGAATAATCTTTCATGTTTCTCTTCAATATTTTTCATAAATTACTACAACTCAATTGGCAATATTCAATATGGTTTATTTGAAATAAGTATAACAACCAGTATGATTTCTATTAAAAGCTAAAGTTAATGATTTTTTGGAATACCTATGTATTGTTAAAGACATACATCATATAACATATATGATATGGGTGTATTATTAATTTTGAGATTCTCTGAAACCATTTTATATTGATAGCCATCATTGGTTAAGATCATTACCCACTAGATATATGAAATATCTAATGGATGTTTATGTTCATAATCGCACCGTTATATGATTATAGATTGATCTATATTTAAAAATGTGACTTCCCTTCCTTTGCAACTGATATTAGATCTCTATAGAGAAATCCAATCCCTACAATGAATCACCCAAAAATTCAATTATATTATAGATCACTGGATTTGTAAGAAGAACATTCCTCAAACATTAACTAGAGAAAAATTATAAACATTCCATGAGACCGTTGTTCCATTAGTAGTTGTTTTAACAATATCAATACCTAATTGTTGAAGATATATGGTTATAAAATTATAATTTTCATCAAAATTAAAATTTTTTTTGGATCCATAGTCAAATAAAATATTTCATAAATTATATTGGATGATTTGTGTATTATTCACCACTTCATTACTGTACTCCACAGACCTGATAGTGATTTCATGTTACATTCCATTGTATTAATCCTTAAGACATTTCTGATGTTAATAATTGGAAATAACAATGGAATTGTGGCATTTATTGGAATTATTCCCCATTTTCTCTAACAAGAATCATTAGTGTGTTTGATGTGCATTCTATTATATATTTCTATATTCTAATACTGGGAAATATTTTTCCCATGACATCGAAATTAAAATACCCAATGCCACTCATTTCCACACATAACACATTTACATGCCCTTTAAAGAATTATTCCTCCATGTTTAATTCCATCCTTTGGGAATATTGGAAATATAATCTTCATTTCATTTTTGCATTTAGATTTTCTTTTGAATTCCAATTTTCTATTCTAATCAAGCCATTAAGACTGATGAGTTACTCCAATATCCATCTCAACCTTATGAGCACATCTAACAATTTCCTAAATTCTATTGAAGTCCTGTAAGTCTAAATTATTTTTGGTAATTGGGTTTATAAAACTAAAAAATCAATCTATTTTAATCATAGGTTGGATGTAATTCTAAAAGAAAGTCATGGATGTATTCTAAAACTACATGTATATGTACCAATGTATTGATCATCCCATTGATTTTGTTCATGGAAACCTTTTTCTATCACTTTTTTATGGATAAGAGGGGAAAACATATTAAAAACTAATAAAATGAACTCATCCCTTTCCATGGATTCTATTTATTTATTTGGCCTCACATTCTTGAAATGGATCCATCATTTATCAGATTCTTTATCCAAATGGTATATTATTATGGTGAATTTATCATGTTATGATAAATTGATAACTATAAATATCATACTGGTGGTAATGATCCATTGATCATAAACCAATGGATCAAAATACCCACTGAAATAATGTCAATTCAGCCTCATGAAGGACACAAAAAAATATTGTTCCCTAAATTCCCCTTTTGGATGTCCATCAGGTTTCAGTCCTTGAGAATGTTGTGTGATCATAGCTTCAAGATTTTCTATTCCATATCACATAACATAAGACATGATTCTTGGTGGAATATACATAAGTATATAAAAACATTTTATATTTATCAAGGCACATTTTCAAGTCCATCATAGTTGAAAAAATCCATTATTGAACTGATATCTATCTTAATTATACCCCTTTATTACTGAAGAATGATAAATATCCATTAAATATATTTATATTTAATTATATATGAATAATTACCCAATTCATTTGAGGTATATATGGTTCCCAACTATATAATAATTAAATAATTCATATGTGTAAAACAATAACATAAATCCTTCATCATAACCCTTGGAATAAATAAGTTTTATTAAACATCATTCCTACATATCAAAATTCAATGAATAAAATTGTATTTAATAAATAATAGTAAATCAAAATACAATGAAATAATTGTAAAAATAAGATTATTATACTATAATCGTATCCCTATCAAATAATTCCATCTTAAATGGAAATATATTTTTGATATAACACTTAAAATTAATTCTTGAGGAAAATATCCTTCTTTATCATTTTTTTTCTTTTCTCTAAATTTCATGGAATTTTCAAAAAAATATTGTATTTTAAAATAAACATGAAATCTTATGGAGGATTTTTCATTTAAATATGATTATATGAAAATGTGAAATTCTTTTCATGTCGAACATATGAAAATTCATTCTCCTCGTACTTTTGCTGGAAGGATCAAAATGTACCTTAAATGGAAAGACAACTACATATATGTGTCATAGTATTTAAAAAAATATCAAAATTGGTTAAAATTAAAATTAAAAAATAAATTAATATTAGAAATAATATTACTTATTTTTGAAACATGGACTTGGATGAGAAATTCACGTCAATAAATACATACATTTTAACAATATCAGATAATAATGAGATTAAAAAATTATCCACTTCCTTATGTCTGATATCCTTCATATGTATAATAACATATTATATAATTAGTTAAATACAAGAATTATCTTATTCCATAACCTTATTAATTTTTATGATATCATATATGATAATATTATTATTACTCATCAATAAGGTGTCATCTTCTGTATTTTATTTTTCCAGTTTTTCGAATAAGTTATTATTCATATTATTATTTTATAGTTATAACATATAAATAGAAATATAATTTTAATATAAATATCATTTTTATTTATTAAATTTATTTTTATATTAATTTTTAATGAATACCATTTCGAATGAATAACATTGCATTGTGGATGTGGTAGGTCGTATGTACGCATAACCGATGGTATCATTATAATAATTGTTGAACAATGTTGAATTTGATGGTTTATTATATTTAAAAACAAATATCATGTTATAATAGATATATATATTAATTATTATTATCATTATACACATCCATTTATGGTTGTGATGATAAAATTATATCCCCATGACATGGAGACAGTAAACTGTACACAAACATCTGTGGTGATTTAATTTTTAATACGATGGATTGAATATGGAATATTGTTGTTCGATAATCATTATAATAACTCAGAATATAAGTGATAATTTATGTATTCCATTATAATAAAATTACTCATGATAAATTGTAAAATAATAAATATTTTTGATAGAATCGGTAGATGAGGTTACCGCATAATCGATGTGTTTTCTCTAAAACATCACTTTTTTCATTAGAGTGGGTCACTGAAAAATACTAAAACAAGTAAAATATAACAATGGATGATTATAATGTAAATTTACATTGTGTGGGAATACTTTAAGGCTCACCGTTTTGTTAATATGTGAGGTAGGAGGTACCATTTTCTAATTTCACAGATGGAAACTTTTGGTATCAAACAATTACTTTATAGGAATGTATACCCCATTCAAAAAAAAAATTTAAATTTTAAAGTTGAGATTACATAGGGTTGTAATCTCATAATCTAGTATATTTTATACATTTTATAAAATATAAACAATATCCATTAAATTTACACTTAGTTATTGTATTTTACTTTTAACTATGTTAACAATGATTTGAAAATTAAAATGGGGAAATATTTACTTATATGAAGTAAATAATAACATTAATAAATACCCTAAAACATTTAGATCAATAGAAAAATTAATATATATTAATATATATTAATATTTTTTATAATTTAACGAAAAAAATATTTTGATTAACAATCAATAGTGTCATCTCTGACAATACTCATTTCATTGATTTTTAAATATATTAATATAAAAAGGTAACGTTTATCAAAATATTTTGAAATATTACTAAGAGGTCAAGGTCATATATAAAATTCATTATACATATTAAATACCACTTAGTAAATTTATTTTAATATTTTAAATAACATGTATCTATTATGTTTATTTATAAAATAAGTACTAAACCAATTTTGTGTAATTATTTAGTATACATGTTTTATTCATAATAATAATAAATAACATACAATGATGAAGATAAATATAATAGATTCTAGAAGAATATTTTTATTTGAATTGATATTCTGTATGATGAAAAAATTAAATATTTTATTCTTATTAAATATTGAGTGTGACAAATTTACTATCACTATAAATTAAATAATATAACTATTACAATAAATTCTATAAGGATACAAATGGACATTAAATCGTTCTTTGAATGGTTATGATCATACTATACTTGAAAAACTATATTGGGTCAAGTGTTTTTCAATTTTTATGTTTATTAGCATTTTAATAAGAATTGAGTTATTGATTTCTCATTAATAAATTAATTTTTACCTCATCATTGAATAAGACATTAAGGTAATAATTTATTTCCTAAAAATTAAATCTTATTTTACCATGATAAAGGAAAGAATTTTATATTTCATATGAGTATTTATAATATATTTCATATTCTGTATTTTCATACATTTAAAATATTATATATTTATTAAAAATGTATTACAACATATTATCTTTTATTATTAAATAAAATTAATTAATTTCCCTAATATCATCCCAGGGGCTTCCAATAGAGACAATGTATCCACAATATTGATTTTGGATGAAACAAACACATCCAATGATATTATCTAAAGTGTTAGGGTAATTTTATAAAATTATTTTAACAATTAATTACCTAATATACACTTTTACCATATTAATAATAAAATTCCAATGTTAATATAAATAATGATGTAAAATAATAATAAGTTATTTAAATAATTTCGATGTAAGAAATAAAATATAGATTCCATTTTTTCAAAATAAAATCACAAAAGTTGATGTAATTAATCTAATATTAATCATGTTGTCATAACGATAGAACCTGTTTTCAAATTTAAAAAATTGTAAAATATTGAAATGTGTTTACGCGTGAATGTAATGTAATATTGATTATAATTTAAAAAATTGTATTCAATGACAAATATATATAACATTATTTACTTCATAACCATTCAATGTCATAACTTATCTATAAAAAATATTTTTATGTGAAAAGATATTTTCAATTTAAATTTACTTTTTTATATATTAACCAATATTATAATGTGATAAAAAAATTTAAATTTTATAAAATGTAAATATTTATAACATTCTTCCAATGAAAAATTTTACATTGTCATAAAATATTTATGAGCTAAAATAATAATAAAAAAGGGTCTCCCTAATAAAAGGCGAACAATTACCCTTTTGATAAAATATAGTTTTTTATATATCAAATAAGGGTTATTCATACCTAATGACAAAAATATCTATTTCATGAATATAAAAAATAATTTACTATTTATATTACTTATAAATTTAATTAATTTTTTATACTAATAGTAATTAACTCAATTTAATAACTGAAAATAAATATATATAATAGATTTATATTTTTCATAAATAAGTAATAACAAATGACTTCCATATATATTTTCGTAATATATTTATTTTTATTCCCACTAAAGTAATGTATTAGTTAAAATCGCCATTTTATACTAACGTTGTCTCATGGTTCATTTAAACTAAGGATTATGTGCAATACATTCTATTGAAGAATTAAGATTAAATAATGAACATATTTTACAAAAATTTCTGATTATTTCAATGAATGTATTGCTATATACTAAATTGAATAGCATAGTTTCCTTTTTTAATTAATTCCCACCTCAAAAACATTATTTTCCCATAATTATGAGTATTTATGATGAATTATTTTCATGGCATAAACACTATAACCATCTTATAGAGAATCACATAATATAGAAAAAATGAACTATATATTTCTATTATTTTTATTAATTAACCGAAAAAATTTCTTAGTAAAATATTTGAATATTCCCAATAAGTAATAAACCTTATATGATGAAAATCAACTGAATTATTTAAAATTCAATAGTAATATCAAATCTTCAACATTGACCACTCAATAAATAAAAATACATAACATTCCTAAAAAATGTTATATTCTATTATTAAAACCTATTGATCATGTGTATTTGATCATATAATATTATAATATAAATTTTATGAATTATAACCAAATAAAATCAATTACTATGGAAATTTAATAACAAACAATTTTTCCCTAGTCCAATATTATCCATGTTATGTTTATAATTATCCAGAATAACCATAAAATAAAATTTTCTACTTGATGATAATTAATTTCTTTTTCCACTAAATTATCCCCACAATATTATTTATAAAATAATAAAATTATGTTCTCAAAAATGTTAACATCTTCTAATACTACATTAATAAATAAATCACCAATGTGATTCCCAATCGAATGGTTATCATTTAAATAAAATATATTTTCTGAAAAACATTATTCATAATCATAGAAATCATTTAACTATAAAATAATAATTCTTTGTAATCGAGACATCATGTCATCCTTTGTTATGATATTCACCCTTGTCACCCTTTGTTTATGTGTTTGATTCCCATAACCATTCCATACATGACACGTTGTCACCCATCATTTGTGGTTCCTCTTTTCCAATACTATGTAATTTATATAGCATTTCCAAAATATGATAATCAACTCAAAATCACAAAAACTTTTATTAAAATCAATTTTTATCTTGTACATTTTAATTTTATACCCCAAAAATTAATTTCCCATAATTACTTTAGAACGAAATTTCTCTAAAAATCTATTTATTCACCATAATATTTTAAAATAATTTTGTTCCAAAAGACCATATAAGAAAAAACAATTGTAATAAAATTTAAAATTATAAACCCAGGAGTACAACCCTATCATTTAAAAAACATTATAATATCCTATTTTTTCTAAACCATGAGAAAATACCAAATTCAAGGGCCTAAACATAAACATAGATTATTAAATTGTATTTTAAATACAATTCACACTCAATGATCTTTTTTGTTTATTTTTTTAGATAATTAGGAAAACATTATAATGAGAATACAAATACAATAGATGTGGACACATATAATTTGTATATATTTGTTCAATAATGGAAAAACTTTTTAAAAAAATTGTGATTTCATTTTGAGACACATCATTAATTATTTCATTAGGACATATTCATTTCATAATAAAATAGAAAGACCTTTGAGAAACAATTCAAACATTGGATTAGGAAAAATTCACAACAAGTTAAAAAATGATATAAAACCCTTAACCAAGGAAAAATCCATAAAATATTTACTTAAAATATAAATTAACTTTTGAACCTAAAAAAGTGATCGTCATTTCAAAAATTATATTATCATAACTTTTGGAAATCATCAATTTTTATGAAATATAATAACAAAATATATAAAATATAATTAGAAAAATGGGATATAATTATACTAAAATCAAATAAACATAATATCGATTACCATATAATACTCTTTTGCATGTTTAATCTTTATATGACAATTTTAATACATTTCACTCTTACCAATGTAATAGACATACAACCTAATTCCATACCTAATGCATTGGATGAAATAACATATCCACTCATCCTTGGTTAATCATGTAACCACCCATCAATTGTTAATGTACCATTGATGCATTAAATCATGAAATTTTAAACATTTCACTTTTAAAATTTTATTTAGACAAATAAGAGAATAATCCATTTTATTGAAAAATGCAATCCACTTTGAGAAACCTATATTTAGCATTAGTAAACGATATTTTTTTAATCAATGTGTTCTTTAAAACAAAAATTTTCTTAAAAAAAATTCATAAATTATGATTTTAAATCAACATTCCCATGTAAACACATTAATAAAAACAATTTTTATAGAATATACTTGAACGAGAAAAAATTTGAATAATAATTTTGTAATACATTTTAAATGATGATATAGTTAATGAGACTCTTACTAAGAGTATGTCTCTACTAAAACATTATTAATATTCAAGAAAAATAAAATTAGTATAGTTAATTACTATAATGATAATATTTTTCATGTTTATTATTCAATTTTATCACTTTTTACCATGTTATTTATGTTCAAGTCTATCATTTTTATGATATTCCGTATGTATGTCCATAATTAATTGGGTATTGTATCTATTGTCAAAATTGGTAATTCATAAATCATCTCTAGCTTATATTCTGGGCATATTAATAACATTTTTTCATTAATTATTCTTATATATACATCCATTACGTATGCTCATGAAAAATGGACAATGTTACAATCATGTAGAATGTTAGCTATACGTACACACCAGAAACATTTCCATTTTCATTGTTAATTATTAAAAGACAGTAACTATTATTTTATTAGTATAGATACATAATAGTATATCTAATATCACATTATTCATTTTAAATATATTTATATATATTATTCATTTGATGTGGTGATTAAAAACGAATCATATAGCTTCATTGATGTGATAGTTCACACACACAAACACATGAACAACTATAAAAGTTTTATATTCACAAAAAGTTAAATTCACATAAAAATATTATTCCATTTTACTGATAAATATTGTATGAATGTTTAATATAATATTTAATTACATCATTTGAACATGTATTGAGAGACAATAATGAAAAATTAATTATATTGATTTGTTTGGGAGATAGATTACAGATACACAAGAATGATTTATTCTTATTAAATTTGATGGTACTTGAGATGTATTTGGGTGATTATATTATCATAATGACATATGAGAATAATAAAGACATTGGATATATTATTTCATCATGGTGGAATTATATTTCAATGAAGTGGAAGAATATATTAAAGAGAAATACTTAATAAAAAACAATATGTCTTAGATCGGAAACTAAATTTGATTAACACCTTAACCAATTATAAGTTGAGTTTTATACATAATATATTATTAATAAAATTTGGAGACATTATAGTATAGTATTTGTGTAGAAATTTACTAAATCATATAGGATTTGAAGTGTAATGTAAATATAAGATGTAGTTCACTTTTTATAAGAGAGGGGAGGGGTAGTCGTGGAATTTTCAAAAGTAATAAATGAATATAAGTTAATTTTAAATTAAAAAGGAGAAATATTGATTTATTTTGAAGATATATTTTGGTTAGTAATAATTTTGATTAAATAATTATAGTTATAAATATTTTTAATATTCCTTCAATCATTAGTTTTTTGCTTTATCCATCATTTTATCATTTTCAGTACTACATGTAATCATGTAATTTACACTTCTAAGGTTATTATAACTACTAAAACATACCATACTAGTACTAAATGATTCATTAATGATATTTTAGTACATAAAACTTTTTTTCTAGTGGATGTATTTATTTTAAATAAATCTATATCATTTATTAAAATATTATTTATTAAAATATATTTTTAATTTCAATTTTTACACTAATAAGTATTTTATTTTTAAAAATATAATAGCATGATATATTAAAAATAGATATTTTTACACATCAATAATATGTAAATGTGATGAAAAAATTCATATATGCTATAATTTCATTCAGATCATATTTATTTTAATAATTTTAATATCATTTATTTGATTCTTTAATTAATTAATAGATTTACACATCACCATTGTGTCACCATTCTATTTAATTATTTGTTTTCCAAAAAAATACCTTTATATAGTTAATAATTTTATATTGTTGATGATTATTTATAGTTGAATTTATCTCATGTATAAGATTACATTAGAAATAATTTACTTTTTAAAAACACAGGTGTGACAGAACATGTCTTCTCTTTCAATATAATATTATAATATTCATACTCACTAACAAGAGAGTTCTATAGGATATAAATTAAAACCAACAATTATTTTTTGTTGAGACAAATTCTTACAAATATATTTAGACATGTGTTATGGTGAGGTCATGTTTTTTATAATGTAAGGTTTTCCTTTAACAACAAGATTTATCATTATCCCTAGTAATAAAAAGGTAATAATATTAGTATTCGTAATATACAAAAAATGGACCTATATAAATAATTTTGATTATATAATTCCAATTATGGAATCCATTTTTCCCAATTATGACCACAAAATATTATAATAGTAATTAAAAATTAACCACGGTGATGGTATGATTAAATGTGTTTATAATGTAAAAATGTTCAAAAGATCACAAAGTTAATATATACAATATCAATATAAAATTGATTATAATATACAAACATTTCTTAAATGATAAAAGAAAAATTTAATTTAAATTTAAATCAATTATAAAATATAATTTACAACTATAAGAAAATTTGAAAAAAAATATTTTTTAAATAAATTTTATTTTTTTACAATTCATAAAAAATGAATCTTTTTACAACAATACTTAAAATTTAATAACAAGAATATTTAGAGACAAAAATATAAAGGAATATTTTTTTTAATATATTAAAATATATAATTTCTGAATACTAAATTTAAAATAATTACTCAAATAAAAGGCAGAAAAATGCCATTTTTGAATAAATACTTGTTTTATGTGTAACATTGGATTTGTTAATATATCATTTATTGAAAAAAAAACAGTTGAGTGATAAAATAATGATCTAATATTTTACATATATAATTAATACAATCCAACTAGAGTGATTTTATTACTTATTGGACTTATAGAATACTCATTTCCCATTAGAATAGTTTTCATTTAAAACAATTCATTTTAATTATTAAAAATGTTTTATAATCATGTATAATTTATCGAACACCAATGAACTACATATACATGATAAATTTCTTTTTCATAATTAAATTAACAAAATTTATTCCCATAATTATAACAACTATGTTGTAATTATAACATTTATATAATAATAATTAATGTTTTATTTAAACATGATGTAATGTATATTGTACTCTGTCGAAAATACTTTGTATATTTTAAAAACATGGGATGTTATAGTAATATTGTATTAATATAGGGAAAACATGAGATTTTGTGTCTAAATTATATATCCTTTGGATCATACGACTTTTATGTATATGTATCTTTGTATTTTATTTGGAATGAATTTTAAATAAATAAATATATATAAGTAAAAATATGTGGCTCTGAGTGTGGTTTGTTTATAGGATGGTTTTCTTCAGAATTTCATTAAATTGGTTGGTTCAATAGTCCAAAATTTTAATTCCCATGGTGTCTTTATTATTACATGTTGTGAGGTAGTGGTGAAATCATATTCAATGTATGTGAAATATTTTTTATGAGTTTTATTCATATAAATGTATTACAAAATATAATGATTTATTTGAAAAAAAAATTACAACGGAATTTTTTGTATAAAATTTCTTACGAAATTTAAGTTCCTTCTATTTTTCATGTATTTCTTGTCAGATTATTTTAGTATATTATTTATATATATCTTTTGACTGTTTAAATAATTTTGAATTTTATATTTATCATCTTAATTTCATTATTAGATTTATTATTAAATACATAATAAAAATTATGATTTTATGATTTTATATGTAATTTTTTTGTCCATACCAATTGTATTTATTCCATTAAAATTATATTTTAATAAAATTTATATGTATTTATATTTTATTAACACACTTTATATTTTTATTAAATCGTATTTCCAATTTGACAGGAAAAGAATCATGTATGTATATTTATGTATATATGTTCCAACTATAGTAGTACCAATTGTTTATTCATATTTAAATGTATATATGTAAATAAATGCATGTCTGTGTATATACATATATAAATGTGTAATATTTTATAATATAAACAGTTTTATTTATTTTATTTATGTTGACAAACAGTCATTATATATTCAAATATCATCATATATTTAATAAAAATAGTATGTATATATATAAAATGATAACTATCATATACATTTAAATGTATATGAAAATATATATAAATATTTTATTTCATGAAAAAATATATTAGTCATGATAATGCAATTTCATTTTTTGGAAATATAAAACAAAGCACATTATTATTAAGAAACTTCATAGTCTTTATGATGTAAAATAATTGTAATGATGATTCAGATACCAAAGAATTACAAATGGATATTACGTGAATGAAGGAAGTGGATAAGGAGTTATCCTAAAGCCTCATGTCACATTAAAACAATCATGTGATAGTTTTTTCGAAAATTATATATAGATCCAATGCAATGGGTGCTGATTAAATTTCATGAGATGACAAGTATGGTGGGCAGAAAGTGTATCATAAGTGAACAATGAGATAAAGAGTGATCCAAAATCTATCTTGTGATTATTTTTACCATTTTATGTTGTCTTAGGATAGAACTAATAATTCATGATATGATATAAGGTGCATTCGAGGACTATACATGATTAAATACGAGTTACAAAGATATTTGGTTTTCTTAAGAAAATGGGTATAATAAATTTTTAAATGGTTACATATGAAGAAATAGATTTTTAAAAATATTATTATTTTTAATTTTACATAGGATTTCAAAATATACAATCCTCATGTTGTATGTCATTATTTATGATTATGTTGATTTAAAAAATTTTAATTTGGTTTCAACGTGTTTTGAAGACCCCTTATTGGTCATTTTTTCTATCAAACTATGATTTAATGTCAATTTTGACAATATATGAAAATATATAATCAATTTAGTGTTAGAGGTCCCCTATTTTTGTTTATCCACTATAAAAACTATGACTATTTATTTTCCTTTTTGGCATTTTTACATAGAATTATTCAATTTATTCATACTCTCAAACACTATAATCATTTTGGATCATGGGTGGATAATTTATAAATGAATTATTTTTTAAGATAAATTGACATTTTTTTGAGTGATCACAACAAATATATTTGGGTTTGATTCAATTGATGTGGTTAGATTTCATTGTCTAAATAAATTTTAAGCGGTAAATAATTTAATATCCCAAGAATTTTTGTTATATATTTCCTTAAATATATTTAATTTCACCAGTATATTTTGATACAAAGAAATATGTGTGTAAATTAACGAGGATATAGTATATTGTGATAACATATCCACTAATAAAATTTTTTTAAAAAAAAACCACATTATTAATTTAATTTATAAATATTTTAAATAATTCTAATAAATTTTTAAATATTTAGACTTTTTTCATTAAATATTATATATGGTTCAAAAGTAAATTTTACCGTATAATAATTTTTCATGATATTTGGGAAATAATAATAATATTTATATTAAAAAAAATTATACATATAAATTTATAAAATAAAATTCTATTTCAAAATAATCATTTTTGTATTATCTTAGTATATATTAAATGATTTTATAAAATGATTAAATTTTATACCCATAATGATAATTTTTGTTTTTGAAAAGGATTTATTATCATTTCATTATTTCAAAATGACAATATTTTTTTAGAAAAATTCAATGTAATTTTTCTCCAACTATATTATTAATAACATAATTAATTACATAAGAATCATTATTAATGTTGGATAATGGAATGAAATCATTTTATACTTACGAACACATTTTTTCAACAAATCCACTTTTCCTCATAATTTCCTTTATTAACTTTATATAAATTTCCAATAGATCAATAAATTCAATTGGATTTAATGGATTCTATATTCTTGATCAGTATAGTGAAATTATTTTAAAAGGTCATGTATTTTTTAGTTATAATGAATATTATCTACAATTAAAATTTATTACTACATTAATGGTTAAAAATATTTTACCAGTGGTAAATCATTGAGATAATATTATATTTACTAAATAAAATTTTTAAATCCATTCCCCTGATAAATATTTGAACTTCATCAAATTCATGAATTGATCATTGGGATATTTGGAATTATTTTTCTTTATTATTTCATTATTGTATTTAAAACCTTTTCGAAATTCATAGCGTGATCTATCTCCAATATATAAATCATCACCCCGATATTATATTAATTAAACCACATTGATCCATATATCGCCATAAAACCCTTTAAATTTATTTTTTAAACAACACTATAAATATATTTATTGTTCTTTATTATCAAAATACCATTGCACTGATCCATAAGAATGTATTCATTGGAGGAATACCAAAAAATTTATTTCATTCCTAGTCCAACTCTTGAAATTTAGTTAGACATCTAATTATATAACTATACAATATTCATTATATAATAACATGTTAATCACTATTATGTATAATCATTATATTATAATTATTTATAAAATAATATTTATAATATTATCCATCAAATTGGATGTGAAAATATCACCTGTGGTTCTATGAACACAACCACCAACACATTTTGAATAAATAAAATTACTATTACAATATTTTATGGATTATTGTTATGATGGGATTCATATATATATATTTTATCTATAACATATTTATAAATCATTATCTATAATATCACATATACAGTTTTACCTTTTAATTTCATGGAAAATTATAATGTATCCCTTTCATGTGGGTGGACGACCTTGTCCATGAATTGAAATGATTTAATTTTTTTAAACATTATTAAAAGGTAATTTGGATAAATTGAGAAAAAATATTTGATATATATTATATAATAATTATTATGAATTCTTTTTAAAATAATTTCTTTACCCTCATTATAACCATCAAATATCTGTAAATTCTGTTCATTTTTTACAAACAGTTTACTACCTCCTTTAATAGTGTAATACATAATCTATGTATACTTTTAATGGTTGAATCAGAATATATATATATATATATAATGAATGTATTATAAATTTATATTATTACCAATATAATAGATATTGTGTAACCATGATAAATATTTAAGGATCGAAACATCAAATTTAAAAAACCTATGAAATATAAATCCATTAACACTATGAAATGATGATTATAATATGTAATTCCAATTAATTGGTGTTGATATAATATATATGGATAATACACAATATTATTATTTTTTCACGTCTCTATTATATAATTTTAATAAATTTACATTTATTACATTCAAGCATAAAGATCATTCCAATAATATTGAACTAGAGGTAATATATTTTCAACTAAAATTTTTTTCGATGTGAATAATTATATATATATATATATATTTTTACAGAATATATAAATAGTATTTTTAATATTAAAGATATGAATTTGTATTTTGATTAATATGTGGAAAATTTATTCATCTAATTTTCTCCCATTCATGAAGTATTTATTTTAAGATTTAAAATTTTAATGTAATTTATATTACAATCTATTTATTTATCAATATTTTTAGTAGTTATACAGTAAATATTTATAGTCACTGAGGTATTTCCAATGAGTCCAATTAATTTTTTCATGTACAGTTATTATAATAGAATAATTTTTTTCTATTTAACATCCTCTCTTTAAAAAATCATCATTATAATATAATGTTTTTGAGGAAAATTAAATTTATTTGTCTCGTCGATTCATGAAATGTTTTAATCCATATAATTACTATAAAAAAATATTTCTGGGAATTATTAATTATATTATATGATGATTTTTTGAATCTCATTATACCTACTACTAGATTTTTATTCAATTATGAAAATTGAATCCTCTTTTATTATTTCAAAGGAATTAATTTTGACTTTTTACTAACAATTACGAAAGGAATCAAAATTTTAAATCCTGCTACATAAATAGAATATGATGTCAGAAATAAAAATAAATGAATTTATTATTACATTAATTTTTTTGGGTAATTTAGAAGAAACATACTTAATTATTATTGTGAAATTTTATTATTTACAATAATTAGATAAAATGTTTAAAGGATATATTTCTCAATAAATGATAATGTGATCTATTAATGAATTTTTTTTGTATGTTAAAATCCTTTATTTGTTACATATTATTTATTGCATACATGATCCAATGATACCTTAAATATTATTCCTTTGTATACAATAAGATATTTTCTTCATTATTATTTGACACATATTTCATACGAATGGTTTGATAATGTTATAGTGAATCCCTAATGAATCCGATTTAATTTCCACATTATATGATATGATTATATAACAAAATTATTATAAAACAAATTTCTTCTCCATGGCCTATGGATTGAAATATTGTTCCTAATATTGAGGTAAAATATATATTATTTTTATTATGTGATAGGTGGTTTCCTAATTATAGATTCATCTTATGTATTTCTTAATGTTAGTAATCCCATGGGTTAATGAGGACTCGAATAGTGTGTGAACCAATGTTATTAATGTAATATTCCCACAAAAGTATACAACGGAGTGAACATTTACAATGGATATGGTATAATATTCCATTGACCAAATACATTATGATATAATTAGAATAATTACATTACTATGGAAATTATTTTAAAACATTAAGTGAATGTCTAAAAAGAGTCTTGCTCAAATTTTATATTATATTGTCTCGTGTTCATTTAATCCATTATTATTCCTATCAGGTGAAATAACATGGATTATTTAAGGACTGATGGTTAAGATGTGACATATTATTGGTATGTGTTTCAAGTTTTCCATCTGATTTTCTCATATTGATACGGTCGATCGAATTTTTTTATTTATAATTATATGGGAAATATCGTATTATACATGAGGGTGTCACGATGGTCTAAAATGATGCAACCTACGAGAATCCAATTGAATTTTTTTTCATTATCTCAGGGCAATGATCCCAAATTATTAAACACAATCAATGGATCTTCCAGAATACTTCTTCGAGAAAGTGCATCTGCCGAGATATTGGATTCCCTATTAACATTTTGAACTGATAAATCACATCTTTTCTACAAGGAGATACTGCAAACTATGTAATTTAGTTGACAAGAAGGATCCACCTTTCCATTTATAGCTTGTAAAACAATTTCACAATCTCACTCAAACTCTAAAAAAGATAAACACTTAGTCCTTGCAAAGCATGATACATGTGTGGATTGCCTTCATCTCCACACCTAGTAATCACACTGGCCCAAAAAACTGCTGATAAAAAACTACACTGAACCATACATATCTTACAACAGACTGCCCCCATGCATTTGACCATTCATAAATGGGTGATCCAAATTAAGCTTATATCCATATAGTGGTGGACTCCATTAAATCCAACTTCCCTGTAATCTATTCGGGTTGGGTGACCTGCTAAGTAACCAGTATATGATATGAGATTATTGTCCTCCTTTAACTAAAGAACCTAGCTCGTGCTCCATCCCCTTCATTCTAACATGCGAAAATGAAACTGAAGGTCTCACCTGTGTCCTCAACTTATTCCGAGCCTCCCACATCATCCAAAAAATAGTGATAAAAATGATTATACTGCTCTTGAATTCCATTTCATTCTTTCCTACTCCCCGAAACCAGCTAACGATGAAATCCTATTCGAAATAACAAGAACTAATTGAAACTACCCCAGCTACTCAAGATAGACCATAAACTATTGAATTGAATAATGCCTCACGAAATAAATATGAGATTGTATATATTTTACAATGACCCCCATTATTTAGTTATTTCATTATAAAAATATATACTTTAATTTTTAAAAAGGGAAATATATATTTATATTTTCTTAATTCAATACAAATTATTGTTTATTAATATATATATATATATATATTATATTTTCCATGATATTTAATGTAAAAATATTAATTTGTAAATGATATTTTACAACATTGAAATACTAGATGACATCATGATATTCTATCCACTCATATCATTATGTTCAATATATAATATTTTAAACAATATTCTAAGGCATTTAAGATGGTATGGATTCTCCTATTGGATCATTAGTTATGATTTCAATCCCATATAAAATAACAATATAGTTACTATTTGGATATTAATTCATATTTAGAAAATTAAATTATATTTAAATTATAATCTAACAATGTAATGATTTTAGTATAGTTCAATTAAACACAATCTATTTTTATACTTTATACCAAGCCAAATTATAAATAATTTTTTCAGTATAAATTAAATCATCAATTTTTAAGGGGATCCTCGACACCAAGAACCTATCTTTTTTATGATAGGAACAATAACAGATTTCTTGTAATTATTTAGGTATGTTATCTAATAAAACATACATTTTTATGTGAAAATAAATTTAGATAACATTTTTTATAGAAAATAATATAGCATTATTTATATTATAATATATGACAAATGAATTTAAATATATAAAAATATAGAAGATTATAATGTAGAAATATATCTATATGATATAGGGAAGTAGGTTTGAATGATATCCTTAACATATTCCATTACCATCTAATTTAAAGAATCATATGTTAATATACTAAGACACTGGTTATTTGTTTTTTCGGATTATTTTTTATAATAAAATTTATTTGAATTTTTGTATCAATTAAAATATAAAATTAATTTAATTAATTTAATTTAATTTTTTTTTAATTTTAGTATTTCCATAATATGATATTTCCCATTTTATTTTATGAGTGAATTATTTACCAACATCCATCAATACATTAGCACCAGTATTATATATTTTTCTATTATAAAAAAATTTTAATTTTTAGAAAATAAATTATTTATTTATTGAATATATGATTGAAATCAAGCCCTCAATATGTTATTATATTGATTCATTGTAGTTTCTAGTCAGTTTATTGTAAATATAGTCATATTTTAATAATACATTTAGGTATTCACTTACCTTTTTGCAGTAACAAGATAAAAAAAATGTTCATGATCAATTTTAACACCAAGGGTCTTAGTCTAAAATAAATATTGTGATGATGTAATAGTTTAGCATAGAATAATAAAAACATGGTAATGATGAATGAAATTTTTTTGATGATATTCCATAAAATAATAAATGAATAATTATATGAAATTTTAAAAATAAAAACCCTTTATACTATAATTTTATTAAGAATATTCTAAAACCAAAAGAGCTTATGTTTTTGTTCCTATTTAGGACATAATTATTCCTCAATAATTAAGGTTATAAAATTTTATTATTATTAAAAAACACACGGAACTCCAAAAATAATTGAAATTATACTAAAATTAAAAACATTGTTTCATTATGGATTAAATGACCCCAAAAATGATATATTTCCATTCAGTTTGAATAAATAACATTTTTTACATATTCAACCATGCTTTTATCATGTGGAGAAACATATAAAGAATTATAATAAAAACATTGAATATAAATAGATCTAAATTCTTTAAAATATAAAAAATTTAAAAAATGAAACTATTTGAATCACATAAAAAATAAAAATATGTCATCAATCAATAGAACTATAAAACTATATCTTATTGATAAAAATTTTCATAGGAATAAAAAAATATTTCAAAAATTTTAAGAATAAATTGAACATCGATAATAAATATGAATAATTCAAAAATTCATAAACATAATAACAATCTAGGGACCCCCATTATATAATCTCATATATAAAACATATAAATCTATAATAATGGATTACACCTTTTTGTTATTATTTTCCAATTCATTATTTTTCTAGAACATAAATGAAATTTTTTCGCACAATGTTTTTTTAAAAAAGTCATGTCAAAAAATTAATAGTAATCTATTATAAATTCACTATATCGAATATTTAGTACTGATAATAAATTGAATTGAATTTAATATTGAAAATATAACATTATAGATGTTCATTGCAGGTATAGTGATATGATCATAAATTAAAAAAATTAAGTTTAATATTGAAATTATAATAACGTGATCACACAAAAAATGATTCAAAAAATTAATATAAATTTATGATTTAAAATTAAAGAAAACATGAAATCATTTAAGCAATAAAATGATTGACATTGATGGTGTGGTAATTTATAGTCCATCAATGATATTTTTGATAGTTTTAATGTGGTCTAAATAGTATTATTCATGTATAGTTGACATGAAAACCCTAAATATAAGAGATAAAATTGTATTTATAATTTTGGAAAAAGAAATTTATTTTTTTATAAAAAATTACATGTTCTATTAATGGTCATATTATGAAACCATTTTTTGATATTTAGGTAATTATTTCATTACAGAAATGGTATCTTATATCAAATTATATTATAATAATAAATGTCTTATGTTGAGGTTATGATAATTGATAGTTATAATGTATATTGTATATTTTTTATATAAATAATATATATTGACATTAATATTTATGCCCGTTTTGGAAATAATTTTATCTTTGTAGTTATGATTCTTTATTTAAAAAATAATAGGTAAATAATAAACTGAATTAAATAAACGATTAATTTATATTTCAATAAATTTTATGTGATGAAGGGTAATTATATTTTAGAATTTCAATTTTCATTTTCTCATATTGAATAAAAATTTATTATTTAAAAATCTTTATGATTAAATAAGATATATTTTGTATTATAGATTTTTGTTATAGAACTTTTACATTTATATTTTTGAAATTGTACTATGTCAAAAAAATGTAGGAACAGTGAGGGTTAATCTATATAATGATTAAATGAATTATCTTAATAATAAATATTTACATATCATTTTAAGGAAAAACTATGTTACGCATGAATTATTTATATTGTAAAAACATTTATATATCTTAATAATGTTCTCTAAAATATATATTAAAAAATAAAACAATATCATGTATTTTGAATTCATCAATTGAAATATACATTATGTATTCTTTTTGATGCTGAAGAAACAAATTGTGAATTTATTTAATATCTAAGTGAAACAGATCGTGAAGAAATATATAATAATCAAATTTGAATAAATATATAATCACTTCTATAATGCTTTTGTACCATTCCAAATTTCATCATTTGAGAGAATATTATATATTCATTCAAATTCCAAACTCATTAAAATAGGATCATACATATACATTGAAGGGGTTTCCTTTGCGAAATTTCTATTCAACATAAATATATTTTGTATTTCCATGTAAGAACTAACATATAAAATTAATTTCCTTTCCTTCTCATCTAATAAATTTGGGAGACAACACATATCATTCTTGAAATTTTTTTATTATATATATATATATATGTTGCTTCATAATTTTTCATATTTCAATAGTTACACTTCGAACAAGAACCTTATAATAATTTAATGATATGAGATAGTAAACCCTAAATACATTTTTTGTACATTTATTGAGTTTCATTACCTTCCTTTTCAATAATTTGAAAATTCATGAATGAAAAAATTAATCCTCTTATATTTCATCTATATACACTCGTCCTATTCAATCTTTTAAATTTATTTTTAAAAGATTTTTTCAGATTTAATACTAGATATCCCTAGAAATATTATTCCAATGCCTTCAAAACTGTGTCATATATTATAAATAAATATGTATGGTGTGTATTATTTTTGATTGTATGTGTCACGACCTGTCCTCGAGGCCTGTGTCGTGATTACCCCAAGCCCGCCTACCATAGGCCAGGGGCTGGCGAATAGCACCAAATTCATAAATCCCAATGCTAGGAAGGAATTTCCATTATAAATGTAAATAAAAACAACATATTATGCCACATGAAGTAAACACTATGTAAAAATTAATACAAAAGAGTGTGATGGAATGTAAATGGGCTATTATACAAACCCAACTAAACAACAAGTACAAGTAAAGGGACAAATATCTGAAAGTAAAGAGCAGCTCAGGGATCGTCCTACGGGGATTCCTACCTGAAGGGTAGGTATATATGGCCACCTCATTACCCACGTCCATCAGCCTCCACCATGAGCCATCTCATTACATGTTCCACCTCTGGGTACCATCCAGTCATGGCGCTCTCGGCCTCCGTAAGCGTTGTCTGTCGCCTACATCCAACACAATGCGGTGCGGGACCCTGAGACCTGTGAGTTCTCACAACATCCATTACGGATAAGAAGAAGAATAATGATACAACCACAATGTATCAACCAACCCTCCTTAGGTATATTCCCATACATATACCTAAGTTACCAGTCACAATCCAGCTCCAACTCACAAGCCCAAGAACAACTTAGTCCACACATGAAGTATAGTCGAACACTATGATGATAATGGTTGAAAGAAAAGACTCGGGTCCAACCGGTATGCCACAATTGTAGAGAGATATATATGATCAGATGTTTCCACTAAATCATCTAATCTGTCAGACACACACAAGATACAGTGCAGCTATCTCATCTAAGATGTTGGACCCACACATGATACAGTCCAACTATCTCATCTTAGCTATCAGACCCACACAATATATAGTCTAGTTATTCAAGAGTAATAGAGATGATCAGATGTAGTTTTCGATTCCTGTAAGCTATCTAATCCACAGAACATACAATCCAGGTACTCTGTCAAAACTTTCAATCCCACACAGGATTCTGGTACAGTTGTCGTGGTCGTCGAACCCATGGAGGATTCCAGTATGGTAGTCATCGCAGTCAGAGCCACCTCTAGGGTTCCCACACATAACATGATCGATTCTAGGAGGGTCCACTACTCGAGAAAAGGGATCGATACATCAAAAATCATGAAGTACTTATTTGATGTATCCAAGAGTTCTGCCTCGTCAAAAGAAACCCAACGCCATAGACGGCGCGCCAATCAGATGCCCAGTCTAATAGATATTGGCTTTTCCATTATAGGGGCCCGGTTGGATTTACTCTCGATCCAAACCCAAGGATTTTCCAAAGTTTTCCAAAACACACTAAGATTATTGCAAATGAACCTAACCATCGCAAGGGTCCCCGTTCCGTAGATGGCATGTCGATCGAACGTGCAGTCTAAAAGTTATCCACGTTTAAGTGAAACGTGCCCAGCATGTCATGCCCAGTGTACTGGCAGGTCAGCCCGACCCGGTTTGGTGGGTCCTGCCCGGCTGGGAGTCGGCCCTGGCCGGTGGAGTGTGGCCGACAGAGGGACCCTCCCCGTCGGTTCCGACCTGGTGAGGGGTTCGCCAAGGCCTGGTGGGGTGCGGCCCACCCGCGAACCCGGCCCGGGTCGCGGGCTGGTTCGTCTCACCCAGCGGTGATGAGCGGTGCCGCCCTTCCTTGCAGCCTGGCCGGCTGAAGCCACATGGTTCTGTCCGACATGAGTGGCATGCGGTTCCTCCGCACACGATGCCCATAGGCGTCGCGGTTTCCTTCAGCCCGGCCTACAGGCAGCCGACAGGTTCACCCACTGAGCTGCCCGTGGAGTGGGTCGCGGTCTTCTTGGCAGTGCGGCAGAAAGTGGGTGCCACGGTCCTCCATTCCAGCCAGCCACGGCTGGCCGGTTCGATTCATTCGAGCAGCCCGCGGTTGTGGACCATGGTTTCCTCCATGCGGTCGGTGCAATGGTTCCAGTCCTCCACCACCGCGGCACGGCCTGGTTGCGGCCTTCGGTTTCCACCGCCTCTTCCGACCGTCGTTGTCTACATGGTCTTGTCCTCCTTCCTCCGGCGCAGTGTGACTGCACCACGCCCTTTCAGCTCCGCCTCCATCGTCAATAAAACCATCACATATGGGGGAGTTTCGGGCCGTCTTTGTGTGGGCCGAACCCTCCTCGTTATGTCGTTAACAATTGGAAATTCACATTCCGAAATTAGAACGATGATGTTCAGAATTATCAACAACTCAAAAAAACCCCTACCTCACATTTTGTTGCTTGTTGACGAAGTTACGGGATGGCAGTGTCGATCCAACGATGTTGGGAAAGAAGAATTCGGTGATGGTATCAGCATTTTTTGTGGACGGAGCTCCCATCTTTGTTTCAGAAGGAGAATGAAGAAGACATCCAAGGATGAATATAGGGAAGAAGTCGAAGATGGAAGGACGTCGTCAGCGTTCTTCGTTGGAGAGTTTGTTTCACCAACATCTACCTAGTTCTTCCTCCTCTCTCAAGCACCACCAAAGTAATGTGCCATCCAAAATCATAATAGGAGTCTATTATTTTATTGATGTCATTTAATTAAAAAAATGTAGCATTGAATTACGTGGGCTCCCCATAATTAAACTATGGTGTTTGCACAATTAAATTTGGTAGGTGAGAAACCAAGTGTAAACTCGCAATCAAGATGGAGTTCAAGGGTTTATAAGCCAGGTGGTCCCCACCGGAAATATCCTCCCGTGGAAGGTTATGCTCGGGTGGGCCCCACCACCATAACCACTCATGGAAGGTTATGGTGTGGTGGCCCCCACCCTTAACCTCCACATGGTGGTTTAAACCACCATAAAAGAAAATAAAGTCACACTTTATTTTATTTAAATTATTCCTAAAAACCCTGAAAAATAAAACTTCCACTCACCTCAGAATTTAACTGTGGTAAAGGTGTCCAGAAGTGAATATCGGCACAGTGAGTTCAATAATGCCCTCGGATTTCAGTTCCGAGCACCGGTTCAAATGATATTAAAATCCCAAACGTACGTTTACAGAACGTACACGAAAAAAGTTTTGAAAATTATTAACAGCCACCCTAGACCCACTGTGGGTGAGGTTAGGCTCCTCCTAAGTTATGTGTGGCTCATCAAACCCAATAGTACCCTCGGATTTCCAATTCGAGTTACCGTTTAAATGTTATAAATTTTACAATAAAATATTTGTAACTTAATTATTATATTTTCTTCCAAAAACTATCATTCTTTGGTGGCTCTCAACGACCCATGTTAGTATTTTATTAAAGAAAGCATACCCTCATGAGTTCAGTGGTGGCCTCAAATTTTAATCTGAGTTACCGTTTTGAGTTATAATCATTTGAAAAAAATAAATTTATTTAATTATTTTATGGACGGTTATGCCATTTTCTGGTTTTCTCACAGGAGGCCCATGCCAACTAAACATAAGTCACACCAAGGGTAAATCGGCCATCCTGAGTACAATGGTGGCCTCAGATTTCTGATACAAGTAACTCTTTAATATTTATTCCACCTTTTCAACAAAACTACATATGTGAATTAATTTAATCTTAACAAAAGTTTTACGGATCATTTCGGGCACTCCGGGCCTCGGAATTGCGCGCCGTAAAAAACTGTAGACTCGTAAATTTAAAAATAATTTAACAAAAAACATTCCATGAAATTTTCAGGTCTTCAGAATACCCCAAATTCATGGATTTATGTAACTGTATGCTACAACATTAATTAGGGAAACAAATGGGGGTACTGAGCACAAATATGAGCCTCCCACTCCCATGTGCTCTCCTAGAGCTTTCCATGATACCAGAAAACGCACACTAGTGGAATCAACCATCCACATAGGACCTACTCCTATCAATGCACTATCTCCACTGGAACCTCCGTGAATGTGGCCTCATCTTCGATATCAAGCTCCCCTTGGTCGATGATGTGGGACAGGTGGTGCACGTATCTCCTCAACTAAGATTCGAGGAAGATGTTGTGCACCCATTGAAACTGAGGTGGAAGGGGAAACCGGTACGCCACCACACCTAACCTGCTGAGGACCTAGAACGGTCTGATGAATCTTGGAGATAACTTACCGCCACATCCAAATCTCTATAGACCTCGTTGAAGTGAGACCAATAGAAATAAATGGTCTCCATACTTGAACTCTAGAGGTCTCCCTCTCCTGGATATATGAGGATGAACTGCCGCGATGTCCATGGATATCTAATCCAAATTCAACTATGTGGCCTCAAGGGCTGAACCAAGCCTGCTGGTACATGATTTCCCGTCTTCAATTACTGACAAGTGAGGCATTGTGAGAGAAATTCTTCCTCTACATTCTTCATTCCCGGTATTCAGTGCTATCATTTTACGTATTGATACATCTTCGACACTCCTTGATGTACCTCTAGAGGGTAAGTGTAGAACTCCCTCAACACCTCCTCTTGTAGTCAAACAGGTACCATGGTACTTTCTCTAGAGAGGATGGCGTGCTCCCCACCATCATAAAATCCATCTGGTGCCTTCACTGGGGATATCTGATCACTTCACATCTCATAGTCAATGTCCCCACGATGTGACTCCTTGGCTTGCTGAAGTAGAGGAGGAGTGAATGTGAGAGACTGTAGAATGGCACCTCCATCTCTATCCACCATGGGTATCTTCAATGCGGCCCACTGCTCTGTCACCTCTCCTAGCAGCTGAATGCCCGTTCTCCTACTGAGAGAATCATCTACAATGTTCCCCTTTGCAGGAGTATAGACTATATCAATGTCATAGTCCGGGAGGAACTGGAGTCTTCGTCATGGTCTTTGGTTCAGGTCCTTCTATGAGAAGATGTACCTGAGACTCTGGTGGTCAGAATAGACTGTAAAATGCATGCCCATCAAATATTTCCACCACATCTTCAAGTCAAAGACCACTGCTGTAAACTTCAGGTCATGGGTAGCATAGTTCTGCTCATGTGGTCTCAAATGTCGTGAACCATATGTGATCACTGCTCACTCCTGCATTAGGACACCCCTGAGTCCAGTCCCTGATGCGTCGCAGTAAACTACATACCCTACGCCCTCATATGGTAGCCTTAAAATGAGTACATTGTTCATCCTTTTCCTCAGCTCCTGAAATATCTTATGGCTACTATCTGACCACACGAAGGGTTTACCTTATATCGTCAATGTTGAAAGCGGTGCTGCAACTCTATAAAATTCAGGCACAAATCCTTAATAGTACCCAGCCAGTCCCAGGAAACTCTACACCTCCATCACGATCCTGGGTGGCTCCCAAGAAAGTAATAACTCGATCTTAGCTAGATCCACTTCAACTCTAGCCTAAAGTAGACACCACACCCCCTTTGGGGGGTTATCCTGGAAAGATCTTCTGAAAAGTTGTCCCCATGTTCTGAAACTCATGTTTAGAACTGAAAACTCAATACACCAGCTGCCAGGTATTCCTTTTTCTTCGACTAAGAAAAACCTAATCCCAAAATTGTAGATAAACCACAAATTTTTTTCCCTAATACAGTCAATATCTGTATGAACAGTGGCTGCCCAGTCCATACCCAAACTAACGTCGTAAGGCCTCGACAATGTCACCAAGAGGTTCCAACTGAAACCCTCTCCTCAAGGGTCAGATCACAACATCGGTGTAAGCTGATTATCAAGTCTCCTCCCAAAGGTATATCCAGACGTGAGGGTCATGTCAATGGATTAATCATAAACTCTAGGTCTGGGACAATATTCGTGGAAGGAAGGAATGATTCGTGTCTATGTCTATTGATACGGTAGCTAGTAGTAGACACAGACTGTACCTCAAATAATTCCTATATCCCTTAGGTCACACTCCCTAACATCATGCAGCTATTATCTTCCCATGCACTCCAGATCCTTATGACTAGAAGGGACTACAAAGGCGGGTGGTTTTAACATGTCGAAATGTTCACCACCCCATGTTGCACTTTTAGCTATGATTCCACATCTGCTGCCCTGTAGATTCATCTGTCCTTAACAATTCCTCTTATTGAAACATTCTACACGCTCAAGTCTCTGAGACATGCACCACTTTTATTCTTTCCAACTGCTAACATTCACTAGCTATTTCCGCTTATCCAATGAACATTCTACCACAAAGGTTCTCTCTAGCACCCTAACACAAGTAAGAATGCATAGAGGAAAAAAAGTGCAGGCCCGGATATCCTTTAACACACCTCGCATAGAGGTTTGAGATCTAATTATATGATCGTATCATATTAATCGAGTACCATAAAAGATCAGTATGCCTCATTGAAAACCCAGCTTTCGACATGTCATCCTACCGAAGCTGTATAAGATCTACAAAACTCTCAACCACCTCCTAAAGCCAGTCCTCAACCAACCGTGGGTCTGGATCGCCTCAGAACATGAGGGAAATCTGGTTTGGAAACACATGAAAGGCACTAAGACAACAAGTGTCCTCTACCGGTACCTCTGGTAGTGTCTGCTGACCAGCATGCATTGATATAGTTGGCACACTGTCTGAAGATACTATCTTAGAAAACGGTCTGAGTACTGAAATATCATCACTATGTGGACCATCCTCATGGTCAGTAATTGAGGAAGATTATTATCTAAGATCACCATATTCTATACTAGTGTCTCAACTAGGGGGAAAACTCTAGTAATTGCCTCCATCCAGTCCTCTGGTACCTAGGAATCTATCTCCCCTTGTTACCTCAGAGGCCTCTGAAGCTGGAAGTCGTGCAACGTGATACGTCGGTGCGCACCGTCCTCCAATATGGCTAGTGGAATCTGTTGCACAACGCGTGGTGGTGCTGCTGGTACACCACCCTAAGGTGCCAACATATTAAGAAGGCCCTGCACCAGAGCATCGTTGCTCGGTGTGCGGTCATCATGAACTCTATCGGGAACCCTAACTGGCTGTCTTCACAGCGGCATCCTGATAAAAAATATGTGCGCCATAGTCAGATGTTTTTTTCCTTGAAAGCTGAACTAGATGAGATGATTTAAGAAAACTTTTAAACACACACACACAATCAGTGTATTCGTGCACTGAGTCAGAAATCAGTAGTCAGGGTCCCAGTCTATGGATAAGTCAGCTGCCACACCAACACTGGACTCCCTGAACTGAAGACCACACATAGTACCATTAAAACTGTTGTTTCACAGAAAAGAAAGAAGAGAGTCCTATGTTCTGTGGTAGAACCAAATCTTCTGATTCCAATTTTTCACGACCCGTCCTCAGGGCCCTTGTCATGACTACCCCAAGTCTTCCTTCCATAGTCCAGGGGATGGCCACTAGCACTAAAGGCGTAAATCCCTATGTTGGGAAAGAATTGACTTTATGAAAGTCAAACAACATAATAGAGTATGCACCAGGAAGAAAACACTACGTAAAAATGAATACAGTAGAGTGTGCTGGAAAGTAAATGGGCCAGTATACAAACCTAACAGAACAAAAAGTACAAGTAAAGGGAAAAACAGCTGAATGTAAAGAGCAGCTCCTCGATCGTCCTCTTGGGATTCTTAACTGATTGGGAGGTACAGATGTCCACCTCAGCACCCACGTCCGTCAGTATCCACCGTGAGCTGACTCGTCGCAAGGTACACCCTCGTGTACTATCCAATCCCGACACTCTCAGCCTCCATCAGTGATGTCCATCATCTGAATCCAACACAATGAGGTGCGGGCATAGCCTGTGCATGGGAGAGTATAATGATACTCAATAGGGACCATGAGACCTCTAATTTCTCACAATATCCACTATGGATAAGAAAAAAAAAAGAAATATACAACCACATAGTATCAACAAACCCTTCATAGGTATATTCCCATACATATACCATGTTTTCCAATCACAATCCAGCTCCAACTCATGAGCCTTAGCACAACTCAGTCCACACAGGAAGCAATGTCAAACACCATGATGATAATGGTTGAAAGATATGACTCATCTCACATAGGTATTCCACAATCATAGAGAGATATAGATCATCATATGTAGCCACTGGATCATTTAAGTTGTCGGACCGACACAGGATACAGTCCAGCTAAGCTGTCAGACCCACACAGGATACAGTCCAGCTATCTTGTCTAAGTTGTCGGACCCACACATGATATATTCCAGCAATCTCGTCTAAGTTGTCGACCCACACATTATATTGTATATATATTATAGAGTAATATAGATGATCATATGTAGTTACTGAATTCATCTAAGATGTCGGACCCACACATGATATAGGCCAGCTACACTGTCCGAACTGTCGAACCCACACAGAATTCTAGTATAGTTTTTTTCATCATCGAACCCATAAAGGATTGCAGTACGGTAGTCATCGCAGTCGCAGCCAGCACTAGGGATCCCGCACATAGAAAGCTCGATTCTGGGTGGGTCCACTCCTAGAGAAAAGGGGTCGATACATCAACTATCACGATGTCCTAAGTTGATTTATCCCGGATTTCCGTCTCTTCAAAAGAAACCCAACGCAATAGACGACGCATCAATCAGACACCCGATCAGAGAGATATTGGATCTTCCATTCTAGGGGCCCAGTTAAATTTACGCTAGATCCAAACCCACTTATATTCCAAAGTCGTCCAAAACTCACTAAGAGTATCGGAAGAGGACTGCCTCATCGCACGGGTCCCAGTGCCATAGATGGAGCATCTATCAGAAGTACGGTCTAAAAGTTATTCACGTTTAAGTGAAATGGGCCTGGACCATCATGCCTAATGGGTTGGCGGGTCAGCCCGGACCGGTGGAGCACGACACACCTAGGGACCCGGACCGGTTGGTCCGACCCAAATAGGGGGTCGGCCTAGACCGGTGGGGCGCGACCCACCCGCAGACCCGACCGAGGTCGCCGGCCCGTTCGGCTTGCCCAGTGGTGCTGAGCAGCACCGACCCTCCTTGCCGCCTGGCCGGATGAAGCCGGCCGGTCTTGTTCGGCACGGGCGGCCCGCGGTTGTGGGTCATGGTTCCTTTTCAAGCGGCACCCATATGCACCACAATTTCCATCAGTCCGACCTGCAGTCGGCCGACCAGTTCCCCACCGAGCGGCCCGGGCAGCGGGCCGCGGTCTTCACCGCATCGCGATGCCAAGTGGACGTCACAATCCTCTATCTCGGCCAGCTATGGACGGCTAATTCAGTTCGTTATAGAGGCTCGCGGTTGCGGGTCATGGTTTCTTCCACGTGGCCGGCACAAAGGTGCTCGTCCTCCAACGTCGCGGCCCAGCCTAGACGCGGCCGACGATTGCTACCGCCTTCAGTAATCACCGCCTCTTCCGACAGCCATGGTCTACATGTTCATGGCCTCCTTCCTCTGGCGCGCTGTGACGACACCGCGCCCTTCCAGCTCTCACTCCGTCATCAATAATACAAACTAGTATGCTGGAGGTTGGGGTCATGTTCCTGCGGCCCGAACCCTCCTCGTTATGACGTTAATAGTTGGATATTCACATTAAAAAATTAGAATGACGAATTTGAGAATTATAGACAACTCAAAAAAACCACATACCTCGCTTTGCGTTGCTTGTTGATTAAGTCTCAGTATGGCGGCGTCGATTCTTCGACGTCGGGAAAGAACAAGTCTATGATGTCGTCACCGTTCTTCATGGACGAAACTCCCTTATTTGTTTCGGTAGGAGAAGGAAGAAGACATTCAAGGAGGAGTGTGAGGAAGAAATTGAAGAAGGAAGGACGTCGCCGACGTTCTCCATTGGAGAGTTCGTTCCACCATGTTCTCCCATGTTCTTCCTCCTATCTAAAGCTCCACCAAAGTAATGTGACAACCAAAATAATAATATGATGTCTATTATTTTATTCATGGCACGTAATTCAAAAATGGATCTTTGAATTATGTCGGATCCCCAAAATTAAACTATGGTGTTGGAACAATTAAATTGGGAATTGAGAATCCAAGGGTTAACTCGCAATCAAGAGGGAGTTCAATGGTTCATCAGCCGGGTGGTCCCCACCTCAAATATCCTCCAATTGGAGGTTATGATCAGGTGGGCCCCACCTCCAGAACCCTTCATGGGAGCTTATGGTGTGGTGGCCCCCACCCTTAACCTTCACAGAGAGGATTAAAAAACCACAAAATAAAATAATGTCACACATTATTTTATTTAAATTATTCTTAAAAACCCCGAAAAAATAACTTCCACTCACGTTAGAATGCAACTATGGTAATGTTCTCCTTAAGCGAATACCAGCACTGTGAGTTCAACATTGCCCTCAGATTTCAGTTACGAGCACCTATTATAATGATTTTAAAATCCCAAACGTACATTTACTAAACGTACCCGAAAAAAAGTACTGAAAATTATTAACATTCGCCCTAGACCCACTACGGTCGAGGTTAGGCTCTGCCTAAGTGAAAAACGGACCCAATAACCCAACAGTACCCTCATATTTTCAATCCGAGTTACCTTTTAAATGTTTTGAATTTTACAATAAAATAATTCTCACTTAATTATTTTATTTTCATCCAAAAACAATCTTTCTCTGGTGGCCCTCGTCGACCGATGTTAGTATCTTCTTAAAGAATGCTTACAATCACGAGTTCAGTGGTGGTCTCAAATTTTTAATCCGAGTTACCGTTTGTGAGTTATAATCATTTGAAACCAAAATAAATATATTTAATTATTTTATTTATGGTTACGCCATTTTCAGGTTTTCACATAGGAGGCCCGCGCCGACTAAAATAAGTCACGTCAAGGGTAAACCAGCCATCCTACTCGCAATGGTGGCCTCAGATTTCTGATCAGTGTAATCGTTTAATAGTTATTTCTCTTTTTCATGAAAACTACATACACACATTAATTTATGCTTAACAAAACATTGACAGATCATTCGGGGAACTTCGGGCCTTAGAATCGCACGTCGTCAAAAACTGTGGTCTTGTAAAATTCCAATGAATTTAAGAAAATAATTTCCATAATATTTTTGGGTCTTTACGGTGTGAGTACATGTTATAAACCTAAAAGTGCTAAGATGTAATAAAAGAATCATTTATGGAATTATAAATATTAATATGCATATAGAAAAATTAATATGATTTTGAGAACCATTATATGTAATGTTAAATAACATTAAAAAAATGATTCATGTGGTAATAGAGTTCATCACATAGTATGTCCCATGGAATAGAAAGGGTTCTCATAATGAACATGTCATCATAAATAATATAATATATAAAAAACAATAACGTACATATAAATTGACCAAATTCACAGTAGATCGTAAGTAAGAATGACATATTTTATCATAAATTACTTTACAAGGTTCCAGTTGGTATACATCATAAGAGAATATAATTTTCACATTAAAATCAATATTAATTAAATAGATATGGTTATTTATGATTCATGAATATTTTATCATTGATGTTTTTCATAGAATGGACTCATTTTAGGATTTATATATTTTTTATTTTATTTAATCTATTTTTAGGATTTTTTTTTGTGATATTTTAATATAAATTATTATAATATGTTACATCTGGAACAACTATAAAATTATAAAATATATGGATTACCCTTATGTATGATTTTTAAAATTTTAACAAATTATTGACTGATAACCATTTCATTTTAGTATTTTAATGTAATATATTTAACATTTTTTTCTCATGAATTTATTTCATGATATTCTACTATGTCTATAAATTTCATATATATCATCATCAAGAGAAACCAAACATATTCCCCGATATTTTTAATTTGAATAATGTACTTATTAGTTAATGATCATCTACATCGTCAATTAATTGTGTTTTTGTTAATATTCGATTATATCATTCCCAATCATATTATAAGCTTCTAATGATCTATAATGAACACTACTTCCATTGGCAATTTATATTTTTAACTGAATTATATTCATCCATTAAAATGTGATTTTTAGACGATTTTTCATCCACCGTGGAATTTACTTCATGTTCTTCATACATTAACTTGAATGTTACATCAGGATATGTTATAGCTTATAATCAATATTCAACATGTTATATAAAAATAATATCTTCCAAAAATCATTTATAATTCCATTTTTTTTGTCAAAAACTAATTTAGAGTATTTTCAAAATTATTATTTACGGATATAAAATTATATCATTGTAAACAAGATACATATTCTGATATATAAATGTGTATTGTGAAGGATAAATATATTAATGATTATGAATTGAAAAATAAATTTTTTAAAAGGTTATATTATTTTTTATTTATTGAAGGGCTTTTAAATTTTATATGGCCAACATTGAAAATTCTTATAGATAAAAAATGTAATTAAAAATTACAATCACTGATAAATTTAAATATACGAATTGTGATTGATTCTATATAAGGAATGAATTATATATAAAATATATTCACCCATACCTACATGTGATTTCATTCACTTGAAAATTAGGAAAAATTGTTGGTTATTATATTTTTAAAAACATGATATTTATAAAAGTGATGACAATAAGTGAAACACATTAACCTCATTTTTTGAATATATATGTATGGTAAATTAACATTATTAAATCATGGGATAATGACGTATTATATTATTGTTAAATTTGAAAGAAAAAATTATATAGTATATTTGATTAAAAAAATCATTTAAAGAGGAAATATGAGATTATAAAAATCAGCATTCAGACAAAATGATATTTATATACACTAATGTATGGCATTATTATTAATGTTCTATTTACATTTTTATTATAATGTGGAAACTTTTAATCTCTTAGGTACTGATAATGTGTGGATTACAAAATCAATTATATGTCTTCTTCTATAATATAATTAATTAACTTTGATATTCAACTTCCAATTTTGTTATGGTCTAATGGTGATACCAAATAATATTTTTTATTTAAAAACTCAGGTTGTGATTTAATTCATCCATGAAACCATCATAATTATAATCTAATGGATTTATCAAAAAATATTAATAAGATTTTAAAAAAATATATTAATATTTAATTTCATATATAAAATTAATATTTTAGGAATTTACTGAATCGTTGGTTTTTTTTGATGAAAAATAATGTTTAAATAAGAAATATAATTCATTCCCCTAAATCATTTAATTATTTTTTATAAATTTGAAATTATAATAAATGAATATAGATCACCAGAAATAGTACTAAATTTAATATGGTAATAATTACACCCATAAAAAACATTGGAGGTAACCCAATTGAATATTCAATTGATAATGTGATCAATATAGTGATTTTATGGAATGTAGAAATTGTTGTACAAATATTGATAATTGATTTTTTTATGAGTGGTATTTATTAATATGGTATTCATATGATTGGTTAACTATGATTTATATTTTAGGTATAATGGAATAATTATGAATTATTAACCATTAAAAACGATGTATATGAGGGAGAGTTAAATTGGCTAAAAAAGTTTCATTTGTGTATTCTGGAATAAATTTTTAAAAAATATCTCACAATTTTCTAAGAAATCATCAGAAATAGTTCATTAGTTATATTATATTTTTTATTTATATATTTTATATAAATGATATACATGATTTTTTAAAAACATGTTTAGGATATTTTCCATGAAAAAATATTTATATTTTAATGAAAATGATTCCATGGTTTATCAGAAGACACTAAATTGTCTATATGGTTTAATATCTACTTCATATAATTAATGATTTTTCATTCTCAACCACGATTTTATAAAATATCTCATATATAATATCTATTTGTTGAAATGGTTATGATCCCAATGTACTATTTTTTATGATAGATCCTTCATTGATGAAATTCAATCATTAAATGAGTTTATTTTAAGGAATGATAATATCTACCTAATGATAAACCATATGGGGTTAATGGGGTGTTTCTTACTAATTATCTAAAAACTCATTAACTTAATGGTAATGGATTTGTATGTGATGTAATGATTTCTGTAAGTCATGTTATTAGGTGATTATTATATTTGAGTCATTACAGTATGTATAAAATAATTTTTGATATAACATTAGATATAATTATATTATCAGTTGTGGATAAAATTTTATTTCCCAAATTTATAACTGATGATAATTAAAATACATATATACATTATTAATGTATTATGTGGTTTGAATTTATTTTATTTTATAGACATTTTAGAGAATCGAATTTATTTTTTTAAAAGGATACACCATTTATTTAGAGGAAACCATTTCAGTTTTTGTGTGATTTGATGATTCATAAATTATGGATATTTTGGACAAAGGGTTCATTAATTTATTGGATACAAAAAATTTATAATATAAAAAATTATTTATTGGAAATTAATTTTCATAGAATGTAATTAATTTCATTTTTTATGAAATTATTTAATTTTTTTGTAAATTTATTGATTATGGTATATATGTAAAAAAAATATTATTAGTGTGTTTTATGATATTATTTTATTAATATATATTGAGTGAAATTTTTATGGAAAATGAGATAATCATGGTAATTAATCTTGGATTTAAGAAATTAGTTTTTATTTTATAAAAAAATTATTTTTTCCTGATATATTTTGATAATAAATAATATTAATATTAGTGAAACCAATAATTTAAGATTTAATAATTTTTTAAAAATGTTCATAGTTGAATTAAATTTTAATTAAAATTTTATTTATTAAATTATAAAAATTAATTTCCCTAACATTGTTGTGACATGTATTTTTATAATGCTTAAGCCTCCAAATATTTACTTCTAATATATTTTTGATGTGATTGAATATATAATTTTTTTTATAATTAGTGGTCAGAAAAACATTAATCAAATATTTATTTATAAAAGAGTTATTTATTAAAAAAAAATTATGCATAATTATTTAATGGGTTATCTATCAAATGTTATTGTTTTGAGTTAATAGTTATTTGATATGACATATATTATACTATTTTTATCCAATATATTAATTTCTATTTATAATGATTTAATGCAGGATATATGACATCAATGTTAATCTTTCATTAATATACCATAATTGAAATTATTTTATAAATTAATTGATGAAATGATTTAAATTTCTCTTCTCGAATTCAATTCATTAGAATATAATTATATGTACAATCAAACACCTCTTCATACATTGATATTTAAAAGGATCATGGACACATTATGTCAAATTTTAGAATCCTAACATTCTAATCATCAAAGTGATGATAATTACTACTGAATTTTCAATTTCATCACTCAAAAATAAAATATTGATCCATATAGTGAAATTAATGTAATAGAGTATTACTGAGATTATTAAGTAATCTATATGTATATATTGTAAAAAATATATTTTTTAATACTTTTAATTATAATGAATACTAAATTTATGATAATTAAAAATCACCATTAATCATATTATATTTTAAAAAGAATATTAATTTTGATGTTATAAAACTATATGTCTAAAATTAAACATTTACAGTATTTTAACAATTATATGAAAAAATAACATGTAGGTTTTTTTACATTGATAATGGAATTATAATATTTTGAATATTTTATTAAAAAATTATTCATTTTCTTGAACATTTCCCTTTATGAATCATGTAATCATGAATATTAAGGACTTTGGTGAAGGTATTTATGTGTTCATATTATAGTTTCAAAAGTTAAAATAGGTTATCATTAAATTATTTTTATAATTTTCATAATGATTCAAAATTTGAAATTAATTAATTTTTGGAATGAACATCTATTCTTGAGAATTGTATATATTTATATCAAGGGAAATTTTTTTGTGATGGTGTTTTTATTAACAACTAATCATGGGTTGAAGTAATTTTTTAACATAGGATAATGTAATAACATACTTTTTATTATAAAAAAATTCATAAAAACAAGTTATTATAATTTTAAATTCTATTAAATAAAATAAACAATATATATATATAAATCATAAATAATATTATTGTAATTATATTACATTACATAAGTGTTGAATCACCCATATATTATTACCTAAATAATTCATATATGTATAGCAATAGAATTAATTTTTGTGATTTAAGGATTGTTTTAGAAGAATTTCATTTTTCTAGATGAAATTATTTCATTGTAGGTAGCTATTATATACTTGGTAATGAATTAATTGATGGTATATTATATAATAATAATAGAAATAGGAGATGATATAAGAATATTAATTTTTTACTAAATCATTTTAATGTTTTAGTATATTGATATGGTTTGGTAATGACAATGTAATGGATTAATATTTTAAAAAATATATTTTTATCTATATAACTAATGTACATTGTATCTCTATTTAAATATTAAACCATTATTTTTCTAATATTGATTATGAAATGATTTTTAATTTTGAACTATAAATTAAAAAATGGTTATATATGTTAATTGTAAACATTGGAATGATTTTTCTGATAATATTTGAATAAGCATTAGAAATATTATTAAAAATATTATTTCTAATGTTTTACAATTAATTATATATATGTAATACATAAATAGTAATCAAAATTAGTTTTCTATTTATTCAATTAAATGTTTTTTAATTTATAATCTGAATGCATAGTTTCTCATATTAGGTAAAATATTATTAACTGAAATAATATATGTTTGTAATGGAAATTTTATGTATTATAGTTATTTGGAAAATATAATAGATATTGAAAATAAGAAAATATTCCTATCTAAAAAATTCCAAAATATGATTGATATTAGATATATCAAATATAGAATGATGGAATTTCCTTATTTAAAGAACAATAAATATCAACATAAAATAAGAATACATTCCAGATTATTTCTTGGTAACGTGTTGTATATTAAGAATATTGAGGATGTTCATTAAAAATATATTAAAAATCATAAGTATATATCATTATTTTAATTAAGATAATAAAATTTAATTAAAATTTACTGTGGATCTGAATAAATAGATTATATATTGATGTCCTATCTATTAGGAAAATATTTTATATAAATTAAACATATTACAGATCATTTAAAATTGTTATTTATTCTAGTAATGATATACCCTTGTACATAATTAAAAAAAATCAATGAATGATTTATATTAATTATGATTTAATGAATCTTATTACTTGATAAAACAAATATCATTAGTGGTTTCATTATATTTATTGTTTAATAATACAAAAATCTTATTTTTTACTGGAATAATATATGTATACAAGTAATATTCAGCCATTTTATATACTTCAATATAGTTTTTAGTAAATATCATTTCTAAAAATTATTTTATTCATACGTATAAATGGTATTCCTATTTTAATTTTATTTTCATTTCAACCAGCACATGATGATTTCAATCATACCATGATATGATATATTAGCACTTGAAATATAATTATATTGTTTTTCTAGATGATTTAAACCTCATTATATAGATCAAACTAGATATTATTTATATTATGTGATATTATATTTTTATGATTTTGAATTATAGTTATCATTTCCCAAATTTATGATACAATTTTCATATATAATTTTTGTTGTAGTTCCCAAAATCGTTAAAATTAATACTCTAGTAACAATATAAAATAAAAATGGGAATTAATGTTGAAAGTTAAATAGTTGAACATAATATTGATATTGTATTTGATAATTTATCATTCTAATCAATATCATATGAGAAATATGGAATCTATTATTATGGAAAAACAAAATACATTATTATAATCCAGCCTCATATTTTATCAATAGTCCTTTTCATAATACTCAATATGAATCATTATAATTTAAATTTCATGAATGATAACCTATTTAAAAATATATTATATTTTCATATATGAATTACTAATGAACATGATGTGTCTCTAACTATTTTCATAATAATATCATTTTGGATAATATGGATGTATTATATCTTCTAATTTTTTAATTCTAATATACTAAATTTTTATGTATGTCATTAATAACCATTATATAAGTATTTTATTCTTGATAAATTTTCAATTACACATGTCTCATTCCTATAGATTGTTAATACATTTGTATTTTTTACCTAATAAAACATTTATGCTTATTCGAAAGAGGTATCGATTTTCATATGTATTTTTTTGTGGGAATAACATAATTATTGCAAACACTTATTAATTTACATATTGTACTTATAAATTGTTAATAATCACCATCATTTGACGTCATGAACATTTTTAGAATTATATCAAGAAACTCATCATATAAGTATGTTCTTATATTAATCATCACTCAGAACAGATTCCATTCATCAATTATCCTTATCTATGGATTATGTTCTTCTATTATTCTTTAATTATATATTAATATTCTTCTACAATTTTTCAGATTCTGGGGTACTAAAATGAACCATCGAAGAAATATAGATATAGTATATATTTTAAAAATTATTTATCCCAAGACATATATATTAAAATATATTGATAACTTATGGGTCATCATATATATAAACTACCTCTAGTTTTGGTGATTATTTAATTTACACTATCTTTTTAGAATTAAATTCATTAAAACTAACATTTATGTCTAGATATATATTTTTGGAATAGAGTATATTATAAATGTTTAATAAGATGATAATATGAAATTTATATATGTTATAGTGGTTTTGTAATAATATTAAAATATTTAATTTTGATATGAATAGATCAAAAAAATCTTACAGACACATATAGATATAAAAAATAACTATCACACGTTAATTAAACTAAATCTTGATGGGTTATTTAAAATGATTTTTTATTGATGATAGGTATAAATGAACTCGTCCATGCATTTATTTTTTATCACATTAAAATTATTTCATTTTGTTGTTTTTTTAATGGGATAAAAAAATCCATATTAATTTGTGACCATATATATATCTCAGAACCATCTTGTTCTAAAAATAAACTACTGGTTATATTAATTTTTGTACATCATGGGATAGTTTTGGATTTTTTCATCGGGGATATAGTAATTATCTCATTAAATTTATTAATATTTCATTATCAGTATGTATTATGTAAATTTATAATTTTCAAATCTATTGTATTACAGTATTATATATACAATTTTTTTGTATTCTTGGAAATGATATATTATTTTATTTTTCCTCATTATTTACATCCTGGGTATTAAAACTTTTTATATTACATCATATTTAATATAAATAATCCTCCTCAATATTCTTGTTTTATCATTACATGCCTTTATAAGGTGGTGGGAATTATTAATAATTTCATTGAAACTCATAATATAGTTAATTCTACATCAAAATAAATACACTAATTTTTTTTCTGAATTTGTATTTATTTTTTCAAATTATTTTTTCTTCATCATTATATCTATAATAATTCAATAAAATTATTACATTGTTAATAATTAGTTTAAAATTTGAAACAGTCAAATTATATGTAAATTTATCACGAGTAATAAAATTCCAAATGTAATAATATAATTGTAATTACCTGGAAATTCCATGTAAATTTTTTTTATTAAATACTTGGGAATTTTGCAAGTCTGCAGTTTTTGACGGCGCCTAATGCTGGATTTTATTCCTTTTGAACTGGTGATCGAAATTGAAATCTGAGGACACCGTTGAACTCGCAATGTCGATATTCACTTAATGGGACCTTTACCGTATTTTCATTTTATTGAGCTTGTATGTTAATTTTTGGGGGGTTTTCTAAATAAATTTAATAAAAATATGTACTTCGAATTTTTCTTTGTGGTGGTTTAATACTCGAAGGGGAGGTTGGAGGTGGTTCCCACCCATGCATATCCTCTCTTGGGAGGATATAACTAGGTGGGACCCACACGAGTATAAACCCCCTTTAACCCCATGTAACTCTCATTAAATTTGGGGAAGTCTCTTAAACTTCCCTTGAGTTTATTAAATCCAAATCTCCCTTATTTATTTTAAAACATTCCACCTTCACCATAATGGTGCCAATTCACCCATTAATGAAGTGAGGTAGCTTATTTTAATTTCCTTTTCAAAAACTTATGAATTTGTTTTGGAATGCTTGGCACCAATAAAATAATAGGGAGCTATTATTTTATTTTGCGGTTGGTGATTCTCTTTGGTGGAGCTTTGGAGTTCTTGGAGAAATGACTTATTCTAATGAAGAACACTCCTCATCTTAGAAGAACGACAAACACCATCCTCGATCTTCAACCAATCTATAAGAGAAGGAGTCTCCCACAACGATCTTCGATGACGCTTCTTCCTTGGATGCTCCCTGGCGTCAATGAATTGACGCCGCCTCTTCCATGAATCATCAATGTTCAATGAAAATTACGAGGTAGGGGTTCAGTTGAATTATTTTCTAGTTCTTCTTCATTCAACCTCAGTTTATTTGTTATCCAATTGTTATCACCTAACGTGGAGGGTGTGGGCCGAACAGACATGGTCCAACCTCCATATGTTCGTTCTTGATTGGTTGACGACGGCAGTGGCGCGACAACTCCACTAGAAGAGTGAACCGCAGTGGAGCATTGACAGCAAGCGGTGAGCCAGCCACAAGGAAACCAGCAGTGCAAGGCCGCCGGAAAAAGCTGGGGCGTCGCCGCGCAGATCGGTGGAGCCGAAGGCTATGGCCAGGTCGGGCCACGGAAGTGGAGGCGCGATGCCGTCGCGCAGCGGTGGAGGAGTGGTGGAGGCCGGTCGGGCCAGCCGTCAAGGATCCAGACGAGCGGGACCAGAAGGTTCCATAAGCCCCTAAACAGGCGCAGCGTGCGTGTTCTATTCAACAGAACAGGGAGGGGCGCGACACCCTCTCCCTCCCATGGCCGGTTGGGACACCCAAGGCCAGCCCGCCCCTCGGCAGGGCCTCCCACCTCTAGGCCACCCTCGACCAGGCCTCCCTCGGCAGTGTCTCCCACGGCCGGGCCGCCCATTAGTCGGGCCACCCTCGGGCCGTGCCGTCCCCTCGGCTCGGGTCGCTTCCTCAGATAGGGTCACACCCGCGGGATGGGTTAGACCCCAGTTCGGACCGGGTCAAGTCGGGTCAGTACAACTGGGTCGGACCGGACTCAGACATACTATGGTCATTTACACCTTTTATCCAGCATCATGAGATAATGGTGTCCAATCAACGGACCGTCTATGGTGATAGAATTCATGGACCGATACAATACTTTTGGCATACCTTGCTTGAGGATTGGATGCAGTTGGGTTACGGTTGGGTTGGATTGAACATAAAAACCAACCAGGCCCATGGAACAGAACTGCTAATAACTCACAGACCAGGCGTCTGATTGATGCACATTCTATCATGTTGGATTCTGTATGATGAGACGGAACAACAGGATACATCAACTCAAGACATCGTGGCATTTGATGTATCAAATCATGGCTCTAGGTTTGGACTATCCCGAAATCGAGTGTGATGTGTGTGAGATCCCTAGGGTTGGCTGCAACTGAGATGAATACTATACCAGAATACTTTGTGGGGTCGACAATGATGAATACTATACCAAAATACTATGTGGGTTCGACAGCTATGACTACTATACTAGGATCCTCTGTGGGTCCGACAGTGCTGACTTCTGTTCCTGTATCCTCTTTGGGTCAGACAGAATAGCTGGTCCTGTATCCTGTGTGGATCTGATATTTTAGCTAGTCCTGTAACTAGTGTGGGTCCGACATCTTAAATGAATCAGTGACTACATATGATCATCTCGTTCACTCTACAAAAGATTTATAAAAGTGTGATATGAGTCATTTCATTCAACCATTATCATCATGGTGAATGACTTTACATCCTACGTGAAATGGGTTGTTCTTGGGCTCGAGAGTTGGAGCCAGAATGTGATTGATAACATAGGTATATGTATAAACATAAACGTATGTAGGTTTGGCTGATATAGTGTGATTGTATATTTCTAAAATGTTTTATTCTTTTTGGATTTTGGGAGACCTTCGGGGGTATCGGGGTCCCCTACTGAGTATTGTTATACTCACCCCTACACGGGCTTTGCCTGCTCCTTGTGGTGTTCTGTGCAGACGATGGTCAGTAGTGATCAAGGCTAAGGGTGAAAGACAAGAGGCTTATCAGATATTCATTTGATGGACATACCACATGGACGAGTTGTTTGAGTTCTGTACCTACCCTTCAGGTCAGATTCCAAGGTTGATGATCAAGGAGTTGTTTTCCCTTTTTACTTGTACTTGTTGCTCAGTTGGGTTTGTATACTATCCCACATACCTTCCACTCACCATTATTTTCTATTTTATTGATATTTTCTTCTACAGCTTCTTTTCAGATAGTGAGTTCTATAGGATAAAAGTCAATGCCTTCCCTTTTTATCAGGATTACTCCTTTGATGCTAGTCACCATCCCCTGACCTATGGAAAACGGGTTTATGATAGTCACGACACTGGCCCTGATGACCGATCGTGAAAAATTCATATTAGAGCAGTCGTTTCTACTGCATAACGTGGACTCTGATTCTTTTAACAGAAATAGTGTTATGTTTTTTGGGTGTGGTTATTCGTTTAGGGAAACCAGTGTTGGGGTGACGACCGACGTATCTATACACTAGGACTCTGACATCTGATTTCTGACACAGTGCACGAAAACAGTAACTGTGTGTGTGTTTCATTGAATGTTTTCTTTGTGATTACAGTATGTCAACTAACCAGGTAAATGGTTTTGACCGTGGAACACTTGTTTCTTTTCAGGATGGCCCCATGAAGGCATCCAACTTGGGTACCGAGTTTCGTATGAGATGGTAGCCCACTGAGCGACGAGGCCTCGGTGCGGGTCCCCATCACAGTGGAGAACCAGTGGTACCACTACCCGCTGGGCCACTGATACCAGCAGCTCCAACAGTAGATATTTCATGCCATCTGAGTACGTTGCATGAGTTCCAACGCCAAAGGCCACCCAGGTTTCATGGAGAGACGGACCCACATGCAGCTAAGGATTGGCTGGAGGCTGTCGTGAGAGTTTTTAGATAGGTAGGGATACCAGGCGACCTCATGGTGATCTTTACCACGAGTCTCTTTCATGTTGCAACAGGTATATGGTGGATCCTGATGCTATATGTGCATGACGAGGCATCATTACTCTATAAAGACTACGAGAGTCTCATCCGCTCAGAGTTTGTTCCATCCACCCTTTGTGTGGTACAGATTCAGGAGTTACTTCATCTACAACAAGGAGGAATGACAGTAGCTCGGTACTCAGTGAGGTTCACCGACCTCTTGCGTGACTCCACGAATATGGTGCGGGACCCATTCATCAAGGCTCGGACCATCGAGTAGGGTCTCAGGCATGAGATAAGGCCATCTTTAATCCCCCTTAGCATCCCGACGCAGGAGGGGGTGCTGGAGAGAGCCCTTCTATTGCAGAGTTTTCTCACTAAGCAGTCACAGGTAGCGAGACCCCCCACATGACGACACATAGGGGAGTCTTCTACTGCATGCAATAGAAAGATGTCGTAGAGGTACAAGCGGACCAGGTCATCAGGTCGGTGACCCCAGGATATAGGTTCAGTTGTGCGGGGAACACGAGACAAATCCAGCTATACGAGTGTCCGACAGTGGTATGCATGCGGAGAGTGTGGTCACATGGATCATGACTGCCTGACCCGCCATGCAGATGAGAAGCAGATAGTAGAGGGACCTCCAATTCAAAGGCAGAGGTACAACCATGGTTTTCCACTAGGAGCAGGCGAATGTGGAAAAGGAGATGACCGAGTAGCAGGTTGTTGATGAATTTTTGAGGCCCAACCACCACAACTGTAGAGACCTGAAGCTTGACAAACATGGACATTACATTACTTTTGCGGAATACTTAGTACATAACAAAAACACACACACAAGGACCGTAATAGTTTAGTGTCTTTGAAAACTCGGAATATAATCTTCTAATCGTGGTGAAATATCTTCAACATATCCCATAAAGATCTTCTTTTTTTACCTAAATCCTTTCTTTATATCCTTTGGAAAAGAAAACATAAAAGGGTGAGCTCAAATGCTCAGTAAAGGTAAATAAAATAAATATCAATCACAACATATTCATAAGAACATATCTTTTGGAAATCTTAACCTGCAAAAAAGATCATAATTTTCATAACATGGGATAAATCATAGTAGTGAAATGTAATCCCAATAATCATAACATAAAACATGTACCTTATTGGCATACACACATTATCATAGAGAATCATTTCTTGTTAGTCAAGGCTCATTGCCAAGACTATCTTAGTGGACAAAGTCCCTTTCTGAACCGAGTTCATTCCTTGTTTCAGTCATGTTTCACTAAACTGATATAACCTACCATTCCATCCAAGTCTATATCATGAGATATAAAATCTTTACCCAATGCATTTGAGGGAGATATAGGTCCCACCCATCTCATAATGATACCATTCTTAAGTGTTCCACAAAATCATAAACCATACATCATAGCATAACCCATGTAATAAAAATGGGAATAATAAACATCATGACATCATAAAACATTCATATAAGATAAAGGAATTCATAAAAATAATTCCATATCAACATAGTCAAATCATTGTAATAATAGTGATAGAAACAGAACCCTTTATTATCGTAGATTGAAAATAATTTTGATAAAACACTTGAACTCCATTCTTGAGGAAAATATCCTTTCTTCTTCAAAAACACTTTTCCTTTTAATAATATGTCATTCAATTCTAAACTAAAAGATTTTGAATAAAAATAAACTTGAAAACTTGTAAAGGAAGCTTCTTGGAAATAATTTTTTAATAATCCATTCATGTCGTATAAGATAAAAGAACATTTATCTCGTACTTTTGTCGGAAAATTCAAAAAGTACCTCGTACAAAAAATGACAAAAGATTCCTTTCATATTATTTACTAAAAACTCACAGAAGGGTAAAAATGGATTTAATAAATTGTAGGTGGATGGAAATAATATTACATATTGATGAAACATTTATGTGGATGATAAAATACACCCTAGTAAATGCCAAATTATAAACAATCTCGGACAAAAAATGAGATTATGATATTTCCCTTACCTTATTTCCGATATGTTTTGTACGTATCCGAACCTCTTGTATAATTATTTAAATATTGCCATTAACTTATTACATAATCATATTCATTGTTATGATATCATATATGGTTCACTTATGACTTCATATTACCCGTTCTTTTGTAAATTCCATGTTAAATAAGTGCTTTGGGTAAAATCGTTTCATTTATCATAGGTGTTTGGACTTGTTGTTCTTGACATTATTCTTACTTATATCAAGATTTACTTACTTACAGAATATAGAACATGATTTATATATCATATATATTCAGTATATATATATATATAACAGATATATAAATTAAATTAAACACACCGTTCATGGAGACGGTAGTCCGTACGTACGCATGAACGATGTTTTCCTTTCCTTATTTTCTTGAATGGAAGTAAGTAGATGACATACATATATATATACATAAATCCAGTATATTTAAAATGTCATATATTTCATTATTATTCATTTTATATACTTTATAATCATTCATGAATGGTTAATGTGGAGAATGAATCTCATCGCGTCGTGGAGACGGTAGTCCGTACGTACGCACGAGCGATGATATCGTTCTCATGATCGTGAACCTGTGTTGAAGTGTATGTATACTATTTCAGTATCAATATCACTTTATAATAATCATATATAGTTACTCATTACACGATTATACCCATCCAATTAAGGTGGTGGTGGAAAATAGATTACACCACGGCGTGGAGACGATATTCCGTACGTACGCACGCTCGGTGATTTCCTTTTTCCGTAGGATGGATAGAAGTTTAATTAGTGTTGTTTCATATTTATAATAACATATCAGTATATAAGAAATAATTATGTTATTACTTTATAATGAAACAACTAAAGAAGAAGAAGTTGAAGAAGAAAGAAATTGAAAAAGATCGTTAATGGATATTACCTCTTTTTGACGCGCCTTTTCTTAGCCTCCACTTAAAGAACTAAGGATGGTCTTTGAAGAAGACCAGGACCTCTAGGATGATACTAGGGAAGTGGATAAGAGATTTTCTCAGGGTTTGGCCGAGCTTTAATGCTCAAATTGGTGTGAGGAGGAGAGGGAGGAGGTGCCCTTCTAAAAGGGAGGAGAGGGGCACCTTAAGAAAATCTCAAAATATTATTTTATATTAAGGTAAAATTCGGTTTATAATGCTTCTAAAGGGTCTTATTTCGAATCTAAAGTGGGGATGGGTCGAAATAATCTCATCCAATAGGATTTAGACAAGTTTAGGTTATTATTTTAAACTTATCAATTAGATTTAACTCTAAGTTAAATAATTTAACTTTTACCGTGTCTTTTTGTTTTCTTACACTATATGGTTAATAAACATACTATATCAAGCCAAACGAACCCAAAGATGTTTATTATTAATATATATAACCTTATCGAAGTCATTTGGCCGAACCTTAGATTTTTAGAAGTAAAATAACATTTAATAATATAATATTTGTTTTAAAAACTAAATTATGTCAATTTTGACACTATTTGGTACATGTTTTTTATGAAATTCATAACAGAATGATAAGTTCGAACCAAGTTACATAAATAAAAAATGGCATGTCATATTAACCTAGAAAATTATTTTAAGTCATAAAAAGTCTCAAATTACATTTATTTGGGCATTTATAACATCAATTATGTTAATATTTGCTTTAAAAGGTAATTACTTCATCATCGTCGTGTCATAAATAAATTATATTATTCAATGTCTAAAAATTACAAATAAAATATAATTATGTAGGAAATATTTTTATCTTTCTAATGAACATTTATAGTCTAATTTATCATATGTATAACCCTATATGAAAAATGACTTATTTATTAAACATTGATTTTAACTATTTTAACCCTTCTTTAAATAAATTAATAATAAATGTCCTAATCTAATCCTAGTGGGCTTAAATGGTCATATTTTATTCCTAAGGTTGTTTGTGGTCGCATTACACTTATCCAATAGAATTAGGACATGTGTTAGGGTAATAATAAGATCATTTTTACCCTTAATTATCCTATTTAATTTTTACCGTGGTAAAAAAAAGTCAAAAGATACTATTCACCAAAAATTATTTTCATCTCATTGAACCACATTTTAGTCCTTGATATTAACCGTGTCTCTCGGATTTTCGAAATTCCACTCACAGAAGCGGTAAAATTATGTTTTATGAAAAATTCAGTTTTTTTAACTACCACTTAGTGGTTTCACTATTCATCAAAAAATGAACGTTTCCAGAAAAATACGAACAATTAGGCCTAAGATATATTTGATATTATGAACTCAAAAATGACATCTATTTTACCAAATTCAGAACATATCAGTTACATTAATTAATTTAAAAATTAATTCCCGTCGTCAAAACAAATAGCGTGTTTTTGAGAGATAATAACTATCAAAAGATTGACACTTGTATTTGTCTGGTTTAAATGTGAAATTACATCCAATGACCATCATTTTATTAAATTGTAAAAATATATTCTAAATATACTTTAAAACGACTCAAATTAATAATTTATAACTATTAATTATTTCTATTTAAAAAGTTGTTTTTAATTAAAATTTAGTAATTTTCACTATTCATCAGAATATGAAAGTTATCCGAAAAGTACCAAAATTTCACCCTAAGCTAATTTCGATATTTCAAATCCAAAAATGAAGTCCATTTTGAAAAATAAAATTTACAAAATTTCAAAAAGTGGTTATTTCTATTCATAACGGCTAGTTTTAATAATATTTTAAAAGCATATCATTGTTTAGTGAAACTCAGTATTGCGTACTACACACGCTATCGAGGAGGGTCACGATTGCGTTTAATGCAAGGCAATTCAAGGATACATTTTGTGCAAGCTCCTTTTGGTTTAGCGTACAACACAAGACATGAAATTAAAAAGAATATTTTTCCTAAAATCATGGGGTGTTACATTCTACCCCCCTTAAAAGGAATTTCGCCCTCAAAATTCGTTTGGGTTATAAATGGTTGACTATTTGAAAGTTTCTTTAATAGAAACCCACATCGTAAAAAAGAATAACAAAACCAATATTTAAAAATAATAGTATGAAACGAAACGGTTACCCAAATAAACTAATCACTGGGTTTCCACATAGGTGAAAATATGGATATGGAAGAGAAATCTAACCATCATGATCTGATGGAGAGTGGTAGAGAACATGGCTATGGAAAATCTAGCAATCACAAAGCCATAAATTTGTGATTATATAAGGTACCATTTGATTCATCGGATATAAGAGCACTAGCACGCAATTCTTGGTTTTCGAAATCATTTCCCTAATGTTGAAAAATTTTGAAATTAGAAGAAATACTTTCGTGATTTTGGTATAGTCTCAAAGTTTTTTGTTCTTTGGACAATTTCCAATTCATCTCTTAAAGAAATAAAGTTGAATTTGTCATTCATGATGTGTTAGCAGATCATGTGATAGAATGATGGGTCATTCCATCTGTCTCAAACAAAAGGATAGAAAAGTTATCAAAAATACATAAGTCCATCTATAGTGAGATTCATCATATATGGTTCGTAAATTGGACTTATACTTCATATATCATACTTCTTAATATAATAAAATTAGTTTCTACTAAACAGGGACTTCATGTAGGTCAGTGGTAGGCAATAAAGTCCAGTCGCACTTTGGTTGTGGGTTCGATTCCCACAGCCTTGTCCGACATGATGGGATGTCTCCCGTCCTACAGGTTGTGCTTTTTCTAAAGCTATATTACTATAACAAATCATCAAAAATATCCAAAAAGTTTTATCCTTATACAATACTAAATTATGTCCAACATAATCCATTCCAATCATTAGGATTATCTAAAATACAATGGTCCAAGCTCATAGTATAAAGAAAATGATCACGTGAATGCCATCATTTATCCACCATATATCATAAGATATAACTTGTTGGTCAAATTACAAATATGTGAATACCTTAATCATGTATTCTCTTGAAGAATTAATATCCATTGAACCTTAGTGAAAACATGAATGTAGTTAAAAGTTAACACTTTCCACATACCAAAATCATCAAAATTCTATATCCTCAAACCATGATATCACTTAGTCCATATATCAATCATGAGCTCATGAATACAATCAAACATCTCATTATCTTCTTGTTCCTTCAGTATGCACATATCATCTACTTTCCAACAATATTTCAATCACTTTTTTTCCTGGTTACCAGTATCATATAATTATTGAAAACCAATACATAGATATTCCAAAATTCCACAATACCATAAATGAGATTCCATGATAATATTTTGAAATCCCATTACATAAAAACTTAATCATTCCACCACATCGTTGTCATATTCAACATCGCCATTAGTGATCGCATTTGACTTCCCTTTGTCCTTTTCCTTAAGTGGTTGCTCATGTCGATCATCACTAACCCCTGTATTAGGGATTTATTGGAATAATGTCACATCTACTTGCACTTGAATCATTGAAGTGTAGTAGGTTCATTCTTTTTATCCCTTCCTTTGTTTTCTTCATTAGGCATCTTCTTCCCATCATTGCGGCATTCAAATGCCCGATGACCTTCCTTTCAACATTTGAAACATTTACTTGTCCCTTTAAGATAATCTCCACCATGATTCTTTCCACACTTTGAGCATAAGGAACCATTCATATTCTTTTCACCATTATTCTGAGATTTCTCCTTGAACTCCATCTTTCGTTTCTTGTCAAAACTATGAGATGGATAAGTAACACCAACATCAATTTCTACCTTGATAGCACAGCGCACAATTTCTTCATAGCAACTGAAGTCTCTTATAGCTAATTCCCTTCGAAGAAAAGGTTTTAAGCCACTGAAAAATCGATCAACTTTACTTTCAGGTTGGATGATAATGCTAGATGCATACCTTGCAGGTCTTATAAAATTCACTGTGTATATACCAACAGATTCATCATCCTTCTGCCTCAGCTCAAGAAATTCCTTTTCCATCTTGGTTCGAAGAATATGAGGGAAGTACTTACTGAAAAACATGATCTTGAACTCGTCCCATTCAATGGACTCAATTTCATCTCTTGGCCTCGTATTCTTGATAAGATTCCACCATTGATCAGCTTCACCTTCCAAACAATATACTGCTAAGATGACTTTATCATGTTCAGAACATTGAAGAACTGAAAATATCTTTTCAGTGGTACTGATCCATTGTTCAGCAACAAGTGGATCGGAAGACCCACTGAAAGAAGGTGGACGTTGCCTCATGAAGGACTCAATAGAATATTGTTCCCTTCTCTGCTCATTTGGAATTCCTGAATGATTCATAGCTTGTGTAAGTATAGCAATAAGATTTTTCACTCCATCTCCCATAACATTTGTTTGTTCTGTAGGACAATTATTGCATTGTCCACTACAATGATCAACAAGGTTCCTTCGGGTTCCAGCCATCATCTAAAACCCAAAAAGAATAGTTTGAGAGGAAAAAATAATTTTAAGGAAAACAACATAATAAAGGGGGAGTAACTTCAATATCTAACATCTTAGGTTAAATTCTATGACCATTACCATAGTTCTAGGACTGTATCCTATACGTATACTTATCCTTAGAGACATCCCTAGACATACCTTAGAAATATCTCTAGGGATCTCACTAAAATTTTCGCATCCTAGTTTCCAAAGGTTGACTAAACCTTTCCTCTAATACCAACTGTAGAGACCTGAAGCATGACGTACATGGACATTACATTACTTTTGCGGAATACTTAGTACATAACAAAAACACACACACAAGGACCGTAATAGTTTAGTGTCTTTGGAATCTCCGAATATAATTTACTAATCGTGGTGAAAGATCTTCAACATATCCCATAAAGATCTTCTTTTTTTAACCTAAATCCTTTCTCTATATCCTGGGGAAAAGAAAACATAAAACGGTGAGCTCAAATGCTCATTAATGGTAAACAAAAGAAATATCAATCACGTCATATTCATAAGAACATATCTTTTGGAAATCATAACCTGCAAAAGAGATCATAATTTTCATAACATGGGATAAATCATAGTAGTGAAATGTAATCCCAATAATCAAAACTTAAAACATGAAACGTTGTGGCATACACACAAAATCATATATAATCATTTCTTGTTAGTCAAGACTCATTTCCAAGACTATCTTTGTGGAAAAAGTCCCTTTCTGATCCGAGCTCATTCCTCATTTCAGTCTTGTTTCACTAAACCGGTATAACCTACCCTTCCAGCCATGTCTATCTCATGAGATATAAAATCTTTACCCAATGCATTGGAGGGATATATAGGTCCCACCCATCTCATAATTATACCATTCTTAAGTGTGCCACAAAATCATAAACCATACATCATAGCATAACCCATGTAATAAAAATGGGAATCTTAAACATCATGACATCATAAAACAATTCATATAAGATAAAGGAATTAATAAAAATAATTCCATCACAACAGAGTCAAATCAATGTAATAATAGGGATAGAAATATAACCCTTTATTATCTTAGATGGAAAATAATTTTGATAAAACACTTGAACTCCATTCATGAAGAAAATATCCTTTCTTCTTCAAAAACACTTTTCCTTTCATAACATGTCATACAATTCTAACCTAAAAGAAGTTGATTAAAAATAAACTTGAAAAATTGTAAAGGAAGCTTCTTGGAAATAATGTTTTAAAAATACATTCATGTCGTATAAGTTAAAAGAACATTCTTCTCGTACTTTTGTCAGAAAAGTCAAAAAGTACCTCGTACGAAAAATGACAAAATATTCTTTTCATATCCTTTACTAAAAACTCACCGAAGGGTAAAAATGGATTTAAACAATTGTATGTGGATGGAAATAATATTAAATATTGATGAAACATTGATGTGGATGATAAAATACCCCCCCAGTAAATACCAAAGTATAAACAATCTCGGACAAAAAAATGAGATTGTGATATTTCCCTTACCTTATGTCCGATATGCTTTGTAGGTATCCGAACATCCTGTATAATGATTTAAATAATGTAATTAACTTATTACAGAATCATATTCATTGTTAAGATATCATATATGGTTCACTTATGACTTTATATTACCCGTTCTTTTGTAAATTCCATGTTAAAGAAGCGTTTTGGGTAAAATCGTTTCATTTATCGTAGGTGTTTGGACTTATTGTTCTTGACATTATTATTAATTATATCATTATTTAATTACTTCCAGAATATAAAACATGATTTATATATCATATATATTCCGTATATATATATATATATAATAGTAAGATAAATTAAATGAAACACACCGTTCATGGAGACGGTAGTCCGTACGTACGCATTAACGCTGTTTTCCTTTCCTTATTGTCTTGAATGGAAGTAAGTAGATGACATACATATATATATATACATAAATCCAGAAGATTTAACGTGTCATATATTTCATTATTATTCATTGTATATACTTTATAATCATTCATGAATGGTTAATGTGGAGAATGAATCTCATCGCGTCGTGGAGATGGTAGTCCGTACGTACGCACGAGCGATGATATCAATCTCATGATCGTGAACTTGTGTTGAAGTCTATGTATACTATTTTAGTATCAAAATCACTTTATAATAATCATATATAGTTACTCATTTCACCATTATACCCATCCAATTATGGTGGTGGCGGAAAATAGATTACACGACGGCGTGGAGACGTTATTCCGTACGTACGCTCACGGTGATTTCCATTTTCCATAGGATGGATAGAAGGTTAATTAGAGTTGTTTCATATTTATAATAACATATAAGTATATAATACATACTGTTGTTATTACTTTATCATGAAACAACTGAAGAAGAAGAAGTTGAAGAAGAAAGAAATTGAAAAATATCGTTAATGGATATTACCTCTTTTTGACGCGCCTTTTCTTAACCTCAACTTAAATAACTAAGGATGGTCTTTGAATAAGACTAGGACCTCTAGGATGATACTAGGGAAGTGGAGAAGATATTTTGGCAGGTTTTGGCCGAGCGTGAAAGCTCAAATTGGTGTTAGGTGGAGAAAGAGGAGGTGCCCTTTTATAAGGGAGGAGAGGGGCACCTTAGGAAAATCTCAAAATATTATTTTATATTAAGGTCAAATTCGGTTTATAATGGTTCCACAGGGTCTCATATCAAAGCTAAAGTGGGTATGGGCAAAAGCCTCTCATCCAATAGGATTTAGACAAGTTTAGGTAATTATTTTAACCTTATCAATTAGATTTAACTCTACGTTAAATAATTTAACTTTTACCGTGTCTTTTTGTTTTATTGCACTATATGGTTAATAAACTTACTATATCAAGCCAAACGAACCATAAGTTGTTTATTATTAATATATATAACCTTATCTAAGTCATTTGTCCGAACAATAGATTTTTAGAAATAAAATATCAATTAATAAAATAATATTTGTTTTAAAAACTTATTTATGTCAATTTTGAAACTATTTGGTACATGATTTTTATGAAATTCATAACAAAATGATAAGTTCGAACCAAGTTACTTACATAAACAATAACATGTCATGTTAACCTAGAAAATTATTGTATGTCATAAAACGTCTCAAATTACATTTATTTGGGCATTTATAACATCAATTATGTAAATATTTTCTTAAAAAGGAAATTACTGCATCATCGTTGTGTCATAAATAAATTAAATTATTTAATGTCTAAAAATTAAAAATAAAATATAATTATTTAGGAAATAGTTTTATATTTCTAATGAATATTTATAGTCGAATTTATCTTATGTATATCGCTATATTAAAAATGATTTACTTATTAAACATTGATTTAACTATTTTAACCCCTCTTTAAAGAAATTAATAATAAATGTCCTAATCTAATCCATGTGGGATTAAATGGACATATTGTATTCCTAAATTTGTTTTTGGTCGAATTACACTTATCCAATAGAATTAGGACATGTGTTAGGGTAATAATAATATCATTTTTACCCTTAATTACCCTATTTACTTTTAACCGTGGTAAAAAAAGTCACAAGTTACTATTCACCAAAAATTATTTTCATCTCATTGAACCGCATTTTAGTCCTTGATATTAATCAAGTCCCTCGGATTTTGGAAATTCCACTCACAGAAGCGGTAAAATTATGTTTTATGAAAAATTCAGTTTTTTAACTACCACTTAGTGGTTTCACTATTCATCAAAAAATGAACGTTTCCAGAAATATACAAAAAATTAGGCCAAAGATATATTTGATATTATGAATTAAAAAATGACGTCTATTTTACCAAATTCGAAAATATCAGTTACATTAATTAATTTTAAAATTAATTCCCATCATCAAAACAAATAGCATGTTTTTGAGAGATAATAACTATCAAAAGATTGACACTTCTTTATATCAGGTTTAAATGTGAAATTACATACAATGACCATCATTGTATTAAATTGTAAAAATATATTCTAAATATACATTAAAACCACTAAAATTAATAATTTATCACTATTAATTATTTCTATTAAAAAAGTTGTTTTTAATTAAAATTTAGTAAATTTCATTATCCATCAGAATATGAAAGTTATCCTAAAAATACCAAAATTTCCCCATATGCTAATTTAGATATTCCGAATCCAAAAAGGAAGTCCATTTGGAAAAATAAAAGTTAATAAACATTAAAAAGTGGTTATTACTATTCATAACGGCTAGTTTTAATAATATTTTAATAGCATATCGTTGTATAGTGAAACTCAGTATTGCGTACTACACACGCTATCGAGGAGGGTCACGATTGCGTGTAAATCAAGGAAATTCAAGGATGCGTGTTCTGCAATCTCATTTTGGTGTAGCGTACAACACAAGACATGAAATTAAAAATAATAGTTTTCATAAAATCTTGGGGTGTTACAACAACCACCAAGAGTTCCACCCCGACCACACGAAGCTGGCTGACAGAGGCGTTCTCAGCTCCAAGAAATCGAGGCCTACGACCAAGGCGCACCTGTGATGATTTTTGGTACTATCTATGTCTAAACCACCCATGTTGAAGTACTTATAGAAACAGGTGAGAGTAATTATTTATTACCACTGCCCTCCTTCGTAACTTGGAGATTCTGATAGAGTCATTGGCTCTATCCTTACGACTATAGAATACTATGGGAGTAGACTCGACGATTATGCATGGGTTCCAGCAGTGTGAGCTTACTCTATGGGGTGAGATCTTCGGATGGGATCTTCCTGTAGTGGTGTTGAGGCCTTAAAACATCATCTTGAGTATGGAATGGTTATCCCCAGTTCATGCTCAGATTGACTGTATTAGGCGCAATGTGGAGCATATCCGCACGGATGGGACCAGGTTCACCTTCACTGGCAAGAAGGGAGGCTTTGCAGCGTAGGAAGGACTTACACAGAAGAGGGGGCAGCCGACCACACATTAGTTGGCTAGTCTCATCCTCGGAGTGGTTGATGTGATGAGTCTGAGTTTTCCTTTTGTGGTGGATCAGTACGCAGATGTTTTCCCTATCGACGTTCCAAGACTACCACCTTGCAGAGAGGAAGACTTTTACATTGACTTGTACACCGGGACAACACCGATATCTACTCCAGCATATCGGATGGCTCCCACTGAGCTTCGTGAGGTGTGAGTACAGCTGTGGGATTTGCAGGGGAAAGGATTTATCTGACTCAATGTTTCACCATGGGCATCTCCAATTTTGTTCCCCAAGAAGGTGGATGGGATCTAGCGACAATGTGTTGACTACCTTCGCCTAAATCCGGTGACCGTAAAGAAGAAGTACACAGTCCTGAGGATTGAAGACCTCTTTAATCCGCTCAAGGGAACACGATGGTTCTCGAAGATAGACCTCAGGTCCGGTTATCACCCACTAATATTTCGATATGTGGATGTAGAGAAGACAAACATCAGATGTTAGTATGGCCACTACGAGTTCTTGGATATGCCCTTCAGTGTAACCAACACTCCATCATTGTTCATATGTTTCATGAAAAAGATATTACCGCCTTACCTCAATCACATTGTCGTAGTCATCATCGATGACATAATGACCTACATGACTACTGAGGAGGAGTATGCCTACCATTTATGACTAGTACTGGACACACTCCGAGAGAAACAACTTTATCAAAATTTCTCGAAGTTCCAGTAGTGGATCCGAGAGATACACATCTTGGGACACGTCATCTCTGAGGATAGAGTTGCAGGGGATCCAACAAATATTGAGGTAGTGCTATCTTGGGATCCACCCAGGAGTGTGACATAGGAACAGAGTTTTCTGGGACTGGCTGGGTACTATCAGAGATTTGTGCCAGATTTTTCCAGAGTTACAGCACCGCTTTCAGCATTGACGGAGAAAGGGAAACACATCATGTTGTCAGAGAGATAGCAGTAGAGATTTCAGGAGCAGAGGCAAAGGTTTACTAGTGCTCCCATCTTGAGGCTTCCAGATGAGGGCATAGGGTACATAGTATACAGTGATGCATCATGGACCGGACTCTGGTGTGTCCTGATGTAGGAGCGAGCAATAATCACATATGTATATCAAAAGTCGAGAAAACACAAGAAGAACTACACTACCCATGATCTAAATTTTACAGTTGTGGTTTTCTCAATGAAGATGTGGCCACACTATCTATTGAGTGACCATTTTATATTCTAATCTGATAACCTGAGTTTCAGGTACATCTTATCGCATAAGGAACTGAAGCTGAGACAATGACGATGGATGAATTTCCCCCAAGACTAAGACCTCAAGATTGTCTATACTCTTGGAAAGGGAAACGTTGTAGTAGTTTCTCTTAGTAGGGTATCAGGAATTCAACTGCCAGGAGAGGCGACAGAGCAACTGACCACATTGCATATATCCTTTTTGAATAGTGATGCAGTAGCTTTTCTGTAGCCTCTCACAATCACTCCTCCACTTATTCAGTGAGTCAGAGAGGGAGAGTGTGTGGACCTTGACTGTGAGACACGACGTGCTCAGATATCCATAGGTTAGGAAACAGATTGATTTTTTGATGGTGGGGAGCACGTCATTTTCTTCAGAGGACGTACCATGGTACCAGTTGAACATTAGGAGACGTTTTGTGGGAGTTCCACACATCTTACTTAGAGGTAATGCTAGGAGTGGCGAAGATGTTTTAGGACCTCCGAGGACAACATTGGTGTCCAGGAATGATGAAGTAAACTGTAGAGATTGTCTCACGAAGCCTCACTGGTCAACAAGTGAAGGTGGGGCCCCAGGTTACATAAGGCTTGGTTCAGAACTTAGAGGTACCATATTGGATGTGGGATGGGATATCCATGGTATTTGTGATGGGACATCCATGTACATCCATAACACATGTCTCTATCTGGGTGATTTTCGACAGGGTCACCATGATAACCAACTTCCTACCGATCAGAGAGCATGACTCAGTAGAGAGATTAGGAAGCCTCTACGTTCAAGAAATCATAAAGCTTCATGGTGAACCATCGATTATTGTCTCTTATCGAGACGCTCGTTTCACATACCGGCTATGGAAGTGGTTGTAGGAGGCTTTCGGGACGCAGCTTCACTTGATAACCACCATCCATCCACAGACGAATGTCTAGATCGAGAGGACTATTCATAATCTTGAGTACATGCTTTGTGCATGTGTCCTCCACATTGGTCGCAGATGGGAGGATCACTTAACCTTGGTAGAGTTTGCATATTACAACAACTACCACTCTAGAATCAGGATGGAACCTTACAAGGAACACTGTGGCCGAACATGCAGATCGACTTTCTGCTGGACTGACCTTGGGGAGTCAGCACTTGTAGGACCAGAGATGGTGAAGGATATGACGGATAAGGAGCAGATCATCCAGGAGAAGACGAAGACTACATAGAGAAGACAGAAGTCATATGCTGATAGGAGATAAAGATCACTGGAGTTTGAGGATGGTGACCAAATCTTTCTAGAGGCCTCACCTCAATGAGGTCTATAGAGATTTTGTTGAGATATAAAATTATCTCTACTATTCATCGGACCATTCTTGGTCCTCTGTAGGGTAGGAGAGGTGGCTTACCGCTTGGCTCTTCCACCTCTATTGTACCAGGTGAACGACCTCTTCCACATATCTCAGCTGAAGAGATACATGAATGACTCATCCCACATCATCTACCATGGGGAGCTGTAAATCGATGTCCTGGGGAAATTCATGGAGTTTACAGTGGATATTGAGGATTAACAGGATTGGGACCTGCGTGGATGGTCAATACCTCTGTTTCATGTTCGCTGGAAACACAGAATACTCTAGGAGAGCACATTGGTGCGGGAGGCTCAGAGGTGTGCCCAGTACCCCCATTTGTTTCCTTAGTGGGAATTGTTTCTTACATGGGCGTAAATACCTGAGGTGGGGATAATTTAAAGACACAAAAATTACATTTAATTTTTTTTTCTAAAATACATGTGAATTTTGTGAGTCCGCAGTTTCTGACGGCGCAAGATTTTGTGGCCCAATGTGCCCGAAATCAATTTCAGAATTTTTTTCAGGTACGTTCAGTAACCGTACGTGCATGATTTTATATCTTTTGAATCGGTGCTCGGAATTGAAATATTAGGCCACCATTGAACTCACAGTGCCAGTATTTCCTTAAGGTGACCTTTACCACAGTTTCATTTTGTCGAGCTTGGATGTTAATTTTTGGGGGTTTTCTAAATAAATTTAATCAAAATATGTACTACATATTTTTATTTGTGGTGGTTTCATCATCCAAGTGGAAGTTGGAGGTGGGTCCCAACCGCGCATAACCTCCCTTGGGAGAATATATCAAGGTGGGACCCACATGAGTATAGACCCCCTTTAACCGCTATGTAACTCTCATTAAATGGGAGGATTCCTCTTAAACATCCCTTGAGTTTATTAAAGAAAAATCTCCCTTATTTATTATAAAACATTCCACCTTCCCCATAATGGTGTCAATTAACCCATTAATGAAGTGTGGTAGCATATTTTAATTATCTTTTAAAAAACATTTGAATTCATTCTGCAATTCATGGCTAGAATAAAATAATAGAGCAATTATTTTATTTTGGGGTTGGTGATTCCCTTTAGTGGAGCTTTGTGGTTCTGGGAGAAACATCTTCTTCCAATGAATAACACATTTTATCTCCGAAGAATGACGGACACCATCCTCGATCTTCAACCAAGCTATAAGAGAAGCAGCCGCCCGTGAAGAATGCTGACAACCCTTCTTCCCCGGATGCTCCACGATGTCACCAAATTGACGTATCATATTCCATGACTCATCATAATTCAATGACAAATACGAGTTAGGGGTTCAGTAGAATTATTTGTTTGTTCTTTATCATTCAACGTCGGTTTATTTTTTGGCCAATTGTTATAACTTATCATGGAGGGAATGGGCTGACCAAACACGACCTACTGTCCCTCCATTGGTTCATTATTGGTTGATGACGAAGGTGGCACAACGGCGCCACAGGAAGAGAGAACCATTTTGGATCATCGGCGGCCGACGACGGACCAGCTGCGAGGAAACTGGTAGTACAAGACCACCACAAAAGGCGCGACACTGTCACGCCTCGCTGCGGAGCCTAAGTCCACGACCAATTCGGGCCGCTGTAGTGGAGGTGCGGCGCCATCACGCTGCGATGGAGGAGCTGGGGGGCCTAGCCGGGCCGGCCACCATGGAGCCGGATGAGCGGGACCAATCAGGATGTGCGGTCCATGAACCGGTGCAGCGCACCTGTTCTGTTCGAAAAATCAGGGAGGGGTGTTGCACCCCCTCCCTCTTGTGGCTGGCAGGGCCGCCCAAGGTCAGGAAGCTCCTCAGTCGGGCCGCCCTCTGCTAGGCTCACGACGGCCGGGCCAGACTGTTTCGTCGGGTCGGTCCGTCCCCTCGGCTCGGGTCGCTTCCTCAGACTAGGTCACAACAGCTGGCCGAGTCAGACCCCGGTTCAGATCGGGTCAGGATGTGTCGGTCCGACTAGGTCGGACCGAACCGAGACACACTATGGTCATTTACATCTTTTATCCCACATCTTGAGATACTGATTTCCAATCAACAGACCAAATGTGGGGATGTAATTATTGGAGGGATACGATACTTTTCAATACCTTGCTTGAGGTTTGGATGTAGTTGGGTTACATTCAGGTTGGTTTGAGCCTAAAAACCATTCGTGCCCCTAGAACGGAAATGCTAAAAATCATAGACCGGGCATCTGATTGACGCACCGTCTGTCACGTTGGGTTCCTTATGATGAGATGGAACAACGAGATACATCAACTCTAGTATTAATGGCAGTTTATGTATCAAAACTTTTCTCAAGGAGCAGACCCTCCCGGAATCGTGCGTTCTTTGTGCGGGAACCCTAGTGATGGCTGCGACTGAGATGAATACTATACTGGAATGCTCAATGTGATCGACAGAGATGACTACTGTACCAGGATCCTCCATGGGTCTGCCATTTCTTTCTTCTATTCCTATATCCTTTGTGGGTCCAACAGAATAGCTGGTCCTGTATCATGTGTGGGTCCGACAGCTTAGCTGCTCCTATATCCAGTGTGGGTCTGACAGCATAGACGAATCAGTGACTACATCTGATCATCTCTATCAATATACAAAATATGTATACATGTGTGAGATGAGTCATGTCTTTCAAGCATTAACATCGTGGTGATTCACTTTACTTCCTTTTTGGAATGGGTTGTGCTTGGGCTCGAGAGTTAGAGTCGGACTATGATTTATAACATAGGTATATGTATGGGTATACACCTAAGTAGGTTTGGTTGATACATCGTGATTTTATATTTCTACTGTGGTTTATACTTTGTGGAATATGGGAGGCCTTCTAGGGTCTCAGCTTCCACTACTGAGTATGGTTATACTAACCCTTGCATGAGCATCGCCCGCACCTTGTTGTGTTCTATGCAGATGACAGTCTGCAGTGATCGAGGCTGAGGGTGACGGACCTGAGGCTGCTCGGAGCTGAACTAAACGGACGTACCACAGGGAAGAGTTGTTCAAGTTCTGCACCTACCCTTCCGTTAGAATTCCCTAGTGGATGATCCAGGAGCTGTTTTCCCATTTTATTTTTACATGTTGTTCAGTTGGGTTTGTATACTGGCCCACTTACTTTCATCACATTTTTCATTTCTATTTTAGTACTTTTTGTTTCTACAGCTTGTGTTCAAACATTGTGTGTTACAGGAATAAAGGCAATTCCTTTCCATTTTATCGGGATTACGCCCTTGGTGCTAGTCGCCATCCACTGGCCTATGGATGGAGGGCTTGGGGTAGTCACGGCATGGGCCCCGAGGACGTGTCGTGACAAAAATTGTTTTTATAAAATCTTGTAACACGTTTATTATTGCTGAATAATGGTAATGTCCAAGATATATCAATCTAATTCATGTAATAATGATTCATTATCAGAATAAGTTAATTTTTAAGTCATTAAATGTGTTATTCATTAAAAACGTTAATGAAGTGGAGATTTGAAAGGGTGGTGATTATGATTCCTTAATATGAATTCATAATATTCCTTGATTTAAATATATTAAAAGAATATATATATATATATATATTTGTTTATTTAACAAAAAGTAATATCATGATTAAATGAATGTTTTTGATAATTTAAAGTGTAATGAGAGGTGAATTTTTTTTAAGATCAATGATTTTTATTTGTAATAAAGATTTTAGGGTTTATCATGAGTCATGAAACTACCAAAAGGTTCTCTCATTCCTTATACCCCTTAATAAAAATTTTAACCTCTTTAAATAATTTTTAATTTTGATTACATTATATATGGATCTGTAAGAATTAAAATGATTGTTATATTTTCATTATAATGTTTTAAATTTGAAATATGTAGAGGTATAATTTAATTATTTTTTATACTGAAAATAATGTCCATGTTGTGGTGAAAAATATAGTTTTTATGAAAGGTTTATTCCAAATTCTATTAAACTCTAAGATAAAAATTATTTTTCAATGTATGTTATGAAAATATTTCTCCCAATAATGATGTTATATTATAACAATTTATATGTTTTTATTAAAATATCTATTCAATAAATAAAAAAAATTAAATATAAAATTATAATTAATTATTTGAAAATTGAATGATTTCAAATTAGGTGACATAGGAATTTTAAAAATATATCATTAATATATTAGAAAATGATTTTATTGATGACTAATTATCTGATATTTTCTTTTATAACAAATAAAAATATCATTCTCGTTAGATGTATATTTATTAACATCCACTAAATTATGATCCATTCACAATGGCTTGTTGTTTTAAATATAAAATATTGGATCAATTTCATCAGTTAAATAGAATTACTGAATTATTATTTATATTAATACTTTTAAGATCTCTTATAAATTTGATATATTAATAATACCTATTGATATGTTGATTCTAAAAAATCTTGGAGGATTATACTTATTATATTTACTACTTATTACATGTATATTCTTATTATTTAATGTATATTATATTATATGTCTTGTTTCAATTTTTTTCTGTACATAGATGAGTCTCGCTGGTAACCCTAATAATTATTTCTAAAAATTCTTATTTTAGATTATTAATTACTATATTATTCAATGATAATTTTATTTTATTTAAATTATTCACAATTTTAATGTCATATTATAAGTTGTGTTGTTAAGAATTAGTTTCATTCTATGATGATTCCATTGATTTCATGTATATTACACTCTATAATTGAGTTTCATTAAAAAATTTCAACTAGTAACCACTCTCCCTTTTTGATATTATATCATTGATCTATAATTGTATTTTAATAAATATAAGATATAAATATTGTAATAACACTAAAACATATCTTAAAAAACATGTTACTTTAGAACTGTACTTACATATCATTATTTATACTTTGAAATAATTATGAATAATTTCTCTTTAAATTTTATATATTTAATTTATTTCATCAATGATATTATGTTAAATTATTTCATATTTTTTTATATATATATTACAAAAATTTGTATTTAAATAAAATAAAGCATTACAATAAAAAATATACCCCAGTTTTGGAATGACTATAATATACCGTATGAGTACAATTTAAATCACAATCATTTCAATTAAAATTATATATTTATATGAAATTTATTATAAATTCTAAGTCATTATGTTACATTTTTTAGAGATCTCTACTTTTATATGTTTTGAGTGGATCTAAACTCTTGGTGCATGATCTAGTATAAACATGGATCTTTGGATTCAATTCGGTGTTGTTATGTGAAAAATGAGGAATTCTTTAATAATAAATCCACAAAAATCATATATATATAAATATATATATATATATATATATATTGGTGAAAGGTTCCAAATATATATTAATCCAAATATGATTTCCTACACACATATTGTGCTTTTTTGTAGAAAAATTAAATAGTACGTATCAATAAAATTTTGAATCCTATGTATGTATAAATATCATATATTTAAGTGAACTATTATAATTACAATATAAAATTCGCATTTTGTATTAGTATAGCTTAATATATATTTTCAAACATGTACAAGAAATTAAATATGAATTTCATTAAAATTAATGAATTTTGAGTATCAGTTCTAGAAGAATGGTTAAATTGTAGTTAGTACAATCAGTATTGATACCAATGAAAATTATTTGAGATCCTATAAAATATATCATTCTTGAATTTTTCTAGGTTAAATAAAATATTTGACTTTTCATTTAAATTACATAGGTGTTTCTCATAATAGAATCATAGTAGGAAATTTTTTTTCTAAATATTCCATTAAAATCCTGATGCTTAACTTGAATATTTAAAATTTATTTTCCATGTATTCCACTATGAATTTATTTTACATATTGGGTTTAGCATTCACTTATTTTCATAGACAGTATCCAAGGAACCCCTTTAATGAAAAAATTAGTATTATGGGATTATTATCATATTTTATTATTATTTAATGTGATTTATTAAACGGTAAGTCTTATTTATATTTCCATTTTCCATTATTCATTATATACTCTTAATCACAAACAATTAAATAATTTGGATCAACCCCTATGTTAAATATAGTCACTAATTTTCAATGATTGATTTTATATGGTCCGTTGATCATTTGTCTAGTCCTTATTTTCTCATTTTAATGGAGTTATTTCCATGAACACTTCATTTTATATATGTGGTTCTATGACTTTTTAATATTATTATATACCATTTTCAATTTAGAATCCAAAAAATTAATACAGGAGAATTAACATTTTTTAGAGAATTGTAATGATTCATTATCGAAATATATAATGCACATTGAATACTAATTTATTTTTTCAAATACATTGATAATATAAGGTTATCAATAAATACCAAAAATTAAATTTAAAATAAATTCAGTAAAAAAATTTCACCAGTATTTTATTTGATTTCATGTTATTTTAGTTAATGTATTTAATTTCTATATTAATTGTACATCCACAGGAAATATGTGATGATCGATTTTTATTGTTAGTTATTAATTTTTATAAATGAATTTTTGTATCTCCCCTTATTAGATATTTCATGATGTATAATTATCCCATATTCCATAGTGGTGGTATATTATATTTTGGATTGGTATAACATAAAATTAGTGGGAGTTTAAATAGATATAATTTTTTCTCAATATGTTTTTCTATATTGAGTTTATATTGGTCTATTTAATGAAATGAATCATTATAACTAATTTTGAATATAAAAAGGGTTTTAATTTAATATTTTTATGAAAAATTTATTAACATATATATTTCAATGGATCGATATATTTAATTCTTCTAAATATTGTGATAAATTATAGAAACATTTATTCAAAATTTATACAGCATTAAAAAATACAATATCATTCATATGTCAGTGAGAATACATATTGAAATTAATTATGATGTGATCATATATACAAAATATGTGAATTGAAATGGTAGTGGGGTATGATTGGAATGTGATTTAATATATTGATCCTCCTTGAGATTTTATAACTAGTATCATAACTCATCCCAATATGATCATATTTATCATAGGATTCACAATGATCAATTCAGTTTCAATTATAATAAAGAAAATATTAGAGTGATTAAATAAAAAAATCTATTATAGGCCTTGGGGGAGTTCAATTAGTGAGGAATGTTTAGTGATTTTTATTGGATAAAGCAAAATGATTCATTGATAGATTAGTAGTTGAATCTCTATGAGTTTATATTGGATAACAAAAAAATAATTTTTAAGATGTTATAAGGATTATATTTCAATTATGGTATCTTATACCCTGCAAGTTGATCTAGAAGGAAAGCTTATGAAAATTTATTAATTGGAAATAAAAAGTATAGATAAGGAAAATGAGATCACACAATCAAAATAAGTCCTCATCCACCAAACACTAGGTATAAATATCATAGTATGACAAATCATTACCACAATTAGAGTCAATAGTAGGCTCCCCTTCAGATTAAGACTTTTCAGATTGAAAATCATAAGAAGGTCTGTGTCAACTATACTAGACATTTTTGAAGACGATCTGGTAGACACGTTCCTGGGAAGGTTAAAATAATCCTTGAGTGGTCGCCGCTTGGAGGCAACATAGGTGAATCCCTCACCATGAGTCGTATTTTCCTTGCCACTTAAGACTACTTCTTTAATAGAAGAACACCCACCACTCCATGAATGATTAGAAGGGGTACCAATCCCTCTTTCATCATCATAAACTTTTCCCCATTTCATAGATAAATCAGAATATTTAAGGAGATTCTGAATTTCCTGGTGACAATCAACATGCTACTGCTTTTGAGATTCCTCGTGACAATCAACATGCTGTTGTGCATCAATATGATTGGAGAAATCAACTTGAGATTGATAATAGATCATCAATCCTGATGACCATGAATAGATTTCACAAGATGAAGTGACCTCTTTAGCCAAATCAACCTGAGGGCCCGAGGGGCCACTATGATTTTTCTCTAGAGACACATCCACCAGCAAACTCATGCCTTTAGACACATGAGAATCAGATTTCCCAGAAGCCCTCACATCAGCCACAATGGATGTTTCCTGTTTAAGTGAATCACCATCTTGAACAATGGGCTTTGAAAAATCTCCATCATTCTTCCTTGACTTCATTTGGAAAAGATTTTCAGGCTTACCCATAACTCAACATTCTTGACATGAAACATGATTCCGACACATCTCTAGATCATGAACGACATCCATACATTCATTGCAGAAAATAATTTTTTTTCATACTCATTATCAATTTGAATGTTGTCAGATTGAGTAGAAAGAGTTACCATGTCAATTATGGTAGAACATAGATCAACCTCCACCAACATTCTGGAAATTTGACAAAACCGAACATCCTAAGTCTCCTGGTCAAGATGAATAGGAGTCCCAATTGTTGTGGAAATTTCATAAAAAATTCTCTAATGCCAGAAGACCAAGTTGAGACCACGAAGATGAACCCAAACCTGAGAAAAAGAATTTATTTCTTGTGAAACATGAAATTACAAAGACCATTCATGTAAGTGAAGCCAACCAGGTTTCAACAATAGAGTCCCAAAGCTCCATGCACGACACATCAAATAATTTGAAGGAAACATGCAATGAAAAATAATCGCAACCAAGAGAGATGCATTTCCAGTTAGAGAAGCCCTATAAGATCAAGGATTTGTGAAACAAACCATCAAGATTCCAAGGATTTTCACCTTTAGGAAACATAATTTTTTCAATCAAAGAACATTCCCTAATTACCATTCTCTCAGTTAGTGCTGCAGGGTTAGCTTCAACATGAGAAGCTCAACCCTTACGAAGGAATCGACCAGGGCATGAGTCCTTGTACATACCCAAAGAACAAACTCCCTCCAGCTTTGTCCATGAAATTGTATTCTATAAAGTAGCAGTATAAGATTTAGAAGGCATCTTATTACCACAAGTTGGATCCACCCTAGCATCTCACATCAACACACTCTCCTTCAGAGAAGATAGCATCCGCAACTCACCATGGTTTGGAATCACACTCCCAGTAGCCCAATGCAGTGCATACTCATATCTCACAAAGAGATTTGCATTCGAACGTTGCATATCATCAGATAGATCTGGAGGATCAGAATCGAACCGAGGGCATGCTGAAACTCGAGTATTCAATGCATCCATAGGGCTGCGGGTATTCACGAAATGCCATGGATCATGCATCGCATGATCAAATTTATTTGGTAGATATGAAAGCAAATGAGGACATGCCAGGACTCTGGTCTTCAATGCATTATTAGGGTTTTAGGAACCAGCCCGATGTCATGGATCACGAACTAGAAAAGACGACGACGCTGGGTCCCTGGGAGGAAGGAGGTTGAAACCGAGGTAGTGAGGAATGGGCAAGGCCAAACCCTAGAAGCCATCATCGAGGGAGGTGGCTCCCATTACCTGAAACACCATCCCATAGTATCTTATATTTTGTACAAAAAATCCAAACTACTTCATTTTAATATTTCTATCTCATTGAATTTTTCATATATTTTCTTTTGTTATAGTTTCTATATACAAGACTAAATTATTAATTTATGATTCCATTATTTTAATTATTTTTTAGAATATAATTTCTAATATATATATATATATATTTTAATTTTTCAATTTATTTCTTATTTATTTTTCTATATTGTTATATTGGGGTGCTATTATTCTTGTTTTTGGGTGGATTAACCAAAATATGAATTTAAATGTATTGTTACAAAGTAAAATCATATAATTGATTGTATAATATTTTTATTTTGTTTTTTTTGTCACATTATTTTTTTGTTAACATTCAAGGATATTTTTCTAAAAATAAAACAAACATAATTCTTACTATTATATCAATATATGATTTTTAGGATTAATTTAGTAAGTAAAACACATTAATAATATATTTATATCCTAGTAGGATATTATTCTCACCCGCAATATATTATACTTTGATTGAGTAGTCCTATGATAATTTGACATGTTCATTTTCAGGTTTGAGATTGCTAATAGATTATTTTCATATTGAGGATGGATAGTGATCATGGACATCAAATAATGATTATGTAATGTGTTTTGGTATTACGTTTGAAAAATATATTTATCATCAAATATGGACCCATAGTATTCTAAATTTTTTTTATTTATGTGATTGGTGTATATTTATTAATAATTTTTTATTGTATCTCATTGTTTTGTATATTTTATGATTTTTGTTGGTGTATAATTTTTATATTACACATAGATCTCAATTAAAAGAAATCGTAATGTAATCCTTTTTTAGTGAATTTATCATATCTATTCTTATTTATTATGTATAATTAGTCACAATAAATTTACTATGATGCCTTCGAACTAATTTCTAGCTCATAGATATAGGTATCCTACACTCAGTATGTCACAATCCATATAGAGTCTTTGGTATATGGGTGGAATAAGTTTGGTTAATATAAAATGGAAATATTATTCCATCTATAATTGTTTGTCTTTGTTTTACCACACATAATACTATCGAAACTATATATTTAATTGTTTAAGCCATGATACTGATGTTTAACATAAAAATATGGAAAAAATGCTCCAAATGTAGTTGAATTTTTATTCCTTGAAATGATAATATTATAGTTAGTGCATGGTCTACCAAATTCTGTAGTTGAATCATTCATAATCAAAATTCAATTTTATTCATTCTAAATTTACAATTTATCAAAATATTTCAGATATGGGTATCAATTTTAATTTGGATTATTTAAGCAATATTATTATTGTATTATTTTTTTGGGTGAGTTTATTGAAATATTAAAATTCCAAGTTAATTTTAAATTTTATAAATTAGTTTTCTGATATTTTGAAAAAAAAATTTCATGATAAAAGTAATTGAATAAATTCAAGAATGATGAAATGCTAATGATTTAATTAGGGGGATATTTTAAATGGTTTTCGATGAAATTATGATATTTTTAAAAAAAAATTGTTATTTCAAAATATTTTAATTATACATCCATGAGATTTATTATATACTAATGTCTGTTAGTAAGTAATGTGAGATTTTTTCTTTTGAGGTGTATAATTATTTTATTGATTTTACTTCTAGTTATACATTCCTTGTATTTATGCTTTTATTCACATTGACAATAATAATTTATCTTCATGTAATTATTTCTATGCCTCTAAATGGTTATCATTTAATAATGATTTCTCTTTAGATAATCATATTATTATTAAATCTTTTAACCATATAAATACCCTATGTATATTGTTATATTTATGATATATTAATGGATCATATTTTTAGAGTTGGTAATGAAATTTTATTGCGTGTGGAGTTCATAGAAAAAATTATAATAGACAATGTCAATTTGGTAACCCCAAATTCATTGATAATGAATGTTATCATAGGTCTTTTGGAGTGCCAGGTTTGTATTATTTGAGAAGAATTGACACATAATTTATTCATGACATAATTTTATTGTATTCATTTAAGAAAAATCAATTCATCTCTTATTTAATGATATGGTTAAGGAGATTATGATGGATGAAATCATTATATTTATGATGGTCAATATATGGTGAAGGAGTGCATAACATTTTTCAATGAATTTGTTACTGTTTTTATCATCTTTCTACCTTGTAAATACGTTAGGAATAGTATATAAGTGATATTTTCTAAAATAACAATTTAATAGTTGTTTTATTTGGGATCACAATTTTAAATGATTTGAATATCAGGATGAGTATGTTTATAGAGAATGAACTAAGACATATAGAATATTATGAATATTCATATGATGTTCGATTATTATTATCTATTGAAGATTGGAATCCAACAGATACATGGTGGGTTTTATTTTCTTCATATATCACTACTAATTTTGAACGGACTTAATCTCTGTGGTTCATTTACTTCGGTCTATTTGGGGATTCTAATAACTCTATCATGGTACTTTGGTGGACCATTTCACGTTTGATTTGTTTGGACACGTCCATATGTTCTATAGAATATATCATATCATGGTAATGAAAAAATTAACGAACTCATAGAAATGTGTGAATTTATAATCATTTAAGATAAAATTTATCCCCCATTTTCTCTTCAAATTAGTTTATCTCATTCCTTGTTACATATTTCTGATTAATAACAAATTATTTAAGGTTTTTGGAGTTTTGAAATGAATTGGAGAGAAATGGTAATTTTATATATAATATTTAATATTATCATAGTATGAATTTATTTATTAATCCACTTCTCTTAAATCCAAATATTATAATATATAGTGTACCAGGGTCTATGTGTTAAACTACTATTATTCTGATTATAAAATTATTTGGGTGACCTACTATAGTTCGATATCACACAAGAGATATGATAATATTAATGGATATCTTTTTGTCAAAATGTGTTTTGGTTGTGAATTGATGTTTTTATGTTTCAAATGGGGTTTTGTAGCACTCCCATTGAGTATATACAATATATTTATTATCATAAATTAGATGGTGTGCATCTATTAAAAGTCATGACCCCCACATTAGTGTTCTGAATGTTCTCATATCACCTAATAATAAAAGGTTTCAATATCTTTTGAAAGGATATATTTTCCTCGATTGATATGTTAAAAATAAATTTCAGAGATATCCTTAACAGTGGGATTCATAAAGTAGATATTATCCTGATTTTATATCATTACAGTTAAATCTTCATTATGATGTGTAGATGATATTAGAGCTAACACATGGTTCAAACACACCTAGAGTAACTTTGAGGGAGGAAGTATTCTGTCAAGTGTAGTGTATTTATCTACATGATTATTTAGAAATATCTATAAACAGGTTTAATAGTATTTTTTGACACAATAAAGGATCCCAAAATGTGTGAATGAAAATTTCACACTGTTCTATATAATAATTTTTTATAATCACATCTATGAAGATTCATTTTAACCAAGTGTGGTTGTGTGATTAACTATTGTATTAAATCAAGGGTGTGGGATTACCAAAGTAAACAATAAAATTTCAATTCGTGAGGGTAATATACAAAATTACATTAACATTTTTCCTATGAGATGAATTTTATGCATGATAAATAAAATAAGGTTTTTATTAAGTTCAACATGTAAAGGGATTTCATATATTTTATACAAGTATATTTAAAATTGTATGTTATACCAAAAATTTTATACATGTTGTAGATAGTATTTTGGAAAAGTGGGAAGTTCGTATGTGATTATTGATGTTATGATGAAGGTGAAAATGAATAAAATTATTGTGAAGTAAATTTATAAAATATTTTATAGATAGTGGAATTCATTGTGATTTATTAATAATGACTATCATGATTTCTATTTGATCTTGTTAATTATATGGTGGTAACTCAACCATTAAGCATAAAAAAGTAATGGAATTAAAAATTCATGAATATGATTTTAAATAACTATTATACCAATATTATCGTATATATATTTGTTATAAAAAATGGTTACTAACTGATTATAAGTCATGTTTAGGTTTGACACTTAATTTCACAAGGTTATGTAACTGTGTTCTAGAATTTTGCAGTTGAAGTCACAATTGTAATATAGAACCAATTTAACGGTATCAAAGTGCTATTTACTAGTAAAATATATGAAAAATAATATTCTTATTTGTAATTAAATAAAAATATATAGGTTCCATTATTTTTTAATGTTCACTGATGGGGTGATCTAATTGATCAAATACCTATATAGAGGTAAACAGGATATTTTATCCGAGTATGATAAGAATATCGATATAATGCTATTATTATTTGTTATAATGATAGATTAAAATAACTTCAATTTAATTTTTACCATATGTATCATATGGTTATGATCTGGATATGATGTAAGAATATTCATAGAATTTCATGAAAAAAATAAATGAAATAAGAAATATATTTCTGAGCATGAATTATGAGTAAATGAATGATAAGTTGATATTTATTTTGATGGTAATATATGATCAATTTATCATTGAATCAATCATAAAATCATTAATTTATATGGTTGTAAAATATAATTATTTTGAAACCCCATAAAATATGATATAAATTTATCATGAACTAATTGCAGACACATTAAATAATTATAGGATAATTCTTCAGTATATTCAATATGGTAATTTTCATAATAATTTTAATTTATAATAAATATGTAAAAATCATAAAAATATTAGATCATGTTGATAGATTGAATAATTTACAGAATCTTTTGAAATAAATGAAAGTGGAATAGTTTTCATCAGAATACAATGAGCATACCACTTCACATCAATTATATTACATTGGGATAATTTCAAAAAAAAAATAGTGAGAGTAGGAAATTGGATCATACATCATAATATAATATACTAAATGTCATAAAAATTTATGGAACTGGGACACTAGTATGTTTTTTACTACTCATTAATATGTTCCATATGATATATACTCATCATTCTATAGACATGGATATTTAAAATTATTAAAAAAATAAACTTCATAGAGAATAATCGGATGTAAGAATCATAATCATTAGGTGATTTAAATGAGGATACAAAATTGAAATTATAATAAATTTGAATGATTAAAATAATTTTTGAATACATTGTACCAATTTAAATTATTGTATCATTATTAAATGGGGTAATATTGTATTTTGAATATATTTAATATAGATTATACTAATCAAAATGTTATTATATGAGCATAAATTATTCAATACTGATAGAAGAATTAGAAAAAATATTCAATGATAAATCGAAGATTGTCAAAGGATTTGAAGTGGATAGAATACACATTAACAATATGATAAAAATTGTAATATAGATGTATTCTTACAGTAATTAGATCAAAATTGACAAATAATTCAAAGCACAAAAGATAATCTACATTTCATATGATATAGATTGTGTTTTGAGGTGAACCGATATAGTTTTAGGTGACTATTGATATTATTGAAGGGGTATTTATGATTCTAACTAGCTCATGTATTCATGTCATGGAATATAATATCATGTTATCCGGAAGTGACCATGTGTTGAAATTATAAAATTACACATCTGTATCATTTATGGCTATTAGTGTTACTGATGTATAATTATATCATGTGATTAAGTTATGTAAATTATAAGGGATTGTGTTTGGAAGACATTCAATTTTTTTTGTTTTATATAGTTTCTCTTAATGTCTACTAAATTTCCAATATAAACAACTAAAATCTTCTGTATAATATGAGACCAATATAATTGATAAATTAATTGTATTTTAGAATCCATATTCCATGGTTACGTACAATCTACAGAATATATTAGGATTGTATTCCAAACCTGGTGAATAATTTATTTTGGAATATATAATGTTATTTTATCAAATAAGATGTGGTTATTAGTTCACAAATAAAGGATTTAAGACGTAATTAAGTTTATGATTTTTAATTTAAATCAAAATTTCAATATATATAAATTGTTATTCACCATCTATCCATACAATATCCCACTAATAATATATACTACTATTGGTATCATTCCTAATCTCGGTTACCTATGAAGATATCCTTATTTTATATTTACATTAATTAGAGAAAAATATATTTATATTTTATTAATATTTTATTCTACCTCATATGGGAAAAATGAAGACTTTTTTGAATGTACGATCATGATATTTCATCCAAAACAAAGAAAAAATTATTTGAATCGAATGGTAATGATTTAATGGATGAATGAAAATGTAACGATCGAAATTTAAATAAATACAGGAAATTCGAGTCATACATGTACAAATATTTTTAATGAAATAATGAATAATGAAAAATATGTGGATATGATGTATCAATTATGGGTCATTATAATAAAATTAATGATCATCTAATGTAAATTTGACAACCTATTAATAATGTGTATGAATTGTTATACTATATTTCGTTTATTTAATAAAATATAAGTTGTATCATGCTTATTGTAATTTAATTTTAGCAATATCCTAATTATGATAATTCATTCCTCTGATATTTCATTTTTATTATTTTTGGATTCCTTAATTATAATTAGTTTTGGTTAATAAAATAGTGGATTTCAAATTTTTTATTCAAAAGGTAATTATAACAAGTGATGGTTTCAAATTTATTATTCAAATAATTTTTAGTTTTAAAATATCAATTTTTAAAGAATATTGTTTTATTCTTCATAATATAATATCCACATTAAAAATCCAATCCAAACTAACATTTTTAATTTTATTTTTAAAATGTATAAATTTTAAATTCAGGTGAATCCCTTCAAGAAGATTCGTATTACACCTTAACAATACATATAGTCATTTATACACTAATGAATTTATTGGATGAGTTTTAGTTGTGTTATCTACAAAAGAGGGAGTTATTATTGATGATGGATGGGGACATTGGGCATCACAAGAAGATATTGTCATTTATATTTAGTTTTTTCTGTAATAATTTATTTATTAGATATGAAATATTATATAGGTTCTAGATGATGGTTAGTTCTATTATGGGTGTATATTTTAATTAATGTTTTCAATTAGGTGTTTTTTTTAATTATAGTTTTTTCTACACACGGATCAATGATACACTAAGTGTTCATGATTGATAAATGGATGGATGTTCCATGTGAATTCATATATATTAAGTTAAATAATGACTATTTTATGAAATTTGATGCCATTTCATTTGATTCTATGAAAATTTTAACTACCTCAAAACAAGGGTAAGTCAATGGATTGATAGGGATCATTTTTTAACAGTGACCCAAATTTGGTTCTTGAAAAATTAAATTGGTGTGACATTGAGGTATTGTGTGTCTTGTATACCAGCTATTAGACTACTAGATCTTGATAGGTATATGTAGGGAGAACCTCATGATCACTTTATTAATATAACAGTTTTCATCCCTTGATATATATGGTTATGAGTCATGAATTTGGATTTTTATGTCATTTCATGATATGGAGTAATGGTATATTTTATATTATTGATGTTTTATGACCAATTAATGTTTTTTGTATAATTTTTACGTTATAGAAGAAGTATAACAAGGACCATGTATATAATTCATGGTTTGTAAACCAATATAGAGCCCATGAAATCGGTTTTATTTTACATCCAGTGATAGAAGTATAATTGTCAATCACACTACCAAATAGTGACAATACACCACTTATAGAACTACTCCCCTTCGATTTTTTTCAATGAACCCCCAGTTATCCATATCATTTTTTAATTTTGGAATATATTTTACATGGAATAATTTAATTTATATTACTAAATTTTATTGGTTTTTTTTGATAATGATGATATTTTATAATTGAGACATGGTATTGAAGATGAAAATGTTGGTTTGGAAATTCTAAAAAATATGTTCATCCAAAGAGAAATGTATGGAATTTGTTATTGTGGACAAATGAACGTTTAACAGAAAAATTATACAGATGTAGAATAATATTCAATTGATGTATTATAATATTGAAATATGGAGTCCATTTTTGAAATGATATTAAATAGAAAAAATTATGTCATTACTTTTCTTTTTGATATTTTTATTGGAAAAAACTTTGGTTTTTATTGCCTTATTTTTTGTGGTTGATTATTTTGATCTTGGGGTCCTTTTTTATAACATTTCTGTTTTGAAAATTAATATATCTCTTTATTTTAATGTATTCATCACAAAAAGGGATAATTGGATAATTAGAACTATGTATACATTAATATTTCCCATCCGACAAGTGACTCTATATAAAATCCATGTATATGGGTAGATTTTAGATCTCTATAGTTCAAATCAATTTTTAGGGTGGACGAGGTCTTTTTAATGGTATGTTTTAATTTGAATGGATTATGGGTTTTATTTTTCCTTGGGATCCCCAATTGCATTAAAAACATGGGTTATTCTCATATTGATTGAGTGATAGTGTTTATGTCTGTTTTTTGAACATCATTCAATCATATATTGATGAAATAATAATGTTTTAATTCATTCTGAGAAAAAGTCATAATGTTATTCCCTTTTACGGGTAAAAGGTTAATATTATTGAGGAGTTCATAATTCATTGACATTGTTAATAGAAAGTAAGTGGTTATATTGATCTATTAATTAGTAATGATTTATTTATTCCAATAGAATCGCGTGATTCCTTCAGGAAACACTAGTTACAAGAGGCTATTCTCTTGAATATTACTTCATGAAATCCTTCATATAAAATCATCATGATTGACTACCTGATATTATTTTATTATTTAGATGTGTATTTTTGTATTGGATAATGTATAATGGGTTGAAAAATTGTCCCCTTCATGGATGATAAAGGTTCTCTCTCAGGTGAGGGTTTGATTATGGAGGATCATTAAAATGAAGGGTTTTATTTATTTATAACCACTACTAATAAATGTATGGGATTCACCAGGTGGTATTAGAGTTTCTAATTTGGTAATCATTATCCATCATTATCAACTGAACAAATGACATGAAACTTATATGATCATTTGGGACATATCAATATATTCAATGTAATAAAATTATTTCCAGGTAAATAATTATTTCTCAAACTCAATTTCATGAACATTATTTCTGGGGCATATATGTTATCTCTTCAACAATACATTTTTATTAAAAAAAATTCATCTACATAATTATTTCTCTTTTTCAATCAATGTATGTTGTTTTTGTATGATCAATTGTTTTTACACATTTAGATACTATGTTATTATTGTTTAAAAATTATGATTTATTTGTGTTTTTATTTAGTATTAAATCCTATTAATCAAGAATATATGTTTGTTCCATATAGTGTATCTTTTTTACTAATTTCATGTATTAATCTTGTAATTCATTCCATTGTATGAAATCATAGAATGTGTTTTTGTATCGTAATATAAATTATTTTTTGGTTGGTTGTTAGTGTTAATTATTGTAAGTGTTGTGCTGGAATGTTTTGTTTATGTATTTCTTCATGTGGTTTAATTTCCCCTTTTATATTAATGATGAATACCTAACCCACTACTAGTTTATACATTTATTTTAAAATTATTGTGTCACACATTCGTCCATATGGATTTCACAAAATTTTTGATAGGAATGTTTCCATAGATCACATTATATGCGAAAACCTCATGATGTTTGAGTTATTAATTTACTGTTGTAAGAAACTATGAGGGTGAGATTACTAAAGTAAATAGTACCATGTAATTATTTTAGTACAAGACACTTTTATAAATGTTGATTATCTAATATTAGAAATGGGAGTAGGATTAGAGACCCCTTGAGTAACGATGTTGGGGATATAATTTATCATATTATCATAGAAAACTCTTATCGGGTGTTCATGATATAACTCTAATTGTCTTCTAACTAATCTTCAGTTACTACATGTCTCGAGTTCTACAGTAGGACAATGGGAGTTGTCATAACAATAGATGATTAGTGTGTCCTTAATCTACTGATAAGAATAATTTTCTATATTGGATACTGTATAACATAAAATTCTATGATAAATAATTTATTTGATATCATATGAGATATTCTACAAAGACCTTAAACAACCCATAAAATTGTATCATTAAATTTAAACTATTCAATAGTTTGTAGAACTTTTAAATCTAAAACCAAATGATCGATAACAGAATAAAACATTTTCATAAATCCATTATATTGAAAAGTTTGAATTATACTAACTAAATTATTAATATAATGGTCGTCTATGTATTATTCATAATATAAAACCATGTGAAGGAAAATGAAATGTTTTCTCAAAACCTCAAATTTTTTAATAATATGTTTATTCGATTATTATTACCTTGAACTAAAATAATTTAACACATTAATAAAATTTTTATTATAAAATGAATATCAATTTTTAAAATAATCATTTAAAAAAATATAAGTTTGATTTTTTTGGATATTTATGAAATGAATCATTTTTTTGATTAAGAGTGAAAAATATAGAATTGTAATCCAAAACTTCTGTTTAATTTAAATTAGTTTATCTCAATAATTCTATAGAAAATTGGATATAAAGAAACATTATTTAAATCATAAATCTATTGATATATATTATTACATCAAAATGATTTTTATATTTAATATTGATATAAAAACATTAAAAAAATTAAAAAACTTATCATTGAATTAATGATTTACTGTCTTTTCTTTGAGAATAATTATAACTTATATTTATCCAATAAAGTGAATTAAATTTAAAAAATGATTCCATACTTTTCATAATAATAATTAATATTTAAAAAAATTATTTTTTTGCATATCTATAACTGTGAATAGTTAAAACTTATTTATCACGAATAATGTTAAAACATGGTTTTATTATTACATGTGCTTATATTAAATTTATTTTTCAATAGACATATGTTTTTTGTTTCCAAAAATTTATTTTATATTTAAATTAATTATTTTTCTATTATCCTAAATGGATAATATTATCTTAGGTATATTGAATAAATTACCTTTGTAAGGAAAACCAATTACCATTGTGAAATTTAGAAAGGTATAAGTCAGTAAATAATAGAGTCCATTGAATAACATGTTTAAAACAATTTTTTTTTATTTTTTTTTTGTTTTTATATTGAACATATAATATATAACATATATTAATTATCAATTTTGGAATCACATGAGGAATTAGTGTCCTTAAACTATTTAATACTTTTTTGAATTTAGAAAACGTTCACTACTCCTCAAATATTAAAGGTAAATTACTCTCATCGCATCATCACAGATTTAAAACAATCATTATCATCACAACACTTCCAAAATCGCTTCTTAATATAAATAAATTAAATATAAAAACCTTATGTTGGTTATAAAACCACAAATTAATGCATTCATGCAATTTATGAAGGTTACATGAAAATGAGGTTACATATTTTAAGAATCATTTGTATTTAATATTTTAATACAATAAAATTAATTAATATTTAAACATTTTAATAGAAAAAAAATTATATTTTAAAATAATAATATGTTTTAAAATACATTAATGAATTAAAACCATCCCATCATCAGTTAATTGTGTTACTAAATTGTCATTCATGTGCATGGAGAACAACCACCAAGTGAGATGATGTAATTTGTTTTCCCGTTACCACCAGTCTTATTTGGTTGTAATGATTGTTATAAAGTGTATATTTATATAAAAATATTTTTTATTATTTTATTATAACAATGATTTAATTATATCATATATTATTTTTTTATCATTGATTTACTATGGGATATGATAAGTCTTTAGTGTATACAGTGAACTACGTCTTTATGATGAAATTTGATACAATTTTTAATAACCCGTACATGGAATATAATATGGATAATGTTAAGGAATTTATTTTATATAAATTAAATAATTAAAATATTCCTGAAATCTATTTCATTATTAAATTATAATATTTTATTTTATTTTTTTAAACTAATAGACGACACCATTCTTGTTTGTGTGGACAACCTATTTCACAAAGTGTTGGGACTATCATTGATAAAAAACCCCGTATATTGTATATATAAATATATTTAAATAAATTATATTGTTTACAATATATTGTGATTATTGTTGAATTTCAAAATATTATTTGTATTCATTCCATAATTATCACCCAACATTAGAAACCTTAGTCAAGAATTTTTACACCCTAACATATTTAATATTTAAAGATAGTAATTTTAAAAATATATATATATATATAATGAATTCTTATAAAATTTTAATTTAGGTATTGATTTTATATTAATATCTTGATTTTTATTCTTCATGTGTATAAATAATGAACATTTTTTCTATAGTCAATCTTCTCATGTTTTATTTTAAAATAATAAAAATATTTTAGATGCATATTATTTAATCATTATTGATTAATAAATAATTTATAAAATGGTAATTTATAAAATAAAAAGAAAAATTAACAAGAAAATTTTTATGATGTTTTTATTTAATTTTCATAGATTTATTATTGTGGAAGATAAATAATGTATGTGATGAGTAATACTCAATGTAATTGAACCTAATTAAATATTATCTTCTGATAGGAAAACATCATGTGCAACATTTACATATTTTTTGCTATTGTATAAACTAACTGTTTTGATAATTATATCATATATTCATTAATTTTAATTTTAAGAAATTTTTGTTTAAATTGCATGACCATACTAGGGATTATTATTCAAAGTTAACTAAAGTGGAAATTATCTATCTCTCAACATCTTCGTTATCCAGGATTGTTTTTTACTTATCTGTTAGTGGAATTATTTTTATCAATATATTAAAATAAATATATTTCATTCCATAACATTACTATTTATGTATTTTGAGTAATCGTACTAGTTTAATCAATTTTGAATATTAAATGAATAAAAATTGTTTCATTATATTATGACATTACTTCTCTCAAGTGGAAAATCAATTTTCATACAAAATCATGATTTAAACTAATCAAAAATGTTTATACATTCTCGAAATTATTTATTTAAAAATATCAACTCTATTTTTCTTGTTCGAAAACTATTTTAAAGGAATCCATTTGTCTCAATCCAAACAGGGCACTTTTGCAACATTTTCTATATAGTAAGAGGAATTATATAATTATGATAAATGTCATTTATTTAATTATCCACTATCCTGATTTTAATTTCATTGAATTTCCAATTGAATTTTAATAAGATTAAATTTAATACATTTTTTCACAATTATTATAAAAATAGATTGTTTTAAAAAAATTATTTACATAGAGAATGAGGTTCATAATATTTTATAATATTTTTTATATTAATATAAAAATGTTTTTTCTACTAAAAGGTTATATTTCCCAGTATATTTTCAATGATACCATGAAAAATATTTTCCCTCATATTAAAACAATATTTAATATTATTTATTTATAAATGGGGATATAAACTAATGACAAAATCCTCTATTTCTATGAATGGTTTGGGGTAAGTTTGATTAGGGGTGAATGGTGTCCATTCCATTCATATTACTCAAGATGTTTTATTACTATGTTTGTGTATTAGGGAAATTAATTTCATATCATACTATAGATTAAATACAAATGTGTGTGTGTATTATGTTTCACCACTTTCAAATGAAGATTGTGTTGTACTTTTCCTGTGATGGTCATGGATTACAATATCTCCTCAATTTATTGATAGGTCTTATGTGAGCAACTAGATATGATTTTTAATGAGTCCTTACCCATATATATATATATAAATATATATATCTCTGTTTGTGTGTGTGTATTTGAAATGTACTATACAGTATTAGATGACTTCACACTGGAATATATGTTATTATATGTAATGGAATAATCTTCTCTGGAATGTTTTAGATGTCCACCATTAATAATTTCATCACAATGAATTCTATTATTGAAATTACCTGATATTATTTGATTTGATAGAGTATTTTTTGTCATGCATCAAGATGATATGATTATTTTTTTTGAAATTATATTATCTTCAATTATTCATGGAATATTATTTTTATGTCATTAATTTAATAGTTTTTTTTAATAATATAAATTTCACTGTTGATTATCCCATATTTATCTGTGAATTCCACTATATTGATCCCCTTATTATCATTTGAGAATACCTATTTCTAATATTTTATTCTCCCTACAACACAAGGAAATAATGTTAGTTTTTATAAGGAAAATATATGGTGAATAATCATTTTCAAAAATGAAATTATTTTTGGGATTTATTGTAAAAAATTTCATATCTATTTAATTTATGTTTTTAGTTTTCCTTAAAGAGTAAAAATATTTTTTCATTCAGGATATGGTACCTTTTAACTTACGAAAAGGTAAGAATGAATATGCTGACTCTAGGATATAATGTTTTGGGACACTATAATTGGAATCAATTGATTTTTTTTAGAATCCATGGGAATTGGAATTCAGAAAATTTTGATTTCTAAAAATGACACTATATTTGAATTCGAAGAAAATGTGTATATGAACATAATATTGTTTTTCTAATTAATATATTATCTAGTAATTCTTATAAAATAAATATGTTCTTCCAAACTCTAATTAGATGTGGTAAGGGAAAAAAAGTATTTTGGAGAAATAACCCAAGAAGAGTGAATTGGAATTGAAAAAACCATACCCTATTAAATGAAAATTTTTCATATTATGCCTTTGTTTTGATAGTCCATGAAGAAATTATTCATAAATTCTATACTATTGATGAAAATCATTATAATGAATTTATAAATTTATATATAATTAAAATAAATATTATTTTTGTTTATGAGATTAAAAATCCCTTAATTTTTCAAGTTATGATTATTATATAATTTGTTTTATATATATAGATTACATTTCATATTGATGTGATCTAATATAGTGTATTCCATCATATTAAAAATTATCCTAGAAGTGTGAATGAGAACCCCATAAATTAACATAATCCAATGATTAAGAATGACAATATCTATGACTGTATTTTTAAATTCATTAAAATGAAACTTGTATCCCAAACATCATCATCATACGAATACATTGTATTTTGAGATTCTTTGATAAGGAATGAAACATGTAATAATTATTGATTTTATGGGAAGGTTTTTAACATCCTATTTCTATTTTTATATTCTCCGAAAACCCTAATTTTACAAATATTTGGATTCATTTCATTTGGATTTTTTTCTGGTTGAAATTTAATTTTTTTAATAAATCTATGCTAGTTCAAAATTGGCACACAACTATCCAGAACTATTATTTCTCCTCAATAAACCCATGTAACCCCGCAAATTAGGCTATTTTCATAGCTGGCACATAAATTATCATACTATGCACCCAATTAGGAGAAAATATGTGGCCAATTAAAATGGGTGCATGTCTAGGCCTCATAGTTTGTTTTAACTATGCGGATCTTCCAAGAAAACAGTAAACAAAAATAATTTATTTTGATAATATGTCATTAAAATCATATAACACCTAATATAGGATCATGTTTGAACTATAGTAACCCTGTATAATTTCTTTTGCCTTTATATCTTCCTAGAACTAATTTTGGGCTCCTCAAACCATCCCAGAGGTAGATAGAATCTTGGACAACAACAATCGACCCACTCTGAGTAAGTTTTATCTTGAAAATATCTATCTATAGATCTATATTTCTTCCACCATTGTGTATGATATATCCATTTGTTATTTGGTTTATATAATTAAATTTTTTGGATTATAGAGTTTAGTTGGATTCTGGGATACTATTGTCAATTGTATTTATAAACCAATCCCAACATGGATTTGGATTTCTAGGGTATAGAGGTTATAATATAGATTGTTTCATTATGAAATCCAAATTTTATTAACCCTACATTTCTAAATTTTTATTCAATAATATATTTATATAAAATTTCTTAATTACAATTAATTTTACTCAATTGGATTGTTGAAATTAATTCTTATATCCCTCCTTACTATAGACTTGTATCGGCTCTTCCGGAACTATTATTAAATAATTAAACAAGGAATTAGTTTCTTATTTTTCCAATGAGCATGTACCCTAGTAGTAGAGGCTACTGCATGGCAACCAAATGAACCAGGATCAAATCTGGGTAGGGACTAATTTCCGGGTGTGCTGTAGTAGGGCACTATAGTATCTTATTTTTAGGGTAATATAGCAGTACTATAGCAGCGGAGGAACTATAGCGGAGTCGACACTGTAGCGCAGGAGGCACTATAGCACAAACTGTAGCTATGGCAGTACTGTAGCAGGTATTGTAACAGCCCGGGTACTATAGTAGTACTATTCACTGAGGGGCCCTATGGGCCAAAAAATGGGCTTTCAAAGCTATTATTCAGGAAACTTGGTTGTAGGCCTTTGGGATATGTAATGGGTTTCCCTCTACCCAATATAAAGATGTCTTTTCCTTAAATAATAAAATGACGCTTCGGCCCCAAACATTAGAAAATGGAGATTCAATTAGATTGTTGGAAAAAACACAATTCCACTGAATTTGAGTTTTGAAATATGATTTTTGAAAGAAATTATGAATATAGTTAATTTCATAAAATTGGCTTGTCTTTTATAAAATTAGTGATATTTCAGTTTTCTAATTTAATTTGTGGAAATGGGTTTGATGGAAAATTTTTTGAACACCATTTTTATGGAATTATGGGAATGTTTTGAAATTGATGTAATTTTTTTTGAATCAAAATTTTTGAATTTAATTATTAAAGTGAATTATGATTGTGAATTGTGAGTTTATATCAAATTCATATCTAAGGATATGGATTAAATAGTTATGATTAACCCCTATTTGATTTATTTTGGTAAGGGTATGTTTTGATTAATAAACATGTTGTGGTTTTTAAATAAAAATAAGATTTTTGATTTACATATCTAACCTGATCACTATCTAGCACATCACATTCCTCCAAGGGGGTGTTAATGAATCCACTCTTTCTAGTGAAAAGGGACATGTTTATACATTGTTGAAATTATCATTGACAGTGTGATGATCTCATATCAGGGAACTTTCATGCCTCTTAGAAGATGACAATGTTACATGATTTTTATTGATTAATATATATGTTTACTCAATTGATAGTAAATATTTTTTGATTCCTTATATACATTTTAAACAATTTATGTAAAATGTCACATTATGTCATAATTTTGAAAAAATTTATATATTGAAATGTGAAAATTTTAATTTAAATTATATTTTCTATTAGAATTGTAATGAATGAATTGTATTAAATTATGCATTCAAAATGAAAACCCTATATTTTTCAAATTTATGATTATATAGATGGTAAATTAAATGATGGATAATTGTTTTGGAATCCTTGGCGACATCCTTCTGTTATTTTAGATCAAAAACAACCTGTTACTTTGAGTGATTGTTGATTATCACCATTCTAGTTCGATTAAGGGGTAAGAACCATATTGAGGTGGTTTGCATTGTTGATCAATGGACATGATGCATTACTTCTAATGGGTCATGGGTTTCTTTGTCAATTTCAATATACATTTTTCTAGTAAATTCTAATTTCACACCTATAATACTTTTGGAATTAATATAAATGATGATTTTTTATTATGTGCATTCTAACATATTTATATTTCTTCCAGTGTGTTAATGAATATTAATTCACACATTCATATTGACTAATTTGATTTGTTATTCACCAGAACATGGTGATTGGGAGCACACATCAGCCAATTTTTGTGTCTGCATGGATATCAGGATCTATGATACCAAGGATTGATCATGATAAAGTGTTATCAATGGTTCATTATTTCCAAATGCTTTAATGCCATTAGTCCGTTTGGGAAATCTTTTCGGATAAATGAGGAAGTTTTGATTATGTTTATTTCTGACTATCACTTAAATGATCATTAAGATGCCAGTGGTGGGTTGGGAATGAAATCTATTGGATTTGTTCTAATATGTTCATATATTTTGATTTGGATAAAAGTTAAATCTAAACACAGTTCTATATGACGGGACTAATTTTACCATATCATGTTGTTTTAGTCTTAATATAATGTCTTATTTGACCTGTGATAATATTGACTAGAATAATTACATCAAGAATAAATATGAGGCTGATTATGAGTGAATCTGTTTTTGAACCAGAGTGAGAAAATCCTCTCATGGACCTATGTCAAGTTAGGGAGATTATACACACTGTCCATGCTCTGGGACCGAACCAACCACCAATTACAATTCATTTCTCCATTGCATTACATAAGAGGGATGTTCTCAAGATTTTTTCGCACACATTAATTTAAATGATTACCTAAATGTTAAAAGGATCAAATGATCCTAATGAGCCTGAGGAATGGTTTATAAGAATAGATCTCTTGTTTGGGTTCATGGAGACATCCACCGAAATCTTCATTAAGTGTTATATCATTTTTCTTGAAGTGACAAGGAGGATACACAGGAAAAATATCGTGATGGAGAAGATTCAAGGGTGTTTAGAGTAAAAATAATTAAATTTCATATTCACCAACCAATTCTATACATATTCAATACAGTTTAAACAACATAACATCTATTCTATACTAATCACACTGAAAGGAAAATAACTCAGGATGAAAACAATTATGATGAGATGGTTTAGTTTTTAGATGAGGTTGTATCAAATTATAATATGGAGTTTTGGTAGTCTGAGATTAGGCTACAATTGTATATTTTGTATTAGGTTTTATTTCTAATGAGTACATAATATGTTTATGTACATGACATAGTGTGGATGATCAATATACACCAACATGGAAATTTCAGGGTTATCAGAAGTGTCATTCATTCATAATGTATGTGTTCATTTTTCAATGTCAAAGATGATTCATGAGTATTTTCAGAGGGGATATTGACATAAGGTTAATTATAGACCTCATGTAGAGATTGGTAGAGGGCATTTAAAGTTATAACATTCTTGAAAGACTGGTAATTATATGAAGGATATAAATGAGGAACACATGGTATGTGGTTATGGAGGATAGTATGGTCACTTAAAAAACAGATCTATGTTAATTCAATTATATGTGGTGGAACATGACAATTGGTTATTTCTCAAACTATGGAATAAATATTTTATTCAAGTGAAACAAGGTTCCAGAAAGAGGCATCCAAAATTAATCAACATCACACAGATGAATAGTATCCCAATGAAGTGAATATGTGTTCATTGTATATGATAGGATCCATTACAATATATTCATCATTACTGATTTATGTATTTGATACTTGGGAATCCCATTTATGTTTTTCAAACAATATTTTTAATCTAAAAAATCATCCTACATTTATTTTATCTTATTGAACGGATATTACTACACCACTTGGTATGAAAGAAGAGGAGGGTCTTCAATGCCATTTTTATGTCTTCTCTATATAAAATTTTGAGATTTCATGGAGTTTTCTTGTTCTCCACATAATCCCACTCACCTCCATTTATTGGATAAATATAATCATTTCAAAAAATAAAAAATTTATTGTAATCTTCTAGGGATATAATTTACATAACCTTATGTGCTTTTCCAGATCATTTTATGTGAATCGGACCCATGTATGAGTTGATCTAAACCGTCTCATCAAAAATTGGGAAATGTGATATCAATTTTTTCTATTTACATGGAGTGTGATACATTGAGTGGTAATCTCCATCTAGTTGTTGGATTTCTTAACGTGTTCCCTTCTAAACTCCCTGGTATTCTATGTTTAAGAGACTTTGAGTATTATGTAAACATTATTAATGGTACTCAACCAGTATCTATTTCTTCTTACTCCATTGATCCAACTGAAATTAATATGCGGAAGTCTCATTTGGATGACCATATTCATAAATTATTTTTACTCTCGAGGGTTTCTCCTTTGGTGTTGTGGGTTTTCGTTGCTATGAAAGTTGTTGGTTCGCATAACCTATGTGATAATTATTACAAAATAAATTTATTTATAATAAATTAAATGTGTCTTCTTACATTGAGTGAAGACCCAATTGATTAGTTGACAAGTAAATATTGTTTCTCAGATACCAACCATTGATCTAACTACCACCATTTGAGGATAAAATATTACTAAATATAGAAAAACACATTTCGTAGGAGGTCATATATTTTATAATTCCATGTCATTATCTTTGGTGTAACGCTCCGACCCCAGCTATCCAGAGTCGGTGCATTACTTCGTAACATTGGCATGATCACAAAAGATCAAGTCTCGAAAGACCGATTAGTTTAGTAGCCTTGGAAACACTAGATACATTCATAATTTTTACATTACATCAGAAGGTGAAAAACTACAATAAAAAAGTCTCCATAGTCCACACTCATATCCTCTTCAGACTATCCCTGCAGGTCATTCATAAAATACTTCTTCACATCCTGGAAAATATTAAAACATTGAAAGGGGTGAGCTCAGATGCTCAGTAAGGATAACAATATTGCGAAAGCTTTCATAAATAATTATTAACATTTAAGGCAATGTATAACTAAAAAAAATCCTTTTAAACTTGATCTTTAGCATAATATGGAAAAAAGTAAAATGAGATAATGCCATTTACTTCTTCACATGGATATTCTACTGGTCGAATAATCACATGCAATATCATTAACCACTTTCATAATGATGGAATGCATAATGCCAGACTATCATAACCATGTAGCCAAGGCCTCGTGCCAAGACCACAAATAAGATTTTGTTAAGGCCTCGTGCCAAGACACTAGTTTGTCTCATGAGACCTGCCAATGCATCGAGGACCTATAGCGGGCTCCACCCGTCACTTATTAAGTCCCATGCATTTCTCATATGAATAGGTTTAATCATATCATAAACAATAACATAATCATATCACATAAAACATGCATAAAGGAAACATAACATTTATACATTTCAATCACAAGATATCAATAAAACACATTGATATAATAAAAAAACTTTCAAAACCATTTTCAATACCAAAATAAAATAAAGTTAAAACTTTGTATTTATTTTTCATTAAAAATAAGCGATGGCTTGTAGAGGAAGCCGAAACTCAAATAATGGTCACGGCGGCGGAGAAGTCATTGTCGCCGCATATGTACGGAAAGAAAAACATTCCCCTTTTTGTCGTTTAGTAAAACGCTTCATATAAAAAGATTCCTTTTGAATAACCATAAAAGTCAAAGGGGTTTATACACCGTATAAAAGAAAATTGTGTATAAAACCAAATATGCCTCAATGAAAGGAGATTGAGACGAAGTCCTTAAAAGATCATTTTTAAAATAAAATACATCTATTATGTGTATTCACTATAGGTACACCTAATGAACGTAAAAATACAAAATAGGACATAATAATATCATGAAATAATTTGAATGTAGGAGATTAACCCAAATAATAGAAATTGGGTTAAGAAGTTCCCTTACCTTGCGTCCTGTCCTGACTCGACCGTTCTTTAACCTCGTCAAAATCGGGTAACTCTTTTTGATTTGAGCCAAAGGCTTCCTTGGGAAGCGTTCTGCCCAAAGTGAGGCTTCTAGTAGTAAGAGGGGGAAGTTGGGAGAGTATTTGGGCAGAGGTTGGCCTAGCCAAATGGCTTGAATATGTGAATGAGGTGGTAGAGGTGGGGGCCTTTTATAAGTGGAGAGGAGGGGCACTCATGGAATGTAAAGAAAAGTCACTTTATTATAAAATGAGTTTCGGATTTTAGAGGTCCCACGCTTATATAATTCCAGGCTAAGGTGATAAGGGTTCGAAATTTACTCATACAATAGGTTTTTGACAAGTGTATGCCTTTGATTGTACATTATCGTTTCATTTTATTAAAATCGTTAAATAATGAGGTCACTACTGCATCATAATGATGTCATACATAATAAAATTTATTTAATGTCTAAAAATTATATAAAAAATACTATGATATAGGAAATCGTTTTAGCTTTCCAATGACTATTTATAGTAAAAAATATGACTTGTATAACCCCATGTAAAAATTGATTTAGTAAAACATTTCATGTTTGTGTCATTTTTTACTTTAACATTAAATAAAAAAGTATTTATGTTATTTTCCAACTAAAGTGGCTCCATGGGGTCCCCAAGTTGACCCATGGATTTTCTTGGTCGGCCATGGCACATCCAATGAGGGTAGGACATGTTTCATGCTCATCTCATATTAATAAAACATTAATTTTACCTTAAACTACACTAATTACCTCTAATCGCGATTAAGAACATAAAAGCTACTATTCACCAAAAATTATTTTAATCTCATTGAACCACATTTTACTTCTTAATGACAACCATGTATGTCGGATTTTTGAAAATCAAATCACAGAAGTTGTAATATTTCATTTAAACGAAAAATCAGTTATTTAACAACCACTTAGTGGTTTCTCTATTCATCAAAATTTGAAGTTTTTCAGAACAATGCCAAAAATTCTCCCTAAGCTATAATTGACATTCCAAATTCAAAAATGATGTATATTTTACAAAATTCCAAACATATAAGTTCCATTAATTAATTTTATAATTAATTCCCGTTGTCACAACAAATAGTGTGTTTTTAAGAAACAATTTATTTCAAAAGATTGGCAATTGTTTATGTCCAATTTCAATGTTAAATTAATTTTAATGACCACCATTGGATAAAATGGTAAAAATATATTCTAATTATACTTTAAAACCACTAAATAGTATAATTTATCAATATAAAATATTTTGATTAAAAAATTTGTTTTTAAGTATTTTTCACTATTCATAAATAATTAGAAGTTCTCAGAAAAATATAAAAAATTCAACATAGGCTAATTTCGATATTCCAAATCCAAAAATGAAGTCCATTTTGAAATATAAAATTTCAATAATTTTAAAAAGTGGTTATTACTATTCATAACGGCTACTTTGAGTAGTCGCGGTGTTTTAGAACTCGAAGTTGCGTACAATGAAAGCTATTTCATTATTGAATGAGAAGCGTATTGTGGAAACTCGGAATGTTACATTCTCCCCTCCTTCAATAAATTGTGTCCTCGCAATTTGAAATTTTTCTTGGAAAATAAAAGGTTGAAAATATAAAATACCTTTGTAGAAAACCCACATCAGAAATAAGGTTAATAAAAATATATCTTTAAAAGAAAGAAAGATAACTACAAAGGTCACTCGAGATAGCCCATACTAGGATTCTATGAAAATATAGATATAGAAAAAAAAAACCATCAAGGTCTGATGGAGATTTGTAGAAAACTGAATTCGGAGAAAGTTAACAATAAGAAAATCACAAACTTGTGATTGGTTAAACGGTCATTGAATCCCCAGTTGGAAAAGTTAACCGGGAACGTTTTTGTTTTAAGTTACCTTTTATAATGTTAAAGAATTTATTTAGGAGATTTACTAAGAACCTAAGGGAATATACATACTTGTCATGTAGACTTTAATTCTTTAATAAATTTTTACCGAAAACCCATCTTTCACTCTAAAATGTAATAGAACTCAAAAATATTTTATTTATCCTAATTGTATAAGGTTCCAAATATTAAAAAATACAATTTAGATTAGAAAAACTATTTTGTAATAACCAGGGACTTCACGTAGTCTAGTGGTAGGAAATTAATCCCAATCACCCTATGGTTGTGGGTTCGATTCCCACAGCTTTGTCCGACTCGATGGGTTGTCACTCGATCTGCGTGTTGTCCTTTTTATAAATATCCAAAAATAACCTTAACATTAGTATCCATTGTAAAACATAATCCATTCCAACCTTTATAGTTATCCAAAATACTTCTGTCCAACTCAAAGTCCAGATTTTATGTGGAAGGTAAACATATTGAAGCTCCTTTTTTTCTGCGTAACAACATGTGAACACCATCATCATGTATTCTTTTAAAACACTACAACATACTGAATTACCATAAATCCTTATTGATTACATTCATGATCCCTTATTCCTTATAGAAAACTAGATATACTCCTTCTATCCAAAAATGTATACAAATCATTAATCAGTTTCAAGGATGTTAAGAATATCCAACATAATTTATCCGAATCAATCATGTCTTATTCCAAAATCACTATCTCGGTAACATAACCATATTATAGTTTATCTTTCTCTCAACGATATATTTTCCAAAAATTTAACCTATTGTGGAGTCACTTTTCTTGGTTCCACACAATCTCAAGTCCTAGATGAAATAGTACTGCAGTACAATCCTTATATACTCCATAATTATTATAACCAGTACATCATTGATACAACACTCAAATTACTAAATACTTTAATAACAAAATAAGAACTCTAATCATTCCTCCTCATCTGTGGTAGTATCATAACTTGATTATTATCCAATAACATCATTTGGGGCATACTCTGATGATTTGAACATTGGTTTGCGTAGTGTCCCCACTCCTTGCAGATGATGCATTGTACATTTGAAACCTTTTTCTTACCATTGCAGTCACGCACTTGGTGTCCTTTTTCTCCGCACTTATAACAAACTCCCATTCCCTTCAGGAAAATTCCAAGGTGTTTCTTCCCACAGTTATCACATATTGGAAAATTCTTCTTTTCCCTCGTCCCATTTTCCATCATTCTCTCTTCCATCCTTTTCTTCTCTTTCATCCCTTCAAATCCATAAGACTCGGAGAATTCTATACTTATCTTATTAACACATGATATTATTTCTTCATATATTGATAACACATGGGAGAATATTTCCCTTCTAAATGTTGGCTTAATACCATGAAATATATGATCCTTCTTACTCTTTGGATCATACGTATTGATGGAGTTCACATTCCTTCTACTGGGCGCTATTTCTATACAATGCCATAAACTAGGTTAGTTTATTAATCGAAATACATAATATCAAACTTGAAAACACTTATAATAAATTGAACTATTTATGGATATAATCCATAATCATAAACAAATGTTTTCTTTGAGGAATTATATACTCAAAACCCTTCATAGTGATTTGTAAAGAAAATTTGAATTATCCTAAGCATATCCCCTGGGAGTGTCGTAACCAAGAGTGTAGCAAAGCCCGTTGTCGTGCACCAGTTCCCGTTCGAGTCTACTTCAAAGCGGTGTTTTCGGTTTTTACCCCTAGGTACATCTGTGCTAGATCCGCCTCTACCTGCACGTATCCAGACAGGGATGTATTGCTCGGAAAACTCACAAAATCTCTATAATACCAAAATTCTAGGAAGTTCTTCTATACTAATCCTTAAAGTCTATCTTCGGGCTGTGTGCTCTAATCAGATTTTATCAAAATCTAGCTTCCAAGGATAGTACTAAACTGCCTCTGATACCAACTGTAACACCCCGAACCCAGCTACCCAGAGTCGGTGCATTACTTCGTAACATTGGCATGATCACAAAATATCAAGTCTCAAAAGACTGATTAGTTTAGTAGCCTTGGAAACACTAGATACATTCATAATTGTTATATTACATCAGAAGGTGAAAAACTACAATAACAAAGTCTCCATAGTCCACACTCATATCCTCTTCTGACTATCCCTACAGGTCATTCATAAAATACTTATTCACATCCTGGAAAATATTAAAACATTGAAAGGGGTGAGCTCAGATGCCCAGTAAGGATAACAATATTTCGGAAGCTTTCATAAATAATTATTTACATTTAAGGAAATGTATAACTAAAACAAAATCCTTTTTAAACATGAACTTTAGCATAATATGGCAAAAAGTAAAATGAGATAATGCCATTTACTTCTTCACATGGATATTCTACTGGTGGAATAATCACATGCAATATCATTAACCACTTTCATAATGATGGAATGCATAATTCCAGACTATCATAACCACGTAGCCAAGGCCTCATGCCAAGACCAAAAATAAGATTTTGTCAAGGCCTCGTGCCAAGACACTAGTTTGTCTCATGAGACCTGCCGATGCATCGAGGAGCTATAGCGGGCTCCACCCGTCACTTATTAAGTCCAATTCTTTCCTCATATGAATAGGTTTAAACATATCATAATCCATAACATAATCATATCACATAAAACATGCATAAAGGAAACATAACATTTTCACATTTCAATCACAAAATATCAATAAAAAAATTGATATAATAAAAACGCTTTAAAAAACATTTTCAATACCAATATAAAATAAAGTTAAAACATTTTATTTATTTTTCATTAAAAAAAAGCGATGGCTTGTAGAGGAAGCCGAAGCTCAAATAATGGTCACGGCGGCAGAGAAGTCGTTGTCGCCGCATATGTACGGAAAGAAAAACATTCCCCTTTTTGTCGTTTAGTAAAACGCTTCGTATAAAAAGATTCATCTTGAATAAACGTAAAGGTAAAAGGGGTTTATACACCGTATTAATGAAAATTGTGTATAAAACCAAATAGGCCTCAAGGATAGGGGATTGAGACGAAGTCCTTAAAAGATCATTTTTAAAATAAAATAGATCTATTATGTGTATTCACTATAGGTACACCTAATGAACGTAAAAATACAAAATAGGACATAATAATATCATGAAATAATTTGAAAGTAGGAGATTAACCCAAAGAATAGAAATTCGGTTAAGAAGATCCCTTACCTTGCGTCCTGTCCTGACTCGACCGTTCTTTAACCTCCTCAAAATCGGGTAACTCTTTTTGATTTGAGACAAAGGCTTCCCTGGGAAGAGTACTACCCAAAGTGAGGCTTCTAGGAGTAATAGGGGGCTGTTGGGAGAGTATATGGGCAGAGGTTGGATGAGCCAAATGGCTTGAAAGTGTGAATGAGGTGGTAGAGGTGGGGGCCTTTTATAAGTGGAGAGGAGGGGAACTCTTGGAAAGTAAAGAAATGTCACTTTATTATAAAATGAGTTTCGGATTTTAGAGGTCCCACACTTATATAATTCGAGGATAAGGTGATAAGGGTTCGAAATCTACTCATCCAATAGGTTTTTGACAAGTGTAATCCTTTGATTGTACATTATCTTTTCATTTTGTTAAAATCGTTAAATAATGAGGTCATCACTGCATCATAATGATGTCATAAATAATTTAATTTATTTAATGTCTAAAAATTAAAAAAAAATACTATGATATAGGAAATCTTTTTAGATTTCCAATGAATATTTATAGTAAAAAATATGACTTGTATAACCCCATGTAATAATTGTTTTAGTAAAACATTTCATGTTTGTGTCATTTTTTACTTTAACATTAAATAAAAGGTATTTATGTCATTTTCCAACTAAAGTGGCTCCATGGGGTCCCCTAGTTGACCCATGGATTTTCGTGGTCGGCCATGGCACATCCAATGAGGGTAGGACATGTGTCAAGCTCATCTCATATTATTAAAACATTATTTTTACCTTAAACTACACTAATTACCTCTAATCGCGATTAAGAACTTAAAAGTTACTATTCACCAAAAATTAGTTTAATCTCATTGAAGCACATTTTACTTCTTAATGACAACCATGTATGTTGGATTTTTGAAAATCAAACCACAGAAGTGGTAATATTTCATTTAAACAAAAAATCAGATATTTAACTACCACTTAGTGGTTTCACTATTCATCAAAAATTGAAGTTTTTCAGAACAATGCCAAAATTTCACCCAAAGCTATAATTGATATTCTGAATTCCAAAATGATGTCTATTTTACAAAATTACAAACATATAAGTTCCATTAATTAATTTTATAATTATTTCCCGATGTCACAACAAATAGCGTGTTTTTAAGAAACAATTTATATCAAAAGTTTGGCAATTGTTTATGTCCAATTTCAATGTTAAATTAATTCTAATGACCACCATTGGATAAAATGGAAAAAATATATTCTAATTATACTTTAAAACCACTAAATAGTATAATTTATCACTATAAATTATTTTGATTAAAAAAGTTGTTTTTAAGAATTTTTCACTATTCATAAAAAAATTAAAAGTTCTCAGAAAAATATCAAAAATTCAACATAGGCTAATTTAGATATTCCGAATCCAAAAATGAAGTCCATTTTGAAATATAAAATTTCAATAATTTTAAAAAGTGGTTATTACTATTCATAATGGCTACTTTGATTAGTCGCGGTGTTTTAGAACTCGAAGTTGTGTACAATGCAAGCTATTGCATTATTGAATGAGAAGCGTATTGTAGAAGCTCGGGGTGTTACATTTGGTGTAACTAATTGTGCTGTAGTTTTCATTGATTCAATAAACAATAATCTACATGAGTATTTTTATACATCTGTGGTTGTCTTTGTAGATGAAATCTTTTTTACTCAATGATCGAGGAGGATCAGAATCATTATCTGAGAACAATTATAATTTTTCAGAGAAATAAAATAAATTTGGCCAAGATGTAAGTTGTGATTTCAAAATGTATGATGTGATGGTTATAGAACATGTGGTGTGAAAACTTGTTATTTTTTTTGATCCGGAAAATGTGATGGTTCTTATGACATAGTAACAACCAAAGACTATCATCGTGATTTAGAGAATCATCGTATTAGCTATATATTGTCTTCAGTTCACATAGTACTTATTCATATAAGCTTATTTGATGACTACTATAAATAATAATTGACAACTTCTACAATGGGAAGAAAATTTTCTGAGAGAATTTGTTAGGTTGAAACACATTTTGACAGTTTCATTGGATTTGACTATTCGTAAGGTCAGGCATGACAATGTGTTTTTCTGTGATGCAATGAGTTCAATTTTGGCTTCCATTCTTATGTATATTGATCATTTTTTTCTTATGGTTAATTTGATGTTAGGCCACAAGAGATAAATTATTTTAGCAATGACCTAGAACTTGTATCATTGTTTCTTATTCCTAAAATATATTGGTATTACCAATATGAATAATGGTGTATTATGTATTCTAATAACAATATCATCTGTTATATATGTTCTAAAAAAGTTCTAAATCCATACTATAGGAGTTATGTGCAAATTATATAATTTTTATATTTCTTCATCTCTTATATATCAAGGAATAAGATAGTGATTGTATATTCCTTAAGAAAGAAAATTTTCACCCAGGATGTGGAAAAATAATGAAAAGAGTGGAAATAGATGCCTCTATTTTCACATCTAAATATTGGAGTCCACAAATCATGGTATATGGTATCTTTGGATACTATTCATTTGAAAACATCCTCTCCACCACAGAAATTATATGTTATAGGATGTTATTTATTTGAAATTACAGGTAAGGAATTATTTGATTTGGGATTTCAATATGTTCCATTGGTCAGTTCATCTAGGAACCGTTAATATGATATATGAAATGTAATGAGATTTTAGGTGGCTTATTTAGAGATATGTAATTATATAAAAATTTCTCTTATTTATATACATTCCTACTAGTTATTGACAAGAACCAAAATCCTTTGTAATTTGTTCATCCACACCCAATCAATTATTATTAGTGGATGGAGATATTAATGGGATTTTGGTTGGTTTTCCACATACCTAGAGAAAGAATAATTTGATATGTGTTCTGATCAATTGAGTGACTACGTTAGAAGTATTTAACCCCACTAATTATATAACCAATGTTGAGGAGTCATGGAACAAATCTATTATAGATATTTTACATTTTTTTGGGGTCAATTCTACTATTGTTTTTGATAGAGATCCTCGATTCACATTTTTCTTTTGGAGAGGGCTTCAAGAGAAAATGTGTTCTTAGGTCTTTTTGAGCATATAATTACATAGATAGTAAATTTACAAGGATAAATACATATATATATTCTCTAGTATTTTATCCATTCCTATGATCATAACTATTTTGGTGCTTCGGTTGAACACTTTTGGATGGTTGAGTTTTCTTATAAATATATTTAATAGTCGATGATAAAAAAGGATCAATTTGAAGCATTTTATGGATGATTCCAAAAATATATATTGTGTTGATTGGAAATTGGAGAATATTCCATGGTTATTATAATCATGGTTCAAGATATGGAAATGAAGATTTATTTTATTTGTTATAGGATGTTGACAACACAAATATTGTGTTAGTCTTATGTTTATCATCACAACATAACATTGGAATTATCCATTGGTTATTGAGTATTCTTGATTATTTCAAATCAGTTGGATCGTTGATGTCATAAGTGGAACGGAGAAAACGATTCTAGTTCTGTGGGATCATGGTTCTTGTTTAGGTGGGAAAAGTGGATTTTTTATTATCACATTTTCCATATCTGATGTCAATAAATAACATGTTCCATCTATTGTAAATCCACCAATAATTATCTCACCCATATCAGGTTCTATGATGTATTGATTGTCAAGTTGAACCTTATATATAAGTGGCTAAATAGATATTAAAGATAGATGATATTGAATATAAGGTACTACATGGGAGTATGATTCATTTGTTTAGTGTTTTATGGTATCATGGTTCTTATAATAATGAGAGGTGGGAGGGGAGGCCATAATGAGAGAAAAATGACCTCATAACTTCATTATGGGTATTTCTATGTAGGATTTATAGGTATATAATGTTTCTATGTCGGGGAGGTTGTAACATCATGTTTCTATTTTGAGTTATTACTAGAACCATATTTTTATAATGATTTTATTGGGATTCGATTCGGGTTCTTTATAGTTGAAATTTTATATTTTTTGAAAATTATGTACTACAAAATGGTTGGAACAACATTTTCCCATTTTTTACACCATCAGAATCCAAATCATGAGACTCAATGTATTTGGATTTTCTATACATGGAACACATATTCTCAGACTGTGCACCATTTTAAAAGTAACTTTGTAGCCCATTTAAAGGTGGCCAAGTATATGTTGTATGGATTAGTATACCTTTTAATATCGGCCCAACTATCCATGTATGACTTTTAATGAATTCATAAATATAGCATCAATATCCCAAAATATAAACATAAGGTTCATAACGGACAAAGAATGACCGTATATGATTTCTTCTTCTTCATCAGCACCCAAGAAGCTATTTTGGACTATATATACCCTCATTTATGTGGATAAAAACATAGATATTGACAGTTGATCTTCTCCTTGTATGTTTTCTCTATTTCTTTTCTAAATATCCCTCAATATCTTTCCCTCACTATAGTTTCGTGGATCACAATGTTGGTTGGAATTTCTTATACCCTTTTTGGATCAGAAAAATTTGTTTGATTCCCAGATCATTTTTCCATTTTTCACTATAGAAAAATTCGGATTTGGATTTCCAGATCCATGATGCACTGATTCAAAAGAATTGGGTTCTATTATGATGAATTTTTTTATTAACATGATATATCTACATATAAATTTTATTTTTTATTTAAATAAAATTTATTAATTTAAATTATTCCTATTTCATTTATTTTATTGAAAAAAATACAATTGAACTAAATTATGTTTTAAAAATGTAATTTTGGAATGAAATTGGGAAATCCAAAAATTCCTCAAAAATGGTGTGTGTTTATGAAAATTTCTGATATTTAAATTGTTTTAATTTAAATTATGGAAATGAGTTTGGGGTAAATATTAGAAGAACATCCATTACCTTGAATTTGAAGTTTATTCTGAAATGATGGAAATAAAAAAATAATTAAATTATTGTATTTAATTGTGATCGTGAATTATGAAATTAAATTGTGTATTTATTTCAATGTATTGTATAAGAAATTTTCTTAATAAATTGATTTACATTCTTTGGTTTTCTTTTCGAAAATTATTTCTTTTTATTAAAACCCTATTTTTGAATCTAATTTCTAATTTGAATAATTTTATATTGGAGAATGGGGTGAATTTTATTTTAAACTTTTTTTAAAATAAAATCCCTCATCATTGTTATAGAAAAGAGCACATGAAATATAGAATAATTAGTTATTTATTGAGACAATAACACTGGGTTGGGAATTCCATTACAATAGATTGATGTTTTATGACACTAATAGGTAATTATTTTTCACATCGATTTATCCAGAGGGATGTTGATGAGTCCTATATTTATAGTTCCTAGGGATGCATGTACACATTTATTTAATTATGACGTGATTTAGTGAGGATCCAAAAATATGAAACTATCATACCTTTTGGGAGATGAACATATTACATAACATGTTATATGTTAATGAAAAATAATCTACTAAAAAATCATTGTGATGGAAGGTCCAATGTATGAAAGAGTAAATATTCCAATAGTAAATTATTAGGATTAAAATAATGTGGGTGTTGTTTAATTTTTATAAAAATTTAAATTTATAATAAATTTCTTATTATTTTTTTTAAAATCAAATAATTATAAAATCATTGTGATGTTGTAAAAAATTGAATCACATAACAACATGAGGCGGTTTTCCACCATTCACACGAATGATGTTCTCAATTTTAAATGGATGTAAAGGTAATAATGTATAATATATATTGAATGTAAATAATAACTATTTTATCAATAATTTCACATATAAAAATTATATCATTCATCACAGTCGTTCCAGTGGTGATAATGATTATTAATATCATCGTTTTCATGGTTTTTTCTTTATATAACCATAAAAATGAATTCATTTCATTTTTAATGGAATAAATGATCAATTTAACTTATTTAATTAACATAATAACTTCTCATTTAATTTTACTCAATTAGGAATGTTTCCTCTCCATCAGTGATGATCTATTGGATTAAATCTAATACTTTCATAGATTTTATTTATGATTAAAAAATGATCATTAGATGATTATAGGTATGGTGGAATTATTTTCTTCTTATTCATGCCCAATAAATTGATTTTTATACAGTAAATATATAGGATAGGTTGATCCTGTTTTATGTGGGAGCGAGTGGCATTTTTTTAATTACAAAAATCTGTTCAATAACTGTTAGTCTCTCCCAAGACAAAAGCCACCAAAATTGATAAATTATTGTTTTTAGGGGTGATATGTTTTATTAAAAACTCCAAATAGAAAAAATATCATTATTTAAACATTTTATTCAATGTATCATTATGCTTTTTTACTTTTACTATTTTTGTTACCATAATAACTGGATTCCTTGGAGTTTTTCTCATTATAGAATAAATATATGTTGTAATTGTTAAATATTATTATTTATTCTTATTCCAAATATGAAATTAATATTGTCAAATTTCATTCATTGAAATTGAAAATTTCCAAGTAATTGTAATTGCACAGATCTCTCTGGACCATTACTTTTCAAAATTCAAGTGTCTGAGGAGTTCTGGGAGGTCAAGTAACATATCAATAAGACAATTCCACATTTCTGGTTTTTTGAATAGTGCTCCCATCATTGGTTGGTGTTCAATGTTTCCATCATAGGTAGGTGTATAGTGTTTCAATCATCACAGGTGTATAATGTTACCCAAATTCTATATTCTCCCCATTTGATGATATATTTAACGTAAAAGGATTTAAAGGTATTATTTTAAAGTATTTAAGGATGATTCAAAGCCCATTACTCCTATATTCATATTATTAATTCCCGGGAGGCCATTACATGGTCAACATGCATGGTTTATAGTGATTCACATTTAATGGAAAATTTGGAATATCTTTAATCAATGCTCCATAAATCATCTAATGGGACATGATATCATTCATACTTGTTATACCATCATGTTACCTTATGCAAGGCACATGAAGAATTACATCTTCCAATAGGATATGTGTGATTGATTCATACCCCTTGGATGGTTTCATCTTGAAGTATCTTGCTACTGCAAGTGCACCGCCTGTATTGGTTCATGAATCAAGTGTAGATCCTTCATCGATAAAAATAATGGTCGACCTTCGTTCTTGTGTTTTTATCAATACTTTTCCCATGGTTTTCTTCATTCCATGTTATTTCATGAGATCTATATAATTCTTTAAGATTTTTCTTAGGTTTCAGTAGGTGTGTTCATGTCACGATGTCCTCTAGTGGATGCAGTTGTCACAGGGGAGGGGATCGTTATTTATTGTGTGGATAGTTTTGATATAAATAACATAAAGAACCTTCTGTGGTAATGGATTTTTTCTTCTCTATTGTTTTACATGAATTTTTATATTTAGAATGATTTATCTACTGGACCACAATGGATTTGACATAATAATTATTTGAGCTGGATAAATCAATTAGTATCGAATGTATGTTATTTTCTCTTGTTTTTCTAAATAGTTAGATATCTTTTAATTCTTTTCTCAACATGTCGTTCTAGAAAACATTTGTTATAGAACGTAAAGTAGGATTAATTGTAATTATTTTTCAAACATAATTAAGCATGTATATGAATATGGTTTTTTGTTGTAATTTTACATTAATCCATTTGATGTAGTATACATGTTTAATTATATGTGATTTCTTACTAGTTAGGTTTCACATTGTTGGAACATAAGAATAAAAATTGGTCAATTCTTGATATATTACATAACCATTTGTTTGATAAAAATATAATTCATGGTTTGGTTATGTGTTACGGTCATGGTTGCAAGGTCAGGTGCCTTGTGCTTGGTGTTGTGAGAGCTCACTCTGTGTAATTGATGGATTCCTTGTTTAAGGGCCAAGAGCACAGTTGATATAATGTATGCTTATTACTTCTTGTGTTGTGATGCGAGTCAGGATGGCTATTGTGATATGTGGGTGAGGGATTCTGATTGGTTGGGGCAGTATTTGTTTCCAAGAGTGTGGAGATGCATCATTTTATGCATGTGGGAGTTTAGGAGGACACAAGAGATGATGAAATGGGCTGGATGTGACTGATTGGGTGTTCATTTAATCTTGTTTGTAGTTTATATACATTACATTCCCCACTACTCAATATTGTGTGACTTACATACCCTTCTTCCAAAATAGGTGAAGAAGAATGTGGAATGCCACATTATTTCCGTTTTTAGATTCTCAGTAAAGTATGGGTCTATTATCTTATTGTTGCTGCCAAAGACAAGTGAGGTAGTTCAACTACCCACCATGTAAATCCCTATTGTGTTAAGTTTTTTAGAATATTATTATCGAAAAACTATGAATATAGAAAATTAATTAATTTTTTAATAACTTATTGAATAAATGATTTTATCTTATTTATTTTGAGAATTCTTAGATGAACTGCTAACATAATATATCTGAGAAGTTTTAGATTTTTTTTGCTCGTTCCAACAGGTAATGAGACAATGTTGTGACGCTAGTGAAACATAATTTTGAATTTTTAATGGTTAATTAATGTTTAAACAAATTACTACCATAATGTAAAACTAATAAAAATGGAAAAATAAATATAAAAAATCTCTTTAAAATGTTTTTTTCTTCCAAGATACCTAGTCTTAGTAGTGGAAGTCGGGATTCTGAGAGACATCAACTGTAGTTGAGCCTAAGACTAGGCTATTCCCATTGTGTACTTGTGATCTATAGTATATTCCATAATTTGTTTTATTTTTATATGTTAGTCCACCCCATTAGTTGGTATTACTAACATCCAAGGGATTCTGAGTCCTGGAGGTGTTGTTTTTTCCAACATTATTGTAGGAGGATGGATAGTTGACTACCCCCTTGGGTCCCACTCTCTTATTTTGGTAGTTACTTGTGCTGGTAGGCATATTGGACATTTCCCCCATATATGTATGTAGAGGGAGCTCATGGCTCGTTTTTATTCACACACATATATTCTGGAAATAGTTTTATATGGACTACATTAGGTGTAACATGTGTATTCAGTCATGGTTTAAGGATCCTTAATTAGTCAATAGGATATAATGTATTGAGTTTTAATAGTTGATGTATGATAAATTTTATGCGATCTAGGGTGGTTCCCTGAAAAAACCTGTTTAATTTGGATATGTGGACGTGGTGGTTTTCTTGCATGAGGTGCTTGTTATGGTCCTCGCCCAGGTTTCTGAGGGTAAGCCATTTTGGAGAGAGATGCATAGGAATTATGATGTGGGGGTAGAGAGTCAAACTAGAGGGGACGTGGTAGCAGGGTACCCATGATATTAAATATTATATTATATAATCTTGTTTGAGATTCATGTTGAGAGTAAACATAATGATTCTGGGAACATAGTATATCAGTTTAAGGGATGTGTTAGTTTCACTTGTCGTTTACTATGAATTATCATGTTTTCATTACTTTTGCATTATAGTATTCAGGGAGGATCCTACTTAGTATACTATTATACTCCCCATACATATATATAAACTATTTTTCAGGTCATTTGATCAGGATGGATATCATGCTGGTTACTATTATCTTGGGGTTGTGGGGGCTGTTCAAGCTTCATGGTTGATGCTATTTTTTCATTCTATTGGTACATTCAGTTTTCCCTTTCATTTGATTTTTTTTGCAAGAAAATATATATGGGTACATGTTATTTGTATAATATTGAAGTTTGAGTTAGAGTAGGTTGGAGTTTTTATAATCTCTCTCTTTCTCATGTGTTCTCTTATATTGTAATTATTACCATTTTTGGGTTTACAATACCATCCGTGCTTGAATCTAGTCCAATCCCTACTGATGGTGAGACTTGGGGGGTCACTATCACCCTTCTCACATTTTTGACCTAGGAGGTGTACACCTTGTGTGGAGGTGGTCTTCACAGAGTGGTATCAGAGCTCTAGTTAAAGATATGGTGGAGTTTGGTTTTAGGAAATGTTGAGGATTCATGGGTTGGTAGGGAAATAAAGTCAGTTATGTTTAGAAAGTTATGTAAGACTTGGAGATCTATTGAGACATAGGTGTTTAGGTCCCCTGGTTAACTGATGCACCGATCTTTTAGTTTACAGTGTATACTAAATGATGTGATACAAGTTGTAGGGTAGAGACCTTGGATAGGATCATCCTCCATTGTTATCTATTCCCGTGTTTGAATGTGTAGACCATGGGATATGTTAACATAAAATATCTCAATTAATAAGATTAATTAATTTATATTGAGTCTTTCATATTCTAGACATGTAAGATGAAACTCTTTTTTATTTTACATGTTTGGATCTTGGTCAATGACTTCATCATGTTCGCGCAGATGATGTCCATCAGGATGCATATGAAAACCCACAAGGTAGAGGTTGACTATGACCACACATGGTGAAGAAATATTAGATAGTTTTAGCACAAGAGACTGTAGATGTACCGAGGCTTCATTTCAGATGATGTCAGAGTTGACTTTTTGGATGATTTTGTGATAGTCTTCTGTTTGACATGTACTCGGATGGAGAGCTGGGTGACATTGAGTGTGATAATTCTGCACGGAGTACAAGGAAATGGTGGTTCAAGATCATCGGGGATTGTGAGTTGGTGGAGATCTTAGGGGATGAGTTTCAAGATATTTTTATGATCGAGTTTCTTTCTTCGGCCGTGAAGGCATTCAGTTTCCAAGAGTATCATACCATTTGATAGTGGTTCTCTAGTGTGCGTGAGTTTGAAATCCATTTATGGAACCATTTAAGATATAATTGAAATCTATTTCTAGATATGTATTATAGATAAAGGCATTAGGAGGACACTTTTCATCCAGTTATCCATAGCTAGGTCATCCCGTTTACGCTGAAGACATATCTTCATGTGATGGTGAGGGTAGAGGCCATCAAGAGGACATTGGCCAGAACCTGATCGTTATGATAGGGGAGTATTCGTGATTTCTCATGAAGACAATCTATGGTATGGTGATCTATATTTTCATGAAAGAAGATTTTTCATTCATACAGGGGTATGTCCCAGCCCTCATCATTTCATTTCTCAGAGGGATGTGACTCTCAGGAATATTCCAAGGGATCATGCTATTTTTTCTTATGTAGTATGAGGTCATCAGTAGTGAGAGTGCCTGACCATTCAGAGTAGTCGTCATGCACTAGGTGTTCTACTTCAGGATCCACTATTGAGGTAGTTCCAGCTGTGGTAACAACAACAAGTTGCATAATATTTGGATTATTAGATATTAGATGTGGTAGGTAGAGGATATCCCCATGAATCTCCCAATCCACATAGAGAAGATAGATTACATTATTTTCGTCTTCATCAAGGATAAAGCGGTTGTGAATGAGGTCATGTTTAGATTCATGATTTTGTGTTGCTAGTCCAATGCGAGGTAGATTCCTTTCAAGGTACCGTTCACATGTTTTCAAATAGGGTGTATACATTGTTTGTTTTTGGACGAGCATACACCTTCATATCACATTCCCTTCTCAAATCAATTGTATATTATGTGGAGAGGATTCTAGTTCCGTTTGAAAATTCTACACTTGTTGGAGGTTGAGCTGACATATTTGATTTATGTAGATATTGTGATCTCGTTATGGGGAAGCACCGATCTTGGGATCATTTCCAATGTTAACAGATAAAACAATATGATTTGATCATCTGCATGCATTGTTTGTATTTAGTGAAATATAACATGGATTTATTTAAGAGGTATGTTGTGTTCTTTGATGAGGATGGATATATTGCAGTTCTTATTGGTGAGTGAGGCCCTCAGAAGGGTTAAATGCATGTTCCACCCTTGTCATTGTTGAGGGTAAGATAATGGTGAGTTTTTTTAGAGGATCAGTAGTTGGTGCTCCATGGGTCATAGAATAATATTGTGATGTCTTTCTTGAAGAGGTTATAGCATTACCCCTTCGAAGTGAGATTGAGTTTTGTATCAAGATACAACCAATAACTTCTCCTATATCGATATCTACAAATAGTATATCCCCTTCTGAGATATGGGAGATTTTTATATAGCATGATGGTTTGTTACAATGCAGTTATGTTCAGCCAAGTGTGTCACCATGGAGGAGAGATTTTTTTTTCTATAAGATTAATGATAGCAGTTTGCAGTTGTGTATAGATTAGTGTCTCTTAAACAAAGTTGCTGGGAATAATCTCTATCCTCTAAAATTTATTGATGATTTATTTGTTCCACTAAATGGTGGAATATGTTTCTAAAACAACTACATGTGGTCAGTATATCATCAGATGAGTGTGAAGGATGAGGATTTCTTGAAGACTACTTTTTATTGTTTCCATGGGCATTACGAGTTTGTAGTAATGTCATTCGATGTAAAGAATGTCCATGATTTGTTCACAGGATTAATGAATGCTTTGTTTCATTTGTTAAAGGATATATTCATGTTGTATTTCATTGATGAAATAATTGTGTACTCATCATCTAATGAGGATCATACAGAGCATCTGCATTCCATTTTGGTATGCTTTGGTCAACTGCATCAATTTGGGAAGTTGTCGAAGTGTCATTTTGGGCTTAATATGTTCGTTCTACTGGGCATGAGGTGTCCTAGTTGAGAGTACTGGTGGATCCATCGATGATAGACGATTTTATTTCTTGTTCATCCCCCAAGACCGTGGAAGAGGTGAGAATTTTCTTTGGTCTCTCAGGCTACTACATGAGTTTCATAGCATATTTATCTAGGTTTGTGACTCATCTAACAACATTTCCCAACAAGGATCAGTAATTCTTGTGGCTTGATAAATGTAAGGAATATTTTGTGTATCTGAAAGAGATGTTGGTATGTGATCTTGTACTTTGTCTTCCAGAATATTGTGTTCAGTTTGATGTTTTATGTGATACTTCACATCTGGGGTTAGGTAGTGTTATGATGAAAGAATATCATTTTTTCTTATTGGTCTTGGTTGTAGAAATTCCGTTTACATAACTACTCCACCCATGATCTTGAGTTTGTGGAATTGGTGTTTTCCTTTATTTCTGTGTATACAATACATCATTGGAGAGCACTTCAGTGCTTTCACTGATCATAAGAGCTAGTGGAATGTTTTCTCCCTGTGTGACGTGATCTTACGGTGGTGGTGGTGGATGAATTTCTTATCTTAATATGACTTATAAATCCTACATTAACCTAGAATGGGGAATTTAATATATGTCACACTATGTATGAAGTCACATAGTGATGCAGTTCATGAATATGGTGATTTCTGGAGATTGTTAGAAGAAAATTCTGAAATACATCTCAATATGGAAGAAATCATGGGAAGAGGTTTTCTTTTTCAAATGCCCATGCATTCATCTCCGATTTTTTAGATGGAGGAGTCCTTGTTGATAGATATAGAGGTGTTGGTTTAGAGAGACTGAGTTTTCTGTGGAGAGGCCCTTGACGGTTGGGCTGAGGACGAACAACACTGAGTGATGTATCAAGGATGGATTTTTGTTTCCTTGGTGATACCTAAGACAATTCTCATATATTTCGGTAGTTTTACTTTAGTGGTTCACTCTGGCATGAAAACGATATACCGAGCCTTGAAAACTCAATTTTGGTGTCCAGGGTGGAAGTGAGTAGTTGTGGAGTTTGTGTATCAATGTTTGGTCTGCCAGAAGGTGAAGTCATAGCCCCTTGTCCTTAGAGACATGATCCAGCCATTATATATTCCTTAGTAGATTTGGGAGAACAACTCAGTGGACTTTTTACTAGTTTTCCTTGTGTATAGTGATAAGATGGCAATATTTGGGTGTTAAAATATCGTTTAACCAAATCAATCCACTTTAAAGTGTTCATGGAGTTGAGTTCAGAGGATGTTTTGTCGAGGATGTATTTAGAGGATGTGGTGAGACTCCATAGAGTCCCAAGGACTATCATTTTCAATTGAGATTTTGTTTTTTCTTCTAGGGTGTGGATAGGTCTCCATCAAGATTCAGGTTCTCAGTTATTCCTTAACACTACGATTCATCAATAGCTAAATGGTTAGATAGAGAAGAAAATATAGACTATTGAAGACATGATGCACTCATTTGTCCAATATTTTGTAGGTTCATGGATGAGGTACTTACCCATGGTGAAACTATCATCCAAAAAAAGTTTTCACACCACCATCTGTATGGTGCCTCCTTAATCCTTGTATTTACAACCATTCCATTCTCTATTATGCTGGAATATGTTAATAGAGTCAACAATTATCAGACCAGAACTAGTGCATAATATGACATAGATGATTTAGGTGATTCATGAGAGGATGACGAAAATACAAGATCATCAAAAAACATATTTCGATCAATGGAAGTGACATTGGTAGCTTAATATTGGTGATCATGTTTTTCTTATAGAGGATCCTCATCATTGGAAGTGAAGGTTTTTTTGTGGTGGTATGTTGTTTCCCCAGTTTTTGGGACTTTCTAGGTGTTTGATTATGTTTCATACAGGAAATATCGAGTAGCACTATCCAAATAGATGATCTGGATACACAATGTTTTTCATGTGTCACAGCTCTGTCATTATCATCATGTCTATGATCATGTAATAAATTGGGGATAGATTGTTGTTAATGATGATGTAGCCTTTGAGTAGATACTTGTGGAGATCCAGGACCTCACGGGTAATGTTTTTCATGGGCATTAAATCAATTTTCTTCATGTCTTTTGGAGACACAATGATGTGGATGAGAGTACCTGGGAACATGGGTCACAAATACATTCTTCGTACCCTGAATATTTTTATGTAACAATATTCATGTAACGATGTTTGCATTGTGGTTGTGGACCATTCATGTTATTGAGATGGATTTCATTTATTTTTACATAGGGATTACTTTCAATAGAGTGTTTTCACGATGGGTGGTCGTTCATACCCCATTTCTGTTTCCTTTTTTGTTGGTTTTTAATTCTCAAGGATTAGAATGTTTTTAGATGTATCAGATGTAATATCACATACCTCTATGGTCAATTAGTTTTCTAAAATCTACTGTCTGATGTGTTTTAGGATTTTATGGTGGGTTATACCCAAAACATTTCAAAATTTTCTATTCTATGTATAGTGTTTCCAACAACAGTAGGTGTACATTGTTTTAATCATTGGTTGGTGTATAGTCTTTTCAGTATTGGTTAGGGTACATTGTTTCCAGTTTCCTACATTTTCTCTTGTTTTGACATTAGCGTTGACAAAAAACAAATTCAATTCCTTGATTAACATGATTTAAGGTCAATTCAATACCCATAACACCTATATTAATTTTCCTATGTCCTCTCAAGTCATTACATGGACAAACCACAATTTTTAATGCAGTCCTTTTTTAATAGAAAATACATTATATCTTAAATCACTTCTTAATAAATCATAAAAAGTGAGGAGATATCTTCCAACCTATTACTTTCTTCTTGATCTCTAGTGAGAGATGCTCGATCCGATCATTCATCTAATTGGCGCAGTGTGATCAGACCATAATCCTTAGATCCTTTCCTCTTGATGTATCTTCCCACTGCATGTGTATCCCCATGGTTTAGTACAAGAAACATGTGTTGATCTGTAATCGATAGAAGGAATGATCTACCTCCATCCTAGTGTTTTCTTCGATCATTTTCCTCCCATTTCTCCTTTTAATGCTATGGAATATGATCTCATTCCTTCTAATGGAGTTTTCTTCTATATCAGTTGGGACGGGCATATGGTGATGTCCTCGGGTGGATTCATTTGTTATGGGAGAGGATACCATAATCCGTAGTGTGGATCATTATCATATAAATAACTTCAAGAACATTTTGAGGTAAGGTATTTGTTTCTTATATATTCTTGTATGTGAATTAATAGATTTATCCTTATTTATCCACTAGATCAAAATTGTGTTTCTTTAAAATCTATTCAAACTTAATAGGTCAATTGGTTTTGATCTTATATTATTTCCTCTTATTGTCATGATATTTTCATATCTAAGGGTATCTTATTTATCATGTCATTGTTGACAAAAATTGATAAACAACGAGAAATGGTGTTAAATTTAATTATTTTAGAATAACGAAGAGGTATATAAATGAACATTGTTGTTGTTTTTTTTAATTTTATTTTATTCAAATTGATGTAGTAAGCATGTCTAATTATTTTTGATATCTTACAATTTACATTTCTTGTCATTGGAATCTGCAAAAAATAAATATGTTAACTCAATATAGATTATAGAAAATGTTTTTTGAAAAAATGATAATTTTTATTATGGTTCTGAGTTACCCTCATGCTTTTAATGTTGAGTGCATTGTGCTTGGATTTGTTAGAGATCATTGAGTGTAATTTCTAGAATCCTTGTTTAAGGTCCAATATCCTAGTTGAAATGTTGTTTCTTTCATAATGTTTTTGTTGTTATTTGAGTTGCGATTGATGTTGTGATATGTGGGGGATGGGTGGGCCATTGGCTGTGGTAGCATTTGATTCCTAGAGTAGAATGATGCAGTGGTTTATGAATGTTGGTGTCGGGGAGGACACTAGAGATGATGAAACTGGTTAGATGTGAATGATTGGATTTTTGTGGAATAATGTTGGTTTTTTATATACATTAATTTCGCCGATTCTCATTCCATATGGTCTATTTTACCCTACACCCAAAATGGGGGATGATGTGTGGGGTATTCCACGTGCTTTCCATATTTAGCTTATCTAGGGATGTTAGTTCTATGCTCTTCCAATAAGTGTAAAGCAAGTGATGGGTAGTTAAACTAGCTACCATGTTGAGCCCCATTTTTTTGTTAGCTTATAATGTCTTCCTTGAATTCATGGTAATGTGGTAATTTAATTATCCTATTAATAAATGATTGAATAAATGATGTTACCCCATGGGGTTTGAGCTTCCTATGATGTGATGTTATGGTACTATTTCAAAGAAGCTATGGACATGATTTGGTTATGCCTAAATGTCATGAATCATTGGTTTGATTCGAATGAAATATATTATGGAATTATTAATGGTTATCTAATGTTTAAATAATTGATTTAAATATTTTGCAACTTATCAAAATGGATGAGTGTAATATAATAAATATCTTTAAATTGATGTATATATATCACATATCTTTCCATCGTAGTGGCAGTCGGGTGGCCGAGAGATGTTAGTTTTAGTTGTGTCGAAGACTAGGTTATTCCCATAGTGTGGTTGCGAGATATAGTATATTCAATAATTTTTTATTTTTATATGCTATTACACCCTGTGAGTGAGAGAAACTGAAACCCTTGGGATTTCCATCCCTCAGGGTGTTTTCCCCAACATTTTTGGTGGGAGGATAGATGGATGACTATCCCCTTAGCCACCAATATTTTCTCTTGGTTGATACTCGTGAAAGTAGGAACAATGGTTAGATTATACCATATATGTTTGTAGATGGATGTAATAGTTTGTGGTTATTCATGTAATGGCCCAGACCATCATGATCCATCCCTTTTCCAAATTCTAGGATCCTAAGGGGTCGCACCCAATTCGGCGTGACCAATCGGCGTGACCAATCGGCGCGACTGATGGGTGCGACCGAATCAGTGGGAATGATCGGTGTGACCGATGGGTGTCACCTGGCCATGGCGGGCTTTTCTTCCGCAGCCTCCATCGTAACCCCTCTTTTACACCTTTTTTACCTTTTGAAGCATTTAAATACTATTTTTAAACCCATAATTAATATATAAAAATCTAGAGAAACCTCTCTACTGAATAACAATTAATCCAGTCATGTGTAACCACCCAACCGAGTGGAAGAACCACGATCCGACTTCCAAGGCATTCAAATTTCTTATCCCATAACATTGGGATCTCATCTATTTATCACGCTGGATTTTACTCTCCTTCCTCTTGGCTAGTCTCCTCTTCCATGTGCATTTGAAGTCCTTTGTTCCCAAGGCAAGTGGTGCACCTGTGCCAGAGCCCTGCAAGTCGCACATCCCCTATTCCTAGTGCGTGGAGAAAAACATCGATCATTGATCAGTCAAGTAGGGGATTCACCTTCGTCTCTTGTTTCTTTGTATCTTGTGGGGTGGGTACGCTACTACTTATGATGAATTGGATGAACCAATATTTAATGAATATAATAAATGGATTTTAAAGAATGAAGGGGTGGGGTGTGATCGATGATGCTGCTCTACTTTTCTCCTCTTTCATGATTAATGATTTTTGAATTGTGAGGGCTTGAACCTACTGAAAATCATGGCCATTGGTGGTATTTCTCTATGCATTAATAAAACCTTAACCCTTGTGATCTTCAAATGTATTTTATTTTGGTTGGGAGCCTTTTTCTATCTAATGTAAATTGGTTAATTACATATATTCGGCTAAATAAATTTGAAGCACCGGGATCAACTCCTTTTCTATGATAACCCTGGTTTAAGCCCAATGGAATTGAAACCCTGGAGTGTGTTAAATCATTCAAATATGAAAATACCTTAATGGGTCTACCTTGTGATGGTGATACTGGATTTGTTGTTTTTCCTTCACAGTCCATTTTCCGATGACCTTATGGTTTTATTGGATGAGGGCTTAGATTGATGGGGCGATGCGGGTTGGGATGAGATCCCCTGTTGTTTTACTTGAGGATGTGTGATTATTCTGCTTATATCATGAATTGGGGTGGGATCCTCTGTTGTTGAGAAATCGTTGGCTCCTTGATTTTGGGGACATGGGGATATATCATGGGGTTTTCTTTGGTTCCAGTACTTCTAGGGATATACCTTGTCCCATTGTTGTTGTGACGTTGCAATAGAAATGGGTGTGAATGCTTGAATTGTTGTTGGTTGTAACTTTTTCACTTGGTTTGTGCTTATGATGTTAGTTTCCCATTAGTGCATAAACTTATTTAAACATTATTACTGAACATGAAAGAAAGGATGGGACATGGGGATTTGGTTTGGTGTGACTTGTGACTTGGGCATGGGTGATGTTTTCTTCTCTTATGAATGAATAGTGAGGATAGTGTTCTTTAGGATGGAAGATAAAAAAACTAGATTGGGAGAGTTCTTTTTAACTATACAAATAATTTTATATTTTGTGTTTCTTATTTACACCCCAAGAAAGTTGAGAACCTAGTGCCGAACACCCCCATTTCATGGGGGGTATTTTTCCCAACACTTCTATTATTGGCTAGTTATTATCTCCTTTATACTCTCTTTCCTGGATAGCCCAAATATCTTTGGGTAGGCTGTGATGGCCTGAAGTCCATTATTAGTACAAGAATATCCGGGGAGGGTAGTGTGGTGGTTGGCATAGGTGTGTGCGGGCAGGTGGTTTCCCATGTATCTTCGAGATGAGGCCCAGGTGTCGTCAGGCGTGGCAGTAGTTCTTCTAGCCCAGGTGTCTTCGGGTGTGGCAGTGGTGGTTCTGGCCTAGGTGTTTGCAGGCGTGGTTACGTGTGAAAGTTATGGACCAGGTGTCTGCAGGGGGGTTAGTGGTTGTGGCCTAGGTGTTTGCGGGCAGGATATGTGGTTGTGGCCCAGGTGCGTGCGTTCGGGGTATGGAAGTGGGAATGTGATGAGAATGGCGGGATAGGTCGGATGCATAGGATGTCTTCAATAACCAGTGGGAATGTGGCGCGGGGTACCCAAACATCGATGTGATATTACTATATATTACTTGACTTGCATTATTTGGGGACTCTGCCTTGGTGAGGCTTGGGTGGTTAGTTTCCTTACTAGGGGCTTGGTTATCTCTTTCCTCACAAGGCATTAGTATGCCTCCCCACTTGTTCACAAGTGTCTTTTGTATTTCCCAACTGAGTATACTTGTATGATCACCCTACGTATATAAAACTACTTTCAGGTTTCCAGGAGGACTGCGGGGATCGTGCTGGACCATACTAGATCAGACCTTGTGATAGATCATTTCAGTCGTTGTTGTTCTTTCTTTTTGTATTTTTCTTTGTAGTCTCATTATACATTGGTGATTTTACTCTTGTAACATGCATAGAGAATGGTTCATTGATTTACTTTTACTTTCGTCTCTGGTGTTGTGGGATTCACTATCATATCTCCTGATCCTATTAAAAGAAAAAGGGTAATGCCTTCCATTTAGTGTGTGATTTCATGCCCTTGGTTCTGGTCTCCACTCCCAGACATATTGAAGGCGGGATTCAGGGGTCATTATCTCTCCTTTAACTTAAAGAAATAAGGGACTGGTAATCTGTTAACCATTCCCTCCTTTTGGTTAAGGTGGATCGTCACAGAATGGTATCATATGAGAGGTTGAGAGATAGGATGGATTCTGGAGTTAGACACAGTGAGGAATGCATTGGATGGTAGGGAAATGGTTTTGGGTGACCTTGGTTTGTGAATTAGGCCAGGGAAGACCGGCTAGGACATGGGATTTTTGGGCCCCCACGATCCTATGCAAGGAATCTGGACCTACCGAACGACCATGTGAGGCCACGCTGATTTCTGGTTAGAGACCCTAGGAAAGGTACATGAATCATAATGACTTGAGTTCTTGTTTTTATAAGGTGATTTGGGAATTTGAAATATATAAGAAGTTTAAGAAGTTTTAAGAACAATATTGTCCACTACTTGGGATTAGGCAGTCATTGTTTACCTTGCAGCTATGAGACTCGGGAGATGACCACGAGATTTATAAGAGATCAAGTCTCATGAGGTTGACATGGCTGATTAGCAGAGGGCTAATCAAGAGGAGGAGGACGACCAGTGGAAGAAGACGTTTCGATCCTTCTGGCGACAGACCCTCGAGAAGTACAAGGGACTGACCTCTAACATGAATATGGATGGCTGGTTAGAGGAGCTGGTGATAACTTTCGACTTGATCTAGTCTCCGACTGAGTACTGGGTTCCTCTGGCCATCATCCAGATGTGGGGAGCAGCGCGTCATTGGTGGATGCTCTACCTGGCAGAGAGGAGAGAGGTAGAGGTGGCATGGGCTGATTTCGAGATGGAGTTCCGGGTAGAATTCCTCTCTTAAGAGATGAAGGCATAGAAGAGGCAGGAGCTACTCTCCCTCCAGCATGGGATTATGTCAATAAGGGAGTTGGGGATCAAGTTCAAGGATCTCGTCCGCTTTTCCCCGAACCTCGTTCTGGATGGGGAGTCTCGGGCAAGATGTTTAGGGGAGGTGCTCCGACCTTCCCTCAAATACGTTGTTACCCCCTTCACCTTGTCGACATACATGGAGGTCCAGAAGAAGGCAGAGGTGGTGGAGAGGATGAACACGTTCGTAGGTGTGTCATGAGAGGGTATTCAGCTAGGCATGTCAAAGGGAAGGGCCATCAGCACCAGACCTCTAGCATCGAGACCCTTGAGGTTCCGACCAGTAGGGAGTAGTCCACAGCAGTTCCAGTCTTGTCCCCCGGTCCTCACCCTTTCCCTTCGGGCCTAGGACCGAGGAGCATCATCTTTGGGAGCCATGGACATCTCCTGAATCAGTTCCAAGACCGAGTATAGTATGGTAGTGGTGGACAGGCCCAGTACCCGCCTCAGCAGCGGCTTCCAACTTGGCCCTTCCAGCAGAAGCAGTAGGGGACGCGAGCTCATGCTCCTCCGAGGGCAGACATTGTAGGGGGAGGGCGACCTTAGGGCGCTCATCAGTGACCTCATCCTGGGTGTGGTCGGGGAGCCGGCTGACAGCTGAGGGGAAGTGGAGTTCGGCATGGAAAGTTACACGTCGCGGAGGCAGCAGTTTAAGCAGGACTAGAGGATGTTTGAGGTAAGATCAGTTTGTTCAGTACCCTTGCTTATGCCTTGTTTGATACCGGAGCTTTGCAATCCTTTGTTTCACCTGGTCTGGCCTGTGCTATGGGTGTAGATGCTGAGAGACTTCCAGTGCCACTGGTGCTGAGCACAGTAGTCGGAGGTAAGACAGACTTGTTATATGTTTTTAGAGGATGCAGACTAGTGATAGGGCCACATCAGTCAGTTAGGGATCTATTAAGTATACAGATACAACCATATGATGTCATCATAGGCATCTACTAGCTGTTCTCTATGTGTTCCATCATCGACTCCTTCCGATGAAGGGTTGTGTTCTCAGACTTGGGTGGCCGATGTGTTACTTTCACTGGTGAGCGGAGTGGCCAGAAGGACAGCAGGCGAGAGGAACCCCTCCTCTCTTTGTTAGCAAAGCTGTCAGTAAAGTCAGTGGATGCTGAGATGGTGGAAGTACCAGGGATATTCTGTGAGTTTATGGACGTCTTCCGTAAGAAGATGATGACTCTACCCCCTTGACATGATATCGAGTTTCGGGTAGACATGCAGCGTGGTGGTCGTCCAATTTCAATGGCTCCCTACCAGATGGCGCATTCAGATCTATGGGAGTTGCGGATTCAGATTGACGTTCTAATGAAGAAGGGTATTGTTTGACCAAGTGTGTCACCATGGGGTGATCCTATTTCGTTTTCGAAGAAGGAGGATGGCGGTCTAATGATGTTCATATACTACAGGAGGCTGAATCAGATAACGGTCAAGAATGGCTACTCTCTACCAAGGATAGACGATCTATTTGACCAGCTGAAAGGTGCAGGATAGTTCTCGAAGATCGACCTGCAGTCTACGTATCGCCTGTTCAGTGTAAAAAAGGGTGAAATCTTGAAGATGACATTCAGGTGTGGATATGGGAACTTCGAGTTTGTGGTCATGTCTTTCGGTGTTATGAACGCTTCGGCTGTGTTCATGGGGCTTATGAACACCATATTCCTAGAGTATCTAGATCGGTTCATAATCGTGTTCATTAACGACATCCTGATCTATTCAAGATCAGTGGAGGACCATGCGGAGCACCTGAGGATGGTTTTGGAGGTCGTCCGACAGCACCATCTTTATGGTAAGTTGTCGAAGTGAATGATCTGGACGCGGGAATTGCACGTCCTTGGGCACGTAGTGTCCGAGCAAGGGGTAGCGGTGGACCCATCAATGGTTGAGGCAATTGTTTCATGGGAAACAACCAAGAAAGTGGTAGAGGTTCGTAGTTTCCTTGGGCTGGCAGGTTACTACCGGAGGTTCGTACCCAATTGCTCTCGGGTTGTGGCGCCTTTGACAGCCTTGACCAAGAAGGACTAGGTTTTCCTATGGATCGATCAGTGCAAGGTAGCCTTCAACTATCTAAAGGAGAAGTTGGTTAGTGACCTAGTACTGAGACTACCATAAGAAGGGGCAGAATATGAGGTGTTTTTTGATTATTCAGGGAAAGGCCTAGGGTGTGTGTAGATGCAGCAACAAGGGGTGGTCTTTTATGGGACTAGGCAGCTACACCCTCATGAGCCTAATTATGCCACCCACAACCTAGAGCTTCCAGCGGTTGTTTTCACAATAAAGTTATGGCGGAATTACCTCATTGGAGAACACTTTTTCGTCTTCATGGATCACAAAATATTGAGATATGTCTTCTACCAGTGGGACCTAAACTTTCAGCAACGAAGGGGTATGGAGTTCCTACAAGATTACGACTTCTAGATTTCCTACACTTCAGGTAATGGGAATGTAGTGGCTGATGCTTTGAGTAGGAGGTCGCAGAAGGATATGGTCCAAGAGTCATCAGACGCTTGGAAGGTGATGGAGGAGTTGGTTGCCTTGCACCTGGGTGCGAGGATTGATAGTGGTAGAGGTTGCCTGTATCAGATGACAGTGTAGTCTTCTCTATTATGGAAAGTGGAGGAGTCTCAGTGGGGAAGACCCAGAGTGCGATTTGATGTGCGACTGTGTTGACCAGTGCGATGCTCTAGAAGGGTGGATGGAAGACGGTCAAAATCGGATGCTCTTATGGGGGAAGATGTTCGTTCTAGAGGCAATGTGTAGCAAGGTTCTTAGTGAGTTCCACAAATAACCCCTAGAGGTACACCCAAGAGTTTCCAAGATGTACAAGGGTCTGGGGAGATAGCTTTGGTGGACCAGAGTAAAGTGTGCAATGGCAGAGTTTGTCGCCAATTGCTTAGTGTGTCAGCAGGTAAAGGATGAACACCATGTTCTAGGCGTGTTGTTGTAACCATTAGATGTCCCCTAGTGGAAGTGGGATGACATCTCGATGGATTTCTTCACGGGACTACCCAAGGTGCAAGGGGGTTGGGATGCCATATGGGTAGTGGTGGACTTCTTGACGATGTCGGCTCACTTTCTGTCGATTAAGGAGTCGAGTGGAGTGGATGCTCAAGCCCGGAAGGATATGGACGAGGTAGTGTGGTTGCATTGAGTTATGAGTTCCATAGTCTCAGATAGTGATGCACATTTTACCGCACATGTCTGGAATGGATTGCAACATTCTTTTGGCACCCAGCTACATCTTAGCACTGCTTTCCACCCCCAGACAGATGGACAGACATTGCGCACCATCCAGACCTTGGAGGACATGCTGCGGGCATGTATTCTGGACTTTGGGGGATCTTCGGTGTAACACTTGCCTCTAGTAAAGTTTGCCTACAATAATAGCCATCACTCTACAATTGGAATGGATTCATTTGAAGCAGTATATAGAAGGTCATTTCACTCAACCATGTGTTGGACTGATGTTGGAGAAGCTGGTGTTCTTGGCCCGGTTGTGGTTCAGTGCACGATAGAGAAGGTTCATCTTATACAAAAATGGATGAAGGCGAATCAAGACCGACAAAAGTCATAGGCCGATAATAGGAGGAGACCCTTAGAGTTTGAGGTCAGTAACCATGTGTTCTTGAAGGTCTCCCCTTGGCATGGACAATGGACGTTCGACAGGGGATTTAAGCTTTCTCCCAGGTTCATTGGACCCTTTGAAGTGTTAAAGCTGGTCGGTGAAGTGTCTTATCAGCTAGCGCTACCACCGCTACTAATGAGTATACACATTGTATTCCATGTGTCCCAGCTCTGACGATATATGCATGATGATTCACACATCCTCAACTAGGGAGAGCTACATATCGATGATGATGCAACCTTCGTGGAGTGACTAGTGATGATCGAGGGTCATGAGGAGAAGCTGCTTCATGGGAGAACCATTGCCTTGTTTTGGGTGTTATGGAGACATGGTGGGCTTGAGGAGAGTACATGGGAGAGGGCAGCGCATATGCGTGCCTAGTACCAAGATGTGTCTTGAGTTTTATCCTATTTGTTTAGTACTTGTTTAGTGTGTAATGCTTCACCTTATTCACTATGGATATACAGTTTCTTTTCTGGGGATATTTGTGTGATGTGTCCTAAATAATGTGGAGGGGAGGGCCTGATCCCTAGTTAATACATAGTAAAGTGGATCCGCCTAAACCCGTGATGGTGAGTCAGTGCCGCCCAAAGCTGATAGTATCATAACATGTTAGAAGACATAACCCTCTCCCACTAGACGAGATAGTTTGGCCCTTGTTTTGCGTGGTTGCATGTGGAATGGAGCGGTAGGGAATTTTTGTTTGTTCAGGGGATGAGGTGTTCCTGTTTCGGGGAGGTTCACTCCTGATAGGTATCTTCTGAGGTGGTTGTTCGGACCCCCACTTTCCTTCGGTCTAGGTTTTGTTTCTCAAGGACGAGAATGGTTTGAGAGGTATCTAATGTAATGGCCCAGACCCTCATGATCCATCCCTTTTCCAAATTCTAGGATCCTAAAGGGTCGCACACCATTCTATGTGACCGATCAAGGCGACCGATCAGGGCGACCGATTGGGGCGACCTATTGGTGAGACTGATTAGTGATACTGAATTAGTGGGACCGATCGGTGTGACGGATCGGTGTCTCCCGGCCTTGGCGGGCTTTTCATCCATATCCTGCCATGTAACCCCTATTTTAGGCATTTTTAACCTTTTGAAGTGTTCCAAGATCGTTTTTAATCCCATAATTAATATCTAAAAATACATAGAAACCTCTCTACTAAATAAAAAATAATGTAGTCATGTGTAAACACCCAACTACGTGGAAGAACGACGATCCGACTTCCAAGGTGTTCGAATTTATTATCTCGTAACATTGGGATCTCATCTATTTATCATGCTAGATTTTATTCTCCTAACTATTGGCTAGTCTCATCTTCCTTGTGAGTTTGAAGACCTTTGTTCCTGAGGCATGTGGTGCACCTATGCCAAAGCCCTATAAGTCGTGCATCCCCTGTTTATAGCACGTGGAGAAAAACGTCGATCCTTAATCAGTCAAGTAGGAGTTTCACATTCGTCTCTCCTTTCTGTGTATCTTGCGGGGTAGTCACACTACTGCTTCTGTAGAATTGGATGAAAAAAACTTTAATGAAGATAATAAACGGATTCTAAAGAATGAATGGGAGTGGTGTGATCGATTATGAAACATTGTTTTTCTCCTCATCCGTGATTAATGATTTCTGAATTGTGCGGGCTTACACCTACAGAAAATCATGGTCGTTGGAGGACTTTATCTTTGAATTAATAAAACCTTACCCCTTGTGATGTTTAAATGGATTTTATTTTGGTTTTAAACCTTTTTTGGTATGTAATAGAAATTGGTTAATTACGTATATTCGGCAAAATAAATTGGAAGAACTAGGATCAAATCATTTTCTATGAAAACCCTAGTTTAAGCCTAGTGGAATTGAAACCATAGAGTGTGTTAAATCTTTTAAATCTGAAAATACCTGCATGGGTCTTCCTTGTGTTGGTGATAGTAGTTTGGTTGCTTTTCCTTCACGGGAATTTTGTGGGTGACCTTATGGTTTTCAAGGATGGTGGATTATATTGATGGGGCGTTGCGGGTGAGGATGGGATCCCCTATTGTTGTACTTGAGGTTGTGTGATTACTCTTCTTATATCATGAATTGGGGTGGGATCCTCTTTTGTTGAGAAATCATTGTCTCTTGGATTTTGGGGACATGGGGCTATATCTTGGGTTTTTCTTTGGTTCCATTACTTCGAGGGATATCCCATGTCCCTTTTTTCTTGTTACTTTGAAATAGAACTCGGTGTGATTGCTTAAATTGATGTTTGCTGTAACTTTTTTCCTTGGTTTGTGCTCATGTTGTTAGTTTCCCAGTAGTGCAGAAACTTATTTAAACATTATTACTGAACCTGAAAGTATGGATGGGACATGGGGATTTGGTTTGATGTGAGTTCTGACTTGGGAATGAGCGTTTTTCTCTTCTCATTGGAATGAATAGTGAGGATAGTGTTCTTTAGGCTGGCTGAAGAAAAACCTAGATTGGGTGAGTACTTGTTTCCTATACATATACTTGTAGTTTTTGTGTTTCTTATTCATTCCCCACCCAAGTTGAGAACATAGTGCCTAACACCCTCATTTCATGGGGGAGGGTGTTTTTTCCAACACTTATATTAGTGGTTGGTTATTAGCTCATTTCTGCTCCCTTTCCCGGATAGCCCAAGTATCTTTTGGCAGTCTGTGATGGCCTGAAGTCCATTATCATCCCATAAATCTTTGGGAATGGTAGTGTGGTGGTTGGCCCAGTTGTGTGCAGGCATGTGGTTTCCCAACTATCATCGGGATGAGGCCCAGGTGTCTTCGGTTGTGGTAGTAGTTCTTCTAGCCCATGTGTCTTCGAGCGTAGAAGTGGTGGTTCTGGACTAGGTGTTTGCAGGCATGGTTTGGTGTGATAGTTATGAACTATGTGTTTGTGGGAGGGTTAGTGGTTGTGGCCCAGGCGCTTGCGGGCGGGATAGGTGGTTGTGGCCCAGGTGTGTGCGGGCGGGGTATGGCAGTGGGACTGCGATGAGAATGGCGGGATTGGTCTGATGCGTATGATGTCTTCAATTACCAGTGGGAAAGTGGTGTGGGGTACCCAAACATCATTTTGATATTACTATATATTACTTGACTTGTGTTATTTGGGGAGTGTGCCTTGGTGAGTCTTGGGAGGTTAGTTTCCTTGCTATATTCTTGGTTATCTCTTTTCTCACAAGGCATTAGTATGCCTCCCCACATGTGCACTAGAGTCATTGGGTTTTCCCTACTTAGTATAATTGTATGCTCACCATACGTACATAAAAATGATTTCAGGTTTTTAGGAGGACTCCGGGGATCATGCTGGACCATACTAGCTTAGACTTTGTTACAGATCATTGTAGTCTCTGTTGTTATTTCATTTGGCATTTTTTTTGTAGTATCCTTATACATTGGGGATTTTACTCTTGTAAAATGCATTGTGAATGGTTCTTGGATTTACTTTAACTTTCTACTTTGGTGTTGTGGGATTCAATATCTTATCTCCCGATCATATTAAAAGAAAAAGGGTAATGCCTTCCATTTATTGTGTGATTTCATACCGTTGGTGTTGGTCACCACTCTGGGACCTATTGAACGCGGGTTTCGGGGTTCATTATCTCTCCTTCAACTTAGAGAAGGATGGTCCTGGAAATCTGCTGACCCTTCCCTCTTTTTGGTGAAGGTGGGTCGTGAAAATTCACACACATATATTCTGGATATAGTTTCATATGGACTTTTGTATGTGTAACATGAATAGGATTTGATGTCTTGAGGATCCTTACATGGTGTATGGACTATAATGGCTAGATTTTTAAATCCTGAAGTATGATTCACATTATTCGATGTGTGGAGGATCCAGGACACTACCTGGTTAATTTACTTATGTGGACATGGTGGTCGTTCTACACAAGGTTCTTATTGTGGTGCTTCACTTAGGTGTATGAGGAAAAGCCTTTTTGAGAGCGATGTTGAGGACATGTGGCATTGGACCAAAGCGGAAAACAAAAGGGGAAGTAGTAGGGTTTCCCTTGATATTCTCATTATATTATATACTCATTTTTACAATACTTTTTGATAGTAGCCATGGTGAGGCTGGGAACTTGTTATACCAATTTAGGCGATGAGTTAGTTTCACTTGTTGTTCATTATGATTTAGCTTTCCTTCATAACATTTGACTGAGTGGCTCTGAGGAGGATCCATCTGAGTATACTATTATACTCACCCGACATATATATAAATTATTTTTTAGTTCTCTAGTTATAGTAGATAGATCTGGATCGTTACTATTAAATTCGTGTTACATGATCTATTCGGGCATCTTGGTTACTGATGTTTTTATGGTATTCTGGTACTTGCAGTTTTCCCTATTATTTATAGTTTTATTTGAATGAAAGTACATATGATTAGATGGGATTTATTTTATATTGCAGTCTGAGATAGATCTGGTTAGTCCCTTTCTTATCTCTCCCTTTGGCATGTGCTCTTTTAGAAGGAAATGCCTCCCATTTGTGTATTTATTATACACTTTGTGCAAGTCACCATCGTGGGGCCTATTAGAGGCCAGTCTTAGGGGTCACTATCTCCCTTATCACAATCCCTCCTAGGAGGTGTACACCTTGTGGGGAGGGTACATGACACTAATTTTAAATTGATAAAACATGTTGAAAAATACGATGTTATTAAATTAAATTATCACATATTTATTATTTTATATTATTTATATTATGAAATATATTCATTATATGAATTTAAATACAAATTTTATATTTATTTGAAATTAATATAATTTAAATCAATATTTATATGGGTCCATATAATTTATTAAAAAGGATATAATTTATGCACATTGATCAGTTTGGAGAAACTATAATTTCCAAGATTGAAAATTAACATATAATAACAATATGAAAAGTGATGATTAAAATGTTATTACTGAAAGATATATTTTTAAAATTTCATATTTAGATAAAATAAAATATATAACAAGGATATTAAATTACATGGATTTGTGAAATGAAATGATTTTATTTGAAACATCAGTAATTTTCATTATTCACCTTAAATTGAATCATTTTAGGAAACTCCATAAATTTAAAAATTAGATAATATTAATATAGTTTTTTTATAAAATTAATATTATATAATAAAATATATAAAAATATAATGAATACAATTTCTATATTTATCCACAAAATTCAATAAAATAATTTTTCATAAAAATATATTATTCATGTATGAAATGAGTTCACATAAATATGAGAAATGTATTATTATGGAATAATAAATATTTATTATATATAAACATTATAGTTATTTTCAATATTATGATTACTAATATCAATACCTCTAATGTTAATGGCCATTATATAATGTTCAGGTTTATGTAATAATATGTTAATATTATATTGTGGTCCATTTAATCTCAAAAGTTCATTTTGTGATCACTATCAACTTTAATATTAATTTTAAATATATGTGTGTTACATTAACCCCCACCACACCCCATTATAAATTATCAATTACGTTGAAATATAAACATAATCTATATAACACATAGTGTTTATTTGATTATTTTCACAAAAATAGGATTTCTCCAAGAGGTAGAATACATGACACACCATGTTTAATAAAAAAATGATGTACAATTTTTAAAATGATACCCATACTATTTATATCAGAATGTATGAATATGAAATTCTATTTTATGAAAAATATATGGTTTACATATTTCTATCATATGTTTCTTGGTTATCAATTATTTATAAATAAAAATATATATCATTTAAAAAAAAGTAATAGCTTTCTAAGAAAATATTTTTGTCAATATAATGTATTTTTATTTTCATTTATAAATTTAAGAAATGTTATTCATATTTTGTAATTAAATATATAAATAAAATTTTTGACATATTTTTTTATCATTATTTTTAATATATATATAATAACGAGATACAAATAAATGATTATTTTATTCTTCAAAATGTTTTTTCATCAGAAAATTACTTTTTGTTGTTTTTATGGTTATTTATAAAATTAATCCCGCAAAAAAATAAATATGAATGTTGAAAATTTAATTCTATATCTTTAAATAGGATTTTAATTTTTTTTAAATAAGTCCCTTTTATTTTAGGTCAGTATTAATCGTAATAATGGAAAAATAATTTATTATTTAATAGATGTTTCATGTTAATATAGTTTAATAAGGTTTGATAAGGATATAATATTTCATCTATATTCAAATTGCATAAATGGAATTTATATTTTAACAATATCGGCTTTATATTTTTTTAATGGAATCATTTCAATGATAATTATGTATTTATAATATTTGTAGAGATTAATGTAAAAAAATGTATCTTGATTAGTTTTTAAAACACATAATGTGTCCACATAGAGAAAAAAAGTTTTTTATAATTAATATAAATGATCATATTTAAGGTAATAAATATAATTTAATAATGTACAATTATTTATAATTTTTATTAATTATATTATTCCCTTATATTATTTTAAAAATCCAACATAATATTTATTCAATTATCAGTAATATAAATAAAATTATTTTATTAATAATTACAATAATATAATTTTATAGAGTTTTTTTTCCTGAAAATAAATTATATATTATGAGATACCATTGTTCTGTTAAAGGATAACATTCGAATTACGAGAATTCTATATCGTCATTTTAGTCAAATATAATGAATACTGTCAAAATTTGATATTTTTGATGTTTTACCAAAATAAAATATAAATAAATTATTTAAAATTATAAAAACAATATAATGTAAAATGTGGATAATATATAGGATAATAATTGATCATTTATCTATTTATAATTTAATATTCAATAGCATTTTTTGAAATTATAATCATTTTATAGTGAAAAATATGTTACTATTGTTAATTTTAAAACTGGTTAACAATGGTGTTAATCCAAAATACATGCATTCAAAAAATATATAAGAAATTCAAAATTTTATTTTCTGATGGTATTCCGACAACATACTATAGTATTTTATATTTCCTGTTATTTTCTATTAATTTGTTATATAAATTGAATTTATTATATTTTAATAATTTTGAAATTACAAATGAGACCTAATAAAAATTATAAATGTGAATCCATTTTTTCTTTTTATCACACTGGTATTATCTATCATGCTAAACCATACCCAAAAATAATACCTTAAAATTTTATTATCCACATTCTATAATTTATTTTTATCTAAAATTATGACACAATGGATCCTTAATTGTGGATCTAAAGGAGTTGTTTCAAAGAATTATTAATAATACTATCCGATCAACATAATTTTTTTCCTCCTAAAATACCCTAATATTCATAACAATATAACATATTCAATATAATAAGTATACTAAATACATATTAATATTATTAAAAAATTTCTATTCACTATCTTTGCATCAAACATGTAGTGATTGTATGAATTTTTCATACGTATGTCTTACTGCCTTCATATAGTGATGAAAATATTTTATCATCATGTCATGACCCCATCTCAACAATGATTACTCTCTTCATCTGGAAATGAAGTAATAGAGAGAATGAACCCCTCCCTCGAGTAAGACCATTAGTAGGTCTTAGGGTGGAAACCAACACCCTGGGAATAGAATCTCACAAAATGGGTTGTATTACTTTTTTTTATAAGAAGACATGATCAAGAGTTAATATGGTCTATCTCAAAACAAAATCAATATCTATATAATTGAAATCCCAAATTCCATTTGACATGAATGTTTCAATGTAATATCGATACAAAGGATGAGTCTCCAATGTAAATAACCAAAGAAAAACTAAGCAACGACCCATCATATGTCCCCATCACTTGAGCTAGTATTGCCCAGAATTGTCAACATAGTACCTATGGAATCACGAAATCATTTTAATATATGTATGGTGAGGAAACAAGTCTAATAAATAGAGATAAAACTATTCTATTATGTAAAAGTAAAGAAACATTATAATACCCTCATGAGAAGATAGATGAAACCAAAAAAAACCTAACATGTTATAGTAATCAACCCAAAATAACCAAATGAATGATCACCATATAACAAAATTGAAGTAATATAATATAGATAATATCGATGATATGGTACCCAAAACCACATTCCCAATGATTAAACACTATAAACCCCTAACAATAAATGTCCTGACACTACCACCTATTCTGAATCCACCACATCACTGCCACGTGCACACACCTGAGCCTCATAACTAATCCCCAAACATAGGAAAATGATGATCATCATATCCCTCCTACACACACATGGGACTCTCAACAACATTCCACCAACAGACACCAGGTCCTAATACCATGATACATCCTAAATAATCCTTGGAAATAACAATACTTCGCATCCTGAAGACACCCTTGAAAAAAAAATCATCTCATCCCAAAGCCCCCTTGGAAAAACACAACTCGAATAAATAAACATGGTCTTTATAAACCACTACCTTTCTGAAGAATCATTGACTATCGGCACCATTAATAGAGATCATGTAAGGGAAGGTGGACATGTATCCATCCTCCCATCATAATGTTTGGGATAGACCACCTCCCCCTTGACAATGTGGGTGTTCGACACATTGTGATCATTTATAGTGGGATTAGTAAAGAAAAAAATGAAAAATTAAGGTATGTATATATATTATTAAACACTCATGGGAAACCTACGGTTTCTCAGTCAATCAAACAACCACACTACGATACAAAAAACTCTGTTGGTAACTCTAAATGATTTTATTCAAATAATAAATAATCACAGCAAGTATTGATAAATGAAATACATTCACAAATAGACCTAACTCAAACTTACCCCTAACCTTCTAATTTAAAAGATCATCATTTTTAATTAAGGATTCTATTTAATCACTCCATTCTTACTTCGTAACTAGAAACCATCACTCGTTGAATAAAACAATAAGGGAAAAACTACATCAATGAAAACAAATACATATATCCACTTAATTCAACACCAGTACTATCTACTACCATCATCATTCATCATTGTAATTATGACCTGTCATTCCCATCAATAAGAAAACCCCCAAATTATTTCCAAACAGAACAAAAACCCTTATCACAGCCATCCAAATAGCGCTACAATATAAAAAAAGACACCCATCATACCCTATAACAAAAATATGGAAGAACCCGAACCTACAACCTCGCTACTCGAAAAAAGCATATCCAGTGAAAATTAAAATATATTTCAATATATGATAAATTTTTACCAAATGAATCAAACTGGAAAAAACTATTCAATCAACCCCAGCACCACACAACCACACAAGTAACTATACCAAACAAACATACACACCACACAAAACCCCACTAGAAATGCTAGGTGTATTCAGATTTTAAAACTCACTCATTCCTTAGTTAAACTTTGATAATTCATGGGTGATCCCAGAGGGATTATAATTAGAGGAATCAATTTAGTAAACCAAATATAAGAGTGTAATCAGTTTTATATAAATACTGTAGTTCATCATAAAACTACAACAATTATCTATATTCCATCACACATTCCCAAGAAAAGGACCCCAATGACCATGAATTTTAGTATGATATTATTCATCCTCTTGAAGTCTATTCCCAACCTCAGACCAGTACCCACATTTTTCAAAAACAATACTGGATTACCCCATTGAGACACACTATGCTAGATGAATCCATTCTTCATTAGATCGGTTCTGTGAACAATAAAATCCTACATGTCTAAAGGGTCTATTTGATTATGATCCATAAAAATCATAGAAGCACTAGGCTAAAGGTTAATCATGAGCTCAACACTGCATCTAGAGGGTAAAGTCACAACCTCATCCATGAAGACATGGATGTACTCCCCAACAATTCTAGGAACCTATTCTATCTAGTCATCATCTTATTACACTGAATTCTCGACTAATATGGAATATAGAGGACCCACACACTGATTCCCCATCTAACTAATCCTCTCTAAAATGAAATCCAAACTATTGTAATCGATGTCTAAAAACATGATCAATATATGGAAGTAGTCAATAAAAAAATTAATAGTGTATAATTAGTCGATTACAAGGATAACATTGTAAGGTTGCATAAAAAAAAGTAAAAGATCCCCACATGACTGATATGAACCCATCAATAGTATACATCCCCGTCATACATCAAAAATGATAGTCTATCCTTTGGCTACTGTGCATATCACTTGGTTCATGTGAAGAATCACTGTGTCCAGTCCAAGATAATATGATAGAATGGTGAAATAGAGTTGAAATTTCAAAAATCAGACAATTTAAATTAATGAGTATTGGATAAAATGATTTTACCTCTCAAAATCATTGGTCATGTTGGAACTGATGCCTATGAGGTGTGTAATTTTCCTAGCCCAGATCCATATTCCCCCCTGAAAACAATCTGATATACCATTCCTAGTTCGAGGTCCCTATGGAATTATTTATGGTCAAACTATACCATCTCTATATCCTATCGGTGGATAATGAGGCTATTGTCCCTGCTATTGTAACTTCCGTGCCAAAAACTATTACTGGGGAAGGTGATGGAACAAACTACTTCCACCATACTACGCTCAAATAGACATTGGGAACCAACTCTAAAGATCCCAATGGACTCCACATATATAACATACTATCTCTAGACTGATATGATAAGCACGGGGACTATAAAGATGTAAAGAAACAACGGTGTTCTCCTCCATAGCTTTTAGAATGACGACCGCCATAACACCATAGGTGTGATGGTGATAACCTTTACAATCGAAGAACAATGTTGAATACCCTATCATAGTAGACCTCCAAACATTTTCATCCACACAACTACCACTTCATTCTTGTGGACCTCCAGGTATGTTAGCATGGTAAAGGTAGAAATCATGTATTGTATAGAATGATGAAGCACCTCTTCATGGTGCCCCCTAAAAGACTCCTCATCTAGAACAAATACAAAAAAATGAGATCCATTAAAAAATTCCCAAACTGATTTAATGACATACTCCCCACATATGCTCATCTCCACACATATGGATCACCGATAAAGGAACCAAAAACAATATTAGAGCACGGATCTAGGTGAAGTTGATCAAAAACACCTCAATATGACTCTCTATCTCCATGAACTAAATGTAGAAATCTTACTTCCTTAGATTCTATCACTAGAAAGAACATTACATTGTATACCCCTGATCATCCTCCACCACTAGGACAATCCTTCATAGGTTAATCAGGTCATCCAATATAGCCCCAGACAATCATACTAAAAATTGATTGGGAACTAGAGATTTAGTTGATATGTAATAATGGAATTCATAAGCATGAGTAGAATGGATTTTTTTTAAATTCATTTAACTCGTTTTGTAATCCAATTATAATTCCACAAAACACCCAAACTAAAATAGGAACATAAGTCATTATGATGCATGTAGCATTCCTTCGGTCTCTACCCTGCAAATGATGTATCCCCACAAGGTGGTTTGGTAGGATCAAAGTCCTTGCATTGGGTCCTAGGGGCCCTATAATCTCAGGTCATAACTGCTCTTCCGTGAACTATGTCATGACCCAAGATAACCATCCATTTTCTTTTGACCATCCCATTCAACCATCGCTATGAATAACAAAAATCATCATCCAATATCTCATCAATCATATTGAATAACATTTTATCATGAAAAACTTCCATGAAAGATGCTCCTGATGATCCAAAAATGAATGAATAGAGATAATGTCCCTTGAATCCCACCTCTAGTATGCCATGTTGTGGTTAATAATACAAAGGGAATATAGTCTCATGAAATGGTAGGTAGAATGTTTTTTATAATAAATATTAAAAATGATATAATATGGTCTTTTCCAAAACAAATCTATGGAATATATAATTGATAAACCAAAATCCAATCGACATTCATGTTTTATATTAAAACTGAAAAAATAGAAAGTTTCACCAATGTTAATACAAAATGAAATGCTATGAAACAATACAACTACTCTCTCTAACCTCTAAGCTAGTACTTCCCAGAACGGGCAATAAATTCTCCATGGATTCCAGATAATATGTTTTATATAATTATGGTGAGCATAAAAGTAAACTCAATAGGGAAAATCTATGTATTTTATGAACAATGGGACAAGCATACTAATACCCTCAGGAGAAAACTATTGAAACCAAAAGCCCCTGAAAAGGTATAATGACCACCCTATCCTTGTCAAATGACTGAAAAAAACACATTTCACATAACGTAATATAGATAACATTGATAATAGTTTACTCCGCACCATGTTCCAAATGATTATACACGCACACAACTAAAAATAAAAGGACTTTGTGCTCCATCCACTTCGTAATGTACCAGATCACAACCCACCTACCCACTTCTGTACATCATAGCTAGTCGCCTATCATGGGATAAAAATTCTCAAATAATCCCACCTGCACACAACTACACCTCATAACCACATTCAACCCACACAAACCAAGAATGTATACCATTCACATACCAATTACACCTACTAAGGCTGAGAACATCTCTTCCCAAAGACACTAGGAAAACAACATCTCACATCATCAAGAAGAAACCATGGAAATTAAAACTGACCTACACACCCATGGGACTCTCAAAACACTTTCTAACCGAAGAATCATTGGATATAAATATCTTCGAGAGGAAGCATAGAAGAGGATGTAGCAATCATCTTTACATTAACAGATATGTTTAGGAATGACATGACCCCCCTTGACAATAGGGTTGTTTGGCACACATTCCCCAACTAGGGTGGGGTGAACATTGAAAAATAAAAAAAATATAATTGTATGTATATATATATATAGTATCAAACCCTTAATACCAACAAGGGGGTTCCAAATCAATCAACCATCCACCTTATTGTTTAGTTGCATTGGGCAGTATAACATGATCTGGAGTGGGTGAATATTGAAAATTAAATAATTATTTCAAATTGTAGAGACCCAAAGCTTGACTTACATGGACATTACATTACATTTGCGGAATACTTAGTACATAACAAAAACACACACACAAGGATCGTAATAGTTTAGTGTCTTTGGAAACTCGGACCGTAATCTTCTAATCTTGGTGAAAGATCTTCAATATCTCCCATAAAGATCTTCCCTTTTTTTACCTAAAACTTTTCTTTATATCCTAGGGAAAAGAAAACATAAAAGTGTGAGCTCAAATGCTCAGTAAGGGTGTAAAAAAGAAAAATCAATCACATCATATTCATAAGAACATAAATTTTGTAAATCTTAACCGGCAAAAGAGAGCATAATTTCATAACATGGGATAAATCATAGTAGTGAAATGAAATCCCAATAATCATAACATAAAACATGAAACTTTGTGGCATACACACATAATCATAGAGAATCATTTCTTGTTAGTCAAGACTCATTTCCAAGACTATCTTAGTGGACAAAGTCCCTTTCGAAATCGAGTAACCCTCGTTTCAGTCCTGTTTCACTGAACCGGTATAACCTACCATTTCAGCCATGTCTATCTCATGAGGTATAAAATCTTTACCCAATGCATTGGAGGGAGATATAGGTCCCACCCATCTTATAATGAATTCTTTCTTATGTGCGCCACATAATCATAAATCATACATCATCGCATAACATATGTAACAAAAATGGGATTCTTGAAACATCATGACATCATAAAACAAATCATATAAGGTAAATTACTTCATAAAAATAATTCCCTCAAAACATAATCAAATAAATTTAATAATAGGGATAAAAACAGAACCCTATATTATCTTAGATGGAAAATAATTTTGATAAAACACTTGAACTCCATTCTTGAGGAAAAATATCCTTTCTTCTTCAAAAACATTTTTCCTTTCTTAACATGTTGAAAAAAAAGAAGTTGATTAAAAATAAACTTGAAAACTTGTAAAGGAAGCTTCTTGGAAATAATTTTTTAAAAATCCATTCATGCCGTATGAGTTAAAAAAACATTCTTCATACTTTTATCGGAAAAGTCAAAAAGTACCTCGTACGACAAATGATTCCTTTCATACATATTACTAAAAACTCACCGAAGGGAAAAAATGGATTTAAAAAATTTTAGGTGGATGGAAATAATATTACATATTGATGAAACATCGGTGTGGATGATAAAATACACCCCAGTAAATACTTACGAATAAACAATCTCGGATAAAATTGAGATTGTGATATTTCCCTTACCTTAGGTCTGATTTGCTTCGTAAGTGTCCAAACCTCCTGTATAATGATTTAAATAATGTCATTGACTTATTACAGAATCATATTCATTGTTATGATATCATATATGGTTCACTTATGACATTATATTACCCGTTCTTTTGTAAATTCATGTTAAAGTAGCGTTTTGGGTAAAATCGACTCATTTGTCGTTCGTGTTTTCACCTTGTAATTATTCATATGATTACTTAGATCATGATTATATAATTACAGAATATAAAAAATGACTTATATATATATATTCAGAATATACATATATAATAAATCAGTAAATGGAAAGAAATACACCGTTCATGGAGACGGTAGTCCGTACGTACGCATGAACGCTGTTTTCATTTCCTTATTGAATTGAATGGAATTAAGTAGATGACATTCATATAAATATAAATAATTCCAGTATCATTATCAGGTAATATATTTCATCAGTAATTATTATATATACTTTATAATCATTCATGAATGGTTAATCATTGAGAATGAATCTCATCGCGTCGTGGAGACGGTAGTCGGTACGTACGCACGAGCGATGATATCGTTCCCATGGTCATGGAATTGTGTTTAAGTGTATGTATAATATTTCAGTATCAGTATCACTTTATAATTATCATATATAGTTACTCATTAAACCATTATACCCATCCAATTAAGGTGGTAGCGGAAAATAGATTACACCACGGCGTGGAGACGGTATTCCGTACGTACGCACGCGCGGTGATTTCCTTTTTCCGTAGGATGGATAGAAGGTTAATTAGAGTTGTTTAATATTTATAATAACATATCAGTATGTATGTAATACTGATGTTATTACTTTATCATGAAACAACTAAAGAAGAAGAAGTTGAAGAATAAAGAAATTGAAAAGATCGGTAATGGATATTACCTCTTCTTTGAAACGCCTCTTTGAAACCTCCACTTAGGGAACTATGATTGGTCTTTGAAGAAGACCAGGACCTCTAGGATTATTCTAAGGAAGTGGAGAAAGGATTTTGGCAGGGGTTGTTCGAGCTTGAGTGCTCAAATTGGTGTGAGGAGGAGGGGGAGGAGGTTCCCTTTTATAAGGGAGGAGAGGGGCACCTTAGGAATTCTTAAAAATATTAATTTATAATAAATTTAACCCCACTTAAAAACCTCAAAAAATGACTCATATTCGAAGATTAGATGCGATAGGGTTGTCATCTCATCAACCAATCAAATTTAGACATGTTTGGATCTTATTTTAAACCTTATCTTTTTGATTTATCCTTATTTAATCCATTTAAGTTTATTTGTGGTAATAAAATTATAAATTATAAATTATAACAAATAATTACTTATTTGTTGTGAATTTTCCATAATTGTGTACTTTATAACATTATATACCATATAAATATAAATTTATAATTTTTAAATATTTTTGTGATTTTTAAACAATTTTATAATATGTTATTTTTGTAAAATAACAATAGTGTCAATTTTGACACTATTCATTTATTTGAATTTAAATAAAATAAATACAGATGATATGTTCGAACTAAAAGTTTTAATAGATTAATAAAATTTCATATGTATCTTATAAATTATTGGAGAACATTAAATAGTTCATTAATATTTATTTTATTATTTTTGAAACCATTTATTTGGTTTATCTCTTAATAAAATAAATACTACAACATTTTTGTATAATTATTTAATATACTTATTTTTGCATAAAAATTAAAAATAAAATCCTATGATGAAACTAAATCTATTAAATTTCACAATAATACTTTTACACGAATTTAGCTTCTTAAAATGACACTATTTAAATTGTTATAATTATTAAATTATGAAGGTGACAACTTTGGCATCATTTAAAATAAAATAATATATGTGTCATAATCACTTTTATAAGGCTCCAAATGGTCAAATATTCGACCATTGGATGACTATGGTTTATTTTTACATGGAACATAAGGTTTGGTTAGGTATTTCTGCATTGTATGGTCACTATTGGTTTAATAAAAACAATATTCTTGATTTTTCACTAGATAAACAATTTCTGCATCACTATTGTGTCATAATTAATGATAATTATTTAATCCCTAAAAATTATAAATAAATTTATATGATGTATATAATTTCATTAGATTTATGGAGACTATTCATGTTCTATGTTTCATGAAGTTTATCACTAAATTAAAATTAATATACTTATAATATTTAAGAGAGTGACGTGTTGTCACTTTCTTTGGTTTTAATAATAATTAAGTTATTTTCATGGAAAAATGTCCATTAAATGATTCTAATCAGACCCTTAGGTGATATGGGTCGACTTTCAGTCATACAATAGGATTTTGACATTTTTTAGGGTAATTTTAAAATATTATATTTACCCTTAATTACCCGATTTACCTTTAATTATGGTAAATAAAATTTACCGTAGTTACTATTCATAATTCCCAAAAATAAAAAGTAGCTTATTAAAATAATTTAGACCCACTGATTCCAAATATGGAATCCATTTTTCCAAATTCAATACACAAAAGATGCAGAAATTAAATTAAAATTAATCCCGTTGTCGAAAGAAAACTGGTTTTTCTTTAAAACATTGCAAAAGATTGAATTGATTTAACCTAGGAATTCAAGGTAAAATCAATGCTAATGACATACATTATATTAAATGGTAAAAATATATTCTATTTATACTTTAAAACCATTCAATATTATAATTTAACCACATAAGATATTACGATGAAAAAAAGTTGTTTTCAATTAAAATATAGCGTGTTTTTACTAGTCATTAAAATATGAAAATTATCGGAAAAATATCAAAACTTTATCCAATGTAAATTTTTATATCCTGATTCAAAAGAAAAATATTATTTTGTCAAATTGAACATATAAAAATGTCAAAAACTATATTTAAAGTGGGTGCGCCATCAAAAGGCGGTAATACTGCCTTTTTTGAAAAATACTTATTTTACCCGAAAAATTTATTTTGTTCTTATACCATGTTCTAGAAATGTGTAAGATGAATAATAATGTTATAAAATTTAAAATTTAGTTAATACTATTCATAACGGCTAGTTCATGATAATATTATAATAATATAACATTGTTTATTAAAACCCGGTATTGCGTACAACACACGCTATCGAGGAAGGTCGCGATTGCGTGTAATGCAAGCCAAGTCAGGGTTGCGTGTTGTGAAAGAATTATTCTTTGTTTCGTATAACAGAATCCAACCATATTTCATTTATACATTTAATATATATATATATATATATATACTCAATGTTGCGTAGAATAACTATTATCAAAATTATGTGTAACACGGTCCAAGAATAGTGATGCGTATACTGCAAGCTAATACGGTGTTGCGTATAGTGCAGGGTAATCTTGGTGTAGAATACAACATAAGACATTAATGAAATTAAAATAATATTTTTCATAAAATCTCGGGGTGTTACATTCTACCCCCCTTAAAATGAATTTCTCCCTCGAAATTCGTTGGGGTTATAAATGGTTTACTATTTGAAAGTTTCTTTGATAGAAACCCACATCGTAAAAAGGAATACCAAAACTTATCTTTAAAAAAAAGTATGAAATGTAACGGTTACCCAAATAAACTAATCACTGGGTTTCCACATAGGTGAAAATATGGATATGGTAGAGAAATCTAGCCATCATGTTCTGATGGAGAGTGGTAGAGAACATGGCTATGGAAAAGCTAGCAATCACAAAGCCATAAATTTGTGATGATCTAAGGTACCATCTGATTCATCAGATATAAGAGCACTAAGACAACATTTTTGGGTTTCAAGATCATTTCCCTAAAGTTGATGAAATTGGAATTAGAAGGAATACTTTCGTGATTTTGGTATAGTCTCGCCGTTTGTCGTTCTTTGGACAATTTCCACTTCATATCATAAAGAAATGAAGTTGAATTTGTCATTCGTGATGTGTTAGGAGATCATGTGATAGAATGATGGGTCATTCCATCTGTGTCAAAAAAAAGGTTAGAAAATTTATCAAAAAATACATAAGTCCATCTATAGTGAGATTAATCATATATGGTTCCTAAAATGAACTTATACTTCACATATCATAATGATTAATATAATAAAACTAGTTTCTAATAAAAAGGGACTTCCTGTAGGTCAGTGGTAGGCGATAAAGGCCAGTCGCACTTCGGTTGTGGGTTCGATTTCCACAGCCTTGTCCGAAGCGATGGGCTGTCGCCCGTCCTGTAGGTTGTCCATTTTCTAAAAATATATTACTATAACATCCCATCAAAAACTTCTATCCTTAAACAATACTAACTTATATCCAACATAATCCATTCCAATCTTCAAGCTTATCCATAATACTGCAGTCCACTCTCATAACATAGTGAAAATGATTACCAGATATTTAACACCATCGTCGATCCCCATATATCATAAGATATGTTTTGTTGGTCACATTAAAAGTCCTTAATCATGTATTCTCTTGAATACGTTAGTGAAAACATGAATGCAGTTAAAAGTTAAAACTTTCCACATACCAAAATCCTCAAAATTCTATATACTCAAACCATGATATCACTTAGTCCTTATATCAATCATGAGCTCATGAATACTGTTAAACATTTCATTTTCTCATTTTCCCTTCGTTATGCGCATATCATCTTATTTCCAAAAATATCTCAATCACTTTGAATACCACATTAGACCAATACATAAATATTTCAATACACCATAAAAGTACCTCAACAAAATTATTCTTGAATACCAATACATAAACACTTCAGTCCATCCACTTCAATGATTTTCCTGGAAGAAGTACTTCCTTGATTTAGAAGTATCTTTTTAGGTCAGGGCTTTGAGTTGGGTAATGCCCATGTTCTCCACAAATAAGACATTGAACTCCATAACAGTCTGTCACTCTATGACCCTTTTCTCCACACAAATAACATCGGTCCCTCCATTTGAAGTATTCCTCAAGGTTCTTCTTCCCTTCTTTAGAAATCTCAATCTTCCTTTCTTTATGCTCCTCAACATGCGAACATGCATAATAGTTTATCATCCTCTTCTTTGATTTATTAGGCATACCACTAAATTTCACCTTGTTAATCATATATCGCGATGACTGATTTGGAATAATCACAAGATCTTTCTCTCTAGGAATTACACAATTGTTTTTCTTATAGTCACCAATTTGTCCATTGGATTCAATGTTAACTGAATTCCTTCTGGTTCCCTCCATTAACTAAAACACAAAAAGAATATTGTGAGAAGAAAAAATCAGGCTAGAGAAAACAACATAATAAAGGGATAGTACCTTCAATATCTAACAGCTTAGGTTTAATTCTATGATCATTAGCGTAATTCTAGTACTATAACCTATACGTATACTTAACCTTAGGGACATCCCTAGACATACCTTAGAAATATCTCTAGGGATCTCACTAACATTTTCGCATCCTAGTTTCCAAAGGTTGACTAAACCATTCCTCTCATACCAAATGTAGAGACCCGAAGCTTGACTTACATGGACATTACATTACATTTTCGGAATACTTAGTACATAACAAAAACACACACACAAGGATCGTAATAGTTTAGTGTCTTTGGAAATTCGGAACGTAATATTCTAATCGTGGTGAATGATCTTCAATATCTCCCATAAATATCTTCCCTTTTTTACCTAAAACATTTCTTTATATCCTAGGGAAAAGAAAACATAAAAGGGTGAGCTCAAATGCTCAGTAAGGGTATACAAAAGAAAAATCAATCACATCATATTCATAAGAACATAACTTTTGTAAATCTTAACCTGCAAAAGAGAGCATAATTTCATAACATGGGATAAATCATAGTATTGAAATGAAATCCCAATAATCATAACATAAAACATGAATCTTTGTGGCATACACACATAATCATAGAGAATCATTTCTTGTTAGTCAAGACTCATTGCCAAGACTATCTTAGTGGACAATGTCCCTTTCTAAATCGAGTAACCCTCGTTTCAGTCCTGTTTCATTGAACCGGTATAACCTACCATTTCAGACATGTCTATCTCATGAGATATAAAATCTTTACCCAATGAATTGGAGGGAGATATAGTTCCCACCCATATTATAATAAATTCTTTCTTATGTGTGCCACATAATCATAAATCATACATCATCGCATAACACATGTAACAAAAATGGGATTCTTGAAACATCATGACATCATAAAACAAATCATATAAGGTAAATTAATTCATAAAAATAATTCCCTCAAAACATAATCAAATCAATGCAATAATAGGGATAAAAACATAACCCTATATTATCTTAGATGGAAAATAATTTTGATAAAACACTTGAACTCCATTCTTGAGGAAAATATCCTTTCTTCTTCAAAAACATTTTTCCTTTCTTAACATGTCGTACAAAAAGAAGTTGATTAAAAATAAACTTGAAAACTTGTAAAGGAAGCTTTCTTGGAAATAATGTTTTAAAAATCCATTCATGCCGTATAAGTTAAAAAAACATTCTTCATACTTTTATCGGAAAAGTCAAAAAGTACCTCGTACGACAAAAGATTCCTTTCATACATATTACTAAAAACTCACCGAAGGGAAAAAATGGATTTAAACAATTGTAGGTGGATGGAAATAATATTACATATTGATGAAACATGGATGTGGATGATAAAATACACCCCAGTAAATACTTACGAATAAACAATCTCGGATAAAAATGAGATTGTGATATTTCCCTTACCTTAAGTCTGATTTGTTTCATAAGTGTCCGAACCTCCTGTATAATGATTTAAATAATGTAATTTACTTATTACAGAATCATATTAATTGTTATGATATCATATATGGTTCACTTATGACATTATATTACCCGTTCTTTTGTAAATTCATGTTAAAGTAGCATTTTGGGTAAAATCGTCTCATTTGTCGTTCGTGTTTTCACCTTGTAATTATTCATATGATTACTTAGATCATGATTACTTAATTACAGAATATAAAACATGACTTATATATATATTCAGAATATACATATATAATAAATCAGTAAATGGAAGGAAATACACCGTTCATGGAGATGGTAGTCCGTACGTACGCATGAACGCTGTTTTCGTTTCCTTATTGAATTGAATGGAATTAAGTAGATGACATTCATATAAATATAAATAATTCCAGTATAATTATCAGGTAATATATTTCATAAGTACTTATTATATATACTTTATAATCATTCATGAATGGTTAATCATTGAGAATGAATCTCATCGCGTCGTGGAGACGGTAGTCCGTACGTACGCACGAGCGATGATATCGTTCCCATGGTCATGGAATTGTGTTGAAGTGTATGTATAATATTTCAGTATCAATATCACTTTATAATAATCATATATAGTTACTCATTAAACCATTATACCCATCCAATTAAGGTGGTGGCGGAAAATATATTACACCACGGCGTGGAGACGGTATTCTGTACGTACGCACGCGCGATGATTTCCTTTTTCTATAGGATGGATATAAGGTTAATTAGAGTTGTTTCATATTTATAATAACATATCAGTATGTAAGTAATACTTATGTTATTACTTTATCATGAAACAACTAAAGAAGAAGATGTTGAAGAAGAAAGAAATTGAAAAGATCGGTAATGGATATTACCTCTTCTTTTAAACGCCTCTTTGAAACCTCCACTTAGGGAACTACGATTGGTCTTTGAAGAAGACCAGGACCTCTAGGATTATTCTAGGGAAGTGGAGAATGGATTTTGGAAGGGTTTGGCCGAGAATGAGTGCTCAAATTGGTGTGAGGAGGAGGGGGAGGAGGTTCCCTTTTATAAGGGAGGAGAGGGGCACCTTAGGAATTCATAAAAATATTAATTTATAATAAATATAACCCCACTTAAAAACCTCCAAAAATGACTCATATTCCAAGATTAGATGATATAGGGTTGTAATCGAATCAAACAATCAAATTTAGACATGTTTGGATCTTATTTTAAACCTTATCATTTTGATTTATCCTTATTTAATCCATTTAAGTTTATTTGTGGTAATAAAATTCTAAATTTTAAATTATAACAAATAATTACTTATTTGTTGTGAATTTTCCATAATTGTTTACTTTATAACATTATAGACCATATAAATATAAATTTATAATTTTTAAATATTTTTGTGATTTTTAAACAATTTTATTATATGTTATTTTTGTAAAATAACAATAGTGTCAATTTTGACACTATTAATTTATTTGAATTTAAATAACATAAATACAGAATATATGTTCGATCTAAAAGTTTTAATAGATTCATAAAATCTCATATGTATCTTAGAAATTATTGGAGCACATTAAATAGTTCATATAATATTTATTTTATTATTTTTGAAACCATTTATTTGGTTTATCTCTTAATAAAATAAATACTACAACATTATTGTATAATTATTTAATATACTTATTTGTTGCATAAAAATTAAGAATAAATTCCTATGATGAAAATAAATCTATTAACTTTCACAATAATACTTTTACTCGAATTTATCATCTTAAAATCACAATATTTAAATTGTTATATTTATTAAATTATGAAAGTGACAACTTTGGCATCATTTAAAATAAAATAATATAAGTGTCATAATCTCTTTTATAAGGCTCCTAATGGTCCAATATTCTACCATTGGATGCTTATGGTTTATGTGTACATGGAAAATAATGTTTGGTTAGGTATTTGTGCATTTTATGGTCACTATTGGTTTAATAAAAACAATATTCTTGATTTTTCACTAGATAAACAATTTCTGCATCACTATTGTGTCATAATTAATGATAATTATTTAATCCCTAAAAATTATAAATAAATTTATATGATGTAGATACATTCATTATCTTTCTGGAGACTATTCATGTTCGATGATTCATGAAGTTTATCATTAAATTAAAATTAATATACTTATAAGATTTAAGAGAGTGACATGTTGTCACTTTCTTTGGTTTTAATAATAATTAAGTTATTTTCATGGCAAAATGTTCATTAAATGATTCAAATCCGACCCTTAGGTGATATGGGTCGCCTTTAAGTCATCCAATAGTATTTTGACATTTTTAGGCTAATTTTAAAATATTATATTTACCCTTAATTACCCGATTTACCTTTAACTATGGTAAATAAATTTTACCGTAGTTACTATTCATAATTCCCAAAAATAAAAAGTAGATTATTAACATAATTTGGACCCACTGATTCCAAATATGGAATCCATTTTTCAAAATTCAATACACAAAAGATGAAGAAATTAAATTAAAATTAATCCCGTTGTCGAAAGAAAATGGGTTTTTCTTTAAAACATTGCAAAAGATTGAATTGATTTAACCTACGAATTCAAGGTAAAATCAATGATAATGACATACATTATATTAAATGGTAAAAATATATTCTATTTATACTTTAAAACCATTCAATATTATAATTTAACCACATAAGATATTACGATGAAAAAAAGTTGTTTTTTATTAAAATATAGCGTGTTTTTACTATTCATTAAAATATGAAAATTATCGGAAAAATATCAAAATTTTATCTAATGTAAATTTTTATATCTTGATTCAAAAGAAAAATATTATTTTGTCAAATTGAACATATAAACATGTCAAAAACTATATTTAAAGTGGGTGCGCCATCAAAAGGCGGTAAAACTGCATTTTTTTAAAAATACTTATTTTACCTGAAAAATTTATTTTGTTCTTATACCATGTTATAGAAATGTGTAAGATGAATAATAATTTTATAAAACTAAAAATTTAGTTAATACTATTCATAACGGCTAGTTCATGACAATATTATAATAATATAACATTGTTTATTAAAACCCGGTATTGCGTACAACACACGCTATCGAGGAAGGTCGCGATTGCGTGTAATGCAAGCCAAGTCAGGGTTGCGTGTTGTGAAAGAATTATTCGTTGTTTCGTATAACATAATACAACCATATTTCATTTATACATTTAATATATATATATATACTCAATGTTGCGTAGAATAACTATTATCAAAATTATGTGTAACACGGTCCAAGAAAAGTGTTGCGTATACTGCAAGCTAATACGGTGTTGCGTATAGCGCAGGGTAATCTTGGCGTAAAATAAAACATAAGACATTAATGAAATTATAATAATATTTTTCATAAAATCTCGGGGTGTTACATTCTACCCCTCTTAAAATGAATTTCGCCCTCGAAATTCGTCGGGGTTATAAATGGTTTACTATTTCAAAGTTTCTTTGATAGAAACCCACATCGTAAAAAGGAATACCAAAACATATCTTTAAAAACAAAAGTATGAAACGTAACGGTTACCCAAATAAACTAATCACTGGGTTTCCACATAGGTGAAAATATGGATATGGAAGAGAAATCTAACCATCTTATTCTGATGGAGAGTGGTAGAGAACATGGCTATGGAAAAGCTAGCAATCACAAAGCCATAAATTTGTGATGATTTAAGGTACCATCTGATTCATCAGATATAAGTGCACTAAGACAACATTTTTGGTTTTCAAGATCATTTCCCTAAAGTTGACGAAATTGGAATTAGAATAAATACTTTCGTGATTTTGGTATAGTCTCACCGTTTGTCGTTCTTTGGACAATTTCCACTTCATCTCTTAATGAAATGAAGTTGAATTTGTCATTCTTGATGTGTTAGCAGATCATGTGATAGAATGATGGGTCATTCCATCTGTCTCAAACAAAATGTTAGAAAATTTATCAAAAAATACATAAGTCCATCTATAGTGAGATTAATCATATATGGTTCCGAATATGAACTTGTACTTCACATATCATACTGATTAATATAATAAAACTTGTTTCTACTAAACATGGACTTCCTGTAGGTCAATGGAAGGTGATAAAGGCCAGTTGCACTTCGGTTGTGGGTTCGATTTCCACAGCCTTGTCCGAAGCGATGGGCTATCGCCCGTCCTGCAGGTTGTCCTTTTTCTAAAACTATATTACTATAACATCCCATCAAAAACTTCTATCCTTAAACAATAATAACTTATATCCAACATAATCCATTCCAATCTTCAGGCTTATCCATAATACTGCAGTCCACTCTCATAACATAGTGAAAATGATTACTAGAGATTTAACACCACCATTGATCCCCATATATCATAAGATATGTTTTGTTGGTCACATTCAATGTCCTTAATCATGTATTCTCTTGAATACCGTAGTGAAAACTTGAATGCAGTTAAAAGTTAACACTTTCCACGTACCAAAATCCTCAAAATTCTATATACTCAAACCATGATATCACTTAGTCCTTATATCAATCATGAGCTCATGAATACTGTTAAACATTTCATTTTCTCATTTTCCCTTCGTTATGCGAATATCATCTTATTTCCAAAAATATCTCAATAACTTTGAATACCACATTAGACCAATACATAAATATTTCAATACACCATAAAAGTACCTCAACAAAATTATTCTTGAATACCAATACAGAAACACTTCAGTCCATCCACTTCAATGATTGTCCTGGAAGAAGTCCTTCCTTGATTTAGAAGTAACTTTTTAGGTCAGGTCATTGAGTTGGGTAATGCCCATGTTCTCCACAAATAAGACATTGAACTCCATAACAGTCTGTCACTCTATGACCCTTTTCTCCACACAGATAACATCGGTCCCTCCATTTGAGGTATTCCTCAAGGTTCTTCTTCCCTTATTTAGAAATCTCAATCTTCCTTTCTTTATGCTCCTCAACATGCGAAAATTCATAATAGTTTATCTTCCTCTACTTTGATGAATTCGGCATACCACTAAATTTCACCTTGTTAATCATATATCGCGATGACTGATTTGGAATAATCACAAGAGCTTTCTCTCTATGAATTACACAATTGTTTTTCTCATAGTCACCAATTTGTCCACTGGATTCAATGTTTACCGAATTCCTTCTGGTTCCCTCCATTAACTAAAACAAAAAAAGAATCTTGAGAGAGGCAAAAATCATGCTAGAGAAAACAACATAATAAAGGGGGAGTACCTTCAATATCTAACATCATAGGTTTAATTCTATGATCGTTAGTGTAATTCTAGTACTATAACCTATACGTATACTTAACCTTAGGGACATCCCTAGACATACCTTAGAAATATCTCTAGGGATCTCACTAACGTTTTCACATCCTAGTTTCCAAAGGATGACTAAACCTTTCCTCTGATACCAAATGTAGAGACCCGAAGCTTGACTTACATGGACATTACATTACATTTGCGGAATACTTAGTACATAACAAAAACACACACACAAGGATCGTAAGAGTTTATTGTCTTTGGAAACTCGGAACGTAATCTTCTAATCGTGGTGAAAGATCTTCAATATCTCCCATAAAGATCTTCCCTTTTTTTTACCTAAAACCATTCTTTATATCCAGGGGAAAAGAAAACATAAAAGGGTGATCTCAAATGCTCAGTAAGGGTATACAAAAGAAAAATCAATCACATCATATTCATAAGAACATAACTTTTGTAAATCTTAACCTGCAAAAGAGAGCATAATTTTATAACATTGGATAAATCATAGTAGTGAAATGAAATCCCAATAATCATAACATAAAACATGAAACATTGTGGAATACACACATAATCATAGAGAATCATTTCTTATTAGTCAAGACTCATTGCCAAGACTATCTTAGTGGAAAAAGTCCCTTTCTGAATCGAGTAACCCTCGTTTCAGTCCTGTTTCACTGAACCGGTATATCCTACCATTTCAGCCATGTCTATCTCATGAGATATAAAATCTTTACCCAATGCATTGGAGGGAGACATAGGTCCCACCCATCTTATAATGAATTCTTTCTTATGTGTGCCACAAAATCATAAATCATACATCATCTCATAACACATGTAACAAAAATGGGATTCTTGAAACATCATGACATCATAAAAAAAATAATATAAGGTAAATTACTTCATAAAAATAATTCCCTCAAAACATAATCAAATCAATGTAATAATAGGTATAAAAACAGAACCCTATATTATCTTAGATGGAAAATAATTTTGATAAAACACTTGAACTCCATTCTTGAGGAAAATATCCTTTCTTCTCCAAAAACATTTTTCCTTTCTTAACATGTCGTACAAAAAGAAGTTGATTAAAAATAAACTTGAAAACTTGTAAAGGAAGCTTCTTGGAAATAATGTTTTAAAAATCCATTCATGCCGTATAAGTTAAAAAAACATTCTTCATACTTTTATCGGAAAAGTCAAAAAGTACCTTGTACGACAAAAGATTCCTTTCATACATATTACTAAAAACTCACCGAAGGGAAAAAATGGATTTAAACAATTTTAGGTGTATGGAAATAATATTACATATTGATGAAACATGGATGTGGATGATAAAATACACCCCAGTAAATACTTACGAATAAACAATCTCGGATAAAAATGAGCTTGTGATATTTCCCTAACCTTAGGTCCGATTTGCTTCGTAAGTGTCCGAACCTCCTGTATAATGATTTAAATAATATCATTTACTTATTACAGAATCATATTCATTGTTATGATATCATATATGGTTCACTTATGACATTATATTACCCGTTCTTTTGTAAATTCATGTTAAAGTAGCGTTTTGGGTAAAATCGTCTCATTTGTCATTCGTGTTTTCACCTTGTAATTATTCCTATGATTAAATAGATCATGATTACTTAATTACAGATTAGAAAACATGACTTATATATATATTCAGAATATACATATATAATAAATCAGTAAATGGAAAGAAATACACCGTTCATGGAGACGGTAGTCCGTACGTACGCATGAACGCTGTTTTCGTTTCCTTATTGAATTGAATGGAATTAAGTAGATGACATTCATATAAATATAAATAATTCCAGTATAATTATCAGGTAATATATTTCATCAGTACTTATTATATATACTTTATAATCATTCATGAATGGTTAATCATTGAGAATGAATCTCATCGCGTCGTGGTGACGGTAGTCCGTACGTACGCACGAGCGATTATATCTTTCCCATGGTCATGGAATTGTGTTGAAGTGTATGTATAATATTTCAGTATCAATATCACTTTATAATAATCATATATAGTTACTCATTAAACCATTATACCCATCCAATTAAGGTGGTGGCGGAAAGTAGATTACACCACGTCGTGGAGATGGTATTCTGTACGTACGCACGCGCGGTGATTTCGTTTTTCCGTAGGATGGATAGAAGGTTAATTAGAGTTTTTTCATATTTTTAATAACATATCAGTGTTTAAGTAATACTGATGTTATTACTTTATCATGAAACAACTAAAGAAGAAGAAGTTGAAGAATAATGAAACTGAAAAGATCGGTAAGGGATATTACCTCTTCTTTGAAACGCCTCTTTGAAACCTCCACTTAGGGAACTAAGATTGGTCTTAGAAGAAGACCAAGACCTCTAGGATTATTCTAGAGAAGTGGAGAAGGGAATTTGGCAGGGTTTGGCCGAGCTTGAGTGCTCAAATTGGTGTGAGGAGGAGGGGGAGGAGGTACCCTTTTATAAGGGAGGAGAGGGGCACCTTAGGAATTCTTAAAAATATTAATTTATAATAAATTTAACCCACTTAAAAACCTCCAAAAATGACTCATATTCGAAGATTAGATGAGATAGGGTTGTAATCCCATCAACCAATCAAATTTAGACATGTTTGGATCTTATTTTAAACCTTACCATTTTGATTTATCCTTATTTAATCCATTTAAGTTTATTTGTGGTAATAAAATTCTAAATATAAAATTATAACAAATAATTACTTATTTGTTGTGAAATTTCAATAATTGTTTACTTTATAACATTATAGACCATATAAATATAAATTTATAATTTTTAAATATTTTTGTGATTTTTAAACAATTTTATAATATGTTATTTTTGTAAAATAACAATAGTGTCAATTTTGACACTATTCATTTATTTGAATTTAAATAAAATAAATACAGAAGATATGTTCGAACTAAAAGTTTTAATAGATTCATAAAATGTCATATGTATCTTAGAAATTATTGGAGAACATTAAATAGTTCATATAATATTTATTTTTTTTATTTTTGAAACCATTTATTTGGTTTATCTCTTAATAAAATAAATACTACAACATTTTTGTATAATTATTTAATAAACTTATTTGTTGCATAAAAATTAAAAATAAAATCTTATGATGAAAATAAATCTATTAACTTTCACAATAATACTTTTACTCGAATTTATCATCTTAAAATCACAATATTTAAATTTTTATATTTATTAAATTATGAAGGTGACAACTTTGGCATCATTTAAAATAAAATAATATAAGTGTCATAATCGCTTTTATATGGCTACAAATGGCCCAAAATTAGACCATTGTATGATAATGGTTTATGGTTACATGGCCAATAAGTTTTGGTTAGGTATTTGTGCATTTTAGGGTCACTATTGGTTTAATAAAAACAATATTCTTGATTTTTCACTAGATAAACAATTTCTGCATCACTATTGTGTCATAATTAATGATAATTATTTAATCCCTAAAAAATATAAATAAATTTATATGATGTAGATAATTTCATTATATTTATGGAGACTATTCATGTTCGAAGTTTCATGAGGTTTATCACTAAATTAAAAGTAATTTACTTATAAGATTTAAGAGAGTGACATGTTGTCACTTTCTTTGGTTTTAATAATAATTAAGTAATTTTCATGGACAAATGTCCATTAAATGATTCTAATCCGACCCTTAGGTGATATGGGTCGACTTTCAGTCATAAAATAGGATTTTGACATTTTTTAGGGTAATTTTAAAATATTATATTTACCCTTAATTACCCGATTTACCTTTAACTATGGTAAATAAAATTTACCGTAGTTACTATTCATAATTCCCAAAAATAAAAAGTAGCTTATTAACATAATTTGGACCCACTGATTCCAAATATGGAATCCATTTTTACAAATTCAATACACAAAAGATGCAGAAATTAAATTAAAATTAATGCCGTTGTCGAAAGAAAACGGGTTTTTCTTTAAAACATTGCAAAAGATTGAATTGATTTAACCTACGAATTCAAGGTAAAATCAATGCTAATGACATACATTATATTAAATGGTAAAAATATATTCTATTTATAATTTAAAACCATTCAATACTATAATTTAACCACATAAGATATTACGATGAAAAAAAGATGTTTTTAATTAAAATATAGCGTGTTTTTACTATTCATTAAAATATGAAAATTATTGGGAAAATATAAAAACATTATCTAATGTAAATTTTTATATCCTGATTCAAAATAAAAATATTATTTTGTCAAATTGAACATATAAAAATGTCAAAAACTATATTTAAAGTGGGTGCACCATCAAAAGGCGGTAAAACTGTATTTTTTGAAAAATACTTATTTTACCCGAAAAATTTATTTTGTTCTTATACCATGTTATAAAAAATGTGTAAGATGAATAATAATGTTATAAAATTAAAAATTTAGTTAATAATATTCATAAAGGCTAGTTAATGACAATATTATAATAATATAACATTGTTTATTAAAACCCGGTATTGCGTACAACACACGCTATCGAGGAAGGTCGCGATTGCGTGTAATGCAAGCCAAGTTAGGTTTGCTTGTTGTGAAAGAATTATTCGTTGTTTCGTATAATAGAATCCAACCATATTTCATTTATATATTTAATATATATATATATACTCAATGTTTCGTAGAATAACTATTATCAAAATTATGTGTAACACGGTCCAAGAATAGTGTTGCGTATACTGCAAGCTAATACGGTGTTGCGTATAGTGCAGGGTAATCTTGGTGTAGAATACAACATAAGACATTAATGAAATTAAAATAATATTTTTCATAAAATCTCGGGGTGTTACACAAATATATTGATTGATTAAATTTATCGTCAAAGATAATTATAAATTTTAATTAGTTTTTAAAAAGGTAAATTCTACATGGACTTGTTTAATATTATCTTATTAAAAAGTGATCATACAATAATCTTATACCTCTCTACTCGGTGAGATATACGCATGAACTAAAAATGATTTTTATGGGTGAATTATAATCGATTTACAAATTACATTACTAGTTGATGGAATAAAACTATACTGAATTTTGAGTGGGGAGTCACAAACCTTAAAATATGACTATATAATGTAGGATTCAGGACCCTTAGATCATGAATTCTAGATCCATGAGTCACAACCGGATAAAAAATAAAAAATAATTATTTTATGAGTAAAATCATAAACTGAAAAATAGATTGTGCATCAGATAAATGAAAAAGTGCTAGAAACTCAGAACCAGACAAATGGTGATAAACAATGAATGAAAAATTACTGGTTGTTGAGGATTATATTAGGTCATCACTTCAAGGAAATTTTAGTTGAATAAGAATTAATTTATCCCAAGATAGATCATTTAGGTAATGAGATGGAGTGTTAAAAGAAGTTCCAAATGTATAGAATCATTAATGTTCACAACACTTGTCACTTTGAAAATTAGTGTTTCAAATATGATATCCCATGTCTATTCTGTATTTATATTTTCTATCTGACCTAAAATAGGTGATGATATATATATTTATAAAATAAATATTTATCAGCTTCAATAGCTACATTTATTTCAGATATTCTATATAAATTATGTTGATAGCATTCCAAAATGTCTCTATAGAAAATGTATCATTGTTACCTATTTATTCATGTGAATCGTATAAATATTAAAAGATTTAAAAATAATATAAATAAGTCATCCAATAAAATATTTAGAATAATTATTGCATTTAATGATTAAAAGACAAAACTAAATTCATTTAATCATAGATAATATATTTCCTGACGAATATTAGGAGAATAAAAATGTAAATTAATTTATTAAAAAATTATTAAACATGAAACAATTAAATTTATTTGAAAGGGATGTTGAAATAATTTAATTATTTTCATCATTAAATATTCCACAAAAAATTTAAAAACACTTCGATCATAATCCTTTGATTAAATATGAATTTATATAGTATAAATTCAGTTAAATATAATCCATATATATCGGTGAAATCATTTTTTTTAAACACACAGACCATACAGTGAAATCAGAAATGAATAGTAAGGTATCACATGGATGATGAATAGTAACATTGCATAAAAGTGATGAGTGGTAACATAATTCCAAATACATTTATTTTAAGTATTTTTAAAACCCACTTTATGGCTAAGTAGTAAACTCACAGACAGTCCGATGCAAACCATACCAACTACGCAAATTACAAACATCAAAATGTTTCAGGAGTCCACAAAAGCAATAGAGCCAAATTTTGAAATTCAAACTGGTACTACATCGAACCCAACACAAAAACGTGACATTCACGAAACCTCTAGCGGCGAGTCTCCTCGAGCCACGCCCCCTGATGGACCAGCATCCCATCATCGTTACCACATCACCGACCAGAACCAACCGACCATCCACCGCAGTGCCGTCGTCATCGACCATGAGCCAACCAAAACAAAACGCCACCATCATCTATTCCAGGAGAAAAGAACACCCAAAAAAAGATACATATCATCCCACCGAACAAAAAACTAAACAGAAAATTCGCATCACAGAAATGAACCCAGAAAACCTTCACCAGTGGCCATGAGGAAGAAGCCCAAACAAAACTGACATGAAAACCAACTGCCAAATGAATGATCTTCGCAAACTCCAGATGGTGAAAATTAATGTTTCATAGGGATAAAAATAGTAACTTAATATTTGGATGATGAATAGTTACGTATAGATTGGATGATTAATAGTAAAGATGCGTAGGGATTATAAAATGTAACATATCATAGGGATGAACCATTATATATATAAATGAACACTAACCTAGGTCTTATGAACCATACTTTTCAGAATGAATAGTATATATCGTATGGATGATTAACCACACATTATACTATTGTGATAGAAGGGTTGATGAACCATTTATTGAACTATTTTGATGGTACGGTTGCCCATATTTTGTGAAAAATTAGAAAAAATAAATTAACAAACATCATTGAATTTTTAAAGTATCAAAACATGAGATTTATACATTATTCAAGAAATAATATTCAAATACTAGCATATTATGTTTATAATTATTCGATAATCAAATAAATATGACATCTACTACTCAAAATATATTCAAAATAAAAAATAAAAAAATAATCTGAAAAAATGTATTTCTGAAAAATATAATAAGAACATCGAAATAATAAATCCCTAATCAAATATTAATTTTAGAATATGATGTAAACTAATGAAATCAAAACTAACATATTTTATATTTATAAAATTATGTTTCATTAAAATCTATTACATGTAAATGCTTCATTAAAATAAATAAAAAAACATTTTAAAACATAAAACTATATTGTTTATATAACCTAGAAGAATAAATAAATTGAATTTTTTAAGTAATACAAAAATAAATTTTCATACATCCACATAAATTAATGAAATGTATAGAAATATATTTTATATTGAAAGTAATATGAATAAAAGAGATATATAAACATCATTTTAAGAAATAATCTAAATATAGAAATTTTATTCAATGAAAAATTACATGCATTATTACAATTAATCGAACAGTTGGGAATGGACATGATCAAACAATCTCCCATATTTTGTAAGATCACAAAACCAAAACTGTGGTACAATTAAAAATAATTTTAAAATAATTTGAAACCAAATTATTTCTTCCAAATCAAATATATAATTAAATATCAATATTTCAATACCCCTTTGAAGATAAATATAATTTTTAAACAAAAAACATGTAAAAAATGAAGTAATAAAAATTTAAAATTCTAAAATAAAAATTTCAAAATTATTTTTTTGAAAATAATAATATTTAAATATATATTTAAAAATATGAGCTAGTTGAATTTCAGTTGAAATATATTATAAAATGATATATCCAATGTAAGAATTATATCTAATAAAGTAAAATCTATGATCTATATGATTTATTCTATAATGTCGTAAGGGGTTTTTAGAAATATATATTGAAGATGTATTATAAAAAAATATAAAACTTAACAAGATAAACACCAAAAAAACTGTTATCGTAATCCATAAACATCAAGCATAACTTCTATAATTAGAGATATTCTCAGCTTCTATAGTAGATAATTAAACTAAATGTTCTTTCATAGAAAAACCAAGAAATTATAATTTATCCAAAAAAATTAAACCTAATTGATGAAATTTTTCTATCAACTCTATATCCTCAAAAATTTGAATCAAAATAATATGTTAAATAAAAAAATTATATATTGGATAAAATAATCACTAATCAATAGGTAATTTATCATATTTATATTTATATTTCACTACATTAACTTGAATTTATTTGGGCACTATTTGGATTATAGAAGATAAAAGAGCTCTAAAAAGATGTTTGGTAAAGATGATGTTAAATATTGAAAGAATCTGATCAAGCCTCTATAAACAATAAAATAAATAAGTTTTCTAGGATCATAAATATCTAATTTATATTTTGTACCTATAATAGTTCTCATTTAGTTAAGAAAGTCAAGTTAATTATTTTCTAAAACTCTTTATCATACATAAATTGATTATAGAGAATTATATATTTTCATCGGAAAATATTAAGTTCGTGAAATAATTATAATTCTCCCATTAAATTAATGTCAAATTCAGAAAGCATCATTGAAAAAATTAATTATAGATTATTTAATTAGTAAATCCCAAAACCATTTAATAAACCTTACTTTTAATAACTAATGTATCATCAATAAAACATTATAAAAAAAGATTTTGATCAATATTTTCATTTATAGAATTTAATTTATTTAAAAAAATATGAACTCATTTTATTCAAAATGTGATGTTCTTATTTAAGACATTAAATATCATTAGATATTTTAAGAACATTATTAGAAAAGTTTAATCATTCAAAAACAGGGTTTCGATATTCATAAACATATACAATTATAATACCATTTATAAATACAAATTTTACATCAATTTGATATAATTTAAAACCATGAAAAAAATAAAAAACCAATAAAAGAGTAATTTCCTATATCATGGAAATATGAGAAAATAAATAATTAATTTCTATACATTTTTCATGAGAGTATTCTTGTGATTCATTTCTATATTTCTTTTTAATAATTTATCCACATCTATTTAGCCTTTTTTCTCAATATCAACATAGTTTCAATTACCTTCATATCCTCAAGAAATTCTAAAAAATTTGAAACATTATTACTAAAAAACAAATTTTATTCATCTTGAAAAATAATAATCCATTTTTCATATTTAAAAAAATCATTAATATTAAAAAAAATTTAAATAAAATAAGAATTTGCATTAAAATTTAAAATATAATATCTAATTTTAGCACCTAATTCAACATGCCAATTTCTTTTTCAATAGGATAGTCTTTTTGAATATTCCATTAATTTGTATGTCATCAAGATGTAATATAATACTTATCAATTGATTAATTATTATCTTTAGAAAATTATTTACGTAAATTAAAATCATTAAAATCATCATCAATAATATTATGAATAAAATTTAATTTAACATTATTTTCATCAAAAATAACATGAACAAATTGTTCACTAATCATATTTCAATTATTAATAACACAATAAGTTTTACTATTATTATAATAACCATGAAATATTCTTTCACGACTCATAGAATAAAATTTATCAAATTTATTTTTAAATTTGGAATAATAAATTTACAACCAAAATCTCTATCACAGCAAACATTGGGATATTTATTTTTTAATGATTGATAAAAATTTTAATTAAAAAATGAAATATATTAATTTTATTTGAAATATAACATGTTGAAAAAATATTCTCAACACAAAATATCTTGGAAAAGAATATTAATTAACATATTTTTATCGATTTCAATAGGAGATCTATTTTTCTATTATTCAACACTAATTGTTTGTAGCATTCTACGAGTAGAAACATTATGATAATAACCATTCATTTTAAAAAAATTAAAAAATATAAATAATGATATTCACCTCAATTATAACTATTAATAAAAATAATCATACATCCTAATTAATTTTTAACTAGTTTCCAAAAAACTAGTAAATATATTTAATATATCATTTTTATGAGCGTGAAATTGTAGCAATATAAATGTACTATAATCGTCAGTAAACAATAAGGTATATTTCATTCCACCAACGCATGAAATTTGATTATGTCCCAATAAATGTTTTATACTAACTATAAATGTATATTAATAAATATCTTATTGATGGTTCTAAATGAAATTTAGTGCCGCATTCCATTTATGAATGTATTATATAAATGAAGTTTTTTTCATCAAGGAAGGTAGTTTTAACACATTTTTATGTTTTGGGAGATTATTCAACAATATGAAATTTATATGACATTGGAAAAAAATCTAATGGATATGTTTGTTCTGTATAGTATTCAAATACATTTCATATCGTATAGTTAGTTTAGAAAAATCAATAGAATAAATATTATTTTTTTTCAATTTGCAGAAAATAATAAATAATAATCATTAAACACTAAAAATATATATATATGAGTTTTAAATTACTTCCCAATATCGAATAGTTGTGATATAATAGTTATATTATGTTTTAAACCATAAAAAAATATGATAAATAAATGTTGAATTTAAAATACCAACATTACAACAAAAATTACTTTTCCTTTGGAATTTAATTCAAATGTAACAGTACCTCTATTATATGTGTTTAAATTGGAGAAAATTGATGGTTAATTGTCCATATACTAGGATTATCCATTGTTAATTACCATATATTATTCTTCATACATATTAGGAATGTTTCTTATAAAAATACATTAAATTCTAATTTTGTTAGCCATGATACATTTGGTCCAATGGGTGTACTTATAAATTTTTTAGTTACCCATACCAAATTTCAAAATTTATTGTATGATACTCTTTATAATAATTTATTTTAAATATTAATTTTTATAAATAAAATGTATTTTTTAAAACTAATGGATCATTTATTTCAATAAGGACCATTCATGACAGATTTAAAACAAGTAATACTAGTAGTAAACCATTAATAATTTAATCAAAATGAATTTGATATAGTGTTGGAAATCATATTTCATAGCCAAAAGAATCGTTATATTTTTTTCCAAAATACATCATCTCATGATATTTTCCATGACATAGAATAAAATTAAAGAATAAATATTTTGGACAATATAATTCATTTTTTTTAAATTATCATTAAAATATTTATCAGATTTAAAATTTTCATAAACATTGGAATAAGATGAAGAAGAATTGGTGTTACAAAAATTTTAATTCTTATTATAAAGAATATTATTTTTAGTAACAATTATCTTATTTTTTTCATTATTATTAATATATAAATCAGTTGATTTGAAAATATGATTTTTTATTGTCAATTTTATTATTAAATTGACAAACATTTGGATTTTCATAATCAATTTCAAAAATTAAAATATTCATAATAAAAATGAGAATTACTAACAGTATATATTGATTCCATAAAGCACATGGTTACACATTCATTTTCCATTAATAGTTGTTTACAATTATGGGATTATTTTTGTAAATATACATCAAGTGGTCAACAATTTTTTCCCTTCTTTTTGTATTTGACCTTATTCATTAGTTTAGGAAAATCTATGTTGATTTTACATTTTTTCATGATCTCATTGAATGTTATATTTTATTAATGATTATTCATATAACCTTTTATATATTCTTATATTTTTTAGGCATTCTTATAAACTAATTTATGAATCCTTCATTTTTCATTTTTATATAAACTCTAGTAACAATATGATCCATATCATATTTTCCATAATTTAGTAGATCAGAATAAGATGAGTTAGTATGAGAAATATTTAAAGATTTAAAATTCAGATTTTATTTTTGTCGTCTACTCGGAAAATATGTTGTTCAGTTCTAATTCACAATTATGTCGCGAAAAAATCAATTAATCATGTTTATACACTTGGAAATTCATTCTTTCATCAATAGAAAACTTCATTGCATGCCACTTAATTGGTAATGATCATGTTACTCATTAAAATTGTACTAGGTTTTTTAATGTTTCTCCATGTGAATTATGTCCATTCAAAATTTCTGTGAATCTGTAGAACATTTCATTAATAGTTTCATCTTCACCAGTCATGATGTCATGGTAATTAGTACAAATAATCCGTTGATTGTTTAAGATTAGTTGTTCAGAGACAAGGTGAGTAACTTGTAAAATATTCAATATTTTATGACACATATTACTAAAGACACATGACTAAAAAAACTTATATTAATTAGAAAATATACGATATTAATAATTTTATAATTTAAAACATTTCAATTAGCATTAATTTTAGTAAGATAATATATATATTCTTCCCCCAGTGTCTAATATTTTGACCTGATAGAGTAGAGATCAATGCTCTATAGTTTTATTTACGAATCACTTCAAGAGCCCTAATATCAATAATCATTACCATCAATGTTTGGTTGACATATAATAATCCAAGCCTCATTTTGGTTCAATCATGGAATCTTATAAGATGTGGCTTTATAATGTGAGATCTCGTATAATTTTAGAACAAATAAAATCACATTAGACTCCAGATATGGAATTCATATTATAAAATGGAAAAATCATTTGATACCAATTGGATGTAATCAAAAAGAGAGTAACAAAGATTATAAATTGTAAAATGTTTTTCCCGTTGATAAAAATATTTGTGACAGATAAAGTAATGGAAGATGTTATAGTGGGGTTCTAGTAGATGAGATATAAAAATTTAATAAAATAAAATATTTAATTTAATTAATTATAAAAGTTAATTATAACTGTAAATTTGTAAAGGAAATTTTATAGAACACAATATTGTTTTTTATAGTAGTTCGGTCCTAAATGGTCACACTCTTCTCATATACCACTCTACTCTTTTAATGATATGTGTACAATAAATATTAATTTCAAAGGGGAATCATAACCAAATTAAAAATTCCTTCTAAATGGTATGGATAACGAAAACAAAATCTTTTTTCGATGGTGTTTCAACCCGTACAACATGACATTATAAAATAGGAGTCAAAACCCTAATAGTCTATAAATTTGATCTAGGGAGTCACAACCCTTATATCCTAACATTAGAATCCTCAATTTACAACCTAAGAAAAAAATATAAAATAATAATTTTTTGAGTAAAATCATTAATAGAAAAATATTGTGCATGTGAGAGATTGGAAAAAGTGTTATAGAATAATAACAAGACAAATTATTATAAAAAATGAAAGTACATATACAAGTTATTGAGAACTGTATTGGCTCATATCATCAAAGAAATTTTAGTTGAAGTATAATTAATTAATTCCATGATAGATCACATAGGTGATGAAAGATACTATTAGAATATGTAGAAAATTCACATAGGGTTCAATGTTCACATAACTTTTATTTTTAAAGAATATTGTTTAAAATATGATAGCTTGTGTCATTTGTGTAATTTTTATCTATCATATTGGAAAGGGGGAATGATATATATATATATGGAATAAAAATTCAGTTATTATAGTAGCTCTATTTCAGTCAGATATTAAAAATAATTTTTTAAGAGATGATTCATAAATATCACTATAAAAAAACATAACACGGTATCCTCTTTATTCTTGTTGAAGAACTGTCTAATAAAAGAATTCAAAATAATTTGAATAATTCATCCAATAAAATATCCAGAATAATAATAGTATTGAATTATTTAAATGGAAAATTTAAATTCACATAAACCTATTCAATTCAGTTCATTAAAACTAGTATCACAAGAAAAATGTAAATTATAATATTCCAATATAAATAAACATGAAACAACATAATTTATTTCAATGAGATGTTGAAATAATTTATTATTTTTTCTCGTTAAATATTCCACCAAAATAAAGAAATACAATTTCATCATAACCCATATATTTAATATGAATTTATCTTGAAGTCAATCAATTAAGAATAATTCATATATATGTAGAAAATAAATTTCGATTAAAAACACTTTGAATGAATTGTAAGATAAATAATTTATAGTAACATAACATAGGGATAATGAAGAGTAACGTACGATACAGTTGATGAAGAGTGATTTCACCTAGGGATGATTAATAGTAATGTAGCCTAGGGATGATGAACAATAATGTAGCTTATGGGTGATTAACAGTAACATAAAATGGGGGTGATGAATGGTAATGTTGCATAGGGTTGATTAATAGTATCATAACATATGGAAGATTAATAGTAACGTATCATAGGGATGAAGAACCATATGGTGGAGTTGGGATAAACCAAACCTAGAGAAAATTAATATTAATGTGTCTTGTATGAAATATAAATTGAGCAGTGAATAATAATATATTTTATTGATGATGATCCATACATTTCACAACTGGGAAAATTGTTTTAATGAACTATTCTTTCATCTATTTCTAATGTAGGGTTTCTCATATATTAGGAATTACTTAAAAGCATGTTTTAATAAACCTTAATGAATTTTTAAAAGATCTTTACAATAGATTCATACTTTGTTCAAGATGACTATTTCTTATAAAGATGTATTATATTATTAAGCAATCAGGAATCAAATAAATTTAATATATACTATTCCAAATATCATTAAAATATATTTGTAGTAATTCTCTATAAAAAAAATAGTTCATAAAATAAAAATCATAACATCAAACAATTTAATCACCATTCAATGGACATTTGAGACAATAATGTAAATAAAAAAAATTCAATATTAACTTGTTTTATTTCTATAAAATCATGTTTCATGAAAATTAGATATTTTGTTAATATTTTAGAAATATATATATATATATATATATATATATACGAATGTATATTAAAACTATAAAATATTGTGTTTATAAAACAATATTTGAATGTTAATTGAATTTTTTGAGTAATAAAAAATCAATTTTAATATATACTTGGAACATAATTAAATGTAGATAAATCATTTTTCTATACAATTTTATAAGAATCATAGAAATACATACTCTATAGTTTATCAAATCCTGAAAATATTGAATGGTTTTTTAAATAGAAAAAAATATGTAATAAAAAATCCTACAAAATAGATTTTATATGAACAAAAACTTATGATACTTACAACACTTCTTCTAACTCTAAATTCATTTATAAACACCAGGAACATACACATTGGATGTAGATAAATTAAATACAACCACAAAAAACTAAATCTAAAATATACCCACAACAACCTCATTTGACCAATTATCATTTATTTTTAAGGATACAATTTACTCATTCCATTGGTACTTGGTAAAATAGCTACTGCATCCACATTGAATAAACAATATAGTGGAAGAAAAAGGACCACAACAAAGCATCCCACTTTATATATCCACTCCACTCAACTCTTATACCAAACCACTAGCATCATTTTTCTTTAATGTAATTCTGTACAATACATCCAATAAAAAATAAAACCCCCAAATTATAGTCATTCCTCAAATCACACCACATCAAAACCAACCCACTAGTCTTTATGTAAAATAACTACACACCCATCACACCTTGTAATGAATACCTGGAACAACATGATCCAAAAGACCTGTTGATCAAATATTTCTTATCCATACGACAATAAATCTATCACTCGGCCTAAGATACAAATTCACTGCACATATCAACCAATTGCAACACAACCACACAAGTCATAGTACAAAATAATGACAGACATAGAACGTAGACACTATAAGAAAGAAAGGTGTATTTAGATTTATAAACACTAATATTATAATTCATCATCTACAATTTAGGGGTTATCACAAAATGTGTATAATATAAGGGAATCTATTTAGTTAACCAAATATAAGTGGTTAATTAACCTTATGTAAAGATAATTGTTCAACATAAAAAAACAACAACCATCCATGATATATAACCATTGCACATGAAAAGTCCACCAAAGGCTTCTATTTTTAGTAGGATACAATTTACACACATATCAAATAATTGATATGTCAACACGATCATTATCATTATCTTCTCAGCCCCTAATTTGTAAGTTCGTATTAAATTTCTAAATTTGGATCTAACTATATTCATGTGGACACATGATTACACACACCCCGAATGATACACCATAAAGATAGATGAAGGGATCCCTATATAGAATAACAGATGATCGATAACACCTCCTAGAGCTGAACATGGGGTGCGTAAGGCTCTATAGAAACACGATCTTGAGGTACAACACAGGTGCATGACACTCCATGGAATAAAGGTTCTGGGAACCTCAATTTCAATATAAAGGGAAACAGACAATAAATGAAGGTCTTGGGTTTGTAAAGGACATGTCCTAAATCCACTGGGTAAGCAGTTTCAATGTTCAATAAAGATGAATCATGATCAGGACTCGATGTTTTTTTTTGAAATTAAATCCACTTAAAAATTAGTAAAGGATTCTATAATTTATATGCATTTAAATAACATCAAAACCACCAATAAATGGATTTAGAATCATTTTACATCAATAAAATCTTAAATTGGTGAAATAGGTAAAATTGTAGAGAATTATAATTTTGAAAAACTATTGGAATTTACTCACCATTGGGTGAGTCACTGATGTGATATACCAACAACAATTTATTAACTTGAGATATCAATAGAGAGTCACTGACACGACATGCCATCAATAATTCACATACATAACTCATAGATGTGACCTATCGATGGAGAGTCATCACCGTAAGAATATGACGGTGAGTCACTAATGTTCCCAATCAACATTAAGTCATTTAAGAGAGTCATTTATGTCACATACCAATGGAGATTCACCGATATGCCTCACTGATTCCACCTACTGATTCCACATATCGATGCCGCCTACAGATGCCACATACCAACTCCACCAACTGATTCCACCTATAAATGTCACCTACCACTGGAAAACATGAATTTTCACAATCATATAATATAAGTCCCTGTGACTCACTAGAACACCTTAAGCACATAAAGTAAACAATGTAATGGACCAGAGTGGTCTTGGACATTACTCATCATTATTATTAATGGATGTTTACTATTATGGTTTTATTGTTTTTATATGAATCATATGACATAATAATACCTATATATTGATAATTTATTATCTACCATCTTAACTTTCAATCATTTTTCAAATGATAATCATGACCTTCTGTATGTGTGGACTATCTCCCCTATGTAATTATTTCGTTAATTTTTCAATTATAATTAAAATTTAAGGTAATAATGAACAAAAAATGATTAATTTATTAGTATTTATATGATATAATAATTATTATATAATGGTTAATTTGTATTTTCTTTCTTATATTATTCCCTCAAAATAATGAAAACAACATTTATGTGTATGTATGACTTACAATCACTATGAATGGGGAAATTCATATTCATATTTGTATCTTTTACTAATGACCCCCCATATATATATATATATGAAATTTATATCATGATATAAATTATCTACATTAAAATATAGATAAAATTACATTTACTAAAACTAAAAAAACAAACATACATGGACAATGAAGTAGTTATAACATGAAACAAAAATTTAATAAAGAGTTGTAAATAAATAGATGATAGAATATTATATGTAAAATATTTTTGGTTATAAAATTTTTATTATAATTATATAATAAATTTCTAATAAACCCATATATAATATTCAATATGTTGAATCACATAAGAAACATGTAATACCATGAAGAAAGGGTTCTATTTTAAAATCTCATTGATTATCACCATTGATTAAAATTACATTCTGACATTGAAATATAAGGATTTGATATTTAATAATAATTATTTTTCTCTCTTATAGATATTTTAGGAAATAAATGGATCAATTTAATTTTAATCTCATTATATTATCAAGACACATAAATAATGTTTTTATGGAAGATCATGATAGTTATTCTCTTTAGTAAAAAAATCATTTCATATATATTAAATTTTTCAACTAAAAATAATAAATTATACTTATATTTTACAAAAAAATAATTTCATTTTTTCCAAGGTTTGGGTTTTTAATAAGTGGAATAAAAGGAAATTTCATGTTTTTTTAATTGGGTGCTTTTTTAATTATATCCCAAAATATAAAAAGAATTTCTCTTTTTAACATATATACCATGAATTGAATATCACACTCTTATGAATTCTCTATTTATTGATGTTTCATTTGCAGGTGTCCATATTTATTTTAAATGAAGGTGTTTTTAAAAATAGTTAGAAAATTACTATTTTTTAATGATGTTATTTAAAATAGAATGATTAATTTCCTCAATAATATTTTAATGATAATATAATGGTTTTTTAATTCATAAAGGGACATACCCCTTGATCTAATATATTCATTAATCGAGATGTTATCCCAGGATAAAATCATTATTATTTCTCTAGATCATTTTTTTTGTTAATTATGAAATTAATTTTATGATTCCTTTTTAAATTTCTTATGATATTATATTATGAAATGAATAAATATACATTAAACCCACTTATTTTTCATAGTTTATTCTATGGTGAATTGTTTTTGAAAACAATTAATTTTCTCATTTCTAATATGATAAATGTTTTATGATCATGAGTTTCACATTTGTATGATTTTCATTATTTTATGGGTTTATACTATTTCACCATAAAATTGATTGCATAAATTCTGGTATATCATGAGATAAATATGATAATAATATTTATTTATCCATTTTTGGTAATGGAATCATTCCCATATTATGGAATTTGATGTAAGGAACCAACCTTAGAACCCAAGATCTTGTGTATTAATTTAATAAATAATGATGAAATAAAAAAATAAAAACGTGATGGACATTTCAGTTTATAAGCCCTGATAAGACTAGATAAAAATATATGATTTACATTACGTCAAGAAATGAAAACTAAAATTGTATCTATTTTGAAAATAATCATATCCCATTTACTATCCTTAGTTGTAAGTCGTAATATACCTCCACACATGTTGGGGGAAAGTGACACATATGATCGGTGGGTTCTCAAATGATCACTATGGGTAAACAATATAGTGAAAGCAATCATAAATAAAAATAAACATTTAATGCACAGTATAAACAAATAGAAAATCCTTTTAAACATAATATTTAGCATATTATGGAAAAAATTAATCAAATAATGACATTTAATAATTCAAATGGGTATTATACTAATCAACTAATAACATGTATAATCATTAACTAATCTCATAATGATGGAATGAAAAATTTCAAAAATCATTACCACACAGTCAAAGCCTTATGCCAAGACAATACATATATGAGAATAATGTTAGTCAGAACCCAAACTATTTTGACCCATGAGAACTATTAATGCATCATGGGGAATTCATTAACTGGTCCATATTCCATAGGTCAATCATGAAGTTATCTACTACCTATCACTTACTATTTCTAATGATTTTCTCATGTGAAAATGATGAAACATAGCCAATATAAATTTATTTAATAAAAATATATTACGAAATGTCATTACATATTCCATATTCCATGAATGGTTTCATTATAGAACATATGTAGTCAAACATATAATAAAACCATCAATATAGAATGTATGATTGTATCATAATAAATCAACCTCAATTAATAATGTCATCCAACAAAAAATGTTGATAAATATGAAAATATACTAATAAAATCATTAGATAAATAAGAGAGAAATTACAATTAATTTACATTTAAGTCATTAATATTTTATGAAATTGTAAAATTAAATATTTATTTTTATAATAAACATTCAAATATGTAAGGGAAACATTAAAAAGTCAATTAATCATGATGGTGGAAATTTTTATTCAAGATGTATATGTTAAAAAAAGCAATCATTCATTATTTTGTGGAAAGGATCAAAAAGTACCATGTTTTGAAAATTAGGGAAACATTCCTTTAAAAACGTTTTATAAAAACTAAAAAATGGGAAAAATTGAATTTCCTCAATTTTAAATAATATATTGAAATATTGTTTTAGGAAACATTTAAATCGATGAAAAATGTTTCAATGTAGAAATATGCATACAAACAACCTCAATTAATAATAAGATTGCAAAATTAACCCTTACCTGTAATTTTCATTTACCTGAGGGCGTGTTAACTTCATTTGTAATAGTTTAATAATGTTACCATGTTATTAATACTTCATATACAATTTTATGCTAACAAATATGTTCCTCTTTTATAATTTAGTTATTAATATTTTAGTATTACCATTGTTCCGGGTGTAATGATTATCATTTTCATTTTCATGTTTTATGATTGGTTTTTTCTTTCATTTGCATAAGATATATTTTATTCCTATATAGAATGATATTTTGTTCAAAATAATTATATTTACTCATCATATGAATTATATAATAATTCATCAATGGATACCCTAGATAATGAATCTCATCACATGGTGGAGTTGTCTGGTCCAACGTACGCACGAGTGATTATATCACACCTTTAATAGTTAAATAGTATGAAATTGGGTTTTATATTATTTAAAAAAATAATTTTAATTCCATATTTATTATTTATATCCATTATACCCATTATTATACCCCTCAAAATATGTTAGTCTGGAAAAACAAATCAATCCATGGAATGATGATGTTAAGTCGTTCGTATGCATGCATAATGATATTGTTATTCGGAGGATGGATAAAAGATAACTATTTCTATGTCCAAGTCATAAAAACATACAATAATTTAAATTATTCTGGATTAGTTACTTTATTATTATAAATACATAGTAAACAGATGTAAAATAATAAACAAAATTGAATTGAATTGGAACAACAATAATCTTTTCATTGATTATCTCCTTTTATAAGGAGAAAAATACTCTATAGAATGGATTTGTACCCAATTATGGTCTCTAGAATGAATATATGGTATTTGGGAGGAGATATGGGAATGATTTAGTCATGACAAAGTTATTTATAAGTGCGAATAAAAGGGAACGATATTTTATATTTTATAAGAGGGGGGTGAGGCAATTTAATTAACTCTAAAACTATTAATTAATTATAATTGGACTTTCGATTTCAAATATATACTATGTCATTTATTTATATAACATTATTGGATGGGTATAATTCCTCTCAATTAATTATTTTTAGACAAGTACAGGTAAAAAACAACCTTATCTTTTGGGGTTATCCCCTAGTTAAATTGTTTTACTATTATCATGTCTACTTTTAATTTTATAATATATTATTAACATTATTACTATAAAATTTCAAAAGAACACCAATTATATCATTTATGACATATTTAAAACATTCCATGTTATTTGGCCAAACTGTATATTTTTAGGACATTTATATCATTTAATTAAATAGTATTTATTTCAAAATAACCATTATGAAAAATTTGAAAGTATTTAATACATGATATTATAAAATGTCATAAAAACATTATTCCTTATAAAAACAACCATAATTCATCCCAACATGTCAATTTAATCTAAGAAATTATTGCATGGATTAAAATATATAAAGTTATATTTAATTTAATATTATTAATAACATTAAATTTATTCATCTTTTAACAAATATCTTATTGAATCATCATTGTTTCAACATTTTATTTAATTATTAATTTCCTAAAATTATAAATAAATTTAAATTGTGTATATAAACATTTTATCACTCTAAATACTAGTTAACAGAGACCATATCACCTATTTTACCTCATATTTAAAATGAAATATTTATTAATATTTTAGTATTACAATATAAACTATTATTTCAAAAATAATAATAAATGACATAATCAACACAAGTGTCTTAAAGAATATTATATTTGATTTATAAGGTTGAATTTGGTCAAAAATTAATTATATATTGAAATAATGACAAATTTTAGGTTAATAATATGTTTTTATAATAATATTTTTTACATTAATAACAATATTTACATTTAACTTTTGTGAATAATATCCAACTGTTATTATACACCTAAATATTATTTCAAACATTTTAGACCAAATTATATATTATAGTTAAAATCAGGATTTTCTATTATTTGAAATTCAATTAAATGAAGTGGGAAAATTTATTTTAATGCTAATTCAGCGAATGTGGTTAGAAAGAATGAAAATGAGACATTCAAAAGTCCAATAATTTGTCATATCTAATTTTATTATAGTAATGTCTACATTTTCCTACATTTGGTTAATGTTTTTATTTTTTATATTTCTGGACTAGAAAATAAAATTAATGTAAAATAATTATTTGAATGAAAATTTTGGTTTTTACATTATTAAATTATTTTTCACTATTAATAAATAATTTATACTTTTCATAATCATACCGAAAATTAATCCTATGATAATTTTAATATTTAAAATTCAAAAATAAAGTCTATATTATGATATAAATTTTTTAAATTTCGTATTGTGTTTAATACTATTCATAACCACATTTCAAATGAGTATTTTTATCGGTTATGATGTGCTCGATCTCTATGTTGAGTGAAACCCAAGATATATAATTTTTTTAAAAATAATTGTATCTTGGTAGTTTGGGGTGTTACATTATTCACTCATTCAAAAAACATTGTACTCAAATTTTTTAAATTATAACTACATAAAAATATTCAGGTGGTTCTTCATCTTATGTTATTTTGTTTCCCATGTATCATACTCTATTTTATGGTTCCTCTAATGAAATTTTACAAGAGAAGTCGTCAGATTTATCAACTATAATTATATAGTATCAAGAATCGTAGTAGTCTATTTACTATTAGACATATCATGTTACAGTTCAATTTTTTCATAGGGGACTACACGCATTGGATCTAGAATGGATTTAATTAACAGTGATAAGTGGAATAAATCATAATCATTTGAGAGACTTGGTAGAATTTTACGATAGTAAGCTACAACACTGATTCATTTCAACATTTCAAATGTAATGATATTCCTAGGACATAATATTACATTCATACCTAATCTTATAACACACATCCATGGAGATACCATCTTAAAATCAAGATCTCTTACTTGAAATTCCATTTCATTCCTTCAGTTATCAGCATAGACTTTGTTCCAACTATATGAAATATTGATATGGGTTTGAATTATATGAAATTTTGTTTTTTTTTCTCACAATTTATGGCCATACAATTTCTATTTCACCAATATCATGCCAACAATTTGGTGTGCATCCTCTCTTTCCTTGTGACACATCATATGGTTCCTTCCGCATTCTTGTATTGAAGATATATTTATATGAAATTTTATCTACACATAAATATTGAATCCACATACCTGCAAAGTCATGTGAGAAAGATATAAACATGTCATATAATGTTTGAATGGTCCTTCATGATTTTACATCAGTTTCAGGGTTGTAAGAAGTCCTCAAACAAAACTCAGTATCTAGGTATATATGAATACATTCCCATAATTTTGATATAAAACATGGATAAAAAACAGAATAAATTTGTAGGTGTACTCCATGAATTCTTACAACTACAATAATATGAATAATTTATATATGTTAAAGTGATAAATATTCTATTATAGAATAATAATCCGTCCATTTTGAAAGATGATCCATACTAATACAAATCGTATCATTCTTTCAGGGAGTCCTTGTAAGTCCCTTGACAATGTGCATCATAATATCATCATATTTAGACATAGGTGTAACATCCAAATAAAATAATTAATATTAAATTTTCATATTTATTAACTATTATTTTAAATTAAATAATAATTATATTTTAATGGGGATTCTATATTCAATGACGAGCCTGACACGCAACAACGAGTTTTATTGAAATCTTACATTGGAGACTAATAATATAATATTATTACTTTAATTGGTAGTTAACACCTAGACATTTTATTGGAAATAATTAATATAAATAACTAAAATATGATTATATATGTTTATTAAATGTTTTTTATATTCATCCAATAAAATTCAGAGGCTTAAAATGTAAATGAATCTAATTTTAAGCATAATTTACATTAAAAGGATGAGTTACATCCTTTTGATGGAGAACAATTTCTAAATCTAGTTTTGGTCATTTTTATATGTTTTAAATGAAAAAATAAAATTCTTCTCTAAATTTGGGACATCAATATTTACTTTGGGATGTTTTTTGATATTTTTTTGATAAGGTTCATTTTTTAATGAATAATGAAAAATATTGTATTTTAATTCAAAAGTACATTTTAATCTAATTTATTTATATGGTTATATTATCTTTTCAATTATTTTTAATGTGTAATAATAATATATTTTACTATTTAATCCAATTTCTAACATTGTTATTAATTTCACATTTAAATGGGAAATAAACAAGTGTCAATCTTTTATAGTTATTATTTTTTAAAAACATGCTTTTGGTTTTGACAACCGGAATTAACATTAAATTAATTTCATCCACTTAGTTGTTTTCAATTTAGAAAAATAGATTCCATATTTGGAATTAGTATTTCAATATTTTTTAAATAGGTAACTTTTATTTTTATAGATTTTAAATAATTATTTCAGTAAATATTTTATTTATCATGATTAAAGGGAAAATATAGTAAATAAGGGAAATATATAATATTATAATAATATAAATTACCCTAACATGTGTCGTAATCCTATTGGATGAAAAATATCCTACCATGGGAAACCGTGGTTTGAGTTTGGGACCCCAACGAGCCACATGGGTGTAATAATGACACATTATATTAATAAATTTTAAGTAATGACAAAAATGACATAAACAAATATCTTTTAGTAAATCTATTTTTACATGGAATTATATAAGTTTTACTTTCAACATAAAGTATTTTTTGGAAATCTAAAAATATTTCCAAAATCATGGTATTTTTTTATAATTTTTGGAAATCAAATAAATTAAATTATTTAAGACACAATAATGATGCAATATTTACCTTGTTAATAAATGATTTCAATAAATATGATTATAAATATTAAAACAATATCCAAAACCTGTCCAATTCATATTATCTTGTTTTATTTCGACCATAAGTCATCTTAACTATGTTTTTAACGAAAATTATACCTTTTTAAACTAAATATGAGGTTATAATAAAATAATTGTTTCAAAATTTCCTAAAGAGCCCCTCCTCTCCCTTATAAAACTATATTACTTCTAACACATTTCTCACACTTCTCAAGAATTTATATCGTGAAAACTGTACTCCATTAAGCTCAAATGATCCCTCTCTTCATCTTATAAGACTAAACTTTGGCATAAAACACTTCAATTAATCCTTTTGATTCAAACCAATGGGAGATTCCCGATTTAAAGGTAACGTCTTCTCTTATGTTTTTACGTTTTATTTTACCCCTCCAACCCCCTAATCTCTTTTTATTAATGTATTTTATAAAAAAATTGAATCCTAAATATAGTATAAATTTTTTATTGTATGTATTCGAACTACACTTACACACACCTCTATCTAATGGGTAATGAACATAATGTTCTTGTGGATGTAAAACTGATGCCTCAAAAACGATGATTGTTCAATTAACTCCTACTGCCTCTCATGGGGGGAATTATGATGGAACTTTATTTATATATGATATATATTATGTTTATTTTTTTTATGATTCTTTATTTTCATTTATATCATTCCTCTGTGGTTTCCATAAACAGTAAAAGCGATAATTTCATTTTAGGAAGTGTCGACTACTGCCCCCTCAAAGTAAAATGACTAATTAATAAATTATGTGGGATGTATATGTTGAGTCAATAAGGTTTTCCTTATGACATTTCCATTCCTTCTTGTTTTGAAAATCACAAACACCTTATCTTTAAGGAAAATCGCTTTTGTAAGGAAAAATGCTTTCTTAAGAAAAATTGCTTTTATAAGGAAAAATTCTTTCTTAAGGAAAAACACTTTTATAAGAAAAATTTATCCTTATCATATTTTCATTAATATTTTTCTTAAGTATGAGTTTCGGATTCATTTTCTCGGAGTCATAAAATCTTTGATATAAAAGCATTCTGTTTTTAGGATTCGGTTCTGGACAAGAACTATAAGGAAGTATCATTCCGAATTCCAGATATGAATTCTGACTTAGTTCTATTCCAGATTCAGGATACGAATTCCAATGAAGAATTCTCATTACGAATTCTAATGAAGAAATCTCATTCCGAATTCTCATTACGAATTCTGATAAAGAATTCTCATTACGAATTCTGATGACGATTTCTCATTACGAATTCTGATGATGAAATCTCATTACGAATTCTGATGATGAATTCTCATTACGAATTCTGATGATGAATTCTCATTACGAACTCTGATGATGAATTCTCATTACTAATTCTGATGATGAATTCTCATTACGAATTCTAATGACAAATTCTCATTACGATTTCTGATGACGAATTCCTATTCCGAATTCCTATTCCGAATTCTCATTCCGAATTCACATATTAAACAGAATCTGATTATCATTGTTTTATACACTCTGAATTTATTCACTCTGAACTTTCACTCCGAAATTTCTATTCCGAACTTTTATGTTAGAGTTTAAAACGATGTCGTACTTTCTGTTACACTTGTTTTGTTATAAAACGATGTCATCCATTTTGTTATAAACTAACCGTTGTCTAAGTGACACGTGTACAGGTCCCTCCGAACTTTAAGGGAAATATGACCGTTGAAGAAGGAGCCGACCTTACCTATAAATAGGAGCTCATTTGAAAAAGCTCGGTGCTGATTGCAAAAAAAAAAGTGCTTACATGCTGTTGAAGTGATTTCTAGAGAGAGAGTCTCTTATTAACTCTCAAAGCTTCGCGCGACTCCGAATGTTGGTGATTACATTCGAGGGCTTCCGGGGATAGGAAGACAGAGGTGCCGACTACCTTAAAGATCGAGGGCTTTCTTGCTGAGAAAGACAGAGGTTGCCAACTACCTTGAAGTTGAGGGCTTGCGGGGATAGCAAGACAGAGACACCGATCTTCGTATCGAGGGCTTACCCTGGTGTGGGTAAGACAGACTTGCTTGAAAGTATAAATCAAGGGACCTTTATCCAAGGTTGTTGGATACCCTTCTTTTTGGGTTAAAAGACTATTATCTTGTTACTAGTAGTTTTACTACTTGTTTTTATTCCGCTGCAATTTGTATCTAAAGGAAAGTATAACTTTCTTATACTTCCTTACTTACTCTGTTTCATTTAGATTCTATACGCTTTAAGGTAGAATCTCATATTGTAACTTTTGTTAAGTTTCAATTTCCGGAACCATATTTCCGGAACCTGCTTTTGGAATATCTTTCCAAGTTTAGTTCGGTGATTAGAGGTGTTGTGAATTTACTTAGTTTAACTTTGTTAAACTTAGTCCTTTCCTTTTCTTAAGGAAACTTTAGTTATTCATAACTAACTTTAAAGGTTCCAAAGGATTTTTTAAAGTATACAATTCACCCCCCCTCTTGTATATTGAGCATCTCATATTATATTTCGATCCTACAATTGGTATCAGAGGTTGGAAACCTCTTACTCTATACCATTCTTACATTTGGTATCAGAGCCAAGGTTACTGAAATACTTGTACTCACATACAAGTTTTTCTTGCTCAAATTTTTCATTCCGAACTTTGTCATTCCGGATTATCCATTCCGAATTTTTCCCATTCCGAACTTTTTGATTAAGAACTTTTGCTACTAACAAGTTTGTGTGCAAAGTTATTATTTAGTATGGCAGGAATGAACGTTGGTTCGATTGACAATCTAAATCCTACAAGACCACCAATCTTCGATGGTAATGATTATGAATACTGGAGAGATCGTATGAAGACTTTTGTTATCAATACTGGAGTAGACAACTTTGTGATGCTTACTGGTGACTATAAAATTCCTGACAAGGAAGTCAGAACCTTTACTAACCAGGAGAAGCAAGAATATCAACTCAACTATAAGGTACGCAATACTTTATTATGTTCAATGACTAGAAATATATATAGCCAAATTTCTTCTTGTGAAGCAGCTAACTGTATATGGAAGAAGTTAGAGGTTACACACTTTGGGGCTTCTAAGGTGATTGAGACTAAGAGAGCTATGCTTAGTGCTGAGTATCATGGCTTCAATTTTCCTTATGGAGAACCTATCTGTAAAGTTCAACAAAGATTTATGACAATTGTCAACAGTCTACAATCTATAGGAGATAAAGGTTTAGATGATGAAGCTCTTGTGGACAAGATAATTGACATTATGCCCAATGAGTGGGAATCTAAGAGAACAGCTATAGATGAGAACTGGAAGGTCACTCAAATTACTCTTGATGAATTATTTGGAACTCTTCTACAACATGAGACAAGAATGAAGAGAGATGCTGACAACATCAAGAAGAAGAATGGAAATGGAACAGTTGCTTTTACTACAACTTCAAATCAGATGAAAGCTAAGACTCCTAAGAGAGTAACCAGATCCAAATCTAAGAAAGTCATTTTCCAATCCGAATCTAGTGAAAGTGAAGTTTCAGAAAATGAATTAGCCAATCTTGCTCGAAGGATGAACAAGATAGCTGGGCAAAGAAACTTTCAATCCAAGTATAAGAAGAAGGACAGGAAAGATAAGAAAGATGGAGAAGTTACTTGTTATGAATGTAAAAGAGCTGGACATATTAGACCTGATTTCCCTATGCTCAGAAAGAAAGAAAGGAAGGAAAGACATTTAGAAAAGAACAGGAAGAAGTATTACAAAGCCAAAGCTAAGAAAGTTCTGAAAGCTAATGACACCTGGAGTGACAGTGGTGGTGACTCTTCAGATGAATCTTCTGAATATGAATCTTCAGGACAGAAGAATCTTGGTCTTATAGCCAGATTACCTATTGAAAATCATTGTCTTATGGCTAAGGTACGAAATGCTGAATCATTGACCAATGTTTCTTTAAATTCGAATGATAGTAAGTATTATAACTCTTCTGATGAAGAATCATCTTCTGATGAGGAAAATACTTTACCTACTTTTGAAGAAGTCTCTAGGTTTGCTGAACTTCTTGAGATTGAGAATTCCAAACTCAACAAGAAACTTGATAAGGCAAATTCTAGGAATTCTATTCTTACTAAAGAGATATCAGATCTTTCTAAAGATCTTGATAAGAAAAATGCTGATTTTGAATGTATTTCAAAAAATCTTGAGCAAGTAAGTTCTGAGAAGAATAAACTTGCTAAAGAATTAGAAAAAGTAATTTCTAATAAAAAAGTTTTTGAGTTTAACTCTAGTTCAAAAACTAATGATTTTGAGGATAAAAACTTGGTTGTAAAACTCAAGTCCGAAATTTTTTCCTTAAAGAAGTGTTTATCAAACTTTACCCATGGTAAGGAAAATTTTGATAAGATGTACTCTCAAATACGACCTTTAAGAAATAAATCCGGATTTGGTTATACCCAAGCAAAACCTGTTTTCAGCAACAATTATTTTGTTCCTCAAAGTGCCCCATTTTGCACTAAATGTCAATGTGGTGGTCACTGGGCAAGAAATTGTTCCTTAAACAAAACCCAATCCTTAGGTTTTCATAAAGCTTATTTTTCTAAGAAAATGTGGATACCAAAAATTTTATTGTCTGGAAATCTCGGATCCAAACAAGTTTGGATTCCGAAAGTCTAACTTTGTTCTTAATTTCAGGAAAATAATGAAAGTTCCAGCAACAATATTTGGTACATGGATAGTGGATGTTCCCGGCATATGACTGGTAACAAAAGTTTTTTTGAAAAGATTATCAAAACGAAAGGAGGAAAGGTAACTTTCGGAGACAATGCTAAGGGAGAGATTGTTGGTATTGGTAATATTGTTCTTTTAGGTAAAACTTTGATTTCAAATGTTCTTTTTGTTAAAGGTCTTAAGAACAACCTCATAAGCATAAGTCAGTTATGTGATGAAGGTTACCTTGTGAATTTTAGGAATGATAAATGCTTAGTTCACAATTCCAAGGAAGAATTTATTCTCTCAGCCAATAGGCAAGAGAATGTTTACACCTTAAACATAGAAGACCTAAGAAGCCAAGATTTACCTTGCCTAAGTGCAATGGAAGGTCACTCTTGGTTATGGCATAGAAGATTAGGACACTGTAATCTTAGAAACCTATGTAAACTCTCTAAGAAGAAATTTGTTAAGGATCTACCGGAGCTTAGATTTGATTCTTCTAAAGTTTGTGATCCTTGTCAATATGGCAAGCAACATAAATCTAGTTTTAAGTCAATCGGTGAAGTCTCAACAACTGATGCATTACAGTTGGTGCACATGGATCTTTTTGGTCCAACACAAACTGGAAGCATTGGAGGCAAATACTATGTGTTTGTTCTTGTTGATGATTACACTAGATTTACATGGGTCTATTTTCTAGCAAGGAAATCTGAAGCTTTTTCTTATTTCAAAAGTTTTAGAGCCCAAGTTAAAAATGAGAAAAACCTTCCATTGAAAACTATTCATAGTGATCATGGAGGAGAATTTCAAAATTCAGATTTTGAAACTTTTTGTAGTAAGAAAGGTATTACTCACAACTTTTCAGCACCTAGAACTCCTCAACAAAATGGTGTAGTTGAAAGAAGAAATAGAATTCTTCAAGAGATAACTAGAACCATGTTGAGTGAATATTCTATTGCTAGACATTTCTGGGCTGAAGCTGTAAGTACTGCTTGTTATACTATAAATCGAGTTTTAATTAGACCTTTTCTTAATAAAACACCTTATAAGTTATGGAATGGTAGAAAACCAAGACTTTCCTACTTCAAGGTTTTTGGTTGCAAAGTATTCATTTTGAATACTAAAGATAACTTACATAAATTCGCACCAAAATCTGATGATGGAATTTTCTTAGGTTATTCCACAACCTCTAAAGCATATAGAGTTTTTAATAAAAATACTTGTACTGTTGAGGAAACAGTACATGTAAAATTTGATGAATCAGATCCTTTTGTTTTTAAAACCTCCCAACCTACATCTTCGGATGTGTTTTCAAAAACTGATTATCAACCGTTGATAGAAGAACCTTCTGATAAGGAAATTGTTCTAGAAGATATTTCTGAAACATTTACTCCACAAGACATTCTACCTTATGTTGATGAACAGGTTTTACAAAACCCAAATCAGGTGTTTCTTAAGAATCATCCCAGTGATAGTATCATTGGTGATGTAAATCAACCAGTAAGGACTAGAAGTTCCTTAAGAAATGAAGTAGAACATTTAGCATTTCTTTCCCAATTAGAGCCTAAAAGCACTGATGAAGCTTTAGGTGATGATGATTGGATCAAAGCAATGCAAGATGAACTAAATGAATTCGAAAGGAATAAAGTCTGGACCATGGTTGAGAGACCTAAGGAAACTTCTGTTATTGGAGTAAAATGGGTTTTCAGAAATAAATGTGATGAAAATGGAGTCATTGTTAGAAATAAGGCTAGACTTGTTGCTAAAGGCTATAATCAGCAAGAAGGAATAGACTATGAAGAAACCTATGCTCCAGTAGGTAGACTTGAATCTATCCGTATTCTACTTGCTTTTACAGCATTCTTTAATTTCAAACTATTTCAAATGGATGTGAAATGTGCTTTTCTTAACGGTTATGTTCAAGAGGAAGTTTTTGTTGAACAACCTCCTGGCTTTGAAGATACAAAATATCCAGATCATGTTTTTAGACTTACCAAAGCTTTGTATGGCCTTAAACAAGCCCCACGAGCATGGTATGATAGACTTACTGGATTTTTGCTTCAAAATAACTATGTTAAGGGAAATGCAGATCCAACCCTTTTTATAAAGAAAGATAAGAAAAATGATTTGATTGTTCAAATTTATGTTGATGACATTATATTTGGTTCAACTCAGCAATCTTTGACTGACTCTTTTACTAGTCTAATGAAATCTGAGATTGAAATGAGTATGATGGGTGAGTTAACATTCTTCCTTGGTTTTCAAATTTCTCAAAAACCAGAAGGAACCTACATATCCCAACATAAGTATATTAAAGATCTTCTTAAAAAGTATGGTTATGACAACACTAAGAGTATAAGTACTCCCATTGGTACCTCAAACTCTTTAGATCTTGATGAAGCTGGGAAACCAGTAGATCAGACATCTTTTAGAGGTATGATTGGAAGTTTACTTTACATAACAGCTAGTCGACCAGAATTAATGTTTTCTGTATGCTTATGTGCAAGATATCAATCCAATCCTAAGGAATCTCACTTAAAGGCAGTAAAAAGAATTTTTCGCTACCTTAAGGGAACCATGGATCTAGGATTATTTTATACTTCTGGAAATGATTTGGTTCTAAAAAGCTTTTCTGATGCTGACTTTGGTGGATGTAGAATGGATAGGAAAAGTACATCCGGAACTTGTCATTTCTTAGGAGATTCATTAGTTTCTTGGTCATGCAAGAAGCAACATTCTGTTGCACTCTCCACTGCTGAAGCTGAATATGTAGCAGCTGGAAGTTTTTGTGCACAAGTGTTGTGGATGCAACACACACTCACAGACTATGGCTTGAGTTTTACTAAAACTCAAATTTTGTGTGATAACACAAGTGCCATTGCCCTAATTAAAAACCCTGCACATCACTCTCGTGAAAAACACATAGATATTAGGCATCACTTTCTTAGGGATCACACACATAAAGGAGATATTATTCTTCAGTTTATCGGAACGCAAGATCAACTTGCTGATATTTTCACAAAATCTTTACCTTCTGATAGATTTGAATATATTAAACAGAAGTTAGGAATGATAACCGTAAGGTAATCTTCCCCAATTAACTTTCTGTTGAAAAATCTCCTTACAGTAATAAACTCCTTTTCATAGGGGGAGTACATTTGTTTATTTATTTAACAAAGTTTTTCAAATTTTGTTTTCAAACTTTTCGGAACGAAAATTTCCGGAATGGAATATCCGGAACAACAATTTTCCAGAAAGGATATTTTCGCACAGAATACTTCTGGAATGGAAGTATTCGTATTGAAAATTTCCGGAATGGAAAACTTTCGTACTGGTATTTTCATAACGGAACTTTCGTACTGAGTCTTTCATATTAACTTTTCGTGTTTATTTTTTTTATTAAGTCTTTCGTATTGACTTTTTCGTATTTACTTTTTCGTATTGACTTTTTAGTATTAAGGTTTTCGTATTTAGTTTTTCGTATTGAATTTTTCGTAGTCGTCTTTATATTACCCATTACGAATAACTTTCCTAAGCTAATCCGAAAGGTATGAATTCCTTACTGAAGTTTTCGTAATCATAATTTACTTGCTGGCAATTTCTTATAGTTTGTTTTTGGTTTTTGGATTTCTTAATTCTTTATTTTAATAAAACCTCAAAAAGATCGGATTCAAGCTTTCAACCGTTAGATCTGATCTCAGATCATTCTAAACCGTCAGATCAACCGTGGAAGTCGAACCGTCATCCCAATGCCTATATAAAGGGGACCCTATTTTCTCGTCCCACATCGGTTACAAAGCTCTCGCGTGCTGAACCTCTGTTCTCCTGATTTAAGACTGTTCCGAACCACAGTTTTATCAGTTCCGAACTTCAGTCTTTTCCGTTCTGAACTTCTCAGAGACTTCTAATCCGAATGTCTGCAGAGTTAGCTTCTCAAGAGATGTCTTCAACCAAGCCCATTTCTCAGTGGTTAGTCTACAGAGAGCGGTTAGTTCATCCGAATTTCTTCAGCAACTATGATTCTATCATTTCGAAGAATATCAAGCTGAATGGCTGGGAGGATGTTGCAATATCAAAAACCGGCAACCAAGATGAAGTCTACTCTGACTTGCTTGTCGAGTTTTATGAGACAGTTGCTTTCTTCGTGGAAGATAATAGAGAGAATTTTTCCTTCAAATCGTATGGCAAGACATATAAGCTATCTTACACCAAGGCTGCAAGCTTGGTAGGGCTGAGTTATGAAGGGGAAGCTGAGTTTATCTCGCATGTTCTGCCAGACTCCTTGGGTAGTTTCAACAAGGAGAAAGCCTTAGAAATTCTCGGACTGGATGATGATAAGGCTCCGAAAATTGCAACCCTATCTACAAACTTCCGGATTCTGGAGTTATGGGTGCAAGGGCTTATCGTACCAAGAAAAGGAGACAAGGACAGCTTGAAGAAGAGTGAGATATACATCTTGGATTTTCTGATAAATCTAAGAAAGTTCAACCTGATGAAGCATATTCTTCTCAACATTGATAATTTGAAGAAGGGGAATCTGAGAGCTCAGATAGTGATGTACCCGGCAATATTGTCGAAGCTGATAGTTCGGTGCCTAGAATCCTTCAAGGATACTTGTAGTTCTAAGCCGAAAGTTTGCAAGATCATGTTGCTCAGTGATGCAACTCTTAAAAGGATGAATATAGCTTTTAACAAGGAGTCAGGGAAATTCATTGATCTACCGCCTCAAGCAGAAGTGACTCCGAAAGTGGCTGATCCGGAATCATCAAAGCCGGTAAGGAAGAGGAAGCAGAAAGAAGTGGTAGGTGAAGCTGAGGAACCCAAGTCTAAGGAAGTCCATTCCGCACCTCCTAAGTCTAAGAAGAAGAAGACATATACTGATGAGGTTGCAGCGAAGTGGAGAGCTGACAAGGAAAAGAGGAGGGAAGGAGATCCGCAGTTCGGATTGGATCCTGCAGAGGCTAAGGCTCTGAAAGAAAAGGCTGCTGATGAGCTTGAGAAGCAAGCTATGGAAAAGAAGCTGAAGAAGAAGTTGTCAGAAGCTGAGGCTGTGCAAGCCTTGTTGAAGTTTAATGAAATGGTTTCAGCAACCATTCCCGTTCCGAGATCTTTTTCTCTGGAATCTCTACCTGAGACTCCAGGAAGAAATCTTGAAACTCCGGAAAAGGCTGTTGCTACTGAGGAAGTAGAGCAAGTGGAAGAGGTTGAAGAAGCGGCTGAAGGAAGTGGTGAGACAGGAGATGTTCTCAAACAAGTAGATGAATATAAGGGAACTCCTTCGGATCACCTCTCGCTCCGAACATCTGAATCTCAATCTTCCAAGCTTGCTACTCCTGCAATGGAAGAAGAAAAGGGAGAAGAAGAAGTTACTTGTCAAGAAAATATTTTACATGATGCTGTTCAGATGGGAAACGTGGAAGCCAATGTTCAAGAAGTTGCTGATGAGGAAGATAAAATTGTTCAAGTCTCTGATAGTGAGAACAGATCTCCGGAACAGGTTTCAATTCCGGAAAAACAAGAGGGAAAGCAAATTCTTGCTGATACCCCGAGTTCAGGAAAAAGTTTGAGGAAGGAAGCTGGTAGCTCTTCTAAGAGGAATTTGGAGCTTATTGAGGAAGAAAATTCTCCTAGCAAGATTTCTGATTCGGAGTCATCATCGTTGGGGCACGATTTTGTTGTTCAGTCCTTGAAGAAGTTGGTGGGAACCATTCCAACCTTCTCCAGTATTGACTCTCGGTGCCAGATGCTCCAACATACAATGAATCAGAAAACCGACTCCGTATCCATGGTTATGGATAAATGTGTTGAGATAGAAGCCCAGTTCAAAAATTTCTTTATTGGTTATGAAGCCCATAAAAGATCGTGCAAAAGGATGACTAGCTGGTCGAAGAAGAATGTGGAAGAGATGAGGTTGCTGGATGAGTTTCAGGAGAATGTTAAGGATGCATTTCAAACCGAGGACAAGAAGTTTCATGAGATGTCTGCATCATTCGATGAGAAATTGACATAGGAAAAGAACATTCGGAGTCAGGAAGTAAGAGATCTGAATGGAAAGCTCAACTCTGTTAATCAAAGTTGGAAATTTGAAAGGGATCATCGGATCAATTTTCTAGAAAGGATAAAGTCTCAGGAAGAGAAAATGGAAGCTCAGGAAGAAAAGTTGAAGGCTCAGGAAGAAATAATTCAAGCTCAGTCAGCAAGAATAGTTGCCTTAGAAAAGCAAGCAGAAGAAGATCATAAGGACCTCAAGAAGATCAAGACAATTCTCAAGGGGATCATGTCGAAGGAGAAAGATCCGAAATGACCAATCCGATCTTTTTGTTGTAATCTGTTTTTGTTGCTGACATTTCAAATATAATGAAAATTGTGCTTGTTGTTTCTATTGCTGTCGTTACTAATCTTTTAAGGTACTTTGTTATTTTTTTTCCATTCCCTCCAATTCTTTTTGAAAATCACAAAGGGGGAGAAGGAAAAGATCCTTAAGAAAAAGAGGAAATCTAATAAGAGTTTTTCAAAGGGGGAGAAAGGAAAATACCTAAGGAAAAAGAACTCTAATAAGAGTTTGTTTAAGGGGGAGTTTTTCTTAAAGGAACATCACTCCGGAAATATGAATACGATCCTTAGAGATTCAAAGCCTAAGGGGGAGTTAGTCGTATTCATCTATATTCTTAAACCAAGGGAGATAAGCTTTAATATGTTTCTTTTTAGAATAGATTTTTCGTAAGGATGTTTGTGCTTTCCAAAAAGGGGGAGATTGTTGAGTCAATAAGGTTTTCCTTATGACTTTTCCATTCCTTCTTGTTTTGAAAATCACAAACACCTTATCTTTAAGGAAAATCGCTTTTGTAAGGAAAAATGCTTTCTTAAGGAAAATTGCTTTTATAAGGAAAAATGCTTTCTTAAGGGAAAACGCTTTTATAAGAAAAATTTATCCTTATCATATTTTCATTAATATTTTTCTTAAGTATGAGTTTCGGATTCATTTTCTCGGAGTCATAAAATCTTTGATATAAAAGCATTCTGTTTTTAGGATTCGGTTCTGGACAAGAACTATAAGGAAGTATCATTCCGAATTCCGGATATGAATTCTGACTTAGTTCTATTCCAGATTCAGGATACGAATTCCAATGAAGAATTCTCATTACGAATTCTAATGAAGAAATCTCATTCCGAAATCTCATTACGAATTCTGATAAAGAATTCTCATTACGAATTCTGATGACGATTTCTCATTACGAATTCTGATGATGAAATCTCATTACGAATTCTGATGATGAATTCTCATTACGAATTTTGATGATGAATTCTCATTACGAACTCTGATGATGAATTCTCATTACTAATTCTGATGATGAATTCTCATTACGAATTCTAATGACAAATTCTCATTACGATTTCTGATGACGAATTCCTATTCCGAATTCCTATTCCGAATTCTCATTCCGAATTCACCTATTAAACAGAATCTGATTATCATTGTTTTATACACTCTGAATTTATTCACTCCGAACTTTCACTCCGAAATTTCTATTCCGAACTTTTATGTTAGAGTTTAAAACGATGTCGTACTTTCTGTTACACTTGTTTTGTTATAAAACGATGTCGTCCATTTTGTTATAAACTAACCGTTGTCTAAGTGACACGTGTACAGGTCCCTCCGAACATTAAGGGAAATATGACCGTTGAAGAAGGAGCCGACCTTACCTATAAATAGGAGCTCATTTGAAAGAGCTCAGTGCTGATTGCAAAAAAAAAGTGCTTACATGCTGTTGAAGTGATTTCTAGAGAGAGAGTCTCTTATTAACTCTCAAAGCTTCGTGCGACTCCGAATGTTGGTGATTACATTCGAGGGCTTCCGGGGATAGGAAGACAGAGGTGCCGACTACCTTAAAGATCGAGGGCTTTCTTGCTGAGAAAGACAGAGGTTGCCAACTACCTTGAAGTTGAGGGCTTGCGGGGATAGCAAGACAGAGACACCGATCTTCGTATCGAGGGCTTACCCTGGTGTGGGTAAGACAGACTTGCTTGAAAGTATAAATCAAGGGACCTTTATCCAAGGTTGTTGGATACCCTTCTCTTTGGGTTAAAAGACTATTATCTTGTTACTAGTAGTTTTACTACTTGTTTTTATTCCGCTGCAATTTGTATCTAAAGGAAAGTATAACTTTCTTATACTTCCTTACTTACTCTGTTTCATTTAGATTCTATACGCTTTAAGGTAGAATCTCATATTGTAACTTTTGTTAAGTTTCAATTTCCGGAACCATATTTCCGGAACCTGCTTTTGGAATATCTTTCCAAGTTTAGTTCGGTGATTAGAGGTGTTGTGAATTTACTTAGTTTAACTTTGTTAAACTTAGTCCTTTCCTTTTCTTAAGGAAACTTTAGTTATTCATAACTAACTTTAAAGGTTCCAAAGGATTTTTTAAAGTATACAATTCACCCCCCTATTGTATATTGAGCATCTCATATTATATTTCGATCCTACAGTATAAATGATGGACTTAATGATATTATATATGATATTATACTGTAATTAAAATATATCTATGTATCATTGAGATTCCATTCCATTAAATATTAAATAGAAATGAAAGTAGTGTTTATGAGTATGTACGGCTTACCCTCTACATGAATGGTGCATTTCATTTCTTATCTGAAAATGTAAAGTATGAATATAAATACATGTATATACTAGATATATATGATATCTACGTAATTAATTTCATTCTAGAGATAATGTAGTATTGAACCCATGGATAAATTGTAAATATAACAAGTTCATTTTAACACAAATTCTGAACATCGACAAAATGTTCGATATGAACAAAAATAATTTACTTACTTTTACTACAAGGTAGTAAGATATATAAAATTAATAATAAAAATTAAATATTTTATGAATCAAGTAGATATTAACTGATTTTTATTATTCAGTAAGAACAAGGAACATACGAGTCATGTTGGACATGAGGTAAGAATATTTCTTATATCACTTTTAATTCTATGAGATTTCAATTGTTCACCCCTTATTTATTGCATGTGGTGTATTTTGTAGTTATATTTGATATATATTGTAATTATTATATTTATATTCATGGTATTTTTTGATTCATTTGTTGTTTATTAACATTTTCTCATACGACTCGATTGATTACAACGTGGTAATGGTTTTTCATCTCACTTTTTATTATCTTTTGATTCATGCTATATTAGCCACTATTTCCTTTTGTGTGGTGGATATACTGACTATTATTGTATTATTTGTGTATGATAATTTAATTTATGGTTTTTTACATATTCATTGTGTGATAATTATTTCATGGGGTGTATGTTACGTAAGTTACCAAACCAGTAAGGGAATATTTAACCCTCCTCTAGTTAAATGAAATCTTTTTTGCATGTCTTTTAATTTACATCTTATTATGTTTGAAAATGTACATGTATATATCTATATTGATATAAATTTTATGTCCACGTGAGGACATATCCTTTTCTCTCTCATAAACATATTTTCTGAATTTTAATGTGATGTCGTTAGGCTGTCAAATTTAATTATGAAAACTTCTTAACCCAATTTCAATTTTTGGGTTAAACATCTACATCTTGATTATGTCGTGCTATGAATATGTTTGAATAACCTCTGATTATTCTGCACATAATATCCACTTATATTGTGTGTATTTATATTTTTCACAAATAATTATGTCATTCATTTATCCTTAATCAAAGGATACCTTCTTTATAAGGGATTTCATCTAAATTTACTTTTCCATAGAGAATACATTGTTTTTATGCACCAATTGACTCTTATATGGTGTATATACTGTCCTTCGGCATATTATATCATGAATACCATTATTCTCATGACATTATTACGTTCTAATTAAATGTTAATCCTCAATTATTTGTATTATAGGAACTCTCATTTTGTTAAAAACTCATTAACTAAAATATCATTTTAAATTTTTTGGAGGATTATTTTTCTAAATCATTCACATTAATGTCCATGTTTAAAAAATGGTTTTATGGATTTCTTCATAAGGACATTAATGTTTTGATATTGAAATTTTTTCTGAATCTTTAATGTGGTATGGGACACTTTGATTCAAAAATCCCTTTATTTAATATATTAAATGGTTTTGAATATGGTTTGATAAAAGGATTTATTTTATAATTATTTTGAAATGATATATTTTTATTTCCATTTTGAAATTTTATCATTACATAATGGTTGTTTTATGGGTTATGAATATGTTATGTCTATTGGGAATTGTGTAGGTATATAGGTTGTTCGTGATAAACCTAGGGTGGGTGATCCTAATATAGCTATCCAATTCCTGGGGTAAAGTATAAGATCATGATACGTCGTGTGATATTGGTGTTGAGTCATGCTAATTCTTGTGTAATGAGTTTTTACTCATGCTTCATGTGTAATTAGGATTTACTCATGCTCTATGTGAAATGATCCCTTTCTCCTACAAATTCCATGTTAAGTGTTGTTGCCACATTTCCAATTTATGATTATAGGATTTATCATGCCTTTATGTTTATGCTACTCTTGTGCTCTATTTTATTCCTATTTTCTAATAGGTATTGTATTCCTCATGATATTACATGATTATTCTCTTAATGGGCTTTATATCTCTCACTTTTTTTATGAATTCCCTCATGTTATTCCATGAAATGCTAATTATGAGGGAATGTAGTGTTCATGTAAAGGAAGTTTTCCATAAAGATGTTGTATCTTATGTTTTAAGTTGTTATGTAATGATCCAATTCCCTAAAGACACTAGACTTCTCATTGTTCTATGTTATATTAAGTGGATTTTATGCAATATATTATGTTCAATTGTGTAATAAAAATAAGGGTTGTCATAGATGGTATCAGAGGATATGTTTAGTTATTTTTGGGATTAGGATTATATAACCCTAGTAAATACTTAGAGACATGAATAAGTATAATGAAAACATCCCTATGTTTCGGTGAGTATTAAGTAAGTGGTTCATCAAGAAAATACATCCTTGTCTGGATAAAAGTAGAACTATCTTAATGTGTAGGGGTGAAAATAAAAGGTATAAGAAAACCATTAAGGATAAAAACACATTAGGATTACTATTTTTTGTTTTTTCAAAAGGACAACACGCAAACCATGTGACAACCCTTCACGTCGGACAATACCATGGGAATCAAACCCACAACTAATATGCGATTGGGATTTATCACCTACCACTGGTCTACATGAAGTCCCTGGTTAGTATGACTTATTCTTTTTAGTTAAATGATTTTATGGATAAATGATATGTAGATTTGGGGAACTTATGTTTTATCAAATGGATATCCTTAGTATATGAAAATAATGTTGTGATTAAATGATAAAGGTTATTTTTGGGATATGTTTTAACCATTGGAATACTCTATGCCTAAGGAAAGTTAAATACTACATGATTTTAATTTTGATGGAATGGTTGAAATTTTTTATTTTATACGAATCTATGTATTTATTGTGGACATATAGCTATTTGGGTTATTTCTAGAAAATTATTAACCTATCATAAAGAATATATGATTAGGTTAATTACACCTATGTCTGATACTTTAAGGGTAGTCGATGTTATATGGAGATAAATGTTATGATTTATTGAAGATGATTGTGTAATTAAATCCTCCTAAGTTTTTGGTTTCAATATTAGTTTGTATTATTTTGAAAATTTTTAAGGATGATTGTCTATTGAGTAGTTTTTCTGGAATATTGGGTACATTTTGTTGAATTTTAGAGATTAATAGTAGTATTTATTTTTATAAATGATTATCCTTTTTGGGGATTATTAGATATAGTAATAACCATTTCGGTATTAATTGATGGCTAATGAAAAGAGAAATATATAGTTCTTCTTTTGTAGATTATGTGATTCTTTAGAAGAAGAATCTTGTACTTTGATTTGACCAAGTCATTTTGACTGCTCATTGTTTGGAGAAAAGAGTAGTTTTTTGTAGAAAGTTATTATAGGAAGAATTTATACATGAACGTAAGTATATTTCCCTATCATTTTATTCTATGTAGTAAATTAATTCCTAAAAATTAAGAAATTTAACGTAAAACAAAATCGTTGATGGTTTTCTTTTCCTACTAGGTGATCAATGACTGTTTAATACATCATATATTTGTGATTTTCTTGTGGTTACCTTTCTCCTAATCATGTTTTCTATCACTCTTCATCAGAACATGACCATTTGTTTTCTCTTCCCTATCCATGTTTTCCCACATGTAATCCTAGTAGGGGTTAACATGGGTGACCTTTTTACTACTCTTTCTTCATTTTAAAGTGAAAGTTTTACTGACTCTTTTTCCGATGTTGGACTTTAAATGAAGTTTCCTAGCCTAATTTTAAAATTTGGAGGACTAAATTTTTAAAAGGGGGGAAGAATGTAACATCCCTAGAAAATAATGAATATTATATTTTCATAATTATTAAATTTTTTATCTAATTAAATATTATTGTTATTTTAAAGGGGTTTCTATATTCAATGACGTACCTGACACGCAACAACAGGTTTCTTTGAAATCTTACGTTGCACACTAATAATTTAATATTATTATTTCAAAATTTAATTAACTCATAGTCATTTCACTGTTGGGAATTAATAGAACTAACGTAAGTATAATAACATATGTTTGTTAAATGTTTTATCAATCATCCAAAAAATTTCAGAGGATTAAAATATAAATGAATCTAATTCAAGCATAATTTAATTAATAACAATGATTTACAGCCTTTTGAGGGAAAACCCTATTAAGTCTATTTTTTCTCATTTTTTTATGTTTTATTTGAAAAAATAAAATTCCTCTTTATATTCGGTATATCAAAATTTACTTTGGGTAAATGTTTGGTATTTTTCTGATAATGTACATTTTTTAATGATTAATGAAAAATTCTATATTTTAATTCAAAAGATCCATTTAATATAATTTATTTATATGGTTATATTTTCATTTTAATGGTTTATAATGTGTAATTAGAATATATTTTTACTAGTTATTCCAATATTTGACATTGTAATTAATTTCACTTTGAAATTGGACATAAAAAAGTGTCAATCTTTTGATAGTTATTATTTCTTAAAGACGAACATTTTTTGACAATGGGAATTAATTTTAAATTATTTTTCACCACTTATGTGTTTTAAATATAGAAAAATGGATTCTATATTTGGAATGCGTAGGTCCAAATTGTGAAAATATATAACATTTATTTTTAGACTTTTTAAATATTTACTTCATTAAATATTTTATTTTGCATGATTTAAGGTTAAATATATTGTATAAGGGTCAAATATAATATTATATTGTTATATTATTACCCGAACCTATGTCATAATCCAATTGGTTGATAGATATCTGACCATTGGAATACTTGGGTTGAATTTGGGTTACCAAGGAGCCACATGAGAGTAATAATGATACTTTATACTAATTAATTTAAAGTAAAGACAAAAATGACATAAACAAATATATTTTCGTAAATCAATTTTTACATGGGGTAATATAAGTTATATACACAACTATAAAAATTATTTTGAAATATAAAAATATTTCCTACACCATGGTATTTTTTATAACTTTATGAAAATAAATAAATTAAATTAATTATGTCACAATAATGATAAAATATTTACATCATTAATAAATGATTTAATAAAATAATATTGTAAATATTAAAACAATATCCAAAAGCTGTACAATTCTTATATTATTATTTTATTTCTACCATGAGTAGTCTTAACATTTTTTTAACAAATATTTGACCTTTTTAAACCGATGATGAGGTAATAATAAAATACTTGTTTCAAACTATCATAAATAGACCCTCCTTTATTTTATAAAATTATCTCACTACAAACTCATTCCACACACTTCTCAAGCCTTTGACTCGTGAATAATCTTCTCAAAAAATCTCCCAATATCCCTATCTTCATCCTAGAAGACTTACCTTAGGTATAAAACACATCAAGAACCGATTTGTTTTAAACCAATGGAAGTTACCCGACTAAAAGGTAATGTCTTATCTTATGTTCTTTTGTTTTATTTTAATTCTCCAACCTCTTAATATCTTTTTATTATTTAATTTTATAACAACAAATTATCGTAAATATACTAGTATTTTTTATGATAAATACTCTAACTACACATACACACACCTCCATGTAATGTGTAATGAACATAATGATTCTATGGATGGCAAACTAACGCCTAATGAAAAAATGATTGTTCAATTAACTCATACTGCCTCTCATGGTGGCCATTATGATAGGACAATATTTATATATGATATGTATTATGTTTATTCTTTCATTATGATTATGTATTTTTATTTTATATCATACCTTTATGGTTTCCATAATTTGTAAAATCGATAATTTCATTTTAGGAAGTTCATACTACTGCCCGATCAAAGTGATATAACTCATTGATGCCTTATGTGGGATGTATAAAGGATGTAGATAATGATATTATATATGATATTATACTGTAATTATAATATACCTATGTATCATTAACTTTTACTTCCATTAAATATAAAATAGAAATGATAGTATCGTTCGTGCTTAAATACAACTAAAAGTCTCAATGAACGGTGTATTTCATTTCTTATCTCAAAATGTAATGTAATAATATAAATACATGTATATACTAGATATATATGATATCTAAATAATTTATATAATTCTATAAATAATGTATTATTGACCACATGGGAAAAATGTAATTATAACAAGTTCATTTTAACTCAAATTCTGAACATCGACAAAATGTACGATATGAACTCAAATAATTAACTAACTATTACTGAAAGGTAATAATAGGTATAAAGGTAAAAAAAATTAAAAAAGTTATGAAGAAAGTATAAATTAAATTATGTTTATTATTCCGGAATAACAAGGAACATATGAGTCAAGTTGGACACAATGTTAGGAGATTCCTTATCTCACTTTTAATTCCGTGAGATTTCCATTGATCACCAGTCATTTATTACATGTGGTGTATTGTGTACTGAAATTTGATATATATTATCATGATTATATTCATATGAATCGTATTATGTGATTTATTTGAAGGTTATTAACTTTTTCTCATATGACTGTATTGATTACTATGTGGTAAGGGTTTTTAATCTCACTTTTCATTCCTGTGAGATTCATGCTATATTAGCCACTATTTCCTTTTTGTGGTGGATATACTACCCATTATTGTTTTTAGTGTGTAATATACTTTAATTTATGGGTATTTACATATTCATTTTGTCATAATTATTATATGAGGTGTATGTTTCGTAAGTTACCAAACCGGAAAGGGAACCTTTCATCATCCTCTTGTTAAAATACTTCTTCTTGGATGTCTTTTAATTTAAATCTTTTTATTTTGGGAAAGTTATTGAATATCCTTATTGATGTAAATTTTATTTCAAAGTTATGAGATTTCCTTTTCACTCTAATAATCTTATTTTATTAATTTTAATGTGACGCCATTAACCTGTCTAATTTCTGTAACAAAACATCTTAAACAAACTTCAATTTTTGTATGAAACATCTATTTCATGATTATGTCGTGCTATGAATATGTGTGAATAATCTATGATTGTTTTACACATAATATCCACTTATATTGGGTATATTTATATTTTTCACACATAATTATGTAATTGATTTATCCTTAATCTAAGGATACCTTCTTTATAAGTGATTTCGTCTAAATTTACATTTCCATTGAGACTTCATTGTTGTTATGAACCAATTTACTCTTATATGTTGTATATACTATCTTTGGCATATTATATCATGAATACCTTTATTATCATGATATTATTATGTTCTGATTAAATGTTATTCCTCATTTATTTGTATTCTTGGAACTCTCATTTTGTTAAATACTCTTTAAATAAACTATTATTTTAATTGATTTAAAGGTTTATTTTTATAAAAATTTCAAATTAAAGTCCATATTTTAAATAAGGATATAAGGATTTCTTCATATGTACATGAATGTTTTGAAATTGAAGATTCTTTCAAAAGAATTAATGTGGTATGGGACACTTTGATTCGAAAATCACTTTATATTATATTTTAAAAGGTTTTGAAAGTGGTTTGAAAAAAGGTTTGAATTTTTCAATATATCGAAATGATATATTTTGATTAAAATGTTGACATGATATGTTACTATTATATTTTACATATGGGTTATGAATATGTTATGGATATTGGTAATTGTTTACATATACTGGTGGTTTCGTGATAAACCTACGGCGGGTGAGCCCAGGATAGCTCTCCAATGCTTTGGGTAATGTATAGTATCATTATACGTCATGTGGAATGGGTGTTGACTCTTGCTAATTTAAGTGCAAAGAGGTTCTACTCATTAATCATGTGAAATGAGGATTTACTAATGCACCATGTGAAATGAGCCTTAGCTCATGATAATTCCATGATTAGTGTTGTTTCTACGTTTCCATGTTATGATTATCATTCTTTATAATGTATTTATGATTATGTTTGTCTTGTGCTCTATTGATAAGCCTATTTTCTAACATGTATTTTATTCCACATGATATTCCATGATTATTTCATTACTGGGATTTATATCTAACCTGTTTTTTATGCATGTTATCAGGTTATTCCATGCAATGATATGTACGAGATAATATAGTTTTCATGTAAAGGATTTTTTAAATAAAGATGTTGTATCTCATTATTTAAGTTTTTATTTAATTATAATATTCCCCAAAGACACTACAATTCTAGATCTTCTATGTTGTATCATGTGAAGTATATGTAATAAATTATTTTTAATTGTGTAATAAAAAGAAGGGTTTTCATCTAGGTATATGAATTTTTTCATAAATCCTTTGGTAGTTTTACTTCCATCCTTCTACTATTAACAAAAAACATCTTAACCCATAATAAAAAATCTCCCTCTTCATGTTGTCTAACCAAAAAAGTTCTTTAAAATATATATACATCATTGTACAACCAAGGTGTTTAGAGAAATTAGTGAAATGTGAATCATCAAATAATTCCTCTTTAAAATCAGGGATTGTTGAAAATCAATGCCTCTTCCAAAAATTATAAATTACATATGTAAATATGATGTCAATATATATCCCATAATTCCAAACATTAATTTTTTTTAATCTCTTCCTTTTAAGCCTGATCACTTTTTATCCTTTATTATAAATAATCTTTGGAATATTTATTAAAAAGTAGGTATGTTTGATTATCCATGATAATTCCCATATCCGTCATTGTTAAATCCATGATAATATGTCACTTTGAACACTAATTTTGTATAGAACTCTAGGGTCCATTTCATCACAGCACCTACCCCCTTATTTTCCATAGATGGTTGCTACTGTATTGTGATTTCATAAAACATGGGTCGATGAAGCCATCCTATTTGTCAATTTTTTATTTCATTCAATGAAAAAATATATTTCAAACTCTTTTGAAATTTTTTTGTTTCATATCCTTCACCATAGAGATAGTGTCTCCATATCTTCATAGATACTCTTACCTACACTAACTCAATATCATGAGATGACTAGTTTTTTTCATAAATTATTAATTACCTTGATTCATAATAAATTACTCTATCATTCTTTATGAAGACTCAACCATGAACTTTCCCTGATTCAAGAACTATAAATCACAAACCCAATCATTTTTAGATGGTAATGTCAAGATATTAGCAATGACTAATTTTATAATCATTTATCCAATACATTCTTGAAAATATATTTTTTCTTATAACATTAACCCCTTTACATTTGATCATAGTTACTAAGATAGCCATTTGGGAAACATTCTGGATGAAAAGATGATAGTAAAAAACTAATCCTATAAATCTATGTACCTCTGTTATGCTCATATGTAATGGACATTCTTGGATTGTCATTTCCATTTAAGGTTAATCATGGATTCCAACTTTCAACAAAATATATCTATGAAAAAATTTCTAAAAGCTTTAATTGACAGTTTATAAACATCACATATTGTTTATTTTATATAGGAGCATTATGACATAATATATGTGGTTCTCATTCATTCATAAGATTTTAATTATACAGAGATATCATTAAATAATACTATGAAAAAATAATCATGGAATTCCTCAAAAAATATATATTCATTAAAACTGTGAATATACAGGGGTAATTAGTGATTCCAAATGATATTACTATAAATCATTATCCACATACATTGCTTATAATGTTCTATTTAGAATATCATCCTTTAATACAAAAAAATTATAACAACAAAAAAGAAGGTCAATCTCCAAAAAATAATTAACTCAATGAATTTGATCTATCAAATCATCAATTTGAGAAATATTACAATTTTTTTATTGAAATATAATTGATTTATGTATAGTTAATTCATATTATCATTTCTCAATCATTGTTATTAAAAAATCATTTGTGCACCCCCACAGAGTTATATATGGGAAAATAAACCTCTTATTAATAAACACTTATACATTTTTATAATAATTAGTCCATAGGGTCCATTCTATAGGAAAATATTAATAATGGTGTCGCATCATTGATCATGTCAATATAAAACTCATTTTCATTCCACAGATGATGGGAATGTTAATATGTGGAAATACATCAATGTATTATTGAAAAATAGGTGCATCCTAAATTTGAATATTCTATTCTTCACCCATGGATGATGTTTTCTCTTCCTCTCCAATAATTCCATTCAGAAGATATTCTGGGGGTGGATCAATATATGAATCATATTATGATGATGTTTTTTATATAATGATAAGGGATTATACATATTCCTAAAAGATTGAAATTTTATTCATTTTGTAATAATTTTTTTTCATTTTATATAAATATCAAATCCATACTCAAGATTATATCAAAGTCATCCATGAGTATGATGATTAATTCATGAGATAACCAATTTTTATATAAGATATTGGGAACTTCTTAATAGATATTTTCCAATAAGATTTCCCTTAGAGGATTTTCTGAATAAAAATATTTTGTTATAGTGAATTGGAAATATATAATATCCATAGAAAACTAGGAAACTTTAATGAAATTTGAAGATCCAAACTGAAATAAATATTTTTGTAAATTTTAATAGATGGTAATTGTATATGGAACTATTCTATTAGGAGCTTAAACCTTATCTTTTTTAATCCCAAAATCTTGGCCTATATTCCCTATCTTTTTCTGAGAATCATTTACATGATTTTTAGTACTATTAATTTTTTAAGGAACCATTTCATTACAACTGTAGAATATACCATTAATATATTCTTTCTACCAATTTTAATCATGAGCTAGGTGCCTAGTTTCTCCCTAATTATAAAAAACTATAATTCCTATTATGAATGTATAGGGTTGTTTCATCCAACGTTTAATATATGGTGGAATGTCATAGTTTCCTTTCAACCACTTATTTTCATTTCCATATTATTCAGAATCCCTCTTCATCCCTTTTTCCACTCTATGTCACAAGACATAGATAATTCATATTATGTTATCATATAAATTGAGTCTATAAATTCATACAATGTGAAATATTATGATACCAGTTCCTGATAGATGAATGGATTTATCCAATAAAATTATAGATCAATATTACTTGTTGGGTTTTGAATGTAGTATAAAACTAGACTTTCTAACTATTTCAAGTTAGATTCATACATTAGACCACTTTCATCCTCATTTTACCTCAAAATCTGAAATAACCTCTCCATATCCACTCAAAAATATCAAGGAATGTAATTTTCATAGGATAGTCCTTCAAATTCTATTCATTCCAAATTTTCTTACTATTTATACTCTATTGTTTATTTAATTAATGTCAATAATTGATCTGCCTCTCCAGAGAGATGATAAACATCCCTGATTTTTTTTCATTTTTTTTCTCCACGAAGAATGAAATAAATTCCCTATGGAAATTATCCTTTCCTCATCCAAAAATCGATTTTTAGTCCCAGTGGCTGTTATAGGTTGTTGTCTCATGAAGTTTTCTAACATTGATCCTCTAAAATGTAGATCATATTTCCCTATACAGGTATGTTTTTCATCTGTATCCTATGTAAGCTATCTAGATATAGTTATAAGCTATTTAGAACTAGTTTTAGCTCATTCTCTAAGATCATTATACTTTCTATGATATAAATACTTACCTATATTGTGTTTGTTGATATGAATTCCCTTTATTTCACTAGTAATAATTTCTAAACAATGACATTGTCAATTTCAGGTTAGTAATCCTAATTCATAATTTTATCATGGTAATAGACATCATATAAGATAATAAAATTATTCATATCTAATATATATTCATAAAAACGGTTCCATAGGGAAAATATTTAATCATAAATCCAAAATAATGTTCTATAAAGTCAATGTGAATAACCCTAAGCATATCCCCCACAAGTGCTAAACAAGGTGCATAGTAAGGAATGTTTTCATGTACCAGGTTACCCCATGTATGGGATGAAACACATTGATAGAGTTATCACCCCTTTCTACATCCAATTCAGAACCACATTTGATTTTAGTATCAATATATGGATTCATTTTCTAGTAATAACCACATAGTCTCTAAATTTCCAAAAAAATATGGTCTTCATTACTTTTCCACAATGTGTTCCTTATGGTAATGATTCCTAATAATTTTTTTTCTAAATCAAGATATCGTGGTCTATACCAAACATCCTCTGATTCCATCTATAATTCCCCTAACACAAAAGCCTAGAGAGAGTGCACTAGTTTAATATTTTCATAGGATAAAATTAAATAAAATCCTGAAGGACTAAATAGTATTGTAGCCATGGAAAAATTCCTTCCAAACATATGATTTACATAACATCATCCAATAAAAAATCAAATTATATCATTAAAAAACACTAATATCACATAAAATATCCCAACAAGTCAGTCATATTAAAAATATTTTAATCTTTGGGAAAATTTAAAACAATAAATGGGAGATCCAAGATTCTTCATAACGATAAATAATATATTTTATGTTGGGATAAATAGGAATAAGTTATTTAGGAAATTTACAAAACTCAAACAAAAGAATTTTATTAATATTCAGAAGCATATTTTTATTGAATAAATCATAAAATTTCATATTAAACAGTCACATGGATATATTACTAATTGAAAAAACATCTGTATAATCATTATGGAATATCATAATGAGAGATTTTATAACTGAAGATATTATAACCACAATGTTAGGGCCTCCTGACAATACCATTCATATATGGGTAAGACGTAAGTCCCAAACCAAACATCTTTATCTCATTATAATTATAATACATCGTGTCCCATTCATTAATTATTCCACAACTAGTATGGATATTGTTTTGATGTCACCAACCAATCACATACTACGTCTAATGTACTTCTCTTTTGAAAACTGTTAATCCTAACCAACATAAACATTCATAATAAAAATATCGTACAAAATGTTAATACATTATCCATAAACCATGAATGGTATTAATATAGATCATATATAGTATAACATTTCATAAACAATTTAATACACTATTTTAGATTTTATCCTAATAAATCAACCTCTATTAGACATAAAATCCAAAAATGGATATTGACATAGATTAAAATAATCAAATAAAATCATCCAGACTCTTTGATATAAACATCTATTTTTTACATTAAAATAATATCTATTTCATTTAGTTAAAAAAGAAAAAATTCGTTTTAAAATATAATTTCAAACCTATAAAGGAAGAATTATATAGAATTCTTTGTAATGGTAGAAATATCTGCACGCGTTGAACAAGTTAAAAACCCATTCTTTTCTAAATTTACTGAAAAGGGTTATAAAGTACCTTGTTTGTAAAATGACAGAATGATTCTTTTTAAAACATTTTATAAAAATAAAAAATGGGTAAAAATGATATACAAATATTTTAATTAATATTTTGAAATATATTTTAAAGAAAATTGAACATATATGATAAATGTGTCACAGTGGATACTTACGTTTAAAAAACAATAGATAATATGATATTGAAAAATTATCCCATTACATGTACATTACATTAGTTGAGGTTGTTTTAAATCATGTATACTAGATAAAAGTGTAATCAATTTATTCTAGGACCATATTAATATTTATGATATCACTTATTGTCCTATTATATCATTTTGTTAATAATATTTCTATATTAGATTTATATCGTGTGTCAACTACTTAATTATCATATGCATGTTTTTCCATGTATATTATGCTTACTAAGAATAAAATATATTTTATTAATATTCATAATGATGTTATGTTTATGAACATTATATATACTCCTCATATGAATTTTATAATCATTCATCAAATGGATAATGTGGAGAATGAATATCAATGCATCGTGGAGATGGTAGGCTATACATATGCATGAGCCATAACATCATTCTCTTAATGGTTAAATATTATTAAATTGGATTGTTTATTAATTATACCAAAGTAAATTAATATAATATTCGTTATTTATATCCAATATACACATCATTATACCATTCCACATAAGGTATCATTGTGTAACATATTACATCATGGTGTGGAGAAGGTAAGTCGTACATATGAACACATGCAGATATTGTTGTTGAGAGGATGGATATAAGGTTAAAAATTGTTGTCTAATATTTATAATATAATATATGATTGTACATGATATATTATTTATTACAATAGTATATGAACTACATATAAGAATGATATATAAGAAGAAAATAAATTGATTTCAATAGGTAATACAATTACCCCTTCTTTGAGTATTTTCTTTTCATTCTAAAAAAGGGTCTATTAAAGAAGGATTTATAACCAAATTATGGACTCTAAAATGAATTGAGGAATTTTGGGGGGAGAATTTGGTAGGGTTTAGTGCATATTAATGGATTTAGTTGTGTGATTTTAATTGGATAGGTTCCCTTTAATATTATAGGGGAGGGTCAATTTAGGAAACTCCAAAACTATTTTTTATATATAAATATTTTCATTCTAAAAGAGCACCGTAGTGATTTCTTTCGTAGATAATACAAGTATTGGTCTAAATAATCTCACATAATGATTTATATCAAAGTATATATCTGAAAAGTAACCTTATACATTGGGTTTCACCCTCAGGTAACCAATTTAACTCATACCATGTCCAAGTTTCTTTAATATAATTTGTTTAATATAGTTAATATAAAATTTTCAATAACCCCAAATAGATATATTATAACACATTTAACACTATAAAATATTTTGGAATAAAATTTTACTATTATGAAATTAAAATCATTTAATTAAATAGATTTTATATTAAAATATCTGTTATTACAATTTTAACAGTATTTAATACATGATTTTTGTTAAATTAATAACTACATGATTCAATACATAATAAACCCTCACTCATCCCTAAAATTTCAATTCCATTGGAAATTTTTAGTGTGGTTTTAAATGATTAAAATTATATTTATTTTAATATTATTAATATCATTTAATTTCTTTTTCTTTAAATGTGTCATTTATTAAATCATCATTGTGTCACCATTAAATTTAATTCTATTTAAACAAAAATTATATATATAATAAAATTATGTGTATAAAAATTATAGATTTCTAAATAATATTTATTGTCGACCATCTCACATATATTACTAAATATTAAAAATGGTATAGTTAATAAAATTTTAATATGACATATTTAATTATTATTTAAATAAAATATAATAAATGAAATAATCTAACACAAGTTGCTTAAAAATGATCATATTATTAACCTATGGTTGATTTTTTTTAAAACATACTAAACCAATAAAAAAAGGACAAGTGTTATGTTAATTATATAATACTGGAACATTATTTTTAATATTATCTCTCATATTCAACATAAAACAAGATAAATTAAATTCAAAACATACTGATGAAAAAAATATATTGATCTTATTATACGAAATTTTTTATACTGATTACAACCATCTATATAGATTTTTTGAAAATAAATTCATTGAATATGTAAAATTTAGTTGGATGTTAATCCCACAAATGTAGAAAAAAGGATGGTAAAAAAGATGTTCAAATGATCAAGAAAATATTAAATCTAATATATTAAAATAATGATCCCATGAACTAAATTGGTTTAATATATGTATTATTTTGCTATTATGTAATTATAATAAAAATAAAGTAAAATATTTATTGAAAAAAATATGTCTTTAGGAATTACCTACAATTTATTCACTTTTCATTAAAATTTATAACCTAATAGAAAAGTACAAAAAATTTACACTATGTTAATTTTTATATTTCAACTAGAAAAATGATGTCTATTTGGAAAAAAAAATTAAAAAACTTTTTTAATGTGGTCCATAATATTCATAACTGCATTCCAAACTAATTGTTTAATATGTCATGGTGTACTAGATATCACTGTTTCCCGATGTACAGGCTATTGAATTTATTTAAAATGAAATAGACCGTGGAAGCAAGAGAACATATATTTGGGGTGAACCAGGACAACTAATATATATTAATGAGTGAATCCAATGTATTATGATTGTATTGTATGTTATCCTTGACTAATGTGTTGGATTCAAAAGTGAATCCAATCCACTGCAATGGTCATTGAAGTAATCTATGACTATTAAGTTAATGATATTTTGTGATTATGTTTATGAAAAAAATACATTGACTTTTGACCATGATATAATAGAATGGATAATGTAATTTGATTTCATTATTATTAAAGTCTTATAAACTATCAAAAAATTATGCATAACTTTTGATTTTGATATTTTGTATGTACGATACATGTTCGGAATTATGGGATCATGTAATTCTAACCTCACACTCATATTTTTCTTATGTGATCATTAAAATATCACATATTTTCACCTTTTATATATATGAACTCAATATTTATTATTTTAACAATGCCTATTCTATGAGTAAATTTTCTTGTAAGGATATTTCTTGTTGGTTTATTGATTGAGTAAATATAACGGAAGACTCTCATGAAACTGTTGTTTTTCTGTGAATGTTTGAAAATGACCAAAAAAATAATATTATTTAACATATCATTGTATTTTTTTAATTAATATAAATCTAATAATTTGTAATACTTGTTTATTATTAGAATTTATACTAATATATGATATTTGGGAACATTTTACATATCATTTGGAATCTAGACAGACATTTATTTTTTGATTACCAAGTGATATGTCATAATATTGGAAGAAAACCTATTTTTTTTACCAAACAGGAATTAACTATTATAAAACATTGGATCCACAAAATATGTTTCAATTATTATAAAATTATATAAATTATTTTCAATGATTATGTGGTTTCCCAAAAGGATGATTATTTTTACATTATTTTTTTCATCATTGTCAATGGATTGAACCTTGAATGATAATGCTAATGCAGAATATGACTATTAATGAAATGATTGTCCGCTATAGAAACCAAATGTTAGAAGATATAAAATTTAAAGTTTCATTACATTTATCACATAACATTATAATGAAATAAATCAGAATGGGAATCCGCATTAAAATGGTAGGAACCACATTATATCATTTCCTCAATCAAGAAACATTCACCTACATTAGGTGGGAAAACATATCTTTTGCCCCTATGAAATAGATTAGTAGAATTGAAAATATATATTATTTTATTTTTTTATTGGATTATTATAATTTTATTCATTCCTTTAATTTTTTATTTATAGAATCATATCAATTATTATAACTTACAAATAAAACAAATACCCATGATTAATTTGACTCTATTGAGTTGGATGAGTTTAGGATAATAATTATATATAAGTAAATTTCTCATTTTATTCATATTAGATTTTATAATTAATTACATGAACTAAAATAGAAGGATTACTAATCCACTATTACTTTTAAGGAAATGTTTAGAATGCTTGAATTATGAACGATGTGTTATCATCCAACATAGATATAATGTTTTCGATTCAATATTGGATTAAAATCTTGCATCTAAAAGGTGATAGGCATAAGGTACATCTATAGATATGAATAAATAGTTATATGTCCCAAGAATGATTGTATGTATAATAGAGTTATCAACTGATATCATGTTACATACAGGAATTAAATGTTTGATTTCAAAAGAAATTTTAAAATCCATAGTTAGAAGATGAAGTTCCTTCCTTTATGATCAATGTGTTCAAGGAAAAATATTGTGTATTCAATAATAAGTTCATTATGAATATGAATGTGTATTTGATGGGAATAATTTAGTTAATATTTTATATTAAACGTTAAAACTCACCACTGAATGTACCGTCCAAACACTAGTTTTTAAAATGAAAGGAGTATAAGAAATTTTTTAACGAGTACCCAAATACTAATTTTAATTATTATTATTGAAATCATAAACATCCTAAGACTATAAAAAATGTAAAATCTCATTCGATAAAAAATTCAGATGATGGGTAAAGAAATATGTTGTGAAAGTTACACACACTATCAAACTAAGAACTACTACTCACTTTCTTAATTCTAGATCTACTAACTATATTATATTGTATGAATTTTCTAATGGTATAACATTTCTAACTAAATTATTAGATGTCCAATTATCATAAAAACTAATTATTATATGATGACATAATGCTATGTTTTTTATTTTTTTCATGATGATTTAGATTGAAATATAATTTCAAAAAACCATATTAATATTCCAATGGATAAGTTCATTTCATTTATGGCCTAAGAGGGAATCCTATACAAAAATCCTCCCAAAATTATCAAAATGATAGCTCAAAATTGATATTAAAAATAATTATGATCAGATTTTATTGTGAAACTAGAGATGATCCTTTGATGGGCATCTTAACCATTGTATAATATCTAATTCCTATTAAAAAAGAATTTTTTATTTATGGTTTGGTAGAAACACAAAATCAATGATATTTATATTATTTTTTATTTGTTTTATGTCCATATAGACATGTATCCAGGATCAATATAATTTTGGAGGTGTGCCTATAATATAACACATATTAATAACTACACTAATTTTTGAGACTCATTATAAATAATACAAATTGAGTAGTTTGAATTGAAGAAGAAACACCCTAATAATTCTTATATAAATGATGGAAACATTGGATTTATAGTTCTGCAACTGGCCTGAATAATTTAACATCAATTGAAATTGAAATAATGAACATATTATGTAAATATTAACTACAATTTTAATAGTATACATTATATATTATATTGTTATACTAAAAAATATTAATTATTAAATAAATTCATTATTATAGTATTAGAAATTATTGATGTATATTATACACTATGCATGTTTCTACTTATGTATTAATTTTATTCCCATATGTCTTCTTAAATTTTTAAAAATATAGTCTCACATAATTTAATATTATTATAATAAATCTTATATATAATATAAATAATTATTGTATGTTCATAATTTTTATTGTCTACCATAATCTCATATCAATTCTTCACATACAGTTTTTTAGAGACATTACATGTCATTCAGTGGATTTTTTTACAAGTAATATAACCGATAAATTTCCAGACCGTGTTTCGAAATGTTATTTAAAATTTCATTTATAATTTTTTTCTATCTCTATGTCATCACTTGTAAATTACATTTATATCGCAACATATTCAAATCAACTCATAACTTCCCCAAACTTCCCCATTAAAAATAATCATCATAAATTATTACATAATAATTCTCAATATTTTTTAATGGGTTATTAAATTATGTTTCAATAAATAAAGGCGATATTCAACAATTCCTTGATTTATTTAATATTTATTAGATGATAAGTTGATAACCTCAAATAACTCATAAATTACAATAAATAATATCTTTTTTACTAGATAGTAATCAGGATATAAAATTTTTATATATAAATATATTAGTGAGATAATTGTATCCCTTCGTGATATGAAACATATTGAAATAGTGGGTACCCAATAAACAACTATTTAGGGTTCTTTATTACAATATCATGTATAATGTTAGTTATCCATGATGTATAATTATCATTATAAATTGTATTTTGTTTCATTAACTATTTAATTGTAATGCATATTGATTAATTTTAATATCAAAAGTCTATTGGATATATCAAGAAATAATGAGCACCTTGAGATACCTGACATTAATCATAAATAAGGTTCTTATGGATAAGATATATCATACTGACATGAAAAGTGAGATGTCTTATTATCATGTGTTGGGTGATCATAATAATGAATAAATATTCTGATGATGTTATCATTGATTTATCTCTAGTATTGAGATTATGAGGATAAAAAATTTAATTGGAACACCACACGTTCCATGTGTCATTGAAAGTTCATATCTATGGACATGTGTAATGGTCTCTTACAATGATATCATTGCTAATGTGACCAATTCGATCACATACATTGATAGAAGTAAAACCCCATGATAATGAAATTGGGGAGAGGGCATTTGTGTTGGGTAAATCATTATAGGTATGAAATTGGATGAATGGTAAAGAATGCATTTGTTGATTCCAGGTTATGGATGTTATATATCTCAGGCCATAATGATCAGGATAGTAGTACCTATATAAGACCAAGTCTATGGATGTCGAGGGTAAATACATCATGTCTTATTAAAAAAATAATAATGCTATAAAAGTTCAATGACATGTGTATGAATCATGATATATTATATATTATTGATAGATATATGATATTACATGGTTCGTTTTTTTAGGATAGTAATCGTTCTTGTGATAATCCTTATCCCTTTAGGGACCATGATGAGTTTCTAGATCCCACACTTGTTCTGTGAATAATATTCACTACCCTCGAGATAATTGTATATAGGGTCATAATAAAATTTATTATTAAAGATTCTACATTATTTTTTTGAATAAAAAAATTGGACATGGTGAGCCCCACCATTGGGGTCCAAGATTTTTCCAAATAATATACGATCACAAATTAAATAAGTAATTTCATATTATTAAAGTTAAAAATAATGGGTATGAAATATATTAATTAAATGTATTTACAAATTTTATGTAAATAAATTGAATTTATTAATTGAATGAGAAATTGTTTAAAATAAACAAGGTTGATATCATTTTTTATGGAACACATAGTCGAATTAATGACAAAATTAGTATCATGCAAGATATTTTTTATATAATATGAAAATGCTAATAATATTTATGAATTAGAACAGCTTTCATAAAATTTCATATATACTGCATTAATTGTTTGGGTGATAGAGTTGAAATTATGGATAATTAAATTGCACAATATATATAAAAGAGGATATCCTCCCACAAGAGACTATTCAAGGGTTTTCACTCCTTTTTTCTCCATTACATTTTTTTGAGAGAGATTATTTGGATACATGAGCCTGAATATAGATATCTCTAATGAGTTATAAGAAATATGATGTGGTGATCATCAGAGAATCAAATGAGTCATCAGAACTCTTCCCTAGAACCTTTCTTTTGATGATTCGTTCCCTCAATGATTTATTAAGCACGTGTGGATGATCATGATGATGTTAGATTTTGATTCCTTGATTAAATATCCCCATTAGTGAGAATATTTCATGAGAATATTAATATCAAAATAATGAATTTAAATTGATTTTTTATCTTAAAAAATCTCTTAGAGATATCCTCATATTTAACCTGAAATCGATTCACTGTAGATGAAGAATTCAATTATTTTTTTGGAAATTTTTTTACAATACTGCATTTTGGTGATTATCTTGTATTCTTGGTACCTTCAAAACACACATCTTGTGAACATTATATGATTCCGGTTAGCTAACTCAACAATTCTTGTTCATTTTTCTATTAAACCAACATTTTATTCATAATATAAGATACCAAATATTATTCTGATTTCCCTATATTTATAAATGAAATAAAAAGGTTTTATGTCCCTAGATAGAATACCATATGTAATGTGGAATGGATTAACATGAATTTTAACACATAATTATTCATATATATATCACTTCAAATATAAATTTTGAATATAATAGAAATATCATACAACGTGTATATGTATAATTGACTCACATATATATTATAAAACTTCCATTGAAAATAATATATAATGTAACTATGTTTCTATATATAGTTTGGTAATGATTTTTCAGATAAATTAATTGAACATTGATTGTCACATACAATTCCTAAGAACTTATCAACCATCAACATCAGGTATTCTAACTCATATTTCGATAAAATAACTTCAATACCGATAAATTAATATATATTATACATATAATATTTAATTTATAAGGATAATTTATTTTTATTGATTTAATTCCTAATCACATAAGATATACCCATGAAAAAGATTTATTGATGTTGATTTCTGTCTTCGCATTTTGTATCTCCATCAGTATTAGGGATACCATTGAAAATAAAGTCAACATCACTTAAATAACTTATATCGTATCAATTTATTAGTTGATATTTAATATTATTTCAATGGCACACATCATATGGGATTCATTTGCATAAATTTAGTATTTTTCATGTAATTTTACTACATAAAAAATAATTATTCATATATATAATATAACTACATCATTAATTGATTATCTTATATTTTTAAATATTCAAACATTTACGGACATCATCCTTCTTAACTTTCTCCAAAATAATATAATTTTTGGAAATGTAATATAGTTCCAATGAAAAACATAATAAATTATTAATTGATATATTTCCCATGAGATAATAAAACAAATTAATATTTATATATACAATATAATACCCAATAAATTATCATCACTCAAATCCATGAAATCTCAATACACATCATTATATGTAAATAAATCATTGAAGAATTACTATTCACAGCACTTTCAATAAATATTTTTTCAGAATAAGGATAACATTGATAATACATGGGATTATATATTTCAAATATTGGATTCTAGTTTCCAACACATTAGAGAAATTCATTCCTTTTATTTAATTGTTTAGTTTTGAATAAATATAACTAAGATACTATTTCAAACCAAACTAAACATTATTGAACAATAACATCATTGTAACACCATTATCATTGGAAAATAATGATAGTTCCTAAGTAAATACTTTATTGACACTATCCCTATTTAGGAAAGTGGAATTCACATCCATTTGATCAATTTTCAATTTTGAGTGATATTAAATAACAATTAATATTTTATTCAATTTAGATGTAGATATTGGTGATAATTGTTCTTCAATATATACTCATCCAACATATGTCTAACACTTCTACACTATTATATACATATATCATAAAAACTATAATTTTTCATTGTTTTTCTGTTTCTAAAAAACCCCAAGGTTATAATTATATCCTATTGTGTTGTAATAGAATAGTACAATAAATATATAATAAACATCAATACGAATTATTATTTTATTCAACTGTTCATCCATGCATCAAATAATATTTTTTGACTCAATATGATTATATATAAAATAATACTTATATATCTCATATAGGATATAAAAAAAACACTTTTCATCTGATATCATATAACATGATCATTAATTAAATCATAATAATATTTATTTAATTTGTTGTATTAGGATAATGCATGTTCTATTGGTAAATATATAAAAAATCTACATCATTTATTTTATAACATTAGGATTATTTTATATTTTATCCCAATAAGATTAGTCTACCATCTTCAATAGATTCTATATAGGGTACTTGTAGCACCTTCCAATAGATAAATGTCTAATGGAAATTACATCATTATCTGCATCACTAAACATAATAAAATATTGCATTTTAATATTCATAAACCATGAACATATTGAAACACTAAAATAATTTATTTTTTTAATATAAATATTAAATATATAAAAGGATGTTATTTTTAATTTAGGCCTTAATGATTCATAATTTTTATTTTTATTACTACAAATCCTCTTCTGAAAAATATAGAAATCATTAATTCTCCACCCATTGTTTTTTCAATTTATAAAATGCATATATTGTTGTCTCTAAAACAAAATTAAAAATAGTATATAAGGATCACTATAATATTGTTAAATTATATTCAATGTAATATGTGCTTCAAAATAATTACAATTAAATCCCTTCCATTATTATTTTTTTTACATTATAAAAACTTCAAATTTCTTCTTGATATTAATTTTAGAATTTATTTAAAAAATCCACTAACTCATACATATGTTTTATCATTATCACATTATTCATCCTAGTGATGAAATAAATATATATTTTTTTCTAATTATTTATAGTAGTGGTTTTATTTCGTATTATAATAAATAAATTATAACATACCAGTATAAGTCTTTAATGTATACAATTTCTATATTTTTTGATTTCATAGAAATGTATTCCAAATATAACATTAATTAAAAATTTATTCATTACACTCTAGAATTTTTTTTTTGTTTTACACCACATCACACATTAATAATTTTCTTAATGTAATTTGATTAATAATTTTGTGTAGTCTTTTATAGAATTTTTATATTTATTAGAATCATATAGAAATAGTTTGTAGAATTTCATGTTTTTAATATTGTACCATAGGATTACTATCCCATAAATATGATCCTTCCCTATTTTGTGAACATCAAAATAAATTATTTTAATTATAAATATTTTCATTCTATTTGTCATAATATTTGACCACCCTAATTTGATTTTTAATCCCAATCTTAATGTTTGTGATGGAATATCAGTTGTGACAACATTTATATGTTTTTAGGATTTATAATTAGAAAAATATATACAACGTGCATAAATTTCATATATATCTATATATAATTTGGTGTCTTAAATCATTTGTTATTATTATCCATTATCCCATAACCATTTCTTCATTCCCTATATATTTATTAAGGAAATTTCTAAAAAAATTATTATCAATTACGTCTTCTATTAAATATTTATACTAATTTTAGAAATCAATTATGGTTTATTTAAAGAATCCTTATAAAAATGTTTTTTTAGTGACAAGATACTCAAAAATAAAACTAGTAATAAATTATTCTATATTTATACAATCTATGGGTGTCTCTTCACATAATATGACAATTCAATGTAAAGAATTTCTACATTAGGATAGATCCTCCTGTACTAATTAAAATTGGTAAAATATAAGTTATATAAACCCACATCATCTTTTTGTGTAACACCCCGAATCATGTATTTTTTTTTTCTAGTTTTAATATTATCATATAATTGATGATAAATTGACCATATTACATTATAACATACTATTTAATATCTGAAGGAAACTATATTAAAAAATAAACATTATATTACATTTAAAAATTAAGATACAACTTATAAATCATTAGACCATTATTATTTATCAATCACTTTTCAATCTATATATGTAATACATATCAGGAATTACAAGGGAAATTAGACATAATAATAAAAAGGTTATTTGGTATTCTCAATAACATATAGATTATAAAAGATTATATCATTGCCTAAGTGGATATATATAAATTGAATGGAATAAATAATTTGAATGATGTTATAAATGAGATAAACATATACATGGATGACATGAAAATATAAATAATCACATGAGAAAAAATAACTAACATCATTTTGATGGAATTTATAATGTCACACCACTAAATATAATAATCATGAAATCAAAAAAAAATTCATAGTACATGCATTCATGCCCATTCTCTTGAAATTCGTCCATAAAAAATAATAATCATACCATAAAATTATTATTAATTATTTTATTTAAAATAGAAATATAAAAGACATGTTTTTCATATAAGACCCGCCAATGCATCATGATGCAATATAATTTTATTTCCCACCCATATCATAAAATGCATATTTAATTTTCCATATAAGGTGAAAAAAATACTTAATTGACATTATATAGTAAATAAAAATATTCATATTTTTGCAAAAACATAGTTATTATGCCACTATATTCACAAGTAAATGGACTCATGAGTACATTATTAGAATACATCACAGTCATCAAATAAATTATAAGATATTCATAGGGTAATGGATAATACAAATAAAAATGTAATTAGAAAATGGAACTCATAGAAATATATGTAATATTAAGACACCATACTTTCATTTAATATAACTTAGTTATCACATTACAAGATCCTCTATTTATACAAAAAAATATGTATCAAGACTGCATGACCCTATGGGTTGATATAAGAGTTATCAATTCAAGCATTACATTCCTGTTGATTATTCTTGGGGGAATTCAATGCAATTTTGAATCCAGATAAAAAATGGGGGCTGAAAACAACTCCATCTCCTAAAGTGAATTATGATCATGTGTTGATCAAAATGATTTGTTTGAGGTTAATTTGTTTTGTGCTAAATACACCCTAAATTGGAAGAATCTGAACATTTTTGTTGCTTGTAAAAATTAAGGGGCTTTAATCAATGAGGATTCAATGGAAGGATAGGGTTTTATATCATGTTATACTCTCTATGGGATTAATGTTTAACATCATCCAATACTGGTTGATCTTGATAAAAACAAATCCACACCTCCTATTCTATTCAGATTCAATTGGGCATGTATTAATCATTTTCAATGCAAGATAATTGTTCAAATAAAATATGACTCGGTGAATTGCAAGAATGATTTTTTTTCTTGTATCGCTATTCTCAAATTCCTTAAAAGGAATTTGATACTTTGTATCAAGAGCCACCTTAGCTCAATTGATAATGATATCTCCCCACTAGAGGACTCTCTTCATAATGTAAAGGAACTCAACACTAACAATGTCTTATCTGATGGGTTTATAGATAAATTTGAGAGCACCCTCAAGCTCAAAAACATTCTCCAAATAAAATATTCCTTGAAAAGATATTTCATTAAGGTAATGTGTTAAATGGATGGAGACAATAACATGAATTTCTTCAATTCCATTCATAAAACTAGGAAATCATCTAATCCCTTTTCTTGATAGAAAATTGGGATAATCTTAATGTTAAATGAAGGGATCTCTCTGGGAATGTCATATATTACATCAAGGATCACTTCAATGGATCATCATCCACCATTAAACCTATGTATTTTGTCATTACAAATCTTGTTAATCAAGTGGATAATGATAACATTATTTTTTGTTTCTCTACAACCAGAAACTAAAGCGACTGTTTTTAGACTCAAAACAAATAAAATCTCTTTGTCTAGATTAATTTGGAAACTATTTCTTTCAATCATTTTGGTATATCATTCTTGTAGATTGATGAAGGCTGGTCACTCACATTTTAAGATGTGTTCCTATTACGAATGGGTTGAATTCAAAATTTTTATTCCCAAATCTCAAAGGTGGAAAATGCCAATGAAATATATCTATTCAGGTCTGTTTCCCTAGTAAACACAATATACTAAATATTCTGAAATATTATGGCTAATAAGATCTATTTTATTACTATAAATATTTTATATCTCAATTAGTATGTCTTCATAATGAAGATATCAATTCAAGATTTCATTATAACTGCATTTGAGTTTGTCAACATTCATAAAGGCCCCATTAAAGGTGAACATATTACCCTCAAATTTGATGTTATGATTGATTTTGATACAATGTATTGGGCATCATATGAAATATTCTATCTATGTGTGGTTTTGCTGATGTTGTCTCAAATGTTTTAAATCTACCATGAGTTATGACTACATCTCAGTTCTCAACCATGGATCTCTACACGACATATTTGAATGCTCGGGATGTTTTAGGCATGGTGATCCACTAACAGTGATCATTTTTTGACTTCTGAGAGTAGATACCCAAAGTGTGACGTACATGGAAAGTACTTTACTTTTCTGGAATTATTAATTGAAAAAAACAAAAACTCAAGGATCGTATTAATTTAGTGTCTTGGGAAACTCAGAAAATAATCATCTATAATGGTGACTGATCTCCAAAATCTCCCATAAAGATCTTCCCCTTCTGTTTTATTACCTAAAACCATTCTTTATATCCTGGGAAAAAGAAAACATATAAAGGGTGAGCTCAAATGCTCAGTAAGGGTAATCATAGAGAACATAAAACAATCCATAAACATTTGAATGTAAAAACATGAGCATAAATTCTAATCATCAAAATCGTTAGAAATAACATAAAACATTGAAGTACATAGAGAATAGATCATAAAAGAACACTAATCATGAAAAAATAGAATAGGAATAAAACTTGTAATTGTTTTAAATCATTTACCACATGATATGATTTCTATAGTAGCAAAGGCATTGCTTCCAACACCATCTTAGAGGACAAAGCCCTTACTGAAACGAGTATACTTGTCGTTCCAGCCATGTATTACTGATCAAGATTTACTTGTCGTTCTATCCATGTCTATCTCATGAGGTATAAATCTTTACCCAATGCATTGGAGGGAGATATAGGTCCCACCCATCTCATAATGAAATCATTCTTACTTGTTCCACAACATACACATAAATCATTCATCATAACCCAAAAAATAAAATGTGTTTCATAAACATCATCTCATCATCACATAATCCATATAAAACAAATTGATATCATTTCATCATAAGAATCGAGAAACCATGTAAATCATAGAGACATTATACTTGAAACATACAGATATGAAATAATGACATCTTAGATGGAAAAATGGTATTAATAAAACACTTGAACTGAATTCTTGATGAAAATATACTTTCTTCTTCAAAATCATTTTCTTTTCACAAATTTTCATGGAATTTTAAATAAAAAACATTTTTTTAAAATATTCATAAAATCTTGTAGAGTAAGCTTCATGAAAATCAGGCGTTATGAAACCGTATAAATCCGTTCGTGTTGTATAAGATACAAATAACATTCTTCTCGAATTTTTTTCAAAAAATTCAAATAGTTTCCCATGTGGTAAACAAAATAATGATTCCTTTAATAACATGTGGTAAATTTCAAAAATGGGTAATATGGACTTTAAAAATACAACAATTGTTTTAGAAAACATAGTAATTGATGATAACAATAACCCCAATAAATACTTATGAATAACAATCTTGGATAAGAATGAGATTGGAATAGTTAACCTTTACCAAAGGTCTGATATCCATCGTACATATCCAAAACTCCTATATAATGATTTAAATAAGTTCATTGACTTATTATAGAATCATATTCACTGTTATGATATCATATATGGTTCACTTATGACATTATATTTCACGTTATTTTGAAAATTCTATGTTAAAGCAGCGTTTTGGGTAAAATCGTTTCCTTTATCATACGTGTATTGACCTGTTGTTCTTGATATTATTACTTATATCCTGATTTACATAATTCCAGAATTTAAAACATGATTTATATATAATAGTTATTCAGTAGATAAATATATATAATAGATCTATAAATGGAATGAAATACACCGTTCATGGAGACGGTAGGCCGTATGTACACATGAACGCTGTTTTCATTTCCGTATTGAATTAAATTGAATTAAGTAAATGAAACATATATGTTCATAAATCTAGTATAATTATTATGTAATATATTTCATTATTATTTTCTATATATAATTTATAATCATACTTGATTGGATAATCGTGGAAAATGAATCTCATCGCGTTCATGGAAATGGTAGTCTGTACGTACGCACGAGCGATGATATCATTCCCATGATCATGGAATTGTATTTAAGTGTTTATATAATATTTCAGAATCAATGTCACATTAAAATAGTCATATATAGTTATTTATTTACACCATTATATACATAGAAGTATGGTGGTTGTGGAAAACATATTACACCAGGGCGTGGAGACGGTATTCCGTATGTACGCACGTGCGGTGATTTTGTTTTTCGTAGGATGGATAGAAGATTAAATTGGGTTGTTTCATATTTATAATAACACATAAATATATTATTGATACTGACGTTATTAATATATGATGAAACAAATAAAGAAGAATATGTAGAAGAAGAAATAAATTGGAAAGAATCGGTAAAGGATATTACCTCTTCTTTGACGCCCCTCTTATTAACCTCCTCTTAAGGCACTAGGGTTGGTCTTTTGATGATACCAGAACCTATATAATATTTATATGGAAGTTTAAAAGTAAAATGGGTAGGGTTTGGCTGAGCATCAAGGCTCAAAAGGCTATAAAGAGAGGAGGGAAGGGGTGCCTTTTTTATAAGGGAGGAGAGGGGCACCGTTGGAAAAACATAGAATATTATTTTATAATAAAGTCATATTCGGATTATAATAGCTCCAAATTGATTTATTTCAAAGATAAAGTGGGGAAGGGTCTAACTCCTCTCAACCAATAGATTTTATACTTGTTTAGGTTACTATTTTAAACATATCATTTAGATTTTACTCTATGTAAAACAATTTAACTTTTACCATGTCTTCTTGTTTTCTTATACTATATGGTTAATAAAATTACTATAACAAGCTAAAAAAACCCCAAGTGGTTAATTATTCATATATATAACTTTATCTAAGTCATTTTTCCGAACATTAGATTTTTAGGAATATTATAACAATTAATAATATAATATTGTTTTAAAAAACATTGATATTTCAATTTTGACACTATTTGGTGATTGATTTTTGTGAAACTCATAATAGCATGATTAGTTAGAAAAAGTTTAATTAAATTTATAATAACATGTCATATTCACCTATAAAATTAGTTTAATTCATAAAAAGTCTCAAATAACATTTATTTTGGTATTTATAATATCAATTATTTTAATACATCATTATTTAGTTAATTACTGCATCACCATTGTGTCATAAATAAATTAAAATATTTAATGTCTAAAATTTATAAATAAAATACGATTAGGTATGAAATCTTTTTATATTTCTAATGAATATTTATAGTCCAATTTATCTTATATATAACCCTATATTAAAAATGTTATAGTTATTAAACTTTGATTTTAACCATTTTGACTATTCTTTAAATAAAATAATAATAAATGTCATAATCTAATACAAGTGGACCTAAATGATAATAATTTATTTCTAAGGTTGTTTTTGGTAAAATTAAACTTATCCAATATAATTACAACATGTTTTAGGGTATTAATAATATCATTTTTACCCTATTTAATTTAACCGTGGTAAATAATAGTAAAAAGTTACTATTCACCAAAAATTATTTTTATCTTATTGAACCACATTTTACACCTTGATATTAACTGTGTCTCTCAGATTATTGATATTCCACTCACAGAAGCGGTAAAATTAAGTTTTATGTAAATTTTCAAATTCTCCTAGGAGGTGGGTAAAAGACGGTGAAAAGTTCAATAAAATTTTTATATATAAAAAATTATTATAAAATGACTCAAAGGAATTACAGTGAACTTATATAGGGATTATGTATCAATTTTGACCTAAAATAAATTTAAATATAATAAATAATTATTTAATTAAAAAGTCGGTTTTAAAATAGTAACCTAATGTTTTCACTATTCCTAAAAAAATTGAAAGTTTTCAGAAAAATACCAAAAATTCACCGTACGTTAATTTCGATATTCTGAATCCGAAAATGAATTCCATTTTGAAAGATAAAACATATAAAATTTCAAAAATTGGTTGGTACAAATGCTATCGAAGAAGGTCTTGATTGCGTGTAATGTAATCCATGTTAGGGCTGCAGTAGTGAAAGCTTTTGTTTAGTGTTTCATATAACATAATCAAAACATATTTCATTTAAACATGAAATAGAATCTATAATTAATGTTGTGTATAATATTTTCTACAAAACGATCTTGAAATTGTGTGTAACAGGATCCAAGAATAGTGTTGTGTATACTACAAGCTAATACGGTGTTTCATATAGAACAAGATAATTTTTGTGTAGTGTATAATAGAAGACATAAATGAAATTAAACGGAATAATTCTCATAAAATTTTGTGTTGTTACATTCTACCCCCCTTAAAAGAAATTTCTCCCTCGAAATTTGTCGGGGTTATAAATGGTAACTACTTGAATGTTTCATTAATAGAAACCCAAATCATAAAAGGAATACCAAAACATATCTTTAAAAACTAAAGTATGAAACATAATAGTTACTCAAATTAACTAATCTATGGGTTTCCACATAAGAGAACATAAGTGAAAATATGGAAATGGAAGAGAAATCTAACCATCATGTTTTCATGGAGAGTGGTTGAGAACCTGCCTATGAAAAAGCCAATAATCACAAAGCCATAAATTTGTGATGATTTATGTTACCATCTGATTCATCGGATATAAGGACACTAGGACCACATTTTTTGGTTTTCAAGATCATTTCCCTAATATTGAATTTTTTTGAATCAAATGAAATACTAACTTGAATTTCGAACAATATCAACGTTGCTCATGCCTCGAAAAAGTTCCACATCATCTCTTAAAGAAATGAAGTTGAATTTTTCATTCATGAAGTGTTAGCAGATCATGTGATAGAATGATGGGTCATTCGATATGTCTCAAACAAAAGGTTAACAAAAGTTATTAACAATACATAAGTCCATATATGGTGATTTAAATCATATATGATTCCAAAAATGGACTTATACTTCATCTATCATAATGATTAATAAAATAAAAATTGTTTCTACTAACCAGGGACTTCCTGTAGGCCAGTGGTAGGTGATAAAGGCATGTCGCACATCAGTTGTGGGTTTGATTCCCACAGCCTTGTCCAATGCGACGGGTTTTCACCCATCCTTCGGTTGTCATTTTTCTAAAACTATACTATTATAACATAACAAAAAGGTATAGCCTTAAACAATACTATCTGATGTCTAAATTAATCAATTCCAATATTTAGGTTTGTCCGAAATACTTCTGTCCAATATCACATTATAAATAAAACGATTACTAGAATGGTCAAATAATAATCACGTGAGTTCCATCATTTATCCCTTATATATCATATGATATATCTTGTTGGACACATTCAATACAGGTGAATACCTTAATCGTTTATTCTCTTGAAAAATGAATACTCATTGAACCTTAGTGAAAACATGAATGCTGTCAAAAGTTAACTCTTTCAACATTCCAAAAATCCCAAAAGTTCTATATACTCAAGCCATTATATCAATTTGTCCATATATCCATCATGAGCTCATCAATACTACCAACCATAATATTTTCTCCTTATCCCTTCATTATGTGCATATCATATGCTTTACAAAAATATTTCAAACACTTTTCATGGATACCTTTACCATATAATTATTGAAAACCAGAATTAACAAATACATAGATAATCTAATATTTCATGAAAGTACCTGAAAAACATTATTCTTGAATACCAATACATAAACACTTCAATCCATATTTTTCATTGATTTTCATGGAATACGTCCTTCCTTGATTTATAACTAACCTCTTAGGTCCGGGCATTGAGTTGGGTAATGATCGTGTTCTCCACAAATAAGACATTGAACTCCATGACAGTCTGTCACTCTGTGACCCTCTTCCACACACAAGTAACATCTTCCCCTCCATTTGAGTTATTCCTCAATGTTCTTCTTCCATTATTTAGAAATCTCAATCTTCCTTTCTCTCTTCTCCTCACCATGTGATCATGCATAAAATTCCATCTTCCTCTCATTTGATGACTTAGGAATATAACTAATGTTCACCTTGTTACTCATATATGAAGATGACTGATTCCACATTGTCCCAATATCATTCTCTCTATGAATTACACAATTTCTTTTCTCATGGTCACTAATTTGTCCATTATATTCTATGTTAACACAATTCCTTTTGGGTCCCTCCATTGATAAAAACAAAAAACGAATGTTTAAGAAACAGTTAAAATAACAAGGTACCACATAATCATAAATGGCCACTTATGGTATGTATACCTTATCACACAATCATTAATCCATGCCACCATAGGTTCACCCTAGGTTATTCATGGTCGTCAAATTAATTCTTCTACTGTAACCTATAGTTATACAGATCCTTAGGAACATCCATAGACATACCATAGAAATATCTCTTGGAATGTCACTAATGTTTTCGCATTCTAGTTTCCAAAGGTTAACTAAAACGTTCTTCTAGTACCAACAATAGAGACCCAAAGCATAATGTACATGTACTGTACATTAATTTTGTGGAATACATAATATATAACCAAAACCAAAACTCATGGATCATAATAGTTTAGTGTATTTGGAAACTCGTAACATAATCTTCTAATCATGGTGAAGGATCTTCAACATCTCCCATAAAGATCTTCCCCTTTTTATCTAACCAAAAACATTTATTTATATCTTGGGGAAAAGAAAACATATAAAGGTTGAGCTCAAATGCTCAGTAAGGGTAAACATAGAGATCATAAAACAATACATAAACATTTAAATGTAGAAACTTGAGCATAAAATCTAAACATTAAAATCTTGAGCAATGACATAAAACATTTTAGTACATAAGGAATAGATCATAAAAGAACATTAATAGTGATAAAATATCATAGGAATAAAACTTGTAATTTTGGAAAACCAGTAAACACATTATATGATTTCCATAGTAGTAAAGGCATTGCTTCCAAGACCATATTAGTGGAAAAAGTCCATTACTAAACCGGGTTTACTTACTGTTCCAGCTATGTATTACTAAACCAGATTTACAAGCCCTTCTATCCATGTATATCTAATGAGATATAAATATTTACCCAATGCATTGGAAGGAGATATATGTCCACCCATATCATAATGAAATCATTATTACTTGTTCCACAACATAAACATAAATCATTCATCATTACCCAACAAATAAAATGGGTTTTATACACATCATCCCATTATCGTATAATCCATAAAAACAAATGGATATCATTTCATCATAATAAAATTGAAACCATGTAAATCATAGAGACATTATACTTGAAACATACACATATGAAATAATGTCATCTTAGATGGAAAATGGTTTTGTCAAAACACGTGAAATGAATTTTTGATGAAAATATCCTTTCTTCTTCAAAATCATTTTTATTTTCTCAAAATTCGATGAAATTTGAAAAAAATGTATTTTTCTGAAAATAGTCATAAAATATTTTAGAGTAAGCTTCATGAAAATGAGGCTTTATGAAACAGTAAAAACCCGTTCACGTCGTATAAGTTAAATATAACATTCTTCTCGTACTTTTGTCGAAAAAGTCAAAAAGTTCCTTGTGTGGTAAAAAAAATTAATATTCCTTTCATAACAGGTGGTAAATTTCGAAAATGGGAAAAATAGACTTTAAAAGTACATGAAAACATTTTTTTAAAACAGGGTCATGGATGATAACAATAACCCCAGTAAATACTAACGAATAACAGTCTCAGATAAGAACGAGATTGGAATAGTTAACTGTTACCATAGGTCTGATATCCTTCGTATGTATCTGATCCTCTTGTATAATGATTTAAATAATGTCATTGACTTCTTACAGAATCATATTCATTATTATGATATCATATATGGTTCAATTAGGACATTATATTACCCGTTCTTTTGCGCATTCCATGTTAAAGCAGCGTTTTGGGTAAAATCGTTTCATTTATCATACGTGTTTCGCATGTAGTTCTTGATATTATTACTTAAATCCTGATTTAATTTATTCTAGAATGTAAAAAATTATTTATATATAATATATATTCAGTATAAAAATATATATATTAGATCAAAAAATGGATTGAAATACACCATTAATGGAGACAGTAGGTCGTGCGTACGCATGAACGCTATGTTTTTTTCCTTATTCAATTAAATGTTATTGTGTATGAATCATATATGTTAATAAATACAGTATAATTATTATGTAATATATTACATGATTATTTGTTATATATACTTTATAATCATACTTGAATTTTTAATTATGGAAAATGAATCTCGTCACATTCGTGGAGACAGTAGTTCGTACGTACGCACGAGCGATGATATCATTCCCATGATCATGGAATTGTATTTAAGTGATTTTATAATATTCTAGAATAAATTTCTATTTACAATAATCATATATAGTTATTTATTTACACCATTATAACCATCCATGTATGCTGGTGGTGGAAGACAGATTACACCACGACGTGGAGACGATAGTCCGTACGTACGCACGTGTGGTGATTTCGTTTTCTGTACGATGGATAGAAGGTGAAATTGGGTTGTTTCATATTTATAATAACACATAATTATATGACTGATACTGATTTTATTAATTTATGATGAAACATATAAAAAAGAAGAAGTAGAAGAACAAATAAATTGGAAATAATCGGTAAAGGATATTACCTCTTCTTTAACGTGCCTCTTCTTAACCTTTTTTTAAGGAACTAGGGTTGGTTTTTTGAGGAGAAAAAAACCTCTATAATGTTTCTAGGTAATATTAGAAGGGAAATGAGAATGTGTTGGACGATCTTGAAGGCTTAAAAGGGTGTTAAGAGAGGAGGGAAGGGGTGCCCTTTTTATAAGGGAGGAGAGGGGCACCATGGATAAACTTATAATATTATTTTATAATAAAGTCATATTCGGTTAATAATAGCTTCAAATTGATTTATTTCGAAGATAATGTCAGTATGGGTGGAAATACTCTCAACCAATAGGTTTTATACTTTTTTAGGTTACTATTTTAACCTTATAATTTTGATTTAACTCTAAGATAAATAATTTATCTTTTACCGTGTCATCTTGTTTTCTAACACTATATGGATAATAAACTTACTATAACAAGCCAAAAGAACACCAGGTGAATCATTATTAATATATATAACGTTATATAAGAAATTGTGCTGAACCTTAGATTTGTATGAATATTATAACAATTAATAATATAATATTTTTTTTAAAAAGTAGTTTATGTCAATTTTGACACTATTTGGTAATTGATTTTTTTGAATTCATAAAAGCATTATTAGTTCAAAAACAGTTAATTAAATCACTAATAACATGTCATAATTACCTATAAAATTAGTTTAATTCAAAAAAAGTCTCAAATTACATTTATTTGGTTATTTATAATATCAATTATTTTAATATTTCATTATTTAAGTAATTACTACATCACCATTGTGTTATAAATAAATTAAATTATTTTATGTCTAAAAATTATAAATAAACTACCATTAATTAGGAATGATTTTTAGATTTATAAGGAATATTTATAGTCAAATTTATCTTATGTATAACCCTATATTAAAAAAAATTAGTTATTAAACTTTGATTTTAATCATTTTAATTATTCTTTATATAAAATAACAATAAATGTTCTAATCTAAACAAAGTGGACCTAAATGATAATATTTTGTTTCTATGGATGTTTTGGGTCAAACTATACATATCCAATATAATTAGGACATGTGTTAGGGTAATAATAATATCATTTTTACCCTTATTTTCCCTATTTATTTTTAACCGTTGTTAATAAAAGTAAAAAGTTACTATTCACCAAAAATTATTTTTAGCTTATTGAACCATATTTTACTCTTTGATATTAACTGTGTCTCTCGGATTTTTGAAATTACACCCACAGAATCGGTAAAATTATGTTTTATGTAAATTTTCAAATTCTACTATGAGGTAGGTAAAAGACGGTGAAAAGTTCAATAAAATTTGTATATCTCAAATTTTTTATAAAATGACTCAAATTAATTACATTGAACTTATATAGGTATTATGTATCAATTTTGACCTAAAATAAATTTAAATACAACAAATAAATATTTATATAAAAAGTCAGTTTTTAAATAGTAACACAGTGTTTTCACTATCCATCAATAATTGAATGTTTTCACTAAAATACCAAAATTTCACCGAAGGCTAATTTCGATATTATGAATCCAAAAATGAAGTCCATTTTGAATGATAAAATTTATAAAATTTCAAAAAGTGGGTATTTTAGTTCATAATGGATAGTTCATAATAATATTATAATAATATCTTATTTAGTGAAACATGGAATAGCGTACCACACACGCTATCGAAGAAGGTCTTGATTGCGTGTAATGCAATCCAAGTCAGGGCTGCGTGTAGTGAAAGCTCTATTTAGTGTTGCGTATAACATAATCAAAACATATTTCATTTAAACATTAAACAGAATCTATACTTAATGTTGTGTAGAATAATTTCACAAAAAGAACTTGAAATTTTGTGTAACAAAATCCAATAATAGTGTTGAATATACTGCAAGCTAATACGGTGTTTCGTATAGAACAGGCTAATTTTGGTGTAGTGTATAACACAAGACATAAATGAAATTAAAAGGATTAATTCTCATAAAATCTCGGGCTGTTACACTGAGGAATATCTCATTAGGTTTGTCTTCATCATTATTGATAATGGTATGTTAAAGGATATTCACCCTGGGAGGGAGCTTGATGCTTATACGCATCATCTATATGCAGATGAAATTATCCTACTCGCTCAAAGGGACAAGGGAAATACAAAAAACATAAATAGGGCTCTTTTACATTATGAGAGGGTTCATGGACATGACATTATTAGAAGCAAGTCTTATTTATTCATTGGGATGAGTTTTTTCTTTCTTGGTAAAATGGAATCACCATAGAGTGGGAACTCGAGAAGGGGCCTTTCCAATAATTAATCTAGGAGTACCCATGTTTTGTGAAAGACCAAAGGTATGTCCTTATTATGGAAATTTTAGCATGATTAGAAGGAAACTCACCTCTTGGAAGGGAAAATCATTATCCATCGATTATAGGGTGTTTCTTGTAATGCCAATCTTCACATATAAATTTGTTCACACTTTCATGGTGTAAAAATGGATTATTTTCTCTACATCAGAAAATAAAATTTTCAACCAGGATCTTCATCTGGTGTGGTAGCAACATGGACAAGTGGATTGTAATGGTTCCATGGAATTATGTTTTTAAGCCTTATAAAGAACTGGTTGTAGGTATCCAAAACCTTTGATGCTTTAATGATTCATTGCAGGTTGGGTTTATATGGGGGCTCGCCCGTACTCACTCTAATGCTATTGGATTCTTTAGATCTTGATACATGGAAAGGTTCAGATATGGAAATTTAAATTTCATTAATTCATCTGTGAGGCCTTATTTCAATAACATGTTATCCCAACATGTTGTGGATTCATGAAGGATAGTCTCTAAAGTGTCTTCGTTAAAATTATCTAAAAGTAAATGGGCTGGATATAAACATGAAGAACTTGTTCTGGAGGAGGATCCATATCTATATTTTCATTTATTAATTAAGGATTAACGTGGATGCATGGAAAATTGTAAAAATCATATTATTTCTATTGTTGAGATGTACTTCCTCTCCATTACTGGATATGTTTGATCTTGGGAGCTAGCTGCCAATGCAATACACTCCTTGAATAAGTTTTATTAGAATTCTATTAACAATAATTTTGAATTCATGTTAATGGGTAGGATTCAAAAATGTTTCCTGAAACATTATCAAAAAAACTATCCATCTATACTAGCCCATAAGAAAAATCCAACAGATAATTATCGTCAGTATTTTGGAATTTCCCTCTGATCTTGTTGTGTGTTATTCCATCATCACCGATGGGATGTTCGAAACCTTTTTCTAAGATGTATAGTGGATTCAGAAATGCAGAATCTAGTATATTACATTTTCGATGTCAACATGCCATAAGACATTTGATATGCGACTTCATTAGGATCGAGGAGGACCTGAACTAGTCTCCTAAACTCTTGATTCTATTTTATGCTTCCAAAAAATAACTTGTGCACTTCATCTGGACTTACTGAGAGAAGGCTATACATTTTTCTCAACCATTCTCTACTGGACCTTCCATGGCATGTACTATAACTTTTTTACATTATGTGGGAGTCGTGGAATGTACGTATTGTTCCAATTATATTCATGATCTATCAGTTATGAACATGATTTGGGTAAAGGGTATTTTTTCCCCTCCAATTGGTTTGCTTGTGGATTTTTGGAAGGCTCCATTTAATGGATTGATCAAAATTATTTCATATGGTGCCTCATGTTGGGACCAATTTGTGTATACAGATTGTATTTGATGTCAACAGTTTTCAATGATGGTCAAAATGAATAAGGAGATGAAGGACTCCAAAGTGAATAAATATTGATTAAAGTGAATTTGTCTTGAGAATTTTTTTGGACTCATATAATTGGATTCCACTCTTGGGAAACTCTATATGTTGTTACAAATTAGACGATTGATTCACTGATCATGAAAAGTTCATTGAAATTGTATCATGTGTGTTAAAATGTTTACAACATTAAAGTACTGTTCCTTTTAGGATTAATGAAGTACTTTTGATTTGATAATCTAAAAAGTAATGATTATGAGAATAATGTTGAAGAAGAGGCATGGACTCTAAGGTGGCCAGGCCTGAGGTTGATTTTTGTTTAAATATTTCATTTCATTTTTGTAAATTCAGCCATGTTTTTATACAATGCATTAACAATAAAATGGGGCCATCCCCCATGCTAGCTACCCCAGCCTCAACAAGAGGCTCATGCTGGACTACAGGGGGTTGACCGCACCCATGGGGAAGCTTAGGTAGAGATAGATCACATGACGCATGTGTGGGCCTTGTGTAAGATTGCAGGAGTGCATGCACGGTGATCAACCTATGTGCAGGGATGTGCATTGTGGGCGCCAAGAGAACGCTCGCATGAGGCATAGGTGGGTGCAGAAGTGCGCCCGTAGAGAATTTGTGTAGGGCGGCACCAAAGGGGGGAGGGGAGAATTCTGAGAAGTGTTCGGGAGGAGTTGATTGATAAATTTTGAGAAAATTGTGTCTAATTTTGATGTGGGACATGTTTTTAAAACATACACGAAATCCTAGAAACTCAACTAATATCTCAAGATAACTCGACTGTACGCCTCATACCACATCCTGAATTATAATCGTGGCCTCCAAGATCAATCTGAGCTGATACAACGGTTGTGGCATCCTCATTAACCTCTGATCGCTTGGAGAGTAACATGATGCTACTGCTCGTCATCGCCACAACTGATCCACCATGATTGCTCTCTCATTCAGTTTTTTGGATAAAAACTCTTGCATGGTGATCGCTTGATCAATCTGTGACCATGATTTCAATCTACGTCTTGCATGCATGATATCAAAAATGAGGCTGAAGCAAACAGATATGTGGGGCCTTAATTCTAGCATGAGATACAGAGAGGATCTATGCTAGATTCATGCATGAGAATTTTTCATGTGATCTTGAATCCATGCATGAGGATAGGATATCATGATGAAGTGGAAACAAACTATGGATCTCAGCATATGTTTACCTACAGGTTTGAAGATTTCAAAACACCAAAAAATCAGTGCATTCAAAACATGATAATTGTGTCCTCTCACTATGCTTGTAAACGCAGAAGAGGTTCGCCCATTGCCTATACAAGGAGAATCCTAAAATGTAGAATGTTTATGCTCTCTTATTCTTTAGATATTCTGTTTCGGAAAACATAGCATCTCCATGTGCACCACTTTGCGATGATAATCCAGGAGTCCTGTAAGCCTTCTTCTTTGCGAAGAAGAGTTCTCGCAAGCCTTTGAAAGGTGCTACACACCCTCTAACAGCTTCACGAAGAATCGGCACCCGAACATGTGATAGGTTTTGTAAAAAACCTCATGGTACTTCGTAAAATTCATGACATCATGATCCAATGCTTGAGATACTCTCTCACTGAGCATCACAAAGATGTACAATCGTGCACATCATGCACAATGAAGATCTATGCATCCTTATTTTAAGAATGGGTCATGTGGACATCTTGGTTTCATGAAGAAATGTAATAAAACCATATTATTTTCATATTTTTATTCTACTATGTGATGGGATTCATTGTAGAATAAGGATAAGATCGTAAGTGATGAATTGCATAAATGTGTGTGTTTGATTTGAAGAAACCTGAGGGCTCAGGTGCTTGTAAGAGAAAAAGAAGAAAACATGCATTTATACATGTTCTACAGTTTAAGGAGCTCGAGGCCATCTACACTTTTTTGAAGAAGAATGTAACACCCCAAGAATCCCTGGTACGTTACCCTTTGAATAATGCAATGGCGTGCATTGTACGCAACTTCGACATTCTAACAAACCACAACTAATCAAAGTAGCTGTTATGAATAGTAATACATATTTGTGAAATTTTATAAATTTTATCTTTCGAAATGGACTTATTTTTTGGATTCATAATATCGAAATTATCTTAGGGAGAAATTTTAGTATTTTTCGGATAACTTTCATATTTTGTTGAATACTGAAAATTGCTAATTTTGTATTAAAAACAACTTTTTTAGTTGAAATAATTAATAGTGATAAATGACTAATTTTAGTGGTTTTAAATTATATTTAGAATATATTTTTACCATTTTATACAATTTTGGTCATTGGATGTAATTTCACATGTAAACTAGACATAAACAAGTGTCAATCTTTTGATAATTATTATCTCTTAAAAACATGCTATTTGTTTTGACGATGAGAATTAATTTTTAAATTAATTAATGAAACTGATAGGTTTTGAATTTGGTAAAATATATATTATTTTTGAATTCATAATATCAAATATAGATTAGGCCTAATTATTTGTATTTTTCTGTAAACTTTCATTTTTTGATGAATAGAGATACCACTAAGTGGTAGTTAAAAAACAGAATTTTTCATAAAGCATAATTTTACCTCTTGGGTGAGTGGAATTTCGAAAATCCGAGAGACACGGATAATATAAAGGAGTAAAATGTGGTTCAATGAGATGAAAATAATTTTCGGTGAATAGTATCTTTTTACTTTTATTTACCACGGTTAAAAGTAAATAGGGTAATTAAGGGTATAAATGATATTAATATTACCCTGACACATATCCTATTTCTATTGGAGAAGTGTATCGCGACCAAAAACAACCTTAAGAGTAAAATATTATCATTTAGGTCCATTTTTATTAGATTAGGACATATATTATTATGTAATTCAAAGAAGATTTAAAAGAGTTAAAATCAAAGTTTTTTTACTAAAACATTTTTAATATAGGGTAATACATAACATACATTCGATTGTAAAAATTACTTAGAAATCTAAAACTATTTCCTACATAATGGTCTTTTATTTATAATTTTTAGACATTAAATAATTTCATTTATTTATGACCCAATGGTGATGCAGTAATTACCTAATTAATGAAATATTAAAATAATTGATATTATAACTATCAAAATAAAGGTAATTTTAGACTTTTTATGAATTCCAATAATTGTATAGGTCGATATGACATATTAGGATTTATTATATAAATTTTTTTCGAAGTAATAATGCTGTTATGAATTTATCAAAAACAAAATAACCAATAGTGTCAAAATTGACATAAAAGTGTTTTTAACAAATATATTATATTATTAATTTATATTCAATTCCTAAAAATCTAAGGCTCTTCCAATATACTTATATCATTATAGGTGTATCATTAATGGACCACTTTGGGATCTCTTGGATGTATATAGTATGTTTATTAACCATATAACATAAAAATACAAAGAGACATTGTAAAAGTGAAACTAATTAACTAAGAGTTAATACTTAAATATAAGGTTAATATAATGACCCAAACCTATCTAAATTCTATTGGTTGAGTTTATTTAGACCCATACCCACCTTAAACTTTAAATAATCTACTTTGGATCCATTAGAAACCGAATATGAATTTACTATAAAATAATATGTTTAGCTTTTCCAAAGGTGCCCCTCACCCCTCTTATAAAAGGTCACTCCCCCTTCTCACTAATTCGAACATTCAAAGCCATTTTTCTCGGCCAAACCCTGCCCAAATATTCTCTAAAATTCCCTCACTACAACCTATAGGCCTGATTTTGATCATAAATCCAACCTATGGAGCCCTATTGATCAAATCAAAAGGAAGAACCCGAAGAATAGGTATTGTTTTCACAAACCACTTTCAAGCTCCTTTCATCTTCCACTTCTTATTTCGTTGTTATTTCTATTCTAAAATAATAACTCTAGTATCTTCTATATACTGTGATGTTATTATAAATATGGTACAAACATATTCATTATTCTATCCAACCTTTGAATGGAATGTCACCATACGTGCGTACGTACGGCTTACCGTCTCCACGTCGTGGTGTAATTGCCATTCAATAAATTATTATTTGGATGGGTATAATAATTATGTGTAATTCATGTCAATAATAAATATAACATTATAATTATTCTGTTTATATTATATATCATCCAATTATATATTATTTTATCATCAAAAGAATGATATTCTCACTCGAGCGTACGTACGGACTATCGTCTCCAAGAACGCGATGAGATTCATTTTCCATCGTATCCATTCAAGTATAATTCTCATTTGATGATTAAAAATAATATTTAATATTGATATAATTCGGAATATGAATATGATACAACCTATCCATAAGAAACATCGCTTATGTAACAATGAATATAAAGGAAAACGGGTAAGTTAACACCCAAAATGACGATAATACTATGATTTTATTAACAAATCAATGTTAAAATATCATATATTATATAATATTAATGTAAATTATTCATGTATAATTCAATAATAGTTATTTCACCATTATAAAGGAGGTTAACCTACCGTCGACCAAGGAGAACGTACAAAGTAAGGGGTTTCTTATCTCACTTTTAATTCTGTTAGATTTCCATTGCTCACCCCTTATTTATTTCATGTGGTGTGTGTACTGACCATGATTGTATTAATTGTGAAATATACTTTAATTTATATATATTTACATCATCATTTTATGATCCTTCTTTCATGGGTGTATGTGTCGTAATTTAACAAATCAATAAGGGAATTTGAAATTTCAATTTCCACTCATTCGGTTTTACGCATACTTCATTGCTTATTTTACTCCAAGATAATGTGTGGAATCACTATTCATTTGATTATGTCATAATTTCCACTCCCCATTTAGTGGATATACTTTTGATACACATAATCACTCAATTGATAAATTCTCAAGTCATCGATTTGAACTTGATAAGAGTAATTTTAACTCAATCTCCATTTGTTGAGTTAAATATCCACTTCATTGGGGTTGTTTTTGTAGGAATATGTGTGAATGTCCTCTGATTTATTTACATTGAATATACCATCATATTGAGTGTATTTATATTTTTCACACATTATTATGTCCCTGATTTATCCTTAAAATAATGATACGGTCTTTAGAAGAGAATTTATCTCAATTTACATTCCATTGAGACTTCTTTGTTGTTATACACCAAATCACTTTTATATGGTCTATATAATGTACTTTGACATAGTATATCATGAATCCTTTTATTCTAATGATATTACAATGTTTTTAATAAATAAAGTATTTTTATTCAAGTGTCTCTCTTTTGGTTAGTAGCTCTAAATAAAATATTATTTTAAAATGTTTTAAATATTTATTATTCTAACTCTTTCTCATTAATGTCCATATTCTAAAAATGGTGTTAAGGATTTATTTATATAGACAATTATGTGTTAAAATTAAAATTCATTTTCAATGTTTCAACGTGGTATGGGAAACTTTGACTCAAAAATCTATTTAAAAGGGATTCCTGATAAATAGTTATACTTTTAATTGTTTTCAAGAAAAAGGTTGATATTTCTCTCAAATAGTTTTGATGATTATTTTCATCGATGTCAATATCCTTCATTAATCTCGGTTTAGGTTAATATGATACAATACAATCATCCATATTGTATTGAATGAGTTATGTCTGACTGTGGATGTGTTATTATTATACCATTCGTGGTTTCTGGATAAAGTATTGACATTTCATATGCTAGTTTTAACACGAATGTTTATGTTATGTTTCAAACTCTTCATATGAGGAATTAATTGGACTTAGTAAGTGACGGGTGGAGCCCTCTATAGCTCCTCGATGCATCAGTAGGTCGCATGAGACAAACTAGTGTCTTGGCATGAGTCCTTGACAAAATCTTATTTGTAGTCTTGGCACGAGGCCTTGGATAAATGGTTATTATAGTCTAGCATTATGCATTCCATCATTATGAAAGTCGTTTTAATATTTTCATGTGATTATTCGACTAGTAGATTATCCATGTGAATAAGTAAATGGAATTATTTCATTTTATCCTTTCCATATTATTCTGAAATTCAAGTTTAAAAGGCTTTTTTTAGTTATACATTGCCTTAAAATTTTATTTTTATTTATGAATGTTTCTGCTATATTGTTATTCTTACTGGGCATCTACGCTCACCCCTTTCAATGTTTTATTTCTCCAAAGACATGAAGAAGTATTTTATGACTGACCTGCAGGGATAGTGTGAGGGGATATACAGAGAATAAATTGTTGTATTTTTTCACTTATTGATATAATGTAAACTTTATAAATATATCTAGTGTTTCCAAGACTACTAACCTAATCAGTTTTTCGAGACTTGATCATTCTTGTGATCATGCCAATGTTATGTAATAATGCACCAAATCTGGGTATATAGGGTCGGGTCGTTACAGTTGGTATTAGAAGAAATTTCGTACAAACCATGGATTCTAGATTTAGATAAACTCTGATTAGAGCTCGTAGACCTAAGATGAACATTGAGGATTAGTATAGAAAAAAGTCCTAGACTTTTGGTATTGTAGAGATTTTGTGAGTTTTCCAAGAAATACATCCCTATCTAGATACGAGCAGGTAGAGGCTGCTCTGGCACAGATGTACCTAGGGGTAAAACCCAAAATCACCGCTTTGAGCTAGACTCGAACGGGAACTGGTGCATGACAACAGGCCTTACTGCACTCTTTGTTACGACACTCCTGGGTGATATGATTAGGATAATTTACGTTTTATATACAAACAGATTTGAAGTTTTATATATATAAGATGAGATTAAATGACCTTGGTTAATCCTAATGTGTTTCAAATTGAGAATATGGTGACATTTTAATCTCTAGATGATTTTCTGACTACTGTTACTCACACATTGCATTCTGGTTTTAGTCAATGGCTGGATTCCAAGGAAGTCATAGTTACATTGAGAATGATGTACAAGGTGGGAATGGTGGTGGCAATGAGAAACCAAATGGAATGTTGATAGGCGTAAAAGATATATTCATTATGCCAAATCAATTTTCCAAAAATTTGATCAAAAATATATATATTAACCAATTCTCAGATTCAACAAAGAATAGAAATGTGATGAATGATAAGAGCTCCAGTAGTGGAGACCATGGAGAAAGGAATCCCCAATTTCCATCATGCAGGAAATGTGGAAGGAGACACCCAGGAACGTGTCTCAATGGGGAAAAGAAATTCATTACGTGTGGGAAGGAAAGACATAAAGTGATGAATTGCCTAAGAAAAATGAAGAGTACTATGGAATAAGATAAAAATGGTCCCAAGAATCCATTTACAGTCATTTGTCATAAATTTATGGGACCAGGCCATGAACCTATTTAATACCCTATTATATAGGATATTTTCCTGGTCAAAGAAAAAGCTATGTGGGAATAAATTGTTGGAGAAATTTTTAAAAAGTATTAGTGCTCCTTGTTGATGGGTTTACTTTGGAATAATTTTCTCTTGTATTTTTAACCCTGCAGTTTTCCATGTGAGAATGATATTTGAGGAAGAATTATCTTTTCTCTTATGGATATATTTATAAATAACCATTTGGTTTTGTATGATCATTGGGTTTGAGGAAATTATAATTTATAATAAATTGGGATGGAAAATCAAGGTATGAGATAGGATTTTTGGTTAAATTATGTTATTGTTATTTTGAGGAATTTTTCTCATTTTGTTAATGTTATAAAATACAGTTTTTGAAAAATGACAACAGGCAGACCGTGTGACAACCTGTCGCATCGGACAAAGATGTGGGAATCTAACCCACAAAAATGTGAGATTGGGATTTATCACCTACCACTGGTCTACGTGACGTCCCTGGTTAGTGTGACTATTATTTTTAGTTTAATGATTTTATTGATCAATATAATTTGATTTGGGATCTTATGTCTTATCAAATTAATACCCTTAGTATAGGAAAATGATTTGGTGATTAAGTGATAAATGTTATTTTGGAAGTTGATCGCTTTTTTGTGAACACTATATGCCCAAGAAAAATAGAATAGTATGGGAATTCAGTTGAGGAGTAATGGTGGATTTTTATCTATGTTTTTATCGTGTATCTATAGTGATTTGGGTTATTTTTGGAAATTATTAGGTTAATTACTTTTAAGTATGTGACCTTAAGTGTAATTAATTTCATTTGGAGAATCAATTTAATGTGGAAGACTACTTTATTATAAGTTTTGGGTTTCAATATTTTTTTGGATTATATTGAAGGATTTTCAAGACAATTGATTATTGAATAGTATTTATTTAACATTGGGGTATTGATGGTTTAATTTTAGACATTAAGATTAGTGTTTTTTTATCTAATGGAATATCCATTTGGGGGATCATCAGATATTATAATAACCATTTCGGTTTTGATTAATCTCTAATGACAAGGTAAATATATAGTTTACCTACATGGATCATGTATATCTATAGAATTTTATTCTAGCTCTTCCATTGTGACCAAGTCTTCTTGAATACTCATTGTTAAAAAAATGAGTCAGTGGTAAAAATTTATTAAAGAATGAAACTCTACTTAAAAAGTAATTATATCTCTTTATGTTCTTATTCAATATCATAAATGAATTCCTCGTCCTTATGTAATTTAACTTAAACCAAAAAATGTTGTCAGTTTACTTTTCCTACTGGGAGACTAATGACCGTTTGTCCTAACACAAGTTTGTGATTTTCTTATTGTTAACTTTATCCTGATCATGTTTTCTATCCCTCTCCATCATAACATAACACTTAGTTTATTATCCATATCCATGTTTTCCAACATGGAATCCTAGTACGGGTTATCATGGGTGACCATTATACATCTCTTCCATTCTTTTAAAGTGATAGTTTTATTGACTCTTTTTCCGATGTAGGACTTTCCATTATATTCTGAAGCCCAATTTTAAAAAATTTGTGAGGACAGAATTTATTGAAGTAGGGGATAATGTAACACCCCAAGCATCCACGGTACGTTTCCCTTTGATTAATGCAATGGTGTGAATTGTACGCAATTTCGAGATTCTAACACACCACAACCAATAAAACTAGCCATTATAAATAGTAATACATACTTTTTGAAATTTTATAAATTTTATCATTTGAAATGGACTTCATTTTTCGATTCGAAATATCGAAATTAGCTTAGGGTGAAATTTTGGTACTTTTCGGATAACATTCATATTTTGTTGAATAGTGAAAATTACTAAATTTTAATTAAAAACAACATTTTAATCGAAATAAATAATAGTGATAAATTATTAATTTGAGTGTTTTTAAATTATATTTAGAATATGTTTTTACCATTTAATACAATGTTGGTCATTGTATGTAATTTCACATTTAAACCAAACATAAACAATTGTCAATCTTTTTATATTTATTATCTATTAAAAACACGCTATTTGTTTTGAGGACGTGAATTAATTTTTAAATTAATAAATCCAACTGATATGTTTTTAATTTGGAAAAATATAAATCATTTATTAATTCATAATATCATATATATCTTAGGCATACATTTTTGTATATTTCTGGAAACATTCATTTTTTGATGAATAGTGAAACCACTAAGTGGGAGTAAAAAAACTGAATTTTTCTTAAAACTGAATTTTACCGCTTCTGTGAGTGGAATTTCAAAAATCCAAGAGACATGGTTAATATAAATGAGTAAAATGTGGTTCAATGAGATGAATATAATTTTTTTTAATAGTAACGTTTTACTTTTATTTACCACGGTTTAAAATAAATAGGGCAATTAAGGGTAAAAATGATATTAATATTAACCTAACACATGTCTTAATTCTATTGGACAAGTTTATCTCGAACAAAAACAACCTTAGGAGTAAAATATTATCATTTAGGTCCCCTTGTATTAGATTAGGACATTTATTATTATTTAATTCAAAGAAGAGTTAAAAGAGTTAAAATCAATGTTTATTTACTAAAAAAAATTTAATATAGGGTTATACATAAGATAAATTCGATTGTAAATATTCATTATAAATATAAAAATATTTCCTGCATAATGGTATTTTATTTATTATATTTAGACACTAAATAATTTAATATATTTATGACACAATGGTGATGCAGTAATTACCTAATTAATGAATTATTAAAATAATTGATATTATAAATATCAAAATAAATGTAATTTGAGACGTTTTATGAATTACACTAATTTTATAGGTTAATATGACATATTAGGAGTGATTAGATAAATTGTGGTCGAATTAATAATACTGTTATGAATTTATCAAAAACAAAATACCCAATAGTGTCAAAATTGACATAAAAGAAGTTTTTAAAAAAATATTATATTATTAATTTATATACAACTCTTAAAAATATAATGTTCGGACAATATACTTATATCATGATAGGTGTATCATTAATGGACCACTTGGGGGTCAGTTGGATGTATATAGTATGTTTATTAACCATATAATATAAAAATACAATGAGACATTGTAAAAGTGAAACTAATTAACAAAGAGTTAATACTTAAAGGTAAGGTTAGTATAATGACCCAAACCTGTCTAAATTCTATTGGTTGAGTGGATTTCTACGCATCCCCACCTTAACCTTTAAATAATCCACTTTGGAGCAATTATAAACCGAATATGAATTTATTATAAAATAATATATTTTTCTTTTCCAAAGGTACCCCTACCCCTCTTATAAAAGGGCACTCACCCTTCCCACTAATTCACACATTAAAATCCTTTTGTCTCAGCCAAAACCTGCCCAAAAACTCTCTCAACTTCCCTCACTACAACTTAGAGTCCTTAGTTTGATCATAAATCAAACCTATGGATCCCTTTTGATCAAATCAAAATGAATAACCCAAAGAAGAGGTAATGTTTTCACCAACCTCTTTCAAGTTCATTTCTTCATCAACTTCTTTTTTAGTTGTTATTTATATTCTAAAATAATAACTCCAATATCTTCTATATACTGTGATGTTATTATAAATATGGTACAACCATATTCAGTATTCTATCCATCCTTTGAATGGCATGTCACCATACGTGCATATGTACGGATTACCGTCTCCACGTCGTGGTGTAATTGTCATTCAATAAATTAGTATTTGGATTGGTATAATAATGATGTGTAATTAATTTAAATAATAAATATAACATGATAATTATTATTTCTATATGATATACCATCCAAATATATACTATTTTGACATCAAAGGAATGATATTGTCGCTCGTGCGTACGTACGGACTATCGTCTCCACGAACGCGATGAGATTCATTCTCCATCTTATCCATTCAAGTAAAATTTCATTTGATGATTAAAAATAATTTTTAAGGACTTGATATAATTTTGGATATGAATAATATACAACCTATCCATAACAAACATGGCTTACGTAACAAATAATATAAAGGAAAACGAGTATGTTAACACCCGAAATGACGATAATACTATGATATTATTAACAAATCAATGTTAAAAGAGCATATATGATAGCATATTAAGGTAAATGATTATTGTATAATTAAATAACAATTATTGCACCATTATACAGGAGGTTAACCTACTGTCGACCAAGGAAAATGTACAAAGTAAGGGGTTTCTTATGTCACTTTTAATTTTGTGACATTTCCATTGTTCACCACTTATATATTCCATGTGCTGTGTGTACTGACCATGATTGTATTCATTGTGCAATATAAATTAATTTATATATATTTACATCATCATTGCATGATCGTTCTTTCATGGGTGTATGTTTCGTAATTTACCAAATTGATAAGGGTATTTGAAATTTCAATTTCCACTCATTCGACTGTAAGCTTTCTTCATTGCTTATTTTACCCCAAGATTACGTGTGGAATCACTATTCATTTGACTATGCCATAATTTCCACTCCCCTTTCTTTGGATATACTTTTGATACACATAATCACCCCATTGATAAATTCTCAAGTCAACGATTTGAACATGATAAGAGTAATTTTAACTCAATCTCCATTTATTGTGTTAAATATCCAATTCATTAGTGTTGTTTTTACAGGAATATGTGTGAATGTCCTCTGATTTATTTACACTGAATATACCATCATATTGAGTGTATTTATATTTTTCACACATAATTTTGTCCATGATTTATCCTTAATCTAATGATATGGTCTTTATAATATAATTCATCTCAATTTACATTCCATTGAGACATCATTGTTGTTATACACCAAATCACGTTTATATGTTGTATATAATGTACATTGACATAGTATATCACGAATCCCTTTATTCTAATGTTATTATAATGTTTTTATTATGTAAATTATATTTTATTCATGTGTCTGTATTTTGGTTAGTAACTCTAAATAAAATATCATTTTAAAATGTATTAATGATTTATTATTCTAAATCGTTCTCATTACTGTCCATGTTCTAAAAATGGTTTTAATGATTTATTTATATGGACATTAATGTTTTAAAATTAAAATTCATTTTCAATGTTTCAATGTGGTATGGGACACTTTGATTCAAAAATCTATTTAAAATGGATTCTTGATAAATAGTGATACTTTTAATTGTTTTCATGAAAAAGGTTGATATTTCTCCCAAATAGTTTTGATTATTATTTTCATATATGTCAATATCCTTCATTATTCTCGATTGAGGTTAATCTGATACAATACAATCTTCCATATTGTATCGAATGAGTTATGTTTGACTGTGGATGTGCTATTTTTATACCATTCAGGGTTTGTAGATAATGTATTGACATTTCGTATGATAGTTTTAATAAGAATGTTTATGTTATGTTTCAAACTTTTCATATGAGGAATACATTGGACTTAGTAAGTGACGGGTGGAGCCCGCTATAGCTCCTCGATGCATTGGCAGGTCTCATGAGACAAACTAGTGTCTTGGCCTGAGGCCTTGACAAAATCTTATTTGTAGTCTTGGAACGAGGCCTTGGCTATGTGGTTATGATAGTATGGAATTACGCATTCTGTCATTATGAAAGTGGTATTAATATTTTCATGTGATTATTCGACTAGTAGAATATCCAAGTGAATAAGTAAATTGAATTATTTCATTTTATCCTTGCCATATTATGCTGATGTTAATGTTTAAATGGTTTTTGTTTTAGTTATACATTACCTTAAATTTTTATATTTATTTATGAATGTTTTTGCTATATTGTTATCCTTACTGATCATCTGAGCTCACCCCTTTCAATGTTTTATTTTTCCCATGATGTGAAGAAGTATTTTATGAATGACCTGCAGGGATAGTATGAGGGGATATGAAGACAATATGTTGTTGTAGTTTTCACTTATTGATGTAATGTAAACATTATGAATATATCAACCGTTTCCAAGGCTACTAAAATAATCGGTCTTCCGAGACATGATGTTTCTTGTGATCATGCCAATATTATGTAATAATGCACTGTCTCTGGGTATCTAGGGTCAGGGCGTTACAAATATTCTCTCCCAAATAAAGGGATTCACCCATACAAGATTGAAGAAAAATAGCACACCTAAAGAAACACCCTAACTAAGTGCAAGTGGAAGAATGATATGAAAGAGTAGGAAGACTCCAAGTGTGTTTGTGTTTAAAAAAACAAATTCATTAAGGGTTTTTAAATAAGATTAATTAGTGGAGAATTCAAGATTTCATGATTAAACATGCACATTTGATGTGACTTATATAAAGAATCAAAATCATGTATGTGCACGTGTATAATGAAGAAGAAGAAACAAAGTGAAGAAAAGTTTCAAACTAATGTCATATGTTTGATAACATGCATACATGAAAAAAGAAGAAAATAATTGATAAAGATGATGCCAAGTGAATCAATATTCATTGCATGAATAATAATATTGGAGATTGTGATTCATGTTAAGAAGATAGAATATGTTTTAGTGATGTAGGATGTTGCACTAAGATGAATAAAGATAAAGCCTTGTGCAGTTGGTGTTCCACTAGAGAAGACTAGAAATAAATAATGAATAACTACCTACCTACTAATTTGAATGTAATCAAGGGAAGAGAACTAAAAAATTCCAAGAGTATATCCTACATTTTTAAGAAGAATGAAGACTGTGTTCGTAGGTACAATAAAGAACCAAATAGAGGCTGCAAGTTAGGATAGGTCATCACCAGTCAAATGAAGAGGATTTTTTCCCACCACCCTCTAATGTTTAGGGACTCAAATTGGCTTGAGGATAGCTTTCCTAGCTACTAAACTATAATATAATATCACATCATAGTGGAGAATCCATGAACAAGTCATATCCATGCAAAGAAAAGATGTAGCTACTCTTATTGAGTGGTGAACCTAGTAAAAATACCATGTGTATATTTATACTTCTTTTTATCATTTCATGAGATAGGGAAAATATAATTAGAGAATCATGATCCTAACAGGTCAAGAGGTACATGGATAAACATAGTAATTAGATTAAAATGTCCCCAACAATGAATCAACCCCCCCCCCCCCCCCACTTAGTGTTTTTCATATCCCAAACTTTTCCTCTAAATTGGTATTAGAGGGAGGTTCACCTCTGTTCAATTCTCCACATTGAATTTAATCTCTTTTGAAGACCTGAGTTTCTTTCCCTAGTTATCAATGAAGTTCAATTTCAATGAAGATTTTTTTATCCTTTAGTAGAAGACTATATCTACCAAGACTATGATGAACATTAGAAAGTGGGAGAAGAGAATGTTGAAGAATAAGTCCATCTTATCTAAAGAAGTGGAATAATTTTGTTCCCAATATTGGGAAAACCTTGAAGAGACAGTAGACATGGATCATTATTAGAATGTGGATAAATTTTCCACCAAGTAGATGCACAAATATAATACCTCAAATGATAAGGATGTATGTGTTAGTGCATTTGGAAATTATTCTCATTATGAAAATTCCGGCACAATTGGTGATGATCAATCTACAACATCTCAATAAATGTCAGTTCATAGATTAAGAATTAGTCTGCAAGGTATTATTGAATAGAGTATGTCACTAGTTAGTGGATTATTTCAATACATGAAGGAAAATATCACTTAAATGGAAGAAGAAACTGATGTTTTGGGGAAAGGATTACACGAAAAAATTGTTTAATGTCTAAATCTCTACAGACATGTTGGAGCCTTTGAAGTAACAAAGATGTAACTTGAAATATATTCATTAATGTGGGTCAATGATGTTGACGAAATAGAGGGATTAAATATGTGTTTAGAAGTAAAGATCCATTCAGTTGAAGATGAGCTGAAAAAAATAATTATATCAAGGAGTTATATTTGGATGAACTAACCAAAAATATCAAAGAAAATGACTATTTTTTCAATAAAAGTAAGGATGCATGATGATAAATTTGAAATATTAAATAATTCTTGTGAAGAGAATATGATTATAAATGAAGACCAGGAAGTCATCCTTAATATTAGATGTCTTGAATATGAAGCTCACTTGACAAATATTGAGAAGACAAATTTTCAGTCTCCATAAAATAAGGAAACAGTTTCTTCTAGTACTCAATGTTCTCTAGAGGATTCTATAATCCAAATAACTCCAACATTTGACAAGAATATCATGGATTCACACATTGATATATCATAATCAGTTGAGCAATTAAAGGTACCATCCATACCAACTTCTACTAATGTTTCTAAAAATAATTCTACAATAAGTGCAGGTTGGAAGAAAAATTATAAACAATTATGGATGAAGAAATGGGTTAAAAAAATACCACCATGGATATGGTGGATAAGGGAAATAGTGTGCAAGATATATCCCCAAGTAATTCAAAACACGTGAAAAAGATGATTCAACAACCATATAAAGAAGATGAAAAGAATTCAAGGTTTTTTGGTCTATGTCGGTGCTGTAATAAATTAAGGCATTATGCACTGGATTGATGGTACAACCCATTAAATGTAAAATCATTAAAAATTCCCATCTCAAGGGGGAGAAACCTGGAGATAAAGAAGCAACATCCACATATCCATAAACATATGTATACTATAAACATATTTGGAAGGTTAGATAAAATATGTGATGTATGTAATGGGATAGGTCATATAAATGGTGCGTCTTCATTTCAACAGTTACCCAAAACTAATAAAAAAATAAAACCATAGAAGCTGTGTAAGAATGATGAAGCATTCTTGAAAAGAAATCAGATGAATAATGATAAAAAATATTATCCCTAGAATATTTCTAGAAGGAATGATGACAAGTATTTGGATTACAAATCCAAGATATTGAAGGGTGGTGCATCCCAAAGAACTACTAAGAAGGAAGCCGACTAGAAGAATCCATATAGAATATTTAATCATCATGCCTCATTCCGTAAAGATAATTTTATTTTTTTGGCCAGAATATTTGGAAAGAATGAAAAAGATGGAATATGAACAGGCTTAGACTTGTGCTAAATTAAAAAAAATAAGATTGTACAAGATGAAAAAATTGTTTTGAGTGTATGGTGCAATAAGGCTAGTCATACTGTTAAACGATTCATTGAATTTACTCAATCCCAATGAGAATTCCTATAAAAGATGAATGTTGCACCAGGAAATTATATTGTATTGAAAGAAATTGAAGAAATAATATTCACAAAAAAAGATATGGATGAAATAGTGAGGTCCACACTATCACAGTCAGCATTGAAGATCAGTAGTAAATGTGTGAAGAATGGATCATCTGGGTTGCGAAGTTAATCTCAAACTTTTTGTTCACATTGTTGGAATAAAAAGGATCCCCCTTATTCTCATAAATAATTTAGTATTTTATTTTTTCTTATAATACTGGGAATTGATGGTGAGGCATTCTCTCAGGGGGTGATTCAATGAATAAATGGTGATAAGTGTTCCCTTGAGGGGGATATACATGATGAAGATTCCAGAGTCATTATCTCAATCATTATCAATATCAGTTCTTATAAAACAAAGTGACTATGAAGTTTTTATAAAGATCATGTCACTGGAAAAGGTATGTTGTTTCTAAATATCTCACCCTTGGTTACTTAAAATCAATATCATTCTACATAGGGAGAATAAAAATGTAAATCAGTGGCATAAGAAGAATTAAAGTTCCCCATGGCCACTTATCCTATCAATTTCACTTGAATGTTGTTGATCTGTTTATTGATATCAGTTCATGAGTTTCATGTCGATTATTTTATATAACACATATTATCCTAACACTAAAATAAATGTGGAAACCCCTTGAATTAAAGTTCATGAGTTCTCATCTCATGAGGTATCATGATTCAGTGGATAATTTATAGCTTTATTGTCTGAATAAAATAATCTTGTTTTTTATTGAGAGCATTGTTCATGTAGACATAGAGTGAAATGATTGATGGAACATTTCTTTAGAATGGACTGATACCCTCCCCACCAATAACATTGTATTTCCTGTCAATATGGGGGACAAAAGTGAAATGAAATAAGTAATGGTAAAGAAGAGATCATTTTGAGATTAGATCATTTTAACATTGACACATTCATTTCAATAAAATTCATATGTTTTTGAAGACAAAATACAATGGGGGTTATTGTTGGGACAACTTTGTTTTTAAAGATGGTATTTGATTTCAACAGCTTTCAATTCATGTCAAAATTAAGGAGATGAATATGGAATAAAAATTGAATGTAGTTTGATTGAAGTTAAGATATCTGGAGAATTATTTAGGATTCATAGCATTGGATTCCAGGATTGGTCAATTCTATATGTTTTTACAAATTAGACAATTGATGCCCTAATCATGAAAAGTTCAAAGAACTATTATCAAGTGTGATACAATGTATTCAAAATTAATGTAGCATTCATTTTAGAATGAATAATGTACACTGGATTTGATAATCCCAAAATAAATGAAGAGGAGAATAATGTTGAAGAAGAGGTATGAAATCTATGGTGTCTATGCATGAGGTGGATTTGTGTTTAAAGATTTACTTGCATTTGGGTGAATTCTGACATGTTTTTTTATAAGGAATTACCAAAAAAATGGGGCCAACCCGTGAGCTTGCTACCCCAGCCTCAACCCGAGACACATGCAGGACCATAGGGGGTTTATTTCACCCATGGGGAAGACTAGGCAGAGGCAGATCACAAGAGGCATGGTTGGGGCATGTGTAATCTCGATGGAGTACATGAGTAGTGATCAACCTGTGCACTGGTATGTTCATAGTGGGCGCCAAGAGTGCGCTTGTAGGAGGTATAGGTCGACGTAGAAGCACTCCCGCAGAGAGCCGGTGCAAGGAAGCACGAGAGGGGGATGATTAGAATTCTGAGTGGTGTTTAGGAGGAGTTTATTGTTCAACTTTGAGAAAACCATGGCACATTTCGATGTGGGATTAATTTTTAAAATTTGGATGAAATCCTAGCCACTCATCCAGTCTCGTGTGAGAACTCAACCGCATGACTCATCCAACATCCTGCATTATAATCATGGTTGTCCAAGATCAATCTGAGCTGCTGTAATGGTTGTGACATCATCTTCAACCATTGATCGCATGGAGAGTAACCTGAAGCCACTTCTCATCATCGTCATTATTGTTCCACCATGATCGTCCTCTCATTCAATGTTGATGATTAAAACTCATTCATGGTGATCTTCTGATCAAACTGATATTGTGCATGCCATCTCCTTCCTGCATGCAGGATATCTTGATGGAGGCCGAAGCAAATGGAGTTGTGAGAACATAATTCATTCCTAAGATACATGGAGGGTCTATGTGAGATTCATGCACAAGAATTTTTCATGAAATCGTGAATCTATTAATGAAGATAGGATCCCCCGTTGAAGCAGAAACAATCTGAGGATCTCAACATATCTTCTACCGTGGGTTTGATGATTTTGAAACACATAATATTTCGAGCATTAAAACCATGATCCTTGCATCCTCTCAAATGGTTTTTTAACACTGAAGAGGTTCTCCCATTTCCTATAATAGGAGGAGCCTAAGACGAAGAATGATTCTTCTCTCTTATACCTAAGAGCATATGTTTCGGAAAACCGAGAATCTCATTTTTCACTACATTGCGAAGAGAATCCAAGAGTCCCACGAGCCTTATTCTCTATGAAGAATAGTTCATGCCAGCCTATGATAGGTGTGACACACCCTGAAATAGCTTAATGATGACTGGCACCTGAACACACGATAGGTTTTCTAAAAACCATCGTTTTGCTCTGTGAAATCCATTCCATCATGAGCCAGTGCTTGAGATACTCTCTCACTAAGAATTACGAAGAGGCAGAATCGTGCACTTCATGCACAATGAAGATCTGTGCATCCTGGCATCAAGAAAGTGAAATGTGTCCATCATGGTTTCATGAAGAAAGATAAGAACACCCTCTTATTTTCATATTGGTATTCAATTTTGTGCATGGGTTAATTGATGAATAAATAGGATATCACAAGTGGTGAATTTCATAAATGTTTGTGTTTTATTTGAAGAACCCCGAGGGCTCAGGTGATTGAAAAAGAAATATAAGAATACAATCATGTATGAATATTCAATGTTTTAAGGATATATAGTGCATGTATAGTTGTGTGAATAAGAAACTCTCAAAACTAATGGGCCTTGCCTATTTTGGATTGAATAAAAATAGAACACCTAAAGAACCACCGTAACTAAGTGCAAGTGGAAGAAAGAATGGAAAGAGAAATAAGAGGTTGAGTGAAAGTATGTTTAACGAACCATATTCACTATGGGTTTTCACACATGAAGAAGAATAGGGTAATTCATGCCAACATGCATTCACATGCACACATGAAGTGACTTAAATAAAGAATAAAAATGAAATGTGTGCACTTGTATAATGAAAAAGATGAAAGAAAGGGCAGAAAAGGTTCAATATAATGTCATATGCAAGATCAGCAGCATATATGAATAAGAAGAAAAGAAATGTTTCAGATTCTTCCAAGTGAACTGATATTCATTTCATGAATAAATAAATTTGTGTATGTGATTCTTTCCATGAAGAGAGAAGTGGTTTCACTGTAGTTCATTGTTTCACTAAGAAGAAGATTCAAGATGTCTAGTGTTGTTGCTGTTTCACTAGAAAAGAAGAGAATGAACTAATAATGAATCTCATTCCTACAACATTGAAATTAATAAAGTTAGGAGAACTAATAAAGACCAATATCATAACCTACAATTTGATGAAGTAAGAATATTTTCTTTGTAGGCCGTATAAAAAAGCAGCTAGAGGTTGCAAGTTGTGATAGGTCATCACCAGTCAATGGAAGAGGATTATTTCACACCCCCTTTAATGTGTAGGGACTCACTCTCTCTATAGGATTGCTTTCCCAACCACACAACTATAATAGTGTATCACATCATATGGTAAAATCTATGAACTGGTCATATCCTTGCATGGCAATAACGTAGGTAAACTTATTTATTGGTGAACCTTGTAAAAATATCATGTGCATATTATTACTGCTTTATATTATTTCATGCGATAGGAAAAAAGAGAATTACATAATATAGATCAAACCATGTCCATAGGTACATGGATAAAAGTTCGTATTGTGTTAAAAATTTCCAAACAATGATTCACCCACCTCTCAGTTTTCGGTATATCCCAAACTGGTCCTCTCACCTCAAGGGGTAATTTGAGCCATTTAGAATTTGGTGTAGTTTTTAGGGCTCATCAGGGTTATGTTTTTGGGATTCTTTATGGATAATGTCATAATTTATCTTCTCTAAAAGCATAAACTCATGGGGTTATTATGGATGTTTAACAATATAAGCAGAGGGGTTGGAAAAACATATGGCTTGAATGTGACTCTACAACTGTTGTCCATGCCATATGGATAGGATCATTGTACCTTTCATGTAATATCACTAATCATTGGACTAGATGTTTAGACCTTCTCATTTCAACGGAATATATTTTCACTCAAGATTATAGTGATGAAAATTCTTTTGTGTATCGTATTGTTAACATTGGAGTGAATAGTACAACTTATCATATAGTTTATCAAGTATTTTGTGATCTTCATCCTATTCCAAGGTGGGATCAATGTAAATTTACTACTTTCAGACTAGTATGTTTTTGTCTATACATAAATATGTCTTCCTTTTCTGCGAAAGATCCCATTCAATTAATATAATTAAAAAGGATTTATTTCTATATAATTTGACATTTCATGAAAATATTGTAATATTTTGGAGATTTATTTAAAAATTATAGAGTATAATTTTATCCAAATTAGAAAAAAAATTCATCTTAATGTTAATTTATGCATTTTTAATACATATGGAATTATATAAAAAATTATTTTTTACTTGAGTTGTAAAAATAAAATAATTATTATTTGTAATCGTGTATTATTTTCATGAAAATAGAACATAAAATCATAATTTAGTCTAGAAATAAAGATTATTTAGTTCAATTTTATTAATAATTATCCAATAAATGTAATTTTATTAATCATTATACCATACTTTGGTAAAAATAATTATATTCATAAGAGAAATTTTTAGAGAAAAAAACATTATTTATTTAATTTCATGTTTTTAAATTAATAATAAATTATTTAACTTATTTAAAAAGAATTTATTTAAATTAAAAACGTAATTCACCAACCATTGTTAACTAGAGTCAGTGCATTATTTCATAACATTGTCACGATTAGTAGGGATCAAATCCTGAAAGATCGATCAATTTATTAGCCTTAGAAGTACTAGAGACATAGATACTTTTTAAATTACATTGTAAAAATAAAATCAACAAAAAAAGTTACTCCATTTACCATATTCATATAACATAGAATATCTCTACAAGTTAGTCATAATATACTTCTATGCATCTTGGGAAAAATAAAACACATAAAGGGGTGGTCTCAGGTACTCAGTAAGTATAACAATATAATGAAATCAATCATAAATAGACAAAAAAACTTAAGGAAATGTGTATGACTAAAACAAAATAATCTTAAACATAATGTTTAGAATAATATGGAAAAGATAAATCAAATAATGTCTTTTACTTATTCACATATATATTCTACTAGTCAAACAAACAATGTAATACCAATATTCAATTTTATAATGACGGAATGAATAATGTCATACATCATAACCACAAAGTAAAAGGCTTATGCCAAGAATAAAAATAAGATTTTGTCATGGACTAGTGCTATAATAGTATTTTGTCTCAGGAGACCTACTGATACATCAACGAGCTATAGTGGGATTCCACCCATCACGTACTATGTCCAATGCTCTTCATTTAAAAAAGTTGAAATAAAAAATAATCATTTGTATTAAAACTAGCATATAAAATGTGAATACATTATCCATAAACGATGAATGGAATAAAAATAAGACATCCACAGAAAGACATATCTTGTAACCATCAATAAAATATGGAAGACTATTTCATAATAAATCAGTTTTAAAAATGTATAAAATCCATCAAAGGATTTGGATATAGATGAAACAAAAACATTATTAGAGAAATGTAAATTTATATTTTGAAATAACATAATAGTCATGCAATTATAATGAATTTTTTTTTGAAAATATTATTAGAAACGTGTGTGGTAATTTTCAAATGTGTTATAGAGGGGATAAATAGGTTCACCCACTGTATAATATAAAAAACATTCTTTCCATAATTTTGATGAAAATGTCATTAAAGACCTTGTATGTAAAATACAAGAAAGATTAATTTATAAACATTTTTAAAAAAGTAAAACAAGGGTATAAATTACATTACCCAATATTTTATGAAATAGTATTAATGTTTTGAAATTAATTTTTCATAAACATTGATGTGGATGATAAATATGTCCCAGTGGATATTCACGTATAAACAACCTCAGATAATGAAGATATTGTAGAGTTAACCATTAAATTGAACATATAGTTGATCGAGGGTACATTATCCTAATGTATAATAGTTAAATAATTGTTATTAAATTAATAATTAACCACATATATAGATATTATATCATATATGATCTTCTAATATTTCATTGTTAATAATATTTAGGTAGTGTCATCATTTTGTGTGTTAACTGATTTGTTTTCCTTTATATGCATGGTTATATAAGCCATTTTTGTTATGAAATGGATGTATTTAATTCATATACATATTTTTATTAAGCTAATAAACATTATTTATAAATATAAAATGAAATAAATTAATTAATGGTATGGACGGGGAATTAATTTATTTGCGTCTGTGGAGAAGGTAATCATTACGTATGCATGAGCGACAATATAATTCTATTGATGGTGAAAAATTCTGTAATTGGAATATATATCATATATATAAAATCCTTGAAATTTAATATTTATTTTTTACATCTGTTATACTCAATAATATACAAATCCAAATAATTATGTGTTTGTATAACAAACTACACCACAACCTGGAGACTGTTTGTCGTACGTACACAAGTATAGTGACATGGCATTTATAGGACAGATAAAATAATGAACATGGTTGTACCATGTATATAATAACTTCAATGTGTGTATAAGGTACTAGAGTTATTTTTTTTATTGAAACATCAATGAAATAGGATGTGGAAGAATAAATGAACATTGAATTAGGTGGTGAAATTATTACCTCTCCATTTGGTGTTTACTTTTTTGATGATAAAAATAAATTTATAGGATGGATTTATGATCAATGTAAGGCCTCTAGGCGGAAGTGACAGTATATGGGAAGATATATGAGTTGGGGTTGGTGGAGCCAAATGGCAGTGTAGGTTGGATTTTTAGAGTAGTGAATGTTCTTTTTTATAACATTGGTGGGGGTCACTTTATGAATAGTTTGTAATATAATTTAATTTTAAAATCATTTTTGGTTTTTTTCAAAAAATAATTTATTTAAAATATAAGGTGGGTATGGTTATAAATCCTCTGAAAAAATATGGTTTAGACTAATTTAGATCATCATGTTAACTTTATCTTTTAAATTTAACTCTTCATTAAATAGATTGAATTTCTTCCATGTCCTCCTGTATTATGATAAAAAATAGTTAATAAACATACAATAAAAATAAAAGAGAACCCCAAGTGGTTATTTTTTGACAAATATATTATTATTTTTTTCCTTTGGATGAACCATAAATTTTCAGAAGTATTTTTTCATTTAATAAAATAGTATTTGTTTTAAAAAGTCATTTAACTCAATTTTGACACAATTAAGTTTTTGATTATTGTAAAAGTCAAAACAACTTTATTACATTGATAAAAAATCATTAAATCTACACTAACAAGTCATATTAACCTACAAAAAATTTTTAATACATCAAAAGTCTCAATTTACATTTATTTTGATATTTATAACATCAATTAATCTATTTATTCATTAAAAATTGAATTATTGCGTCATCATTGTGTCATAAATACATTTAATTATTTAATTTAAAAATATTATCAATAAAATACTATGTTTTAGAAATCGTTTTAGCTGTATAATGATTATTTATAGTAAAATTTATATTAAATATAAACCTATATTAAAAATGGTGTAGTTATTAAACATTGAATATACACTTTTATCTCTTCTTTAAATAAAATAATAATTAATGCCCTAATCTAATCAATGTGAACCCAAGAGGTTCATATTTTATTCTTTATGTTTATTTTGAGAAAAAAATGTATCCAATATAATTAAGACATGTGTTAGGGTAATTATAATATAATATTAACCATTAATTTCCTTATATACTTTTAACCATGGAAAATATAATTCAAAATTTACTATTCACCAAAAATTATTTTGATCCTATTGAACCAAATATTACTTACTCATTTCAACTATTTCTCAAATTTTGTAAATTCAATCCATAGAAATGGTAAAATTATGTTTTATGAAAATTTTCAAATGTGCCTAGAATGTGGGTAAAAGATTGTAAAAAGTTCAATAAAATTTCATATTTCTAATATTATAATAAAATGACCACAATGAATTATATTGATCATTTATTAAAATTATGTATCTATTTTTTCCTAATATAAATTTAATAAATAAATAATTATTTAAATAAAAATTAGTTTTTAAATAATAACACAGTGTTTTTAACTATTCATCAATAAATGAATGATTTCAGAAATATACCAAAAAAATAATCGTAATCTTATTTTTATATTCTTAATAAAAAAATGATGTTAATTTTGAAAAATGAAATGTATAAAATTTAAAAAACATTGTATTACTATTAATAATGGCCAGTTTGAGTGGTCATGGTGTGTAAGAACACAAAGTTTCATTCAGCGCAAGCAATGTTATAATTCAAAGAGAAGCGTACCATGAAGCATGGGGTGTTAAATTCATCACTCCGTCAAATAATTTAATTCATTATGTTTCTATAATATTACTACATAAAATGATTTGGGTGGTTCTATGTGATAAGATCCTCGGGTTCCAACATTCCCTCATCCATATGATGGATTCTCAATAGAACTTTTACTGGATGAGTCGTCCTATTTCCCAACAATTGCTCTCTTGTATCAAGAATTACGATAGGCTATTCGCAATAAGATAGTTTGGTTTCCAGTTCTATTTCTTCATATATGAGTACATGCATTTTGTCATGCATGTATTTTCTCAATATTGGTATGTGGAATAAATCCGGAAATTTAGAGAGACATGGCGGCATTTCCAAACGATAATCTAAAACTCCAATTTATTCTAGAATTTAGAAACATCCAATGTATGTAGGACATAATTTACCCTTCACACGGAATCATTTAACACACTTCCATGTAGATACCATCAAGAAAACATGATATCCTACCTGAAATTCAAAATCCTTCTTTCAGTTAATGGCATTGATCATTTTCCAACATTGAGCTTCTTTGATGTGTTTTTGGATAATCTTCCCCTTTTCCTTTCATTCCTCAACATGTTCCGGGCCTATGAGTTTTCTTTCACAAAACTCATCCCAACAAGTGGGTGTGCGACATCTCGTTCCATATAAAATATCATATTGTTCCATTAAAAAACTTGAATAAAATCTATTGATATATGAATAATCTACAATAGGTAAATATTGATCCCACATAACTTGAATGTCAAGTGTGCAAGATATCATCATGTATTCTATGGATTTAATAGTCCGTTCTGATTATCCAACAGTTTGAGTGTGGTAGGTAGTGCTCAAACGAAATTCATTATCCAAGGTCTTCTGAAGACTTTTCCAGAATCATGATGTAAAATGGTGATCACGATTACAATCAATCGATAGGGGTACTCCATGATGTCATACATCTTCATTAATATACACTATTCCTAGAAGTTCATGTGTTTAATCTTCTCTTATAGAAAAAAAATGTGCTGACTTAGTAAGAAAATAAAAAATGTCCCATATTAAATCATTCCATCTAGGTTTCTTTGGTAGCCATATGGAAAAGTTCATCATTATATCATCCCATTTCAACTCAGATATGGGAAGTGGATGCATGACTCCCCTATAATGTTATCTTCCAGCCTTAACCTATTGAGAAACCATAAATTTTGACACCTAATTAGTAATATCCCTCTTTATATTGTCCCACAAAAAATGATCCTTCAAATATCTATGAATATTAGTGGTACTGGGGTGTATAGTGAAATTTGGGAAATGAACATCATCCCAAAATTCACTTTTTAGATCAAGTATATGGGGAACTAAATGACTCTTCTAAAATTTCAAAATTCCACCTTCATATATGAATTCAATCAATCTCTCATCATTCACAATGTTAATTTTCTATTAAAACTCATTATAATCATTCTGACAACATTTAATCATTTCTATTAATGATGGTTTGGAAAATTTTTGAAAATATATTGTAGTTTCACCTTCTATGATTATTCATGTGTCCATCTTTTCTAGATCCATTAACATTAGATCCCTCTCAACTCTCATCTTGTTCAAAACTCCATTATCCTTTTTTATCAAAGAATATTCCACCTTATTTTCCTTCCTCGGGTGGTAGTTTATAGAAAAATCATAATCATTGAGTAGTTCATTCCATTGTCATTGCCTCAGACTCATAAACTATATTTATATATCCACTCGATGGTCACAAGGAAAATATTTTTCTATTAACAGATTTTTAAACTACCTCTATTCTATATTTTATACTTCTTCATCCTCATTTGGTTGTTGAATAAATAACCACTATTGATCTAAATATATTTTTAGATGATAAACATCCATCACAACCTTTTCCCTTTCACTACTACCCAAAACATGAAATATCTTTTCTATGGAACTTATCCATTTCTCAGCGACAAATGGATTTCTAGTCCCATTGCAAGTTCATGATTTTTTTTCTCATGAAGAAGTATAACATTGATCCTCCACATTGTGGATCGGGGTGCTCTATTCGAGTATGTTTATTATCAATAAACTGAGTGAGTTGTCCCATTATGATTATAAGATGACCAGTACTAGTTTTTTCACCTACTCCTCTATAAATTTCCTACAATAGAGAGAAATCACTCCATTGATTATGTGCATTGATATAGTTTTTATTCCTTTCACTATGAGCCATTTCTTAAGAATGGAATACAATAGATTTGATTATGAATCACAATAAATAATTCCAAACTAGTAAAATACCTATCATAACTTGATCAATTTTTTCATATTGTCCATACTAATAAAAAAATGTTTTCATTGAGGAATTATTTAATCATAAATCCTTCATAATTTTTTGTAATGAAAATATGAATTATCCGAAGTAGACCCCCCAAGAGTATCACAACCAACATTGCTTCAAGGACCTTTGTCGTGTACTAGGATACCACGTGTCAATCCTGAAACTTCTTATCGGAGTTTTCACACATAGTTATATTTGTACTAGACCCGCCTCTACCTTCTCGTATCCAGAAATGTATTTATTTCATGGATAATAAACCAAATATCTATATTAAAAAAATTCATAGATGTACTTTTATTCTAATCCCCAAAGACTAACATAGTGTAAGGTTCTCTAATAAGAGTTTTTCTACATCTAGTTTTCATGGATTGTACTAAAAATCCTCTAATACCAACTATAATTCCCCAATCCCTGTTTCCCAGAGTCAGTATATTATTAAATAAAATTTTATTGATCCAATGGGATCAAATCTCGAAAGACCGATCAGTTTTGTAGCCTTGAATGTACTAGATACATACACAGGTTTTAAATTACATAATAAAATGAAAAAAACAATAAAATTTTCTCAATTGTCCTATTTCATATCCCATATAATCTCCCTGCTTGTCAGTCATAATATACTTTTCCGCATCCTATGAAAAATAAAACATAGAAAGGGGAGCACACAGGTTCTTAGTAAGGATAACAATATAATAGATGTTTTCATAAATAAGAATTAATATTGAAGTCAATGTATAAGCCAAAACTAATAACTTTTAAAAAATCTTCATCATAATATGGAAAAGATAAATAAAAAAATCCAGTTACTGATTCACATGTTTATTCTACTAGTCGAATAATCACATGTAATATCAATATCCAATACTTATTGATGGAATAAATAATGCTGGAAATCATAACCACATTATCAAGTCCTCGTTCCTATACTACAAATATTATTTTGTAAATTCCATATACCGAGACAATAGTTTGTCTCATGATACCTCCTGATGCATAGATGAGTTATAGTGAGCTCCACTAGTCACAATATAAGTCCAATTCATTCATCTTATGAAAAGGATGACGCATAACATAAAAATTATTATTAAAACATGCATAAGAAATATTAATAATTTATCTATAAATCATGAATGGTAGGAAAAAAACAAATCCACTATCATGCATATCACAAAATATTCAATACAGTATAAAAGATTGTATTATAAAAAATCAACACCAATCAAATGTAAAATCCATCAAAGGATGTTGAGAAAGATGATATCAAAACTATTTGAGAGAAATATCTATTTCTATTTTTAATTCATTTAAAAGTTATGTAATTATAAAATAAAACATTTATTTTTACAATATTATTTTCAGCTTCTAAGGGAAGAATAAAAGGTTTTATGATGGTGGAAAATAGCCACACCCATCGTATAAGTTTAAAAAACATTATTTCCTTAATTTTTTCGAGAAATTCTAAAATATCATTGTTTGGAAAATGACCGAATGATTACTTTATAAAAAATTTACAAAATGTAAATAATTTTTCTAATTCATGTAACCCATATTATATTAAATAGTAAAAATGTTTTGAAATACATTATTTAGAAACAAGTATGTGGATAATAATGATATCCCAGTATATACTCACGTACAAACAACCTTGGATAATGAGAGGATTGTATAATTAACCTTTACATTATACTTTTCATTGATTAAGGGTATGATAACCTTATATATAATATTTAAAACGATGTTATTACATTATACAATAACCACATACATAAATATGATATCATATGAGATCTTCTAATATTTCTATGTTAATAATATTTCAGTTTTATCATTGTTTCAGTTTTTAACTGATTCGTTTTACATTATATGATGAGTTATGTAATACATGTTTGTTATGGATATGATGTACTTGATTAATATATATAATTATCTTATGTTTATAAAAACTATATTTTATCATAAAATTAAAATTATTCTTGATTGGTTATGATGGAGAATGAATTTCATTGCTTTCGTGGAGATGTTAATTTGTACATACGCACGAGCACCAATATTATTGTATTGGGGGTGAAATCCTATGTAATTGTATGTTATATCATATATATAGAATCCTTAACATGTTATAATTATTATTTACATTAGTAATTCTCATTATTAAGTCCATCCAAATAATTAAGTGTTCGAATAGCAAAGTACACTATGACATGGAGAGGGTAAGCTGTACGTACGCATGTATGGTGACTTGTCATTCAAAGTATGGATTTAATAATGATTATGATTGTACAATGATTATAATAACATCAATGTATTTATATGGTACTGGAGTTATTTTTTTTATGGAAACAACATTGAAGGAGGAAGTTGTATAAGAAAAGAACTTTCAATGGGGTGGTGAAAATATTACATCTTCTTCAGGTGTTTCTTTTTGAGTTGATCAAAAGGGATCCTTAGGTTGGCTTGATGACCAATGCAAAGAATCTAGGTTGATGTTAGGGTTGTTGGGAAGATATTTGGCTTGGGTTTGGCTGATCCAAAAGGAATTGGAGATGTTATTTTGAAATAAGGGGAAGTACCCTTTTATAAGAGAGGCGAGGGTCACATTTGGAAAAGTTTGAAATATTATTTAATTATAAAAAAAATTTCGGTTTCAAATGTCTCCAAATTGATTTAATTCGATAATAAGTTGGGATGGGTAGAAATATTATCAACCAATAGGTTTTAGAAAATACTAAGTCACCATATTAAAACTGTCGTTTAGATTTAACTCTTAGTTAAATAATATAACATTTATCATGTCTTCTTGTATTACTATAATAAATTGTTAATAAGCATACTATAAAAATCCAAGAGAACAAAAAATGTTTCATTATTGACATATCTAATATTATATATTTACATTGGCCAAACTGTATAATTTTAATATTATTTTATCATTTAATAAAATACTATTTGTTTTAAAAACTCATTTATGTCAATTTTGAAACTAATTTTGTATTTGGTTATTTGATAAAGTCATAACAACGTTATTACAATGAAAAAATTCATTTAATAAACCATAACATTTCATAGTAACCCATAAAATTCTGGAAGTACATCAAATGTCTCAATTGACATATATTTTAATATTTATAACATCAATTATATTAATGATTCATTAATAAAGTAATGACAGCATCATCATTATGTCATAAAAAATTTTAATTATTTAATATATAAATATTATAAATAAAATACCATGATGTAATAAATATTTTTAAATTTATAATTAAGATTTATAGTGAAATTTATATTATGTATAATAATATATTAAAAATTGGTTTATTTATTAATCTTTGAATTTACACTTTTCACACTTCTTTATATTAAATAATAATAAATGTCATAATCGAATCCTATTGATCCAAATAGGGGCTTATATTATTCCTAATGTTTATTTTGTTGGAAAAACTATTTCCCAATATTATTATTATAAGTGTTAAGGTAATTATAAAATCATTTTTACATTTAATTACCTGATATACTTTTAACCATGGTAAGTAAAATTCAAAAGTTATTATTCACCAAAATTATTTCCATCTTATTGTACAACATTTTACATATTTTAATCAACCATATATCTCATATTTTAGAAATTTATTTCATAGAAGCGGTATTATTATATTTTATGCAAATTTTCAGATGTTCATAGAAGGTGGGTAAGAGATGGTAAAAAGGTCAGTTAAATTTTATATATCTTATATTATTATAAAATGACCCCAATAAATTAAATTTAAAATATATATTAAATATTTATCTATTTATAACTACAAAAATTAAATAAAATAACTAATTATCTAAATAAAAATCTTGTTTTAAACAATAATGTATTGTTTTTCACTTTTCCGCAAAAAATTCATGTAGTCTGAAGAATACCAAATAGTCACCCTAAGCTAATTTAGAAATTCCTAATTCCTTAATGAATTCCATTTTGTAATATAAAATTTAAAAAATTTAAATAAGTGGGTATTATAATTGATAACGGCTAGTTTGATTGGTCTATGTGTGTTAGAACTCGAAGTTTCCTACAACACAATCAATTGTATTATTCAATGGGAAGCTTACCATGGAATCATGGGTTGTTTCAAATAACATATTTTAAACCAATTTGATAATATTTTTTAAATAATCACCATTTCTATTGTTTTCATTGGGAATCAAATGGAAATAATATTTTCTTTTTACACCATTGGAAAAACTGTTTAATGTTGAATAAATATATAATCATAAGTAATAAAAATAAAACTATAACTTGTATAAATTTCATGGGATGAGTATATTTATCCAAAATGATAATAAAATCCAATATTAGGAAATAGATTTACTCATTCCATTGATTATAAAAATTCTATAATTTCATGGAAATATAATTTCAATTGTTTCACTCATAATATTTAAATATATATATAATACTCTAATATGGATAAAAAACATATGTTTATTTCTGAATCATTTTATTCAAATTAATGATCTATTTATAAATTGAAAATTTATTATTCATTATTAATGATGAAATAATAACTATAACTTATTACACAATGAAGAAATAGTTATTTAAAAGGAATATAAAACATAAAATGGATAATTTTATGAACAATAATAGTAATATTTTATTCCATGTTTATAGTATCACGTGGATTTTATAGAACAATATAACTTGATATTGTATTATTTGAAGGATTAAATTTGAATTGAACTACTAATATCATAATATTAAAATAAAACTCAAAAATATTTGAAAAAATGACATGAATAGCATTTTATGTTAAATAATATTTATTAAAATTAAATAAATATAACAAAAAAATTTAAGATGATAATAAAAATTTAAAATGATAAAAAAATTTAGTATATTTACCTTTATAATAAATGATTATACAATGAAAAATTTTATAAAAAAGGTACATCTGATTAATTTTTAAAATACAATAATCTAAGATAAGAATTATGTTTAATCATGATATGGAGGTTATGAAAGATTTTCGGGGCTTGTTCTGAGCAATGGGATCCGAAATAAAGAAAATATAGTAGGTCACACGACATGTATGGAAACATGTGCACTGGGAGCACAACCATGAGATTGGCTTCTGTCATGAGAGAAAGCCCATTCTCATGGTCTGTGCATAGTTAGTCGATGTGTGCAATTGAATATTTGGGGTTCCAATTATCTATCAGAAACTAGTCATGGTTGGCATATGGTTTTACTATTAATGTACATAAACCATTAACTTTGGAATTTTGGGGTAAAATTTCTAAAATTCAAACACATGTGTCTTAAGTCTCTTTTTCCTTTTCCTCTCCCTAATCTGTCCAAACAACTAGGATATCCTTAACATTGATTTCATGTACTAACATGGATAGGAATTTAACTAGAATCTCCATAATGTGTATTTTTCTAAATCATTCTAAAGCTTTTCGTATGTCTCTATAAGGTTCCCTATAATCTCAAACTCCTATATGAAAATTTCATCACATCTATTTCTCTATTTAGATTTATGATCATATGCTGCATTTTCTGTTTATATGACTATTTTAAATATCTCATCCTAGATTTGTTTAATATAAGGATTATATTGGCCAAGTATCCATCAATTACCTTATAGTAATTCTTTATGTCATTTTCTATTTGATATTTGGCCATTTCAAAAATGTATTATTGATCCATAGGCCAGACATTTTTGGACACCTAAAATGTGTTCTTTATATCATTTATAATTGATCCTAGTACATTGTTTCATATTAATTTATCCAATCATAATGTTTTAGAGGTTGTTTCCCAGACTTATGGTCACTCTAGGGGTGTTCCACCTGGATTTGGCAATATTGGCCTATTGGATTAAATAACTTGGAAGTTAATTTTGATGTTTCTTGTTACTAAAATGTAATTTTCTTCAGGATATGTGTATTTAATGTAACCCAATGAAACTCTTAGTTGTTTAACCCTTATATAGATGAAATTTCCCAAATTTGAATTTTACTAAATAAAGTTGTCATCCTATAGTTGACCCTTGAACCTCATAAGTGGTTTTTTCTTATTTTAAATTAGTTTAATGGTTTTTTATGGTGCATGACATTTTATATGATCTATTATAATATTAGGTGAAATCTATAAAATTAATTGAAAATTACCCATCCAAAAAAATTATTGGTCTATTTTAATTTATACTTGGTTTTAATGGATTATAATTGTTTAAATGGTTTGATCATGAGAACTGGAAAATGGAATGAATAAGTGGTTGTTCCTTGTGTATTGAATTCTAAATGAGTATGAATTTATTATATGTTATTTGGATTGTTAGGTTATTATTGATGAGAATTAATTTCCAATTCTAGTTATATTATAATATTCCTTTATAGAGGCTGATACACTATTGTATGGGACACATTGATCCGGTAACTATCACACTCCCTTATATAGGGTGTTTACCTTGGTGGGTCGCACGGACGATATGATATGGATATTGGGTTCATGTTCTACGTACCATGATAGAGTGTTCATATTGTGTCTCATTATCCATACAATGAGTTTTTTCTTGATGTATCTCTCCCTTCTTGGAGATGTAGGGATTATTCAATTGGCTTGAGCTTTTAGGCCCTTAAAATTGTTTTGGATTTTTTAGATTTTCCCATGTCTAACCAGCACTAGTATTAAAGGTATATTCCCATTGGGAATCATCATACACTTGGATTCTATATTTGGATGTAATATATAACAATAACATATATATATAGTATATATACAGTATATGTTCAGACCCTCATTCCATCCATGAGATAATGCCGGTATACATGATAGGTGTCAATTATTATCATGATATTGCAATTAATTATTAATTTAAAATTTCATTTAATTCATGTTTATTCCACCAAACGTGTTAGTTATGATAACTACATGTATCACTATTAGACACTAGTGGTGGGGGCCTATTGAGTTCTTTATCTCACACCATACTCAAACTACTAGCAGTACGCAAGAATAAAAACTTCTTATAGTTTTAGGTAATGAAAAAGAACATGTTACCAATGGAATATTGTCTTACTAATTTGGAAATGAGGAGTTTATGATAGGGCATAGACATGTGATGCTTATGATGATATTTTTCCCATTTTTTCTTTTTTATCAAAAATAGCAGGTGGGACATGCATGTTCCTTTTTCTATTATTATATGTTTTTCATAAATTATAAAAAACAACCATGTATAGTGATGATATTGTTATGAGCTGTTATGTTTGTGCATCATATAAATTATATTGATTTATCTTTTTACACTTTTGCATTTTATGGAATTTTTGTGTTTATATTATACTTCTATTCATAATATTATCAGATTGTATCTGGAGTTCTACTCTGACATGAGCTTATATTCCCCCCCATCTTCCACCATTACATCATCAATGATGGTATGTTTCCTCTGGAATACATGAATGTGTGCATGGGGCCATCTGACCAACATGTTTAAGGATCATCTTTATTGGATCACGATCCAAAACATTAACATGTTGTATTAGAGAAGAATAATTTTTTCACTACTATTTGGAGACCATAGGTTAGAGGTTGGGAATCTTGGGAATTGGTAATAAGAGTATCCTAGACATCATGAACCAATGATCAGAGAAAAATAAATGTTTCCTTAATTCTAATAGTAACCCATTTATTGTCTATTACAGATTATATAATTTCACTATTGGATGACACAAAACATTTATGATGTTATCAATATTGATGTTTTTTAAATTTTGAAATACATACTGTCACGTAATGAAATAAGGGATTTTAATTAGAGAATTAATCCTTCTAGGAATAGTATGATTAATATAGCACAAAATATTCCATTTCTATGTTATTTTTTGGGTGTATTTTCCTAATGATTATTGATTGTTCCATGGTGTATATATTTAATTGTACTAATGTTCCTTTCTAATATTAGAAATCGTATTTCAGAATAAATTTTCATGGATTATCCTAGATTTTTTTTATTAAATATTTTAAATATAATACATTACGCATTCACTTATGGAATATTGAAAAATGGCCCATTAGTCACATGAAATGTAATATTTTATAGATAGATTAATTTAATTTTTTATTTGATTCCAATGGAGTAAGATATCTTATTGATTCTATGTTACGAATCATTTAATTCATCCTTATAATGTATTATACTATTTAAAATTAACATAATTAAAAATGGTCATGAATTTTAAAATGGTAAAAATTATCTTATACATATCTCATATAGAGACCTAGACCAGAACACACCCTTATAAGTGGGTACCTTTTGATGACCTTATGCCATGTTATTGTCCCTTTCTACTATCTAAACTGGTATTTGGATGAAGTTATAAATGTACGTTAGTTTCTATAGGATCATTAACTCATGCCTTATTTTTAAACTTCAATCTTTGAATTTCTATTAATCTTTTTGGTGGTATGTTATTTGTATTATAGAATCATACCACACTTATTAACTCGTTTTCTAAGCCCTAATGGTCATAAAAACCATTCCACTGAGTTAGATGATTGAGATCCTCTAATCATCCCCCCTATAGTGCCACTTGTGTCTCTACTTCCAATTCCAAAAATAGTAATTTTTACCTAGTTTTAAGTATTAATTTTTTGTATTCTTCATACAATTCAAGGGGTTCATCATCTATCCCATAGAATCTATGTATTTATTGTGGACATATGGTTATTTGGGTTATTTCTAGAAAATTATTAACCAATCATAAAGAATATGTGATTAGGTTAATTACACATACGTATGAGACATTAAGAGTAGTCGATGTTATATGGAGATTAATGTTAAGATTTATTGTGGAAGCCTATGTTATTAAATCCTCCTGAGTTTTGTGTTTCAATATTAGTTTGAATTATTTTGAAGAATTTTAAGAATGATTGTATATTGTGTAGTTTTTCTTGAACATTGGGTACTTTTTGTTGAATTTTATAGATTAATAGTAGTATTTATTTTTATAAAATATTGTCCTTTTTGGGATTATTAGATATTGTAATAACCATTTTGGTATTATTTGATGTCTATATAAAAGAGAAATATATAGTTCTTTTTTTTTGTGAATTATGGGATTCTTTAAAAAATGATTCTTGTGCTTTGGTGTGACCAAGTAATTTTGACTGCTCATTGTTTGGAGAAAAGAGTAGTTTTTTTAGAAAGTTATTAAAGTAAGAATCTATACATGAAGGTAAGTATATTTCCTTATGTTTTTATTCTATGTAGTAAATAAATTCCTCAAAATTAGGAAAATTAACGTAAAAAAATTCATTGATGGTTTTCGTTTCATACTGGGTGATCAAATACTATTTAATACATCTTAAGTTTGTGATTTTCTTGTGGTTACCATTCTCCTAATCATGTTTTCAATCACTCTTCATCGGAACATGACAATTTTGTTTCTCTTCTCTATCCATGTTTTCCAACATGTAATCCTCTTATGGGATAAGATGGGTGACACTTGTACTTCCCTTTCTTTATTTTAATGTGATATTTTTGCAGACTCTTTTTCCGATATTGGACTTTCAATGACGTTTCCAAGCCCAATTATAAAATTGGGAGGATGCAATTTGAAAAAGTGGGGAAGAATTTAACATCCCATGAAAATAAAGAATATTATATTTTCTTAAGGAATAAATATTTTTTTAATTAAATATTAATTTTATTTTAAAGTGGATTCAATATTAAATGACGTACCTAACACGCAACAACGGGTTTCTTCGAAATTTTATGTTGCACACTAATAATATAATATTTTTATTTTAAAAGGAAATGTACACCTAGCCATTTTATTGTTGGGAATAAATAGAACTAACGTAAATATAATAAAATATGTTTGATAAATATTTTTTCAATAATCCAAAAAAATTCAGAGGATTAAAATTTAAAAGAATCTAATTTCAAGAATAATTTAATTTAAAATATTGATTTACAGCCTTTTGATGGAGAACCCTATTAAGTCTATTTCTTCTCATTTTTATATGTTTTGTTTGAAAAAATAAAATTCCTCTTTATATTCGCTACATCAAAATTTAATTTCGGTAATTTTTTGGTAATTTTCTGATAATGGTCATTTTTTAATGAATAATAAAAAACATTGTATTTTAATTCAGAAGTACCATTTAATATAACTTATTTATATTGTCATATTTTCATTTTAATGTTTTCTATAGTGTAATTAGAATATATTTTTACTAATTAATTCAAAGTTGGACATTGTAATTAATTTCACTTTAAAATTGGATATAAACAAGTGTCAATCTTTTGATAGTTATTATTTCTTAAGAACGAACTTTTTATTTTGACAATGGGTATTAATTTTAAATTATTTTTCACCAGTTTAGTGTTTGAAATTTTAAGAAAATTGATTCATTTTTTGAAAATTTTAGGTCCAAATTGTGTAAATTGGTAACTTTTACTTTTATACTTTTTAAATATTTACTTTAGTAAATATTTTATTTAACATGATTTAAGGTTAAATATAGTGTATAAGGGTAAAATATAATATTACAATATTACTAAATTACCCTAACATGTGTCGTAATCCTATTGGTTGATTCATATCTGACCATTAGAATCCTTGGGTTGAATTTAGGTTACCAAGGAACCACATGAGAGTAATAATGATACTTTATACTAATTAATTTAAAGTAAAGACAAAAATGACATAAAAAATATCTTTTCATAAATCAATTTTTAGATGGGGTAATATAATTTATATATTCAACTATAAATATTATTTTCAAATAGAAAAATATTTCCTACACCATAGTATTTTTTATAAATTTTGGGCAATAAATAAATTATATTATTTATGTCACAATAATGATAAAATATTTACCTCATTAATAAATGATTTCATAAAATAAGATTATAAATATTAAAAAAAAATCCAAAACCTGTAAAATTCTAATGGGATTATTTTATTTCGACCATGAGTAATCTTAACATTTTTTTAACAAATATTTGACAGTTTGAAACTGAATATGAGGTAATAATAAAATAATTGTTTCAAACATTCCTAAAGAGCTCCTCTGTTCCCTTATAAAAATATCTCAATTCAAAATCATTCCATAAACATATCAAGCCTTTGAATCGTGAATACTCTACTCCAATAAGCTCCCAAGATCCCTCTATGCATCCTAGAAGATTTAAGTTAGGTATAAAACACTTCAAGAAAATATTTTTGTTCAAACCTATGGAAGTTACCCGATTGAAAGGTAATGTCTTCTCTTAAGTTCTTTTGTTTTAATTTAATTCTCCAACCTCCTAAGCTATTTTTATTATTTAATTTTATAACAACAATAATATCCTAAATATAATAGTATTTTGTTATGATAAATACTCTAACTACACATACACACACTTCCATCTAATGTGTAAAAAACGTAATGTTTTTGTGGATGGAAAACTAACGTCTAATGAAACGATGATTGTTCAATTAACTCATACTACCTCTCATGGTGGCCATTATGATAGAACTGTATTTATATACGATATGTATTATGTTTATTATTTATTTATGATTCTGTTTTTTTATTTTATATCATACCATTATGGTTTCCATAATGGGTAAAATCGATAATTTCATTTTAGGAAGTGAGGACTACCGACCGATCAAAGTGATATAACTCATTAATGCCTTCTGTGGGATGTATAAATGATGGAGATAATGCTATTATATATGATATTATTCTGTAATTATAATATACCTATGTATCATTAATTTTTCCTTCCATTAAATGTTAAATATACATGATAGTATTGTTAATGCTTAAGTACAACTTAACGTCTCCATGAACGCTGTATTTCATTTCATATCTCAAAATGTAATTTTATAATATAAATACATGTATATACTAGATATATATGATATATATGAAATCTAAATAATTAATTTAATTCTATATATAACAGATTATTGACCACATGGGAAAATTTTAATTATAACAAGTTCATTTTAACTCAAATTCTGAACATCAACAAAATGTCTGGTATGAACTCAAATAATTGACTAACTGTTATTGCAAGGTAATAAGAGATATAAAGGTTATAAAAAAATAAAAAGTTTATGATGAAAGAATAAATTAATTTATGTTTATTATTCAGTAATAACAAGGAACATATGAGTCAAGTTGGACACGATGTAAGGATATTCCTTATCTCACTTTTAATTCTGTGAGATTTCAATTGTTCACCACTCATTTATTGAATGTGGTGTATTGTGTACTTCTATTTGATATATATTATCATTCTTCTATTCATATTCATCATATTATGTGATTCATTTAAAGGTTATTAACTTTTTCTCATATTACTGGATTGATTACAACATGGTAAGGATTTTTAATCTCACATTTTATTCCCGTGAGATTCATGTTATATTAGCCACTATTTCCATTTCTGTGGTGGATATACTGCCCATTATCGTTTTCAGTGTGTAATATACTTTCATTAATTCATATTATAATATTCATTTTGTGATAATTATTTCATGGGGTGTATGTTTCATAAGTTACCAAACCGGTAAGGGAACCTTTCACCATTCTGTTGTTAAAAGACTTCTTTTTTGGATGTCTTTTAATTTACATATTATTATTTTGGGAAATGTTATTAAATATCCTTATTGATGTAAATTTTATGTCTATGGGATTAGATGTACTTTTCACTCTCATAATCTAATTTTATGAATTTTAATGTTACGTCGTTATCCTGTCAAATTTCTGTAACAAAACATCTTAACCAAATTTCAATTTTTGCGTTAAACATCTACTTCTTGATTATGTCGTGTTATGAATATGTGTGAAAAACCTATGATTGTTTTACACATAATATCCACTTATATTGGGTATATTTAAATTTTTCACACATAATTATGTAATTGATTTATCCTTAATCTGATGATACCTTCTTTTTAATGGATTTCGTCTCAATTTACAATTCCATTGAGACTTCATTGTTGATATGAACCAATTCACTCTTATATGGTGTACATAATGCCATTTGGCATATTATATAATGAATACCTTTATCATGATGACATTATTATTTCTTGATTAAATGTTATTCCTCATTTATTTGTATTCCTGGAACTCTCATTTTGTTAAAAACTCTTTAACTAAAATATAATTTTAAATTTTTTAATGGTTAATTCTTATAAAAATTTAAAATTAATGTCTATGTTTTAAATAAGGTTTTAAGTATTTATTCATATGTACATGAATTTTTTGAAATTTAAATTTCATTCAAAAGCTTCAAAGTGGTATGTGAGACTTTGATTCGAAAATCACTTTATAGTATATTTTAAAAGGTTTTGAAATTGGTCTGATAAAAGGTTTGCTTTTGTCAATATTTTGAAATGATATATTTTGATTGAAATGTTGAAATGATATATTTCTATTATATTTGTTTTATGGGTTATGAATATGTTATGGATATTGGGAATTGTTTATGTATACTGGTGGTTCCGTGATAAAGCTAGGGTGGGTGAGCCCGAGATAGATCTCTAAGGCTTTGGCTAAAGTGTAGTATCATGACACGTCATGTGAAATTGGTGTTGACTCAAGGTAATTTAAGTGAAAATAGGTTATACTCATTATTCATGTGAAATGAGGATTTACTCATGCACCATGTGAAATGATCCTTCTCTCATGCTAATTCCATGTTTAGTGTTGTTTCCACGTTTCCATGTTATGATTATCATGCTTTATCAAGTATTTAACATTATGATTCTCTTGTGATCTATTGATAAGCCTATTTTATAACGTGTATTGTATTCCTCAAGATATTCCATGATTATTCCCTTACTGGGCTTTATATCTCACCCATTTTTTATGCATGTCATCTTGTTATTCCATGAAATGCTATGAACGAGAGAATATAGTTTTCATGTAAAGGATTTATTCAATAATGATGTTGTATCTCATGATTTAAGTTGTTATTTAATTATCCAATTCCCCAAAGACACTATAACTCTCGATCTTCTATGTTGTATCATGTGAAGTTTATGTAATTAATTATTTTTAATTGTGTAATAAAAAGAAGGGTTTTTATATAGGTATATGAATTATTTTCATAAATCATTCGGTATTTTTACTTCAATCCTTCAACTATTAATAAAAAATCATATTGAAACATAATCAAAAATCTCCCTTTTCATGTTGTCTAACCAAAAACATTCTTTAAAATATATATACATAATTTTCCAACCAAGGTGTTTAGAGAAATTTGTGAAATGAGAATCATAATATAATTCCTCTTTAAAATCAGTGATTGTTGAAAAATAATGCCTCTTCCAAAAATTATAAATTACATATGTAAATTTTATGTCAATATATATCCCATCATTCAAAACATTAATTTTATTTTGAATCTCTTCATTTTCAGTTTCATCACTTTTTATCTTTTATTATATTTTATCTTTGGAATCTAGATTAAAAAGTAGGTATGTTTGACCATCCATGATAATTCCAAAATCCATCATCGCTAAATCCATGATTATATTTCACTGTGAACACTAATTGTTTTTGAACTCTGGGGTCTATTTCATCAAAGAACCTACCCCCATATATTCCATACATGGTTGCTACTATATTTTGATTTCATAATCCTTGATTAGATGAAGCCGTCCTCTTTGTCAAATTTTGATTTCATTCAATGAAAAAATATATTTCAAACTCTTTTGATAAATTTATGTTTCATATCCTACACCATAGAGATAGCGTCTCCATATATTCATAAATACTATTACTTACATTAACTAAATATCATGATATTGCTTGTTTTTTTCATAAATTATTAATTACCTTGATTCATAATAAATAAATCTATCATTCTTTATGAAGACTCAACCAAGAACATTCCCTGATTCAGAACTATAAACCACAAACCCAATAATTTTTAGATTTTAATGTCAAGATATGTGCGTTGACTAATTTTCTAATCATTTATCCATTACATTCTTGAAAATATTTTTTTTTCAATTTACATTAACCCCTTTACATTTGATTTTAGTTAGTAATATGGCCACTTTGGAAACATTCTGGATGAAATGATGATAGTAACCAACTAATGCTATAAATCTATGTACCTCTGTTATGCTCATATGTAATGGACATTCATGGATTGACTTTTTCTTTTTAAGCGTAGTCATGGATTCCATATTTCAACATAATATATCCAGGAAAAAAATTTCTAGAAGCTTGAATTGACAATTTAAAAACATCACATATTTTTCATTTTATATTGGATCATTATAACATAATATATGTGGTTCTCATTCATTCATAAGATTTGAATTATACTGAGATATCATTAAATAATACTATGAAAAAATCATTATGACATTCCCAAAAAAATATATTCATTAAAAATATGAAATTACAGGGGACATTAGTGATTCCGAAAGATATTACTATAAAATCATTATCCCCATAATTGGCTTAGAATGTTCTATTTAGAATATCATCCTTTAATGCAAAAAGTTTATAACAACAAAAACAAAGGTCAGTCTCCAAAAAATAATTAACTCAATGATTTTGATCTAAAAAATCAACAACATGAGAAATATTAAACTTTTTTATTGAAATAAAATTGATTTATCTATTGTTAATTCATATTATCATTTGTCAATCATTCTTATTAACAAAATGATTTGTGCACCCCAATAGAGTTAAATATAGAAAAATAAACCGCTTATTAATAAACACTTATACACTTTTATAATAATGAGTCCATAGGGTCCATTATATGGGAAAATATTGATAATGGCCTCGAATCATAGATCAAGTCAATATAAAACTCAATTTCATTCCATGGAAGATGGGAATGTAAATACGTGGAAATACATCAATGTATTCTTGAAAAATAGGTGCATCCTCAATTTGAATATTTTGTGCTTCACTCATGGATGATGTTTTCACATCCTCTCCAATAATTTTATTCATAATATATCCTGGGGGTGGATCAATATTCGAATCATATTATGATAATGTTTTTTATATAAATATATTGGATTATACATATTCTTAAAAAATTGACAATTCATTCATTTTTTAATAATTGTTTTCATTTTATATAAATATCAAATCCATACTCAAGATTATATCAAAGTCACCCATGAGTATGATGATGAATTCATGAGATAAATAATTTTTATATACGATATTGGTAATTTCTTAAAACATATTTTTCAATAAGATTTCCCTTAGAGGTTTTTCGGAAAACAAATATCTTGTTATAGTGAATTGGAAATATATATTATCCCTATAAAACTAGGAAAATTTAAATAAATTTGAGGATCTAAACTCAAAGAAATAATTTTGTAAATTTGAGTAGCTGGTAATTGTATATTACACTATTCCATTAAGATCTTCAACCATATCTTTTTTAATCCCATAACCTAGTCTTAGATTCCCTATCTTTTTCTAAGAATCATTTACATGATTCTTAGGACAATTACTTGTTTAAGTACCCATTTCTTTACAACTTTATCGTATACCATTAATATCTTCTTTCTACCAAATTTAATCATGAACTTGGTGCCCATTTTCTCCCAAATTATAAAAAACTATAATTTCTGTTATGAATGTAAATGGTTGTTTCATCCAACGGTAACTATAGGGTGGAATGCCATATTTTCCTTTCAACCACTTATTTTCATTTCCATATTATTCAGAATCACTCTTCATCCCTTTTTTCCACATTATGTCACAAGTCATAGGTAATTAATTTTATGTTATCATAAAAAATGTGTCTATAATTTCATACAATGAGAATTATTATGATACCTGTGCCCGATAGATGAATGGGTTTAACCAATAAAATTATAGATCAATATTACTTATTGGGTTTTGAATGTATTATAAAACTAGAATTTCTAACTATTTCAAGTTAGATTCATACATTAGACCATTATAATCCTCATTTTACTAAAAATAGGAAATAACCTCTCAATATCAACTCACAAACAACAAGGAATGTAATTTTCTTGGGATAGTCTTTCAAATTATATCCATTACATATTTTATTACTATTTATTCTCTATTGGTTATTTAATTAGTGAAAATAATTGATCTGCCTCTCCAGAGAGATGATAAACATCCATGAATTTTTTCATTTTCTTACACCTAGAAGAATGAAATATTTTTCTATGGAAATTTTCCTTTCCTCATCCACAAATGGATTTTTAGTCCTAGTGGATTTTAGAGGTTGATGTCTCATGAAGTATTCTAACATTGATCCTCTACAATGTAGATCATATTTCCCTATATATGTGTCTTTATCATCCATAACCAATGTAAGATATATAGATATAGTTATAATCTATTTAGAACTAGGTTTAGCTCATTATCTAAGATCATTATCCTTTCTATGATATAAATACTTACCTGTATTGTCTTTGTTGATATAAATTCTATTTATTTCACTAGTAATAATTTCTAAAAAGTGACATTGAAAATTTCATGTTAGGAATCATAATTCATAATTTTAACATGGTAATAGACATCATAAAAGTTAAAAATATTATTCATATATAATATATATTCATAAAAACGGTTCCATAGGGAATATATTTAATCATAAATCCATAATAATGTTCTAAAAAGTCAATTTGAATAAACATACGCATATCCCCTACAAGTGCTAAACATTGTGCATAGTAAGGCATTTTTTCGTGTACCAGGTCACCCTGAGTATTGGACGAAACACATTGTTAGAGTTATTTCCCCTTGGTACAAACATTTCATAACCACAATTTCTTTTAGTATCATTATAGGGATTCATGTTCTAGTAATAACCACATAGTCTCCAAATTTCCAAAATTTTACTATGGTCTTCTTTACCTTTCCACAATGTGTTCCTTATGGTAATGTTTCCTAATAATTTTATTTCTAAATAAAGATATCATGGTCTGTAACAAACATCCTCTGGTACCATCTATAAGTCCCCTAACCCAAAATCCCGGAGAGAGAGCATTAATTTAATATGTTGGTAGGATAAAAATAAATAAAATCCCAAAGGACTAAATAGTATTGTAGCCTTGGAAAAATTACTTCCAAACATATGATTTACATAAAATCATGAAATAAAAAATCAAATTATATTATTAAGAAATACTAATATCACATAATATATCCAAACAAGTCAGCCATATTAAACATCTTTTAATCTTTGGGAAAAGTGAAACATAATAAATGTGAGATCCAAGATTATTAATAACGTTAAGTAATATAATGGATGTTTGGATAAATAAGAATAAAATATTTATCAAGTTTACAAAAACCCAAACAAAAGAATTTTATTAATAATCAGAATGATATTTTTATTGAATAAATCATAAAATTTCCTATTAAACAGTCACATGGATATTTTACTAATTGAATAATATCCTATATAATCATTAAGGAATATCATAATAAGAGAATATATAACTCAAGACATTATAACCACAATGTTAGGGCCTCCTGTCAATACCATACATATATGGGTAAGACATATGTAGAGACCCGAAGCTTGACATACATAGATATTACATTACTTTTGATGAATATATTACACATAACAAAAACAGTCACACAAGGACCGTAATAGGTTAGTGTCTTTGGAAACATGGAACGTAATCATCTAATCGTGGTGAAAGATCTTCAACATCTCCTATAAAGATCTTCCACTTTTTTTTTCGTTACCTAATACAATTCTTTTAATCCTTGGGGAAAATAAAACATAAAAAGGGTTGAGCTCAAATGCTCAGTAAGGGTAAGCATGGATAAAATAATACATACCATATAGATTTGAACTTAAAAACATGAACATAATGTTTAAACATCAAAATATTGAAAAAAGACATAAAACATGGATGTACATAAGGCATAGATCATAATGGTACATAAATCATGATAAAATATCAATGGAATAAAATATGTAATTGTGGAATCCATTAAGAACATGTAATTATTTCCATAGTAGCCAAGGCATTGCTGCCAAGACCATATTAGTGGAAAAAGTCCCTTTTTGAATCGAGTTCACTCCTCATTCAAGTCATGTGTTACTAAACTGGTTTAACTTGTCGTTCTAGCCATATCTATCTCATGAAATAAAAATCTTTTCCCAATTCATTGGAGGGAGATATAGGTCCCACCCATCTCATAGTAAAATCATTCTTACTTGTGTCACAAAATAAACATAAAACATTCATCATAACCAAAAGAATAAAATTGGATTCATAAACATTATCCCATCACCAAATAATCCATATAAAACAAATATATATTACATCATAAGAAAATAAAAACCATGTAAATCATAGAGACCTTATACTTGAAACATAAAAATATGAAATAATGTCATCTTATATAGAAAATGGTTTTGATAAAAAAAATTAAATGAATTCTTGAGGAAAATATCCTTTCATCATCAAAATCAATTTATTTTCACAAAACATCATGAAATTTTAAATGAAAATGATTTTCTTGAAAATAGTCATGAAATATTTTGGAGGAATCTTCACGAAAATAAGGCTTTATAAATCCATAAAAATTTGTCCGTGCTGTATAAGTTAAAAAAACATTCTTCTCGTAATTTTGCCGAAAAAGTCAAAAATTACCTCATAACGTAAACAAAAGAACTATTCCATACATAAAATGTAAAAAAATTCAATAATGGGTAAAAAGGATGAAAACACTTCTATAAAAAATGGACATGGATGATAGAAATAACCCCAGTAAATACTTACGAATAAGCAATCTCAGAAGAAAATGAGATTTGAAAAATTATCCCTTACCTTAGGTCTGATATGCTTCATATGTATCTGAACCTCATGTATAATGAATGAAATAATTTCATTTAATTATTAAAGAATCATATTAATTGTTATGATATCATATAAGGTTCACTTATGACTTTATATTACCCGTTCTTTTGTAAATTCCATGTTAAAGAGTGTTTTGGGTAAAATCGTTTCATTTGTCGTCTGTGTTTTGACATGTAATTATTCATATGATTACTTAGATCATGAGTACTTAATTCCAGAATATAAAACATGATTTATATATAATATATATTCATAATATAAATATACATAATAGATCAATAAATGGAATGAAATACAGTGTTCATGGAGACGGTAGACCGTACGTACGCATGAACGTTGTTTTCATTTCCTCAATGAATTGAATGGAATTAATTTGATAACATAAATATATATATACATAAATACAATATCATTATTATGTCATATATTTCATGATTAATTATTATATATACTTTATAATCATTTATGAATGGTTAATCATTGATAATGAATCTCATCGCGTCGTGGAGACGATATTCCGTACGTACGCACGAGCGATGATATCATTCCCATGATCGTGGAATTTTACTGGAGTGTATGTATACTATAACAGAATAAATATCACTTTAAAATAATAATATATAGTTATTATTTACACCATTATACCCATCTAAGTAAGGTGGTGGTGGAAAATAGATTACACCATGACGTGGAGACGGTATTCAGTACGTACGCACATGCGGTGATTTTGTTTTCCATAGTATGGATATATGGTGAAATAGGGTTGTTTCATACTTATAATAACATATCAGTATATGAATAATATTTATGTTATTACTTCATAATGAAACAACCAAAGAAGAATAAGTGGAAGAAGAAATAAAGTTGAAAGAATCGGTAATAGACATTACCTCTTCTTTGAAGCGCCTCTTTGAGACCTTCTCTTAGGGCACTAAAATTAGTCTTTGAAGAATACCAGGACCTCTAGGATATTTCTAGAGAAGTGTATAGTAGACATTGGCAGGGTTTGTCCAAGAATTAAGGCTCAAAGTTGTGTGAGGAAGAGAGGGAGGAGGTGCCCTTTTATAAGGGAGGAGAGGGGCACCTTTGAAAAAACTAAAAATATTATTTTATTATAAAGTCCTATTTGGTTTTTGATAGATACAAATTGATTTATTTCTACGATAAGGTGGGTATGGGTCTAAATACTCTCATACAATATAATTTAGACAAGTTTAGGTTTCTATTTTAACATTATCATTTAGATTTATCCTTAAGTTAAATAATTTTACTTTTACCGTGTCTTCTTGTTTTCTTACACTATAAGGTTAATAAACTTAATATAACAAGCCAAAAGAACCCCAAGTTGTTTATAATTAATATATATAACCTTATCTAAGTCATTTTTCATAACCTTAGATTTTTAGGAACAGAATAACAATTAATAATATAATTTTCTTTAAAAACTATTTTATGTCAATTTTGACAATATTTGGTAATTGAATTTTTTGAAAATCATACCTGAATGATTAGTTCGAAAAAAGTTAACTAAATAAATAATAACATGTCATATTAACCTAGAAAATTAGTTTAATTCATAAAAAGTAAAAATTACATTTCTTTGGGTATTTATAACATCCATTATGTCAATATTTCATTAATAAGATAATTACTACATCGCCATTGTGTCAAAAGTAAATTAAATTATTTAATGTCTAAAAATTATAAATAAAAATACATTATGTAGGAAATAGTTTTAGATATCTATTGAATATTTATAGTCGAATTGATCTTATGTATAACCCTATATTAAAAATTATTTACTTATTAAACTTTGATTTTAACGATGTTAACCCTTCTTTAAATAAATTAATATTAAATGTCCTAATCTAATCCAAGTGGGCCTAAATGGTCATAATTATTCCTAAGGTTGTTTTTTGTCGAATTAAACTTATCCAATAGAATTAGGACATGTTTTAGTTTAATAATAATATCATTTATACCCTTAATTACCCTATTTACTTTTAACCGTGGAAAATAAAATTAAAAAGATACTATTCACAAAAAATTATTTTCATCTCATTGAACGACATTTTACTTACTGAAATCAACCATGCCTCTCGGATTTTTGAAATTCCATTCACCAAAAAGGTAAAATTATGTTTTATGTAAATTTGCAAATTTTCATAGGATGTGGGTAAAAGACGGTCAAAAGTGCAATAAAATTTTTATATATCATAAATTATTATAAAATGACTCCAATGAATTACATTGAAATTATATAGGTATTATGTGTAAATTTTGACCTAAAATAAATTTAAATAAAATAAATAATTATTTAAATGAAAAGCCGGTTTTTAAATAGTAACCCAGTGTTTTCACTATTTATAAAAAATTGAAAGTATCCAGAAAAATACCAAAATTTCACCATAAGCTAATTTCAATATTCCAAATCCAAAAATGAAGTCCATTTTGAAAGATGAAATTTAAAAAAAAATCATAAAGTGGTTATTTCTATTCATAACGGCTAGTTTTAATAATATTTTAATAGTATAACGTTGTTTAGTGAAGCTCGGTATTGCGTACAACACACGCTATCGAGGAAAGTCACGATTGCGTTTAAAGCAGCCATGTTAGGCGAGTGTGTTGTGCAAGACACCATTGTTGTAACGTACAACACAAGACATCAATAAAATTAAAAATAATATATTTCATAAAACCTCATGGTGTTACATTGTACCCCCCTTAAAATGAATTTCACCCTGAAAATTCATCAGGGTTATAAATGGTTTACTACTCGAAAGTTTATTTAATAGAAACCCACATTGTAAAAAGGAATACCAAAACCAATCTTTAAAAACTAAATTATGAAAAATAATGGTTACCCAAAATAACTAGTCAATGGGTTTCCATATAGGAGAACATAGGTGAAAATATGGATATTGAAAAAAAATCTAACCATCAAGTTCTGATGGAGAGTGGTAGAGAACATGGCCATGAAAATGCCAACAATCACAAAGCCATAAATTTGTGATGATCTCGGGTACCATCTGATTCATCGGATATAAGGGAACAAGGACAAAATTTTTGGTTTTCATGATCATTTCCCTAAAGTTGATGAATTTGAATTAGAATAAATACTTAATTTATTTTGGTACAATCTCACAATTGTTTGTTCCTTGAACAATTTCGACTTAATCTCTTAATGAAATGAAGTTGAATTTGTTATTCTTGAAGTGTTAGCAGATCATGTGATAGAATGACTGGTCATTCCATCTATTTCAAAAAAAGGTTAGAAAAAGTTATTAAATATACAAAAGTCGATCTATAGTGAGATTAATCATATATGGTTCCTAAAATGGACTTATACTTCATATATCATACTGATTAAAATAATAAAACTAGTTTCTACTAAACAGTGACTTCATGTAGGCCAGTGGTGGGTGATAAAGGCCAGTCGCACTTCGGTTGTGGGTTTGATTCCCACAGCCTTGTCTGACGCGATGGGATGTTGCCCGTCCTACAGGTTGTCCTTTTTCTAAAACTACATTACTATATCATCCCATCAATTATATCAAAAAAAATCTATCCTTAAACAATACTAACTTATGTACAATATAATCATTTCCAATCATTAGGCTTATCCAAAATACTACTATCTAATCTAATATTATAGAGAAATAGATTACCAAAGAGTTCATATACCAAGCATGTTAATACCATCTTTGATCCCCATATATCATGAGATATGTCTTGTTAGTCACATTCCAAACATTAGAAGCCCTTAATCATGTATTCTCTTGAAAAATGAATACCCATTGAACCTTAGTGAAAACATGAATGCAGTTAAATGTTAACACTTTCCACATACCAAAATCCTAAAAATTCTATATACTCAAACCATGATATCACTTAGTCCTTATATCAATCATGATCTCATGAATACAATCAAACATCTCATTATCTTCTTATTCCTTCGTTATGTGCGTATCATCTACTTTCCAAAAATATCTGAATAACCTTCCATGGTTACTGGTACAATTCAACATATACATTCAAATACATTAGAAAAAACAATAGTGTAACAATCCATAGATGATTCATTATTCCATAGTACCATTAACTATACAGCATAACTCTCGATAAACATACAATCACTCCACTACCTTCTACAACAACTGACTGAGCTTCAACACTTCTTTCAGCTCATATATCATTTGTAGTCTCCTCATCATCATCCACATAAATACTACCCATATGACCATGCTGATTCTCTTCATGAGATTTTCCCTTAGGGAATTGGTTTGCATAATGCCAGTACATTCCACATTTAAAACATCTAATCATTTTTGATGTCATAGAAATGCCATTATACTTGTCCATGGTGTTAACTGAACCTTTTCCTTTGCACTTACTAGATTTGTGTCCTTATTTTCCACACCCAAAGCATCTTCCAGTTCCTTTGAAACAATCTCCCGGATGCCTCTTCCCACATGATTTACATGAGGGAAATTGAACTTTCTTTCCTCTAGGATCATCATGAAACTCCATATTTCTTTTATTATCTGAGTCAGGAAACTTGCCAAAGTTGAGATTATTGATCATATAATGAGAATGCTTATTAGGCATAATAATGATGTTTGTACTTCAAAATCCCATTTCATTTGGTTTCTCATGAATAATATCATTCCATTGTCTGTCATATCTTCCATTATCGTGAATCTTCCTGTTTCCAGCCATTTTATAAAACCCAAAAAGAATAGTGAGAGAGGAAAAAATAATGCTAGGGAAAACAACATAGTAATGGGGGAGTTCCCTCAATATCTAACACCTTAGGTTAAATTATAAGATAGTTATCATAGTTCTAGGACTATATCCTATAACTATACTTATCCTTAGGTACATCCCTAGACATACCTTAGAAATATCTATAGGGATCTCACTAACATTTTCGCATCCTAGTTTCCAAAGGTTGAATAAACCATTCCTCTGATACCAACTGTAACAGTCTGGAATTACTTCCAGTAGACTATAATTGATACCTATCAAGGAACTCCATGGGTGGCTACACCTCTTGGGCAGGACACACCACCATCCCCAGTGGCAGTCATTTCCTCATGAAGCCCTTAGGCAGAGAGCCATGCTTCGTCCGACGCTGACATGTAAGAGTTCCCAATGATCGAATACATTCCTACCACCTTTTCCTCTAATACAAACTTTAGAGACCGGAATCTTGACATACATAGATATTACATTACTTTTGTGGAATACATAATACATAACAAAAATAGACACACAAGGACTGTAATAGTTTAGTGTCTTTGGAAACATCGAACGTAATCTTCCAATCGTGGTGAAATATCTTCAACATCTCCCATAAAGATCTTCCACATTTTGTATCCTTACCTAATAACTTTCATTAAAACATGGGGGACAATAAAACATAAAAATGGTGAGCTCAAATGCTCATTAAGGGTTAGCATGGATAAAATAAAACATAACATATACATTTTAACTTAAAAAACATGAACATAATGTTTCAACATAAAAATCTTGAGAAACGACATAAAACATGGAAGTACAAAAGGCATCGATCATAATGGTACATAAATCATGATAAAATAGCATGGGAATAAAACATGTAATAGTGGAATCCATTAAGCACAAGTAATGATTTCCATAGTATCCAAGGCATTGGTGCCAAGACCATCTTAGTGGACAAAGTTCCTTTCTGAATCGAGTTCACCCCTCGTTCCAGTCCTGTATTACTGAACTAGTTTAACTTTTCGTTCCAGTCACGTCTATCTCATGAGATATAAATCTTTACGCAATGCATTAGAGGGAGATATAGGTCCCACCCATCTCATAGTAAAATCATTCTAACATGTTCCACAAAATAAACTTTGAACATTTATCATAACCAAATGAATAAAATGGGTTTCATAAACATCATCCCATCATCACATAATCCATATAAAACAAATGGATATTACATCATATAAAAATTGAAACCATTTAAATCATAAAGACATTATACTTGAAACATACACATATGAAATATTGTCATCTTAAATAGAAAATGGTTTTGATAAAACCATTGAAATGAATTATTGAGTAAAATATCCTTTCTTCTTCAAAATCAATTTCTTTTCACAAAACATCATGAAATTTTAAAAGAAAAGTATTTTTTTGAAAATAGTCATGAAATATTTTTGAGGAAGCTTCATGAAAATAAGGCTTTATAAAACAGTAAAAATATGTTCATGCCATATAAGTTAAAAAAAACATTCTTCTCGTATATTTGCCGAAAAAGTCAAAATGTACCTCGTAACGTAAAAAAAAGAAATATTACATACATAAAATGTTGTAAAATACAAGAATGAGTAAAAAGGATCAAAACACTTTTATAAAACATGTACATGGATGATAGAAATAACCCCAGTAAATACGTACGAATAAGCAATCTCAGATAAAAAAGAGATTTGAAAATTAGCCCTTACCTTAGGTCTGATATGCTTCGTACGAATATGAACCTCCTTTATAATGATTGAAATAATTTCATTGACATATTACAGAATCATATTCTTTGTTATGATATCATATATGGTTCACTTATGAATTTATATTACCCGTTCTTTTGTAAATTCCATGTTAAAGAGCATTTTGGGTAAAATCGTTTCATTAATCATCAGTGTTTTGACTTGTAATTATTCATATGATTACATAGATCATGATTTCAAAATTCCAGAATATAAAAAAATATTTATATATAATATATATTCAGAATATACATATATATAATAGATCGATAAAAGGAACGAAATACACCGTTCATGAAGACGGTAGGTCGTACATACGCATGAACGTTGTTTTCATTTCCTCATTGAATTGAATGGAATTAACTGGATGACATACATATATATATATACATAAATCCAGTATCATTATTATGTCATATATTTCATGATTACTTATTATATATACCGTATAATAATTTATGAATTGTTAATCATTGAGAATGAATCTCATCGCATCGTGGAGACGATATTCTGTACGTACGAACGTGCGATGATATCGTTCCCATGATCGTGGAATTTTATTGGAGTGTATGTATACTATAACAGAATCAATATCACTTTACAATAATCATATATAGTTATTATTTAAACCATTATACCCATCCAAGTAAGGTAGTGGTGGAAAATAGATTACACCACGGCTTGGAGACGGTATTCCGTACATACGCACGCGCGGTGATTTCGTTTTCCGTAGGATGGATAGATGGTGAAATAGGGTTGTTTAATAATTATAATAACATATCAGCATATTATTGATACTGATTTTATTACTTCATAATGAAACAACCTAAGAAGAATAAGTCGAAGAAGAAATAAAGTTGAAAGAATCGGTAACAGACATTACCTCTTCTTTGAAGCGCCTATTTGAGACCTCCTCTTAGGGCACTGCAATTGGTCTTTGAAGAATACCAGGACCTCTAGTATGTTTCTAGGGAAGTGGAGAGGAGAAATAGTAAGGGTTTGGCCGAGATTGATGGCTCAAAGTGGTTTGAGGAAGAGAGGGAGGAGGTTCCCTTCTATAAGGGAGGAGAGGGGCACCTTTGGAAAAACAAAAAATATTATTTTATTATAAAGTCATATTCGGTTTTTAATAGCTCCAAATTGATTTATTTCGAATATAAGGTGGGGATGTGTCTAAATACTCTCATAAAATAGAATTTATAAAATTTTAGGTTTCTATTTTAACATTATCTTTTAGATTTAACCTTAAGATATATAATTTTACTTTTACCGTGTCTTCTTGTTTTCGTACACTATAACATTAATAAACTTACTATAACAAGACAAAATAACACCGAGTTGTTTTTTATTAATATATATATCCTTATATAAGTCATTTGGCAGAACATTAGATTTTTATGAATAAAATAACAATTAATAATATAATATTTGTTTTAAAAACTATTTTATGTCCATTTTGACACTATTTGGTAATTGAATTTTGTGAAAATCATAACAAAATTATAAGTTAGAAAAGAGTTATCTAAATGAATAATAACATGTCATATTAGGCTATAAAATTAGTGTAATTTATAAAAAGTCTAAAATTACATTTATTTGGGTATTTATAATACCAATTATGTCACTATTTCATTAATAATTTCATTACTACATCATCATTGTGTCAAAAATAAATTAACCTATTTAATGTCTAAAAATTATAAATAAAATACCATTATGTAGGAAATATTTATATATTTCTAATGAATATTTATAGTCTAATTTATCTTATGTATTACCCTATATTAAAAATTATTTACTTATTAAACATTAATTTTAACTATTTTAACCCTTCTTTAAATAAATTAATATTAAATGTCCTAATCTAATCCATGTCGGACTAAATGGTCATATTGTATTCTTAAGGTTGTTTTTGGTTGAATTATACTTATAAAATAGAATTAGAACATGTTTTAATGTAATAATAATATCATTTTTACCATTAATTACCCTATTTACTTTTAACTGTGATAAATAAAAGTAAAAAGTTACTATTCACCAAAAATTATTTTCATCTCATTGAACCCCATTTTACTTACTGACATCAACTGTGTCTCTAGGATTTTTGAAATTCCATTCACAAAATGGTAAAATTATTTTTATGTAAATTTGCAGATTCTCCTAGGAGGTGGGTAAAAGACGGTCAAAAGTTCAATAAAATTTTTATATATCTCAAATTATTATAAAATTACTCCAATGAAATAAATTGAACATATATAGGTATTATTTGTAAATTTTGACTTAAAATAAATTTAAATAAAATAAATAATTATTTTAAAAAAAGTCGGTTTTTAAATATTAACCCAGTGTTTTCACTATTCATCCAAAATTGAATGTTTTCAGAAAAATAACAAAATTTCAACCTAGGATAATTTCGATATTCCGAATCGAAAAATGAAGTCAATTTTGAATGATGAAATTTAAAAAAATTTAAAAAGTGGTTATTTCTCCTCATAACGGTTAATTTTAATAATATTTTAATAGCATATCGTTGTTTAGTGAAACTCGGTATTGCGTACAACACATGCTATCGAGGAAAGTCGCGATTTCGTGTAATGCAGCCAGTTTAGGTTGTGTGTTGTGCAAGACTCATTTGTTATAACGTACAATACAAGACATCAATAAAATTAAAAACAATATTTTTCATAAAATCTTGGGGTGTTACAACGTAAGTCCAAAACCAACCTTCTTTATCTCATTAGAAATAATGATACATCATTTCCCAATCATTAATTGTTCCACAACTAGTAGGGATATTGTTTTGATGTCCCAAACCAGTCACATACTATGTCTAATGTACTTCTCTTTTGAAAAAGATAAATACTAACAAACATAAACATTCATATTAAAAATATCATAAAAAATTTTAAATACATTATCCATAAACCATTAATGGTATCAATATAGATAATATATATAGTATAACATATAATATACAATTTAATACACTATTTTAGATTTTATCCCTATAAATCAACCTCTATTAGACATAAAATCTAAAAATAGACATTGATATAGATTAAAATAATCTAATAAAATCATCCAGACTCTTTGATATAAACATCTATTTTTTACATTGAAATAATATATATGACATTTAGTTAAAAAAGAAAAAATTCGTTTTAAAATATCATTTCAAACCAATAAAGGAAGAATTATATAGTATCCACTGTAATGGTAGAAATAGATGCACACGTTGAACAAGTTAAAAACCCATTCTTTTCTAAATTTATTGAAAATGGTTATAAAGTACCTTGTTTGTAAAATGACAGAATGAGTCTTTTTAAAACATTTTATAAAAATAAAAAATGGGTAAAAATGAAATAAAAAAATTTAATTAATATTTTGAAATATAATTTTATGAAAATTGAACATAGATGATAAATGTGTCACAGTGGATATTTACATTTAAAAAACAGTAGATAATATGATATTAAAAAAGTATCATCTTACCTGTACATTACATTAGTTGAGGCTGTGTTAACTCATTTATACTAGATAAAAGTGTAATAAATATATTCTAGGACCATATTAATATTTATGATATCACTTATTTTCCTATTATATCATTTTGCTAATAATATTTCTGTATTAGATTTATATATTGTGTCAACTACTTAATTTTCCTACGCATGTTTCATCATGTATTTTATGCTTATTAAGAATAAAATATATTTTATTCATATTAATAATGGTGTTATATTTATGAACATTATATATACTCCTCATATGAAGTTTATAATCATTTATAAAATGGTTAATGTGGAGAATGAATATCACTGTGTCGTGGAGATGGTAGGCTATACATATGCATGAGCCAAAACATCATTCCCTTAATGGTTAAATAGTATTAAATTTGATTATATATTAGTTATAAACAATTAAAATAATAACATATTCATTATTTATATCCAATATACACATCATTATACCATTCCACATAAGGTATCGTTGAGTAACATATTACATCATGGTGTGGGGAAGGTAAGTCTTACATATGAACACATGGAGATATTATTATTGAGAGGATGGATATAAGGGTAAATATGGTTGTCTAATATTTATAATATAATATTTGATTGTACATGATACATTAGTTGTTAAATTATTATATTTACTACATATGAAAATGATGAATAAGAATAAAAGAAATTGATTTGAAAAGGTAATAGAATTACCCCTTCTATGAGTATTTTTTTTCATTTTAAAAAAGTGTCTATTAAAGAAGGGTTTATAACAAAATTATGGCCTCTAAAATGAATTGAGGAATTTTGGGGGGAGATTTTGGTAGGGTATAGAGGATCTTAATGGATTTAGATGTGTGAATTAAATTGGATAGATCCCTTTAATATTATAGGGGAGGGTTAATTTAGGAAACTCCAAAACTATTTCTTTTTTTATATAGATTTTCATTCTAAAAGAGAACTGTAATGATTTATTTCACGGATAATACAATTATGGGTCTAAATACTCTCAATTAATGAGTTATAACAATGTGTATGTCCTAAAATTAACCTTATACATTGGGTTTAACCCTCAGGTAAACAAATTAACTCATATCGTGTCCACGTTTCTTTTAATATAATATGTTTAATATAGTTAATATAAAATTTCTAAAACCCCCAAATAGATATATTATAACATATTTAACACTATAAATTTTTTTTGGAATAAAATTTTACTTTTATGACATTCAAATCATTTAATAAAATATTTTTTATATTAAAATATCTTTTATGAAACCTTTAATTGTATTTAATACCTGATTTTTGTTAAATTAATAACTACATGATTCAATACATAATAAACCCTCACTCATCCCTAACATTTCAATTCCATATGAAAAATTTTAGTATGTTTTTAGATGATTAAAATTATATTTATTTTAATATTATTAATTTCGTTTAATTTCCTTTTCTTTAAATGTTTCATGTATTAAATGATCATTTTTTCACCATTAAATTTAATTCGATTTTTCCAAAAATTAAGAATAAAATAAAATTATGTGTATAAAAATTTATGATTTGTAAATAATATATATTATCGACCATATCAAATATATTAATAAATATTAAAATTTGTATAGTTAATACAATTTTAATATGAAAATTTTAATTATTATTTAAATAAAATATAATAATTGTAATAATCAAACAAAAGATTCATAAAAATGATCATATTATTGACTTAAGGTTGATTTTTGATAAAACATACTAAACCAATAAAAATATTACAAGTGTTGGGTTAAATATATAATATTAGAATTTTATTTTTAATATTATCTCTCATATTCAACATAAAAAATGATAAATTAAATTCAAAATTTACTGATCAAAACAATATTTTGATCTTATTATACGAATTTTTTTTACTGATTACAAACATTTATATAGTTTTTTTGATATTAAACTTATAGAAAATGTAAAATTAAGTTGGATGTTAATCCCACAAATGTGGAAAAAAGGAGGGTAAAAAAGATGTTCAAATGATCAATAAAATTTTAAATCTAGTATATTAAAATAATGATCCCATGAACTAAATTGTTTTAATATAAGTATTATTTATCTATTATGAAATTAAAATAGAAATTAAGTAATATAATTATTTAAAAAATTATGTTTTAGGAATTACTTAAGATTTTTTCACTTTTCATTAAAACATATAACCTAATATAAAAGTACAAAAAATTCACACTAAGTTAATTTTTTTATTTCAACTAGAAAAATGAAGCTTATTTGGAAAATCAAAATATAAAAATATTGTAATGTGGACAATAATATTTAAAACCACATTGCAAACTACTTGTTTAATATGTCCTGGTGTACTAGATATCACTATTTCAAGAAGTATAGGCTACTGAATTTATTTAAAATGAAACAGACCGTGGAAGCAAGAGAACATATATTTTGGGTGAACAAGGACAACTAATATATATTAATGAGTGAATCCAATGTATTATGATTTTATTTTATGTTATCCTTGACTAATGTGTTGGATTCGGTAGTGAATCCAATCGAATTCAATGGTTATTGAAGTAATCTATGACTACTAAGTTAATGATATTTTTTGATTATGTGTATGAAAAAAAATACATTGACATATGACCATGATATAATAGAAAGGATATTGTAATATGATATCATTATTATTCAAGTCTTATAAACTATCAAAACTTTATGCATAACTTATGATTTTGATATTTTTTATGTACGATACATGTTCTGAATGTTGGGATCATTTAATTGTAACCTCAAACTCATATTTTTCTTATGTGATCATTAAAATATCACATATTTTCACCTTTTATGTATATGAACTCAATATATATTATTTTAACAATATATATTCTATGATGAAATTTTCTCGGAAGACTCTCATGAACATAATTGAATACTCTCATGAACCTGTTGTTTTTGTGTCAATGTTTGAAAATGTCCAAAAAAATACACTACTGGGAACTACCACTTTACCAACGCTTCTTTACCAACGGATTAAACAAACTGTTGGTAAAGAGGCCCTTTCTCAACGCTTCTCTTGAACCGTTGGTAAACAGGTGTCCAAGAAACCATTTCCAAACAGTTCTACACGATCCGTTGGGAAATGGTCACACTTTACCAATGGTTTGTTTAAACCATTGGTAAAGGTTCTCTTGGACACCCCTTTCCCTGTGGATTTTATGAACCGTTGGGAAAGATTTTCCCCAAATACAGAGTCGGCCACTCTCTCCCCCATTCGTGATATAACCCTAATCTGTCCACGGCTCCACTTCTCTCGTGACTTCCCCCATATGAACCTATCAAACTACATACAAATCGTCTCAAATCAAGTATTCTATTCTTCATACACATAAAATATTTAAGTGCTATCTTGTTTTTATTGTGATTCATTTCATATTTTAGTTTTATGTTTTGATTTTGATGAGTATATAATTTTTTGTGTTTGGATTTAATCTAGACATTATCCATTCCAATCCATTTAATTAATTAAATCCATAACCCTCCATTGAATAAGAAGCATCTCAAATTCATGGCCGTTGGATTCAACTTTTTCTAAAAATGTGTTTTTATGCTTTTTTACATCTTGTAATTAATTTTTACATTTAAATTTATTTATATGTGTTTTATAATTTTTAGCAAGGTTTCTATGAATTTTTTCCTTAAAATTCCTTGAGGAAAGTATTTTATTAAAATGAAAATTTTTTAATAATGCTTGTGTAATGTAATTTGTTATAGTACACTATGTGACTATGTTTGGTATTTAGTAACAAATGAGACAAATGGTGTGTGAGAATGTGTTGTGAAAGAGATTCCATGGTTGGTTCAAGATTATATTTACCTTTAGATCCTATTATTGAGTTCTTTTAAAGATATTTTGAGATATTTACATTATGTTTATTGGTGAAAACTAGGAGCTGTAGAGGTGGTTCATGATTAAGACATATAATTACTGCTAAACATGTGGATAAACCTTACATTGTAGTGAATTCTTGAAATTTTTTACATTTTTAGTCCTTTTTTTATTTGGAGTTTCTTTTGATGGTGATGTTTCTTATTGTTACCTATGATGGGAATTTATATTAGTTTCTAAATTAGCTGAGTCTCCCCCACCATACACAATGTATGCAACCTCTACCCTTATTTAATCATTCTGTTTACACAGCATGTGAAACCTCTACCATCATTTAATCAGTGTACTGAAGTCATTAATTTAAGCCTTCATTGTCATTATCATGTAATAAATTGAATTATGTAAAACCATACTCACATGATTTATTACCTTAGATAGTGTCTAACATATGGAATATGAGGTTTTGAATTCATCAGTTTACGAGGATCATATATTCCATTTCCCCCAAGATGGTTGTACTCATATAACTTTAGGTTCAACTAAATGTGGTTCTCATTTTACGTTTTAAATTATTTGTCCTTCTTGGCCAATACCCACTATTATGAGGGTGGTGTGATTTTCACTACCCATTCTGGTATGCGTAGACATCCATAAAAATGTTAGATAAGTCACAAGTTTAATTCAGTAATTTTGTTTTCATTGACATACTTTATTAAGAATTTCAAATTATAAAATAAATATTTCTGTCTATACTTAATGAAATTAAATCTTTTAACAAGAAATGAACAACCTATTAGGGTAGAAGCCTAAAATTTATTCACCCATGGGGTGCGCTTGACTTGGGGAAGTATTTGGGTAATGAAAGGTATGGCCATATAGGTGTCAATAATGAGTTATTGAACATGAGTGAATGATTTGGGGTTCCTATAACACATGATGGGACCTATGGAATGTACCTCTTATAGACCTAATAAAAATGAATATAAATAAATTTTAATTTAATTTTTGAGTACTTGTTCTTCACATTATTTTAATAGTTTACAACATCGACTAGAAACTTCTACTTTTATCATTTAATTAAATGTATTTTCTATTAATGTTCAATCCTACTGAATTGTTTATGACAAAATGACTTGTATAAATTATTTTTACAGAATGGACAAAAGATGGATGTATGAAACCAATCGCATCTCAAGTGATTTTCAAATCAATTTGTTTAGCTTTATAGATTTTTCATTCCAAAATGCATCATATAGTGGTCACATACACTGCCCATGTTCCAATTGTATTGGTAGAACTTTGTTGAGCCGTGAAGAAGTCAGCTACCACATAACCAAATTTTTTTTTCAATCAAACTACATTTTGTGGTATCACAATGGGGAGAAAATGAAATCTCAAATTGGTGATGATCAAAATGAAAGGGCTGGAATGAAGAATTTGTTAGATGATCGGTTTCCGTTTATTCTTCATCATGAAAAATACAGGATTTGAACTCAAGAAGACTTCTATATGAGAACAGTTGATGCATCTATTGAAAATGATGATATTGATAGGGTGAAAAAATTGAATGATGCTTCCACTACTCCATTATATCGACAATGCGATAAAATGAAAAGGCTGTAATTTTTAATCCGATTGTTTCATGGGAAAACTATGTATGGGATTTCTAATATAGCAATCGATTACATTATTACCCTCCTGAAGGATTTACTTCTAGATGATGAAGATATTACCTCAAACCACTATTTGGAATGGAAGATAGTTGAGGAACATGGATATTCATGACACAAAATTCATGCTTGTCCGAAAGATTTCTGTTTATTCTGGGAGGAAACTGCTAAACAAAATGATTGTATAAAAAGTGGCACATCCCGCTGGAAGTCAAAATCTAATGGAACACCATCATGCATTCCACAGAAAGTAATGTGACACTTTCCATTGATCCCTAGACTCCAAATTTTTTTATGATTCATGACATATCAATCTAATTGAGATGGCATGATACTGAGAGAATGAAGACTAATTATGATTTGGTTCATCCTGGAGAAGGATTTTCATTGAAGAGATTTGATGCTCGACGTCCTGATTTTACAGTTGACATGCCTAATGTGAGGCTGGGTCTTTCATAAGACGGGTTTAATCCCTTTGGGCAGAAGCTTACTTCTCACAACACATGGCCAGTTTTTATACACATTTATATCTTCCCCCATGTTTTTGAATGAAAAACCATTTCACTTTCATGAGTATACTAATATCTGGTCCATCTGATCCAGGCATTGATATTGATGTATACATGAATCCTTTAATAAAAGAGTTGAAACTTTTTGGGATGTGTGTGTGCGAACATACGATGCATGTTCGAAAGACATATTTCATATGAGTGTTACACTTATGTGGAAGATAAATGATTTTCCATCTTATGCAATGATGTCTAGATGGAGCATGAAGGGAAAACTGTCATGTCCAGTTTGTATGAAGAATACATGATCCAGAAGACTGAAACATCGTTGTAGTTTCCGTTATATGGGACATCGACGATTCGTGCCAAAGGATCATCCATATAGAATGAATCGTCGAAGATTTGATAATAGCATAGTGACCGATGATCAACCTCAGTGTATGTCTAGAACTGACGTGCTTAATGAATTGAATGATTTCAATTTTTCGTTTGGGAAGGGTCAAATGAAATTTGGAAAGAGAAAGAATGCTTCCACTGAAACCTGTTACAATTGGAGGAACATGAATATCTTTTTTGATTTTCCTTTTTGGTAAACAAATTTGTTACGTCATTGCTGAGACGTAATGCATATTGAAAAGAATATATGTGAAATGTTACTTTCGGTTCATCCAAATGTCAAGGGGATGGCAAAATATTGTTTACAATCTTGGTGTGACTTGTTGGATTGGGGCATCAGACCAGAACTAAATCTTGTGCGTATCAGAGAAAATAAATGGCAACATCCATGTTCTTCTTATATGATGACACCTACGAAAAAAACAATTTCTGGATGTATTAGAGACTATTAGAGTTCCTGATGGCTATTTAAGCAACATATCTAAACGGGTCAACAGAAGAGAGGTCAAGCTAAAATCTTTTAAGTCTCATGATTATCACGTTATACTGCTTGAGTTGCATCTAATAGAAATATGTTATCTTCTTTACAATAATGAAAGGGTGGTTGTTATTCTGTTGTGCCATTTGTTTAAAGATCTTTGTGATAAGAAGTTGTCCAGGTTTTCTTGCAAAAAATATTGATATATGCCCCATTAATTTTGTCTGAGTTAGAGAAAATATTTCCTCCATGATTTTTCACCTGCATGTTGCATCTGATTGTCCATATTGCAAATGAAATACTTGTCGGAGGACCTATTTCATTTCATTGGATGTATCCAACTGAAATAAATATGTTCACATTAAAGTCTTATATCCTAAATAGAAATCATCCTGAAGGTTCTATCGTGAACGGTTACCTGGATCAGGAATGTATGAATTTCTTCTTGATATATTTGTCTGATCTTAGTAAAATATTGAACAGACCAATGAGCAATGAAGAAGAACAATACAATCAAAATGATCCCAGTTTTCCATCACTTCCTCAAAACGGATGAATTCCTGGATCATAAACATTGAATACATTAAGCCATGAAGAGTGGGAGATGGAAAATCACCCAGTTTTGTTCAATTGTGATTTTTTGATGACTATGTCAGGTAACTAAATTGAATATGTATATCATAAATATATATCTGTTAAACTATTCATATTTTTTATCTAAAGGGAACATAAAACAATGATAAATAGTAATCATCATTATTTATCATTGAGAAGGAGATAGAAATTGCATAGTAAAGAGTTTTCTGCTTGGTTAAAATTGAAGGTAAAAATATTAATGTTTAAAATAATTATATCAATACTATTTTAAGTTTAATATAATTTATATTGGAGGTATTGAGTTTGTCTACTGACTCTGTCTCTGAGGAAATAAGAGCTTTGGCTTTTGGTCCTAATACCATGGTTCGTGACTGTAAATCAATTGTTATCAATGGGTACAAATTTATTGTCACTGAATGAGAAAATATCATGAGAACACATCATGATGGTGTTATGGTTTCTTCCACAACAGATTGTTATGCCAGTGCATCAGATAGAAGACCGCAATTTGAAAATGTGGGTTATTATGGATTTGTTGAGAAAATAATAATATTGGATTATTACTCTCATGGACGAGTCACAATGATGAAATTCCATTGGATTGATTCGATGATGATACATGTCACATTTATTGATGACTATGGATTTCGAGTAATTAATATGACGCACCCTCTTGCTACCGAAGAACGATACGTGTTGGCATCAATGGCTAAACCAGTTTTTTATGTCAATGTCCGACATCGAACTGAATTTCATGTCATAGTTGAAGTATTTACAAGACATATTTTTGATGATGGTGATGATGGAATTGACACTGTACCTAGTTCCATTGGAACCAATCCATTTCTTTCTTTTGATGACTCAAATAGCTCAATTTTCAGAGTTGATTGTGAACCTGAAGTTGTGGTTGAAACTATATAGAATCATTCATCCATGTTCCCAATTATTTTGGTTTACCTCTTTTCGGGTTGTTAAGGATGGTAATATTCAAATTGATTAATTATTGATCACAAATATGTTTTATCTAACTTGACAGTTATGTGAAGTTTCCTTGTTTATTGGTTGTAGTTTTATTTGAATTTCATTTTCTAATTTATAATTGAACTGAATTAAATCCTAGTCAAACAATATTTCTATCTTATTGAACATTACAACTTGTGTGAGCTATTAAATCCATTCAAGCTCTCCTAAAACAATTTATAGTTGACTTGAAAGTTATGTGAATTTTCAATGCTTATTGGTTACAGTTTCATTTAAATTGCATTTTCTAATTTGGAATTGAACTGTATTCAAACATAGTAAAACAATATTTATAATGTGGTGAAAATTACAACTTGTATGATTTATTAAATGAATTCAAGCTCTTCAAAAACAATATATTGCTGACTTGACCATTATGTTAATTTTCAATTTTTATTGGTTGCAGTTTTATTTGAATTGCATTTTCTAATTTGGAATTGAAATGTATTCAAACATAGTCAAACAATATTTCTAACTTGGTGAAAATTAAAACTTGTATGGTTTGTTAAATCCATTAAAGATCTTATAAAACAATTTATAGATAAATTACAAATGAATCCCCTTATTCCCTCATATGTTTAGTTTTTTGGGTTACACATTAGTTTCCTTTTTCTAATTAATTACATATCTGTCTTAAAAAGTAGGAAATGAATCCAATTGAAGAGAGATGAAGGAAACAAATTTTGGAGAACAATCGTCGAATGACGGAGTTGGGAATCATCAGGAATAAAATAAATACAATCTGTTGCATTTTCTAATTTTATTTAGGAATCATCTAGAAAAAATAAAATGAATATTGATGCAAAAAAATTCCTTGACACACTAGGACGCACTATGATGCATGATCATTAGAGGAAGCGTTTATGACAATTGTTTATAAGTTTTCATTATGACGTACACTTTCATTTGTATCCTCAATTATTTAATAGTTTTCTAATGTTTTCACATAACTTTAGTTTTCAATGTCATTGTAGAGGCAAATACAGAATATTGAAGGACATGTGCCTCAAGAAAAACTATTTTGCTCGAGTAGACGGAAAAAGGATGGAAGTGCCGTCAACGAAGCGACTCAGCAGCAGATTATAAGTTTTAATATATTTAATTTATATTTTAATATATTTTTTGTAACATAATGATATATTTATATTTTTAACAGGTTACTTTAGAGGCCCTCGATTCCCAACAACAAGACAATTTAGGGCCATCATATCACTTACATCAGGTGTTGGGAGAGGAGCATTCTGTAAGAGTACACTGCCGAACTAGGATATCCCCGACGAGGTATTGGCCCTCCTCAGGTATGAGCTATAGTTCCACTGAGCTGCAGAATGTTAGGGAACATGCAAAACAAGATGAGGAAAGTTCCACAGAGATGAAAGAACAGTCTTCTAGAGAAAACAGTGTGTTTATGAAATTTATTTGAAGTTCTACGTCCAACACTTCCAGCAGAGGCCAACCCAGGTTTTGATGAATATATGTCATCGATACGTTCTATATATGGTGCACTGAGTGACAGTTCTAATGGTAGTTAGGATTATGTCTAGCTTTATGATGATGATGATGGCGAGGAGTTTGATGTAGAAGAGGAGGGAGAGGAGGAGGGCGAGGTGGGTGGTGAGGGCGAGGAGGAGGGAGAGGGCGAGTAGGAGGGCGCTGAGGAGGGCGAGGATGATGATGGGGACGAGGACGAGGGTGATGATGATTGTGATGATGGTGATGGTGATGTGGGGAAAATTTATCCATTACATTTTTTGACTAATATTACTGAGTTTTATATTTAATCTATTCTAGTTGTCGGTTTTATCTAGACTCATAGTACAGTATTGGAGTTGAGTTATTTTTATATATTTTCTATTTTTATGGATTTTGTTGTCTTTTAGTGGTTGTGTGTATAGAAACCCTCCTCCTTCATGGACCATGGACAACCCCCCACCATCCTCGGACCCCGGACACCCCCCCCCAGACCGCCCCCACATCATCTTCCTTGGACCCCGAACAACCCCCCGAACACCCACGGGATAGCACCTGGACAGCCCCCCGAACTGCCCCTCGGACAGCCCCCCACCCTCCTCCCTAGATGCCGGGCAGCCCCCCAGACATCCCCCTAGACATCCCCCCTAACAACCCCCCCCCCCCACTCTTCCTTGGACCCCGGACAACCCCCCTAACACCTCTGGACAGCCCCTCAAACAACCCCCCACCCTCCTCCCTGGACCCCGAATATCCCCCCTGACAGCCCCCCAGACAGCCCCCCACCCTCCTCCTTATACCATGGACAACCCCCTGAACACCCCTCGGACAACCCCCCACACAACCCCCCCCCCCCCCCCACCCTCCTCCTTGGTCCCCGGACAGCCCCCCAGACACCCCCCAAACAGCCCCCGGACAGCCCCGCCGGACAGCCCCCCCACCCTCCTTCATTTCATTTAATACAAGAAAATATAAAATATATATTTTATTTATTTTCATCATGATAATCAATATAAATCACATTTACACATCTAATCAATATCATAGATTTTTGGTATGTTATAAAAGAGATGTATTCATTGGGAATGACATTGTTAGCTCAGAAATGTTTCATAGCATGATAAACTAAAATCTAATCCATACTAAGTATGATATAAAAATATTTTATATGAATGTACACAAGATTTTAAGTAAATAAAATCCACTAATAGACACATGTGGATTCTCATAAAATGGAAAACTTTTTAAGTACATATGGGAAAGCCAACCAAACGCTTTCGGTTTCTATTGAAACTTTAGGAGAACGATTCATGGGTCATATGTGGCAAGTAAGAATAAACCTCTCCTCAATATGAGATGTGGTTTGGCCGACACCACTCAAAGTGTCTGCCTTTTATTTCAAAAGGACTTCATTTTAATTGAAAAACATCATCTGGCATACAGAAAACCGACCAAACGCATTCGGATTGTGTCGATACATTAGCACAACTATCCATGGGTCATATGTGACATGTACGAGTCCACCTCACCTTAAACTGAGGCTTGGTGTGGCCGCCACCACTCAAAGTGTCTGTGTTTTGTTTAAAATGGACAACATTTTACGTACACATGGAAAACCGACCAATCACATTCGGTTTTCATTGAAACATTAGAAGAACGATTCATGGGGAATATGTGACATGTAAAAATCAACCTCGCCTCAATCTGAGACACAGTTTGGATATCACCACTCAATGTGTCTGTCTTCTATTTCAAAAGGACGCCATTTTAATTGAAAAACATCAACTGGCATATGGAAAACTGACTGAACGCATTCGGATTGTGCCTATACTTTAGCACAACGATCCATGGTTCATATGTGACATGTACGAGTCAACCCCGCCTAAATCTGAGGCACGGTGTGGCCGCCACCACTAAAAGTGTATGCCTTTTGTTTCAAAAGGACGTCATTTTAATTGACAATCATCAATTGGTACACGGAAAACCGACCAAACACATTCTTATTGTGTCGATACTTTATCACAACGATCCATGGATCATAAGTGACGTGTATGAGTCAACCCCGCCTCAATCTGAGGCGCGGTGTGGCCGCCACCACTCAAAGTATATATCATTTATTTCAAAAGGATGTCATTTTAAGTGAAAAACATTAACTGGAATACGGAAAACCAACCAAATGCATTTGGATTGTGTCAATAATTTAGCACAACGATCCATGGATCATATGTGACGTGTACAAGTCAACCTCGTCTTAAATTGAGGCACGGTGTGGCCAGATTCACACTTAGAGGCTCCCCTTTGTTTAAAATGGTCAACATATTATGTACAAATAGAGAACCGACCAAACGCATTCAGTTTATGTTGAACCATTAGGAGAACGATTCATGGGTCATATGTGACGTGTACAAATCAACCCCGCCTCAATCTGAGATGTGGTGTGGCTGGAACCACTCAAAGTGTCTATCTTCCGTTTCAAAAGGACATCATTTTAATTGAGAGGCATCATCTGGCATATGGAAAACCCAGCAAACCCATTCGGATTGTGTCGATACATTAGCACAATGATCCATGGGTTATATGTGACATGTACGTGTCAACCCCGTCTCAATATGAGGCGCCATGTAGCCGCCACCACTCAAAGTGTCTGCCTTTTGTTTCAAAAGGACGTCATTTTAATTGAAAAATATCAACTGGCATACTGAAAACTGACCAAATACATTCGGATTGTGTTGATAATTTAGCACAACAATCCATGGGTCATATGTGACATGTAAGAGTCAACCCTGCCTCAATCCGAGGTGCGGTGTGGCCGCCACCACTCAAAGTGACTGTCTTTTTTTCAAAAGAACTTCATTTTAATTGAAAAACATCAACTGGAATACGGAAAACTGACGAAATGCATTGTTATTGTGTTGATACTTTAGAAAAACGATCCATGGGTCATATGTGACGTCTACGAGTCAACCACGCCTTAATCGGAGGCACGATGTGGCCGGAATCACTTTAAGTGGCTCTCTTTTGTTTAAAATGGACAACATTTTATGTACATACAGAAAACAGACAAAACGCATTTGTTTTCCATTGAAACTTTAGCACTACGATCCATGGGCCATATTTGACGTGTACGAGTCAACCCCGCCTCAATCCGATGTGCGGTGTGGCCACCACCACTCAAAGTGTCTGTCTTTTGTTGTAAAAGGACGTCATTTTAAGTGAGAAATATCAACTGGCATACGAAAAGCCGACCAAAAGCATTCGGATTGTGTCGATACTTTAGAAAAATGATCCATGGGTCATATGTGACATGTATGAGTAATCCCTGCCTTAATCTGAGCCACGGTGTGGCCGGAAACAATCTAAGTGGATCTCTTTTGTTTTTAATGGAAAAAATTTTATATACATACAGAAAACCAACCAAATGCATTCAGTTTCCATTGAAACATTAGGAGAACGATTCTTGGGTCATATGTGACGTGTACAAATCAACCCTACCTCAATTTGAGACACGGTGTGGCCGGAACCACTCAATGTGTCTATCTTCTGTTTCAAAAGGTCGTCATTTTAATTGAAAAACATCAACTGGCATACAGAAAACCGACCAAATGCATTCGGATTGTGTCGACACATTAGCACAACAATCCATGGGTCATATATGACATGTAAGGGTCAACCCCTCCTCAATCTGAGGCGTTTTGTGGCCGCCACCAATCAAAGTGTCTGCCTTTTGTTTCAAAAGGATGTCATTTTAATTGAAAAACATCAACTAGCATACGGAAAACCGACCAAACGCATTCGGATTGTGTCGATACTTTAGAAAAATGATACATGGGTCATATGTGACATGTACAAGGTAACCCCGCATAAATCTGAGGCGTCGTGTGGGCGCCACCACTTGAAGTGTCTGTCTTTTGTTTCAAAAGGTCGTCATTTTAAGTGAAAAAACATCAATTGGCATATGGAAAACCGAATAAAAAGATTCGGATTGTGTCGATACATTAGCACAACATTCCATGGGTTATATGGGACGTGTATGAGTCAACCCTGCCTTAATCTGTGGCACGGTGAGGCTGGAATCACTCTAAGTGGCATTCTTTTGATTAAAATGGACAAAATTTTAATTACATATGGAAAACTGACCAAACACATTCGGTTTCCGTTGAAACTTTTGGAGAAAGATTCATGGGACATATGTGACGTGTAAAAAATCAAACCCTCCTCAATTTGAGACGTGGTGTGGCCGGAACCACTCAAAGTGACTGTCTTCTGTTTCAAAAGGACGTAATTTTAATTTAAAAACATCATCTAGCATACAGAAAACTGACCAAACGCTTTCGGATTTTGTCGATACATTATCACAACGATACAAGGGTGATATGTGACGTGTACGAGTCAACCCCGCTTTAATTTGAGGTATGGTGTGGTCGGAATCACACTATGTGGCTCTCTTTTGATTAAAATGGACGACATTTTATGTACATATGGAAAACCGACCAAACGCATTCGGTTTCTATTGAACCTTTAGGAGAATGATTCATGGGTCATATGTGATGTGTAAAAATCAACCCCACCTCAATTTGAGACATTTTGTGGCCGGTACCACTCAAAGTGCCTGCCTTTTGTTTCAAAAGGATGACATTTTAATTGAAAAACATCAACTGGCATACAGAAAACCGAACAAACACATTAAGATTGTGTCCATACTTCAGCACAACGATCCATGGGTCATAAGTGACGTGTATGAGTCAACCCCTCCTTAATCTGAGGTTCAGTGTGGCCGTTACAACTCAAAGGGACTGTCTTTTGTTTCAAAAGGATGTCATTTTAAGTGAAAAACATCATCTAGCATACAAAAAACCAACCAAACGCATTCGGATTGTGTCGATTCTTTAGCACAATGATCCATGGGTCACATGTGAGGTGTACGAGTCAACCTCACATCAATATGATGTGTGGTGTGGTAGGAATCATTCTATGTGTCTCTCTTTTGTTTAAAATGGACAACATTTTAAGTACATAAGGAAAACTGACCAAACGCATTCGGTTTCCTTTAAAAAATTAGGAAAACAATTCATGGGTCATATGTGACATGTAAGAATCATCCCCGCATAAATCTGATATGTGGTGTGGCCGGCACCACTCAAAGTGTGTGCCTTTTGTTTCAAAAGGACGTCATTTTAATTGGAAAACATCAACTAGCATACGGAAAACTGACCAAACATATTCAGATTGTGTTGATACTTTATCACCATTATCCATGTGTCATATGTGATGTGTATGAGTCAACCCCGCTTCAATCCGAGACGCGGTGTGGCCGCCACCACTCAAAGTGTCTGTCTTTTGATTCAAAAGGATGTCATTTAAAGGGAAAAAATGAACTGGCATACGGAAAGATGACCAAATGCATTCGGATTGTGTCGATACATTAGGACAATGATACTTGGGTCATATGTGACTTGTACGAGTAAACCCTGCCTTAATAAGAGGCACTGTGTGGCCATAATCACTCTAAGTGGCTCTCTTTTGTTTAAAATGGACAAAATTTTATGTACATATGGAAAACCGACAAAAACATTTGGTTTCCATTGATACTTTAGGAGAACGATTCATGGATCATATGTGACATGTAAATCAAACACGCCTCAATCTGAGATGCGGTGTGGCCGGAACCACTCAAAGTGTCTGCCTTTTGTTTTAAAAGGATGTCATTATAATTGAAAAACATCAACTGGCATACGTAAAACTGATCAAACACATTTGGATTGTGTCGATACTTTAGCACAAATATCCATGTGTCATATGTGATGTGTATGAGTCAACCCTGCCTCAATCTGAGGTGCATGTGGCCACCACCACTCAAATTGCCCGTCTTTTTTTCAAAAGGATGTCATTTTAAGTTAAAAACATCAATTGGCATATGGAAAACTGACAAAACGCCTTCGGATTGTGTCGATAATTTAGAACAACGATCAGTGGGTCATATGTGACGTTTCTGAGTCAACATCGCATTAATCGGAGGCACGGTGTCACCAGAATCACTCTACGTTTCTCTCTTTTCTTCTAAAATGGACAACATTTTAAGTACATACGAAAAAAACCAAACGTATTAGGTTTTCATTGAAAATTTTGAAGAACGATCCATGGGTCCTATGTGACGTGTACTAATCAACCACGCCCCAATCTAAGATGCGGTGTGGCCGGCACCACTCAAAGTGTGTGCCTATTTTTTCTAAAGGATGTCATTTTAATTGAAAAACATCAACTGGCATACGGAAATCCAACCAAACGCATTCGGATTGTGTCGATACTTTAGAACAATGATCCATAGGTCATATGTGACGTGTACGTATCAACCCCACCTCAATCCGAAGTGCGGCGTGGACAGTATCACTCAAGGTGTATGTATTTTGTTTAAAATGGACATCATTTCATGTAAAAATATATGGTATTCAAAAAACTGATCAAATTATGAATTGACTTTTGGATTCCACATATAATTGTAATCTAAAATTTAAATTGAATTCTAAATGAATTATGTATGTTTATAATTATGTTATGAATTCTAATTTAATTGTGGATGTGTATAGTTCTAGAATGCATTATATGTTAAATGTGTATGAATTTGTTCTCTATATGTATGTGTTAGTTGGTTATTTCTGGTACAATAATTGTATATGTATGTGTTAGTTTACTGCAGGTACAATAATTGGATTGAAAATGGGAGGGCACAAAATGAGACATGTTGTGAAAATTGCAGACCTGCTGTGCAAATTGCAGGATGCTGTGCAAATTAAACTTCATAGGCTATGCCAATGGTTCAAAACTGTTCGCATAGAATCTTGGTTCCTTTTTTTACCATCGGTTCAATGAACCGTTGGTTAAAATCCTTTCCCAACAGTTAATTGAACCATTTGGAAAGAGGGGTATACTTGGGATATCCCAACGTTTCAGGCCAAATCTATGGGAAAACCTATCCCAACGGTTTGGCACAACAGTTGCGATAGGTTGGTCTTTCCCCAACCTATCCAAGCAGTTCACAGTAAACCATTTGGAAAAGCATTTCCAATGGCTTAATTCCCTACGGTTTGCAGAACCATTGGTATAACATATGCCAATGGTTCTGCAGCCTTTCCCAATGGTTCAGAACCATTGGGAAAGGCTGTATTTCCAGTAGTGATAAGATTATTTAATGTATCAATGTATTATTGAATTAATATTAATCTAATGATTTGTTATACTTATTTATTATTAGAATGTATACTAATATATGATACTTGGGAACATTATACATATCATTTTGAATCTATAATGACATTTATTTTTTCATTACCAAGTGTTATGTCATAATATTGGAAGAAAACCAAATATTTTTTAAAACACATTAATTAACTGTTATAAACCAGTGGATCCACATAATAAGATTTCATTATTATAAAATTATATAAATTATTTTCAATGATGATGTGGTTTCCCAAAATTATTATTATTTTTAAATTATTTGTTTCATCGTTGCCAATGGATAAAACATTGTAAGATAATGTTAATGCAGAATATGACAATTAATGAAATGATTTTCCTCCATAGAAACCAAATGTTACAAGATTTGAATTTTAAAGTGTCATCACATTAATCACCTAACATTCTAATGCAATAAATCAGAATGGGAATCCGCATTAAAAATGTAAGAACCACATTATATCAATTCCTCGATCAGGATACATTCACCAACATTTGGTGGGAAAACATATCTTTTACCCCTATGAAATAGATCCTTATATTAGAAAATATATATTATTTTATTTGTTTATTGGATTATTATAATTTTATTCATTCCATTAATTTTTTGTTTATAGAATTATATCAATGATTATATGTTATAAATAAAGAAAATTCCCATGATTAATTTGACTCTATTGAGTGGGAAGAGTTTTGGATAATAATTATACATAAGTAAATTTCTCATTTTATTCATATTAGATTTTATAAATAATTACATGAACTGAAATAGAAGGATTACTAATCCACTATTACTTTTTAGAAAATTTTTAGAATTCTATTGAATTATGAACGATGGGTTATAATCCAACATAGATATAATGTTGTCGATTCAATATTGGATTAAAACCTTGAATCCAAAGGGTGATAGGCATAATTTACATATGTAGATATGAATAAATAATTATATGTCCCAAGAATGATGGTATGGATAATTGAGTTATAAATTGATATCATGTTACATAGAGGAAATAAATGATTGAATTCAATGGAAATTTTACAATCCATAGTGAGAAGATGAAGTTCCTTCCTTTATGATCAATGTGTTCAAGGAAAAATATTTTGTATTCAATAATAAGTTAATTATGAATATTAATGAGTATTTGATGGGAATAATTTAGTTAATATTTTATATTAAACGTTAAAACTCACCACTAAATGTACCATCCAAACTCTAGTTTTTATAATGAAAGGAGTAATAGAATGTTTTTAACCAGTACCCAAATACAATTTTTAATTATTATTATTCACATCATAAAAATCCTAATACTATAAAAAATGTAATATTTCATTCCTTAAAAAATTCAGATGAGGGGTACAAAAATATGTTGTGAAAGATACACATACCATCAAACTGAAAACTACTAATGAATTTTTTAATTCTAGATCTACTAACTATATTATATCGTATGAATTTTAAAGGGTAACACATTTTAAACTAAATGATTAGATGTTCAATTATCATAAAAAACTTATTATTATATGAAGACATAATGTTATGTTTTTTATTTTTCTCTAGATGATTTAGATTGAAATATACATCCCAAAAATCATATTAATATTCCAATGGCTAAGTTCATTTCATTTATGGCCCGAGAGGGCATCCTATACAAAACTCCCACCTAAATTATCAAAATGAGATGTCAAAATTGATATTAAAAACCAAAATATGATCATATATTAGTGTAAAACTAGATATGATCCTTCGATGGGCATCATAGACATTTTTTAATATCTAATTCGTATTAAGAAAGCATTTTTCTATTTATGGTTTGGTAGAAACACAAAATCGATGATAAATATTTTATTTTTTATTTTTTTGATTTCCATATAGACAAGTATCCAGGATCAATAAAATTTTGGCGATGTTCCCTTAATATAACTAATACAAATAACTACCCTAATTTTTGGGACTCATTATAAATAATCAAAATTGGGTAGTTTGAATTGAAGAAGAAACACCATAATAAGTCTTATATAAATGAAGGAAACATTGGATTTATAGTTATGCAAATAACTTGAATAATTTAACGTCAATTGAAATTGAAATAATGAACATATTATGTAAATATTAACATCAATTTTAATAGTATATATTATAGATTATATTATTATACTAAAAAATATTAATTATTAAAGAAATTACTTATTTTAGTATAAGAAATTATTCATGAATATTATACATTATCCATGTTTCTACTTTTGTATTAATTTCATTCCCATATGTCTTCTTAAATGATTAAAAACATAGTCTCACATAATTTAAAATTATTATAATAAATCGTATATACAATATAAATAATTATTGTATGATCATAATTTTTATTTTCTACCATAGTCTCAGATCAATGATTTACATACAGTTTTTTAGAGACATTACGTGTCATTCAGTGGAATTTTTTACATGTAACATAACCAATAAATTTCCAGACCGTGTTTCGAAATGTTTTATAATATTTCATTTATAATTTTTTTCTATATCTATTTCATCACATGTAAATTCCATCCATATTGCAACATATTCAAATCGACTCATAAATTCTCTCAAACTATTCCATTAAAAAATAATCATCATAAATTATCACATAATAATTCTCAATCTTTTTGAATGTGTTATTAAATTATTTTTCAATTAATAAAGGCGATATTCAACAATTCCTTGATTTATTTAATATTTATCTGTTGATATGTTGATAACATGAAATAACTCAAAAATTACAATAAATAATATATTTTTACAAGATAATAATAAAGATAAAAAATTTATATATTAATATATAAGTGAGATAATTGTATCCCTTCGTGATATGAATCATTTTGAAATAGTGGGTACCCGAGAACCAAATATTTAGGGTTCTTTATTACCATATCATGTATAATGTTAGTTATCCATGATGTATAATTATCGTTATACTTTGTATTTTATTTCATTTACTATTTAATTGTAATTCATATTGATTAATTTTAATATCAAAATGTTATTGGATATATCATGAAATAATGAGAACCTTGAGATACCTTACATTAATTAGAAATAATGTTCTTATGGATTATATATATCTAATTGACATGAAAAGTTATATGTCTTATTATAATGTGTTGGGTGATCATAATAATGAATAAATATTCTGATGATGTTATCATTGATTGATCTCTAGTATTGAGATTATAAGGATAAACCATTTAATCAGAACACCACACGTTCCACGAGTCATTGAATGTTCATATCTATGGACATGTGTAATGGTCTCTTAAAATGATATCATTGCAAATGTGACCCATTCGATCTCATACATTGATCAGTGTAAAACCCCATGATAATGAAATCTGGGAGAGGGAATTTGTGTTGGGTAAATCATTTTAGGTATGAAATTGGATGAATGGTAAAGAATGCATTTGTTGCTTCTAGGTTATGGATGTTATATATCTTAGGCCACCAAGATAAGGATGGTAGTACCTATATAAGACCATTTCTATGGATGTCGAGGGTAAATTCATCAAGTCTTATAAAGAAATAATAATTCTATAAAACGTCAATGACATGTGTATGAATCATGATATATTATATATTATTGACAGATATATAATATTACGTGGATCATTTTTTAGGATAGTAATCGTTGTTGTGAGAATCCTTATCTTTTTAGGGGCCATGATGAGTTTCTAGATCCTACACATCTTCTGTGAATAATATTCACTACTTTATAGATAATGGTATATAGGGAGATAATAAAATATATAATTCAATATTCTACATTCATTCGTTGAATAAAAAAATTGGACATTGTGAGCCCCACCGTTGGGGTCCAGGATTTTTCCAAATAATATACAATCACAAATGAAATAAGTAATTTCATATTATTCAAGTTAAAAATAATGGGTATCATATATATTAATTAAATGTATTTACAATTTTTATGTAAATAAATGGAATTTATTATTTGATTGAATAATTGTTTGAAATAAACTAGGTTCATATCATTTTTTATGGAACACATAGTCGAATTAATGACACTATTTGTACCATGTAATATATTTATTATATTATATGAAAAATGATAATAATATTTATGAATCAGAACAGATTTGGTAATATATCATATATACTACATTAATTTTTTTGTTGATAGAGTTGAAATTATGGATAATTAAATTACATAGTATATATAGAAGAGGAGATCCCCCCACAAGAGACTATTCCGGGGGCTTCTCTCCAATTTTTTTCTATTCTATATTTTCGAGAGAGATTATCTGGATACATGAGATTGAATCTAGATATCTCTAATGAATCATAATAAATATGATGTGGTGATCATAATAGAATCAAATGAGTCATAAAAACTCCACCCAGGAACCTTTCATTAGATGATTCGTTCCCTCAATGATTTATTAAGAACATATGGATTATCATGATGATGTTAGATTTGGATTTCTTTGATTAAATATCACCAATAGTGAGAATATTTCATGAGAAATTTCATATAAAAATAATTAATTTAAATGGGTTTTCTATGTTATAAACTCTCTTAGAGATATCCTCATCTTCAACCTGAAATCTATTCACTATTAATGAAGAATTCATTTATTTTCTTGGTAAATTTTTTACAATACAGCATTTTGGTGATTATCTTGTATTCTTGGTACCTTGAAAACACACATCTTGTGAACGTTATTTGATTCCGGTTATTTAACTCAACAATTCTTGTTCATTTGTCTATAAAAACAACATTGGAATCATAATATTAGATACCAAACATTATTTTGATTTCTCTATATTTATAAATGAAATAAAAATGGTTTTCATGCCTAGATTGAATACCATATGTAATGTGGAATGGGTTAACATGAATTTTAACAAATAATTATTCATATATATATCACAGAAAATATAAATTTTGAATATAATAGAATATCATAAAATGTGTATGTGTATAATTGACTGACATGTATATTTTATACCATCCATTGAAAATAATATTTAATATAACTATGTTTTTATATATAGTTTGGTAGTTATTTTTCAGATAAATTAATTGAACATTGATTGTCACAGACAATTCCTAAGAACTTATCAACCTTCAGCTTCAGGTATTCTAACTCATATTTTGATAAAATATTTTCAATCCTGATAAATTAATATCTAATATACATATAATATTTATTTTATAAGGGTAACTTATTTTGATTCATTTAATTTCAAATCACATAAGATATACACATAAAAATTGTTTATTGATGTTTATTTTTTTCATCGCATTTTGTATCTCTATCAGCAATAGTGATACCATTGAAGATCAAATCAACAACACTTAAATAAATTATATATTATCAATTTATTCAATGAAAATTAATATTATTTCAATTAAACACATCATATGGGATTCATTTGGATAAATTTAGTATGTTTCATGTAATTTTATTACAGAAAAAATAATTATTCATATATATAATATAACTAACTCTTTTAGTGATTATCGTAAATTAGTACATTTTAAAACATTTACGAACATCATCCTTATTTAATTTATCCAAAATAATATTTATTTTGGAAACATAATATAGTATCCAATGAAAAACATCATAAATTATAATTTGTTATATTTCTCATGAGATAATAAAATAAATTAATATTTATATATACAATATAATCCCCAATAAATTATCATCACTAAAATCCTTGAAATCTCAATATACATCATTATATGTAAATAAAATATTTATGAATTACTATTCCCATCACTTTCAATAAATATTTTATCAGAATAAGGAATAACATTGATAATACATGGGATTATATATTTCAAATATTTGATGGTAGTTTCCAACACATTAGATACATTCATTCCTTTTATTTAATTGTTTAGTTTTGAATTACTATAACTAAGATAATATATCAAACCAAACAAATCAATATTGCACAAAAACATAATTATAACACCATTATCATTCCAAAATAATGATAGTTCCTATGTAATAACTTTATCGACACTATACCTATTTAGGAATGTGGAATTGACATCCATTTGATAAATTTTCAATTTTGAGTGATCTTAAATAACATGAATATTTTAATCAATTTAGAAGTAGATATTGGTGATAATTATCTTCAATATATACTCATCCAACATATGTCTAACACTTATACACTATTATATACATATATCATAAAAACAATAAATTTTCATTGTTATTTTATTTATAAAAAACCCCAAGGTTATAATTATATTCACATCATATTGTAATAGAATAGAACAGTAAATATATAATAATCATCTATATGAATTATTATTTTATTCAATTGTTCCTCCTTAAATAAAATAATATTTTTTGGCTCTACATGATTATATATAAACTAATACTTATATATCTCTAGGTTAGAACAAAAAAACATTGTTCATCTGATATCATATAACATGATCATTAATTAAATCATAATAATATTTATTTAATTTATTGATTTAGGATAATTCATGTTATATTGTTAAATATATAAAAAATCTACATCATTTATTGAATAAAATTAGGACTATTTTCTATTTTATCCCAAAAAAATTAGCCTACCATCTTAAATAGATTATATATAGTGTACTTGTAGCACCATCCAATAGATAAATGACTAATGGAAATTATATCATTATCTACATCACTAAACATAATCAAATATTATTTTTTAATATTCATAATCCATGAAAATATAATAACACTACAATAATTCATTTTTGTAAGATAAATATTAAATATATAAAAGGATGTTCTTTTTAATTTAGGCCTTATTGATTCATTATTTTTATTTTTATTATTTCAACTCCTCTTCCGAAAAATATAGAAATCATTAATTCTCTACCCATTGTTTTTTCCATTTCTAAAATGCATCTATTGTTGTCTCTAAAACACAATTAAAAACAGTATATAAGGATCACTATAACATTGTTAAATAATATTCAATGTAATATGTGATTCAAAATAACTACTAATAAATCCCTTCCATTATTATTTTTTATACATTATATAAACTTCATACTAATTATTGATAATTATTGTAGATTTTTTTTAAATATCCACTAACTCAGACATATGTTTCATCATTATCGCATTAGTCATCCTAGTGATGAAATAAATATATATATTTTTATTATTATTTATAGCAGTGGTTTGATTTCATAATATAATAAATAAATTATAACATACCAATCTGAGTCATTAATGGATACAATTTCTATTTTTTTTTTGATTTCATAGAAATGTATTCCGAATATAACATTCATTAAAAATTTATTCATTACACTCTATAATTTTGTTTTGTTTTACACCACATCACCCATTATTAATTTTCTCAATGTCATTTGATTAATAATTTTGTGTAGTCTTTTATAGAATTTTTATATTGATTATAATGATATAGAAATAGTTTGTAGAATTTCATGTTTTTAATATTTTATCATTGGATTATTATTCCATAAGGATGATCCTTCCCTATTTTGTGAACATCAGAATAAATTATTTTCATTATAAATATTTTCGTTCTAGTTTTCATAATATTGGACAACACTCAATTGATTTTTTAATCCAGATCGTAATGTTTTTTATAGATTATCAGTTGCGAAAACATTTATAAGTTCTTAGGATTTATAATTATAAAAATTAATACAACCTACATAATTTTCATATATATTTATATATAATTTGGTTTCTTCAATCATTTGTGATTTTTATCCATTATCCCATAACCATTTCTCCATTCCCTTCATATTTATTAAGGTAATTTTTAAAATAAATTATTATCAATTACGTCTTCTATTAAATATTTAGAATAATTGTAACTATCAATGATGGTTTATTTATAGAATACTTATAAAATTTTATTCTTCATTCATGATATACTCAAAAATAAAAATAGTAAAAAATTATTCATTATTTATACAATGTATGGGTATCTCTTCTCATAATATAACAATTCAATGTAAAGAATTTCTATATTAGGATAGATCCTCCTGTACTAATTAAAATTGGTAAAATATAAGTTATATAAACACACATCATCTTTATGTGTAACACCCTGAATCAAGTATTTTTTTTGTAGTTCTAATATTATTATATAATTGATGAAAAATTGACCATATTACACTATAACATACTATTTAATATCCGAAGGAAACTATATTATAAAATAAACATTATATTACATTTAAAAATGAAAATAAATCATGTAAATCTTTAGAACATTATTATTTATCAATCATTTTTAAAACTATATATGTAATACATATCAGAAATTACAAGGGAAATTAGACAAAATAATAAAAGGGTTATTTGATATTCTCAATAACATATAGATTATAAAAGATTATATCATTTCCTAAGTGGATATATATATAAATTGAATGGAATTAATAATTTTAATGATGTTATAAATGAGATAAACATATACATGGACGACATGAAAATACAAATAATCACAAGAGAAAGAATAATTAACATCATTTTGATGGAATTTATAATGTCAGAGCACTACATATAATAATTATGAAATCAAAAGAAATCCATAGTATATGCATTCAAGCCCGTTATTTTGAAAATCAGCCATATAAAAACATAATCATACCATAAAATTATCATTAATTATTTTATTTAAAATAGAAATATAAAAAAATGTTTTCATATAAGACCCACCAATGCATCGTAGTGCAATATAATTTTATTTCCCACCCATATCATAAAATGCATATTTAATTTTCCATATAAGGTGAAAAAATTAAAAAATACACAATGGACATTATATAGTAAATAAAAATATTCATATTTGTGCAAAAAATCATTTATTATGACACTATTTTCACAAGTAAATGGAATCATGAGTTCATTATTAGAATATATGACAGTCATCAAAGAAATAATATGATATTCATATGGTAATGTATCATATGAATAAAAATGTAATTAGAAAATGGAATTTATAGAAATTTATGTAATATCAAGATACCATACTTTCATTTAATCTACCTTAGTTATCACATTACAAGATCCTTTATTTATGCAAAATATATATATCAAGACTGCAGGATCTTATGGGTTGATATAGGAGTTCTCAATTCAAGAATTACATTCCAATTGATTATTCTTGGGTGGAATTCAATGCAATTTTGAATCTAGATAAAAAATGGGTGCTGCAAACAACCCCATTTCCTATAGTGAATTTAGAGCATGTGTTGATCAAAATGATTTGTTTGAGGTCAATTGGGATTGTGATAAATGTACCATGAATTGGAATAATCTGAACAATTTTGTTTCTTGTAAAATTGAAAGGGCTTTAATCAATGAGGATTCAATGGAAACATAGTGTTCTATATCCTGTTCTAATATCTACATGATTAATGTTTAAAATCATCCAATAGTGGTTCATCTTGCTAAAAAGGAATCCAAGACTCCTCTTCCATTCAGGTTCAATAGGGCATGTATTAATCATTTTGAATGAAAGTTCATTGTTCAAATAAAATATGACTCGGTGAATTGCAAGAATGATTGTTTTTATTGTATCTCCATGGTCAATTTTGTTAGAAGGAATCTGATACTTTGTATCAAGACCCACCTTAGCTCACTTGATAATGATATCTCCCCACTAGAGGATTCTCTTCATAATGTAAAGGAACTCAACACTAATAATGTCATAGCTAATGGGTTTATGGATAAATTTGAGATGACCCTCAAGCTCAAAAACCTTCTCAAAATAAAATATTCCTTGAAAAGATATTTCATTAATGTAATGTGGAAAATGGATGGAGACAATAACACTAATTTATTCAATTCCATTCATAAAACTAAGAAAGCCTCTAATCCATTTTCATGATATAAAATTGGGATAATATTATTGTTATATGAAGGTATATCTCTGAGAATGTCATATATTACGTCAAGGATCAATTAAATGGATCATATTCAACCATTAAACCTATATATTTTGTCATTCCAAATCTTGTTAACTATGTGGATAATGATAACATTATAGTTGTTTATCTACAACCAGAGACTAAAGTGGTTGCTTTTAGTCTCAAACCAAATAAAATCTATTAGTCTCAATGGATTTGGTAACTATTTATTTCAATCATTTTGGTATATTATTCTTGTAGATTTATGATGGCTAGACACTCACTTTTTGAGAGGTGGTCCTATTCCGAATGGTTTGAATTCCAAATTTGATTCCCAAATCTCGAAGGTGGATAATTCCATTGAAAGACACCTATTCAGGTGTGTTTCAATATTAAACACAATATATAAAATATTCAGCAATGTTATGGCTAATAAGATCTATTTTTTTACTAGAAAGATTGTATATCATAATAATTATGTCTTAATAATGAGGATATCAATTCAAGGATTCAATATAGCTGCTTTGGAGTTTGTCTACATTCTTAAAAGCCCCATTAGAGGTGGACACATTACCCTCAAATTTTCTGTTAGGATTGACGTTGATACAATGGATTGGGCATAATATGAAATATTCTATCTATGTGTGGTTTCACTGATGTTTTCTCATCTTTTTTAAATATGACATGAGTTATGCCTACATCTCAGTTCTCAACCATAGATCTCAAGAAGACATATTTTAACGCTCGAGATGTTTCAGGCATGGTGATCCACTATCAGCGATCATTTTTTCGATTTCTGAGTGTAGAGACCAAAAGCGTGACGTACATGGATAGTACATTACTTTTGTGGAATACATAATATATAAAAAAACCAAAACTCAAGGATCTTAATAATTTACTGTCTTTGGAAACTCGGAAAATAATCTTCTATTCATGGTGAACGATCTTCAACATCTCCCATAAAGATCTCCCCCTTTTGTTTTCATACCTAAAACCTTTGTTTATATCCTAGTGAAAAGAAAACTTATAATGGGTGAGCTGAAATTCTCAGTAAAGGTAAACATAGAGAACATAAAACAATCCATAAACATTTGAATATAAAAACATGAGCATAAAATCTAAACATCAAAATCTTGATAAAATGACATAAAACATTGTAGTAGATAGGGGATATATCATAAAAGAACACTCATCATGAAAAAATAGCATAGGAATAAAACATGTAATTGTGGAAAAACATTTAGCACATGATTTGATTTCCATAGTAGCCAAGGCCTTGATGCCAAGACCATCTTAGTGGACAAAGTCCCTTATTAAAATGGATTTACATGTCGTTCCACTACAGTGTTACTGACCAAGATTTACATGCCGTTCTAGACATGTCTATCTCATGAGATATAAATCTTTACCCAATTCATTGGAGGCAGATATAGGTCCCACCCATCTCATAATGAAATCATTCTTACATGTGCCATAACATAAACATAAATCATTCATCATAACCAAAAGAATAAAATGTGTTTCGTAAACATCATCCCATCATCACATAATCCATATAAAACAAATGGATATAATTTCATCATAAGAAAATATAACACATGTAAATGATAGAGATATTATACTTGAAACATACACATATGAAATAATTTCATCATAGACAGACAAATGGTTTTGATAAAGCACTTGAAATGAATTCTTGATGAAAATATCATTTCTTCTTCAAAATCATTTTCTTTTCACAAAATTCCATGAAATTTTAAAATAAAAGTATTTTTTTGAAAATAGTCATTAAATATTTTAGAGTAAAAATCATGAAAATGAAGCGTTATGAAACCGTAAAAATCCGTTCACACCGTATAAGTTAAAAATAACATTTTTCTCGTACTTTTTTCAAAAAAGTCAAAAAGATCCCAGTGTGGTAAAAAAAAGAAAGATTCCTTCCATAACATGTGTTAAATTTAAAAAATTGGTAAAAATGAATTTTAAAATGCATAAACATATTTTTAGAAAACATGGGCATTGATGATAACAATAACCCTAATAATACTTACGAATTACAATCTCAGATAAGAACGAGATTGGAATAGTTAACCCTTACCTTAGGTCTGATATCCTTCGTACGTATCTAAACCTCCTATATAATTATTTAAATAATGTCATTGACTTATTAAAGAATCATATTCATTGATAAGATATCATTTATGGTTCACTTATGAATTTATATTACCCATTCTTTTGAAAATTTCATGTTAAAGTATTGTTTTGGGTAAAATCGTTTCATTTATCATACGTGTTTCGACATGTTGTTCTTGATATTATTGATTATATCATGATTTACTTAATTACAGAATTTAAAACATGATTTATAAATAATATTCATTCATTATATGAATATATATAATAGATCAATAAATGGAATGATATACACCGTTCAAGGAGATGGTAGGCCCTGCGTACGCATGAACGTTGTTTTCGTTTCCTTATTGAATTAAATAGAATTAAGTAAATGAAACATATATGTTCATAAATACAGTATAATTATTATGTAATATATTTCATGATTATTTGTTATATATACTTTATAATCATACTTGAATGGTTATTCATCGAAAATGAATCCCATCGCGTTCTTGGAGACGGTAGTCCGTACGTACGCACGAGCGATGATATCAATTTCCATGATCATGGAATTGTATTGAAGTGTTTGTATAATATTTCATAATCAATGTCACATTAAAATAATCATATATAGTTATTTATTTACACCATTATACCATCCATGTATGGTGGTGGTGGAAAATAGATTACACCACGGCGTGGAGACGGTATTCTGTACGTACGCACGCGCGGTGATTTTGTTTTCCATATGATGGATAGAAGATTAAATTGGGATGTATCATATTTAAAATAACACATGAATATAGTATTTATACTGATGTTATTAATTTATTATTAAACAAATAAATAAGAATAAGTATAAGAAGAAATAAATTGGAATGAATCGGTAATAAATCTTACCTCTTCTTTAACACGCCTCTTCTTAACCTCCTCTTAAGGCACTAGGGTTGGACTTTCGAGGAGACCAAAACCTATATAATATTTAAATGGAAGTTGAGAAGGAATAGGGTCAGGGTTTGGCCGAGTTTCAAGGCTCAAAAGGGTGTGAAGAGATGAGGGAAGGGGTGCCCTTTCTATAAGGGAGGAGAGGGGCACCTTTGAAAAAATTGAAAATATTATTTTATAATAAAGTCATATTCGGTTTATAATAGCTCCGAATTGATTTATTTAAAATCTAAAGTGGGGATGGGTAGAAATCATCTCAACCAATAGGTTTCAGACATGTTTAGGTTACTATTATATCGTTATCATTTAGATTTCACTATAAGTAAAATAGTTTATCTTTTACCATGTCTTCTTGTTTTCTTACACTATATGGTTAATAAACATACTATAACAAGCCAAACGAACCACAAGTTGTTCATTATTAATATATATATAACATTATATAATTAATTAGGGCTTAATTTTTGATTTTTTGAAATATTATAATAATTAATAATATAATATTTGTTTGAAAAATTATTTTATGTCAATTTTGACACTATTTGGTAATTGATTTTTGTGAAAATCATAACAGCATTTTTAGTTCTAAAAAATTTAGTTAAATCAATAATAACATGTCTTATTAACCTATGAAATTATTTTAATTCATAAAAAGTCCCAAATTACATTTATTTTTGTATTTATAATATTAATTATTTTAATATTTCATTATTTAGTTAATTACTGCATCACCATTGTGTCCTAAATAAATTATATTACTTAATGTCTAAAAAAAACCAATAAAATACCATTAGGTAAGAAATAATTTTATCTTTCTAATTAATATTTATTGTCGAATTTATCTTGTTTATAACACAATATTAAAAAGGTTATAGTTATTAATCATTGATTATAACCATTTCAACTATTCTTTAAATAAAATAATAATAAATGTCATATTCTAATCCAAGTTGAACTAAATGACAATATTTTATTTCTATGATTGTTTTTGGTCAAATTAAACTTATCCAATAGAATTAGGACATGTGTTAGGGTAATAATAATATCATTTTTACCCTTAATTACCATATTTACTTTTAACAGTGGTAAATAAAAGTAAAAAGTTACTATTCAGGAAAAATTATTTTTAGCTTATTGAACCACATTTTACACCTATATATTAACTGTGTTTATCATATTTTTAAAATTCCACTCACAGAAGCGGTGAAATTTATTTTTATTTAAAGTTCCAAATTCTCCTAGGAGGTGGGTAAAAGTCTGTGAAAAGTTCGATAAAATTTTTATATATAAAATATTATTATAAAATCACTCAAATGAATTATATTGAACTTATATAGGTATTATGTATCAATTTTGACCTGAAATAAATTTAAATAAAATAATTTATTATTTAAATAATAAGTCTGTTTTTAAATAGTAACCTAGTGTTTTCACTATTCATCAAAAATTGAATGTTTTCAGAAAAATACCAAAATTTCACCCTAGGCTAATTTCAATATTCCAAATCCAAAAATGAAGACCATTTTGAATGATAAAATTTCAATAATTTAAAAAATTGGGTATTACTATTCATAATGGCTAGTTCATAATAATATTATAATAATATCTCGTTTAGTGAAACTCGGTATTACGTACTACACATGCTATCGAAGAAGGACTTGATTGCATGTAATGCAAACCATGTCAGGGCTGCGTATAGTGAATGCTCTGTTTAGTGTTGTGTATAAAATAATCAAAAATTATTTCATTTAAACTTTAAATAGAATCTATAATTAATGTTTTGTATAATAATTTTCCCAAAACGATCTTGAAATTGTGTGTAACACGAGCCATGAATAGTGTTGCGTATACTGCAAGCTAATACAGTGTTGCGTATAGAACAAGATAATTTTAGTGTAGTGTATAACACAAGACATAAATGAAATTAAATGGATTAATTTTCCTAAAATCTCAGGTTGTTACATTCTACCCCCTTAAAATAAACTTCACCCTCGAAATTCATCGGGGTTATAAATGGTCATCTACAAGAATGTTTCATTAATAGAAACCCACATCGTAAAAAGAAATACCAAAACTTATCATAAATAACTAATGTATGAAACATAAGGGTTACCCAAATTAACTAATCACTCGGTTTCCATATAGGAGAACATAAGTGAAAATATGGTTGTGGAAGAGAAATATAACCATCATGTTTTGATGGAGAGTGGTAGAGACCATGGCTATAAAAAATCCAACAATAAAAAAGTCATAAATTTGTGATGATTTAAGGTACCATCTAATTCATCAGATATAAGGACACTGGGACCACATTTTTTGGTTTTCAAGATCATTTCCCTAATATTGAAAATTATTGAAATAAAAGAAATAATAACTTGATTTTTGTACAATATCAATATTGCTCGTTCCTCGAGCAATTTCCACATCATCTCTTAAATAAATGAAGTTGAATTTTTCATTCTTGATGTGTTAGCAGATCATGTGATAGATTGATGGGTCATTCAATATGTCTCAAACAAAAGGTTAGGAAAAGTTATTAAAAATACAGATGTCCATATATGGTGATAGAAATTGTATATGGTTCCAAAAATGGACTACACATCATCAATCATACTGATTAATAAAATAAAACTTGTTTATACTAACCAGGGACTTCCTATAGGCTAGTGGTAGGCGGTAAAGGTATGCCACACTTCGGTTGTGGGTTCGATTCCCACAGCCTTGTCCGACATGAAGGGTTATCGCCCGTCCTTTTGGTTGTCCTTTTTCTAAAACTATACTATTATACCATAACAAAAGTTCTAGAATTAAACAATACTATATGATGTCTAAATTAATCGATTCCCATCCTTAGGTTTATCCTAAATACTCTTGTCCAATCTCACAGTATAAATAAAAGGATTACTAGAATGGTCATATAACAAGCACGTGAATATCATCATTTATCCCTTATATATCATAACATATATCTTTTTTGTCACATTCAATACATGTGACTACCTTAATCATGTATTCTCTTGAAAAATGAATACTCATTGAACCTGAGTGAAAACATGAATGCTATCAAAAGTTAATTTTTTCAACATACCAAAAATACCAGAAATTCTATAAACTCAAACCATGATATCACTTTGTCCATATATCAATCATGAGCTCATGAATACTACTGACCATATTATTTTCTCATTATCCATTAATTATGTGCATATCATATGCTTTCCAAAAATATTTCATACACTTTTCATGGTTACCTTTACCAAGTGTTTATTGAAAACCAGAATTAACCAATACATAGATATTTGAATATTTCATGAAAGTACCTCAGCAACATTATTATTGAATACCTAGACATAAAAACTTCAATCCATCATTTTCAATGATTTTCATGGAATATGTCCTTCCTGGATTTATAAGTAACCACTTAGGTGCAGGCATTGTGTTGGTTAATGACCGTGTTCTCCACAAATAAGACATTGAACACCATGACAGTCTGTCACTCTGGGACCCTTTTCCCCACATAGATAACATCTTCCCCTCCATTTGATTAATTCCTCAAGGATCTTATTCCCTTCTTTAGAAATCTCAATATTCCTTTCTCTATGCATCTCAACATGTGAAAATGCATAAAATTTCATCTTCCTCTCATTTTATGACTTAATAATATAGCTAAAGATCACATTGTTAATCATATATCGAGATGAATGATTCGACATAATGACAATAACTTTCTCTCAAGGAATTACACAATTTCATTTCTCATGGTCACTATTTTTTCCATTAGATTCTACGTTAACACAATTTCTTTTGGGTCCCTCCATTGACTAAAACCAAAAACCAATGTGTAAGAAATAATTAAAATAACGAGGAACCATATACTCATAAAAACTAACTTATTGGATGTCTACCTTATCACACATTATTTAATCCATGACACCTTAGGTTCACCCTGGGTTATTCATGATCATCGACATACATCTAGTACTGTAACTTATACTGATACTAAACCTTAGGTACATCCCTAGACATAGCTTAGAAATATCTCTAGGAATATCAATAAATGTTTCACATCCTAGTTCCCAAAGGTTAACTAAACCTTTCCTCTTATGCCAACTGTAGAGACCCAAATATTAACGTAAATGGACAGTTCATTACTTTTTTGAAATACATAATACATTACAAAAACCAAAACTCATGGATTGTAATAGTTTAGTGTCTTTCGAAACTCGTAACATAATCATATAATCAAGGTGAAAGATATGCAACATCTCCCATAAAGATCTTCCCCTTTTTTTCTCCCCTAAAATCGTTCTTTATATCCTGGGGAAAAGAAAATATATATAGGTTGACCTCAAATGCTCAGTAAGTGTAAACATAGAGAACATAAAACAATTCATAAACATTTGAATGTAAAAACATGGGCATAAAATCTAAACATTTAAATCTTGAGAAATGACATAAAACATTGTAGTTCATAAGGCATAGATCATAATAGAACATTAATCATGATAAAATAGCATAGGAATAATACTTTTAATTTTGTAAAAACTTTAATCACACTATATGATTTCCACAGTAGTCAAGGAATTGTTTCCAAGACCAAATTAGTGGAAAAATTCCATTACTGAACCGAGTTTCCATGTCATTCCAGCCATGTATTACTAAACCAGATTTACTTTCCGTTCCAGCCATGTATATATAATGATATATAAATATTTATCCAATGCATTGGAAAGAGATATAGGTCCCACCCATATCACAATGAAATCATTCTTACTTGTTCCACAACATAAACATAAATTAATCATCATAACCCAACGAATAAAATGGGTTTCATACACATCATCCCATCATCACATAATCCATATAAAACAAATGGATATCATTTCATCATAAGAAAAGTGAAACTATATAAATCATGGAGTCATTATACATGAAACATACACATATGAAATAATGTCATCTTAGATGGAAAATGGTTTTGAGAAAACACTTGAAATGAATTCTTAATGAAAATATCCTTTCTTCTTCAAAATAATTTTTATTTTCACAGAATTCCTTGAAATTTGAAAAGAAAATTATTTTCTTGGAAATAATAATAATATATTGTATAGTAATATTTATTAAAATAAGGCGTTATGAAATTGTAAAAATCCGTTCCCGCATTATAAGTTAAAAATAACATCCTTCTCATACTTTTGTCGAAATTGTCAAAAAGATTCATGTGTGGTAAAAAAAGTAATATTCCTTTCATCACATGCTGTAAATTTCATAAAAGGGAAAAATAGACTTTAAAAAAACATGAAATAATTTGTAGAAAACATTGCTATGGATGATAAAAATAACCCCAGTAAATACTTATGAATAACAATCTCGGATAAGAATGAGAATGGAATAGTTATCCCTTAACTTATGTCTGATATCTTTCCTACGTATCCGAACCTCCTGTATAATGATTTAAATAATGTCATTGAATTATTACAGAATCATATTCATTTTTTTGATATCATATATGGTTCACTTATGACTTTATATTACCCATTCTTTTGTACATTCCATGTTAAAGCAGTGTTTCGGGAAAAATCATTTCATTTGTCATACGTATTTCGACATATTGTTCTTGATATTATTACTTATATCCTGACTTACATTATTACAGAATGTAAAACATGAAATATATATAATATATATTCAGTATATACATATATATAATAGATGGATAAATGGAATGAAATACACCGTTCATGGAGACGGTAGGCCATGCGTACGCATGGACGCTATTTTCGTTTCCTTATTAAATTAAATGGAACTAAGTATGAAAAATATATGTTCATAAATCCAGTATAATTATGATGTAATATATTTCATGATTATTTATTATATATACTTTATAATTATAATTTAATTGTTAATAATGGAAAATGAATGTCATCGCGTTCATGGAGACGCTAGTCCGTACATACGCACGAGTGATTATATCATTCCCATGATCATGTAATTGTATTTAAGTTTTTGTATAATATTTGAGAATCAATATCACTTTACAGTAATCATATATAGTTATTTATTTACACCATTACAACCATCCATGTAAGGTGGGGGTGGAAAACAGATTACACCACGACGTGGAGACGGTATTCCATACGTACACACGCGTGGTGATTTCATTTTCCACATGATAGATAGAAGATGAAATTTGGTTGATTCATATTTATAATAACACATCAGTATATGAGTGATACAGATGTTATTAATTTATGATGAAACATATAAAGAAGAAGAAGTATAAAGAAATTAATTGGAAAGAATCGTTAAAGGATATTATCTCTTCATTGACGCGCCTATACTTATCCTCCTCTTAATGTACCGGGGTTGTTTTTTTGAGGAGACCAAAACCACTATAATGATTCTAAGGAATATTAAAAGGGAAATGATTCGTGGTTGGAAGAGCTTCAATTCTCAAATGGGTGTGAAGAGAGGAGGGAAGGGGTGCCCTTTTTATAAGGGAGGAGAGGCACACCTTTGGAAAAGCATAAAATATTATTTTATAATAAAGTCATATTTGGTTTATAATATCTCCAAATTGATTTATTTAGAAGATAATGTGGGTATGGGTTTAAATCCTCTCAACCAATAGGTTTAGACATGTTTAGGTTACTATTGAAACCTTATCATTTAGATTTAACTCTAAGTAATATAATTTAACTTTTACCATGTCATCTTGTTTTCATACACTATATGAATAATAAACATATTATAACAAGCCAAACGAACCCCATGAATTTAATTATCAATATATATAACCTTATATAATTCATTTTGTAGATCCTTAGATTTATAGGAATATTATAACAATTAATAATATAATATTTTTTAAAAAACTATTTTATGTCAATTTTGACACTATTTGGTAATTGATTTTTGTAAAAACGATAACAGCAGAATTAGTTCGAACACAGTAAATTTAATCAATAATAACATGACATAATAATCTATAAAATTAGTGTATTTCATAAAAAGTCTCAAATTACATTTATTTGGGTGTTTATAATATCAATTAATTTAATATTTCATTATTTATGTAATTACTAAATCACCATTGTGTCGTAAATCAATTTAATTATATAATGTCTAAAAATTATAAATAAACTACCATTAGGTACAAAATCTTTTTAGATTTCTAATTAATATTTATAGTCGAATTTATCTTATGTATAACCCTATATTAAAAATGTTATATTTATTAAAATTTGATTTTAACCATTTTAAATATTCCTTAAATAAAATAATAATAAATGTCCTAATCTAATCCAAGTGGACCTAAATGATTATATTTTATTTATAAGGATGTTTTGGGGCGAATTAAACTTATCCAATAGAATTATTACATGTCTTTGGGTAATAATATTATCATTTTTACCCTTAATTACCCTATTTATTTTTAATTGTGGTAAATAAAAGTAAAAAGTTACTATTCAAAAAACATTATTTTTAGCTTATGGTACCACATTTTACTCCTTAATATTTACCATGTCTCTCAGATTATTGAAATTTCACTCACAGAAGCGGTAAAATTATGTTTTATGTAAATTTTCAAATTCTCCAAGGAGGTGGGCAAAAGACGGTGAAAAGATCAATAAAATATTTATATATCTAACATTTTTATAAAATGACTCAAATTAATTAAATTGAACTTATATAGGTATAATGTATCAATTTTTACCTAAAATAAATTTAAAGACAAAAAATAATTATGTAAATAAAAAGTCGGTTTTAAAATAGTAACCAAGTGTTTTCACTATTCATCAATAATTGAATGTTTTCAAAAAAATACTAAAATTCACCCTAGGATAATTTCGATATTCTGAATCCAAAAATGAAGTCCATTTTGAAAGATAAAATTTATAAAATTTCAAAAAGTGGGTATTACTATTCATAATGGCTAGTTCATAATAATATTATAATAATATCTCATTTAGTGAAACTCGATCTTGGGTACTACACACACTATCGAAGAAGGTCTTGATTGCGTGCGATGCAAGCCAAATCATGGTTGCGTTTAGTGAAAGATCTATTTAGTGTTGCATATAACATAATCAAAACTTATTTCATTTATACATTAAACAGAATCTATACTTAATGTTGTGTAGAATAATTTCCAAAAAATGAACTTGAAATTCTTTGTAACACATGAAAAGAATATTATTGCGTATACTGAAACTTATTGCGGTGTTGCGGATAGAACAAGGTAATTTTGGTGTAGTGTATAACAGAAGTCATAAATGAAATTAAAAGGATTAATTATCATAAAATATCAGGTTGTTACACTGAGGATTATCTCATTAGGTTTGTCTTCATCAATGCTGATAATGGTATGTTTAAGGTCATTCACCCTGGGAGAGAGATTGTTTCTTATACACATCTTTTATAAGCATATGAAAGTATCCTAGTCGCTCAAAGTGACATGGGAAATACAAAGAACATAAAAAGATCTCTTTTTCATTATGATAGGGTTCAGGGACATGATAGTATTAGAAGCAAGTATTTTTTAGTCTTTGGGAGGAGTTTTTCTCTTTCTAGGAAATATGGAATCACCATATAGTGGGAACTTGAGAAGGGGCCTTTCCAATAATTAATCTGGGAGTACCCATGTTTTGTGGAAGACCAATGGTATGTCCTTGTTGTGGAAATGATAGTATGATTATAAGCACACTCGCCTCATGGAAGGGAAAATCATTATCCATCGATCGTAGGGTGTGTCTTGTAAAGCCAATCATCACATATAAAATTGTGCACGCTTTTATGGTGTAAAAATGGCGAATTTTCTCTACATATGAGAATAAACTTTTCAACCAGGAACTTCATCTGGAGTGGTAGCAACATGGAAAAGTGGATTTCAATAGTTCCATGGAATTAAGTTTGCAGGCCTTATGAATAATCGGTGGTAGGTATCTAAAACCATTGATGCGTTAATGATTCATTGCAGGTTGGGTTTATATGAGGGCTCGTCCATACTCACTCTAAAGCTCTTGGATTATTTAGATCTTGATTCATGCAAAGTGTAAGATGTGGAAATTTAAATTTCTTCAATTGATATGTGAGGCCTTATTTCAATAACATTTTATCCCAAAATGTTGTGGATTCACAATGGACAGTCTCTAATGTGACTTCCTTAAAATTATCTAAATGTAAATGGGCTGGATATCACCAAGAAGAACTAGTTCTGGAGGAGGATCCAAATCTATATTTTTATATATTAAATAAGGAACAACTTGGATTCATGGAAAATCATAAAAATCATATTATTTCTATTGTTGAGATGTACTTCTTCTCCACTAATGGATATTTCTGATCCTGGGAGCTGGCTTCCAATGCAATACACTCCTCCAATAAGTTTTATTAGAATAATATTAACAATATTTTTGAATTCAATGTAATTTTTAGGCATAAAAAATGATTCTTGAAACATTCTCAGACTAACTTTCTATCTATACTAGCCCATTAGAAAAATCCAACGTATAATTATCTTAAATCTTTTGGAATTTCTCTTTTCTCTTGGTGTGTGTTATGCCATCATCACCGATGGGATGTTCATTACCTTTTTCTAAGATGTACTGTGGATTCAGAAATGTGGAATGTAGTATATTACATTTTCGATGTCAACAGGCCATAAGACAGTATGATATGAGACTTCATTATAAGCTAGGATGACCTGAACTTGTCTCCTTATCTCTTGATTCTATTTCAAGATTCCACAAAAGAACTTGTGCACTTCATCTGGACTTCCTAAAAGAAGGCTATACATTTTCCCCAACCATTCTCTACTAGACCTTCCATGTCATGTACTCTAACGTTTGTACGTGATGTGTCAGTCATGGAATTTACGTATTGTTCCAATTATATGCATGGTCTATCAGTTATGAACACGATTTGGGTAAATGGGATTTTCCCCTCTAATTGGTTTTCTTGTGGTTTTTTGGAAGGCTCCATTTAATGGATCGATCAAAAATAATTCATATGGTGCCTCATGTTGGGACCAATTTATGTATAATGATTGTATTTGTTGCCAACATTTTCAATTATAGTAAAAATGAAGATGGAGATGAAGAAGGACTCCAAAGTGAATGGATATTGTTTGAAGTGAAGATGTCTGGAGATTTTTTTTTTGGATTCATATAATTGGATGCCACACTTGGGAAATTCTACACGTTATTACAAATTAGATGATTGATGCACTGATCATGAAATGTTCAATGAAATTGTATCATGTGTGTTACAATGTTTACAACATTAATGTATCATTCCTTTTAGTATGAATGAAGTGCATTGGATTTGATAATCCAAAAAGTAATGAAGTGGATAATAATTTTGAAGAAGAGGCATGGATGCTAAGGAGGCCATGCATGGGGTTGATTTTTGTTTAAAGATTGTGTTTCATTTTTTGGAAATTTAGCCATGTTTGTTTACAAGGCATTACCAAAAAAATGGGCCCATCCCCCAAGCTCGCTACCCCAGCCTCAACCGGAGGCTCATGCTGGACCATAGGGGGTCGACCGCACCAATGGGGAAGCCGTGGAAGAGATAGATCACATGAGGCTTGTGTGGCATTGTGTAAGCTCGCAGGAGCGCACACACGATGATCAACCTATGCACAGGGATGTGCATTGTGGGCACCAAGAGAATGCTCTCATGGGGAATAGGAAGGCGCAGAAGTGAACCTGCATGGAACTGGTGCTGGATGACACCGAAGGGGGGGGGGAGAGAATTCTTAAGCAGTGTGTGGGAGGATTTGATTGATAAATTGTGAGAAAACTATGGTACGTTTTGATGTGGGACATGTTTTTAAATCATATAAGAAATCTTAGAAACTCAACTAATATCTCAAGATATCTCGACTATACACCTCATCCTGCATCATGCGTTATAATTGTGGCCTTTCGAGATCAATCAGAGCTGATACAATGGTTGTGGAATCATCTTCAACCTCTGATCACTTGGAGAGTAACATGACGCCACTACTCATTATCGCCACTACTGATCCACCATGATTTATCTCTCATTTAGTTTTTCTAATAAAAACTCTTTCATGGTGATTGTATGATCAATCTGAGACCATGATTGCAATATACATCTTGCATTAATGATATCACAAATGAGGCTGAAGAAAACGGATTTGCGGGGCCTTAATTCTAGCACGAGATACACGGAGGATCTATGCCAGAATCATCACGAGAATTGTACACAGGATCTTGAATCCATTCATGATGATAGGATATCATGTTGAAGTGAAAACAAACTATTGATCTCAGCATATGTTCTCCCACAAGTTTGAAGATTTCAAAACACCAATAAATCTGTTCATTCAAAACATGATAAATGTGTCCTCTAACTATGCTTGTAAACGCAGAAGAGGTTCTCCCCTTGCGTATAAAAGGAGAATCCTGAAACGAAGAATGTTGATGCTCTCTTATTCTAGAAATTTTCTGTTTCGGAAAACAAATCATCTCCATGTGCACCACATTGCGAAGATAATCCGGGTGTCCCGTGAGCCTTCTACTCTACGAATAAGAGTTCTCTCAAGCCTTCGATAGCGTCTACACACCTTCAAATAGCATCACAATGAATCTACACCCAAACATGAGATAGGTTTTGTAAACACCCTCTTGGTACTTCGCAAAAGACATGACATCGTGATCCAATGCTTGACATACTCTCTCACTGAGCTTTACGAAGATTCCAAATCGTGCACTTCATGCACAATGAATATCTGTGAATCTCTGTATTAATAATGGGTCATGTGGACATCTTGGTTTCATGAAGACATGTAATAACACCCTCATATATTCATATTTTTATTCTACTGTGTGATAGGGTTCATTGTAGAAGAAGGAGGATATCATAAGTGGTGAATTGCATACATGTGTGTGTTTTATTTGAAGAAACCTGAGGGATCAGGTGTTTGTAAGAGAAAAAGAAGAAAACATGCATTTATACATGTTCTACGGTTTAAGGAGCCTGAGGCCATGTACACTTTTTTGAGGAAGAAACTCTCCCAAATTAATGGATTCAACCATACAAGATTAAAGAAAAATAGCACAGCTAAAGAAACACCCTATCTAACTGCAAGTGGAAGAAAGATATGAATTATAAGGAAGAGGCGAAGTGTGCATAGGTTTAAAGGAACAAATTCATTAAGGGTTTTCACAGAAAAAGAATTATAGGATAATTAAAGATTTTTATTTTTACACATGAAAATGTGATGTGACTTAAATAAAGAATCAAAATCATGTATGTGCACGTGTATAATGAAGATGAAGAAATAAAGTGATGAAAAGTTTCAAACTAATGTCATTTTTATGATAACATGAATACATGAACAAAAAGAAAATAATTGATTAAGATGAAGCCAAGTGAATCGATCATCATTGACTTAATAATCACATTGGAGATCATGATTCATGTCAAGAAGATATAAGATGTTTTAGGGACGTAGGATGTTGCACTAAGAAGAAGAAAGATAAAGCCTTGTGTAGTTGGGGTTGCACTAGAGGAGAATAGAAATAATGAATTTATAATTACAAGCCTACTACATTTAATGTAATTAAGGGAATAGAACTAAAGAATACCAAGAGTATAACCTACCTTTTGAAGAAGAATGAAGGTTGTCTTCGTAAGTAGAATAAAGAACCAACTAGAGGCTGCAAGTTGGGCTTGGTCATCACCAGTCCAGGGAAGAGAATAGTTTCCCACCACCCACTAAAGTTTGGGGACTCACACTGGTTTGAATATTTCTTTCTAGCCACTCCACTATAATATAATATCACATCATACTGGAGAATCCATGAACTAGTCATATCCATGAAAAGAAAAGATGTAGCTACTCTTGTTGAGTGGTGAACCTAGTAAAAATATCATGTGTATATTTATACATCTTTTTATTATTTCATGAGACAGGGTAAAAAGAATTAGAGAATAAAGATCCTAACAGGTCAAGTGGTAGAAGGATAAACGTTTAAATTAGATTAAAATGTCCCCCACAAGAATTCACCCCCCCCACTCAGTTTTTGGCATATCCCAAACTTTTCCACTCAATTGGTATTAGAGGGAGGTTCACACTATTGGATTCTCTACAGTGAATTTATTCTCTTTTGAACACCTGATTTTATTTCCCGAGTTATCAATGAAGTTTAATTTCATTGAACATTCTGTTATCCTTGAGCATAAGACTATATCTACATAGACTATGATGAACAGTATAAAGTGGGAGAAGAGAATGATGAGGAATAAGTATATCTTATCTAAAGAAAAGGATGAATTTTGTTCCCAATATCGATCTAACCATGAAAGGACACATGACATGGAACATAATTAGATGGTGGCTCAATTTTCCACTAAGTAGATGCATAAATATTATACCTCAAATGAAAAGGATGTAGGTGTTAGTGAATTTGGAAATTATTCTCATTATGAAAATTCCGGCACAAGTGGTGATGATCAATCTACACCATCACATGAAATTTTAGTTGATAGATTATGAATTATTCTGCAAGGTATTATTAAAGAGACTATGTCACTCGATAGTGGATTATTTCAATACATGAAGGAAAATATCACTTAGTTGGAAGAAGAAACTAATGTTTTGGGGAAAGTCTTACACGAAAAAATCGTTTAATGTCTAAATATCTAAAGACATGTTAGAGCCTTTGAAGTAACAAAGAGGTAACTTGAAATATATTCTTTAATGTTGCTCAAAGTTGATGAATAAATAGAGGGATTCAATATGTGTTTATAATAGAAGATCCATTCAGTTGAAGATGAGCTGACAAAAATAATTATATCAAGGAGTTATATTTGGATGAACTATCCAAGAATATCAATGAACATGACTCTTTGTAAAAAAAATTAAGGATTCATGATGATGAATTTGAAATATTAAATTAGTCTTTTGAAGAGAATATTATTATGAATGAAGTCCAGGAAGTCATCCTTAATAGTAGATGTCTTCAATATGATGCTCACTTGACAAATCTTGAGAAGACACATATTGAGTATCCATAAAATAAGGAAAAAATTGCTTCTAGTACTCAATGTTCACTAGAGGATTCTATAATAAAATGAACTCCAACATGTGACAAGAAGATCGTGGAATCACAGATTGATATATCATAATTAGTTGAGAAATTAAAGGCACAATCCATACCAAATTCTACTAATCTTTCTAAAATTGTTTCGAGAAAAAGCATCGCTTGGAAGAAAAATTATAAACATTTATGGATGAATAAATGTGAGAAAAAAACTACCACCATGGCTATGGTTTATAAAGTAAAGAGTGTGTAAGATATCTCCCCAAATAAATCAAAACCTACAAATAAGATGATTCAGAAACCATATAAAGATGATTGCAATAATTCATTGGTTAGTGGAGAATGTCGGTGCCGTAATAAATTAGGGCATTATACACTGGATTAATGGTACAACCCATTAAATGTAAAAGCATTAAAAATTCCCATCACAAGGTGGAGAAATATGGTGATGAAGAAGAAATATACATAGATCCATAAACATATGTATACTATAAACATATTTTAAATGTTAGATGAAATCTTTGATGTATGTAATGGGAGTGGTCATATGAATGGTGCGTGTTCATTTCAACAGGTACCCAAAAATGATAAGAAAATAAGTCCATAGGAGCATTGTAATAATTATGAATCATTCTTGAAAATAAATTAGATGAATAATGAAAAAAAATTATCCATAGAATATTTCTAGAAGGAAAGATGATAAGTATTTAGATTCTAAATCCAAGATAGTGAAGGGTGTTGCATCCCAAAGAAACACTAAGAAGGAAGCCGCTCAGAATAATCCATGTAGAATATCAAATCATCATGCCTCAGTCCCTAAAGATAATTTTATTTTTTGGCCAGAAGATTTGGAAATAATGAAAAAGATGGAAGATGCATAGGCATAGACTTGTGCTAAATGAAAAAAATAAGATTTTACAAGAAGAATTTTTTTTTGTGTGTATGGTGCAACAAGGCTAGCCATACTATTATAGGATTCATTGAATTTACTCCATCCCAAAAAAAATTCCGATAAAAGATGAATGTTGCACTAGGAAATTATACTGTGTTGAACGACATTGAAGAATAAAGATTCACAAACAAAGAGATGGATGAAATAGTGAGGTCCACACTATGATCGTCAGCATTGATGATCAATTGTAAACATGTGATGAATGTATCATCTGGGTTGAGAAGATAATCTCAAAAATTTTTCACATTAACGGAATAAAAAGGATCCCCCTTATTCCTATAAATCATTGAGTATTTTATTTTTTCTTCTAATACAGGGAATTGATGGTGTGGCATGCTCCTAGGGGTGATTCAACGAATAAATGGTGATAAGTGTTCCCTTGAGGGGGATATACATGATGATGATTCCAGATTCATTATCTCAATCATTATCAAAATTAGTTGTCATAAAACACAATGACTCTAAAGTTTTTCTAAAGATCATTTCACGTGAAATGGTAAGTTGTTTCTAAATATCTCACACTTGGTTACTCAAAATCAATATCAGTATACATAGGGAGAATTACAATGTAAATCATTGGCACAAGAAGAATGAAAGTGCCCCAAGGCCACTTATCCTATCAATTTCACTTGAATGTTGTTGATTTGTTTGTTGAATTCAGTGCATTAATTTCATGTCAATTAGTTTATATAACACATATTATCCTAAACCTATAATAAACATGGAAACCCCATGAATTAAAGTTCCTGAGTTCTCATCTCATGAGGTATCATGATTCAGTGGATAATTTACAGCTCTGTTGTCTAAATTAAATAATCGTGTTTGATACAGATAGGATTGCTCATGTAGACATAGATTTAAATGATTTATGGCGCATTTCATTAGAATGGACTGATACCCTCCCCACCAAGAACATTGTATGTCTTGTCAATAAGGGGGGAAAAGTGAAATAAAATAAGTAAGTGTAGAGAGGATATCATTTTGAGAATAGATAATTTTAACATTGACACATTCATTTCCATAGAAGTCATATGTTTTTTACAACAAAATACAATGGGGGATATTTTTGGGACAACATTGTTTTTAACGATTGTATTTGATTTCAATAGATTTCAATTCTTGTCAAAATGAAGGAGATGAATATGGACTAGAAATTGAATGTAGTTTGATTGAAGTGAAGATTTCTGGAGAATTATTTTGGATTCATAGCATTGGATTCCATGCATGGCCAATTCTCAATGTTGTTACAAATCAGACGATTCATTCCCTGATATTGAAAAGTTCAAAGAACAAGTATCATGTGTGATGCAATGTTTTCAAAATTAATGTATCATTCATTTTAGAATGAATTATGTACACAGGATTTGATAATCCCAAAATAAATGAAGAGGAGAATAATGTTTAAGAAGAGGCATAGACACTACGGTTTCCATGCCTGAGATTGCTTTGTGTTTAAAGATTTACTTGCATTTGGGTGAATTCTGACATGGTTTTTTTATAAGGAATTACCAAAAAAAATGGGGCCAACCCATGAGCTAGCTACCCCAGCCTCAACCCGAGACACATGTGGGACAATAGGGGGTTTACTGCACCCATGGCGAAGCCTAGACAGAGCCACCTCACAAGAGTAATGTGTAGGTCGTGTGTAATCCCGATGGATTGAATGCATAGTGATCAACCCGTGCACTAGTATTTTCATATTGGGAACCAAGAGTGTGCCTTTAGGCGGTGTAGGTGGACGTAGAAGTGAGCCCGAAGAGAGCCAGTGCAAGGAGGCATGATGGGGGGGAGATTAGAATTCTGAGTGGTGTTTAAGTGGAGTATATTGTTAAAATATGAGAAAACCGCAACACATTTAGATGTGTGATGAATTTTTAAATTATGGATGAAATCTTATCCGCTCATCCAATCTCGTGAGACAACTCAACCGAACGCCTCATCCTGCATCCTGCATTATAATAATGGCCATCTGAGATCAATATGAGATGATTTAATGGTTGTGACATCATCTTCAACCATTGATCGCCTGGAGAGTATCCTGAAGCCACTGCTCATTATCGTTATTATTGATCCACCATGATCATCCTCTCATTCAACGTTGATGATTAAAACACATTCATGGTGATCTTCTGATCAAACTGATACCATGCACACAATCTACTTCATGCATGCATGATATCTCGATGGAGGCCGAAGTGAAAAGAGTTTCGAGATCATAATTCTTTCCCGAGATACATGGAGGTTCCATGTGAGATTCATGCATGAGAATTTTTCATGAAATAGTGAATCAATGCATGAAGATAGGACCACACATTGAAGTGGAAACAATCCAAGGATCTCAACATATCTTCTACCATAGGTTTTAAGATTTCAAAACACAAAAAATTTCAATCATTCGAACCATGATACCTACATCCTCTCAAATGGTTTTTTAACACTGAATATGTGCTCCCATTTCCTACAATAGGAGGAGCCTAAGATGAAGAATGTTTCTTCTCTATTATACCTAAGAGCATCTGTTTCGTAAAACCAAACATCTCATTGTGCACCACATTGAAAAGAGAATCCAAGAGTCCCACAAGCGTTCTTCTCTGTGAAGAATAGTTCTTGCGAACCTATGACATGTGCAACACTCTCGAATAGATTCATGATGAAATAGAAGATGAACACATGATAGGTTTTCTAAAACCCATCGTTCTGCTCTATGAAATCCATTCCATCATGAGCTAGTGCTTGATATACTCTTTCACTGAGCATTACAAAGAGGCAGAATCGTCCACTTCGTGAACAATGAATATCCGTGCATCCTGGCATAATGAAAGTGACATGTGGCCATCATGGTTTCATGAAGAAAGATAAGAACACCCTCTTATTTTCATATTGGTATTCCATTGTGTGTCGGGGTTCATTGATAAAGAAATTGGAGATCACAAGTGGTGAATTTCATAAATGTTTGTGTTTGATATGATGAAACCCGAGGGCTTAGTTGATTTCAATGGAAAAATAAGAATACATTCATGTATGAATATTCAACGGTTTAAGGAGATAGTGTTCATGTATAGTTGTGTGAAGAAGAAAATCTAAAAACTATTGGGCTTCGAATATTTTTGATTGATAAAAAATAGCACACCTAAAGAATCACTGTAACTAAGTTCTAGTGGAAGAAAGAAAGGAAAGAGAAGGAAGTGGCTGAGTGCAGGTGTATTTAAAGAACTGTATTAATTATGGGTTTTCTCACAAGAAGAAGAATATGAGAATTCATGCTTACATGCACTCACATGCACATGTGAAGTGGCTTAAATAAAGAATAAAAATCATGTGTGTGCACATGTATAAAGAAAAAATTGAAAGAAAGGTAAGAAAATGTTCAAACTAATGTCATATTCAAGATCATCAGCATACATGAACAAGAAGAAAATAAATGATTAAAATGATGCCAAGTGAACTGGTCTTCATTGATTGAATAAACAAATTGGTCAATATGATTCTTTACAAGATGATAGAAGAGGTTTTAGTGCATTTGGATGTTTCACTAAGAAGAAGAATGAATATGTCTAGTGTAGTTGGTGTTGCACTAGAGAAGAAGATAATGAACGAATAATGAATATCATTCCTACAACATTGAAATTTATTAAGTGAATAGAACTAATTAATTCCAATATCATAACCTAAAATTTGATGATGGAAGATGATTTTCTCCGTAGGTAGTATAAAAAATAATCTAGATGTTGCAAGTTGTGATAGGTCATCACCAGTCAATGGAAGAGGATTATTTTACACCCCCTCTAATGTGTAGGGAATCACTCTGTCTACATGATTGATTTACCAACCACTCAACTGTAATAGTGTATCACATCATAGTGGAAAATATACGAACTGGTCATATCCATGCATGGAAAGGACGTAGGTACACTTATTTATTGGTGAACCATGTAAAAATATCATGTGCATATTTTTACTGCTTTATATTATTTCATGCAACAGGAAAAATATAATTAGAGAACATAGATCCAACGATGTCCATAGTTACATAGAATAAAGTTGGTATTAGTTTAAAAAGATCCAAACACTGATTCACCCGCCTCTCAGTTTTAGGTATATCCAAAACTGGTCCTATCACCTCAAGGGGGAATCCGAGCCATTTAGAATTTGGTGTAGTTTTTAGGGCTCAGCAGGGTTATGTTCTTGGGTGTCTTTATGGATCATGTGGTAATTTATCTGCTCTAAAAGCATAAAATCATGGGTTTATTATGGATATTTAACAATCTCAGCAGAGGGGATGGAAAAAAATATGGCTTGAATGTGACTCTACAACTGTTGTCCATGCCATTTGGATAGGTTCATTGTACCTTTCATGGAATCTCACTAATCGTTGGACCATATGTTTAGACCTTCTCATTTGACAGGAATATATTGTTACTCAAGATTATAGAGATGAAAATTCTTTCGCATGTGGTGTTTTTAACATTGGATTGAATAGTAAAACTTATCATTATGTTTATCAAGTGTTGGGTGATATTCATCCGATTCCTAGGTGGGATCAATGTAAATTTACTACTTCCAGACGTGAATGTTTTTATCTATAAATAAATATGTCTTGCTTTTCTGGAAAAGTTCACATATAATTAATATAATTAAAAAGGATTTATTTCTATATAATTTAATATTTCTTGAAAATATGGTTATATTTTTGAGATTTATTTAAAAATTATAGAGTATAATTTTATCCAAATTAGAAAAAAAAATTCATCTAAATGTTAATTTATGATTCTTTAATACATATAGAATTATATAATAAATTATTTTTCATTTGAGTTGTAAAAATAAAATAATTATTATATGTAATTGTGTCTTATTTTCATGAAAATAAAACAAAAAATCCTAATTTAGACTAGAAATAAAGTTTAATTACTTCAATTTTATTAATAATTATCCAATAAATGTAATTTTTTTAATCATTATAACATATTTTGGGAAAAATAATTATATTTATAAGAGACATTTTTGCAGAAAAAAAACATTATTTTTTTAATTTCATGTGTTTAAATTAATAAAAAGTATATAACTTATTTTAAATGAATTTCTTTAAATTAATAACGCAATTCACTGAACAATGTGAACTAGATACAGTGCATTATTTCATAACATTGTCAAAATCGGTAGGGATCAAATCCCAAAAGAACGATCAGTTTCGTAGCCTTAGAAGTACTAGAGACATAGATAAGTTTTAAATTACAATATAAAAAGAAAATAAATTAAAACAGTTACTCCATTTACCATATTCATATAACTTAGAATATCTCTACATGTTAGTCATAATATACTTCTACGCATCCTGGGAAAAATAAAACCCAGAAAGGGGTGGGCTCAGGTGCTCAGTAAGGATAACAATATAACGAAATCATTCATAAATAGGCATAAACATTTAAGGTAATGTGTAAAAACAAATCAAAATAATTATAAACAAAATATTCAGATTAATATAGAGAAGATAAATAAAATAATTTCTTTTACTTATACACATTTATATTCTACTAGTCAAACAATCAAATTTAATATCAATATTCAAATTCATAAAGAAGGAATGAATAATGTCGTACTTCATAACCACATAGTAAAAGGTTTATGCCAAGAATAAAAATATGATTTTTTTCACGGCCTAGTGCTACAATAGTAGTTTTTCTCATGAGACCTACTAATTCATCAAGGATCAATAGTGGGATCCACCCGTCACATACTATGTCCAATGCATCGTCCTTTGAAAATGTTGATACAAAAAATAATCATTTTGTATTAAAACTATCATATGAAATGTTAATAATTTATCAATAAACGATGAATGGAATTAAAATAACACATCCAAAGTAAAACATATCCCCAAACCATTAATAAAATATAGAAGACTATTTCATAATAAATCATTATTAAACAAGTATAAAATCCATCAAAGGATTTTGACATAGCTGAAATAAAAACATTATGAGAGAAATGTCAATTTATATTTTGAAATAAAATAAAAGTGATTAAATTATAATGAAAATGTTTTTTTAAATATTATTAACAACGTGTGTGGTAATTTTCAAAGGTATTATAGAGTGGATAAATATACACACCCACTGTATAATATAAAAAACATTATTTCCATAATTTTGATGAAAATTTCATTAAAGACCTTGTATGAAAAATGGAAGAAAGATTAATTTATAAACATTTTATAAAAAGTAAAACAAGGGTATAAATTAATTTAACCCATATTTTAAGAAATAGTATTAATGTTTTGAAATAAATTTTTAATAAACACTGATGTGGATGATAAATATGTCCCAATGGATATTCGCGTATAAAAAACCAAGGATAATGAAGAGATTATAGAGTTAACCATTACATTGTACATATAATTGATCGAGGGTACATTAACCTAATGTATAATAGTTAAATAATTGTTATTAAATTATAAATGAACCACATATATAGATATTATATCATATATCATCTTCTAATATTTCATTGTTAATAATATTTTAGTAGTGTCATCATTTTGTGTGTTTACTGATTTGTTTTCATTTATATGCATGGTTATATAATCCATGTTTGTAATGAAATGGATGTATTTAATTCATATCCATATTTTAATTAAGTTAAAAAACATTATTTTTAAATATAAAATGAAATAAATTCATTAATGTTATTGATGGGGAATGAATTTCATTGCGTTCGTGGAGAAGGTAATCTTTACCTATGCATGAGCGAAAAAATAATTCTATTAATGGTAATTTCAATATATATCATATATATAAAATCTTTTAAATTTAATATTTATTATTTACATTAGTTATACTCAATAATATACAAATCCAAATAATGATGTTTTTGTATAACAAACTACACCACAACATGGAGACAGTTTGTCGTACGTACACAGGTATAGCGATGTGTCATTTATAGGACAGATAAAATAATGAATATGCTTGTACCATGTATATAATAACTACAATGTATGTATAAGGTACTAGAGTTATTATTTTTTTATTGAAAAATCCATGAAATAGGATGTGGTAGAATAAATGAACATTGAATTAGGTGGTGAAATTATTACCACCACTTTGGGTGTTTCCTTTTTAGATGATCAAAATGGATTTGTAGGATGGCTTTATGATCAATGTAAGGCCTCTAGGACGAAGTGAGAGTAGTTGGGAAGATATATGAGTAGGGTTTGGTGGAGGAAAATGGCATTGTAGGTTTAATTTAGAGAGTAGGGAATGTTCTTATTTATAACAGTGGTGGGGGTTACTTTTAGATTAATTTGAAATATAATTTTATTATAAAACCAATTTCAGTTTTTTTCAAAAAAATTGATTAATTTAAAATATAATGTGGTTATGGTTCTAAATATTCTCAAAAAATATGTTTTAGTCAAGTTTATATCATCATGTTAACCATATCTTTTAAATTTAACTCTTCATTAAATAGTTTAACATTTTTCCATGTCCTATTGTATTATGATAAAAAATAGTTAATAAACATTCAATAAAAATAAAATAGAACCCCAAGTGGTTATTTTTTGTCAAATATATTATTATCATTGTCCTTTGGACGAAATATAAATTTTTTGAATTATTACTTCATTTAATAAAATAGTATTTGTTTTCAAAACTCATTTATCTCAATTTAGAAACAATTCAGTTTTTTATTTTTGGTAAAAGTCAAAACAACTTTATTAAATCGATAAACAATCATTGAATCTACCCTAAAAAGTCATATTAACCTATAAAATTCATTTATTGAATCAAAAGTCTAAATTTATATTTATATTGATATTTATGACATCAATTAATCTATTTATTCACTAATAATTGAATTACTACATCATTTTTGTGTCATAATTACATTTAATTATTTAATTTAAAATATTATAAATAAAATACCATGTTGTAGAAATTGTTTTAGCTGTAAAATGATTATTTATTGTCAAATTTATATTAAATATAACCATATATTAAAAATGGTTTAGTTATTAAACCTTGAATATAAACTTTTAACTCTTCTTTAAAAAATAATAATAAATGCCCTAATCTAATGTATGTAGACCAAATAGGTTCGTATTTCACTCCTGATGTTTGTTTTTATCTAAAATAACTTATCCAATAGAATTGAGACATGTGTTAGGGTAATTATAATATCATTTTAACAATTAATTTCCTTATTTACTTTTAACCATGGTAAATAAAATTCAAAATGTACTATTCACCAAAAATTATTTTCATCCTATTGAACACAATATTACTTACTGATTTAAACTATGTCTCAAATTTTTAAAATTCAATCCATAGAAATTGTAAAATTGTGTTTTATGCAAATTTTCATATGTTCCTAGAATGTGGGTAAAATATTGTAAAATGTTCAATAAAATATCATATTTATAATATCATATTAAAATGACCACAATGAATTATATTGAACATATATTGGAATTATGAATCTATTTTTACCTTATATAAATATAAAACAATAACTAATTATTTACATAAATTTTTTTTAAACAATAACATAGTGTTTTTAACTATTCATCAATAAATGAATGATTTCAGTAATATACAAACAAATCATAGTAATCAAAGTGTGATATTCGTAATCAAGAAATGAAGTTACTTTTGAAAAATTAAATGTATAAAATTTAAAAAACATTATATTACTATTAATAATTTCCTATTTGAGTGGTTGAGGTGTGTAAGAACACAAAGTTGTATACATCGCAAGAAATATTATAATTCAAAGAGAATCATACCGTGGAAGCATGGGGTGTTAAATTCTTCACTCCTTTAAATAATTTCATCCTTGAAATTTCTATAATATTAATACATAAAAATATTTGGGTGGTTCTAAATCATAAGATCCTCAGGTTCCCACATTCCCTCATCCATCTTATGGTTTCTCAACAGAACTTTTACTTGATGAGTCGTCATTTTTCCCAAAACATGTTCTCTGGTATCAAGAATTATGACATGCTATTAGCAATAAGAGAGTTTGGATTCTAGTTCTATTTCATCATATGTCAGTACACGAATTTCGTCATGCATGTATTTTCTCAATATTGATATGTGGAAGACGTCATGAACATCAGAGGGACATTGAGGCATTTACAAATGATAAGTTACAACTCTAATTCATTATATAATTTCGAAAGGTCTGATGTACCTAGGACATAATTTACCTTTCACACAGAATCATTTAAGGGACTTTCATGTAGATACCATCAAGAAAACATGATCTCCTACTTGCAATTCAATATCCTTCTTTCAGTTATCGGGATAGATCATTTTCCTACATTGAGCTTCTTTGATGTGGTTTTAGATAACCTTCACCTTTTCCATTCATTCCTCAACATGTTTTAGGTCTATTAGTTTTCATTCACAAAACTCATCCTAACAAGTGGTTTTGCGACATCTCTTTCCATATAAAACATCATATTGTTCCATTAGAAAACTTGAATAGAAGCTATTTTTATAAGAAAAATTTACCATAGGTAAATATTGATCCCACACAACTTGAATGTCAAGTGAGAAAGATATCATCATGTATTCTATGGATTTTATAGTCCATTCTGATTATCAAACAGTTCGATTGTGGTAGGTAGTGTGCAAACGAAATTCATTATCAAAGGCCTTATGATGAATTTTCCAGAATCTTGATGTAAAATGGGGATCACAATTATAATCAATCAATAGGGGTTATCAATGATGTCTTACATCTTCATAAATATACACTATTTCTAGAAGCTCATGTGGTTAATCTTATCATATAGAAAAAAATGTGCTGACTTAGTAAGACAATAAAAAATGTCCCATATTTCATCATTCCTTCTAGGTTTCTTTGGTAGCCATATGGAACAGTCCTTCATTATATCATCCCATTTCAACTCAGATATGGGAAGAGGATGCATGACACCTCTATAATGTTATCTTCTAGCCTTAACCTATTGAAAAACTAAACATCTTGAAACCTAATCAGCAATATCCCTCTTTATATTGTCCCACCAAAAATGTTCCTTCAAATATCAATGAATATTATTGGTACCGGGGTGTATAGTGAAATTGGAGCAATGAACATCATCCCACAATTCACTTTTTAGATCAAGTATTTGAGGAACTCAACATCTCTTCCCAAATTTCAAAATTCCACCTTCATATATGAATTCCATCAATCTCTCATAATTCACAGCGTTAATTTTCTATTTAAAGTCATTATAACCAGTCTGAGAAAATTTTACCATTTCTATTAATGATGGTTTGGCATCTATTTAAAAATATATTTTAGTTTCACCATCTATGATTATTCCTGTGTCCATATTTACTAGATCCATTACAATTAGATCCCTTTTAACTCTAATATTTCTCATAACTCCATTATAATTTATTTTCAATGTATATTCCTCCTTAATTTCATTCCTCATGTGGTAGTTTATAGTGAAATAATAATCTTTGAGTAGTTCATGGCATTTTCATTGTGTCAGACTCATAAACTATATTTTTATATCCACTCGATGGTCATAAGAAAAATATTTTTCTATTAATAGATTTTTAAACTATCTCTATTCTATATTTGATACTTCTTCATCCTCATTTGTGTTTTGAATAAATAACCACCATTGATCTAAATCTCTTTTGAGATGCTAAACATCCGTTACAAAAATTTTCCCATTCACTACTACCCAAAACATGAAATGTTTTTTCTATGGAACTCATCCATTTCTCAGCTTCAAAGGGATTTCTAGTCACATTGCAAGTTCGTGGTTTGTTTCTCCTGAAGCGGCATAACATTGATCCTCCACATTGTGGATTAGGGCGCTCTATATGAGTATGGTTATTATCAATAAACTGAGTGAGTTGTCCCATTATGGTTATAAGATGATCAATACCATTTTTCTCACCAACTCCATTATAATTATCCTACGTTAGAGAGAAATCACTCCATTGATTATGTGCATTGATATATTTTCTATTGTTTTCAGTATGATCCATTTCTTAACAATGGAATACAGTAGATAAGATTATGAATCACAATACATAATTCCAAACAATTAAAATACCGATCATAAATTGATCAATTTTTGCATATAGTCCATACTATTAAAAAAAATTTCATTGAGGAATTATTTAATAATAAATCATTCATAATTGTTTGTAATGAAAATATGAATTATCCTATGTATATCCCCTAAGAGTATCACAACCAACAATGATTCAAGGCCCTTTTTCGTGTACTAGGATGCCACGTGTCAAGCCTGAAACTCCTTATCATATTTTTCACACACAGTTACATCTGTACTAGACCTGCCTCTACCTACTCGTTTCCAGACATGTATTTAGTTCATGGAAAATAATCCAAATATCTATATTAACAAAATTCATATAAATTATTTTATTCTAATCCTAAAATAATACCTTAGTGTAAGGTTCTCTAATAAATGTTTTTCTACATCTAGTATTCATGGATTGTACTAAAAATCATCTAATACCAACTATAATTCCCCAATCCCAGTTTTCCAGAGTCAGTACATTATTAAATAAAATTTGATTGATCCAATGGGATCAAATCCCAAACGACAGATCAGTTTTGTAGACTTGAAAGTACTAGATACATACATAGGTTTTTAATTACATAATAAAATGAAAAAAACAACAACATTTTCTCAATTGACCTATTTCATATCCCATATAATATCCCTGATTGTCATTTATAATATACTTTTCTGTATCCTAGGAAAAATAAAACATAGAAATGGGATCACGCAGGTTCTTTGTAAGGATAACAATATAATAGATGTTTTCATACGTAAGAATTAATATTTAAGGCAATGTATAATAAAAAACTAAGAACTTTTAAAAAATATTTATCCTAATATGGAAAAGATAAATCAAAATATTCCATTTACTGATTCACATGTTTACTCTACTAGTGGAATAATCACCTGTAATATCAATAGACAATATATTATTGATGAAATAAATAATGCTGGAAATCATAACCACATTTTCAAGGCCTCGTTCCTATACTACAAATAAAATTTTGTAAATTACTTATTCCGAGAAAATATTTTGTCTCATGATACCTCCTGATGCATAGATGAGTTATAGTGAGCTCCACCAGTCACAATATAAGTCCAATTCATTCATCTTATGAAATGGATGAAGCATAACATAAAAATTCTTATTAAAACTAGCATATTAAATGTTAATCCTTTATCTATAAATCATGAATGGTTGGAAAAAACACATCCACTATCATGCATGTCAAAAAATATTCAATACAATATAGAAGATTGTATAAAAAAATCAACACCAATCAAATGTAAAATCCATTAAAGGATATTGAGAAAGATGATATCAAAACTGATTTAGATAAATATCTATTTTTATTTTGAAATAATTTAAATGTAATTTAATAATAAAATAAAACATTTATTTTTACAATATTATTTTATGCTTTTGAGGGAAGCATTGAAGGTTTTATGACGGTGGAAAATAGACACACCCACTATATGAGTTAAGAAAACATTATTTCCTTAATTTTGTTGAAAAGTACTAAATATCATTGTTTGGAAAATGACCAAATGATTAAGTTATAAAGAAAATACAAAAAAGTAAACAATTGTATTAATTAATGTATCCCATATTATAGTAAATAGAAAAAATGTTTTGAAATACAGTATTTAGAAAAACGGATGTGGATAATAATGAGATCACAGTATATACTCACGTACAAACATCCTCGGATAATGAGATGATTGTATAATTAACCATTAAATTGTACATTTATTTGACTGAGTGTATGCCAACCTCATATATAATAGTTAAAAAATTGTTATTAAATTATACAAGAACAACATACAAAAATATGATATCATATAATATCTTCTAATATTTCTTTGATAATAATATTTTAGGAGTATCATTGTTTCAGGTGTTAACTGATTCGTTTTACTTTATATGATGGGTTACGTAATCCATGTTTGTTACAGATATTATGTACTTGATTAATATCCATAATTATATTATGTTTATAAAAATTATATTTTATCATAAAATGAAAATTATTCTTGACTGGTTAGGATGGAGAATGAATTGCATCACGTTCGTGGAGATGGTAATCTGTACTTACGCACGAGCAACAATATCATTATATTGGAGGTGAAATCGTATGTAATTTGATGTTATATCATATATACAGAATACTTAACTTGTTATAATTTTTATTTACATCCGTAATACTCATTATTATTTCCATCCAAATAATTAATTGTTTGAATAACAAAGTACACCACGACATAGAGATGGTAAGCCATACATACGTATGTATGGTGACTTGTCATTCAAAGGATGGATTGAATAATGAAAATGATTGTAAAATGTTAATAATAACATCAATGTATTTATATGGTACTGGATTTATTTTTTTGTTTGGAAACAACAATGAAAGAGGACGTTGAATAAGAAAAGAACTCTGAATGGGGTTGTTAAAATATTACAACTTCTTGAGGTGTTTCCTTTTGAGTTGACCAAAAGAGATCCTCAGAATGGCTTTATGACCAATGTATATAAAATATGATTATGTTAAGGTTGTTGGGGAGATATTTCACTTGTTTTTGGATGATCCAAATGGAATTGGAGATGTGATTTTGAATGATGGGGAAGTATCCTTTTATAAGAGAGGTGAGGGTCACATTTGGAAAAGTTTGAAATATTATTTAATTATAAAATCATATCAAGTTTCTAATGTATCCAAATTGATTTAATTCGATAATAAGCAGGTATGGGAAGAAATTTTATCAACCAATAGGTTTTAGACAATATTAGGTCACCATATTAACAGTATCGTTTATATTTAACTCTTAGTTAAATAGTATAACATTATCAATTTTTTCTTGTATTATTATAATGAATTGTTAATAAGCATAATATAAAAATCAAAGAGAACCCAAAATGTTTCATTAGTGACATATATAATTATATATATGTTCATTGGACATACCTTATAATTTTAAGAGTATTTTATAATTTAATAAAATACAATTTGTTTTAAAAACTCATTTCTGTCAATTTTGAAACTATTTAGTACTTGGTTTTTTGATAAAGTCATACCAACATTATTAGAATGAAAAAATTCATTTAATAAACCATATCTTTTCATATTAACCCATTAAATTCTTGTAATACATCAAATGTCTCAATTGACATATATTTTAATATTTATAACATCAATTATTTTAATGATCCATTAATAAAGTAATGAATGCATCATCATTATGTCATAAATAAATTTAATTATTTAATATATAAATATTATAAATAAAATACCATGATGTAATAAATATCATTAAATGTCTAATTAAAATTTATATTGAAATTTATATTATGTATAACAGTATATTAAAAAATTGTTTATTTATTAATCCTTGATTTTACAACTTTCCCACTTCTTTATATTAAATAATAATAAATGTCATAATCTAATCCTGCTGAGCCAAATAGGTTCTTATATTAGTCAAAATGTTTATTTTTTTCGAAAAATAGTTACCCAATATTATTATTATAAGTTTTAAGGTAATTATAAAATCATATTTACATTTAATTACCTGATATATTTTTAACCATGGTAAATAAAATTCAAAAGTTATTATTCACCAAAATTATTTTCATCTTATTATACAACATTTTACATACTTTAGTCAAACATATCTCTCAGAGTTTTGAAATTGATTTCACAGAAGCCGTTATATTATATTTTATACAAATTTTCAAATGTTCATAGAAGGTCGGTAAAAGACGGTAAAAATGTCAATTAAATTTTATATATCATATATTATTATAAAATGACCCCCAAAAATTAAATTTACAATAAATATTTATAATTAATCTATTTTTAACTAAAAAATTTAAATAAAATAACTAATTATCTAAATAAAAAGCCGGTTTTAAACAATAATGCAGTGTTTTTCACTATTCCGCAAAATAATAATGTTTTCAAAAGAATACAAAATATTCACCCTAAGATAATTTTGAAATTCCAAATTCCTTAATGAATTCCATTTTCAAATAAAAAATTAAAAAAATTTAAATAAGTGGGTATTACTATTCATAAAGGCTAGTTTGATTGGTCGATGTGTGTCAGAACTCGAAGTTGCCAACAACACAATCAATAGTATTTTTCAATGGGAAGCTTACCATGGAAGCATGGGCTGTTTCAAATAACATATTTTAAACCAATATGATAATATTTTTTAAATAATCACCATTTATATTGAATTCATTATGAATCAAATGGAAAAAATATTTTCTTTTTACACCATTGGTAATCTAGCTTAATTTTGAATAAATATATAATAATAAGAAATAAAATTATAACTATAACATTTATAAATTTCATTGGATGAGTATATTTATCCAAAATGATAATAATATCCAATTTTGGAAATAGATTTACTCATTCCATTGATTATAAAAATAATATAATTTCACGGAAATATAATGTCCATGGTTTTACTCATAAGATTTAAATATATATTATAGGGATAAGAAACATATGTTTATTTCTGAATCCTTTTATTTAAAAAAATGATCTACTTATAATTTGAAAATTTATTATTAATTCTTAATGATGAAATAATAAATATAACTTATTACACAAATAAGAAATAATTAATGAAAAGGAATACAAAACCTAAAATGGATGATTTTATGAACAATAATAGTAATATTTTATTCCAAGTTTACAGTATCACATGGATTTTATAGAACAATATAACATGTTTTTGTATTATTAGAAGGATTAAATTTTAATTGAACAACTAATAACATAACATTAAATTAAAACTATATTTTTTTTGAAAAAATGAAATCAATAACATTTTATGTCGAATAATATTTTTTAAAATTAAATAAATATAACAAAAAAATTAAGATGATAATAAAAATTTAAAATGATCAAAAAAATTATCATATTTTCCTTTATAATAAATGATTGTGCAATGACCCATTTTATAACAAAGGTACAACTAATTAATTTTTAAAATACAATAATCTAATATATGAATTATGTTTAATCATGATATGGAGGTTATAGATGATTTCTCGGGCTTGTTCTGAGCTTTGGGATCCAAAATAGAAAAAATATAGTAGGTCACACGACATGTGTGGAAACATGAGCACTGGGCGCACAACCATGAGATTGGTTGCAGTCATTGGAGAAAGAACTTTTTCATGGTCTGTGCATAGTTAGTCGATGTGTGCAATAGAATATTTGGGGTTTCATTTATCTATCAGAAATTGTTCATGGTTGGCATATGGTTTTAATAACAATGTACAAAAACTATGCACTTTGGAATTTTGGGGTAAAATTTCAAAAATTCAGACACTTGTGTCTTAAGTATCATTTTCCTTTTCCTCTCCCTAATGTGTCCAAACTATTAGGATCTCCTTAACATTGAGTTCATATACTCCCAAGGATATGAATTTACCTAGAAGCTCCATAGTGTTTATTTATCTAAATCATTTGAAAGAATATAGTTTGTCTCTATAAGGTTCTCTAGACTCTCAAACTCCAATATCAAAATTTCAACACATCTATTTCTCTATTTAGATTTATGATCATATGCTGTATTTTCTGTTCATATGACTATTTTAATAACACATCCTAGATTTGTTGAATATAAGGATTATAATGGCCAAGTAGCCATCAATGACCTTATAGTAAGTCTTCATGTCATTTTCTATTTGAGTATTAGCCATTTCAAAAATTTATTGTTGATCCATAGTCCAGGCTTTTTCGGACATCTAAAACGTGTTCTTTATATCATGTATAATTGATCATAGTACATTGTTTCATATTTATTTAACCAATCATAACGTTTTAGAGGTTGTTTTCAGACTTATGGTCACCCTAGGGGTGTGCCACCTGGATTTGGAAATATTGTCCTATGGGATTAAATAAATTGAAAATCATTTTCAACTTTTCTTTTTACTAAAATGTAATTTTCATCTTGATATGTGTATTTAATTTAACCCAATGAAACTCTTAGTTGTTTAACCCTTATACAGATGAAATTTCCCAAATATGAATTTTACTAAATCAACTTGTCATCCTATAGTTGACCATTGAAACTCATAAGTGGTGTTTATTATTTTAAATGAGTTTAATGGTTTTTTATGGTGCATGAAATTTTATATGATCTCATACAATATTTGGTAAAATCCATAAAATTAATTTAATATGACCGTTCCAAAAAAAATAATCGGTCTATTATAATTTATCATAGGTTTTAATGGATTATAATTATCTAAATGGTTCGATCATGGGAACTGGAAAATGCAATGAATAAGTGGTTGTTCCTTGTGTATTGAGTATGAATTTCATATATGTTATTTGTATTGTTATGTTATTATTTATGGGAAGTAATTTCCAATTTTAGTTATGTTATAATATGTCTTTATAGTGGATGATACACTATTCTATGGTACACATTGATCAGGGATCTATTACACTCCCTTATATCGGGTGTTTACCTTGGTGGGTCGCACTGACGATATGATATGGGTATTGGGTTCATGTTCTACGTATCATTATAGAGTGTTCATATGGTGTCTCACTATCCATCCAATATTTTTTTTCTTGACTTTTCTCGCTCTTCTTGGATATGTAGGGATTATACAACTGGATTGAGATTTTAGGCTCATAAAATTGTTTTGGATTTTTGAGATATGCCCTAGTCTAACCAGTAGTAGTATAAATGGTATATGCCCATTAGAAATCATCACAAATTTGGATTCTATATTTGGATGTAATATATAACTATACTCTATATATATATAAAGTACATATACATTATATGTTCAGACACACATTCCATCCATGAGCTAATGCATGTATAATTGATTGGTGTCAATTAAGATCATGAGCTTGTAATTAATTATTAATTTTGCATTACATTTCATTCATGTTTATTCCAACACACGTTTTAGTAATGATAACTACTCGTATCACTATTAGACACTAGTGGTGGGGGCCTATTGATTTTTTTATCTCACACCATACTCAAACTACCAGAGGTACCCAAGAATAAAAACTTCTTATAGTTGTAGGTAATGAAAATTAACCTTTTACCAATGGAATATTGTCTTACTAATATGGAGATGAATAGTTTATGACAAGGAATAGGCATGTGATACTTATCATTATATTTTTCCCATTTATCCTTTTTAACAAAAATGGCAGGTGGGACATTCATGTTCCTTTTTCTATTATTATTTTTTATTCATCAATTATAAAAAATAACCATGTATAATGATGATATTATTATGTGTTGTTATGTCTATTCATCATATACATCATATTGATTTATCTTTTTACACTTATGCAGTTTATTGAATGTGTGTGTTTATATTATACTTCTATTCTTAATATTATTAGATTGTATATAGAGTGCTACTCTGACATGATCTTATAGTCTTCCCCATCTTCCACCCTTACAACATCAATGCAGGTATGTTTCCTCTCGAATACATGAATGTGTGCACTGGGCCATCTGACCAACATGTTTATGGTTCTTCTTTATTGGATCACGAGTCAAAACATTAACATGTTGTATCAGAGAAGAATCATTTTTTAATTACTATTTGGAGACAATAGGTTAGAGGTTGGGAATCTTGGGAATTTGTAATAAGAGTATCCTAGGCATCATAAACCAATGATCAGAGAAAAATAAATATTTCCTTAATTCTAATAGTCAACCATTTATTGTCTATTATAGATTATATCATTTCACTATTGGATGACACACACTATTTATGATTTTATCAATATTGATGTTTTCTAAATTTTGAAATAATTACTGTCAACTAATGAAATAAGTGATTTTAATTAGAGAATTAATCCTTATAAGAATAGTATGATTAATATAGAACAAAATTTTCCATTTCTATGCTATTTTCTGGGTGTATTTTCATAATGATTATTGATTGTTCCGTGGTGTATATATTTAATTGTATTGATGTTCCTTTCTAATATTAGAATGCATATTTCATACTAAATGTGCATGGATTAACCTAGAAGTGTTTTATTAAATAAGTTAAATATGTTGAATTACGCATTAAATTATGGAATATTTCATACTAAATGTGCATGGATTTAATTTTTTATTTTTTTTTCAAAGGAGTAAGAGATCAAATTGATTAAAAGTTAAGAAACATTTAATTCATCCTTATAATATTATAAACTATTTATAATTAACATAATTAAAAATGGTCACGAATTTTAAAATGATAATAATTATCTTATACATATCTCATATAGAGACATAGAGCAGAACACACCATTAAAATATGGTACCTTTTTTTGTTCTTGTGGCATGTTATTGTCCCTTTCTACCATATAAATCGGTATTTGGATGAAGTTAAAGATTTATGTTGGTTTCTATAGTATCATTAACTCATGCATTATTTTTAAAATTCAATATTTTAAATTCCATAAATCTTTTTGGTGATATGTTCTTTGAATTGTAAAATCATACCACAACTATTAACACTTTTTCTATGCCCTAATGGTCATAAATACCATTTAACTGAGTTAGATGAATGACATCCTCTGATCATCCCCCCTATAGTTCCACTTGATTCCCCACTTCCTATTCGAAAAATAGTAATATTTACCTAGTTTTATATATGAATTTTTTGTATTCTTCAAACAATTTAAGGGGTTCAACATCCATCCCAGAGAATGTAAGGGTTTATTCACAGGATTTAAAGCCATCCTCCTCTAACCATCATAGTGGATGGTATACCCTAAGCAACATATTCTTGGATTAATGTGATCCTATATATAATAAAACACTGTTATACAACTCTAGATATTAAGGACATGTGATCAGCTGATATTCTATTTGACTCAACCAAGAGGTGGTTGGATGTTATATCCCAGGAGGATCAACATCATGGCTTTTTCTGGGATAATTTTTAGACAATCATCTATGAATAACTGTTTTTCTAAACTCTGAGGGATGATATGTCGATAGAATTCCAAAACCATTTGTAATCGATAATGTCAGTTTCAGAATATTATATATGTTTCTCAGAGTTACATTAGTTTTCTCCCTCTATAGTCATTAATGATATGATGATATCCAGAGGATTCAATGATTGGATGGTTTATGATACTCTATTGCAGGTCAATGGTTTCAGATTGAACACCATTAAAAAATAATCAAGAGACTTATTATAGAGTGGATCTTGAGTGATGTTGATGGTGTGATCTATGGATTTGCATCAGTTAGATATAGAAGTTGATCTAAATATAGGTGAAAACATAATTTTGAGATTACTCTTGATTGTAGCCTCAGTATGTCTCCTTGTGTTGAGAATGTTTTTTTGTTTCACCATCAATGGAATCTAGGAGACATAAACTGTTGCTGTCAAAAAGATATAGTCAACTGCTTAAGGTATTGTAGTATTTGGATATCACAAGTGTTTCAGATGTATTTTCCCTCCAGTTCCAAGAGATTTTTTATCATCACATACTCCTCGACTAGTAGTGGGGTAACCAGGATCAGGACATGAATGCAGATGTAATTACAGTCATCAATTGGGTCATGCTGGTAGTCATTGAAGATGAATCTAAACTTATGATTCTCAGTGCCTGTGAGGAGTGATTTATTAGGGATTATGAATAGTGACTTATGGTGGGGGTATATTCTAGATACTTGTAGTTAAACCTATGTTGTAGGAGTAGAGAATCTGACCATATACTACTCTAGGTACTATTTTAGTTCCCTCCACAGTAATGCCGGCTTTATATTACATAGGAATATCTCATTCATTTATATTTTAGACAATAATGAGAATATTGGGATAGAAGATATATCACATCCAGAGTATCTTGGTTAATGAAAAACCATTAGGTGTCATTTTAAAAGGTATTATCCATTGAAAAAAGTATCCACATGTTAAATATGGTATCCTTTCTGTTGAATTGGTACATCATCTAGATGAAAGGATATGACATAATCATAGCAATGGATATTTCATTACCCTATCAATCCCATATTAACATATATTATTAGAGGGTTACATTAACATCACAAGAGAGAATTAGGAATGTGAATAATGGGTGAATGGAATATTACTGCTTCATGATCCAGACACAAAAGGTTGACGGTTTATAGTGTGACATCAATTTTCTAACACTGATATGTGAGTAGAATTTTAAAATTTAGTTTGTTCCAAGAGAAGCACAAGTGGAAATTCCACTTTATAGGATTTCACGTATGGATATTCTAGAGTGTAAGATGTAGTTGGAGGATATTTTTTTAATGGTTTCATATGAACCAAAACATATCTATGGGGTACCCGGGTCATTTTTTATTTTGGATGATGGGAACCGATATATTTTTGTGGGTTAACATCATTTGAATTAACATACAATCTATAATTGGTATCCAATACATATAATAGAAGAATATATTGATCATATTTGAAGGGAAAAGTGTTTTAAATTATTTATATGGGTTTGGAATATCAAAGGTGTATGTCAACACTCCAGACATAACATTCACATCATTCTTCTTCATGTATGGTCTCTACACATACTAGGTTAGGATATTTTAAGTCATTAATTCACATGTAATGTTTATTGATCTTATGAATTTTTAATTCCATTTATATATAGATTTAATTTAGGAATTATTTTTTGAATGGTGTATTGAAACTTTATACATGACCTGGAAACTCATCTTGATACCATTTTCAATACACTGAGAGAAATGAATATGTGATAAAATCATTAAATTTAGCTTTTGAATATAAAACATTCACTTTCTCAGTCATGATATCTCTATAGAGGGAGTTTTATTACACCCATATAATATATGAGATGTGCTTCTTGGAGGAATCCAATTAATTTCATATAAATCTTGTGTTTTTTATTCCTTTCCTGATGTCGCTAGTGATTCATAAATGATTTCTCATGATTTTTAGATTAACATACACACATAATGATTAAGGGTGAGTACATTATATTGGTCAGAGGATTGTGATGTAGCCTTTCCAGAGTGGAAGGATTGACTGACATCAGTACCAGTTCTAATTTGGTCAGTTCCAGGAAGGGCCTATGTTATATTCTATGACACATCCATTATTGGGCATGGAGATGTTTTGATATAGGACATACATGTCTTCGTATACGGTTCTCTTCATATGAGACATCTTGAGAGTAGTTACCACACACACAACCTTGATCTCAAAACCACAGTTCATTGCAACTGTTATTTGATACATTATTTATTTGGAAGGTTTTTTGTGGAATTAATAGGTCATAAAATATTCAAATACATATTCACAAATTTGTATTTGAATCCTAGTGAAAATATGTAGGAGAAGTACATGCATTCAATTGATTTCATGATTTGGAATACCCCAAGAAAGGTGAATTCAGAAAAAGATGATCATATAAGAAGTATAAGGACACATGTGTTTCACAAATCCTGTGATATTCTTAGGTATTTATTTTGATAGATATATGTTGAGGTTATGGAGAACTGTTGAAATAAAATCCTCTCGGACCTAGAATGGACTACTACTCCTCTAGAAAATGTATGTTTAAGACTAGTATATGATAATGGTGGCCTTATCATGAGAAAAATCATTTCATAAGATGATAAATCCTCATGGATGATAGTGACTAGGAATGATATCTTGATTTTCTTTAGGCATGTATGATACATAATAGGCATCAGAGAAGAGATGATGCTATAATTTCATGCCTTCATATGGGTGGTTCACCCATGTGTCGCCAAAATGCATCAAAACTTATGTTTCCAATATTGGTGGACTAGAATAAAACATTAGTTTTCCAGTTTCATCACTCGATATAGCACCAGTCATCATATGAAAGAGGAGAATCATCATATGTCATTGCTTATATGGCTATTTTCCATTGCCGAGCAGAAATAGGATGTCATTTTCTTGGAAAACATGACTAGTTTACCCCAATCACATCGATGAAATGATACATTGTAGGTTGTTTTCAACATCTTGATGTAGGTCACATAATTCATAGCTGTATGGGTGAACGACTCTTCATATGAGCTAGGAATGTTGTTCATCATAAGGGTTTTATGTCTTCATGGAACTCCTGGTTATATACATTATTATAGAGAATCTAGTTTCATGTCACTATTTTTTAGGTTTTTCATAAGGCCTGGGGTACTACGGTATATATAATGATTACCTATAACCCATTGAACAATTGAGAAATGATGTTCATTATCAAGGTTCTTAATGAAATGCACTGGGCATGTGTCCCTATCATTGGATGTTATTTGGAGAAATAAATTCATGTGGTTTCATTTTCTAATAAAAACAGATTTAAGGATAACATTGAGATGGATATTTATGAATACTTATATAGGAGGCCATTCTAGTAACCTCTATAATTTATTGAGATTGGGGAGGTAGATTTTCATGGGCCTCATATCATGTATCTGAAAACATAGCAGGTCTTGCAGATCTGAAAGTGCATGTTGACAACTCAGTCTAGAAAGGTGACTTAGGCTAACAGATATCAGACAAACCATTATTGCGAGGTTGGTGATGGGGTTTTATTGTGAGTCTCAAAAAAAATACGTAGACATATCTGGATGCAGGGAAGCTATCACTAAATTTCACTGGACCATTAAATGTTGTTAAATAAATTGAACCTATGTATTATCAGTTTCAACATCTTTATTGATAGAGGAAAAATCATGATGACATTCATTTATATCAGATTCATTGATATTATAGGGAACAAATCAGGTAATTCGTCATGATGATGTTGAATTGTATATGGATTCTTCCACCGTGGAGTACCTATTTTTTATAGTGAATTTTAGAATAAAGAAACTCGGATGTAGTAATATTCCTCTTTTCTAGGTGATATAGATGTATGGATGAATTCATAAAGAAACCTATAGTGGAAATTGCATATAAAATATTAATTTCTAGATATCCCCACTGATTGTTCCCCTTTACCATCAAAATGCAAACTCTTTGATAAGTTGTTTTGAGTGGGGAGGTTGTAATGGCATGTATTTTCAATGAATGTACATTTCATTAGTTATTCAATTTAACAACCTTATAATACCCTAATTAATATGTTTAATCATTTCAATGAAGTAATTGTAGAATCATCGGTTCATTCATATCATATGGGTTAACATAAAAAAACATAATAGGAAGCTCGGTTTGTCTAAACCCATGAATCCTATTGTGAACATCTGTATAGCTGGTTGAAGACATGGGATAGATCACATTCACATGATATACACTTGGTTTGTTCAAATATGTGAAATAAATTTTGATTTTTTACATTATCTATAGGGAATCATGCATGGTTTATAGATTATGTTACTATTGTGGCCATTATCATTTTACTTTGGATTATGGTGGTGAAATGTCTAAAAATCCTCAACTACTATTTCATGTTCCTTTTTCACATTCCACTCACCCAGGTGGACAATCATGATTTATATCCACTTATTTGTGTATAGGAACACCCATTGATAGGCATTGTTCAAGAACCACCGTCTATTATCCAAATTATGATCCTTCGAAAGCGACAAGTTCGTCTATGTGAACTCCCATAGACTCTAGAATCCTTTATCAGGGCTCCATCACATATATTCTACTATATAGATATTGAATCACATGTCATTTTTATGGTGTTAGTATATATGTAAATACTCTTAAAAACTTCATCAAATATGAGGCTAATATTGATCGGCGAGTCATATATGACTTTGGGGTAGGTGGTCAGGTCATTTTCTATTTGATTTCTTGTTTTTTCAAAATTGTGTTTTTGTTCCATATGCAGATATTTTCTATGAATCTCTGATCTATTAGTTCCATCATGAATTATTAACTGTATTTTAATTTATATGGTCAATTGAACAATTTTTAATGTTTTATATGTTGGTAGTGACATTTATTTTCACCAAAGTGGTTTACTAAATATAAATGTCCATTTTTCCAAATCAGTGGAAATTTATTAGAAACCGATTTTTCTTTTTAATTGGTTATAAAATTTAATTTCAATTGTTGTATATGTATATAATCTCACCAATGTGACATATTAGGTTCTTGGCCCTTATAGTGATAAAATTTGCCAAATGAGAATTTTAACAAATAAACAGTTCATCCTCATGATGACCCATATACCATATATGTGGTGTTTCTATTACATAAATGTGTTGACTTAATTGGTAAAGGTTTATGGAATTTTATAAGATGGGTTATTATAGTTTTTTCATATATTAATTAAATTGACCCTGATCCATCCATCTTAAATCACTAGGCATATGAATTATTAACATGTTTAAATGAATTTTAGGGGGTTAAATAGATTCGACTAATTGAAGTAGAATATGAAGGACATTTGAAGTTGTTTCATATGTCTTAAAATTTTATTGATAATTATATATATATATATTTCTGGGATTGGTAAATTATTTTTGATGGATGTTAAAAATCCTTTCCAATAATTATATAATATTGTTTTATAGTGTATTAGACATGATAGTAAGGGAACCGTTGAGCATCGTGTCATCACACTTGTAACACCCTGAGATATTATGAGAAATATTATTTTTAACTTCATTAATTTTTTGTCTTGTAAGCTACACCGTAATTATTTTTCACTATACGCAACACTGTATACGCAAACACTATTCTAGGATTATGTTGCATGCCAGATCAACATTCCTCGATAGCGTGTGTCGTACGCAATATCAAGTTTCACTAAACGATATATTATTATAATATTATTATGAACTATCCATTATAAATAGTAATACCCAGTTTTTGAAATTTTATAAATTTTATATTTCTAAATGGACATCATTTTAGTATTCTGAATATCGAAATTAGCTTAGGGAGAATTTTTGGTATTTTTCTGAAAACTTTCAATTTTTGATGAATAATGAAAGCACAGAGTTATTGGTTAAAAACCGACATTTTATTTAAATAATCATTTATTTTATTTAAATTTATTTTAGGTTAGTATATATACATAATTCTTATATAAGTTCAATGTTATTCATTGGAGTCATTTTATAATAATTTTAAATATATAAACATTTTATTGAACTTTTTACCGTCTTTTACCCACCGTCTAGGAGCATTTGCAAATTTACATAAAAAAGAATTTTACCACTTCGGTGAGTGGAATTTAAAAAATCCAAGAGACACAGTTGATATCAGTAAGTAAAATGCTGTCCAATGAAAAGAATATAATTTTTGGTGAATAGTAACCTTTTACTTTTATTTTCCACGATCAAAAGTAAATAGCATAATTAAGGGTAAACATGATATTATTATTACCCTAAAACATGTAATAATTAAATTTGATAAGTGTAATTCCACCAAAAACAACCATAGGAATAAAATATGACCCTTTAGGTTCACTTGGATTAGATTAAGATATTTGTTATCATTTAATTCAAAAAAGAGTTAAAAGAGTTAAAATCTAATTTCTATTACTAAAACACATTTAATATAAGGTTAGACAGAATATAAATTCGACTATAAATATTCAATAGAAATCTAAAACGATTTAATAAATGATTTTATTTTATTTATAATTTTTAGACATTAAATAATTTAATTTATTTATGACACAATGATGATTTAGTAATTACCTTATTAATGAAATATTAACATAATTGATATTATAAATACCCAAATAAATGTAATTTGAGACTTTTGATGAATTAAAATAATTTTCTAGGCTAATATAATACATTAGGGTTGGTTAAATGAATTTATTTTGATGTAATAATGTTGTTATATATTTAGGAAAAACAAAATTCCAAATAGTGTCAAAATTGACAAAAAATAGTTTTTGAAACAAATATTATATTATTAATTGATATAATGGTTCAAAAAATATGAGGATAGGTAAAAATACATATATAATAATATATATGGAATTAATGAACCAATTGGGGTTCTAATGGCAGTTTATAGTATGTTTATTAACCATACAGTATAATAATACAAGAGGACAATGTAAAAGTTAAATTATTTAACTTATAGTTAAATATAAATGATAGGGTTAAAATGTAGTCCTAAACTTTTCTAAAACCTATTGGTTGAGTGTGTTTCTACCCATACCCACCATAGCCTTTAAATAAGTCACATTGGAGCCATTATAAACCGAGAATGACATTATTATAAAATAATATTTTATGTTTTTTCTAAGGTGCCTCTCACCCCTCTTATAAAAGGGCACTCCCCCTTCACTCTAATTCACAACATATATGCCATTTGGATCGTCCAACCTCTTCTCAAATACCCTCTCAACTATCCTCCCTTTATACTAAAGGCCTTACTTTAGTTAGAAAGTCATCGTAAAGAGCCAGTTAGATAATATCAAAAGGATGAACCCGAATAGAGTTAAATGTCTCACCACCTATTTGAAGTTCCTTTCTTCTTCCACTTCCACCATTGTTTTTTCCATTATAAAATAATTTCTCTAGTATATTTTATATAATTGGATGTTATTATATAAATGGTACAAAAATATTAGTTATTTTATACATCCTATGAATGAAAATGTCACCACACATGCATACATACGGCTTACCATCTCCACGTCGTGGTATAGTTTGTTATTCAAACATTTCATCATTTGGAAGGGTATAACAATGAAAAAAATGATGTAAATAATAAACATAACATTGTGAAGATTATTTATATATGATACAATGACCAATTATTTATTAATTTAATATCAAAATAATGATATCGTCGCTCATGCGTAAGTACGGACTACCGTCTCCATGACGCGATGAGATTCATTCTCCATGTTAACCATTCCAGAATGAATATAAAGTATATATACAATAAATAATAATTAAATTAATGAAATAATAATACTATAGGATATATATATATATCTGTGTGTACTCTACTTACTTCAATTCAATTCTATATGGAAATGAAAACAGCGTTCATGCGTATGTACGGTCTACCGTCTCTATGAACGGTGTATTTCATTTCATTTATCTATCTATTATATACATATATATCCAGAATATATATGATATATAAATCATATTTTACATTATCTAAGTAATTATATCACGAAATTAGTGACAATATCAAGAAAAACAAGTCCAAACATGTAAGATAAATGAAACGATTTTCCCCAAAACATTTAATTAATATGGAAATGACAACTGAACGGGTAATATAAAGTCATAAGTAAATCATATATGACATCATAAATATTATCATGGTTCTGTTTCAAGTTTACAATATGTCTAAACCTACTATACAAGATTTTCAGTCACATATATAAGAAATTGGACCTACGGTAATGGATAATTTTGCAAATCTCATTTTTATCTGAGATTACTTATATGCAAGTATTTACTGGGCTTATATTCTTCATCCATGTCCATAAAAATGTTTTTTATACAGTGTTTAATATTCTTCCATGTCTTTTTAAAGACATTTCTACCCCTAATTGACTTTTACTTTGTGTTATGGAAGGAATCTTTCTTTTGTTTACTATATATGGTACTTTTTGACTTTTCTGGTAAATGTACGAGGATAATGTTTTTTTAACTTATATGGCATGAACAGAATTTTACGGTTTCATAACTCCTAGATTCCATGAATCTTCCTCTACAATATTTAATTATTATTTTCAAAAAAAATTATTTCTTTTAAAATTTAATGGCATTTTGTGAAAAGAAAATGATTTTAAATAAGAAAGGATATTTTACTCAAGAATTCATTTCAAGTGTTTAATCAAAATTCTTTTTCAACTAAGATAATATAGGGTTCTATTTCTATCCCTATTTTTACATTGACATGATTATGTTATGGAAGAAGTATTTTTATGAGGTCATTTTATATTATATGTATTATGTTATTATGCCATGATGATTAAGAATCCCATTTTTATTACACGGGTTATGGTATGATACATGAAATATGATTTTGTGTCACAAGTAAGAATTATTTCATTATTAGATGGTTGTGAACTATATCTCCCTCCAATTCGTTGGGTGAAGATTTATATCTCATGATATAGTCATGGATGGAATGGAAAGTTAATACGGTTCAGTGATATAGGACTGGAATGAGGGGTGAACTCAATTCAGTAAGGGACATTTTCCACTATGATGGTCATGGAAGCAATTCCATGGCTACTATGGAAATCATAACATGTGCTTAATTGATGCCACAATTACATGTTTTATTTCCATGTTATTTTATCATGATTTATATTCCTTTGTGATCAATTACTTATGTACTTCCACGATTTATGATATTCCTCATGATTTTGATGTTTTGATTTTATGTTCAAGTTTTTGCATTCAAATGTTTATGGATTGTTTTATGTTCTCTATGTTTACCCTTACTGAGAATTTGAGCACACCATTTTTTTGTTTTTTTCCCACGGTATAAAGAAAGTTTTTAGGTAAGAAAACAAAATGAAATGATCTTTATGGGAGAAGTTGAAGATCTTTCACCATGATTAGAAGATTGTGTTCCATGTTTCCAAAGACACTAAACTATTACGGTCCTTGTGTGTCGGTTTTTGTTATGTATTATGTATTTTACCAAAGTAATATAATGTCCATATATGTCATGCTTGGGTCTCTATTGTTGGTATTAGAGGGAGGTTTAGTTAACCTTTGGAAACAAGGATGTGAAAACTTTAGTGAGATCCCTAGAGATATTTCTATGGTATGTCATGGGATGTATCTATGGATAAATATTAGTATAGGTTCTAGTCCTTGAATTACGGCAATGATCATAGAATTAAATCAAAGATGCTAGATATATACGATAGTACCCCTATATTATATTGTTTTTCTAGTATGATTTTTCGTATGTCATGCTATTATTTATGGTTTTTAGATGATGGATGGAACCCGAAGGAACCGTGTTGATCAATGCAATGAACGATGCATTGATTGTCCTCCTGAACAAACCCGTATTATGGGAGATGGAGTGAAAAATCTTATTTCTATACTTACACAAGCTATGAATCATTACGGACTTCCAAATTAGTAGAGAAGGGAACACTATTCTATTGAGTCTTTCATGAGTCAACATCAACCTTATTTCAATGGGTCTTCTGATCCACTTGTTGTGGAACAATGGATTAGTACAATGGAAAAGTTATTTTTCATACATCGCTGCTCGGAACATTATATAATCATTCTGGCTATTTACCATTTAGAAGGTGAAGTAGACCAGTGGTGGACTCTAATTAAGAATACAAGACTCCGAGATGAAATTGAATCCCTGGAATGGGATGTGTTCAAGAACTTATTTTTTGATAAGTACTTCCCTCGTATTCTTCGAACAAAGATGGAAAAGGAGTTCCATGAGCTTAATCAAAAGGATGATGAATCATTAGGAATATTCAAGGTGAATTTTACAAGGATTGTAAGGTATGCATCTGGAATTATAATCAAACCTAAAAGTAAAGTTGATCAATTCATCAGGGGCTTAAAACCAAGTCTTTGAAGGGAATTAGCTATAGGAGACTTCAGTAGATATAAAGAAACTATGTGTTTTTCTATCAAGGTAGAACTAGAAGTTTGTGTTACATATCCAAATCATGGTTTTAAAAAGAAACGAAAGATGGAGTTCAAGGATAATTTCATAATAATGGTGAAAATAAGATGAATGTATATTCATTCTCAAAGTGTGGAAAGAAACATGGTGGAGATTGTCTAAAAGGAACTAGAAAATGTTTTAATGGTGGAAAAGAAGGTCATCGAGATGTTGAGTGTCTAAGTAATTGGAAAATGTTGCTAATGATTTGAATAGAGAAAATACAACAGAGAATGCACCACCAATGCATCAATTCTACAATTGCAAGGAAATGGGGCATTATGCAATCGAATTCCCTAATATAAGGGTAAATGATGATCGACATCAACAACCTCTTAATGGGAATGACAATGGGAAGTCACATTCGATCACTATTGGTGATGTTGACTATTCCAATGATGCTGTGGAATGATTATGTGTTTATGTAATGGTATTTTAATATAGTATAATGAAATATAATTTATATTATTGTGGAATATTGGAATACCCATGTATTGGTTTATACTGGTTTTCAATAATTATATTGAAATACATTTGTAAAGAAGATTATATGTGAATAATGAATGGATAAGGAGAAAATAATATGTTTGGTATTATTTATGAGCTCATGATTGATATAAGGACAATGTGATATCATAGTTTTAGTATATTGAAATATGAGATTTTGGTATGTTGAAAGAGTTAAATTTTGACAGAATTCATGTTTTCACTAAGGTTCTATGGTAATTCATGTTTCAAGAGAATACACGAATAATATATTCACATGTTTGGAATTTGACCAATAACAAGATATTTCTTATGATATATTGGTGATAAATGATAGTATTTACGTGCTTGGTATATTACCTCTCTATTAATATTTTTCTTTATATTGTGAGATTTGACAGAAGTATTTTGGATAAGCCTAAAGATAGGAATGGATTAAGTTAGACATCAGATAGTATTGTTTAAGGCTAGAAATTTTTTATATTATTCCTAGAATGTTATAATAGTATATTTTTAGAAAAAGGACAATCCCTAGGATGGGTTACAGCCAGTCATGTCGAAGAAGGTTGCAGGAGTCGAACCCCCAACCAAAGTGTGACAAGCATTTATCCCCTACCATTGGCCTATAAGATGTCCTTGGTTTGTATAAAATAGTATTATTTTATTATGCTCTCGGATAGATGAAGAAAAGGTCCATTTTTTTAACCATATACTATTAATCTCACCATTAATGGACTTATGTATATAACTATTTCTTACCTTATGTTTGAGACGAATTGAATGACCTATCATTCTATCGCATGATCTGCTAACACTTCATAGAAGAAAAATTCAACTTCATTTCTTTAAGAGATGAAGTGGAAATAGCTCAAGGCATGAACAACAGTGAGATTGTACCAAAATCAAGTACGTATTTCTTTTAATTCAAAAATTCTTCAACATTAGGGAAATGATCTTCAAAACCAAAAATGTTGTCCTATTGCCCTCATATCAGGTGAATTAGATATTACCTTAGATCATCACAAATTTATCAGTTTCTGATTGTTGGATTTTTCATAGCCATGTCCTCTACCACTCTCTATCAGAACTTGATGGTTAGATATATCTTCCATATCTATATTTTCTCCTATGTTCTCCTATGTGGAAACCCAATGATTAGTTAATTTGGGTAACCTTTACGTTTCATACTTTAGTTTTTAGAGATATGTTTTGGTATTCCTCTTTACGATGTGGGTTTCTATTAAAGAAACATTCAAGTAGTAAAACACTTATAACCCCGACGAATTTCAAGGGATAAATTCATTTTAAGGGGTGTAGAATGTAACACTGTGAGATTTTATTAGAAATATTCCTTTTAATTTCTTTAATGTCTTGTGTTGTACGCTACACCAACATTAGCTTGAACAATACGCAACAACGTATATGAAAATACTATTCCAGGCTTCTGTTGAATGCCAAAGAAACATTCCTCAATAGCGTGTGTTGTACGCAATACTGAGTTTCACTAAACGAGATATTATTATAATTTTATTATGAACTAGCTATTATGAATAGTAATGACAACTTTTTTATATATTATAAATTTTATCAATCAAAATGGACTTCATTTTTGGATTTGGAATATCGAAATTAGCCTATGGTGAATTTATGGTATTTTTATGAAAACATACAATTTTTTATGAATATTGAAGACACTGAGTTATTGGTTAAATAACAACTTTTTATTTAAAAAATAATTTATTTTATTTAAATTTATTTTAGGTCAAAATAGATATATAATTCCTAAATAATTTCAATGTAATTCATTGAAGTCATTTTATAAAAATTTTGGATATATAAAAATTTTATTGAACTTTTTACCGTCTTTTACCCACCTCATAGGAGCATTTGAAAATATACAGAAAATATAATTTTACTACTTCTGTGAGTGTAATTTAAAAATTCTGAGATAGAGGGTTGATAGGAGTAGTTAAAATGCGATTCAATGAGATGAAATTTTTTTGGTGAATAGTCACTTTTTAGTTTATATTTCACTGTCAAAAGTAAATAGCGTAATTAAGGGTAAAAATGATATTATTATTATTACCCTAACATATGTCCTCTTTCTATTGGATATGTGTAATTTGACCAAAAACATACATAAAAATAAAATATGGCCATTTAGGTCCACTTGGATTAGATTAGGACATTTATATTTAATTAATTCAAAGAAGAGTTAAAAGAGTTGAAATCAAAGATTAATAACCAAAACACTATTAATAAAGGGTTAATCAAAATATAAATTAGACTATAAATATTCATTAGAAAGCTAAATAAATTTCCTATAAAATAGTATTTTCTTTATAATTTTTAGACATGAAATAATTTAATTTATTTATAAAAAAATTATGATACAATAATTAAATTTATGACATAATAATGCTAGAGGATATATATATATATATACTCTACTTACTTCCATTGAATTGAATAAATAAAATGATAACAACATTCATGTGTAAGTACGGTCTACCGTCTCTATGAATGGTGTATTTCATTTCATTTATCTATCTATTATATAAATATATATACTAAATATATATGATATATAAATCATGTTTTACATTCGGGAATTAAGAATATCATGAAATAAGTAACAATATCAAGAAAAACAAGTCCAAACATGTACGATAAATTTAACGATTTTATCCAAAACGTTGCATTAACATGGAATTGACAAAAGAACGTTTAATATAATGTCATAAGTAAATCATATATGATATCATAAATATTAATATGGTTCTGTTACAAGTTAATATTGTGTTTAAACCTACTATACAAGTGTTTCAGACACATCAGGAAGAAATTGGACTTACGGTAAGGGTTAATTTTCCAAATCTCATTTTTATCCGAGAATGTTTTTACATAAGTATTTACTAGGGTTATATTTTTCATCCATGTAAATAAAAATGTTTTTCATAATTTGTTTAATACTCATACATCATTCATCCACAGATTGAGGAAGCATAAATTGTGTGATGACGATGAAATTAATTAGTATTTTTCAAGAACAATACGGGTGTTTTGCCCAAAAATTGTGTGTGGTTCCCTTGAGGCATAGTTCGGGAATTTGCTGTGAAATATTCAATTTTTCACCTGGTTCACATTTTGGACTAATGAATAGTCAATCAGATTTGTTTTTTCATAATTATCACAATATTGTGATCCATGTTATTAATTTTTATATCGAGGTGTTGTCCCCGAGAGGAACTATTCCTTCACAATGTTATCAAATGTGACGTCTTCACTAGGTTCCCAATTCAAGTGAATGAATTTTCGTTCCTATGCGTTCCTCCCTCATGGATAGAAACAACAAAATCTTTTTAGTTATTCGGGTATTTTTAAAGAGTTCATTTTTTAGAATTATGTCTTCTCACTTTAGATCAACAATGATAATTGTGTGCTCGTCAGAATTTTGCCCAGATATGTTGTCTACCCTGGGAGTACAACAACAAGATGAAAGGTACTTGAATGCAATTTAGTACTGGAATATGTCTGGGTATACTGTAATATAATGAGGCATGGTCACACATCATGAGGGACACACACAAACACACATACACACACATCGTGTACCACTTTTTTAATCTTTTGTCCCTTACATCTCATTTTGGGGACTAATATTTTGGCCCAAGAGTAACCTATCCAATGTGTTTTTCCATGTCGAACAGGATAGTTCACTCTATTGTGGATTTTGAGGAATGATAAGAGATGTTCCATGAATGATGCCTATTTGAGTGATACTTAATGTCATTAATGACCATAATATATTACAAGAATAGTACTAGGAATACCATCTAGTTGGGATGTGCAGTGGTGTACCCAGATAGAAGTACTGGGATTACCCTCTAGCGAGGATATGTAATGGAATTCCCTAATGAAAAGACTATTGTTCCCCACCACCCTAGGAGTGAGTACTCTACAGATACATCTTGTTCTAAATCCCCCAATAATACTTAGGTGAGGATCCCTGATGGCCTGAGTGGAATTTATTTGAATCACTAGGGTGAGGGTCCTCTATAATGACTTGTGGGAAATTACCCTCTTATGTATTACCCATCAGTGAGGGTTTGCAATGGGACCCTTGTAACATCTGAGTGTTGATACCCCTGAAATTCTAAGGCATGTATCCCTCATGACCAGAGTGGTAAACCACTATAAAACTAGGTTATTGTTCCAATATAGCTATTGGATGGGTATTACCCTCTAACACATTACCCTCAGTGGGAATGGGTACTAGGTCCATATTGTTTCTCAGGTGTTGATCTCCCAATCATAGTAGGGCATGGATCCCCAGTGACTAGATTGATATCCGCCTAATGCAATACTGCCTGGTCCTCTACCATATAAATTATAGTGAAATTCCCTAGAAGTACTAGTGTGTGTGACCTTATCATAGTTATTGAACCATATGGACATCTGGATCAATTTAATGACATGTATTAATGTACATTTAGACTCACGTTAAAGAGTTAAACATTCCCTACCACGATGCATCGAATTTGATGTGACCTAAAATGCTCTAGGAGATACATGGACACCCAATGAAGATTGTATGAAGGTGTGGTGATTTATCCCCTTTCAATTGAATTTTTTTGGAATACATGAGAAATGTAGGGGATCATTCTTTGTTACAACAATAACTATAGTTGATGATTATTCTTTAGATGAGATGTGATATAGATATCACATTAATCTCTCATTTTGTTCGTTGATTAAAATATATACATATATATATATATATGACATTCCAATATCCACTCTTTGGGTTTTGGATACTATTATTCTAGGAGAGGTGATGATATTTGTGGTATGACTTGTGTATTTAAGGTCTAGAATATCAAATTTTCATGAGTCTACTATCATACTATGGTTAGTGTAGACTTGAAAATATATTATTATTCTAATTGTTTAGCATTCCTAGTGTTTGTATGAATTTTCATTAACATTATTTTTTGGGTTGATGTATACTTTTTTTGTACCATTTTCAATAATCATCGTTCATTTGTAGTTGAATCTCTTACTACTCTTCCTGTATCTTTTTTGGGGATTCTGGATGAGTGTTTTTACTACTCACCAATGCATGAGATTTCCCGAACGCATCATGAATTATAAAGATGATCGATGGGTTGATCTTTAATTTAGAGGATCTATGAGTTATGGATTCATTGGATGTGCATGGGGATCGTATTTTCAGATCTAGAAGTGAGGATCTCTCAGTTGTATTACTTTATTAGTTACATGTAGGTTGTGTCCCTTTTCTGGTTGGGAATGTATTTCCCCCTTTTCCTTTTAATTTAAATTAATATATTTATTTTATTTAGAGGTACACATATGTTTTGTGTATTTACAGCATTGTATCATATTTTAATTATTCCCCTCTAAAATTTAATATTGATTTTTTATGTGCATGTGTACAAGTGAAAAGGCAAAGGCCTTCATGACTTCATTTGGCCTTCAATGCTTATCGCCACCCTCTACCCAATGTAGAATGTCTTGGGATAGTGGCGTCTTGATCCCAGTCTTGGGTCTGGTTTTGGATCTTCTTCATTTCCATTTTTTATGAATATTAAATTATATACAAAAATATAATTCTAAATTGTTACTAGATTTCTATAAAATAAAACATTATTTTCAAAATATTTAAAAACACATTCATTCAATTCAATGTCCTAGTATATTTTTTTATTTTATCCTCAAATTATGTCTCAAATAACTATAATATGAGTAATTTCATATTGTCTGAAATTTTATATAGCTTTATAAAAACTCATTAACAATTACCAAGATATTGAATGATTAAATATTATTAGTTATACATAATTATATTTTTATATATTTTTTATATCATTCCAATAAAATACTCAACATTAAATGAATGCAATTTTGACAAAGTGTGGGAAATATTGATACTAAGGGAATTTTAGAGAATTCATTGTGTATACAAAAATTATTTCATCATTTATATTCAAATATGTATGATTATTCGTGAATGTAGTTCATTTTATTATAGGATATTAATTATGAGAAACAAAAAAAACGAAACAAAGTAAGACTTGTGCGGTCCTAGGTGTGGATTCCTACTAGCCCAAATATGGGAAAATTGTGACCTCATAAAAATATGGTTAATGGATTGTTGTGTCTAAAAACGGCATGGTTATATAAAAAATTATGGATGTTTTCAGTATTGGGATAATAGGGCATGAAATTATCAATTCTATCATATGCATGGTTTGAATCATCACACTATATTAAAAACTAATATTTTTAAAAAAATGTTGAATCAGACCTCGAGATTCTTGTATTCAATGTTTCCAATGAATAACCAGTTTGTGTTTATATGAGTGATATATTTAATGGGATTAAACTTTATTTGAGACTATTTAACCAATACACATATTCACCTCTTGGAGGATGAACATTTATATAAAACTAGTTGACTCCTTAAATGTTTTTATATCTTTAACTTCCTAATGGAAATTAGACTTTTGACTAAATTGATGAATTTTAATTGGAAATATCATCTACAAGAAAAAAATAATACTCTTCTGCTTAAATAATTGGCCAAAAATTGGTGCTATTTTTTTGAGATAGATGATGTAATAACCCCTAAACAATTAAGATGTTTTCAGTGAAAAAATTGTTAAATTAATAATTATAAAGGGGATCTAATCTATATGGAAAAATTAGTTTACTAGTATTTTTGAAATAGATGAATACATTATATAAATTTTAATATGGGAATAAAATACAAAAAAATATAAAATAAGTCATTTTTATCCTTGAATTAAATTCAAACATCACTTTTTTCATATCCTTATGAATAGAATCAAATTTTCATTATCTATTTAGTAAAATTGAATGTCTAACTGGTTATCAAAGAATGAATAATATAAATATAAATAACTAAAAACACATTCTATTTAATAGATGTATGTTTCATGAAATACAAGAATTGAAAATATCACTACAAAAACATAAAATAGAAGAATAGATCCTTTCCCATGTAGGAAATCCATAAAATTGGATTACGGTATATCTGAAATAATTACATCCAAACCATAATGAAATTATTCATATTATGTAAAATAATTTGAACATATATTTAAAAATACATTTATTTTTTTCAGTTATTTTTTTCTCTGGGATCATTGAAGAGATACATAATTCTTAGACCCATAAATCAGTTTAGTTCCAATGAATTTATCAATTATTGAAAGATAAATTTAACTCAAAAATAATATCAAATATCAAAAAATGTATATATTTAATAAATAAATCATAATATTAACATGTTGCTTGTATATTAAATGACATTAAATTTAATACATCAAATGAAGAAATATTATACAGATTAGGAAATAAGCACATCTAATATACAATGAAAATTGATATTTAGTAGAAATTTAATTCTCAATATTTACAATAATGTGATATTTTCGAGAGAACTTTAATAACTAATAATCATTAAGTTATTAATGTTGAACCATTAATTCATAATTAATAATTATTTTACAAAAAAGTCATATATTGGGGGTAACAATAGGAAATGTACGTAGAAATTAAAATATTATCAATTTAAATATTGATTTTCAAAACCATAATTTATTTTAGAGTGTGGTATAAATTTCATAAAAGGTGACTTTCTATAACAATTACTATTATAAGAGTATATATTAACAATAAATATTTAATTTTATATTTATAAAGAGTTCAAAAATTAACAATTTAAAATTTTTTAATATTACATTAAATATTTTTAATAATATCAAGGAAAAAAATAAATTTCCTTAATAAATCATTTTTTAAAATTAAATTCCATTCTTTAGTCAATGTTAAAAAAAATTATAAATGGAAAAAAATTGTTCCCGATCAAAAAAGAGAAATACGCTATCTAATTCATTTAAAATGTAAACATTATGAAGAAACCTGAATTGAATCATTACTAATAACGATTAAATTGATTTTCTTTCTTAATTACTCAAAGGGGGTTTATATACACCACATGAATGTTAATAGGGGCATAATACTATATATGTTTCAAAAGAGCAGTGAATGAGAACAAATACCTTACCTCAATATTCCTCATATATGTATGCAATATAACATTTAATATAATGGGTTTCAACATGCTCCGAATTTATAATAGGGAAATAATAATATTTTTAATATTATATATCATTCTCTTATAAATTATTATCACATGATTGTTAAATTTTTTTTATTTTTACCAATATTTTGATTGTAAAATACTTCATGTTATCATACATGTTATTTCATGGATGTAATATTTATTTTGAATATGATATAGATCTAGCTTCTAAATATTTATATTTTTGAAATAAATATTAAATTTATTCATTACAATCATTTATTGAAACATTTTCAATGTGTGGATATGGAAATTTAACAAAATAATTTTTTTAGAGATGGTAGGTTGTACGTATGCACAAGTGATGTTATCAGTAACATAATAGTTGAATGGTTTATGAATATTTGTTTATATTAATTTCGTAGAATAAATGTTTTCCCATTAGTATCTTATATATTCATTATTTCCACTATAATGACTACCTGTATAAGTCATTGATGGAAAACAAATTACAGTTGTTCGTGAGGTGTTTTAATTACTTAGAAATAAGTGATGGTTTTGATTATTATTTGATGGATATGGATATAGAAATATATTATTACAGTTATATATTTTCATCTATTTATATGATAGATACTATAGTTTTTATTATTGATTTTTTTAAATAGTCAAATGTTGAAAATATAAAGTAAAATAGAATGAGAATGATAGAGATAATTACCTTATCTTATAAAATTCTTCTTTGAATATTTTATTTCCAAAAAATGGTTTAGATTATGGAATTATTTGAACCAATTTGACATGGAATATGTTTTTTGAGACATTATAACATATTTTTTACATTGGAAATGGTAAATGTGGTTTTATGAATCATGGGGAGAACGTTCCCTTTTATAAAGGAGGTGAGTCGTACACTTTTTTTCGAATGAGTTAAAATAATTTCTTCTCTCATTCATGTAAAAATGGATCCAAAGTTCATAATTTATTATTTTTATAAATTCAATGTTCAATGTTTACCCTCAAATAAGATTTCTAAAATTAGTTAGGTCATTTTTATCATTGTCTTATTATATTAACCACACACATATCCACTATTATCCTTACCTATAGTGTTAAATTTTATTTAATATTCAATATTTCAAAAAAAATATTTTTCCTCATTCTAAACATTATACACGATGCATAAAAATGTGGAATCAAATTTACGAATCTCAATTCATTGAGGATTTATTATTTAATTTCAAAATATACACACAAATAGTAACAAAAAATATTATCTCAAGAACTTATTTAAGAATTAATAATTTGAATTTAATGTAACTATATAACTAATAATCATATTTATATGAGCTCAAATTTACATATTTAAAAATATAATCTATATATTTTAATTAAATATTACTCATTAATTTTATTTTAATTAATTTAAAAGGTGAAGCATTATTCTTTTTTTATTGTATTCTATGAAATATACAATTTTACCACCAAATGATCATTTTTATTTTTAGAATAAATTGTTACTAATTAATTGGACAATTATAAATATTATTACATTTTATAGTAAATAATATTTTGTACAGATAAAAAATTATTTTATAAATTTTTATAAAATCTGTTTTGTAGAGTAAATATTGAAAACAAGTTATAATATTTTTTGGAAAATGTAGGAACAAAATGTATAGTAATAATATGTAATTTGTGATTTCTTTGTAGTAAATATTAGTATAATAATATTATTATATAATAAATAAAATAAAATTTACACTAATTATAATTGATTCATATGTCTTTAATTATTCTCTATAGAAAAGTTTTATTTCAAAAGAATGGCATATATATTAATTTTAAAAAAATGGTTAATAATCATAACAGCACTATGTTCCTAGGTTTTATCCCCTATATAGTCATTTAAATAAAACCCATTACAAGTTGAGTCATCTGATTCATCTAAACTTGTTATCTAGTTTCTATAATGATGATATTATCTTCATTTTATGATATGATATATTTTATTTTTTATATCTCTCATGATGATAAATTGAATATTTTGTGTCTTATAAATTAGTAATAATGAGATATAGAACCCATCTTTCACTTTATAAAATCCTGGTCACATTAACAAATTGTATGGGGCAACTCCAATCCTTTCTGAATATTCAACAGGGTGGATGTATGTATTGATAAATTTCTATTTCTTTATAAACCATATAAAACACATCCAATGAAATTTATTAGAGAACACATGATCTTAAACATATAATTATAAATATTTTATCCATTTATCTTCAAAAATAATTTATTATCATTTGATCTACAAAAATTAAGAGTGTGAATTGTCCATATATTTGTCAAGATACCCTCAATATATTATATTATTATAAGTATCCTTTTACCTTCTTCAGCCCAATATTATAGAGTGTGACATATTAGTCCATTTAATGATTCATATACTTCCTTTTATAAACATGGATTGAAGAGATTTTTATAGTATTTCTCTAGAAATAAATAAATGTGATTTCACAAACCATGAAAGTTAATTTATCAATACCTAATTTTTTTTAAATTTTTTGAACAGTTTATTTAGACAACACATTGGTCAGTAGATATAGATTGTGATTAAGTGAATATCAATATTATCATACTCGATGCATTTTGAACAATTATTTTGTATATTATAGATCACAATTAGATATAACTTAAAGAGTTTAATAGTTATATAAAAAATAATCAATAATATAGTGTTTTTTGGATCATAATAGATCAATATTATCTTATATAAGTTATGTTATTAGATTATTTAGGTGGTAAATATTAACATATATTGAATGAATTATTAGATGAGTATTATTCATAATAGTGAAAATTTTCATATTAATGTCATTCCATTTCAATGAAAAAAAATTAGAAATTACACTGAATAATTGAGGATTTTTACAATCATCCACAATAAATTGAATAAACCATGTATCTTAATATATAATTTAATATTTACAAAATGATTTTATATAACTAAAAATATTCATTAAAATACATATATGTCATGTTAATAAAATGATTTAATGTGAAATTTGAAATATTCTCATCATCTAGTAACTGAATTTTTTCTTATGTATAGAATGATCACATATACACTTCCAATTTTATGAAATTCAACACTGAATATTATGTCTTTCATATTTCCCCAATAAACTCTTTAATTTTATTTTGGAAATCATCATCAGTGGAGTGGTAATTGTTTGATATTTTCTAATATATAATGTTTTTTGAATCATTTTGAATTTTATTGATGTTCCCACATAATTAATAATACCCACATACATTTCTACTAATTCCATGAAAATAAGATCCCATTAAATAATCATTTTTTTAGTTATCTAGGATGATTCAATATCATTGAATAATATCCCTTATATTCCTTCATTGGGATATAATTAATTAAAAATCACAATCATTGTGTTGCTTGATGAATCCTCATATAATAATATTTATCAATTCTTATGAAAATTTGTATTTAAATCTCAAATGATATCTCTATATCTCATATATTTAACAATACTTATAAATTCTCTATATATTAAATTAAACAATTATTGATTATAACTATATATAATGAGTAGGATAGATCTATTCATTTTTTATTAACTAAATTGATTCATATAGGAATGACTTACTCTAATTTATAATGCATATCCATTTATCAAAAATATATCATTAACCATTAGTATTACTAAAATTAGATCATTTCCCTATATCCTACTAATTTTTGAAAAGATTCATCACATAAATGTTATATTTGAACTTATCACCTTTTAGTGTATTCTTGTTTAATGATTTAGATTGTTAAGAAACATTTTGAACATATTTTTGATTGTTACATACAAAAATAATAATATTGTTTACAATAATTATTATTTTTCAGCTAGTAATTTGTTGATGGATTTCTCTTAACATGATTTATTATGTTCAAATCCATGGATAATATATTTTATAAAATGAAACCTTATGAATCCATAGTTACGAATTTCTATATTTCCCATAAAACATTGTTATTTTAATTATCTAATGAAATATCCCTATGATATTCTCATTATCATCATTTATTCTAGAATAACAATGAAATGTTCAACAAATACAATAATAAAATCACCAGGATAATACATAAATAATCTATTAATATTGTATATATGCTATATTATTCAATATAAATGGAATTAGTATAAAATAATAATGTCCAAACCACATTAAAAATGATTTCTAATAATGTATTCTCTCTTTACATGCATTTGAACATACCTAAAATGATGACTGAAGTTTAAAAAAAATAGAAATATTCAGGTTTCTGATTGAATAATTAATCAATGTTTGTCAGAAAATATATATTCTTTAACATATCATAATTAGTTTACCAATAACAGATGTACAACCTCATAGATACATCTATATTTTTAACTAAAATAATACATTATCTAAAAGATGAAACACTAGGGTGTATAAATGTTTTATAAAAAATTCTTATAATATATTCACAAATTCAAATATGTCATCATTGGACTATAAATATGGACTATTTGATATAGGATTCATATTACGGACTAAATAAATGGAAAAAACAACAACATTCTCTGCTGGATGTAAATTTATTTCCCAAATAAATATAACCACTAATTTAGGTAAAATATTTACATCCTTATTTTTATTATTAAATTTTAAAGAAAAGCATATTTATTCTCTACATCCAATGGAATCTCATTCAGAAATAATCTTGCAGTAGAATGACATAAGATTCAAAATTCGATGTTTTCCATTAAAAGATAAGTAATTCTTCATCAACATAACATATAATAATTCCCTTCTCTTTAATATATATTTTAATGTAATATTTAAGATGATTTCCGATTCCATGGAATATATAAAAATAATATATGTAAAAATAAATTAAAATTATAATGTAATTTTTTTTCATAATTGGAATTTCATAAGCTATCATTATTACAGTGATAATTCCACTATGAGTTTGGATTGAAAAATCAATTAATAAACTGCTAGAAAAATATATAATTTTCATTTCAAACATTTTATACATAAAAGAGTATGAAAATTATAAATAAAAGAAAATATTACCCAAAATATATCATATGAGTAATGTAGATTCAATAAATATATAAGAAAATTAACCTCATATGTAGTGATTCTATATTCTTGTCACTCTACCCTTAAAACCAACTATGGTTTGTTTCCATGATACTTGAGATATTTGATTGAATAATTCTCTATTTTGTAATATTTTTTTCATTATATAATATTATAATATTTTCTCACAAACACTAAATATCTATATAACTATTATATATATTCTTGAAAAAATATCACATTCTGTAACACCACATGATTCCACGATATGCTTCTCTTGCAATAAGACAGTAGTGTGGGTTGTATGCAACTTCGATATCTAACACACCATAACTAAACATGCTAGCCATTATGAATAGTGATACCCACTTTTTAAAATTTATTAAATTTTATCTTTTAAAATGTACTTCATTTTTGGATTCGGAATATCGAAGTAAGCTTAGGGTGATTTTTTGATATTTTTATAAAAACATTCAATTTTTGATTAATAGGGTAATCCAATTAGTTATAGTTTAAAATCATATATTTTAAAATAATTATTTAATTTATTTAAATTTATTTTAGATAAAAATAGATACATAATACCTATTTAAGTTTATTGTAATTCATTGGAGTTATTTTATAATAATTTTATATATATGTAAATATTGTTTATCTTTTCACCGTCTTTTAATCACCTCCTAATAGAATTTTAAAATTCAAAAAAAACATAATTTTACCACTGTGGTGAGTGGAATTTAAAAAATCCGAAAGACATGGTTGATATCAGTAAGAAAAATATTGTTCAATTAGATGAAAATAATTTTTGGTGAATAGTAACGTTTTACTTTGATTTACCACGGTTAAAAGTAAATAGGGTATTTAAGGGTAAAAATGACATTACTATTACTCTAACACATTTCCTAATTATATAGGATAAGTATAATTCGACCAAAAAACCCTTAGTAATAAAATATTATCCTCTTTGGTCCACTAGAATTAGGTTAGGACACTTATTATTATTTTATTTAAAGAAGAGTTAAAAGAGTTAAAATCAATGTTTACTAACTAAAACATTTTTAATATATTGTTATAAATATGATAAATTCGACAATAAATATTAATTAGAATGATAAAAAAATTCCTACATAATGGAATTTTATTAATGTTTTGTAGACATTAAATAATTTAATTTATTTATGACACAATGATGATGCAGTAATTACCTAAATAATGAAATATTAAAATAATTGATATTTTAAATATTCAAATAATTGTAATTTTATACTTTGTATAAATTCCACTAAATTTAAAGGTTAACATGACATTTTTGGGTTGATTATATGATTTTTTTTGAAGTAATAATGCTGTAATAAATTTACCAAAATCAAAATACCAAATACTGTCAAAATTTACATAAAAGAGTTTTTAAAACAAATATTATATTATTAATTGATATTCTATTCCTCAAAATATATGGTTCGGAAAAAAGAAATATATAATGATAGGTGTATCATTAATTAAGCACATGGGGTTCTCTTGAAAGAATATAGTATGTTGATTAACCATATAACATAAAAAATACAAAGAGACATAGTAAATGTCAAACTATTTATCTAAGAGTAAAATCTAAAAGATAAAGTTAATAAAGTGACCCAAACTTGTCTAAAACCTATTTTATGGGTTATTTTTGACCCATAACCACCATAGACTTTAAGTAATTAATTTTTGATCCATTTTAAATGGAAAATTATTTTATTATAAAATAATATTTCTAGCTTTTCCTAATGTGCCCCTCATACCTCTTATTAAAGGGTAACCCCCCTTCTCTCTAATTAACACCTTCAAGGCCAATCGGATCAGCCAACCTCTTCCCAAATACCCTCTCAGCCATCCCACCACCCTTCATCCTAGAGGCCTTCATTTAGTCAGAAATCCATCATATGGTTCCCTTTTGATCAAATCAGAAGGAAGAACCTAAAGAAGAGGTAAATATTTCATCACCTCTTTCATGTTCCTTTCTTCTTCCACTTCCTTTTTCATTGATGATTCCATTATAAAATAAAAACTCCAGAATCTTTTATATACTGTGATTTTATTATAAATAGGGTACATAAAAATTCATTATTCTATCCAGCCTTTCAATGACATGTCACCATACGTGCATACGTACGGCTTACCATCTCCATTTTGTAGTGTAATTGTTATTCAATACATTATTATTTGGATGGGTATAATAATGATATTTTATTATTTTAAAAAAAAAATTACAATATTATTATTTAGTATATATGATATAACATCCAATTATATATTATTTTAACATCAAAATAATGATATTGCAGCTCGTGCGTACATACAGATTACAGTCTGCACGAACACGATGCGATTCATTCCACATTATATCCATTTAAGACTAATTTTTATTATATGAATAAAATTAATGTTTAAAGACTTGATATCATTCTAGATTTAATAAGTTACATCTCATCCATAACAAATATTACTCACATAATAAATAATACAAAGGATAACAAATCCATTAACACCCGAAACAATGATAATACTAAGATATTATTTATAATGAAATGTTAAACTATAATATATGATATCATATTAAGATATATTATTCTTGTATAATTTAATAAAAATTATTTCATCATTATACAAGAGGTTACCCTACCCTCAACCAATGAAATGTATAATTTTTGGGTTAATTTCACAATCTCTTTATTATCCGAGATTGTTTTTACGTAAGTATCTAATGGGACCTCTTTATCATCCACATCCAAGTTTCATAAAAATATAATTCAAAAAATCTTACTATGTTATATAATATGGGTTGAAATCATTTATACCCATGTATGACTTTTATGAGATGTTTATAAAGGAATCCTTCTATCGTTTTCCAAGCAAGGTTCATTATAACCTTTTTGAAAAAATTAATATAAGAATGTCTTTTTTTACCTTATACGGTGGGTGCAGCTATTTTCTACCATTATAACATCAAAAAAGATACCCTTACAAGCTAATAAGAATATTTCTGAAATTAATGTTTTCTATAATAATTATATGAATTTTAAATGATTTCAATTTAGAAAGAGATATTTATCTAAAAAGGATTTCATTACAATTATGTTAACATCCATTAATGGATTTTCAACTTCTTTGAAGTTGATTTATTAGGATAAAAAACATCCATATTGTGTTGAAGGTTTTGTGATATGTTTGACTGTGGGTGTGTTATTTTTAAACCATTCATGGTTTATTGATAAATTATTGAAATTTTGTATTCTAGTTTTAATATGAATGTTTATGTTATGTTTAAACCATTTCATAGGATAAATTATTTGGATTTAATAATTATCAAGTGGATACGGCTATAGCTCATCGATGCATCAGTAGGCTTCATTAGTAAAACTAGTGTCTTGGATGAAGGTCTTGACAAAATCTTATTTGTAGTCTTTCAAAAAATACTTGACTATGTGGTTATGAAAGTATTACATTATGCATTCCATCATTTTGAATGTGGCTATTGATATTGCATGTGAATATTCAACTAGTAGAATATCCATGCGAGTAAATAAATGAATTTATTTGATTTTATCATCGCTATATTATGTTGAAGTTGATGTTTACAAGCCTTTTGTTTTAGTCTAATACATTGCCTTAAATTATTATGTTTATTTATGAATGTTTCTGCTATATTTTTACCCTTACTGAGCATCTGAGCTCACCCCTTTCTATATTTTATTTTTCCTAGGATGTGAAGACGTATTTTATTACTGACCTGTATCGATAGTCTGAGGGGATATGAGTGTCGTCTATGGAAACAATTTTTTTGTCGTTTTTCATTTTTTGATGTAATGTAAACCTTATGAATGTATCTAGTACATCCAAGGATACTAAACTAATCGGTCATTCGAGACATGATCTTTTGTATTCATGCCGATTTTATGTAATAATGCACAGAATATGGGCTTCTGGGGTCAGGGAGTTACAGTTGGTATCAAATGATGTTTAGTTCAAACCTTGGAAACAATATTTAGATAAACTCCGATTCGAGCACATAACACCAAGATAAACATTGAGGATTAGTATAGAAGAATTTTCTAGAATTTTGGTATTTTAGATATTTTGTGAGTTTTTCAAGAAATACATCTCTATCTGGATACAAGTAGGTAGAGTCATATTGTGCAAAAATGTACCTAGGGGTAAAAGCTGAAAACACCACTTCGAGCTAGACACAAATGGGAATAGTTGCATGACAATGGGCCTTTGTGCACTCTTGGTTAGGACACTCCTGGGGGATATTCTTAGGATAATTCTCATTTTCATTAAAACCCATTATGAATGGTTTATGTGTATATACTTCATTAATGAAATCATTTTTTATTATTATGGATTATATCCATAAACTGTTCAGTTTATGTTAAGTGTTTTACAGGTTTGGATTAATGTATTTTGATTCATAAACTAATCTAGTTTATGCTAGTGTTTAGAAATGGAGCTTAGTGGAAGGAATAGAAATTGTATCAATTCATGCCATCCATGATGGGATTGCACTATTTCTCAAGATAATTATAGTGGAGATGGTGATATAGCTGGTGCTAATCAGTTTATCACCATACTGGGACAAATCACTCTGGTTATGAATAATAACCTTACCCGTATAGAGCACCCTGATCCGCATCGTGGTGGATCAATGTTAGATCACTTCATGAGGAAACAACCACCAAAATTCAATGGGAGTGAAAATCAATTAATGGATGAGTAATGGATTTATTTGTTAGAAAAAATATTCTACACCTTCAGAAGTAGTGAAAAGGAAAAAGTTTCCATGGCAGTTTACCGCCTCACTGGAGATGCTGATCAATAGTGGTCATTCATTCAAAACACAAAGTAAGATGATAAAGTATCAAATATGGAATGGAGGGAAGATAAAGATATTTTCTTAGAAAAATACTTTCTTCATGATCATCGGGATGATATGGAAATACAATTTCTGAGTCTGACACAAAAGGAGGATGAGAATGTATCAATGTATGAGGCTAATGTTACAATGATATCAAGGCATGAAATAGATTATATATTCATCCCAAGACGTATGATTTATCTTTTAATTTATGGGTCAAAAACATTTCTTTGTCAAGCATTAGTCTCACTATCCTTCTCATCGAATGAAGATATTATCTCGTGTGATATCTTGACAGGAAAACAATTCTCGAAGTCTTACGACATTAAATCAATGCAAGAGATGAAGAGATCTGCAGAACACTCTGGAAATATAAATAAGGGTAATAAGGGAAAAGTTGAATATCCATCATGCAGGAAATGTGGGAAGAAACTCCTCGGTACATGCCTGAATGGATTGGGAGTCAGATACATGTGTGTTCAAAAAGGACACCAAGCTCATGGTAGCAAGGGGAAGAAAGAGGCTGTTGTTGTTTAATGCTATAATTGTAGAGAAAGGAGGAATTATTCTAATGAATGTCCAATGCGTTAGGAGAACAGAACGTAGAAAAGGCCATGGGATCAAGGAAAAGATTATTCTATCACTACTACTGAGTTTGAAGCTTTAAAAGACGTAGTTGAAGGTAATTTAATGGTTTTATCAAGTTTAAAAAATAATTTATTTTATTATGGATCATCACATTGATTCATATCTTCCTAGCTTGCTGAGAAAATTAGATATTTCAAATTTTATTTAACAAAGGAGTTGTCAGTAAAAACTCTTATAGAAGGTATCATTGAAACAATGTTTTTTGAATCAGTCCCCATTATGGAATATAAATGATCATTATCTACTGATATCATCATCATAACCATGATTTAATTTGATATAATCCTTGATATGGATTGGATATCTGACCATGATGAGAAAATTTATTGCAAGAGGAAGGAGGTTACGATTTTTTATGACGGTTATAAAGAACACCTTATCTTTAGAGCTGAAATGTCACCATGTGATTCTTATCTAGATCCACCCCCAGCAGCTCAACTAAATTAAATTATTGGGGAGGAAGAGAATGAAATAATTTTGGATGAGGAAAGGAATGTTCATATAGTGGAGGTACCTGTTGTGAAAGAATATGTTGATGTGTTTCTAGAAGATTTACCTGGACATCCTCCTAAAGGAGAAATCTAATTTTCCATTGATTTAATTCTTGGTTCAAGGCCCATATCGAAGACCCCTTATAGAGTGGAAACTATGGAATAATTCAAACTAATGAAACATTTAGATTAATTTAGTAATAAGGGATTTATTCTCCCTAGTGTTTCTCCATGGGGAGCCCCTGTCCTTTTTGTCAAGAAGAAAGATGGATCTATGAGTTCGTGTATTGACTACAGGAAGATCAATGCTATAAAAATAAAGAAAAAGTATCCCCTACCTCACATTGATGATTTAATTGACCAACTTCATGGAGCACAATATTTTTCACAGATTTAGATTTGGTCTGGATATCATCAGTTGAGTTTGAAGAAGGAAGAAATTCCAAAAATAGCATTTCGAACCGGGTACAGTCATTATGAGTTTACAATAATGTCTTTGGGATGACCAATTTACCCTTTGTTTTCATTGATCGAATGAATAGAGTTTTCAAGGAATATATTAGTGAAATTTTAGTGGTATTTATTGATGATATCTTGGTATACTCCAAATGCTACAAATATCATGAAAATCACTTGAGCATTATCCAAAATACTCTTAGAAGGCATAAATTATATGGGATGTTTAGCAAGTGTGAATTCTGGATTCATGAAATTTCTTTTCTTGGACATATTGCCTCAAATGATGGAATATTTTGTGATCCTTCTAAAACAATATCAATCCTATAATGGGAAGCACTAACAAGTATAAATTTTACATAGTTTTATTTTTTTAGCAAGTTATTATCAATGTTTCATTCAGAATTTTCCCTGGTTGGCTAATCCATTAAAAAATATCACATGATAATTTGTAAAATTTGTTTGGACAAAATAGTGTGAAGAATTTTTTGATGAACTGATGATAAGATTATTTAGTCCTCTGATATTAACTCTACTATCGGGGAATGCTGAGTTTTTTATTTACTGTTATGCTTCAAAAAAAGACATAGTTGTGTTCTTATGAATAATTATAGATTTATTTCCTATGAATCACGACAGCTAAAAATTCTACATAAAAACTATCCTACACATGATCCTATATTAGTAGATGTAATCTTTTCTTTGAAGATTTGGAGAAAATATCTCTATGATGAAAAATGTGAGATGTATACCGATCACAAGAGTTTGATGTATATTTTCTCACAAAAAGAATGCAACATGAGGCAAAGCCGATGTCTTGAACTACTCATGGATTTTTATTTCACTATATAATATAAACCATTGAAGGAAAATAAGGTAGCATATGCTTTGAGTATGAAGGATCATTGAGTTTTGAACAAGATTATATTTTAAAAGGATCCTATATACATAGATCTAGTAAAAATGGATATGGGAATAACCATGGAAGGGGAAACATCAATGAATTTTCTAATGGTTTCCAAACCATCATTACTAGATAGGATAAATTGTTCTCAGACTGGTGATAAAGAGTTTCAAAAGAAGATTAAAGGTGTGAATGAAGATGGAATTTTGAAATTTGTGAAGAGACATTGTGTTCCTTATATACATGACCTTAAAAGGGAATTTTTGGATGATGGTCATAGTTCCAATTTACCTATACACCATGGGAGAACCAAAATGTATATTAATTTGAAGGAACATAATTTATGGGACAACATGAAGAGGGAGATTGTAGATTTTGTGTGATGATGTATAGTTTGAAAACAAGTGAAAGCTGAAGTAAACAACCAAGGGGAGTAATGAAACCTCTTCTCATACATAAGTGTAAATGGTATAATATTATGATTGAAATTTGTCATAGGACTACGAATGACTTTGAGAAGTAACAATGAAATATGGTTAATTGTTGATCATCTTACAGAGTCACCACATTTTCTTGTTATAAGAGAAGATTTAACACTTGAATTATTAGCATGACTATATATTAATGATGTTGTAAGACTTCATGGAGTAACACTATGATCATGATCCCAGTTTTACATGAAGATTCTGGAAATTTCTACAGAAAGCCTGGGATACTGAACTTCATTTGAGCACTACCTACCACCACTAAACTGATGGACAATCAGAACGGACTATTCCAACCATATAAGACATGTTGAGATCATTCTCATATAACATTAAAGGTATTTAGGATTTATATTTATCTCTAGTTGAATTTTACTATAACAATAGCTTTCATTCACTTATTCATATGGCACCATATAAAGCGTTATTCGGAAATAGATGTCGCACACCAACTAGTTGGGATTATGTTGGTGAATGAAAACCTGTAAGACCATAACTTGTAGAGGAAACGATGGAAAAGGTGAAGGTAATCCAAAACGACATCAAGGAATCTCAAATTAGGCCAAAGAGCTATGATGAAAACTGAAGGAAGGATTTGGAGATTCAGGTAGGAGATTATGTTTTCTTGAAGGTATCTATATGGACGGGTGTTATATGTTTCGGTCAGAAGGGAAAATTGAGTCCTAGGTACACCAGAACCTTCGAAATTCTAGAACAAATTGGAGCTGTAGCTTACCATTTGGTAATGCTGCCATGTCTCTCCAAAATTCACGATGTATTCTGCATATCACTATTTAGAAAATACAAGCCTGACCTAATGCATGTATTCACCTACAAGGAATTAGAACTGGAACTTGATCTGTCTTATTGCGAAGATCCTGTCAATGTTCTTGATAAAATATAACAGGTGCTGAGAAACCAGAAGACTCATCCGGTAAAAGTTTTATGGAGAAACCATAATATGGAAGAGGCAACATGGGAACCCGAGGAACATATAATGGAGAATCACCCGGGTCTTTTTATGCAGTAATATTATCGAAATTTCTAGGAAGAGATTAATTGCAGGAGGGGAGAATGTAACACCCCATGCTTCCACGATATGTTTCTATTTGAATAATATAGTAGTGTGTGTTGTTTGCAAATTAGAGTTCTAACACACCAAAACCAATCAAACTTACCGTCATGAATAGTGATACCAAATTTTTGACATTTTATAAATTTTATCATTCAAAATGGACTTCATTTTTGGATTCGGAATATCGAAATTATCTTAAGGGTTAATTTTTCATATTTTTCAGAAATCATTAAATTTTTTATTAATAGTGAAAAACAATGTGTTATAGTTTAAAACCGAATTTTTATTTAAATACTTATTTATTTTATTTAAATATATTTCAGTTCATTATATATACATAATACCTATATAATTTCAATGTAATTCATTGGAGTCAGTTTATAATAATTTTTGATATATTCAAATTTTATTATAATTTTCACAGTCTTTTACCCACCTCCTAGGAGAATTTTCAAATTCACATAAAACATAATTTTACCCCTTCAGTGAGTGGAAATTTAAAAATCCAAGAGACATAGTTTATATCAGTAAGAAAAATTTGGTTTAATAAGATGAAAATAATTTTTCGTGAATTGTAATGTTTTATTTTTATTTAACATGGTTGAATGTAAATTGGGTATTTAAGGGTAAAAGTGATTTTATTATTACCATAACACATTTCCTAATTCTATTTCATAAGAATAATTCTACTAAAAAACCACAGGAATAAAAAATGAACCTCTTTGGTCAACATGGATTAGATTAGAACACTTATTATTATTTTTTATAAAGAAGAGTTATAAGATTTAAAATAAAAGATTGAAAACTGCAAATTTATTAATATAGGGCTATACATAAGATAAATTAGACTATAAATATTAATTTCAAAGCTAATAGAATTTCTTACATGATGGTATTTTATTTATATTTTTTATAAATTATATAATTTATTTTATTTATGACACTATGATGATAAAGTGATTGCCTAATTAATGAAATATTAAAATAATTGATATTATAAATATTCAAATAAATGTAATTTGAGAGTATTGATGAATTCAACTAATTTTATAGGTTACTATTACATGTTATGGTTGGTTAGATTATTTTTTTAATTAATTATTCTGTTATGAATTTATAAAAAACAAAATATTGTATAGTGTCAAAATTGACATAAAATATATTTTAAAACAAAAATTATATTATTAATTGATATTCTATTCCACAAAAATCTAACGTTCAGACAAAAGACTTATATAATGATAGGTGAACCATTAATGAACCACTAGGGGTTTTCTTGAATGTATTATAATTTTTATCAACCATGTAATATAATAAAACGAAGAGACAAGGTAAATGTCAAACTATTTTACTAATAGTTAAATCTAAAAGATAAAGTTAATATACTGACCCAAACTTGTCTAAAACCTATTGTTTTAGTTTTTTTGAACCCATACCCACCATAAACAATAAATAATTAATTTTACAGACATTAGAAACCAACAATGAGTTTATTATAAAATAATATTTCTTGCTTTTCCTAAGCTGCCCCTCACCCCTCTTATAAAAGGAAACTCCCCCTTCTCTCTACCTCACACCTTCAAATCCATTTATATTGGACAATATCTTCCCAAATACCTTCAAAACTATCCCCCCTTTATCATATTGGCGTTCCATTAGTCAAAAAGACATTCTATGGATCACTTTTGATCAAATAAAAATGTAGAAATTGAAGAAGAGGTAAATATTTCATCACTTCTTTCAAGCTCCTTTCTTCTTCCACTTCCTTTTTATTTTATTTTTTCCACTATAAAATAATAACTAAAGTATATTATATATGTTTTGATGTATAATAAATATGTTACAACCAAATTCATTATTCTATTCATCCTTTGAATGACATGTCATCATACGTGTGTACGTCCGGCTTACTGTCTCCACGTCATGGTGTAATTGTAATTCTATACATTATTATTTGGATTGGTATAATAATTATGTGTAATTGAAGTATATAATAAATAAAATATGATAATTATTATGTACATATGATATACCATCCAATTATTTATTATTTTTATATCAAAATAATGATATTGTCGCTCGTGCGTTCGTACGGATTACCGTCTCAACCAACGCGATGAGATTTATTCCCCAACGTATCCATTCAAGACTAATTTTTATTAGATGATTAAAAATAATGTCTAAAAACTTGATATAATTATGGATTTGAATATGATACATTCCATACATAACAAATATGACTCAAATAAAAAAATAATGGAAAACGAATATGTTAACTCCTTAAACAACGAAAATTATAATATATTATTAACAAATCATTTTTAAAAGATCCTATATGATAACATATTAATGTATATGATTTTTGAATGATTTAATAACAATTATTTCACCATTATTCAAGAGGATAACCTACACTCAACCATGTAAAAGTACATGTTAATTGTTAATGTCACAATCTCTTTTTTATCCAAGGTTATTTTTATGTAAGTATCTACTGGGACCTCTTTATCATCCACATATATGTTTCTTAAAAATATAATACAAAACATTCTTCCTATTTTATAGAATATGGGTTAAATTCATTTATACACTTGTTTGACTATTATAAGATGTTTATAACGGAATCATTCTGGCGTATTCCAAACAAGGTCCTTTATAACCTTTTCGACAAAATTAAGGTAAGAATGCCTTTTTTAACTTATACGGTAGTTGCGACTATTTTCCGCTGTTATAACGTTCTCAAATAGTCCTTTATAAGCTTCTAATAATATTTCCAAAATAAAATTTTTCTTTTATTATAATACAAATTTTAAATGATTTCAAAATAGAAATAGATATTTCCCTAAAAAAGATTTGGTTTCATCCATGTCAACATGATTTTATGGATTTTATGCTTATTTGAAATTGATTTATTATGATACAAAACATCCATATTGTATGGAAGGTTTTTTGATATGTTTGACTGTGGATGTGTTATTTTTACACCATTCATGTTTTATAGATAAATTATTGACATTTTTTATGCTAGTATTAATACAAATTTTTACATTATGTTTAAACCTTTCCATATGAGGAATTCATTGGACATAGTAAGTGATGGTTGGAGCCCACCATTAACCCTCAATGCATCGGTAGATCTCGTTAGACAAACTAGTGTCTTTGAAAAAGGCCTTGACAAAATATTATTTGTAGTCTTTGCACAGGGCCTTTACTATGTGGTTATGAATGTCGGGAATTATGAATTACATCATTATGAAAGCATCTATTGATATTGAATGTGATTATTTTACTAGTATAATATCCATGTGAGTAAGTAAATAAAATTATTTGATTTTATATTTTCCATATTATGCTGATGTTATAGTTTCAAAGGCATTTGTTTTTAGTCTTATACATTTCCATAAATGTTTATGTTTATTTATAAAAGTTTCTTCTTCATTGTTATCCTTACTGAGCATCTGAGATCACCCCTTTCTATGTTTTATTTTTCACAGGAAGAAAAGAAGTATTTTATGACTGATCTACAGGGATATTCTTAAGGGATATTAGTGTGGTCTATTGAAATAATGTTGTTGTTGTTTTTCATTTTATGATGTAATGTAAACCTAATAAATGTATCTAGTACTTCCAAGGTCACTAAACTATTCTTTATTTCGATACATGATCCTTTTTTATCATTCCAATGTTATGTAATAATGCACCGACTCTGGGCTTCTGGGGTCGGGGTGTTACACATTCAATTCAATCATTTCACATTATGTGTATTTCCAAAAAAATACAACATTAAAATAGATTCATTTTCTACTTATTAAATTTCACATCCTGTATTTCTTAATGTTCATTATTCATGTGATTCTCTTAAATAGAAACAAATATATTACATCTTGAAACCCCAATATAATATTATATAGTGAATGAAACAATTACATCTTTTGAGGAAATATATTTAAAAACATGTGACTTTAGAGGAATTTAAAACATCCTACAAATAAGTTGTCAATTATTCGTTCTATATATAAAATGTAATCCATATAAAAAATGTCTTGACATGTAAATATAGCCTCATATATTGAAAATATTAAATCTTTAATTTTTTTAATGCTGTGGATGTTTATAGTCATTTTTTTGTTGCTGATGTGGGGATTATTTATCAAATAATGACGCAATAGATTCGATTCAACTAGTGTGATCTATTTAATTTTCTTATAATCTATTATAAGACAATAAATTAATTTTATTTGCATCAAAATTGATAAAATATAGTACCAATCCACTTTAGGACATCCAACGTCTAGTAATATCAATTTTTGGGACTTATTCCATTTATCATCTACTACTTTATTTGTAGTTTCACTAAAAAATTAAAGAATATTTCAAAAAAATAATCATAATTGTTTAATAATTTCATAAAAAATCATATTTATCAATGTTAGATAGGATAAATGTCCAAAAATAGGTTAACATACCAAATACTTAAATGATTTACCAAATTTCAACACTAGATGAATTGGTTTTTTCAGTACCTTTATTATAGATTTTCTTTGATTATTGATACCATTATTTATACAAGATAAAATTTATAACCATTTGCATATAATGGACATGATAAAAAACCTATTAATTTTAAACAATAATATATAATTTGAAATCTAATATATTTCATAACATAAATTGAGAAACAATCGATTATTTATAAAATAATATTAAATGTTTTTTCATTTTTAATAATAATAAATAATAAATTTTTTTTCAAATCCATCATAGTTATTAATTAAAATATATATTTAATATAATAATGTAACATATATTGTTTAATACATTTCCATTAAGGGAATAATCACCATGAATTAGAATAATTGACGTGATATACTCAATCATCTATTTCTGTGGTTATTTTCACTAGATTCATAAGATCCAAAACAATGTACAATTATATTATATGAATATTGATTTACATAAAGTTTAACAACATACTCTATACCATACCAAAACAGTTGTTTTTTATTTTATTGAGAATAATATCCTCTTATTTAATCATAAGGGTTATTTCTAAAATCTCGGATTTCAGAATCTAGTTCTATGGATTCAAGTAATTTTTATCTCAAACATATTTTAAAAAACCCAACTCTAGTAACCTAGGATCAATGTCGAGTTAATTAATTATTAATAGATAAAAGGGACGTAATATCGAATGATCAATACAGTTTATTTTATTAGAAATCCAGATACACACTTTATTCCGGTTTTATTTTAGAATAAAATATAAATAAATAAAAGATATTTTATATATCATCAAAAATCATTTAAATAAATATTATTCACAATTATAGGAAAGTAAAAAAAATAAAAGTAATATAAAATTTTAATACCATATATTTTATTGAAATTTGTTTTAATAATTTTAATCATTGTATATATTTTTCATTTCAAACAACACAAAAAATAGTTTTTTATTAATGAAATGTGTTTAGACTGCATTATACTTAACAAAAACTAAATTGTTCACTACTTTTTAAATAATTTTTATCATTCCCTTAATAAAACTCCTCTTTTTTTCACACACAAGACTGATATTTTTCAATAGAATATGTAACATTCAAACCTGAGTATTACCAAACAACAATATATTACAAAAAGTATTTTAAAATTATACAATAATATAATACTGAGAATTTATGATTCGGGGTTATGAATTAGATTAACTAACACATGAAAATAAATGCTTTAATTCATTTGATATAAATTATATATAATTGAATATATAAACTAATTTAATATAATGATAAAATGTTTAGAAATTAAAAAAATGACCGCAGAATAATTTAATAAAAATAAATTAAAAATATACTATTGGATAATGTTATTAATGAAATATATAATATATATATTGGAATAAATATTTTTTATACATTCATAAAATATATTTTCAAGTAATTTTATTGGAACAAACCCAATATTACATATAATAACATACATTTTTATAAAATAAAATTTAACACCATTTAATGGTCAAAACATTTTAATTATAATTTTAGGAATATCTATAAATATTATATTTAAAACGAAACAACATTTTTTAATAGAAAAAAACTACGTGATGGTGAATTTTTGGTATTTTTATGTGATGTTTCATTTTTTGATGAATAGTGAAAATAATAAATTACTTTTCAAAAATACATTTTCATCTAATTTATTAATAAGGTGAAATAATATTTGTTATGGGTTTTAATGTCATTTTATATAAATTATAAATTTATTAATCCATTTTTTTATTTTGATCCATTTTAATTGGACCTTGTACATAGAAACATTGAAATGTATTAACATTTTTACTTTAAGAACCATAATTGTCATCTAATATGGGATTAATATTAAATTAATATCTTCAAAAAATATTGTAGGTATTTTGAAAATTGAATTCAATATTTGGAATTATTATAATTTTTAATTTTTAATAAATTCATATATTTTTAGACCAATAAATTTAGTGATGGGGTTATAATTAATTACATTGATTAATAGAAAAATATATATTAATGAAGAAATAAACATTATAAAAATGAATCTAAGTCACCTATTAGGTGTTACATAACCCATTTAATAGAGAAAATTAAACCATATAATATATTGTATAATCCTATTAGAATTATTGGAGTTATTTCCCCTTGGAATAATTTGGGTGGAATTCCCTTTCAAAAAAATTAAAAAAATTACTCTCCTCCATTATGATAAAAAAGAAATCACGCCACTCACATACTGAAACATATCATGACACTATGGTTAAACTAATATATAACTAAATAATTCCTAAAAAATTATCCCCTTAATCTCGAATCCTAGTTTATACATAATTTCATACATCGAATCCTGTTGATGAAAACAAAATGATTTAATATAATAGGACTTTACATCCTTCCTCTAGAACCTTATTATTATTTTCATTGTACACCCCCAAAAATAAACATATTATATAATAATATAATTAAATAAAAATAAAAAATATTAAAAATTTTATTATGTTTTATATGTTCACTAACACACACATTCAGTTAATGGGAAACAAACATACAACTCTTGTGTACATTGATCTACAGCCTCACGAAATGATATTGTTCATTTTTCCATTACATCCCATTATGTTTTTAAATTATAATGGATTATAAATTTTTATGTGATATATATTATATGTTTGATGTATTTATTTTTATGTAATTATTATATAAAACATAGAATGATTCCTTCCATTTTGGGTAAATATGATAAATTTGTTTTTGGAATTGTTGACTACTTCCTCCTCAAACTATTTTGTTTCGTTTAAACCATAAATATAATATATTAAATATAATTTTAGTAAAAATAAACAATATATATGGGATAATAATTCTTCTATAATTATATATATATATATATATAAATATATTTTATATAAATTTCTTCATTCAATACTATAGTAAAACAGAAATAACATTCATGCATATGTATAGCCAACCATCTCCATGAATAGTGTATTACGTTTAATATTGAAATATTTTATATATTACTGTGAAAAATTATATAATAAATATTTTTAATTTGTAATACCGATATAATTCATTCCTTTCTTAAATTTGATTTTTTTTCAGTTATCATGGAGGTCATTGTTCTATGAGGTCACAGTGGCATATTTTAGGAGTTTTTCAAATGATTAGATTTCAAATGATAGATCATATAACAATAGGTCACCAAATTTTGACTCACTAAATAGTGTCTATCCAAATGGTGACTCGATATATGTCTAATCTCCAAATATTGTCTTGCGTAATGCTGACCCATTGAGTGGTGACTCACTAAATGGTTGGTCACATAATGGTGATCAATGAACGATGACTTACCAATCGGTGACTCAATGAATAGTGTCTCACCCAAGAGTGACATTTCAAAAAGTTTCTCATCAAATGGTGACTCTTGGAATAGTGTCTCACTGAATGGAATGTCCCCAAACACTGACTTATCAAACGGTTACTCTCTGACAGGTGACACACTAAATGATGAATCGCTGAATAGTGACTCAACGAATGGTGAATAACCCCCGATAGCATATAACTTGTGTCTTTTCCTCATGTTTCATCCCTATAATGATCTAATAAACATTAAATGGGGGACCTATTAACGTTTGAAATTTTCTCTAGTTGTATCCACCATCAACTAAGATAATGATTATATCTTAAATATCAATTGAATCAAACATGTTGTGTAGAAAAAACATGATCCCAAATTTATGTGCATTTAAATAGTCATACTAATTTTAGAATATAGACTTTTCATATTCCAATATCTTATCTTCATTGAACCCTTACATTCCTTTTTGTTTATCCAACATCCATTCTCTCCCAGGGAGTCGTATTCCTATTCTGTAGCAGCAAGTTTAGTTTCCCATTGCAGTCATTCCTACTACATGTGTGATCCTCTGTTTTAATGCAAGAAAGTATTTTTAGACTCTAGTTGTTTTATATACGTTTTTCCATCATATATCCTTTAATTGGTATCATTAGAGTGGTTATCGTGAAACATAATTTCGGAAAGAGGAAAAATAAAACCATTAAAGAAGAAATAAATGGTGAAGACGATGAAATCAAAGATAATATTACTAATACGATAATGTTATGGGAATATGTTGATAATCTTTTTGTGTTATTAGTTATCATTGAATCATGATGTGAACCATATGCACTGTATACATTCTTAAAATCAAGTGATTTGGTGGTCTTTGTTGTCACACCCTCAATAGCACGTGAATTATTGCTTTAAATGTAAATCTGATTAGTCACATATATTTAATTAGATGAAAAGGATTCCTCAATATCAACATGTTTTTTATCACACCATAGTAAAAAATTGAATTAAAGAGCCTTATATGGATAAATATGAATACACCTAGCACGTTGGACTGGATTTTTGAATAGGGTGTTGAATGAGGTTTGATGGTGTCTAATATTAGGAGATTGATTCATTGTTGAATGGATGATCATATAGAGTTTTGGAAGAACATCTGGGTTTCGTTATGTTTTTAGAACATTGTTGTGTAGTGGGACTACAATATAGTTGGCCTACTGAATGTGTTTCTTATGTTTGTGTGTGGTGGTTTCCAAGGTAGTATTGTACTGAAATATGTGAACATTATAATAATAAAAAATAGATTGTTAACTTAAAGGGGATGGATAATTTTTTGGATGTTTTTGTTTATGTGGTTCTGTTTGTAGGGGAAGCGACAATGGTTGTTGTGTATGGTCTAGTTGTTTGTTTTGGAACCCATAAGATAGACATATTGTTGGGTTCTGTATATTTATAAAATTTAGTTCCTTGTTTTTTCTATAATTAAAACACCTGTGTTGATCACTACATGCCAAACATAACCATTAGTATGGAATAGGGTGTTTTCTAAACATCCATGTGGGAGGATGGATGTCAATATATTTGATGTCGTTTTTTCTATTCTTGAATATTAATTCCCATGATTATTTGTAATGGATGTAATAGAGTGAATATTAATGTTTACTTATGGTAGTAGTTCTGTGTGATGTGGCGTGTTTCCTAGGTTCCAATCAGATGGGGACCATATATTATTAGGCGATACTTGTCATTGTCGTGGATCAAGTATCTATGGGAAGGATGTGATTTGGTTTGTTTCCCATGTGTGAGTTGGAAGGGAGTGATAGTGGGGATTATGGAAGAAGGGTAGTTTCTGGACCATCACAAGTAGTGATTAGAATTTATCCACTTAAATGTGTTGACGGTTTCTCTATAATCGATGTGAATAAAAAAAATACTTTACATTACATGCATTATTTGGTGATTGTGCCTTGTTGAGTCTGTGGTGGTTAGTATTCCTTATTAGGTTCTTTTGTGTTTCTTATGTTTTCTTACGGGGTAATTTGTATGTTTCACCAACTTGTTCATGAGTGACTTAGGTTCTCTTATTGAGTATACTTTTATGATCACCAAATGTATATAAAACTATTTCAAGTTTCCAGGAGGACCTTTAAGATAGTGCTATATTTTAGTAGCTCAGTTTTTATGATAGTTGATGGGTTGCTTCAAAGCCCTGTTGTTGGTAATATACATTGGTTTCATTGTACTTTATTGTGGATTTCATTAATACAAAAATGTATTTGTTATTATTATTATTTTCCTATAAATCTGTTTTGATTTCATTGGAAGATAACATATTATCTTCTGATCATGTTTTCATTAACAAGTGTAATTAACTCTATCTTGTGAGAATCATTACCTACCATTGCTACTAGTCATTACCTCTGGGCCTATTGGAGTTGGGACTCTGGGGCGTCATTATATCTCCCTCATCATGGAGAAGGAATTTATTGGAATCTGGCTACCCTTCCCTCATATAAAATAAGTCATGTCATGAAAGAATTATATCAGAGATAGATGGGGAGATAATATGGAGTGTGTAATTAGGAATCGTGGGAACTACTTGGGATGGTAGGGAAACACTATTAGGTTATCGTGGTGATTGAAATATTCCATGTATGACTGGAAAGGAAATGAGATTTTAGTGCTCCATGTTATCCAATTAATGGACCCGAAGCCTACCAAACGACGATGTGAAGAAAAACAAATTGTTGGGATGATATCCTAGTAATGTAAGTTCATCATTATTACATGTGTTCTTGTTTTCACTGATACAATTTTGGAATTTAAAATATATTAAGTGAAAACAAATACAACCAAGGATTCCATACTATCTATTCATATGTGATCCGTGTTTCATGTTCTGTTAGGGTCTCAGAATGATTTCCACATTTGCTAGGTGATTTGGAGGCTCGAGAGGCTAACCTAGTGGACTGATGGAGGGGTGATCAAGTGGTGAGGATGATTAGTGGTATAATACACATTGTGATTTCTAGAATCATAATCTAGGGATTTATGACTGTAGAATTTCGTACTTGGAGAAGAATAGTTATATTGAAACGATGGTAACCATGTTCCCCTTGATATCTACTCAGAAAGGGTTCTACGTTCCTCTACAGGAGATCCAGATGAGGGGATAAGTATTCCAGTGGTGGATGACGTACCTTAGGGATACTAAATGGACCGATGAATTGTGGGATAACATCAATAATGAGTTTCAGGTGAAATTCCTTTCATTGATGATAATGTTCATGAAGAGGTAAGAGATAATCTCCATTTTGCAAGGAAGTATGTAAATGAAGGAACATGAGATCAATTTCAATGTTCTACAACATTTTTATGAAGAAAATTTTTCAGATAAAGAGTTTCAGGAATGACCCATAGAGTAATCCATTCATTCTTTTCTTTAGTATGTAGTTACTCCCTTCACCATGTCGACATACATAGAAGTTCTAAATGGGGATAATGTAGTGTAACATATTCAATCATTAGAGAATCTCTCTATAGAAGGTATCAAGAAATTTTTCTTTAAAATGGAGGAATAATTATTATTGGTCTCTAATGATAAGGCCCTACAAGTTTTCCATGGTGAGGTGTTGACCGCAATATCTTCTATTCCATCCTCCTGTTTCTCACACATTCTTAATGTGCATAGGGCCGAGGTGTTTTCCTATACAGGTCATGAAAAAACTCAATTTCAGTTAAAATTTTGATCTTAGTACTACGGTGGGGGGAAGGTTTAGCACTCGCCTCTACAACAAACTCTAGTTTGATCATTCCTACAACAGAGAAAAAATGATCCTTTTCAACCTAGAGCAGACGGTGCAGGTTGATGTTGATGTCTTGGTTCTCTTTAGGGACCTTATCTAGGGAGTGTTCACAGAGGTGTATGTCATCTGGGGGAAGTGATAATTTTTTTGTACCATTTCATGCCAAATACATAGTATATCTAGTATGGTTTATTATCATTCAATGTATGAATAGGTTTTTTAGTACTCTTGCTTGTGGTTTCTCTTATTCTAGATCTTCACACTCTTTTGTGAACCCTATATGTATAACTCTTTATTAAAAGTAATAGTGTTACATCCTTTTCCCTTGGAATTGAGTATGCCATTAGGAGGTAATAAAATCATTCTTGACATCCTTCTGTGATGTAGATAGATGTTGGGGCCACATGAGTCTAGCGTGGATCCTTTTCTACTATACGTGTAGTCATATTATGTCATCATTTTCATCCACTTTTGTTTTTTGAAAATGCTATTATAATCTATTTCCATAGTATATTCATGTATTCAAACATGGACCACCATAATATAGATTAAATTGGCGTGTAGAGTTGTGAGGTCGATTGTTGGAATGTCGAGCCTGTTCTTTTTGGTTGGACAAGCAATCAATGAGACAGATTGATGATTAGATGGTTGAAGTTCTGGGAGTTGTCAGATTGGTTTTTTATATTAATACCATGTTGTTTGTCACTCTACCTCTTCAATGTGACATTGAGTTCCAGAAATAATTATATCCCAGATCTCATCTGATTTCTATGGCACCGTATCAGATGGAGGCTTCTGAGTTGCATGATTTGTACATTCATAATAACGATATGATTGTGTAGGGATTTATCTGTCCCAATTTTTTTTATGGGGTTCATGGGTGTTTTTTTATAAGAATGTTGGTGGTGGTATTAGGAAATTCATAGACTACTAGATAATAAATCTGGTGACGGTCAAGAAATTTTACCCTCTCCTAATGATAGAAAATATTTTCAGTATGTAGAGGAGAGTATGTGGGTTCACTATGATCGATCTATAGTCTATGTATTACCAGGAAAGGGTGAATGAGGGTGATATCCTGACGTCTATTTTCATATCCATGTCTCGTCACTTCAAGTTTAAGGTCATGTCATTTTCTATTACGAACACACCGTTTGTGTTCATTGGGTTCATGAACTCTATCTTCATAGAGTTCCTAGACCGGTTCTTCATCAAGTTCATTGAAGACATCAAGATCTAAATGATGATAGATGTGGATCATTATGAGAATTTCAGAACAAAAATAGATGATTTTCTATGCCAAAGTCTCTTTGTGATTTTTTCCATGTGTATGTTCTATACATGATAATTTCTATTCAATGGACATGAATTCTCATATCATGGGATATAAGTGGATCCATCGAAGGTTGAGGTGGCTGTTTTATTGGATGAACCATAGAATGTGGTTGAGGATCATAGATTTATTGTTTAATAAATCTGTTTGTGGATATTTTTACAGAAATTATATATAATTTCATTCTCCATTTATGGTTGTGACCAAATTTGAAAGGGCTTTGTATAGAATGAGCAGTGTTAGGAAGTATTTAGATGTTTGAATGGGATGTTGGTCAATGCTCAAGTACTCTGGTTTACAATGGTAGGGGTGATGTTTCGAGTGTTCGGTGATGCTTTTGGTCTTGTAATGGGATGTTTACTAATGTTTTAGTGAAGAGTTATCTCTTATGAGTCTATAAAGTTGAGTTCCCACAAAAGTAACCATACCTCCCATGATCTGGAGCATACATTTGTCCTGAATTCATTGAATTTGTGGAGACATTTCATCATTAGGGGGGGGGGGTTTATGGCCATCCTGGATCAAAATACATTAGGTAAATCTTCTCTAAAAAAGATATTAAATTCTAGTATCATAGGTGGATAAAGGTTCTCAAGTATTATGACATCGATATCTTTTTCACATTAGGCAAGGAAAATGTTGTGGATAATGCTTTATGTATGATGTCATAAAGGGATGTGGTTCAAGAATATTCAGATTCTTGGAAGGTGATCTTGTAATTTTCTTCATTGTATATTGATGAAATAATTTATTGTTGATAAATCTATTATAGATGACAGTAGAGTCATCTCTAAGGAAATAGTTTTTGGAGAATCCATGGTAAGCTCATATGTAAGGGTAATGCATGATTATATTGACCAGGGTGATGCTCTGATGTAATGACCAGGGGAGGGATACAACCAAATATAGTTTTGTGGGAATGCAATTTTTTCTAGCGGAGTTAACAAAGGGATTTCACTACGAGGTTCATATCCCACCATAGGAGGTTTACCATGATGTTTCCTACATGTACTGAGTCTTGAGGGAACAATTTTTGTCTCCTGGGGTGATATGTACTGGGGTAGAGTTTTTGGAAATTTTCCTAGTGTGTCAGTAGGTGAAGGTTGATCACCATGTTACAGGTTGTTTGGTTTAGCCCTTGTATTTTGTTGTGTGGAAGTTGGATGACATATCAAAAGATTTTTTAAATTTTCTAGCCATAATTTAAGGGGGATAAGATTCTATTTGGGAATTGATGGATCAGTTGATGAAATCGGCACACATTGTGGAAATTAAGGAGTCATACATAGGGGATACCTTGGAAAACAGGTACGTGGATGAAGTGATGTGGTTGCACAAAGTTATAATATACATTTTCTACGACCAGGACACAAACATTACCTCAAGTGTCTTGAGGGGGATGCAACAATATTTTTTCACTTAGTTACACTTTAGCACTTCATTCACCCTTGGACTAATGGGAATACGGATAGGACTATCCAAAAATTCATGTATATGCCTCATTCATGTTATCTTGATTTCAGTGGATCATGGGTAATATATTTTACCTTGATAGTGTTTTCTTATAATAATATATATCATTGTAACATTAGCATGACTATGATTCAATCCATGTATAGGAGGCTGTGTCATTCATCATTTTTCTGGAGGATGTTGGAGAGACACTTGATTTTGGTATTGAGGTAGTGAAGATATTGATATTGGTGTTTTATCTCATACATTATAGGATGATTGAAGCGTAGAACTAGATGAGGTCACATGTGTATCATAGTAGGGGGATCTAGGTTTTTTAGGTTGCAGAAAACATGTTATTTAAGATTTCCCCTCGACCTGAGAAATAATGGATTTGAAGGGGGAGAAAAATATCTCCTAGGTTCATCACGCATATTGAGATGTTGGGATGAGTTGTTGAGGTAGAGCACCAACTTGAACTACCTCCATAGTTGGGGAGGGTCCACGACATCATCCACCACTTCCAACCTTGTCGGTATCTACATGATGAATACTGAGTCATTGAATAGGGAGAGTTGGATATCGAGGATAGTGTAACCTTCAAGGTTCATCCATTAGAGATCTAGTATCATTAGGATAATGATCATATTGTTTAGTCCATTCCATTGGTTCATGTGTTGTGGAGGCATGGTTTCCTTGAGGAGTGTACATCAGAGCGATAGGCACCGGATATGTTCACAGTACCGATATATATTTTAGTTTGGATTGAGTTCTTTTCATTATGATGTAAATATTGATCTGGGTTTTCAATATGATTAGTTTTTCCCTATTCACTAATGTGTGAATAATTACTGACATGTGAAAGGAGGAGGAACTACTCCAAGTGAAGACACATTAATTTGGATTTGATTAAACCTATTTGTGAATGTTTGTAACAGCCAATGCAGTTAATATCTTGAAAAGGATGGAGGAATTTCCCAAATCCATGTGTCATACCATGTGACCTTTAGTATTGGGGCAGTTTTTTGGGGAATTAGATGTAAAAACCCAAATTTTTTCAATGGAAATTCTCTTCTTGTAATTTTGACACAAAACAACATGAAAATACATCATAATGAACTATTAAGTGATAAGTGACCTTTAATCTTAATTTTGTCACTTCTATGTTTGGAAATTTCATAATTCGACATACAAGGTTGTGTTCAAGATAAATTTTGGAGTCTAATAAAACAAAACAAATTTTTGGTTAATATTAACCTACCATTATGAATAGTGACATACCCTTATTAATTGTAATATGACCCTTATGAATAGTAAATCATCCAACATAAGAGTTACCTTACATAGGAATAATTAAATAAAAATTAGACATCTTAGAAAGAGACAATTTGACCTTAGTAAACGTTTTGGTATTTTGTAAGCCATAAATAATTAATTATAATTTATTAGTTAATTTAAAATAAAATGTATGTATTCCAAAATTATTGAATCAATGTCTTATATTTTTTATATAATTCAATACAACTCTAGGTAATTTTTGAAAGCACTATAAAATCAGTTTTCATTTTAAAAACAATTTTTATGTAAATTATGATTTTCATTGAATATTAAATTAATAATATGTATAAAATTATTTTTTAAAAATTAACTTCATTTTTAGAGTCTACACGTTGAAAAATGTTTTGGTTAATTTTTGGGGATTTTTCTTAAATACTTAAATTTTTTCTGAATAGTGAAATACCGTAATTTACAAAAATAAGTAAAATAATCTAATTATACTGTCATGTGTGATGTTATTCTGATATAATCCCACTTGGTTAGTGATCACATGACCAAATTACTATTCATTGTCATTTAATAATGACTATTCCTTATCTTAGGGGAAATTAATAAACTAATGAATTTTATATTATGGAAACCCCTCTCCCATACACTATAAAAACCTCCCATTGCACCCTCATTTACTCAAACCTCTCAAGATCCAAGCCTTCTAAAAACACTACCCAAACATCTTCCCTATCCCCTATCCCACGTTCAATAGCTAATTTTCTCATAAAAAGACCAAGCATAGCTTCTTAAAGGAGGATCTCAATAAAAGGATTAAGATGTAATTTCTCTCCCTCTTCCCCTTTAACATCCTTTCATGTTCAATTCATTTATTGATCTCTCCCCACACATATTCATCCAAATGATATATTAAATTCATTATTATACATATAATGTAATTTTATGATGATAATAGGATATTATATCATCCATCCACCTTTCCCTCTTCCTTTTATTTTATTAAAGATAATGCTATTCGTGAGGTGTTAATTTTTCACCATCAAGAACGACATGTTTTTTCCTTCCATTTCTACCTTCATATCTTCTCATGAAACCATTTTTATGGTTGAAAAAGAATATTTTATATGTATAATTTCTTCTTTAAAGTTCTGGAAATAACTTAAGGCCATTTTACTAAGTGTTAAATTAAAAAAAGTTCATTATGATCGAAAAAACCGCCCAAATTAACCCAAACAATCATCATTTAATTTTTATCTAATGATTCATCCAAATGGTATATAATATAACTCATTATAAGATAATTTGATATTCTGGAATTTAATTAATAAAATTGAATATTAGTTCAGGATGTGTACCCATGTTGTACCCGAACTTCAATTTATGAATACAGGTGAACCACCCAAGAAAACCCATAAAAACAAACATCCCCGAACAATGTTTTTATACTCTATAAGTCATCCAAAGGAACATAAAACGACATAATGAAAACATAATGAAACCTATTAATGTATAAAAGGTTCTTGTAATTTCTAATTAATTAATATAATTTCATTATACAGGTCATTAAAGAGAAGGAAGCATTTAGATTCAAGGAAGGGGAAATTATCGAACCAAACTTTCATCCTTCGTTTTTTCCCTCATTCACTTCAATTTTTAAATGGTTACTATTTAAAGATCATGTGTTCATCATTTTCATTCCTTTACAATGATATATATATATTATTCACTGGTTTTTATGTCAATAAAAATGTTTTTTAGAAGAACTCTTCTTTTAAGAACCCACATTTTACTTCTCTCTCAAAGTGGTCGGTTCTTGTAACATGTATATAATTCCCTCTTTATTTTTGGAGCCCCAAGATTATGAATGTGTTATTATGATATGTAACCAATTCCATTACATGGGATAGTTATGTTTTATTTTTAAATATGTTCCATGTGGAAATCTTGATAATGCTAATGTTATGATGTGACGGGTGCACCCAGAATAATATACCGCAATATGAATGTTTGAATGTGATGGGTGTGCCCAGAATTATACAGCGCTTGAATAAATTTGGTAATGGGATTAATCTCATGATTAAATGTGAAATTAAGTGTGAAAAATAATCTTTCTTTTTTCACAAGTATTTGTGGTAGTTAACCACTAAGACATGATGTTTCATTTTTATATATTGCCATATTCAAGTCTTATATTTATGCTTTCACTCATGTTCATAATTTTTTCCCCATGATATGATTATGATCACCCCATGCTATATTGTTCTTTTCTATATTCTTACTGAACATTTAGCTCACCCCTTTTGATGTATATCTTCATGTGGCTACATGTACAAAGGAGAGGACAAGTGCCAATAAGAAGCCTGAGAAAAAGAAATAAAATACATGTTTATGCTTGATGTTGTAATTGTTATGTATGGTCCTAGTTTTCCCAAGAGACTAAACCGTTGGATCCTCTATGTGTAATACTATTATGTTGTTTAGCATTGAAATGATGTAATAGAAATGTAAGAAATGTCTGAGATGCTATAGTTGGTATCAGGGGAAATGTTTAGTTAATTTGGGAATTAGGATTAGTGAACCCTACAAAAAACATTTGGCATGAGACTATGTACAAATATGCACACAGGAATATTTACATACGGATCCCATATGTTATGTTTTTGGTATAAAATTTTTAAATGAATAGTTTATTCATGACTTGTTTACTTATGTTTTGTTCTGACTATTAATATTTTAGAAAATGGTGTGAACCAGGAGAAACCAGGCCAACAACTCAGGCGAGGTCCAATGCAACGATTGCCCGAACGACATCCCCAATGTTTTGGGAGGTGGAGTTCAGAACTTCAGGGTGATTCTTACCCAATTATCACTGGTTATGAACAATAATCATAATAATTGGGAACGTCCCCCTTCACCAAAGAGGGAGGAACTGGTTATCAAATGTTTTATGCCGAAACAACCACCGACGTTTAGTGGATCTTCTGATCCACTAGTTGTGGAATATTGGGCCAACTCCACGAAGAAGATATTTTCTGTTCATCACTGTTCTGAGACGGAGAAGGTGACCCTTGTCGTTTATCGTCTAGATATAGAGGATGATCAATGGTGGGATTTCCTTAAGAACACCAATACAAGGGAGGAAATTGATGAGATGGAATGGGAAGACATTAATATAATGTTTCTTAATATGTATTTCCCACAAAATCATTGTATGAAGATGGAGAAAGATTAAAAAGAGCTTAAGAAAATAGAAGGATAATATATTAAAACAAGTGACGAAAATTTCACAAGGATTTCAATATATGCTACCAGTTTTTTATCAACAATGATAGAAAAATTGATAGATTCATTAGTGGATTAAAACCACACATTCTAAAGGATCTTGCAATTAGAGACTTTGAGAGTTATGAATAAGTTGTTCTGTGTGCTCTTAATGTGGAGATTGAGTTTGTAGAATGGTCCCATGGGAATGGGGATACGAAACAACAGATGTAGTTTTTAGTTGGTGGATCTAATGACAAATGGGGGAAGAAAAATCAACTTCCCAGATGCCAAAAATGCTGGAAGTTGCACCATGGGAACTACCTCAAATGTACGGGGAAATGCATCAATTGTGGGAAAGAAGGACATCATTCTCAAGATAGTTGAAAAGACATGAAAAATATGGAGAATGTGTCTGAATAAAGGACAGAACCCTGATGGTTCAATGCTAAAATTGTAGGGAGCTAGTTCACTATGCAAGTCAGTCCACTAAACCTTGAGTTCTCGAGGGTAATCAATGTCAGCAACCACCGAAGACAAAGGAACAAGGGAAGGATTATTCCATCACTTATGCGGAGGTGGAGCATTATAATGAAGTCGTACAAGGAACACATCCTATTAACTCAAGAATGGAAAATGTATTACTTGATTCGGGTTCTATGGATTCCTTTATATCTTGCATGTTTTCAAGAACTATAGAATCGAATCCCTAAAACCTTGAAGTAGAGATATCTGTAAAAATACGAAGTAGGGAAATCATTACAACCCAAGTGTTTTACTCTTCTCCTATTGGCGTATGTGGGATGATTCTTCCAGAGAATCTCATAATACTTTCCTTGGTGGAATTTGATTCTATAATGGGAATGGGTTGGATCTCGTTATATTGACCACATATCAACTGTCATGAAAAGGAAATATCCTTTCATATTCTGATCCATCCCATGATCCTCTACAAATGCAAAGAAGATCATGAATCTCATTTGAAAAATCCTTCAATCCGGTGGGTGTTGATTCCATATAAAGATGCATACCTTTCCCAGATGGTTGAGTTGAAAAAATTATCCAAACATGAGGAAATGCCAATCATGAGGGAATAAGGTGATGTATTCCCTAAAGAGTTACCTAGAATTCCCCTAGATGGTGAGGTAGAGTTCTCAATTGAAATCTTTCCTGGAGCTACTCCAATCTCAAAATGTCCCTATAGGATGTATCCTATAGAACTAGAGGAGTTAAAGAAACAGCTATCAGAGCATCAGGACAAAGCGTTCATATACCCTAGTACATCACATTGTGGTGCACCAGTGCTATTTGTGAGGAAGAAGGATGGAACTATGTGGCTATGTATTGATTACCAGGAACTCAAAAAGACCACCATAAAGATCAAGTATCCTCTTCCAAGGATTGAGTACATGTTCGATCAGTTAAGAGGAGCTCAATACATCTCAAGGTGGATCATCATTCTGGATATCATCAGGTAAAGGTGAAGAAGGAAGATATTCATAAGACTGCCTTCCAAACTAGGTATGGGCACTATGAGTTGTTGGTGATGCCCTTTGGACTTAACAATGCCTCCAAAACCTTCATGGATTTTATGAATATAGTCTTTAGACATTACCTCGACAAGTATTCAGTAATGTTTTGTGATGATATTCTCATCTACTCCACGATAAAGGAGGTACATGAAGAATATCTAAGACTTGTGTTGGTGATATTAAAAAAGGAGTAGTTGTACGCCAAGTTCATAAAATGTGACTTTTGGATGAAGAAAGTCACATTATTGGGACATGTGATCACAAGTGAGGGAATTTATGTGGACCGTTAAAAGAAAAGGGTGGTTGAGGAATGGACCAGGCCCTCTAGTGTCACCGAAATGTGTAGTTTTCATGGATTATATTTGTACTACCAACGTTTTGTGAGAATATTCTAACGATTTTCAAGCCCGCTAACTAAGTTAACAATGAAAGGGGTAAAGTATGTTTGGATGGAATAATGTGAGGGATGCTTCAAGGAGAGAAATAGATGGCTAATCACAGCACTTGTACTCACACTACCAAAAAGTGTAGAATGTTTTGAGATATAATGTGTTGCTTCAATGAAATGCTTGGTTTGTGTACTCATGAAAAATGATAATGTGATAGCATATTCCTCATGACTGTTGAATATCCATGAGAAAAACTACTCGAGGCATGATCTACATCTAGCAGCTATGATTATTTCCTTGAAAATATGGCGGCACTGCCTTTATGGTAAGAAGTGTGACATATACACCGACAACAAGAGCCTAAAGAATATATTCACAAACATGAGCTCATCTTGCGTCAAAAGAGATGGTGAGAGATAATAAAGGATTACGATTGATCTATTCAATATCATCTTGGAATGGTGAACAAGGTAGCTGATGCTCTAATCAGAAAAGAACCAGCTACTCTATCCATGTTACGGATTGAGAAAGACTCTATCTTCATAAAAAATCAAAGGATGGATTTAGAAATCATAAGGGTGTGGGATACATCCTAACATCCTCAAATGATTGGGGAACCATCCGTATAGGAGAAGATTAACGAAGCACAAAGGGATTATGTGTAGATACAAAAGGTGGTGAATGCAGAAAAGAATGGGAAGCTTCAAGAGTTCCATATCGATGATGATTGTGTGATTTCGTTTGGAACTTGGATTTGTGTTCCTTCAACACTCAGGAAAAAGAATGAGCTATTGGACAATGCACATAGCTCAACATTCTATATCCATCATGGGAGTACCAAGATGTTCTGTGATCTTGAAGAACACTTATTTTGGGATAACATGAAGAAGGAGATTATAGAATATATATCAAGGTGCTCGGATGTCAGCATGTTAATGGTGAGCGAAAAATGTCCATAGGTATGATACAACCATTGCCTAAACCCATGTGGAAATGGAAAATTGTTACTCTGGACATTGTCATGTGTCACCCAAAGACATCAAAGGGTAATAATTTGATATGAATTGTGGTCGAATGACTGACCAAGACTTTTAATTTTATCGCTATTGGGGAAGATCTCTCACTTGAACAACATGAAATGATATTTATAAAGGAAGTGGTGAGACAGAACGATGTTCCACTATCATTTACCTCTGACCGTGATCCAAGTATCACATCTAAATTTTGGAGGAGTCTTAAACATGCTTTGAGTACTGAAAAATGTTTGGGGTAAATATTTGGTATTTTTCTGATATTCATGAATTTTTTAGAAATATCGAAATACCGTAATTCAAAAAAATAATTTAAATTATCTAATTATATTATCATGTGTGATATTCTACAGATTTAAGCACACTTGTTTCAGTATCACATGATTAAATTACTATTCTTGGTCATTCAAGTCTCACTATTCCTTGTCTTAGGATATATTAACAAACTAATGAATTTTATATCAAGGAAACCCCTCTTCCCTCCACTATAAAAACCACCCTTCACACCCTCATTTCCTCACACCTCTCAAGATCAAAGCCTTCAAAGAACACTTCCAGAACATTTTCCATATCCCCTCTCCATCATTCCAGAGGTTTCAGTCTCATCAAATGAGAAATCAAAGATTTTTTAAGGAGGATCTCAAGAGGATTATTAAAGAGATAATTTCTCTCCATCTTCTCTATTAATTCCCTTTCAAGTTCAAGTTCATTTCTTGATCTCTCCCCACCTATATTCATCCAAGTTGTATTGTAACTCCATTATTATACATATATTAAAATTTTATGATTCTAATAGTATATTATATCATCCAACCCATTTCCCTCTTCGTTTTATTTTATTGAAGAGAACGTTGTTCGTGTGGTGTTAATTTATCACCTTCATGAATGACATGATTTATTCTTCCATTTCTACCTTCAGATCTGGTCTTGAAACCATTTTTATGGTTGAAAAATAATATTTATTATTTATTATTTTCTATTTTATGTTCTGGAAATAACTTATGGCCATATTACTAAGTGATAAATTAAAACAAGTTCGTTGTGATCTAAAAACCACCCAAATTAACCCAAATAATCTTCATTTGATTTTTATATAATGATTCATCCACATGGTATATAATATAACTCAGTATACGATCATTTTAAATTATGGAATGTCATTAATTACATGTAATATTAGTTCTGGATGTTTACCCATGTTCTACCCAAACATCAATGTATGATTACAAGTTAACCACCCAAGGAAAACCATAAAAACAAACATCCCCGAACAATGTTTTTAAACTCTATATGTCATACAAAGAAACAAAAAATTACATATTGAAACCCTAATGAACAATATTAATGTATAAAAGGTTCTGGAATTTCTAATTAATGAATATAATGTCTTTATACATGATATTAAAGAGAAGGAAGCATTCAGATAAAAGATAAGGGTAAATTCTCAAACACAACATTCATCCTTCGGGTTCTCCCTCTTTCACTCCAATTTTTATATGGTTACTCCTTAAGGATCATCTGTTGATAAATATCTTTCGTTTTCTAAGATATAAATCTTTGTCACCGTTTTTTATGTCAAAAATATTTTTCCTAAACATGTCTTTTTTTAAGAACTAACCTTTTACTTCTCTCTCAAAGTGGTCGGTTCTTGTAACATGTCTCTTATTCCGTCTTTCTTTTGGGAGAACAAAGTTTAAGAATGTGTTCTTATGAGATGTAAACCATTCCATTCCATGAGTTTGTTTTGTTTACTTTTGTTATGTGTTCCATGTGGAAATCATTATAATGATAATGTTATGATGTGATGGGTGCGCCAAGAATTATATAGCGCAATATGAATGTTTGAATGTGACAGGTGTGCTCGGAATTATACAGTTCTTTAATGCATTGGGTAAAGCGATAAATCTCATGAGTAAATGTTAAATTATGTGTGAATAAGATTCTAGATCAGTTCACAAGTATGTGTGGTAGTTAACCACTAAGACACGATGAATCATATTTATACATTTCCACATTTCATGTCTTATATTTCTGTTTCCTCTCATGTTCATAATTTTTTCCCATGATACGATTATGCTCACCCCAATCTATATTATTCTTATCCATCTTCTTACTAGGATTTTAGATCACCCCTTTTGATGTATATCCTCAATTGTATACATGTACTAAGGAGAGGACAGGTGCCAATAAGAAGATAGAGAAGAAGAAATTAAATAAATGTTTATGTTTGATGTTGTAATTTCCTTGAATGGTACTAGTTTTCCCAAGACACTAATCTTTTGGATCCTCTATGTGTATTACTATTATGTTTTTTATCTTTAAAATGATGTTATTGTAATGTTATAAAAGTTCGGGATGCTATATTAGATGTCAAGATAGGTGTTATATGTTTCAAGGATTCACATCATATTTCAAAATACAAAAGAAGGTTAATCCTTGAAAGGTATCTTGCAGAGTGGTTGTTCGGACCCCTCTTCATTATCGGTTAGTTTTGAATTATTGATCATAAGAATAGATTTATAGGTAAATAATATAATGGAAAAGACCTCTCCAGTTCATTCCATTGTAAAAATAGAGTGTTTTAAGTTTTTTTGAGGTCATTTCTCCAAGAATTTATTGAGGTTGCTTTTGGGGTTTTTTATGTAGGGATACACTAAGGAATGTTTTTATAGGATGGTTTTATATATAAGAACCCATTTTATGGGATTAGTGTTTGTTTAATTATATGTATAAAATGTATTCCATTGTGATTTATAGATACACCCCACCTATGTAGATCATTATGTGATGAACTACAACTTTATTATAGGGAAGGGTGTTTTAATAAAATCATGGTGGGTGGGTGGGTGGATAGTTATTATCTCCCTCACTGACTCTTCTTCATTGTAATCACCCAATATTAACTAGTAGTGATATAATAGACTGAGGTTTATTCCCAAATTTATGGTACTAGTAGTGTGAGATGTAGTTTGTTTCATAGGTGTCTTTGGGATGGGTCCTAGTTGTTTCCAAGAAAGGCCTCTGGGGGTTTTGGAAAAGGTGTCTACCAGTAGGATGTGATTTGGCCTGGCGGGATGGGTGTGCATGGGGATATTGTTATAGTCAGTCATGTACAAGAGTTCTATTTCACAGAAGTTCATAGTTAGGGATGAGTAGTTAACTAATAGAGAGTGGTGTGGGGAATCTTATAATCGATGTGTATATACTATTAATTTACTTGACTGGTGTTAATTGGTGATTTTTCATTGGTGAGGATGTCGTGGTTAGCATTCCATGTATAGGGATTTTTAGGTTTATATATTTAGTCAAAAGTGCATGAGAATGTTTATCGCACATGTGAACGAGTGACCTGGGTTTTTATAAAGAGAATACATCTATTCTCACCTTATGTATGTTATATAATTTTCCGGTTTATAGTAGGAACATGATCACCATTATAGATCAAACTAGCATGGTAATTGGGATTGTTTATGTGTTCATACATAGCCTTGTTTTTCATAATGTACTTGAGTTTAATATTACTGTATTACGGCTTTGTTTAAGTCATGTATGTCTTGGTTTTTCAGTTTCATTTCCTTTTAAATTTCATGGGGTTGTTTGGGATTCAAAATCTTGTCTCCTGAAATTTTTTTATTTAAAATGGTAATTGCTCCTATCTTTCTTGATTGTTTACACACCCATGGGTGACAGTCTCCACCTTTTATCCTATTGGAGGTGGGACTCGGGGGTCAATATCTCTCCCCCATTTAGGGGAAGGAAGGACTTTCCATATTTCTACCCTATACCTCCTCTTGAAGAATAAAGGTGGTGATAATATATATTTTACTAATATTAATTTTTACATTCTAAAGATCATGATATAATAATTATGATGAATAATGAAAATAATCATAAAAAACAAGAGAAAACCAATGCTATTAATACCCATATCATAACACTTACATGGGGTTGTTAATATAAAGGGTAATATAAAGTCATAACTGAATAAAATATGGTATTATATATAGTAAAATAGAATTATTTTAGATATATAATAAACCAATATTTATTATATAATAGTTTGTAATGTGTATGAATAAATTAACGAATTCAGTTAAGGGAGATTCGTCTCACTTTTTATTTATGTGAGATACATGACTTATTCACCCCTCATTTCATTTGTTTAGTTATTATGCTTATATTGAATTTATTCTATTAATATTATAGTTTATTTTATTTTTATTTAAATGATTCTTTGAAGAACATTATTTTATGGGGTTTATTATTCAAAAGATACCAAATCGATAATGTATTTTTTCATATACATGCCTTTATTTAGACACCTTTCTTGCTATGCACATATATATATATGTGAAGTTAATATACATCCTTTTATCATGTTATATAATTAATAAAACTATTATTATTATAGGTTAATATTTCTATAATTTTATTATTTCCATTTTATGATGATATAATGTTACCAATGTGGTAAAAGATTATAGCTTTACTCTCATCATTTATCAAGATTAATTATAACTATTCTATTATTGATTATACATTGACATACATATTTCAAAAAAATACGAAGGTGTTTATTATCATCTAGGTATGAATGATATATATACGTAATCATTCCATTTTATAGTCTTCTATACATATGATTATATATAAAATGTTTTTAAGAAAATATGACTTTATTTCTCTATTTATGAAGAATATTTGTTCTTTCAAAAGTGGATTTTCTAAAATTGTTTTAATTTTTTAAAATATAGATTATTATTTTTGATAGATATTTTACCCATGTAATACATTTCAATTTTTTTTAAAATGGAATCATTTTTATATTTTTCTATAATGTTAGTTATTTGAACTTTTAATGTTAATATGAACTTTTCTACATTTAAAAACCCAAACACCTTCATAACCATAATTTCATTGATTATTAATTTTTATTATTAGAATGATAATATTTTATGCTAAAAATGTTCCTAATATTGTGGATATTATTGGATATTTATAAAAATTCCAAATTTTTTTAAAAAAATAATATTTATGAAGAAAAATGATTTAAATGAATTTCAAATATTTCATTATATGATTTCAAAATGGTGTTCAAAATGAAAAGGATTTCAATTATAATAAATATATTTTAAATTAGTACATGTTATTATAACGAAAAATGGGTTTCAATTATATTTTCATATATATTTTATATGTTTTCAAGGAATTTTTTGTCAAGATGTATTCATGTTTATTTTCATGAATTCATGGAAAATGATTTTCAAAATCAATTCTTGATAATATAATATTATTTCTAGAAAAATTGTTTTCAAAATGATCTCAATCCTTCATTATATGTTTTAATTTTTTGAAAATAATAATTTTTCCAATCTTTTATGTTTTGAAAAGGATTTTTTCAAAGAAGAATGGATATTTTCAACAATAATTGCTTTTAAAATGTATTTCAATATTATTTTCCATCTATGATGACCTATGTTGATGTTAATCATGCTCTTCTATGAAATGATCATATGGTTGCATACATATTATTTCATTGAATGGTTTATGATTTGGTGGGATGACGGTTATGGAAATTATTTTCACTTTCAGGGGTTATATGTATTGAATAGTGTTCCACATTCACAGGTTAGGTTTTATAAAACCCATTTCTCTTCAATATGTTATACCGTTCATAAATTCATATGAAGCCCCATTCCATGAAATGTTTATTCTAAGATGAAATTATTATGAACAATAAATATTTTTCCTAGGAGATTATAAGATTAAATGTATCTGATACCCATTTCATTTCATGGGTTATGATATGATGTTTAAGAAACCCATATTTTTGTTTGTGTCATTGTATTATAAATGTTTTATTTTTATGAGTAACATGTATTTAAGATATTATTATGTGATTGGTGGGACCTGGATCTCCCTCCAATTCTCGAGATAATGATTTACATCTCGTGAGATAAATATTTGAATCAATTCAATTGGATTAATCCACTTTGAGAGATGGGGAAACCTGATCCACTAGAAGAATATGGGAAAACACAATCCAATATGGGATGTTGGGGATACCAAATCCAATATAAATTTTTTTCTAAAACTGGGGATGGTGATGTGACATTTCTAGCAGGTTATGTCCCCATGTTTATCCCTCGTACATTTTATGAAACGATCTACGAATTATAGGGAATGAATTATATTTTTTTTGTTTTTTCAACAATTTCTATGTCTTACAACTATGATATGTGGATATTATTTATTATATTGATTATCATATGATTCAATTAATAAGAACTCACAATATTTTTTCCATGTCCCATTTTTATTCATTGATATACAGAGTATATAATTTGAATTTTATACTCATCATCTCACAACCATATGTTCTTTTCATGCATATGTATATCCTTTATTTACACTTACTGACATTCAATCTCATTATTTACTTTTATTTAGATTCCATGGTTTATGTACAACATTTTTTAAGTATAATTTTTAATGGTGGAGTTATTTTGCGTAAAAATTTATGATCTTTAATGGAGTTAGAATATTTTTTTCTAATATACCATAGATGATAAACTAATAAGGTCATTTGGGTTTTTTTTGTAGTATTACTTATTCATCCAAAATTATGTGACTTATATGTATGTTTATATTGCGTTATTATAGTTAATATCAGATAAAAAGATTATTTATCCATTGGAAACTACAATGATAAATATTTACTGAGTTAACTAGGTATATTTCTTAGGATATATCTATTAGTTTCACATAGGAAACAATATCAACAAGGTGAATAGTGCCTATTGCAATTGTAACCGGGAGAATTAAAATGAGCATCACTACACACAAATTTTTAAACACCCGAGGGTATGATTTGGAAATTAAAAAGAAAACTATTTTTTAATAACTATGAGGGATTTAAATGGATGTAGGTTCTGAATAACCTAGGATAAACCTATTTTGTCATATACAATGTATGATGTTATAATTTTGACATCCTATAAGTTTTTTTTCAAAATTATGTGGTTCCATAATAGGATAATTATATCTTACACAATTATATTTGGTTTTGGAAAGTTATGGGAAAATTAATGATCTACAGTGATATAGAATTTTATGGAAAATTTTATAATGAGTTGTCAAATAAGATTCTCACTAGAGTGACAGATATCTTAAAAATTCAATGTCAATATTCACGGAACATGATATAAAATGTATACAAACCAACTCTCAAACTCAACAAGGAGCTGAGGGAAATATTTTACTAAGATATTGTGTAATTCAAGCCCTGGATAAAATTAGATCTTCTGTCCTTTGGGTCAATAATTTGGAAAGAATATCATATGTCAATATCCTGGAGTATAGAAAATAAAGAGACAATTCATGTAATTATAGAGAAAAAATTGAAGTGTTTGTATAATTATATGTAAGGGAGTATTTCCATCCCTAGGAAATCACAAAAGGATAAATGTCATAAAGGTTGAATGAATTATAATAATGATATTTTTTCCCAGTATAAAAGACAATAATAGAATCTACATTGTGGTATGAGTAATGGTCATATTGATGATGAAGATAATGAAACTACATGTTAATGATTTATGTATTGAGTTATTTTATAATTGGATAAGATATGTTTTTTAATGGATTATGATTCATGTTGAGTCACCTAAGTTATTTTATATTTGGATTCATGAATAATGATATTGGAATATATATGAGTCTCTAACCTTGTATTTTTAATTACAGATTTACCTGAATATGATTATTGGTTCTGATGGAAGAGAAATGTGATTTAATATAATGTGATATTACTACTAAAAACTTAATTAAATGAATTATAACCCATAATATGTTCATTATATAAGAATAATATAGTTTGTATAATTTAAATTGGATTATATCTGTAATGGCTTAGACCTCTATTGTCAATTCCTTTGCTGAAATCTAGTGTTTGAGGTGTTCTGAGAGGTCAAGGTGACATATCCACGACAATTTTCTAAATTTCTAATTCGATAAAAAATCCCAATAGTAGCCTTATGTGATCATTTCAATGGTAGCATTAGGTGAATAGTGAAATAATAACCTTATGTGAACAGTTTCAACGGAAGACTTAGATGACCAATGCAACGGTGAAGTCCAAAGGTTACCTCTTTCCTTTTCCAAATTTTGAGTTCATAGACAGGGTTTCTAGAATGGTGAGCTTCCAAGGTGACTTCTTTCATTTACAAAATTTCATGTTAATGAATAGTTTTTCCAGAATGGTGAAGTTCCAATGGTGACCTCCTTCCTTTTCCAAATTTCGTGTTAATGAACAATGTTTCCATATTCCTATAGTTTCGCCCCTTAGAGGTTTTCTTTGACCTAAAAAAGAAATTAATGTCTTGCTTTATGGACTCTATGGCCAATTAAAATTCCATAACTCCAATAGAAATTTCTGTAAGGCTCTCGATGATTTTTCTTGGTCAAACTGGGTGGTTTATTGCGATCCTATTTTAATGGAAAATCTAGTGTATCATAAACCAATACTCTGTTAAATCTTATAAAGGGAAGAGATATCTTCATTTCTAATTTTTCCTCCTAGTTCTCAGCTATGATACACTCAAACGATTCATTCCATCCCATAGGATTTGCATAATAAAAATTTCATCCTTGGATCGGTTCCCCTCTATTTTGATTCAACCGTGATGTTTTGATCAAGAATCGTCAAAAGGTATGATATATTGTCATAATTTTTTGGGTTCATCTAATTGTGTTTCACCATGAACATTTTTGGAATGGTATCTCAATGTTACTAATAGAATATTCCGGGTTGTTGACTAGTGTGGTGGTGTCTCTGCATCCTCAGATGGATACAGTTGTCACAAGAGATGAAGTCGTAACCCATTGGGTGGCTTGTTCTCATATAAAGAACGTTAAGGACTCCTTAAGGTAGGTTATTTGTTGCCTCATTTTTATTTTACATGCATCTGTATTGTTTCCATGTTTTATCCCACTGGATCATAATAATATTTAAAAAATAAATATTTTAATGGGATTAATAAAGTCATATCAATCATATGTTATTTCCACTTGTTTTGATATATAGTTTGATAACTATGATTCCATTGATTATCCTTTCGTTGTTAATGTAAATTGGTTATGAACGTAATGATTTAATTAATGTATAATTGTTTGGCTAAAGATAATGAGGAATGTGAATGAATCTGATTATTAATGTTGTAAATTGAGGCAAATCAAATTGATGGGGTACTCATTTTAAATCAATTTTTGTTAGCTTACTATTTAGGTTTTTCAATGTTGGAACAAACAAATAATAAATCTTTTAATCCAATATGGGCTAAGGAACTGGTTGATTTATTAAATATAATTCATGGTATGGATCTGAGTTACCATGTTGCTTGTTTAAGGGCCAACAACCCAATTGATATTATGTTTTATTTCCTTCTACTTGGGTTTTGTGGTGATCCAGGATGGCTGTTGTGATATATGGGGGCAGTATGGCCTACTGGTTGTGGTAGCAGTTGATCCCTAGAGTGGAGAGATGCATCGATTTATGCATGTTTCTTTCAAGGAGGACACCAAGGATGATGAAACTGTTTGGATGTGAATGTTGGGATGTTGTTTGTTTCATTTTTGTTGTTTATCCTCTTTACATTCCACACTGCTCAAGGAAGCTGGTCTTCCTACCCTCCATTCAAAAAGGGTAGAAGAGACGCGGGGTTTTTCACGTGATTTTCATGTTTTCCTAATGGGAGAGGATGGTTTTATATACTTTCTACAAGTTGAAAATACGTGATGGGTAGTTCATCTACTCAACGAGTTGAGACCCTTAGTGTTTAGTAGTGTAAAATGTTTTTCTATAATTCTTGGGAAATGTAATAATGTAGTTAATAAATGATTGAATAAATTATGTAAACCAAAGGGGTTGGATGTTTCTAGGAAGAAATGTTGAGGTAACGATTTAAATTGACAGTGGAATTTGGGTGTGATGCTAATGAAATTTAATAAGTAATTGTAAATGGTTAATTAATGGATAAAAAATTATTTAATGTAAAGTGAAACTGATAAAAAAATGAAGATATTTAATTAATCTGTTTAAATGGTTATGTACTTATAGGATACCAAGTTCTAGAAGTGGAAGCTGGGAGTCTGAGAGACGTTATATGTAGTTGTATGTACGACTAGGTTACTCCAATAGTGTGGTTTTGTGCTCTAGTATATTTTGCAATTTTTTTGTTTCTATAGGCTTTTCCACCCCTTCAGTTAGACAAAATGATACCCTAAGGATTCTGAGCCTTGGGGGAGTTTTCCGCAACATTACGGTGGGAGTATGGATGGATGACAACACCCTTTGGACGCACTCTCTTCTCATGGTAGTTACTTGGGCTGTTAGGCATTGGGGTTAGTTTTTCCCATATATATGTGTAGTGGGTAGTAATGCCAGCTAGTTATTTACACTCATATATCTTGGATATAGTTACCTATGGACTACTATAGATGTAACATGTATAGGCTATGATGTCTTGAGGATACTTACTCGATGTATGGGCTTTGATGGATTGATGTAAAATACGAGACGTATGATACACATAATTCGAGTTTTGGTGGCTCCTGAAAAGTATTGGGTTTCTTTGATTATGTGGAAATTGTGGTATTGTTGCACAAGTTTCATGTTGTTGTGCTTCTTCCTAGTGTCTTAGGGTAAGCCTTTTTAGAGAGAGACTCTTAGGACGTGTGATGTTGGGGGAAAGTATAAAACTAGTGGGGAAGTAGTAGAGGGGTACCCTTGATTTTCATTATTATATTATATACACTTTTATGCGATACTTGGTGACAGTAACCATAGAGTAGCTGGAATCTTAGTATACCTTTTTAGGTGATGAGTTAGTTTCACTTGTTGTTCACTATGATTTAACATGCATTCATTACTTTTGCATGAGAGGCATTTGGGAGAATCTTACTAAGTATACTGGTATACTCACTAGATGTATATATAATCTATTTTCAATTCACATAGAGCATGATGGAGATCAAGCTGGTTGCTACTATCTTGGGGTTGAAGGAGCTGTAAGAGCTTGTTGTCTATGTTGTCTTTACTTTCTTTTGGGTTTTTGTTGTTTTCCCCTTTCCATTTAAGTTTTTCTGCATGAAATTTCATATGTGTAATTAGGATTTCATTTATATTTATTTCTGAGTTAGATTTGGTTGGTGTATATATTATCTCTATCTATTTCATGGTTTCTCTTAGAGTGTCATGACTTCCATCTATGTGCTTACTATACCCTCGGTGATAGTCAACAACGTGTGGCCTACTAGAGGCGGTACTCAGGGGTCATTATATTCCTTCTCACATAGTCAGTCCAGGAGGGGTACACATTATGAAGTGGGGGTCATGACAGAGTGGTATCAGAGGTATGGTTGAGGGATAGGATGGAGTTTGGAGTTAAGAACAGGTGAGGTTTCATGGTTTGGTAGGGAAAGAGTTGCAGTAAAGTTTAGAAAGTGATGTAAACTATGGAGACAGGCTGAGACATAGGTGTTTAGGCACCCCTATGATCTGATGTATGGTCTTTTATTTTAACAATGGATACTAAATGAGATCATAATGGTTTCATGGTAGAGGCCTGTGAAAGGATCATGCACCAGTGATCCTTATGCCTGTGATTGAATGGGTAGAACATGGTAAAGGGTAACCAAAATTTATAAAATAAAGTAATTAATTAATTAATTTCGAGTCATCTATATTGCATGTTTAGGAGATCTAACTATTTGTTATTTTGAAGGTATGGCTCTTGGTAGACTTCCTCATCAGGATCGTATAGAAGATGACCACCTGGTTGTGCCAGCAGTTCACCACTAGGTGGTTGTTGACGATGAATACACATTGAGGAAGACACTATGAGAGTTTTAGAACTCAATTCTATTAAAGTAAGATGGATCAATTTCAGATACAGTCCGAAGATTCGGGTTTGTGGAGGTCGAGATAGGATTCTATTCTATCCATGCTTAGAAAAATCACTGGGTGAGCATAGTTGTGATTATTCTATGTGTAGAGGCGAGGTAGTGGATGTTGTTGTTCCTCAGGGATCACAAGGAGTCAGAGATCTCTTGGGAGGATTTATGAGACATGTTTAGAGTCATGTTTCTTTCTTCGACCATGAAGGCGTCCAGTCACCAGGATCTTTTTATCCTTGGACTAGGGAGCTCTAGTGTGCATGATTTTGGAATCTGTTTCAGGAAATTTTATGATATTCTTCTGTCCTGTTGTTAGATGAGGTGGCCATCGCGAGGAATTTTGAGGAGGCCTTGCATCCAGAGATCCAGTGCCAATTCACACCATTTATGTTGAAGATATATCATGAGGTTATATCTTGGGAAAATGAAATTGAGAGGATATTTTCCAAAACCAGATCATCACGAGAGGGGAGTCATCATGATTCTTCCCAAGGAATAGCTGTGGTACAGGGTTCCCGGTATTCTGGGAAGAAGATTTTTCGTTCATCTGGGGGTAGGTCCCATCCCTCAGCATCTCATTTTTCTGGGGGAAGAATCTTTATGTCCTATTAAAATGGATCATGTGCTTGTTATTCTTGTGGAGGGTGAGGTCATCAGTAGAGAGTGTGCCTGAATTTTTAGAGCAATCATCATGCACCATGTGTTCTACTCCCGGATCCTCCATTGAGGTAGTTTCATCAGAGACCGTTGTAGAAGGTTTCAAAAGAATTAAATCAGTTGGGGGTTGATGAGTAAGGTAGAGGACAGCCCTGTGACTCTCCCAATTCTCATATATCATAGGGCAGACATGGTATTGGTCGTCATCAGGGTCTGAGAAGTTGTGGAGGAGTTCAGGGTCAAGATCATGCTTCAGCATTGCCGGTTCAAACTGATTCAGATGTCGTTTGAGTTACCCTTTTCTTGTTTACAACCTTGGTGTATGATTTTTTTTAATTCAGGAGAGACACAATCCTTCATATCACCTAGCCTTGTCAATTCATTCAGACTTGATCTAGATAGGCTTCCACTTCCCTTTGCATTGAATATGCCTATTGGACTTCAATCTGACCTGTTTGATGTGTGTAGAGATTGTGAGCTCATGTTCGGGCCACACCACTCTTTGGGAGATTTCCTAGGTTTAGGAAAAAAACTATATGATATCATCATCGATGTGGATTGGTAGTATTTTGGTGAAGGATATTGTGAATTTCTTCGAGAGGCATGTTGTGTTCTTCGATGTGGATGGAGATCTAGTGGTGTTTGTTGGCGAGCGAGACCCATAGATGTGTTAGAGGAATGTTACGTCTTTAACAAACAAGATGGTTGTTTTGATGATGAGTTCTAAAGTGGTTCAATAGTTGGATTTTCATATGGTCATAGAAGAGTACACATATGTCTTTCCAGAAGAGGTTGTAGCATTACCCCCTCGACGAGAGATCGATTTTGGGATCATGCTACAACTGGAATCATCTCCTATCACTATTTCTCCATATAGGATGGCCCCATATATTTTACAATAGTTACATATATATCTTTTTAGTCTATTATTATATTGTTTTGATCTGCTGAGTGTCACACCATGGGGTGAACCAGTTTCATTCGTGATGAAGGCTTACGACAGTAAGCAGTTGTGTGTCAATTATCACTGCATAAACAATTTGATATTGAGGAATATCTATCTGCATCCACCTATAGATGATTTATTCGATCAAATGAATGGTTTATGATGGTTCTCAGATATTGATTTTCATTCACGATATCATCAGATGTGTGTGAATGTTGAGGATATCTTGAAGAATGCTTTTCGTTTATATCATTGGCATTATGATATTATTGTAATGTCATTTGGTGTGAATAATTCACCATTTGTGATCATTGGACTGATGAATTATATGTTCATTTAGTTCCTGGACATGTTCATGGTGGATTTAATCAACTACAACCTTATGTACTCTAAATATATGGTGGAGCACGGATAGCATCAACATGATGATTTGGGAGTTCTTCATCAACATCTGCTTTCTAGACTGTAGTTAACGTGTGAGTTTTGTGATCAAGAAGTCTGTCACATGGGGAATGTTATGTCCCAGCAGGTATTAGTTGTGGATCCATAAAATATAGAAGAAATTCTTTCATGGGAATCCCCCAAGAATGTGTCAGCGGCGTTATGTTTCCTTGGTCTTGTAGGCTATAGAAGAAGGTTCTTAGTCGATTTCTCTCACGTTGGGACTCCTATGACAACTTTGACCAATATAAATCAGGGTTTCATAGAGATAAATCAATTTCAAGAAGCATTCGAGTATCTAATGTAGATGTTAGTAATTTCTTCTCATATTTTTATTCTAGTAGAGAGAGTTTAGTTTGATTTTTTCTGTAATGCATCACATCTATGGTTTGGTTGTGTTGTGATGCAGAAGAGATAATTTGTTTCTTATAGTTATCAGCACTTTCATCCCCATGATTGTAACTATGCCACCCATGATCTTGTGTTGGATGCTGTGGTGATTTCTATGAAGTTGTTGAGACATAACCTCATTGGCGAGCGCTTTGTGGTTTTCACCGATCAAAATCATTTGAGGTATGTTTAATACCTATGTGACATGAAGTTGAGACAATGATATTGGATGGTGTTCTTATAGGAACATGACTTTGAAATATTATATACACCTGGAAAGGGGAATTTTTGTAGCAGATGCGTAGATTCAGAAGTCATGTAATGATGCTGTACTTGAATCTGGTGACTCATTGAAATTAATAAAAGAATTTTCATCATTACTTCTTTATATAGTTGATGTCGGGAGATGATTTTGACTTCTTCATATGATAGTGCATTCATATATGGTGCATCATGTGTAAGAGTCCCAGTTGGGGGATCTAGTGGTGGATGTCTGGAGAGACCGAGTTAATTGTGGTGAGGCCACTAATGGTTCGTTTGAAGATGAATAACATTGATTGTTGTATCATGGATGGATATTTTTTCCTTTTATGTTTCATTAGAAGGTTCTCTAATAGTTTCATATTTCTCCTTTAGTGGTGCACCCTATCATGAATAGTTGTACCAATCCTTGGGGAGCTATTTTTGATGTCTTGAGCTGAAGCATGCGGTTGGAGAGTTTGGGTCTCAATGTTTTTTCGTCAAGAAGATGAAGTCTGAACACTGTGTTCACGGTGGACTGCTCTAACAACTATATGTTCCTCAGTGGATGTGGTGGGACATCTTAATGGAATTTTTTACTAGTGTAACTCTTGTTCAGGGAGGATATGAATGTTTTTTGGTGGTAGTGGATTGTTTAACAAAATTGGCTGATATTATAGAAATCAAGGAGTTGAGCATAGTGGATGTTATCTCAAGGAAGTATCTGGAGGATGTGATGATACTTCATGGGGTCCTAAGGAAGATCATTTCTTATTGATATCATTGTTTTACCTCTAGAGCGTGGAGGGGTCTCCAAGATGCTTTTAGTTCTTAGTAATGATTTAACACTGTTTTCATTCTCATATAGATTGTTGGACAAAGCGTAATATCCCAACTCTTGAAGAATTTTTACGCTCTTATATCATAGATTTGGGAGGTTGTTTAATGAGGTACTTACCCCTGGTGGAGTTGGCATGAAAAAATGTTTTCACTCCACCATTGGTATGGCACCTTTTGAAGCCTTGTATGATTGTCCTTATCATTCTCCGTTGTATTGGATTGGGGTCAAGGATTCCAAAATTCTCATACAAGAACTAGTGGAGAATACAACATAGATGGTTTTGGTGATTCATGAGAGTATGAAGACATAGTAGTCTCATCGGAAACCATATTCCAATCGAAGGAGGAGAACCTTAGTGTTTGGTGTGGGGGATCACGTGTTTCCGATGGTTACTCCACGTCATGAGCAGTAATGGATTGTTCATGGTTTTAAGTTTTACCCCAGGTTTTTTGGACCTTTTGAGGTGTCATCTCGTGTTGGTTTTGTGGTGTATCGAGTAGATCTTCCCTCACTGATGAGCTGGATACATGATGTTTTCCATGTATCACAGATCTTTAATTATATTCCTAATGACTCTCATGTCATCGATTGGGGATATATCGATGTTAATGATGATGTGACCATTGATGAGCGACCTATGGAGATCCATGTTGTTTCCCTTGGAATTCGGGGATGACCTCATGGATGGGAGATTCAAACATTCTGATCGGTTTCTAACGGGTTTGTTCGTAGAACCGGAAACATCCAATGATTCCGCATCAATTTGGACCTACATTCCAAAGGTAGGAGCTCATTAGCTTGTGGACTGATGAGGCTTAAGAATTTGCATTGGTCGAGAGGATGGGAGATTGGACTCATCACACCTTTTTTAGGGGAATTATTGTCTATTCCAGGACTCTCTTTATAGATTTAAGTTATGTTCGTGAATCCTTATTACATTACCAAGTATAAAATGAGCTTTCCTTCAATTTTGACAATCAATGATTAAATATGTAAGAAATTTAGAGAATCTTTTATATGTATTTGAGGTTCTTCATCAATAGAGAATCATCTATATATATTTAGAGATTCTTGGAAAATGGTATCCTTCAAAACATTTATATAAAAGTCTCTTGGTCATTATGATGACCAGGCTGGTTTTAAAGGCACTCAGTGGGGCACTTGAAGTTTATTGTCATTCAGAAGGACATGAATTATTTCAGAGATGGGATCGAACCCGTAGATGGGCTACCTATGTATCCTTTGTTTTATAAGAGCAATCAGAACCCACGTAGTTCGAATAATGGAATATAATGTTTAGGATTGATGTCTCAATGAAGTATTTCATAATTACTTTTACTCTCTAAGCTCACATGAGTCATGCTAGGTGTGAGAAACAAGAGGTATTGGTAATAAAATAGACAATTGGGCATTGAAAGATGTAATCATAAGAAATGGATTAGAGATTATGTATGTATGACTACCCAGATAAATAAAGATTAAGATTTAATTTAGGGAGAAAATCCAGGAATAGGGACCACAAAGGTATATGTGCTTCAGGGAGATTTGAATACTCTAATTTGGGACTTATTCATGAAAAGGATGCCCAGATTAGGAGAGGATTGATAACTGGGTTTTACTCTTGAGAAGGAATCCCAGATCAAAAGTAAATTATGGCTGGTTAAGAGAAATTAAGGGACATGGGGATTACTCCTGAAAAGAAAGCCCAAAATTTATAACTGGGAATTATTCCTGAAAAGGAGCCCAAGGTTAGGGGACTTGGGGCTTACTCCTGAAAAGGAAGCCCAAAATTATGACTGGGACATATTCCTGAAAAGGAGACCCAGGTTAAGGGATTAAGGTTTGGGGCTTACTCCTGAGGAGGTTGCCTAGATTTGGGAATTTTAAGAATTTGGGGCTTACTCTAGAGGAGGATGCCCATATTTAAGGCTTATGACTGGGGATTATTCCTGAAAAGGAGACCCCGGTTAAGGATTCTCTCATCTTAAAGGATGAGGTTGAATGAATGAACTCTCCATATTTAGTGAAATAAAGATATTTAAATCACTAGGTTTTGAGAGATATTCCACAGAATTCCTTTTAGATAAGGAGGTTAAATCAAGAAATCATGCCATAAATGGATTTGAAGAGTGTCTTGAAGACTGAATCTTGAAAAGGAAAGGTGTAATGTCTTAATAGGGGTGAAATGGGCAAGAAAGGCACCCAAAAAGGAAGGGGCGCGCAAGTCTTGGAAGGCGCGCAGGTACTGCGGCGACATGCAAGTATTGGTCGCGCAGGTATGCCTGCGCGACACATGGTGTACTTTCACGATGGTCAATTAGCATTTAAATACTTGAGCGACTCTTTATTAAACACTTTAGAATCCTATTGAGGTTCTTTCAAAAAAGGGACGTGCAAGTTCTATCGAAGGAGTAAGGCGGCGCGCAAGTGTGGTCACTTCCCTTAAGGGCTGGCCAATCAGGCACGCAAGTGTTGATGAGTTTCAACACTTAGGCCTTCCTCCCTCTCATTAGATCTTCCGTTCTAGGTAAGAAATTAACATAGAAGTGTTCCAGAAGCTTTGAAAAGATACTTGGGCGTCGGGAGCTTCAATACGAGTTTCTGCAAAAAGATCCTCTCGAATGGGGGGCCCACAGTGTCTATTTATAGGCAGGAGAATACCTCGGGTGGTTACCGGGCGGTTATCACTTAGGTCGCGCAAGTCACTTGCACGACCATAAGGCGTCGGGCAAGTATACTTGCACGACCACTAGGTGGCGCGCAAGTGTACTTGCGTGACCATGAGGGAACTTTTGCGACCTATGGGCAATGTTCTCCTTGTGCATCCCTTAATCGATTTTTTATGTTTCATCAAAGGATGAATCACTTTGGACTAAGGTATTTCCCTTTTTTCAGTCGTTAGACTTTGTGATGGAAAAGAGCGTCAACAAAAGTCCCCCCTCAGAGTTGGATCCGGAGAGAAAAGAGGATTTGACTCTGAGTTGAAAAGAAAAACAAGAAATCTGGCAGTTTAAAGTCATGCATGTCTGACATACAAAGGCTAATGATTAAGGTCGAAACAGATTTGACCGAAATGGATTAGAATTGACACAATTCCTTAAAAATTCATCTGAAAACATACTACCATATTCAATTATGTGAGAAAATATGTACGCTATTACTTAAGAATGTTTTAATCTAAGGAATGATATGAAAAAGAGCTCAAAGGCATTAGAAGAAGTAGTTTCCAAGAATGAAGTTACCATTATTTAACAAACTCGTTAGGGGGTTGAATTATGCAGGGCCACCTAAGGGCATTGGCTGCATAGTTAAATAAAATAGTATCTTTTGGATAACAAGTCTGTTATGTGGACTGTTTATGTAAGGCCACCTATGGGCACGTGCTGCATAGTCAGGAAAAAAGAACTCTCAGAAATTTATATTCCTAGTTCTAAAAGCCTGTGAAAGTTTATGGAGATTCAAATCATCCAAAGTATAGTGTTTGTTGTATGGAATGAGGTACTTGAATATGGAGAAGATATTTCCAGACAAGATTATTGAAGAACTAGATGAATATCACTCCTACGAAGGTATGATCCAAACATAGGGAAGAAGAATAAACCATAGACTTGAATACTTTCAGATCATGAAAAAGGATATGGGACAAATATGTTATGGATGGCTATTTTTTTGTGGATCCCTACATACTTTCGATTAAGACAAATTAGAACAAAAGAGGCATTCTTCCCAAGAATGTTGTTACCATCATTTAACAAACCCGTTAGGGGGTTGAATTATGCAGGGCCACCTAAGAGAATTGGCTGCATAGTTAAATAAAATAGTATCTTTTGGCTAACAAGTATGTGATGTGGATAGTTTATGTAAGGCCACCTATGAGAACGTGCTGCATAGTCAGGAAAAATAATTCTCATAAATTTGTCATTTTTGTGACTAAAAGTCATGAATAGGGTTATGAAGAACTGAAAATATTTAAAGTTAGGATTATATCACATAAAGATGGGTATTCTCCAATGTATATAGCGATACATAGGTCAATGATAACCATAATCATGTTGTGGTTGGGTCCTGAATTGAAATTTTGGACTTCACTACGTATCTCATAAGAATGAGAATCAAGCCATACGTAGTTCTTGAAATGCAGTTTAACGTCGTGCAGGACGAAAGTATAAGAGATCTTAGTTTAGGTTCATAGAGTTCGGACCATAATAATTAATACATAGTGTGTGTTTTCATGAGGACATTTCAGCCAAGGGACTGAAAGTGAAATTTGTGGTTAGGCCCAAAAGACTTGGGGCTGGATTCGAGGGATACTCAAACGTTCCTACGTATCCCATAAGGATGGGAATCAAGACCACGTAGTTCTAGAACTACCCTTTGTAATAATTTGGTTCGTACATGTGAAGGGTGAAAGGGGACTTTAGTGCAATGATGGTTTAACCCGAGATAAAAAGTTTAGGCATTACCATGTATGCACGTAGTCTTTTGAAATGAAACATGATTTAAAAATCAATGTAAATAATGGTTCCCTCTCAAATGAGGAAATCAAAGAGTATTGTAGTTTATTGTCGTACCGGAAAAAAGTGTTGTATAGTTTAACGTCATATAACAAGTATGAATGTGAATCAAATGTAATGATATTGATTCTAAGGGTCGTTTCACAAATCAACATCATATGAGATGAAGGTGAACTGAAGTGAAGAGATTGTTTTTGGGCTTGAACCTTGGGAGGTTGCCTATGTACCCAGCCTGGAAGGCAAGGATCAAAGTCCGTGTAGTTCAATTAAAGAATGAATTAATGATAAAGTTGTTCTAGGGGACAACGACTTAAAAAAATGTTGTTGGGACTTATACATGGTTAGCGGCCCAAAGAGAGTGTTACGGTTGAGGTTTTCTATATTCTCACGTGAGTCATACTCGGTGTGAGAAAAAAGAGGTAACAACAACCTTAACGATGCATAGCTTAATGTCATGTAGGACATATAAAGGGACTATTCAGTTTAAAGTCTTGTAGTTAGGACTATTGGTGCTGCATAGTTTAGTGTCATGTAGCGGGGACATAATACAATTTAATGTCATGTAGGACGTATCAAGGAATTTCTGTACAGTTTAGCGTCATGTAGTTAGGACGATGGGGACAATACAGTTTAACATCATGTTAGACAAAAAGGGGGACTGCGCAGTTTAATGTCATGCAGTAAGGATAAAATAACACACCATTTACGTCATGTTGGATGCATTGGGGATTTTTTCTACAGTTTAGTGTCATGTTGGACAAAAGGGTGAATAGTTTAAGGTCAAATATATGGACTGTGGATGGTGCAGTTTAATGTCATGTTGGACAGTGGTGTAGTTTAAGGTCATACAAGACCTTTGATGATTATTTAGTTTAACGTCATTCCGGACGTAAGGGACTTTTATATAGTTTAGCGTCATGTAGTTAGGACGTCACAGTTTAACGTCTTGCTAAATGTAAGGGACTTGCAAATAGTTTAGGGTCATATGCCTGGACCGTTGATGATGCAGTTTAAGGTCATACAGGACCTAGTTGTAGTCTATGGTCATACTGGACCATTTAGGGAACTTTTTCACAGTTTAATGTCGTGTGGGATGAAGTTTCAGTTTAAGGTCCTACTGGACCATTGCTATATAGTTTAACTTCATATAGCAAGGAAGAACTGGTGCTTCACAGTTTAGTGTCATGTTGCGGGGACATATTGTGAATACATTGTAGTTTATACAAAATATTTCCTCAAAAATATTTCATTAGTTAGAGTAGTAATGAGTTCTCCATCCATTGAGATTAATGAATAAGCTCCATTGGAGTAGACCATATGTATTGAATAAGGTCCTTCCCATTTTGGACCAAACGTGAGAGGTTTCTTTCCTGGTATCATTGGAGTTCTGAGAACTAATACCAATTCTCCTTAAATGAATGAACGAAGACGAACTTTTTTGTTAAAAGCTCGTGCTATTCGATTCTGATAGATTTCCATGCGGTGCAAAGTGCACAATCTTTTCTCATCTAACTATTCCAATTCATTAAATCTCTTTTGGGATTTCTCATCTATAGATAACTGATCACAAATGGCTACTCTGAGTGAGGGCAATTGAACTTCAATTGGCAAGACTACTTCTGTTCCATATACCAACGAATATGGAGTTGACCGCGTTGCACTACGAGTGGTAATCCGATAAGCCCATAAAGCATGAAAGAGTTTATCAGGCCATGACCTCTTATCTTTATCCACCATCTATTGCAGTATATTTGAAAGAGTCTTTTTAAAGGCTTCTATTTGGCCATTGTCCACTGCATGATACTGAGATGAATGGTTGGATTTAATGTTATATTATTGATACAATTCCTTCACCTCAGAAAAACAGATGTTGGTGCCGTTGTCCATCAATATGTTATGAGGGACACCAAATCTAGTAATGATGTTAGACTTGATGAAGCTAATAATTAATTTAGAACTGACTTCCTTGAGAGGTACTACCTCTACCCATTTGGAAAAGAAATCAGTAGAAGTAAGAATGTACTTAAACTGTTTGGCCGTAGCTAAAGGGTAAGGTCCCACACATCCATTCCCCATGTGGCAAATGGCCATGAGTATTTAGCTATATGAATAATCTCAGGAGGTTGATGAATGAAGTTGGCATGTACATGACATGAATGACACTTCATTGTGAAATTACCACAATCTTGTATCATTGAAGGCCAAAAGTATCCATGACTTCGAATTTGATCAGACAATCTATGTCCAGACTGGTGGGCACCACATACTCCTGCATGCACTTCTTTCATGACAGCCATTGTCTCTTCACCATCAATGCATCTGAAGAGAACTCCATCAAAACCATGTTTGTAGAGAATTTTCTCTAGGTGGTTTGGGCTATCATAATGAGTAAAATTGACCACACATCGCTGGATTTGTTCATTCTCGGCTCTATCAGGTGGAAGTGTTCCATTTTGAAGCTATTCCCTGATAGGTGACATCTATCTTGTAGTATGACCATACGGTTCAGGAATGGGACTAATTTCATTAATTTCCTCTGTTCTAGCTTGAACAGAAGGTCAAATTGCATGACGGTGGGCAATACTGATGGTTGTCTCATCCCGATTTGGATCTACTAGAGCTGTGGCTATATTAGCCAGTGCATTATCTTGAACATTTTGTGATCTTGGGACATAAGAAAATTTCGGTTCTGAAGGGAATTCCACCATTAACATTCTAGCGTAATCATACAAAGGGATTAATTCTTCTTTTATGATGGCATAATCCCCATTGAATTGTTTGATTACCATGTCTGAATCACCTTTCACCTTTAAATGATTCTCTTGTGCTTAAAGTGCTAACTCCAAGCCTGTGATAAGAGCTTGGTATTCGGCTTCATTATTGGTACCAGCTTCCCACAATAAAAATGAATAAGGTAAAAATGCCTTATCTGGAGAAATGAGTACAATTCCTAAACCAACTTTGTTGAATTTAGGATTTTCCATTTTCTTCTCTATTGGACTTCTGGAAGCACCATCAAAATACATTTCCCAGGTTTGAGGACTCTCTTGAATAGAGAAAACATCCTCATCAGGGAGTTTAATATCTGAAGACGTGTCTTCCACTGAAGGATGTTTAGCTAGGAAATCAGCTAGAGCATGGCCATTTATTGCCTTTTGAGATACATACTAAATGTCGAACTGCTGCAAAATAACTGCCCACCTTGCTAGATGTCCTGTAAGTATTGGACGACTAAGGATGAAATTAATCGGATTATTTTGAGATACCAATTGGACCTCATGATGTTGCAGGTAGTGTCTCAGTTTCTAAACTGCAAAAATTAATTCTAGGAAGCACATCTCAATACTTGAATATTGGGTCTCTGCTTCAAGAATAGTTCTACTGAGATAGTAGATGCTATTTTCATTCCCAGCATCATTCTTTTGAGCAAGAAAGGCACCCAATGATCGCTCTAGAGCTGTCACATAGAGGATAAGTGGTCTTCCATCAACAGGAGGCATGAGTACTGGTGGACTCATGAGGTATTTCTTGAGAACATCAAATGCTTCTTGACATTCTTCAGTCCACTGGTAAGTGACTCCTTTTTTCAATAATTTGGTAAAGGGTAAACTTTTTCCTGCCAAATTAGCGATGAAACTCTGAATATAGGCTAAGTGTCCTTGAATTCCTCTTAATTATTTCAAATTCTGAGGAGATGACATACCAAGTATTGACTTGGTCTTCTCAGGATCGACTTCAATACCACGATGGTGTACAACAAAGCTGAGGAATTTTCCTCAGGTTACCCCAAAAGCACATTTTAAGGGGTTCATCTTCAAATTATGTTGTCGAAGCTTGTGGAATATGACTTCCAAATAAGCCAAGTGATTAGAACGTTGTTTGGATTTAACCACGAAATCATCTACATAGCATTCAACAAACTTCCCTAAGAAAGGTTTGAAGATACGATGCATAGCGCGTTGATATGTTGCACCAGCATTCTTTAAACCAAAGGGCATCACCCGGTAACAAAACACACCTAGAGGGGCTCTGAAGGCTATAGATTCCTCATCTTCTAGGGACATTCGGATCTGATTATATCCGGAATATCCATCCATGAAGGAATGTACTTCATAGCCAGCTGTCGCATCAATTAAGAGTTTTGTAATCGGAACTGGGAAATCATCTTTAGGACAATACTGATTAAGATCTCTGAAATCGATGCAAACACTAATTTGTCCATTCTTCTTCTTTATAGGGACAATATTATCCAACCACTTGGGATACTAAACTTCTCTGACGAAGTTAGCTTTGATCAGCTTATCCACTTCAGCTTCAATTTTGGAAGCATAAGTTGGGTGTGTTCTTCTCGGGGCTTGCATAAATCCTCGATGTTCTTTTGGTAAACCCAAATGATGAGTAGCAACATCAGGATCATGCCCAGGAATTTCTGTATAGTTCTAAGCAAAAATATCTTTATTTTTCTTTAGAAAAGAAATATACATCCCTTTCTCTTCAAGGGTCATGGTCGCACTAATTAAACTGGGGCGTCGATCTTTCTATGTACCAAAATTTATTTCTCTGAGTTCATCCACAGTGGTAGAGATACCCTCTTCAAATGATGGAGGATCATCTCTAAGATCTTCTTCTTCCTTTTAATCATGTGATATTTCTTCCATTTATACTTTCATAGTAGATGACAAAACGAAATTTTCATGATCAGAAGAGATGTCAAAATTTTCACATTTCGATGTAGAAGCTTCCATTTCCGACCCTATTGATGATAAAGGGTCTTCTTTGGGAAATAAAGAGGAGATAATGGATTGAGAATTTTCATCATTATTCACCTACAAGGTTTCTATAACTTCTTCTAGCCTGATTGGCAAAGTATAGACCTGTTGGATATCAGCAGATGAAATGAAAACGTCACCACTTGTGCTTTCATCACTGTTTGGTAGGTTACCAATTTCTCCCATTTTGTCTGGCTCGATTGCCGTAATTGACATTATGGATCTTTCTATAAGAGTTTTTTTATTTGGGCCTATTTTGTCAATTTGACTGATAGGTAACACATAATCTGTACTCAGATGTTTAAATGGATTTATTGGAATCTTCTCCAAACCATATGGAGCATTAACTTTGGTAATTTCTTTTATTGTATATTTCTCTCTTCCCTTCATGTGATAAAATTCTGCCTCAATGTATTGAGACTCACATGTCTTGAATGAGGCCTTATCACCATAAAATGTTCCAACATTACCATGGAAATATTATTTGAGACATTGATGGTATGATGAAGAGATATCTGCATGCTGATGTAGCCAGTGTCTTCCAAGAAAGATGTTGAAAGCTGAGTCTTGATCAACAATCATGAAATCCGAATTGGATACAAGATCTCCAAACTGAATTATGAGTGTAACTTCGCCCAGTGGTTCTTGTTCATTTTTATCATGTCCTTGTAACATCATGGTAGAAAGAGATAATTCAGATTCTGTGAGGCCCAATCGACGAAGTGTACGAATGGGCATGCAGTTGACTCCTGAACCATTGTCAATGAAAGCTCTTCGGATATCTATACCATTGACTTTTCCAGATAATTACAGAGGTTTTATGTGCCCATGATCAACATCATATTCATATTTATCAGTAAAAGATATCTCTTCATGGCATTCTGCAGGATTATTCTCTATGTGATAGACTTCAGCTGCAGCAATTTCAGCTTCAAATTCCTGAGGACTTGACAATGCTTCAATGAGTACTTCCCGAAGATCTTTTGACAGATTCAAAGCATCCAAAATTGATAACATGTCTGGTACATGGGCGAAGTCATTCAATATATCATACTTTTGATCAAGAGGTCTGCGTTTTCCAACATGAATTTGCGGTTTAGCAGGTACCTTGGAAGCAGATGATTTGGAAGCTGATGCATCTTGTATTTGGATAGAAGTTGGCAACATCCTTGGTTTTGGAAGATTAGACTGATTAGATCCATTTACATGATGAGATAAAGAAGATGGAACCTTCAATCGGTCTTCTAAAATAACTGTTCCAAGACGGAGTTGGCTATTATCAATGGAACCTGCTTGTTCTTTTTGAGCTCGCTAAAGGGCTCTACCACGAGTTTCTGCTGCATACACAGTGCTAGCAGGGGTAGAATTGGAGTAGTGGCTTCGGAATGATCCATGTCTTCCTCTGAATCCTGAACCTCGGGAAATTCCTCGGATTCCCTTATTTGATATAGGGAATTCAGGCTCATCAAAATTGAAATTAGGACTAGAATACAGATCTGTTAATTGAATCATATTAACAGAACCGAAGATTAGCTCTTCCTCTAATAAAGACTCTGCCTGGCTAGCTTGTTTAGGTTGTGCCATTTGATGGGGCGGTGCCCGTGGCTTTGAAGTAGATGTCATAAAGTCTGCCAGAGTCAAAGACAATTTAGGCTTTGACACATACTCATCTTCTTCTGATTCGTTTTCCTTCATTGAATCAAACCGTTTCTTTGAGGACATTCCCTCTGATGAATAGGGTTTTACTGCAATACTCATGGCAGAAGACACAATTGGTTTCTTTAATTGTATTTTCAAAATGGCATGAGTCCGATTGATTGTCTTTCTGACCATCCAATCATCATACTTCTGTGCATTTCTGCATTTGACTTCTTTCCATTCACCTTCCTCCTCTAGAATTGTAGCAGTAACACATGCTACCTGAGTCAAAGAACCTTTCAACTTGACTTGTCCCAAGTTGACCATCTTTTTCAGGAGGTCTTTGAAGACAAAACACTCCTGGATAGGATGCCCCAACATTTGATGAAAGGGAAAAAAATTGGGATGGTCTTCATCTCCTTCCTTGTTTGGCCTCTTGGGCAATGGTAATTGAACCAAATTATTTTCCAGAGCTGAAATGAAGTCACCAGGAACTTGCTCATTTTGGAAAGAGTATGTTTTACTCTTCAAATCCTCAAATTTTTTTTGTCGTTGATCTATTTGATTAATTGGACGAAACGGCCTTTGTTGTTGGCATTTAGGAGGCAGAGCCCTTTGAGAATATGAATGTTTGGAAGTATAAATAGGTACAGGAGCTTGTTTAAGAATAACTGTAGCAGTTTCCACTTTACCCATTCTCTTTCCCAGAGCTGATGGAATTACACGAGACATAGCCTTAGCATGTATACTGGAATCTTCAATCTTCTGAGTGATTGAAGTAAGGTCTCGAAACCCTCCTATGTATTTCAGAGGGATCAATGGCGTGCGTAATTCGTCACGCAAATTTGCCACACAAATTGGCAATAGCTCTTCCTGAGGGAGTGCTAAAATCAGGGAATATGTTAATCCCTTCCAGGGAGCAATTAAATCAGAGACTCTTTCATTCTCCCTTTGCTTGCAGTTTGTAAGATCGAAAACTGTCATTTTTGAAATAGTTGAGCTAAACTGAAGAATGAATTTTTGGCGAAGATCCTCCCATCTGATGATTCACCGAGATTTCTATCTTGTATACTAGACAAAATCTGGTCCATGCAAGGTTCGCACGATGAATCTGAGTTTCACTTCTTCTTGCTACTCTGGAGTTCCCATCATAGGATCAAAACAAGACACATAATGTGTCAAATGTTGTTCAGGGTCGCCTGATCCATTGAAAGCAGGGAAAACATGGATTCAAAAACTGGATGGAGGAGAAATTGAATCTACCCATTGAGGGTAAACATTCTTTTCTGGTTGAACTTGTGCCTGTTTCCCTTACATAGTTTCTAACCGAGCTGTTAATGACTCAATAGTAGTTATTAACATTTGAGAAACATCAGGTTGAATTTGGTCTTGGGTAGGTGCAATGAATGGAGCTTGGACAGATGTGGTGATTGGTGCTACAACTGATGGTAGCACTGCCAACCGTTGTTGCGTTTGACCCATAGGATTAGACCTCTGTGGGTGTACTGATAAAGTAGGATATTCTTGATCCATCTCAGTAGCTGCAACAAATTCCTTCGGCTGTTGGACATCAGCATTCTTAAGAAGAAGACTACTCTGAAGTAGTTCTTCATTCAACCTTCTTAATTCTTTCATTTCTTCCTCCTGTTGTGTAAACCTTTGCTCTAATGAGAGCGATTGACCTTCTCCAGAGGAAGGATATGTAACCTGATTCTTTCCGCTCCCTTAGTTGGATACTTTTTTGAGAGAAGGAAGTGGATTACCTATGTTCTGAGTAATCCTCTGACTTCTTGTACGCACACCTTCTTCATTTTTATCGGTGCATGCATTTTCTTGAGCAGGACTCTAATCATCTGAGTCCCTTGAGTGAGTCTCCTCTAGTGGATTAGAAACAATGGCATTGATGACATTGATTGATGTATAATGCATCGCATCCCTTCTATCAACATTTCTGTGATATTGTCTTCTTTCATGTCTTTGATGAGACATTGCCTTTTGTTGATTTAATCTTTTATGAACTTCTTGACGAGCAATAATTTGGAGGGAATATCCTAATAATTAGGCTCTTCGTTCCTATTGGGGATTCTTACCTAATCGAGAAAATACCGATATTCTCTGTGAAGGGGATTGATGATATGAAAGAGTCCCCAGTCTCGTGAACTCGGGATGTTCCTACTACTTCTGCTCAACTCCTTGAATCCCATTTGTTGACTCTGAGGGTTGGGTTAAAGGAGTCCCCAGTCTGACAAGCTGGTCTGGCTCTTGACATGCTATGTCTGAGACCTTCTTAAAAGCTCTCTTGATCTTGCGAATCTTAGTTCGGAAATTAGCTGGATGCATTAACCTGTATCCACTTTTATCACCTGGTTTAATAGACCGTTGGATGATTTCCGAAACTTCTATCATTTGATGATATGTTTTCTCCATACGAGAGGCTTGTGCAATATTCTCGCCTCCTTGATATAGGATTAATTCAACAACTTGTTCTCTATATGCTTGATTTGGAGAGGAACTAGTTGAAGCATGTTCTTGAGCAAGCTTTTGATTACTAACGAAGTCCATTGACTGTGGCCGGACAAGGGCAATAACATTGCATGAGACCATTTCCGGTGGGCATTGCTGACTGGAAAGCAATGTGAAATGTAGTGCTCCGTGAACACCCCATCCTCTGATATGAACACCAGATGGAGCATTGGCAATTAACTGACGCAATTTTCTTAGTGCGCCAAGGCATGAACGTTGAAGGGTTCTATGTTTCTTTTCAGCCTTCGGATACCGAGAGACTGATAGAGATGCCAAATCAATCTGACGTTGTAGCCCTTCTATTATCTTATGATGATTTTCATATTCATCCTAAGATAATACCTTCTTCTTCAATTGACAAAGAGTTTTCCACATGTTGAGACGAATATCATGGATTCCATCTTCCATCAACATCTTTGGAACATCATACTGGGAGTCATCCAAAGGCCAAAACATGAATGGTACCTCACTTTTTGCCAGTTGTTTCCTCATGTTCAGCATTTCCTCTTCAACATTAAATGAAGATTCATCTAACTGTTTTGACCAGAGTTGGTGTTTCCTTGTTGCTTCATCAGATTCAACCAGATTGGTAGAGATATCATTGATCAAACTCGAAGATGCATGATTTAGGGGTGGTTCGGATAATGTCGTACACCCTGGGCTATTGTCTGATTGAAAAATTATTTCACTTGCTAGCGATAAAGCATTAGACATGACTGGTTTTACATTTGCAAGTGCCTCAAGATAAGAGGGCTTTCTCGGCACTACATTGTCCACTAGAGTATTTTCCAGTCAATGTGAATCACTACTGCGGAGAGGACGTTCGCAGAGAAATTCATCATCATGGGGAGGACCACCATAATGGGTTGCAGCAAAAGATGATATCTCTTGATCCTTGGTATTCTGACCACAGAGAGGGTTCCTGTGGCTCTCATCTGAAGACAAAACATCAAGATTGACCGAATTGTCACGAAGCAAGCCTTCATGAGGAAGTGTCTGTTGAAGACCATCAGAATTAATGTTCCCATTATTGGGAACTGAGGGAGTAGATTCTTGAATTCCAACAAATAAATGTCTGAGGGCATTAAGAACTCCAGCATCGAGCAAGGCCTTGTTACAGATTGGCCTTTGATCTTCTGACTGTGCTGGGTGGATATTTTTCTTAGATGCCTTCTTACTCGCTTTGGAAACCACTTGTTGAGAAAATTGGTTTCTCTGAGCAGGTGTATGTGCCTGAACAAGAAATATGGTCAGTTTAGGCTGACGATCTCCACTCAAATCGGGTGTATGTGCCTGACTTAGTTGTCTGTATGATATGGTGCAGTATGCCCCATAACCCTATTGGACTGGAACAGATGTGTGTGTCAGTTACGAAGTGAATCGTTGATGTGTCAGTCCACTGCAAGGGGTAGATTTATGTGTCTTTCCCTGAGATGATGCTGAAGCTGTTATGATATCCTGGCAAGCATCTAGAATATGAGCAGGAATTTTCTTCTGCTCTTTCACCATTGAAAAAATATGCTTGGTGACTTCAGCTACTGGAACAGGGATATATGTCCATTAAGGGCTTGGTGTAGGTTTATGTGCCTGCTCCAGTCCTTCTTTTTCTGTCAGTGAATCCTGACAGAACTCAAGTGTGGAGGTAGAGAGTTGAGTCTGCCTCCTGTTTGTCGTTGGAGCTTTCCGACTGACTTCTCTGTGCGCTACCAAACGAGACTGTTGGTAGGCTTGATTAGTACTATTAGGTGTATGTGCCTGCTAATTACACTACTCCAAAGGCGGTTTATGAGATCCATCATATGTATTCAGGCGAGCCTGCTGACTAACTGATGATGTATAAGCAGGTGTATGTTCCCGCCTATAGTACTCCGCCAGAATTGCCCGGCGGGATTGGCGTGATGCTGCCAGACGAGTCTGCTGGACAGCAGAATTAAAACAGATAGGTGTGTGTGCCTGCTCATTGTTTTCCACCAAGTTAGGTTCGTGGACTTCTTCGGAGATGGCAGGGATGAAAATCTTCCCATTGTTAACCGGATTCTGTCTCTGGCAGTTCGTCTTGCCTGCTTGGGTTCGAGGAACCTGAGCCAAATTCCTGGAGTCAGTACCCTCATCATGTTGAGGGCACACTGCCGCATGATTCTGGCGATGATTGTTGATGGGAGACCTCAGGAATGACTCCTGTATTTTTGAATTAAGGCCCTGAGGGACCTGCTCATTCACTTCCTCAAAGTAAGGGAGCGAATGGAAATTGTGTTCCGGGGATAACGACCTGAAACAGTTGGAGATGGTAGTCAGCACCTCCTGCCTCATGATCACTAGTCATCGTTGTCCGGATGACCTGTGTGAGGTGTTCACTTGGAGGGCCTGTCGGGCAGCCTCCAGAGTTTGGATGGTACCATGGTGACGATACTCCTTAACCAGCGCATTTGATACCCAGCGTTGAAGATGCTAAGAAGGTGATGTCATCCTCAGAGCGGATGACAATCCAGTAAGAATAACAGTAGTTGTATTTGCAGCAGCATTATTCATAGGTGTGAATTTTAGAGCAGCCATTATAGAAATACAGAAGATCTTGGAAAAGAGTGCTTATTTGATATAACAGACGTAATCAAGATAAATTCACCTACTTCATCCTTTGGATGATCACACATGTCAATGATTGTTTTTTATCCCTCTTATTGTGTTTTAAATAGGGTCTTAACAAATAGGAAAAACATCATTTTAACATGGTTAAGGATTCACGTCGGGTTCGCCATTTTTTGTTTCCCTCAGAATTCAGGGATGACCTCCTGGATGGGAGATTCAAACGTTCCGATCAGTTTCTAATGGGTTTGTTCGTAGAACCGAAAACATCCAATGATTCCACATCTATTTGGACCTACATTCCAAAGGTAGGCGCTCATTAGCTTGTGGACTGATGAGGCATAGGAATTTGCATTGGACGAGAGGATGGGAGGTCGGACTCAACACACCTTTTTGAGGAGAATTATTGTCTATTCTGGGACTCTCTTTATAGATTTAAGTTATGTTCGTGAATCCTTATTACATTACCATGTATAAAATGAGCTTTCCATCAATTTTGAAAATCAATGATTAAATATGTAAGAAATTTAGAGAATCTTTTATATGTATTTGAGGTTCTTCATAAATAGAGAATCATCTATATCTATTTAGTGATTCTTGGTCAATGGTATCCTTCAAAACATTTATATAAAAGCCTCTTGGTCATTATGATGACCAGGCTAGTTTTAAAGCCACTCAGTGGGGCACTTGAAGTTTATTGTCCATAAGAAGGACATGAATTATTTCAGAGTTGGGATCGAAGCTGTAGATGGGCTACCTACGTATCCCTTGTTTTGGAAAAGGAATCAGAAACCAAGTAGTTCGAATAAGGGAATATAATGTTTATGATTGATGGTTCAAAGAAGGATGTCATAATAACTTTTACTCTCTAACCTCACGTGAGTCATGTTCGGTGTGAGAAACAAGAGCTATTGGTAATAAAATAGAAAATTGGGCCATGAAAGATGTAATCATAAGAAATGGTTTGGGGCTTATGTATGTATGACTTCCCAGATAAATGAAGATTAGGATTTACTTTAGGGAGAAAATCCAGGAACAGGGTCCACAAAGGTATATGTGCTTCATGGAGATTTGAATACTCTAATTTGGGACTTATTCCTAAAAAGGAAGCCCATATTAGGAGAGGATTGATAACTGGGTTTTACTCCTGAGAAGGAATCCCAGATCAAAAGTAAATTAGGACTGGTTAAGTGAATTTAAGGAACTTGGGGCTTACTCTTGAAAAGGAAGCCCAAAATTTTTGTCTCGGACTTATTCCTAAAAAGGAGGCCTAGGTTTGGGGACATGGGGCTTACTCTTGAAAAGGAAGCCCAAAATTATGACTGGGACTTATTCCTAAAAAGGAGACCCAGGTTAAGGGATTAAGGATTGAGGCTTACTCCTGAGGAGGATGCCCAGATTTGGGAATTTTAAGAATTTGGGGCTTACTCCTGAGGATGATTCCCATATTTAAGACTTATGACTGGGGATTATTCATGAAAAGGAGACCCCGGTTAAGGATTCTCTCATCTTAAATGATGAGGTTGAATAAATGAACTCTCCATATTTAGTGACATAATGATATTTAAATCACTAGGTTTTGAGAGATATTCCACAGAATTCATTTCAGATAAGGAAGTCAAATCATAAAATCATGCCATAAATGGATTTTAAGAGTGTCTTGAAGACTGAATCTTGAAAAGGAAATGTGTAATGGCTTAAGAGGGGTGAAATGAGCAATAAAGGCACCCAAAAAAGAAGGGGCATGCAAGTCTTGGAAGGCGCGCATGTACTGTGGCGGCACGCAAGTATTGGTCACACAGGTATGCCTGCGCGACACATGGTGTTCTTGTGAGATGGTCAATTAGCATTGAAATACTTGAGGGACTCTTTATTAAACCCTTTAGAATCCTCTTGAGGTTCTTCCAAAAAAGGGACGTGCAAGTTCTATCGAAGGAGTAAGGCGGCGCGCAAGTGTGGTCACTACCCTTAAGGGTTGGCCAATCAGGCGCGCAAGTGTTGATGAGTTTCAACACTTAGGCCTTCTTCCCTCTCTTTAGGTCTTCCGTTCTAGGTAATAAATTACCTTAGAAGTGTTCTAGAAACATTGAAAAGAGACTTGGGTGTCGGGAGCTTCAATCCGAGTTTCTGTAAAAAGATCCTCTCGAATGGGGGGGGGGCAGAGGGTCTATTTATAGGTAGGAGAAGACCCCGGGCGGTTACCAGGCTGTTATCACATAGGTCGCGCAAGTCACTTGCACGACCATAAGGCATCATGCAAGTAGTCTTGCACGACCACTAGGCGGCGCGCAAGTTTACTTGCGCCACCATGAGGGAACTTGTGTGACCTATGGGAAATGTTCTCCTTGTTCATCCCTTTGTCGATTTCTGATGTTTCTTCAAAGGATGAATCACTTTGGACTAAGGTATTTCCCTTTTTTCAGTCGTTAGAGTCTGTGACAGAAAGGAGTGTCAACACATGTGTACAATGGGAAGGTGTTTCACATGTAATATATCCCCTTAGTACATGTCTTTTGGAGGCATGGTGGCATGTAGGTGAGTACCTAGGATCTTTTCTGGGGTGTTGACTAGGGGATTAATTGGATCTCATTTATTTTACATGCAACTATATAGTTAGCATGTTTTATCCTACTAGATCACAATGGAATTGTCATAATAAATGTTTTAAATTGATAAATAAACTGATATGGATCGTATGTTACTACTTCTTGTTTTGCTAGATATTGTGATATCTATGATTGCTTTGTATATACTTTTGTTCTTTATGGAAATTTGTAACGAACAAAAAGCCGAAATTAATTTATAATTATTTGGATAATTATAAAGTAGCATGAGAATTAATCTAATTGTTTTTATTTTAAATTTGATGCTAATCAAATTGATTCAATAAGCACAATTATCATTTTTTTATAGCTTACTATTTAGACATCCCGAAGTTGGAACCTATGAATAATAAATCGGTTATTCCATTTTTTATTTAGGAACTATTTTCTTGATAAAAGATAATTATTTGTTGGGTTCTGACATACACTCTTGATTGTTTATGGGCCAATAGCCCAATTGATATGATGTTTATCTTCTGACATCTTGTGTTCTGATGTGATCCTGGATGGCGGTTGTGATATGTGGGGGTAGGGAGGCCTATTGGTTGTGGAAGTAGTTGGCACCTAGAGTGGAGAGATGTATCCGTTTATGAATTTGGGTGTCAGGGAGGACACCAGGGATGATGAAATGGGATGGATTTTAATGTTGCGATGCATTATGTTTTATGTTGGATGTTTATCCTCTTTTCATTCACCACATCTAAGGGAAGCCATTTTGCTTACCCTCCTTCAAAAAAGGGGTGAAGACACGAGGGTTATACGACGTAATTTATGTGTTTAGCTTCTCAATAGAGGATGGGTCTATGATAATTATATAGTTGGAAAAGACATCATGGGTTGTTCTTCTAATCACCGCATTGATCCCCCTTGAGATTAGTAGCTTAGAATGTTTTTCTAGATTGCTTCGAAATATGGGAATGTAATAATGTTGTAAAGAAATTATTGAATAAATGATGTTAACCCAAGGGGTTGGATCTTTCTAGGACAAAATGCTGAGGTAACAATTTAAATGGAATGTGGACCTTGGGTGTGATGTTCATAAAGTTTAATGTGTAATGGTTAATGTTTAATTAATGTTTAATGAATTAATTGACATAATGTGAAACAAATTAAATGGGAATGAATTAGTTTAATTAAGCTCTTTAAATGGTTGTGTGCCTGTTGGATACCTATTCTTAGAAGTGGCAGTCTGGAGTACGAGAGATGATATCGATAGTAGAGTATAAGATTTGGTTACACCCACAGTGTGGTTTTGAGGTATAGTATATTTGTTAATTTTCATGTTTTTATACGCTACTCCACCCGATCATTTAAGGAAACTGACACCACAGGGATTCTGAGCCCTGGGGTTATTTTCCCCATCTTTACAGTGGGAGGACCGATGGAAGACTACCACCTTTGTCCCCTCTCTCTTCAATTGGTAGTAACTTGTGCTGGTAGGCACATCAGTTAGTTTTCCCGATGAATGTGTGTAGAGGGCTGTAATGGTCTGTGGTAATTCACACACCTATATTCTGAATATAGATTCTTATGGACTACTATATATGTAATGTGTATAGACTTTGATGGATTGATGGTCATTATTCGGTGAATGGGTTATAATGGTTGGAGGTATAATACCTGACGTATGATACACATTATGTGAGCTGTGGAGGATTCCAGAAACTATCGTGTTAATTTGCTTACGTGGACATGGTGGTTTTGTTGCATGAGGTGCGTGGTGTGGGGCTTCACACAGGTGATTTTGTGTAAGAATTTTAGAGAGATATGCTTTATAAGTGTGATGTTGGGGAAAAACGAAAAACTAGTGGGGAAGTAGTAGCAAGGTACCCTAATTATTCATTATTATATATTATACTTTTCTATAAAATTAATGGTGAGAGTAGCCTTGGTGATGCTGGGAACTTAGTATACCTGTTTAGGTAAGGAGTTAGATTCACTTGTAGTTCTATGTGATTTATAATTCATTCTTTACATTTTAACCAGAGGATTCAGGGAGGATCCTACTGAGTATAATGTTACACTCACCCAAATTGTTTTCTAGTCACATGGAGCAGGTTGGAGATCAAGCTAGTTTCTACTAGCATGGGGATGCACGAGCATTTTGGGATTGTTGTTGTGGATATTTTTACATTTTTTGTGGTATTTTTAGTTTTTCTCATTCATTTGTATTAGTTTTGTATGGCATTATAAATGAAAACATGATATTTCATTTATATTGCAGTATGAGTTGGAGTTGGTTTGTGTCTATAATATCTCTCTCTTCTGCATGTGTTCTCTTAGAGGGTACTGCCTTATATCTTTGTATTTACTATACCCTTGGTGATAGTTTCCAACCTGGGGCCTGCTGGAGGAATGACTCGGGGGGGGGGGGGGGGGGTCATTATCTTCCTTATCACATTTCCTGTCCAAGAGGGGTACACATTGAGAGGAGGGGTGTAACAGCCCGAGATTTTATGAAAAATATTCTTTTTTATTTCACTAATGTCTTGTGTTGTACACTATGCCAAAAGGAGCTTGCACAACACGCATCCTTGACTTGCCTTGCATTACACGCAATCGCGACCTTCCTCGATAGCGTGTGTAGTACGCAATACCGAGTTTCACTAAACAACGATATGCTATTAAAATATTATTATAACTAGCCGTTATGAATAGTAATAACCACCTTTTAAAATTTTAGAAATTTTAGCTCTCAAAATGGACTTCATTTTTGGATTTAGAGTATCGAATTTACCCCAAGGTGAAATTTTGGTACTTTTCGGATAACTTTCATATTCTGATGAATAGTGAAAATTACTAAATTATAATTAAAAACAACTTTTTTTAATCAAAATAATTAATAGTGATATATTATTAATTTGAGTTGTTTTAAAGTATATTTAGAATATATTTTTACAATTTAATACAATGTTGGTCATTGGATGTAATTTCACATTTAAACCAGACATAATCAAGTGTCAATCTTTTGATAGATATTGTTTCTTAAAAACACGCTATTTGTTTTAACAACGGGATTTAATTATAAAATTAATTAATTCAATTCCTATGTTATGAATTTGGTAAAATAGACTTCATTTTTGAATTCGGAATATGAAATATAGCTTAGGATGAAATTTTGGCATTTTTCTGAAAACTTTCAATTTTTGATGAATAGTGAAACCACTAAGTGGTAGGTTAAAAACTGAATTTTGCATAAAACTTAATTTTACCGCTTCTGTGAATGAAATTTCTAAAATCCGACAGACACGGTTAATATCAAGGACTAAAATGTGGTTCAATGAGATGAAAATAATTTTTGGTGAATAGTAACTTTTTACTATTTTTACCGCAGTTAATAGTAAATAGGGTAACTAAGGGTAAATATGATATTAATATTACCCTAACACTTGTCCTAATTCTTTTGGAAAAGTGTAATTCGACCAAAAACAAACTTAGGAATAAAATATGACCATTTAGGCCCACTTGGATTAGATTAGGATATTTATTATTAATTTATTTAAAGAAGGGTTAAAATAGTTAAAATCAATGTTTAATAAGTAAATCATTTTTAATATGGGGTTATACATAAGATAAATTCGATTGTAAATATTCATTAGAAAGCTAAAACGATTTCATACATGATGGTATTTTATTTTTAATTTTTAGACATCAAATAATTTAATTTAGTTATGACACAAAGATGATGCAGTAATTATCTTATTAATAGAATATTGACATAATTGATAATATAAATACCAAAATAAATTTAATTTAAGACTTTTTATGAATTCCACTAATTTTCTAGGTTACTATGATATATTAGTGTTGATTTAATCAACTTGGTTCGAACATATAATTCTGTTATGACTTTCAAAAAAATCATATATCAAATAGTGTCAAAATTGACACAAAATAGTTTTTAAATAAAATAAAATATTATTAATTGTTATTTTATTCCTAAAAATCTATGGTTCGGCCAAATGACTTAGATACGGATATATATATTAATAATAAACAATTTGGGGTTCTTTTGGCTTGTTATAGTAAGTGTATTAACCATATAGTGAAAGAAAACAAAAGACATGGTAAAAGTTAAATTATTTAACTTAGATTTAAATCTAATTGATAAGGTTAAAATAATACCCTAAACTTGTCTAAATCCTATTGGTTGATAGGATTTCGACCCTTCCCCACTTTAGCTTCGAAATAAGACCCTTTGGAACCATTATAAACCGATTTTGACTTTAATATAAAATAATATTTTGAGATATTCCTAAGGTGCCCCTCTCCTCCCTTATAAAAGGACACCTCCTCCCCCTCCTCCTCACACCAATTTGAGCACTCAAGCTCGGCCAAACCCTGCCAAAATCTCTTCTCCACTTCCCTAGAAACATCCTAGAGGTTCTGGTCGTCCTCAAAGACCAATTTTAGTGCCCTAAGAGGAGGTCTCAAAGAGGCGCTTCAAAGAAGAGGTAATTACCGTTACCAATTCTTTCATCTTTATTTCTTCTTCCACTTATTCTTCTTAGGTTGTTTCATTATGAAGTAATAATATCAGTATCACTCATATACTGATATTTTATTATAAGTATGAACCAACCCTATTTCACCATCTATCCATTCTACGGGAAAAGAAATCACCGCGCGTGCGTACGTACGGAATACCGTCTTCACGCCGTGGTGTAATCTATTTTCCACCACCACCTTACATGGATGGGTATAATGGTGTAAATAATAACTATACATAGTTATTACAACATCATATTGATTCTGGTATATTGTATAATCCACTCCAATTCAATTCAATATTTATGGAAATGATATCATCGCTCGTGCGTACGTACGGACTACCGTCTCCACGACGCGATGAGATTCATTCTCCATGTTAACCATTTAAGAATGATTAAAAAGTATATATAAGAAATAATAATGAAATATATGATATTATAAAGCTACTGTATTTATGTATATATGTATATGTATGTCATCTACTTACTTCCATTCAAGACAATAAGGAAAGGAAAACAGCGTTCATGCGTACGTACGGACTACCGTCTCCATGAATGGTGTTTTTCATTTCATTTATCTATCTTATATATATATATATATACTGAATATATATGATATATAAATCATATTTTATATTCTGGAAGTAAGTAAATCGTGATATAAGTAATAACAATATCAAGAACAACAAGTCAAAACACCTACGATAAATGAAACGATTTTACCCAAAACGCTTCTTTAACATGGAATTTACAAAAGAACGGGTAATATAATGTCATAAGTGAACCATATATGATATCATAAAAATGAATATGATTCTATAATAATTCAATGACATTATTGAAATCATTATACAGGAGGTTCGGACACATACGAAGAAAATCGGACCTACGGTAAGGGAAATATCACAATCTCATTTTTATCTGAGATTGTATATTCGTAAGTATTTACTGGGGTGTATTTTATCATCCACATCCATGTTTCCTCAATGTGTCATGTTATTTCCATCCACCTACAATTTTTTAAATCCAATTTTACCCTTTGGTGAGTTTTTAGTAAAATATATGAAAAGAATCTTTTGTCGTTTTTCGTACGAGGTACTTTTTGACTTTTTCGACAAAAGTATGAAGAATGTTTTTTTTAACTTATACGACACGAACAGATTTTTACGGTTTTATAAAGCCTTATTTTCATGAAGCTTCCTTCAAAATATTTCATGACTATTTTCAATAAAATCTCTTTCTTTTAAAATTGCATGACGTTTTGTGAAAAGAAATTGATTTTGAAGAAGAAAGGATATTTTCCTCAAGAATTCATTTCAAGTGTTTTATCAAACTTATTTTTCATCTAATATAATAAAGGGTTCTATTTTTATCCCTATTATTACATGTATTTGATTATGTTGTGATGGAAACATTTTTATGAATTCCTTTTTCTTATATGAATTGTTTTATGATGTCATGTTGCTTAAGAATCCCATTTTTATTACAAGGGTTATGCGATGATGTATGATTTATGATTATGTGGCACACATAAGAAAGGATTCATTATAAGATGGGTGGGACCTATATCTCCCTCCAATGCATTGGGTAAAGATTTTATATCTCATGAGATAGACAGGGCTAGAACGGTAGGTTATACCGGTTCAGTGAAACAGGACTGAAACGAGGGTTACTCGATTCAGAAAGGGACTTTGTCCACTAAGATAGTCTTGGAAATGAGTCTTGACTAACAAGAAATGATTTCTATGATTATGTGTGAATGCCACAATGTTTCATGTTTTAAGTTATGATTATTGTGATTACATTTCACTACCATGATTTATCCCATGTTATGAAATTATGCTCTCTTTTGCAGGTTATGATTTCCAAAATGTTATGTTCTTATGAATACGATGTGATTGATATTTCTTTTGTTTACCCTTACTGAGCATTTGAGCTCACCCTTTTTGTGTTTTCTTTTCCCCAGTATATAAAGAAAGGTTTTAGGTAAAAAAAAGGAAGATCTTTATGGGAGATGTTGAAGATCTTTCACCACGATTAGAAGATTTTATTCCGAGTTTCCAAAGACACTAAACTATTACGATCCTTGTGTGTGTGTTTTTGTTATGTACTAAGTATTCTGAAAAAGTAATGTAATGTCAATGTACGTCAAGCTTCGGGTCTTTACAGTTGGTATCAGAGGAAAGGTTTAGTCAACCTTTGGAAACTAGGATGCGAAAACGTTACTGAGATCCCTAGAGATATTTCTAAGGTATGTCTAGGGATGTCCCTAAGGAAAAGTATACGTATAGGATATGGTCCTAGAACTATGGTAACGATCTTAGAATTTAACCTAAGATGTTAGATATTAAGGGTACTCCCCCTTTACTATGTTGTTTTCCCTAGCATGATTTTTTCCTCTCACAAGATTCTTTTTTTTGTTTTAGTTAATGAAGGGAACTAGAAGGAATTCGGTTAACATTGAATCCAATGGAAAAATTGGTGACTATGAGCAACAAAATTGTGTAATTCCTAGAGAGAAAGATATTGTGATTATGCCGAATCAGTCATCGCGATATATGATTAACAAGGTGAAATTTAGTGGTATGCCTAATTCATCAAAGAAGAGGAAGATAAACTATTATGCATGTTCACATGTTGAGGAGCATAAAGAAAATAAGATTGAGATTTCTAAAGAAGGGAAGAAGAAACTTGAGGAATACCTCAAATGGAAGGACCGATGTTATCTGTGTGGAGAAAAGGGTCATAGAGTAACAGACTGTTATAGAGTTCAATGTCATATTTCTGGAGAACATGGGCATTACCCAACTCAATACCCTGACCTAAAAAGTTACTTCTAAATCAAGGATGGACTTATTCCAGGACAATCATTGAAGTGGATGGACTGAAGTGTTTATATATTAGTATTCAGGAATAATGTTGTTGAGGTACTTTTATGGTGTATTGAAATATTTATGTAATGGTCTATTGTGGTTTTCAATAATTTTAAGGAACCGATAACCATGAAAAGTGATTCAAATATTTTGGAAAGTAGATGATATGCACATAATGAAGGGATATGGAGAAAATGAAATGTTTGACAGTATTCATGAGCTCATGATTGATATAAGGACTAAGTGATATCATGGTTTGAGTATATAGAATTTTGAGGATTTTAGTATGTGAAAAGTGTTATCTTTTAACTGCATTCAAGTTTTCACTATGGTTCAATGGGTATTCAAGAGAATACATTATTAAGGCCTTTGAATGTTTGGAATGTGACCAACAAAACATATCTTATGATATATGAGGATTGACGATGGTGTTAAATCTCTGGTAATCGTTTTCACTATGTTATGAGAGTGGACTGCAGTATTATGGATAAGCCTAAAGATTGGAATGGACATAAGTTAGTATTGTTTAAGGATAGCAGTTTTCTCGATATTATTGATGGGATGATATAGTAATATAGTTTTAGAAAAAGGACAACCTGCAGGATGGGCGATAGCCCATCACGTCGGACAAGGATATGGGAATCGAACCCACAACCGAAGTGCGACTGGCCTTTATCGCCTACCACTGGCCTACAGGAAGTCACTGTTTAGTTGAAACTAGTTTTATTATATTAAGCAATATGATATATGAAGTATAAGTCCATTTTAGGAACCATATGTGATTAATCTCACTATAGATCGACTTATGTATATAATTTTTTCTATCCTTTTGTTTGAGACAGATGGAATGACCCGTCATTCTATCACATGATCTACTAACACTTCACGAATAACAAATTCAACTTCATTCATTTAAGAGATGAAGTGGAAATTGTTCAAGGCATGAACAATAGTGAGATTGTACCAAAATAAAGAAAGTATTTATTCTAATTTTCAACTTTAGGAAAATGATCTTGAAAACCAAAAATGTTGTCCTAGTGATCTTATACCTGATGAATCAGATGGTACCTTAGATCGTCACAAATTTATGGATTTGTGATTACTGGATTTTCCATAGCCATGTTCTCTACCACTATCCATCAGAACATGATGGTTAGATTTCTCTTCCATATCCATATTTTCACCTATGTGGAAATCTAGTGATTAGTTTATTTGGGTAATCGTTACATTTTATACTTTAGTTTTTAAAGCCAAGTTTTGGTATTCCTTTTTACGATGTGGGTTTCTATTAAAGAAACTTTCGAATAGTAAACCATTTATAACCCCGACGAATTTCGAGGGCGAAATTCATTTTAAGGGGGGTAGAATGTAACAGCCCGAGATTTTATGAAAAATATTCTTTTTTATTTCACTAATGTCTTGTGTTGTACGCTACACCAAAAGGAGCTTTCACAACACGCATCCTTGACTTGCCTTGCATTACACGCAATCGCGACCTTCCTCGATAGCGTGTGTAGTACGCAATACCGAGTTTCACTAAACAACGATATGCTATTAAAATATTATTATAACTAGCCGTTATGAATAGTAATAACCACCTTTTAAAATTTTAGAAATTTTAGCTCTCAAAATGGACTTCATTTTTGGATTCAGAGTATCGAATTTAGCCTAAGGTGAAATTTTGGTACTTTTCGGATAACTTTCATATTCTGATGAATAGTGAAAATTACTAAATTATAATAAAAAACAACTTTTTTTAATCAAAATAATTAATAGTGATAAATTATTAATTTGAGTTGTTTAAAAGTATATTTATAATATATTTTTACAATTTAATACAATGATGGTCATTGGATGTAATTTCACATTTAAACCAGACATAATCAAGTGTCAATCTTTTGATAGATATTGTTTCTTAAAAACACGCTATTTGTTTTAACAACGGGATTTAATTATAAAATTAATTAATTCAATTCCTATGTTATGAATTTGGTAAAATAGACTTCATTTTTGAATTCGGAATATGAAATATAACTTAGGATGAAATTTTGGCATTTTTCTGAAAACTTTCAATTTTTGATGAATAGTGAAACCACTAAGTGGTAGGTTAAAAACTGAATTTTGCATAAAACTTAATTTTACCGCTTCTGTGAATGAAATTTCGAAAATCCGACAGACACAGTTAATATCAAGGACTAAAATGTGGTTCAATGAGATGAAAATAATTTTTGGTGAATAGTAACTTTTTACTATTTTTACCGCAGTTAATAGTAAATAGGGTAACTAAGGGTAAATATGATATTAATATTACCCTAACACATGTCCTAATTCTATTGGAAAAGTGTAATTCGACCAAAAACAAACTTATGAATAAAATATGACCATTTAGGCCCACTTGGATTAGATTAGGATATTTATTATTAATTTATTTAAAGAAGGGTTAAAATAGTTAAAATCAAAGTTTAATAAGTAAATCATTTTTAATATGGGGTTATACATAAGATAAATTCGATTGTAAATATTCATTAGAAAGCTAAAAAGATTTCCTACATTATGGTATTTTATTTGTAATTTTTAGACATCAAATAATTTAATTTATTTATGACAGAAAGATGATGCAGTAATTATCTTATTAATGAAATATTGACATAATTGATAATATAAATACCAAAATAAATTTAATTTAAGACTTTTTATGAATTCCACTAATTTTCTAGGTTACTATGATATATTAGTGTTGATTTAATCAACTTGGATCGAACATATAATTCTGTTATGACTTTCAAAAAAATCATATATCAAATAGTGTCAAAATTGACACAAAATAGTTTTTAAATAAAATATTATATTATTAATTGTTATTTTATTCCTAAAAATCTAAGGTTCGGCCAAATGACTTAGATAAGGATATATATATTAATAATAAACAATTTGGGGTTCGTTTGGCTTGTTATAGTATGTGTATTAACCATATAGTGAAAGAAAACAAAAGACATGGTAAAAGTTAAATTATTTAACTTAGAATTAATTCTAATTGATAAGGTTAAAATAATACCCTAAACTTGTCTAAATACTATTGGTTGATAGTATTTCGACCCTTCCCCACATTAGCTTCGAAATAAGACCCTTTGGAACCATTATAAACCGATTTTGACTTTAATATAAAATAATATTTTGAGATATTCCTAAGGTGCCCCTCTCCTCCCTTATAAAAGGACACCTCCTCCCCCTCCTCCTCACACCAATTTGAGCACTCAAGCTCGGCCAAACCCTGCCAAAATCTCTTCTCCACTTCCCTATCAACATCCTAGAGGTTCTGGTCGTCCTCAAAGACCAATTTTAGTGCCCTAAGAGGAGGTCTCAAAGAGGCGCTTCAAAGAAGAGGTAATTACCGTTACCAATTCTTTCATCTTTATTTCTTCTTACACTTCTTATTCTTAGGTTGTTTCATTATGAAGTAATAACATAAGTATCACTCATATACTGATATGTTATTATAAGTATGAAACAACCCTATTTCACCATCTATCCATCCTACGGGAAAAGAAATCACCGCGCGTGCGTATGTACGGAATACCGTCTCCACGCCGTGGTGTAATCTATTTTCCACCACCACCTTACATGGATGGGTATAATGGTGTAAATAATAACTATACATAGTTATTACAACATCATATTGATTCTGGTATATTGTATAATCCACTCCAATTCAATTCAATATTTATGGAAATGATATCATCGCTCGTGCGTACGTACGGACTATCGTCTCCACGACGCGATGAGATTCATTCTCCATGTTAACCATTTAATAATGATTAAAAAGTATATATAAGAAATAATAATGAAATATATGATATTATAAAGCTACTTTATTTATGTATATATGTATATGTATGTCATCTACTTACTTCCATTCAAGACAATAAGGAAAGGAAAACAGCGTTCATGCGTACGTACGGACTACCGTCTCCATGAACGGTGTTTTTCATTTCATTTATCTATCTTATATATATATATATATATACTGAATATATATGATATATAAATCATATTTTATATTCTGGAAGTAAGTTAATCGTGATATAAGTAATAACAATGTCAAGAACAACAAGTCAAAACACCTACGATAAATGAAACGATTTTACCCAAAACACTTCTTTAACATGGAATTTACAAAAGAACGGGTAATATAATGTCATAAGTGAACCATATATGATATCATAACATTGAATAGGATTCTATAATAATTCAATGACATTATTTAAATCATTATACAGGAGGTTCGGACACATACAAAGCAAATCGGACCTAAGGTAAGGGAAATATCACAATCTCATTTTTATCCGAGATTGTATATTCGTAAGTATTTATTGGGGTGTATTTTATCATCCACATCCATGTTTCCTCAATATGTCATGTTATTTCCATCCACCTAAAATTGTTTAAATCCAATTTTACCCTTTGGTGAGTTTTTAGTAAAATATATGAAAAGAATCTTTTGTCGTTTTTCGTACGAGGTACTTTTTGACTTTTTCGACAAAAGTACGAAGAATGTTTTTTTTAACTTATACGACACAAACAGATTTTTACGGTTTTATAAAGCCATATTTTCATGAAGCTTCCTTCAAAATATTTAATGATTATTTTCAATAAAATCTCTTTCTTTTAAATTTGCATGACGTTTTGTGAAAAGAAATTGATTTTGAAGAAGAAAGGATATTTTCCTCAAGAATTCATTTCAAGTGTTTTATCAAACTTATTTTCCATCTAAGATAATAAAGGGTTCTATTTTTATCCCTATTATTACATGGATTTGATTATGTTGTGATGGAAACATTTTTATGAATTCCTTTTTCTTATATGAATTGTTTTATGATGTCATGTTGCTTAAGAATCCCATTTTTATTACATGGGTTATGCGATGATGTATGATTTATGATTATGTGGCACACATAAGAAAGGATTCATTATAAGATGGGTGGGACCTATATCTCCCTCCAATGCATTGGGTAAAGATTTTATATCTCATGAGATAGACAGGGCTGGAACGGTAGGTTATACCGGTTCAGTGAAACAGGACTGAAACGAGGGTTACTCGATTTAGAAAGGGACTTTGTCCACTAAGATAGTCTTGGAAATGAGTCTTGACTAACAAGAAATGATTATCTATGATTATGTGTGAATGCCACAAAGTTTCATGTTTTAAGTTATGATTATTGTGATTACATTTCACTACCATGATTTATCCCATGTTATGAAATTATGCTCTCTTTTTCAGGTTATGATTTCCAAAATGTTATGTTCTTATGAATACGATGTGATTGATATTTCTTTTGTTTACCCTTACTGAGCATTTGAGCTCACCCTTTTTGTGTTTTCTTTTCCCCAGTATATAAAGAAAGGTTTTAGGTAAAAAAAAGGAAGATCTTTATGGGAGATGTTGAAGATCTTTCACCACGATTAGAAGATTTTATTCCGAGTTTCCAAAGACACTAAACTATTACGATCCTTGTGTGTGTGTTTTTGTTATGTACTAAGTATTCCGAAAAAGTAATGTAATGTCAATGTACGTCAAGCTTCGGGTCTTTACAAGGGGGTCCTGATAGTATCAACAATAATAGAATCAACTATGGATTTTCTAAAAAGTGTTCTATGTCACCATGGATGCTGATTAAAATATATTGGATGTTCAGAATGTATCTAAAAATCCTTGTAATTAGAATGAATTAATTATTCTAATAAGGAATTTAGGTAATATATGTTATTACCATTTTTAAATGGAATAAAATCTAAAGTTATCTTCCAGTTTGGTGAGAGAAAACAAACAGATACTATATGATATATATAGGATCAATGATAATCTATTTTTGAAAACATAATTTACCTTTTTCGTAGAGTTTAAAGAATTCACCATCGTAATTGGATTTGTGGTTAACCATTTATGGAATAGTTTAGGATACACATAGGATATGGTTTAAGGGATTAAATTATTATATCAAATTAAGAGGTTTTACCCATATAGAATAACATGTTCCCACCTTTTTTTATAAAAATGGATTGAATTACCTTTCATTCTACTTATAGATCCCATGATTAGTATGGTCTTCAAAAATGATAGATTCACCTTCACTCATTATAGTAAAAGATGTTATTGGAATTCATCAACGTGCAACCAAATCGTTATATTGTGCACAATTAATGGAATGTAATCAATTATTATAATCTTATTGTGAATAATAATAAACTATAAAAAATAGATATTGAAATTGAAAATGATATTTGTGTCCCTACATATATGTTGAACTGGATGGTGCCATATATCATTGTGGATTTATATATTTTTTATTGTTACCATACACATAACAATTTTTTCTACCACATTAATTTATAAATTAATAGTTACATTACTATCCCATGTCCATTTTTTCACATCCCACTTATATTATCTTTTTTGGATCCCTAGATATATCTTAATTTGGTTAATTGTTAAATTTTCAAAATTCAGTCAATAAATGAAGTTTTAGTATTCAATTTTATAATGTGGGATTATATGGATGAAAAATTAAAGTATTAAACCATTAATAACACAAATAGTTTAGTTGGATGAATTCATTTTGAATGGTTTAGATTATATGACTCTGATATTTGTTTAATATATAATTTTGATTTAATTAAATCTTTTTTTTATTTTTCATATCATGAAACACAAAAAAACAATTATATTGTATTAATGAACCGTGTTTTTCACCAATTATAAAAAAAATTAATATTTCACTACACATTAGATAATTTTTATCATTATATGTATAAAACATTGAGGTTAGGTTACATTACACACATGATGAATAATCCCCATTATCTTGTGTAACATGAACGACCTAGTTTCAGTGAACAATATTATCTTAATACAAAATCTATTATTAAATATAATAATATATAACCTAGAAATTATTATTGTTGGTAATGAATAAAATTATTTAACATATGAAAATAAATGGTTGAATACATTGGATACAAATTAATTAGAAATTAATATTATAAACAATCTATTATAAATAGAATGTATTTATAAAAACAACTTTTACAATGAAAAAGAACATTTATCTAAATAAATTGAATTAATTAATATTTATGAATCAAAATAATGAAAAATATATTATATATATTTTGTAAAATATTTTTTAGACATTCATTTAATATGTTTGATTTGTATATGATATGAAAAATCATAATATTACACATAATAACATATATTTTTGTTTAAATTTTTTCATGACCATTTAATTTATAACCGATTTTAAATATAAATTTTGGAACATTTATAAAAATTAAATGTAAAAAAATTTCATCATATTTAAAAAAAATATTAAACAATGACAGGGTGAATTTTTGGTCTGTTTTGATGAACATTAGAGTTTTGATGAATTGTGAAATATAATAGATTTAAATTCAAAACTAATATTTTGTCTAATTTATTTATAATGTTAAATTAAATTTTTATATGGTTTTAAAGTAAAAATATACCATTAATTTATAAATTAATCAATATTTTTTCATTTTGGTAAAATTAAAGTTGATATTAATTATAAAAAAACAAATTACTACATTTTTTTTCATTAAAACATGCATTTCCATCTTATCTACAAGAATATTATTTATTTAATTAATACCACAAATGATATAAGAATTTTGAGTAATATATTCCATGATAATAATTATTCTAATTATAATTTCAATTATGGTGAATTTGTATTGACAAAAAATATTTCTTAATTTGACTAAAATAATTTACGTTGATAAAAAAATACCTTAATAATGGAGAAGAACATAAACAAATGAACCAAAATGAAATATAAACTAGTTCCAAAACCATTTTCTAGAAATATATCATCCATATCACCTATCTTCTATAATTAATACCATTTTTAGAACCAATTATTTTCAGAAAAACATGGATCTATTTCCCTTTGAAAATATTAAAATAATATCATTTCTCCTCGTTTATAAAATTTCATTAATCTCTCCCACTTCATCAATCAACCAAAGACACATTGGATTAATATATATAATCAAAAATATATCCTAAAAAACCCTACCGTTTTCCTTCAAACCTCTACTTTGGAATAAATCAATCATTGTAATAATTTTGGCAAAAAACAAAAGATGATACCTAAGTAATTGGTAGCATCATTCCTCATGCTCTTGATTTATTCAGTGAAATAAATTAAAATTCATATATTAACTCAAAATTATGTAATGATTAAGGTCAGGTTCTTATAGATTTTATCAGTGGATGATATATATAATTTTAGAGGTTATGGTTATATTAATAATTCATCTTTAAATTTATTACCTTATATAAAAGTTATAGTTTTATAAAATTTTAAAATTTCCTTGTTACATCATCTATGATATCTCTTTTATAAATTTTTGTTCCACATACGAAACATGGAAGATGTGTTAGGAAGTAATGAAGAATAAAAAATCCTTCCAAATTATCATTATTTGATAGTAGAAAATGGAATATAAATGTTTGTAGTAGTGGTGGTTAATTTGATGTAGTTGATAAATAGTGGTGGTGTTCATGCTAGAGTTAATCCTAATCTACCTCAGAGGAACATGACAATTAAAGAACATTTTATGAGAAAACATCCTCCATCACTCATCCGATAATCATACATTGTGCTAGCTAAGGGATGGATTAAACACATATGAAATATATTCTTAGTCATGGTTTTTTCAGAGCAACAAAATTTAATTGTTTCAATTAGTGATTTTGAAGGTGAATCCAATTAGTGGTGTAAAATTGTAATAAATACCAGTGGATGTGGATTGATTGATTTCATGGAATGGGATTATTTCTATAATATCTTCCTTAGAAATATTTTCTGAATTCTTATTCCCAAAGGATGAAAATAATTTTTTTTAATTTGTAAAAAATGTGGAATATTTGGTGGATATGTATATAGAAAATTACACCTATTTGGCATGGTAAATCCCAAAATTTACACCAAATTTTAATTTTACAAAAAACAGGTTTAGTCATGATTGATGTAGATATATCAAACATAAATACATTATCAGGAGTTTAAAATATATGAGACACTTTTTTGATATGTTGATAAGGGAGAAATATATTTTTCTATTGATCATTTGTTCTATGAGAGAAAGCATTAGAATAAGTCATGTTATCTGGAAATGGGAAGGAATACATCAATTAATTTTAGGGGAATGAAAAATAAATTTTCTATCTTTTGATATGGGTGGTGAAATGAATACTAGATAACATATCTCAGTTTCGGGGATGTTTTTCTGATGTGGTAAAACTATTCATATTTCACATTACTACATGCAATTTGATCAAAAAAGAAATTAAAATCCATCATTTTGTTGCATTTTTGGGAATGAGTTTGGGAATTATGCCAATCTGTATCCAATTTTTATTGCTAATTGTGGAAAATGTAAAGTTTGAATTTATAAGGGATTGAAAAAAATTATTTTCTACTACTACAGATGATGTGGGACCATTAAATGAAGTGGTTATATGTATTTTATAGGTTTTTACAAAATATACCAAGTCATTTTTTGTCTCTAGATCTTAAAATTCATTCATTTCAAATTGATTTTAAAGTTAATTATAAATTTAAAATAATGAGTGTGATATATAACATTTGGATAAATCACCTGGAGAAATTATTAAAGCAGCGATGATTTATAGGAATCATCCCATAAACATTGGCTGGATGGTCATTCTGGAAAATCATCTTAATCTTTCTATAGTTGAGGTTGATATTATTATTTGTATGGATTGGATTTTAGAATATCATGGTAAATTAAATTTCAATACCATGAACATATATTCAATAATTTCATATCATTGAAAACATGCCATGATGTCGAGATATAGATTAATAGTGGATGTGAATGTTATCTGGATGATGTTGTTAAAATGAAAGAAAATGTTTTTATTAGTGACATCATAATAGTTAATGAATTTAAAGATGTGTTTTCCATAGGGATTTTCTATTATTGTTCTATTTTGGGATGTTTAATTTACTATTGATTGAGTTCAATATGGTAATCCTTTTTATAAACACCCATATTGAATAGATCATGTAGAACTAATGGAATTGAAGAAAAATATATAAGAATGGATTGAAAAATGTTTCATTCAACCTAACACATCAACCTTGGGTTCTCCTGTATCATTTTTGAATAATAATTATGGTTATATAACACTTTTAATTGATTATATATTCTTATATAACATAAAAATTAATAAAATTTTCCTTTTTCCTCATATCGATGATTTTATTATTCATCTTCTGGGAGATATGTATTTTTTGAAGATTGATTTGTGGTCTTGGTAGCATCAGCTGATTGTTAATGAAAATGAAATTACTTATATTTTATTATGAATGAAATATGGAAATTATAGGTTTGTATATATTCTATATGGGCTGTATTTATGAATATCATTAATGGGGTCCTTCATCATTTTTTGGATTTATTTTTTGTTGGGTTTATATATGTTGTTTTGGTATATTATAAAATGGAGAATGCAAATGAATGTAACTAAAGGATGATATTTCAAATAATATATGAAATGATACTCAATGAAATATTTATAAATAATGAATATTTGTTGAAATAAATTTCATTAATTTGTCATATTTTTTTCAAATATTGGTATTAATGTTGTCCCTTTTAAAACAAATTTTATGAAGAGTGTCCATGAACTACCAAGTTCACCTAGATTCATTTTTATTAAGTATTAAAGTGTTTTTATCCACTATTAGTGGAAATCATTGCTCAATGTTCTATCCCATTGGCTATGTTAACATTTAAAAGAGTTATGTCCAAGTGGATAAAATAATGTCTTGAATGCTATTTGGGACTAAGAAAAATATTAACAAATGATCCATTTTTTTACTTCCATTCCTTAAATAGTAAATTTATTATCTGTAATGATTCATCATTGAATTTAATTGGTTTTTTCATAGTGAAAATTATCTGGTAATTATTTATGCTTCATGTCAATTTAATCCTCATTAGCTAAATTACCCAACACATCATTTTTAATTTTATGCTTTTGGTATTAAAAATTTCGATAAAACATTTTTATGGTGTAAGATGTGAATTATAAAAATAATAAAATTAATTAAAATATATATTAAAACAATAATAATCGATCATGAAATAGTAGATATTGACAATACTAATCTTGTATTATAATTTACTGACACATTAACATCAGTTAGAAGTCACCAATGTGAACAATACATTACGACAAAAAAGTAAAACTGCATTAACCATGCTATTTTGGGAACATTTCCATCTCATAATTGATTTGATGAATTATTTCATTGATGTCTTTCATGTAAGAAATTAATCTATTTTGTTTTAGGTTTCACTTTTATAATATCTATAATAAAAAATTATACATGCCAAAAGGTTGCTAGTGAGTTGTAGGAAAAGATAGAACTAGTTCAGAATGGTATGTTACCAGAATTTAGTATTCATAAAGCATGTGTTATGAGATTTTTGATGACATTATATTGTCCATGTGTATCATAGATGATGATAGAGTAATTATGAGAAGCACTTAGTTTTTTTTCAATTAATGTGAGAATAACTAAGATTTATAAAAACCATCGAGAGTAATACTGATGGGATGGAATATAAATAGATATTTTTGGCTTTTCCATAATTTGATTAACATTTTAATAAGTTTAAGCGGAATATTATTTTCCAAAGGGGATGCTTCAGCCATTGAATGTGAATAGTGGAAATAATAAAAAATATAAACAGAATTCATATTGGGATTATAAAACAATTATTAAGGTAACAATTTGATTTTGGTTATTGATGATTAATTGAAAAAATATACTCATATTCTTCATGTTTGAGATACTTTGTCTATATCTCAGTATTATTGATTGTATATAAAAACATAATCATGTTTCAAGGTGTTACACGTTCCATTATATCTGATGATGAACCAATGTTTACTTCTATCCTTTGGAGTGGACATTAAAAGTCATTTGGTACTGCATTATATTTTAGTATATCATTTCATCCTCAATGTCATGGGAAGCCTAAACAAACAATTCCAGACATAAATGAAATATTACGTAATTTTTCAATGGATTATCATGGATGTTCTGATCAACATCATTAATTAAATTAGTTATCTTATAGTAACATTTTTTCATTCCATTATATACAATTAAAAATTTGTGCAATTATATGGAATGCAATGTTGAACTCGTGATTTTAGGGATGAATTAGGTTAAAAGAATTTTGTGGGACCAAAATTGATAGATTAATTGATAGATAATGTACAGTTCACTATGTAACCCATTAGGATAGCTTAGTGTAGGAAAAAATGTTATGGGGATAACTGGAGAATGGAACATTCTTTCGAGGTAGGTAATCATGTCTTTCTCAAATATTCTCCATGGAAAAGTGTTACGTATTTTTTTTAAGAATGAGATGCTGAGTCCAAGGATCATTCGAGAATATGAAATACTAGATAATATTGGATTATATTATTAAAAAGTTTCATAATCATTGATTTTATCCATGGTAAATAAATTTTTCATGTTTCAATGTGAAGAATGTCTACGTCAGATAAATCTCATGTTTTTAGTCCAGAATTAGCTCAGTTGGAATAGAATCATTGTTATGAGGAAAATATAGTCTATATTTTTGACCATATAGTCAAATTGTTTTAGAATAAGGTGATTCACCAGGATAATATTTTTTATAAAACCAATATTTTTAAAGACACATCATGTGAATCATAAAATGCAATGAGGTATAAATACACCACTTATTTGATAAGTGAATAATATTGTGAGGATGAAATATTAAAAATGGTTATAATGAAACAACATAGGTTATTTAATAATATATATATTATATACATGTATTCATTATAAGTAAATTATAGTGGTAAATATGTTCAATAATATATATGAAAACTAGTTTTATGTTTACAAATTCTATCTTTTCAAAAAAAATCCTTTTTCCATATTTTTATGGAGCACCCATTTTGAATAAATTTTTGACAATTAAATTAGTTATATTTGCAGATATTTAATTATTTTTTCAATTCATGAAATAAAAATTTTATTTGGAACTTTTTTTTGCGATTTTTCATCTAAATATCTTATTTTAATGAATATTGGATAATACTATATTTTAATTAAATTCTAATTTTCTCTAATTTCTTTTTTTGAATTATTATTATAGTTTTTTACAATTATAAATAGGTTTTGTTTTTATAATTTATTTTATTTTTGATCATCGTAATCAACAACATATTAACAATTGATATAAAATCATTGTGAACATTATAACATTTTAATTAAAAATGTGTTTTCTCAATTCAACATTGTGGTTTTTTTATTAATATTATCCAATTATTTGTTTAGAATTTATAAAAATCGATTTAATATTTAAAATTATATTATAATAAAAATTAAATATGTTCCATTTTATTTTAGAAAATTATGAATATTATCTTTAGTTATATTTTTATTACCACAATTAGTAGTAAATCCAATAATGGATGGTAAAAATAATATGATAACTAATACAAATTACCCTAAAACATGTCCAAATTTCATGGATTAGGTTTTTCAAACTAATAAATTCATTGGGTCAATTTTATCACCCCCTTTATCCAATTAAATTTCTTTAAAGTTTTTATAATATTATATTATGTTGGAATTCATTTTCGATTCTTTTTAAACATATAAATTTTATTAATATGGTGTTATAAAGAAGATAAATTTGTGTATAAATTATCATTAGAAATATTAAATTATTAACTAAATAATTTTAGTGTATTGATTATTTTTAATATATAAATTATTACCTAAAATTGAGACCAAACTATAATGAAGTAATTGCATAATTAATGAAGGAATCAAATAAAAATACTTATAAATGTTAAAATAATTATAATATTTCATAATTGATGCCATAAAAAACTATTTAAGATAATTGATACATATTATTTATGTGTTAAAATATTTTTATTGACTAAATCATGATTTTTTGATATTTTTTCAAAAAGTCAAGAAATAAATATTGTCAAAATTGACATTAGTGGAATTTTATAATATTAATTTCTTATTAAATTTTATAAAATGTCTAAAACATTAATATTAATAGTTGGTATATGGAAAAATATCTCATAAAAGGAACTTTTATTGTCTTTTTGGAAGGTTTGATAAGTATTTTGACCCAAAATGTGTAAATTACATAATAAAACTATTAGAGTAAAAGATTTGAAAAAACTATATAGATTAAAAAAAGTATATAAACCATGTTCAATGTTAATTGTATTATTATATATATACTCATATTGACACTACCATATATATAATTTAATTTTTACTCATTTCTAATGGAAAATTAATTATTATTAATTTAATCTGATGAATAATTAAATGAGTTACCCTTCCATCTCCTATAAAAGGGAACGTTCTAATAACATTTATTCACACATATAATCAATTTTGATTATAAAAATATGATCCATAATATCTGCTTAAATTATTTTACCACATTCTTTAGTCCTTTTTTAGGTATAAAATCCTCTCTATAAGTGTTAACATTATAATTAAAGGATAACTTCGATGAACTTGTATCTTATTTTGTATTACTATTTTATTTCTACATCAACATCAATTAGACCTTATTCAACCATGATGAAATTATAAATCTACTACAATAAATATAATTATATATTATAATGTTAATATCATCATCTAAATCCATGTCCACTTATATAAAATGGGATCTAAATTAATCATTTATATGTACATGTGATATATCACCTCCAAAAACTGACAAAATTCATTTTCTATCACTGTATAATATTACTTTTAATAATGATGAAATTAAATTTAATATGTTATTTTCATGATGTATCAATCATTATAATATATTAATAAATAAACGAATCTTATTTTCCATGAACAGAAAAATGATAATGTTATTTGTGCATATGGGTGACCTATCACCTCCACAATGTGATCTGATTATTATTTTATTCACCACATAACATGGATTGTATATATAAATATATTTAATTGATTAATACAAGATTAATTATTTTAATTTAGTTATGGTTTTATGAAATAATACTTATCTTGATTTAAAAATGATAAATTAAAAATGGAAAGTGTAAATCTTGTGTGCATATGACCTACTATTTCAATGATTATAACGTTGATCATTTTTCACATACATAATTAATGATTTGATGTAAAATTATAATATATTTATACTAATAATAATATTTTCCTAAATATTATAATGTGTATTATAGACTAATTAACAATTGTACAGTTGATATCATTCTATGTTCATTATTGACTTAAGTACTGAATATCGAAAAAATGTACGTCATAAACATAAAAATTTATCTAACTGTTTGAAAATGGTTGTAACTAATTTAAAATTAATATTAAACATGAAAAATGTTCTCAATAATTTATTTAAATAACCTATGTTAATTATATATGATGATAAAGTACTTCTTTTGAAAATTACACTCGAGGTAAGGGATATAATCTCAATCTCCTTTCATTGAGGCATATATTTCTGTTATAGACCACCCTATTTTAAAATATGTATAATAAACCAATTAAATTTTAATTTCATTTAATGACATCATCATGAATATTTAATTATGTATTTTTTTACATCCTATTCAAAATAAGAAATAGTGGTTTTTCAATGTATACGGTGACAGAAACTTTTATTCCACAATAACCGTTATTTGATATTTAGCATCCTATACAAGTCATAATGATTTTAAAATGATGAAAATACCTTCTTTCATTTTTGGTTATTTTGGTAGAGATTATTTATTTTAAAATGTAATTATTAATTCAATTCCTTTAAATTATATCATTATATTGGGAATTATTGTTTAGGAGGGCAATGATAAGTATTGAAATTTTTTATGTGTTTTGATTGCATAAAGGTGCATAGAACTTTTATGGGAGGTTATGAGATAAACCAAGGATTTCTTATTCCATGTCAGCCAAAGATATGTGATTTTGTTATAACATCTAATTCATTTGTAATTTGTGTTGTTCGTATGACTATTCCATTTATTAGAGTGGCATGTATTGAAGTATACTGCTTGATTATTGCATTTAAGTATTAGTATATTCCAAGTAAGCATTATATATTATTTGTTATTTCAATGGTTTTATTGTAATATTTTTATTAAATAAGGTAATGAAATTGATTTTATTCTTATGAAATTATTTATTATTTCATAAGGGTGAATGGTATTAAATTTTGATAAAGTATATAGGGGTTGTAATGTTATTAGTAGATTAAATATTTCTGTCTTTTTATACCACTTAATTATTTTTTTATCTCATCCAAAATACTGAAATAATTTTTCACATGTTATAAGATAGAATAAAATCATTCATTAGATGGAGTAAAAAAATTTATGATTCAACATGAAAATAATTAATTTTCATTTTAAAATAATTGGTTTTACACAATAAATTTATATATTTGTATGAAACCACATTGTATTTATATGGATTTGTTATTTAAATGTAATGAAAAAAATCTTTCAATAAATAATATTGATATGATCGTCATTGCAAAATAAAATTATTTTTTGACTTAACACATTATTATGTAATGTTTAAGAAAAATATCTAGTATTATAAAGGAATAGTTCATTTTAAAAATACTCATTTTAGGTAACCCTCACCTCAAATAAATCTATTTAATCAACATTTCTAGCTACCTATTTTTTCATTTTTCAACAATTTAAAGATACATAAAATGATTTTTTCTTCATTAGAAAATGTATACATCATTATTATAATTATTTAACATGTATTCTAAATTTTTTTCATATAATTGGAATTATAAAATTTAAAAATTAATCAACAAATGATGCTAAAATGCAGTTTTTAATAAACTGAAATTTTAATGCACATGATGATTTCAAATTAACTATTTGAATAATGATAATTATAATATATATTAAAATATATCTATAATATATAAATTTAATTTAAATAATTCATAAACAATATTAATTTTAATTAATATAAATTGATTGGCGTTATGTATTTTCAAAAAAAATCTAAGAGATAAAACATTTTTCATTTAAATTAAATTATATTTATTTATAATAAATATCACTGAAATATATTTTTTATTCAAAATCTTATAAAATAATAATATAATTAGAATAATTAATAAATAAAAATATAATTTCAAATAGAAATAAAAAAAATTCTAGAGAAAATTTTGAAAAAATTAATTATTGGTTTTTTTTCTATATGATCAAAATCAAATTACATCCAATAAAAATATTTTGTTCTCAACAAAACACTAATATTTGGATTTGTTTATAGTTTTATTAAAATATAATGATACATTACTATAATTGGTTCCAGGCTATTACATATTAACCCTATATTGATCTCAGGGAGGAATCATTTTGCACTTAATTATCATCAATAAATAGAAACTATTTGTAGTCTTTCCCTTGATTGATTATAAATTAATCAGTAACGATTGATTTTTATGGACATGTTAATGTTGTTATACCTTCATGTGATGATTCCATTCTTTAATATCCCATTATAACCCTTGTTATTATATATTGGAATCAGGTCTAGGGAATTGGTAGAGTTTTACCTTGTACCGGTTCGTGTGCGATAGTGATACCAGTGATCACCCCTTACATGTGTTCGATTATTCAAGAAAAAATGACTGATTTTGGATGTTTTATATCATTTAAAATCCATTTACAATATTATAGGATATTTATAAAATGTGAGATCATGTGAATCCCATAAGAAATATGATCTATAGTGATTGAATATACATTTTTATATGTTATATAAGACCCATGGTTGATATGATATGTTTATGAATTTAGGTTTTATTCAATATTTTTTTTTGAATGTGAATGATTTGAATACATTTATTAAATTATAAAATCGTAGGTGGGCCATCATATCCTAGTTATCCAATAATGATAAAGAATTATTGAGTAAGCATTAAGAGGAAGACAGACCAAGAGATTGGGTGTGGGTGAATACTGTGTGTTGTCTAGAACCTTATAGAGATATGATACAAAAACCTCATAGACTAACCTTATGTAGAGTTGAGAATAATATACTATAGGGAACACCTTATATATGGTTGTTCGTCGATATTCATATTCCCTAAATTATGACTTTCTATATATGTTGATACACAATGTTATTTCTGTTATCCTTTTGGAAAATAAAGGTACACAACATCCATTATTATTGTTTACCAGCCATATATCCTAATAATTTCCATTTTAGAATTATGTAATTTTTGATTCAGCATGAAAAATTATATAATTCATTATTTTTTTATTAGACGTCAACATTATGGTTGTGTAATATATATCTTAATCATTAGAACATCAACTATAGATGAAATAGTTGGGTTTTGTAAGGATTATACCCACACATTGCATGTGAATATTGATCCATTTATAGGCATCGTTATAAGGGATCCAAGAAATTCTAAGATCCCATAAAAAAATGTTTATGATGTGGATCTGGGATTACATAGGATGAACTAAAGAAGAATCAATAGGGGTGTATATGTGACATTATAAAATATTTGTTTCAACTCATATACTTTGGGTTGAGATCGATCATTTAGGGTAAATTGATTTATATTTTATGACTCAAGGATAAAATATTTAATAATGATCATATAATTTCATGTTTTTATTTCTTCTCTTGTTATGTTATTATTCATTTACTAAAATAATTTTGATATATAATTTTTGATACAAAGGCTGTAGTCTTCCCACTTTACTATTTGGATCCTCACTGGTATTTGGAAACAAAATGAATCTAAGGATGAACCCTTGATTTATTAATGCTCTGTGGATTAAAAAAAATTAGTTATTTGAAGCACATAGTTTTTATGAAATATTCTTTTCAACAATTAAATATCTTAATTTTTTTCATTACACACAACTAAATGTTCTAAAGGATCATAAAATAAAATTAATATTATAATCTAAAACTCAACATTAATAACTAGTAATTAAATCTATAGTAATGAATAATAATTATAAAATTTTGATAATTAGGTATAATGTTAATAGAGAAATAATATATTATTGCTTATGTTTTAATAGTCATTATATGATTCCCTAATTTTTTTCTCAAAAAATGGTTCCTCTTGTTTTTGTGTAAAATGAAAAATATTAAACCATTAATTTATTTTTTAAAAGTCATAAGAAAAAACCACGTTTATATTTTTTCCAAAAAATATCAATATTATAATGGGATAATTTTTCTTGTATTTTGTGAAATGGATCAAATTTTTTCAAATAGTGTTAAATTATGATTGATACTAGAATCTATATTTTAATTAACAGGTTTTAATGTGGTACATAATATTTATAAATTATTTATATGTTTTTAATTATAAATTATATATTTATTAAAAAAATAAGGTCTTGGGAATCAATTTGATATTTAATTTTCATTTAGAAAACATTCTATTCTTTTGAATTATTCATATTCGTAAAAAAAATATTTTCTCATGTTGGTGGGATAAATTATAAATTAGATTCATCCACATTTAAGTTTTAAATAATAATAAATGGTTTCCATTTTCTGAATCATAATAATTAGCAATATCTAAAAATTTCATCATAATTTTATCTTTAATGAATTGTTAATATGTCAAAAAATTATTACGAAGGATTAGATTAAAATCGATTTCCTAGGCGTTAAAATAAAAACCTTTGATCTGAAATAAACTATAAACATTTTAAAATCCAATATTACCTCCATATTTTGACCATAAATGATAATATTTTGATATATGGAGTCTTTTTATGTGAAAAATGATCATATACTTTATTCATTTAAAATATTACTAGTCTTACTTCACTACCACTAATAAAAAGGAACCCCAACACCTCTCACCTCTACCCATCCAAAATAATTTACCTCAACAAATATATTAAATAATCCTTCTTATACAACCATATTAACATCCTAGAGTGATTTTTTATATCATTATAAAAATCTCACAGGGTTTTTTATTTAAACAAAAAGATTTTATCGAATTATTTTTTATCATTATCAAACAAAATTTTCTATTTTGTTTTTTGAGGTACCGATTTATCCTAATTTTCAAATATTCACTTATAATAACTAAACATACACTAATATAAATTTTTTTAGATTAATATCAAAAATAAAACTTATATTCCATCAAATGTAATGTAAAATTCAATAATATATACAACGGTCTACCACCTCAAGAATCAATTTAATTTTATTTCCATCACCACCTCTCATATATGTAAAACATTATAAATAAAACATTCATATTTGATTTATATGACATAAAAATAATTATATAATAATAATACCACATATAACTTATTGCATTAAATTCCATGGAATTATAAAAACATCGCTCTTGCGTGTGGAAGACAACTACATTACTATGTGATGTGATTCATTGGTCATATACACATTACATAAAATAATATAGGTTTAATACTTATCAAAATATGTCACATATATAACCTAAAAATTAATCTAGAAGGGTAACATATTATTTACTAATATTTTATATCATATGTGGAGAAAACAGAATCCTCAACAATGGATATGTATTGTCTACATCTTCATGATTGGTTAAATTTATTATATATATCAAAAAATATTGGGTTCCATTAAATACATTTATAAATAATATATATTATATTTAATAATGACTAAAAATTTATGAGGTATCCATGATTAATAAAAATGTTGAAAATATTGATCTAAACTATAAAATGAAAATGATTTATTTATTACCCAAAATATGAATTTAACATGGTGTTTGTTAATGAAAGGGTAATAAAATGTTGAATATACATCACATATTATATGATATATTACTATTGTTCTAGTAAATGTGTCTAATAAAACATAATTTTTTTAAAAGAAGATATGATATATTTTCGAGATGATTAGACTTAAGATAAGGTCATTTTGTCTCACGTTTATTTCATTAGGACACAAGCCTTAAATACATGGTATTTCTACACAGTGGTGTGTATACTATCCATTGGGTTAATTTTTTATGATTTTGAATACATTAATGGGAAATAAATATTATTTTTGTGATACTACATTTGTGTTGTATACGATTATAAATATACCAATGTGGTATTGGTTTTTAATGATAAAAGTCTGTTTTTAAGAGTAATTATTAAGATAAGCTTCTCATGATGATATCTTATTAACTAACATTACTAAAACTCATGAAATGTTTAAACATGTAGTAATTTTTAGAAATTATATTTCTTCCATTCATTTTAATCTTTCTATATAGTTATTATTAAACCAATGAATTAGAGTAAAATCGAAAATAATATTTATAATATGTTAAAATGAAAATTATCTTACATGTTTCTCTTTTCAAAAATATTTTTCAAAAAATAGTTTTCTATTCTCTATGTATTTTAGTAAAATAATTACATTTTTATTAATTTTTTAGTAATTTATTTATAAAAATATTCATTTAATTTCATCAAAAAGGATATTTTAGATTCTAACAAAATAATAAAAGAAATACAATTTTTAACGTTTATATAATGAAATGAATTTTCTAATTTTTATTTCTCGATAATTATTGAATAGAATTAAATTTCAATAAATTAAATTAAATAAACTGTTGATATATAAAAGATATGCAGTCCGTTAAACCCAATTGGATTTAAATGTCCATTAACTATCCATACCGTTGATGATAAAGAAGTGGAAAAGTAATCACATGACTAGTATAAATAAAGGGTTTCATTAAATCCTTTTGACATAGAAAAGGGATGTGAAGGACTCATCCAATATGATCATGCCATTTGAAGCCTATTTATTAATGATTATATTGTATATATAATTTCTACAATTTTCTATATACTAATCCCAAGATGAGATCCAATACATAAGTGTTATCAAAACCGTTTATGGGAGTATATCAATGTCCTTGATATCATAGCCCAAACCATATTACCTAATTGACTACATGAAATGTAACACCCTGGACCCACTAGGCTCAAGCCGGTGCATTACTTTTGATATTGGCATGGTTATGAGAAATTAAAATCCAGAAGGAAGGATAAGATTAGTAGTCTTGATGAAACTAGATAAATATATTTAAAACAAATTACATTGGATAAGGTTACAAGATACAATATATAATTAAAAACAAATATTGCATCCAGAAGCACTCAATAAATGACCTCCTCTTTACAACCTGTTGAAGGTAAACAATGAAAAGGGTGATCTCAAATGCTCATTAAAGGTTACAAATATAATAATCATGAGTACAATAATAAGTGAATCATAATCAATATGGCATAATCAATATGACATAGTGAGTAAATTAAAAACTAATTCCTTTAATAAACTGAAAATTAAACTACATCCATAGATTTTGTCATAGTGAAATGCTCATGGATTATAATAATATCTGATAATGATTAAAGAGAATTATTATTAATTGTATGTCATGTATCTGGACCATGAACCATAATACACTAATAATGGTTTAGTTCTGTGGGTAGAAACCCATCGGATTTTTGGAATCAAACTCGAAGGGTCTGTCGCCAAACTGTTTTATCTCATGAGACCTAACAATGAATCGTGGGGCTGTAGTGATCCCCACCCACCTCTACATCCAAGAATTTTTTTAAATAGATTCAATTAAAGAGCAATATGTACATACATTATCTGTATAGAATAGAGGATACGAATTCATCAACCTTTCCATAGTCAAAATAACATTAAAAATGAATACCGTATTTAAAATGATATATGGATTAGACAATAATTATATCCATGATATGATAAAATATATATTTAAATGGAATGTAACTTCAATTAAAATTTGATATCAAATGGGAAGTAGTTACACCAGATAAGAAAGAGTAGGTGCACAATTACTAAGCAAGACACAAGGAAGTGAAAATTGAGACAAAGCTTGTTACTGTGTTGTATTTAATTGAGTCGTATGACAAAGTTAATAACCACCAAAAGTGTCATTGAATATAATTAATATATAGACAACCATGATAACACATTTCAAATGTATGTACACATATACCACATATATGAAATAAGAGGCGAACAATGAAAATCCCAAAAAACTGAATGTGAGATGATAAAACATCTTACAAACATTTTGGCATGGTAACGAGTTCTATTGAAAGGTCTTAATGAGAGGTAAAAGGTTATCATTATTTATATATCAAAAGGGTAGTATGGGGTAGTTGAGAAAATATACCCCTTCATTATAAATTAAAATCAAAAGCACACAAGATGGGGTAGATTCTTGAATAAAAGTGAGAGAGAGGATCCCTTACCTTATTCTTGATGGTGTTCATGTAATGGCCCGGACCTCTCCTGCCAATTACATTGTCATTAAGAAGGTCAAGAAGTGTTCTGGAGGGTACAATGGACCTTTTCAACACTTTCCAGAATTTTGAAACTACACGCCGTGTTGTTTGAGTACACGCCGTGTACCCCCTTTCCAGGTATACCCCGTGTTGCAGACTGTGTCCTTGTCGTGTGCAATAAATGGGTGCACGCCGTGTGACCAGTTCTACACGCCGTGTAGACATTCCCCCGTGTACGTGTTACCAGTCAACGGACCTGTACCATGTTGGAGTTGTGTCCTTGCCGTGTTCAATAAATGAGTACACATCGTGTGTCTAACCTACACGCCGTGTAGTCCCTCCCTGCGTATGTGTTACCCTCAAACCGTGTGTTGACCAGTCAACGGCTGCAGAGCTGCGTTGGAGGCCGCGTGGAGACCGTGTGAAAACGGCCAAGTACACGTCGTGTACCATAAGTACATGTCGTGTACTTATTCTTTTCACGCCTATAAAAGGAGGGGTCCCCTCCTCCATTCAACTCACACCTCTCCTCCCCTCTCCTCTGAGTAGAGCTCTCTTAAGAGACTATAAGGCTCTTTCTTCCATAACATTTCCATACGAGATCCGATTTACGATCCGTCAGCAGCCACAGGATTGTAACGACAAGGAGGATCTTCCGAGCATGGGTCTGTTGTTTTTTCCTTCGGCCATTTCATTCCAACTTCCACCTGAGGAGGTTTTGTCGAGACCCAACAGAAGTGACGAACATCGACGAACGTCTTCTAAAGTTGATCCGGAGGAGCGTTTCAATCAAGAACCTATAGAGTTAGGGGTTTTACCTTCGTCTCACTAATTTTTTCATCATACATGGTGGGTATCATTTTTTTTTCATGAGAAATGGTTCAACATTTAAATAAAGACAATAACTGGTTTATGACCGGGGGATGGGAAGTTGTGATTACTGTTACTTTACCTTTTATATCTTGTGATATTATGTTGTGAAATGAAAAGGATTATGCCTACTGAAAATCACAGTCATTGGGGGCCTTTTCATACGCAATTAAATTTTCCCATATCTTTCTAGATCGTTTTTGAGAGCGGAACCTTGTTGAATGTGGAAATTGGTTAATCACGTAATGTTGTCTATTTAAATGAAAAAATGGAGACCTTGTGTGGTCACCCCAGTTAAACAAAATGGAATAATGAACATGTGGATGTTGGGTTGGATACGTGGCATGTGTTGGGGGTGTTTTGTGGGTTGTTGTGGATCGGGTGAGCAGCGGGGCTGTGGTTAACTTGGTTGTGGGAAGGTGTGAATGTTGTGATGGTGATGGGGTGCAGGGAAACGATAAATGGTATTAAAGGGATAATGATATATGGTGTGGTTATGGTGTTTGGCAGCGAGGTTGTAGGGATGGGTTTGAATGTGAACGCACTATGGGTTGTGGATAATAAATAAAAGTGGAAGAGTTAATGAATGGTGGATCATGGTAATGGAACGAGAATAATATTCAATGAGGATGGTTGGTTAATAAGATGGGACTTGTTTGTGTTGCTTGTGTTTTCCTAACATGATTTGTGGATGGCAGGGATATGTTTTACGAATGATTGATCTAGTTTGGTTGTGGTTAGTATCTCGGTCATTAAGGAACTGATAAACTAAAACTGTTGAAACATGAAAATCTTAATGGGGATGCTGTTGTTTGTTGTAGGCATACTTCGTGGTAGTAGTGCCGAGGCACGTACTCAATTTCTCTTTTTAGAAGCCATAGGTTGGGTTGAGAGGTTTCTATATATATGTATCTGTATCTTTTGTGTTTTATCGCACCACACCCATGTTGAGCACTTAGTGTCGAACACTTCAATTTCATGGGAGAGGGTGTTTCCCCATAGTTACTAGCTCCTTCCTACACATTCTCCCCTAGGCTGTGATGGATTGAGGCGACCATTCACTCAAGAATCTTCGGGTAGGTTTCAATTGGGGTGATTAGGATGAAGACTCTTCAGGTAGGCTTATAGGCTATAATGGCTTGAGATGACCTTTCACCAAAGGCTCTTCAGGTAGGTTTCGATTTCAGGCCCATGTGTCTTCGGGCGAGAGTTCTGTTACTATTACAATTCCCAAGAATCTTCAGGATGAGGACCAGGTGTCTTCGGGTGGGGATGTGGTTGTGGTTGTGAGGCCCAGGTGTGTGCGGGCGGGATGCATGGTTGTGAGGCTGAGGTGTGTGCAGGCGGGGAGAGTGTGAAAGCATCAGGGCGTTCAGCTAACTAATGGGAAATGGTGCGGGGTACCCAATACTCTTGTTCTTATACTACTACTACCTATTGTCGTTGTGTTTTGGCGAGTGTGGCTAGTGAGGTTGGGTGGATAGATTCCCTTGTTAGGTTTCTTCTGTTGTTCTCACGGGACATTAGGATGCCTCCACACTTGTGCACGAGAGCCTTAGGTTTCCCTACAGAGTATACTTATATTCTCACCCTAAATTTACATTCAGGTTTCCAGGAGGACTACCAGGGCCGTGCGGGACCCTACTAGTCAGACAGTTGGAGTTGTTGCAGTTTTTGTTTTCTTGTTTTCTTTTGGTAATGTACTTTTGAGCATTCTTGTACTTTTACCTTGTTATAAAATTGTTTAAACATGCATGTGGGTTTGGTTTTGGTTTATTTATATACACATGTTATTTTTACTTTTTGGTGTTTGAATTGTCCTATTTCTTGATCCTAAATAATAAAAAAAGGGTAATTCCTCCAATATTTGTGAAAACGCATACCCTTGGTGCTAGTCGCCATCCCGGGGCCTACTGGAGGCGGCACGTGGGGGTCATTATCTCCCTTTCACCATTGCCAACCCAGGAGGGTAATCTTTGGTGGGAGGGGGTCATGACAGAATGGTATCAGAGGTGATGGTTGAGAGATACTATGGAGTATGGAGTTAGCAACAGGGAGGATTGCAGGGGATGGTAGGGCAACAGTGTTAGTTAATCGTGGTGCGTGACATAGGCCAGGGAATACCGGCTAGGACACAAGATTTTAGGGCACCTCGGGTTCTGAATCAAGGACTCTAAGCCTACCGAATGACCAAGTGAGACTACATTGATTTCAGGGTAGAGACCCTAGGGAAGGTACATGCATTATCATGATTGTGTTTTACTTGATTTGGGTGTTTTGGGAATGAAATTCAAATTAAATGATAAATAAAACTTTGAGAAATTTCCTTACTACTTGGGCTTAGGCGATCCTTGTTTACCGTACAGTTATGGAACCTGGACGTCGTCCCCGGGTGGCTCAGACGGTCGAGGCCCAGCAGATCCAGGCGGTCGATCAGTTTAGGATTGACCAAGAGGAGGAAGACATCCAGTGGAAGAAGACTCTCTGTTCCTTCCAGCGGCAGACCCTCAAGAAGTACGAGGGTAGTACTTCGGATATGGAGACAAAGGGGTGTATTGAGGAGCTAGGGAACTCTTTCACCTTGATCCATGCTCCGAGGGAGTACTAGGTTCCCCTAGCAGTCAGTCAGCTGAGAGGTGTGGCACGATAGTGGTGGACGCTCTACCTCGGAGAGAGGATAGAGTCAGAGGTTCCATGGGCTGACTTTGAGAAGGAATTCCGAGAGGAATTCCTTTCTTCCATGATCAAGAAAGAGAAGCGGCAGGAGTTACTCTCCCTTCAGTAGGGGAGTATGACAGTACAAGAGCTAGGGATCGAGTTCAAGGATCTCTTGCGCTTTGCTCCAGATCTCTTTCCGGATGAGGAGTCTCAGGTGAGACGTTTGGAAGAGGCGCTTCGTCCTTCGCTCCAGTATGTTGTCACCCCCTTCACGCTTCCGACATACTTGGTGGTACAGAAGAAGGTAGAAGTCATAGAGAGGATGCACTCGCTGGGAGGTGCACCGCGTGAGGTGTTTCATCCAGGTTCGTCGAAGGGGAAGGCAGTCAGCAGCAGGTCTCTTGAAACAGGACCTTCCAGGTTCAGGCCAGTGGGGAGCAGGCCCCAGCAGTTCTAGTTCAGATCTTCGGGTCCTCGTCCCATTTCCACAAGCCCAGGACCGAGGTGTTTTTCTTGTCAAGGTTTCGGGCATGTTCAGAGTCGGTGCCCGACCCGAGCTCCGTACAGTGGAGGTGGGCAGGTTCAGCGCCCACCTCAGAAGCACCGGTTGCCAGCGAGACCCTTCCAGCAGCAGTAGGACCATGCTCCTCTGAGGGCAGACATTGCAGGAGGAGGCCGACCTCAAGGTGCTCCTTAGGGACCTTGACCAGGGTGTGGTCGGGGAAGTGGATGACATCAGAGAGGCAGAGGAGCTCGGCATGGACAGTTGCACGCAGTAGAGTTGGCAGCTTCAGCAGGACCAGAGGTGGTGCGAGGTACGATTTGTTTGTTCAACACTCTTTTTTCTACATTGTTCGATTCGGGAGCCTCACACTCTTTTGTTGCACCTAGTCTATCCCATGATTTGGGACTAGACGTAGGGAGACTTTCCGTACCACTGGTACTGAGTACACCAGTTGGGGGCCGGAACATCGTATCTTTTGTTTTCCGAGGATGTGGGCTGACGTTGGGACCACATAGATCTAGTGGGGACCTTCTTCTGTTATAGATTCAACTATACGATGTCATCCTAGGCATCGAATGGTTGTTTTTTATTAGTGTCATTATAGACTGCTTCCAGGGAAGAGTCGTGTTCTTCGACGTGGATGGGTAGTGCGTATCTTTTGTTGGTGACATGAGCTATCAGGCAGTAAGTCGGCATGTGGAGCCTCTCCTTTCCTTGTTGAGCGGGTTATCGGTGGTTCCAGCTGATACAGAGATGATGGATGTCCCGGAAGTTGTTGGGGAGTTCCTCGATGTTTTTCCTGACGAGGTTGTGACTCTACCCCCCCCCCCCCCCCGACGAGATGTTGAATTCAGGATAGACTTACAGCCTGGTGCCCATCTGATTTCGATGGCCCCATATCGAATGGAACCTTCGGAGTTGCGGGAGTTGTAGATTTAGATTGACGATCTGATGGAGAAGGGTTTTGTTTGACCCAACGTGTCGCCATGGGGTGCTCCAGTTTTGTTCTTGAAGAAGGCAGATGGTGGTCTTAGGCTATGCATAGACTACCGAAGGCTGAACCAGGTAACAGTCAAGAACCGTTACCCCCTTCCAAGGATAGATGATCTCTTCGACCAGCTGAGCAGAGCATGTTGGTTTTCTAAGATTGATCTACGACCGGGATATCATCAACTGAGGTTGAAGGGTAGTGACATCTCAAAGACAGCTTTCAGGTGTAGGTATGGGTATTTCGTGTTTGTAGTAATGCCATTTGGAGTTACGAATGCACCAGTTGTGTTCATGGGACTTATGAACATTGTCTTCCGAGAGTTTCTGGACCAGTTTTCTGTTGTTTTTATTGATAACATCCTGATCTACTCAAGATCAGAGGTGGAGCACGTTGAGCATCTCAGGGCAGTCTTGGGAGTCCTTCGACACCACCAGCTTTACGGGAAATTGTCGAAGTGTAAGTTCTTGACACAAGAAGTACACTTCCTTGGGCACGTTGTGTCTCAGCATGGAGTGTCACTGGACCCGTCAAAGGTGGAGGCAGTTGTTTCTTGGGCAGCACCCAAGAGCGTGGCAGATGTTCGTAGTTTCCTGGGGTTACCAGGTTACTATCTGAGGTTCATTTCAGACTTATCTCAATTTGTTTCTAAATTGACTACTTTGACTAGGAAGAATCAGGTCTTCCTATGGAGTGATCAGTTCCAGAAAGCTTTTGACTACCTGAAGGAGATGTTGGTTAGTTCTCTAGTGCTCAGGTTTCCAGAGGAGGGGTTGTTGTATGAAGTGTTTTGTGATACTTCTGTCCTTGGTCTGGGGTACGTGGTGATGCAGAAGAAGGGAATGATTTGTTATGGGTCTAGGCAGTTGCGCCCTCACGAGCATAACTATGCCACCCATGACCTGGAGCATGTTGCAGTAGTGTTCGCATTGATGTTGTGCCTACATTACATCTTTGGGGATCACTTTGTGGACTTCTCAGATCACAAGAGCCTGTGTTATATCTTCTCCCAGTGTGACCTGAACTTATGGCAGCGGAGATGGGTCGAGTTTCTCCAAGACTATTACTTCGATATCTCTTACACTGAAGGTACGGGCAATGTCGTAGCTGATTCCCTGAGCAGGAAGTCACATAAGGTAGTGGTTCGGGAATCTGCTGATGCTTGAAAGGCAATGTGAGAGTTGGCTGCCTTGCACTTGAATGCAAGGGTAGAAGGTGTTAGAGGCTGTTTGTTTCAGATGACGATGCAGTCCTCTTTGTTGAAGTAGGTGGAAGAGTCTCAGTAGGGGGACTCTGTGGCGGAAGTGATGCAAGATCCAGTCGATTAGGGGAACGCTCCAGAAGGATGGTCAGAGGACAGCCGACATTAGATGCTTTTCCATGGAAGGTTGGTTGTTCCAGAAGCAATGTGGGAGGGAGTTCTTCATGAGTTCCATAGCTCAGCCTTGGCGGTACATCCAGGAGTTTCAAAAATGTACCGAGGCCTGAGGGATCAGTTTTGGTGCCCGGGGTGAAACGGTTAGTGGTGGTGTTTGTGGCTAAGTTCCTAGTGTGTCAGCATGTGAAGGTTGAACACCGTGTTCCCAGTGGTTTGTTGCATCCTTTAGATGTCCCCGAGTGGAAGTGGGATGGCATATCAATGGACTTTGTCACAGGACTACCCAGATCTCAGGGTGGTTATGATGCTATCTAGGTAGTGGTGGATCGTTTGACGAAATCAGCTCACTTTTTTCAATCAAGGAGTCGGGCCTGATGAGTACCTTAGCACATAGGTACGTAGACAAGGTGGTGCGTTTTCATGGAGTTCTAAGGACTATCATCTCGGATCGGGGTACTCAGTTTACCTCACGAGTCTGGAGGGGGTTACAACATGCTTTTGGAACCCAGCTACGCCTTAACACTGCTTTCCACCCCCAGACCGATGGGAAGATGGAGCGGACTATCCAGACGTTGGAGGACATGCTGCGAGAATGCGTTCTGGATTTCAGAGGATCATGGGTACGACACATGCCTTTATTAGAGTTTTCCTAAAAAAACAGCTTCCACTCTACTATTGGCATGGCACCGTTTGAGGCTTTCTATGGAAGGCCATGTCTTTCACCCATTTGATGGGAAGATGTTGGTGAGACAGGTGCTCTTGGGCCGGAGGTAGTGAAGAGCACCACGGAGAAATTGCAGCTTATGCGTGAGAGGATGAAGGAAGCTCAGGACCGACAGAAGTCTTATGCAGATCGTCGAAGGAGGCCCTTGGAGTTCGAGGTGAGAGACCATGTGTTCTTGAAGGATTCCCCTCGACGGGGGCAGCAGAGGTTTGGGAAAGTGAGAAAGCTCTCACCTAGGTTCATCAGACCTTTTGAGGTGATGAGGTGAGTCGGCAAGTTGGCATTTCAGCTAGCCCTGCCACCTCAGATAGAGAAAGTCCATGACGTCATCCACGTCTCCCAGCATCATCGGTACTTACACGATGACACTCACATTATCTACTGGGAAGAGTTAGATATGGGAGACGACGCGACCTTCGAGGAGAGACCAGTCAGAATCGATGATCACAAAGAGAAGGTGCTCCATGGATGAACCATTCCCTTGGTTCGTGTGTTGTGGAGGCATAGCAGTCTCGAGGAGAGCACTTGGGATCAGGAGACCCAGATGCACGCTTAGTACCCGGAGTTGTTTTAGCTTGTGTTTCCCCTTTTTCTTCTAAGCTTTGTATTGATGTTGTACTATGTACCTTTGATATATGGAATGCTTGTCTTGTTAGTTGTGAGACATTTTTTTTCCTTGTTCCCTGGTGATGTGTAACATGTCCGGATATGTGGGAAAGGGAAAAACCTGACCCTTAATCAAGACACATTAATGAGGATGCGATTGAACCCATGCAGGTGAGTCAGTGCCGCCTAAAGCGGATAATATCTCAATATTGGTGAAGGAATTTCTCAAACCCACGTGTTCGGGCAGGGTGTTGGTTGTGTGGTGTTGGGGTTAGTGCGAGTTGAAAAATCCTAATGTGTGAAAGTGGGAAGACCCAATTCATAATCGAGACGCATTAATGAGGATGCGATTGAACCCGTGCAGGTGAGTCAGTGCCACCTAAAGCGGATAATATCACGACATAGGTGAAGGAATTTCCAAAACCCATGTGTTCGGGCAGTGTGTTGGTTGTGTGGTGTTGGGGTTAGTAAGAGTTGAAAAATCCTAATGTGTGAAAGTGGGAAGACCCAATTCTTAATAGAGACGCATTGATGAAGAAGTGATTAAACCCATGCAGGTGAGTTAGTGCCGCATGAAGCGGATAATATCTCGACATAGGAGACGGAATTCCTAACACATATTATTAGGGTTGTTGGTTGGGTTCCTGTTATAATGAGACCCCTAAAAGGTATCTTTTTGGGTTCCCTTGGGTTGTTTTTTCAATTCTCGGGGATGATAATGTTTTAAGTGGTATCTGATGTAATGGCCCGGACCTCTCCATCCCATTACATTGTCAAAAAAAAAGGTCAAGAGGTGTTCTGGAGGGTAAAATGGACTTTTTCCACAGTTTCCAGAATTTTGAAATTACACGCCGTGTAGTTTGACTACACGTCCTGTACCCCCTTGCAGGGTATACCCCGTGTTGCAGACTGTGTCCTTTCCGTGTGCAATAAATGGGTGCACGCCGTGTGACCAGTTATACATGTCGTGTGGACCTTCCCCCGCATACGCGTCACCAGTCAACGACCATGTACCGTGTTGGAGTCATGTCCTTGTCGTGTGCAATTAATGAGTACACGCCGTGTATCTAAACTATAATCCATGTAGTCCCTCCCCACATATGTGTTACCCTCAAACCGTGTGTTGACCAGTCAACGGCTGTGGAGCCGCTTTGGAGGCAACGTGGCGACCGTGTGAAAAAAGCCAAGTATACGCCGTGTACTTTTGCTTTTCACACATATAAAAGGAGGGGTCCCCTCCTCCTTTCAACTCGCACCTCTCGTCCCCTCTCCTCTGAGCAGAGCTCTCTTAAGAGACTCGAAGGCTCTTTCTTCCATAACATTTCCTTCTGAGCTCCGATTTACGATCCGTCAGTGGACACAAGATCGTAACGATGAGGCGGAACTTCCGAGCCTGGGTCCTTCGTTTTTTCCTTCATCCTTTTCTTTCCGACTTCCACCCGAGGAGGTTTTGCTGAGACCCGACAGAAGTGACGAACACCGACGAATGTCTTCTAATGTTGATCTGGAGGAGCGTTGAAATCAAGAACCTATTTCGTTAGGGATTTTACCTTCATCTCTCTAATTTGTGCATCATGCGGGGTGGGTATCCTTTTCGTTTTCATGAGAAATGGTTGAACCTTTAAATAAAGATAATAACTGGTTTAAGAACAGGGTATGGGAAGTTGTGATTGCTGTTACTTTACCTCTTATATCCTGTGATAATATGTTGTGCAATGAATAGGATTATGCCTACTAAAAATCATGGTCGTTGGGGGCCTTTGCTTGCGCAATTAAATATTGACCTATCTTTCTAGACTGTTTTTGTGAGTGGAACCTTGTTGAATGAGGAAATTGGTTAATCACGTAATGTTGACTGTTTAAATGAAAATTTGGAACCCTTGTGTGGTCACCCCGGTTAAAAAAATGGAATAATTAACATGTGGATATTGGCTTGGTTACGTGGCATGTGTTGGGGGTGTTTTGTGGGTTGTTGTGGATCGGGTGAGCAGCGGGGCTACGGTTGACTTGGTTGTGGGAAGGTGTGAATGTTGTGATGGTGATGGGTAGCGGGGCTGTGATAAATTATATTAAAGGGATAATGATGTATGGTGTGGTTATGGTGGTTGGCTGCGGGGCTGTAGGGATGGGTTTGAATGTGAACAAACTATGGGTTGTGAATAATAAATAAAAGTGGAAGAGTTAATGAATGGTGGAGAATGGTAATGGAAAGAGAATAATAATCAATGAGGTTGGTTGGATAATTAGAAGGGACTTGTTTGTGTTGCTTGTGTTTTCCTTACTTGATTTGTGGATGGCAGGGATATGTTTTACGAACGATTGATCTGGTTTGTTTGTGGTTAGTTTCTCAGTCATTAAGGAACTGATAAACTAAAACTGTTGAAAAATGAAAAGCTTAATGGGGTTGGGGTTGTTTGTTGTAGGCATAATTTGTGGTAGCGGTGTCAAGGAACATGCTCAGTTTCTCTTTTTATAAGCCATAGGTTGGGCTGAGTGGTTTCTATATATATGTATCTGTATCATTTGGGTTTTATCGCACTGCACCCATGTTGAGCACTTAGTGCCGAACACTCCCATTTCATGGGAGAGGCTATTTTCCCATAGTTACTAGCTCTTTCCTGCTCCTTCTCCCCTAGGTTGTGATGGCTTGAGGCGACCATACACCCAAGAATCTTCGGGTAGGTTTTGATTGGGGTGATTAGGCCCAAGACTCTTCAGGCAGGCTTATAGGCTATAATGGCTTGAGGCGACCTTACACCTAAGACCCTTCAGGTAGGTTTTGATTTCAGGCCCATGTGTCTTCGGGAGAGAGTTCTGTTACTATTACGGTTCCAAAGAATCTTCGGGATGAGGCCCAGGTGTCTTCGGGAGGGGATGTGGTTGTGGTTGTGAGGCCCAGGTGTGTGCGAGCAGGATGTGTGGTTGTGAGGCCCAGGTGTGTGCGGGCGGGATACGTGGTTGTGTGGCCCTGGTGTGTGCGGGTGGGGAGAGTGTGACTGCGTCAGGACGTTCAGATAACTAATGAGAAATGGTGTGGGGTACCCAATACTCTTGTTCTTATACTACTACTACCTGTTGTGAGTGTGTTTTGGCGAGTGTGGCTGGTGAGGTTGGGTGGATAGATTCCCTTGTTAGGTTTCTTCTTTTTTTCTCACGAGACATTAGGATGTCTCCCCACTTGGGCATGAGAGCTTTAGGTTTACCTACTGAGTATACTTGTATGCTCACCCTAAATTTACTTTCAGGTTTCCAGGAGGACTAGTAGGGTCGTGCGGGACCCTACTAGTCAAACAGTTGGAGTTGTTGTAGTTGCTGTTATCTTGTTTTCTTTTGGTATTGTACTTTTGAGCTTTCTTGTACTTGTACCTTGTTATAAAATTGTTTAAACATGCATGTGGGCTTTGTTTGGGTTTATTTATATACACTTGTTCTTTTTCCTTTTTTGTGGTTGACTTGTCGTATTTCCTGATCCTAAATAATAATAAAAGGGTAATGCCTCCCATATTTGTGAAAACTCATACCCTGGGTTCTAGTCCCCAACCTGGGGCCTACTGGAGGTGGGACTCAGGGGACATTATATCCCTTTCACCATTTCCAACTCAGGAGGGGCATCTTTGGTGGGAGGGGGTCATGATAGTTCATTAATTGTTATTAAAGACCAGAATAAAAAAATTAGGATTATTAATTCATTTGTACATAACCTCTTTTATATTTAATTGATTTATTAAATTCCTATTAATTCATTCTAGCATTTTTTATTTGTAATATGGTTCAATTTCATTGTTTGGGCTCATTTGTTTACTTGGTTTTAAATGATCGGTTCACTTATATTCCACATCGAATAAATATGAAAGATAGAATTGGTTATCCAGAATTTGAGTTATATTCTATTAGTGAACATCCAGGAGATTACATGGATTTTAATTTAATTTGGTTTACTTAGATTGAAGTATAATTTATATATATATATATATATTTCCTTAGTGATAACTGTTTTTGTTAATCAGTGGGTTTGATTACGATGAACATTTTTTTTGCTTTATAACTTAATACAAGGTGTACAAAAGTATTAAAGAACTAAAAATAGGATATATTACATAATAATCAGGTACAAATATAATAAAAATGGTTTCTTGACCCAAATTAAAGATTATAATATAAATCGATAAATCATTGTCCTTGAATGTGCTAAATTAGCACATCTCAAACGGTGCATTCATTTCATTCAAAAAAAAGTGGGGAAATGAGAGAATATAATTCAATATATACCAGAAGCATTAAAACATTCAATTACATGTATGTTACTATATTTATCATACTATTTTGGTGAAGGGAGGTGAGAAAATAAAAAAATTGAACTTAAAAGAAAATAAGGGATTTGAAAGAGGAATTTACCTGTTGAGACTCCCTCCTTTGAGAGCCTCTTAAGAGGAGAGTTTTTGGTATTTTTATGAGATCAAAGCTTTATGGATGTGGGGGGGGGGTTGGGAAGGTATTTGGACAGAATTTGGAGAAGGCACAAGGCTTGAGAGTAGTTAATGGAATGGGGGGGTGAGAGGGGGTTTTTATAGTGGAAGAGAGAGGAGATTTCTTAATATAAAATTCATTAATTTATTATTTCCTCTCAAGAAAACAAATAGTTTGTATTCCACGACCAAGAACTGTAATATATGCATGTGACTTCGAACCAATTGGGCTTACATCAACAAATAATTATCAATGACTCAATTAATCTATTATTTAGCATTAATTGTGAATTATCGGATTTTATTATTCACCAAAAATTCATGTATTTCTGAAAAATCCCAAAAAATAACCCTAACCATTTTTCAACCTGTAGAATCCTAAAATGAAGTCCATTTTTCAAAAAGAATTTAAAAATATTAGTAATTAAATATTTAATTATATCATTATTTAATTGAAATATATGAACACTTAGAATATTCATCTTCATCTTTAGGGTGTCTAAATTCATTTATACACTCAAGGGTATGGATACCATTCATATGATTCACATTACTATTCATAAGGGTAAGTTACTATTCATTTGGGTAGGTTATTATTCATAAGGGTAGGTTACTATTCACTGATAATTAAGATAATTCTATGAGACTCTAAATATCACCCTGAACACAACCATGTATGTCAAATTTTCAATATTCAAATCACAGAGGTGGTAAATTTAGGTTTAGTGGCTATATTATGACTATCTCCTATAAGTAACCATGTTTTATTCTGTAAAGGCTTAGTGATTCATGAAATATAGGCTACCTAATGAATACATTGTATTTAAGAGAAAAATACAATAAGATGTTTGGGGTGCTACATGAAATCCCCAACATCGAACACCAAAATAATAGAGCCTATTCTTGTGTTATGAAGGGATATGTTACAAGGCCATAAAATTGTGATTATGTACATTTTTTATTATAAAATAATGCATATACATCCATTCTATAATTTTTACATTGTAAATTATTTCTAAAGAAAAATAATATATCTAGAAAATTGGGAAATATATTTTATGGAATTAATAAATGTTTCAAATAAATAATATTTTAATAAATTATTATTATTTTATAACTGTAGATAAATAAACGATCATATAATTTTTATGAAGTCTAATGAAATTTTTATTATTGATAGAAAGATATTTTTATTAAACCCGTCAATTTTCAATAAATATCATTTATTATTTTAAAAGTGAAGATTAAAATATTTTGAAAATTAGTTAGATTAAATGGATATTATTTTTCGAATCAGGACTTCAAATTTATCTAAGGGTAAAATATTCATAAATTGCATGGACAATAAATTTTCAATTGGAAAAAATTAAATACCATATAAATATATAATGTGTTTCCTGACATTATATTTTCTCAATAATGATGTCATAAATATTATAAAAGTTTTCTTATAAAAAATATATATGTTTATATTTTAAAATAATTTAATTTTAGGATTCGTTTATTTATTTTATAAAGCCTTAGTGAATATGTGTAGTGATATAAAATATTTGAGTATTTTAAAAACATTTCCATTAAAATGTGACTCACCTATACATAAGGTAAATTTTTTAATATCATCAACACCTATACATATAAAAAAAATCACTCAACTTTTTTGGAAGTTGTGGTCAAACACCATAGAATTGTTTGTGGTATTTATATTTTATTTTGTAGCATCCTAAACAAAAAAATGAAGTAATCCCACTCTTTTCCTATATATAACACAATAAAATCCCATTTCCCTTCACTAAAACACCTTTAGTAATTTCCACACTGTTCCCCATACTCTATATAGTCTTCCCAAGGATACCCAAAAAATCCCACAAATCCTTTCCCACTCCTTTGGAGGCACACATCCAAGTATGGGGGCTTCAACTCTCTTAATTTATCAAGAACACCTTTTCTGACTTTTATTTTAATTTAATTTAACATATGTTGGGATATTTTTAAACATAACCCCTTAATATTGATTTTATTTATAAATAATGTGATCTCCCAGTCACAATCATCAACAAATTCATGATCCTTTATATAAACATGTTACCATGATGAAATTTTTTATGGTATTTCTCTCTACTCATTCCCATTAAAGAACTTATTTTAAATTATGAATATTAAATTAAATTTCATATTTTGGGATATTATGTTCTATTATCCCCTTACTTTCCATTTATTTATTTATTCTATGAAACCCATTTCTCTATCTTCTAACCATTATATGACTTTCTATATGATGTTGTTGTTTTTCGAAAATTGCACTTTGATATTCCTCTCACAATTCTTCATGTATTGAATACCATAACCACTCCTATATCCTAGGTATTCACCTCTATGAAAATAATTTTTTTGACATAGGATGTAAATTTATGTATTTTACATTTCAAGATCATCTAATAAATGATTATCTTGTGTGAATCAATGTTATAAGATTGTTGTGGCACACTTAAGAATGGGATTGAAATGATAATGAAGGTTTCTCCCTGATAGCACTCAAATGAATTGGCTAATGATTAGTATCATTATACATCATGTTTGGATAAGGGTTGTTCCAAATTCCTTTATTGTACATTTTACACCATTTTTTGGATATGGTTTTATATGATTGATTTTTTGTTTATGATGAACAATTTTATGTTTTTGGCCACATTAACATGTTATGATGATCATTCTGTATCATTCCTTTATATTCATGTTTCTCATTGCCTTGTTTATATCTCTTTAAAAAAATTATATTTTTATCATCATGTAATTTCAGGATTACTTTTTTACTCTGCTTTATATATAAGGCACCTGCATTAAACCATACTTAATATTGAATTAAATGAATAATTCACATTGAGGATCTTTCCAGGTTTAGAGTTTTAGAGAATTAGGACATAACTATTACATCTCAAAAGATTACAAAGTAGACGCATCTACTAAGTTTCCATAAAATAAAAACTCATAAAAAGAAACATGGCTAGTTCCATGTTTTAGATAGCATGACTATTCCTTGATCCCATCCTTAACACTATTCCACATTAAGTCCTATGAACAACATTTCAGAGACATAGGGTGAGCATTAGAAAATCAGTAAGGGATACACAAAAAAGGAAACAGTTAGTTTTTTCAAAACAACAAGTAAACCAAGAATACATTATCAAAGTAATACATTTCACCTTTATGATGAAAAAAATACCCTTCATTTAATAATAGATCATTACTTACCCTTTGTAACCAAAAGATTACCATAAAACAAATATAAATAACACATAACATATAAAGGTAACATGGGATGTAAACATACTTAAGTGGAATAACCATCCGGTCGACTTCCACACATATCACTTAATGGAATAGCCATATGACCGACTTTCATACCCAATGCATTAGAGGTTATAACGTAACCACCCGTCCTGGTATTCACAGCACTACCCGTCATATGGTTTATCACATAACCACCCGTCAAATTTCCAAGTACCATTATAAAATCATAATAATAAAACAAATATAATGGAAGGAAAACATTTCCACACATTTATCACAATATATCACATAAATATATTGACATAACAAATCCATTATAAAAACCATTTTCAATACAAAAATACATAAAAGAGTTAATGGTATTTATTTCATTTTAAAAACATTACGGCCTGTTGAGGAAGCCAAAGAAAAAATAATATTCGCGGTGGCGGAAAATGTCGTTTTCACCGAGTACATTAAAAGAAACATTCTTTTTTGTCGTTTAGTAAAACTCTTCATAGAAAAAGATTTCTTTTGTATAAAATTAAAAGGCATAGTGGTTTATACACCATATAAAAGAAAGCCTTGTATTAGAACAAAATATGCATCAATGAAAGGAGATTAAGATGAAGTCCCGTAAAAAGATCATTTTTTAAATATATTAGATCTATTATTCATATTCACGATATGTACACATAATGAAAGTAAAAATAGAAAATTGGACATAATAATATCATGACATAATTTGAATGTAGGATGTTAATCCAAATAATAGAAATTGGGTTAAGAAGATCCTTTACCTCGTGTCCGAAGTGACTCGATTGCTCTTTAATATCCTGAATAATAAACTAATGTTGATTTTTAATTACTTATGAACCCTTTTCAAGATTATTATTCCTCTTATATCACTTATTTCCATGTTATAAACATTATGTAATCATTTAAGTTAAAAATGTTTGTTCTGTCAATTTTTTGTTCTTAAGTCGAAAGTGGACTTCTTACAATTACATGTTGTTCATGTGGTCAGAGGTTCCTTATATCCAGTAATTATATTCATGATTTGGATATCATATATATCATATATATACAGCATATACATGTATTAACAGTAGTATATAACATTTAGTGGTAAGAAATGAAATGCACCGTTCCTGGAGACGGTAAGCCGTACGTACGCATGAACGGTACTTTCATTTCTATTTCATATTTAATGGAGTGAAATCATAATGATATAAGGGTATATTATAATTCCAGTATAACATCATATATAATAACATTAACTCCATTCTATATACGTCCCACATATGGAATAACGAATCAAATCACTATGGGGAGGCAGTAGTCCCCACTTCCTAAAATTAAATTATCATGTTAACCCATAATGGAAACCATAATGGAATGACAAAAATGAAAAATAAAGAAGCATAAGGAAAACATAAACATAATATATATCATATATAAATAGAGTGACATCTCAATGTCCACCATGGAAGGTCTTAAAAGAATATTGAACAATCATTGTTTCATGAGGCAGAAAATCGCCAACCACAGAAATAGTATGTTCTTTAACTATTAGACGAAGGTTTGTGTAGGTGTAGCTCTAATAAGTCTCTCAAAAACATCCTATTATATTGAAGATACTTTTTTTGTTACAAAATAAAGGAATAAAAATATTTTAGGGTGTTGGAGAAGCAAAATAAAACATAAGAACACAAGAGAAGATACTACATTTAAATTAGGTAACTCTTTTTGATTTGAGCTCAAAGGCTTCCATGGAAAGACTTCTGCAAAAATTGAGGATTCTAGGAGTAAGAGAGGTATATGGAGAGACCAAATGGGCTCGGGTCGGCCGATCAAAAGGCTTGAGAGGTGTGGGTAAGGTGGTAGAGGTGGGGACCTTTTATAAGAGGAGAGGAGGGGCACTCTTGGAAAGTTATAAAAGTTTAATTTATTATAAAATGAGTTACAGTTTTTTAAGGTCCCAGAATTATATATTTCTTTGATAAGGTGATAAGAGTTCGAAATCCACCCATCCAATAGGTTTTTACATGTTTAGGTCTTATATTTTACATTATCATTTCATTTTATTTAAATCATTAAATAATGAGGTAATCACTACATCATTATGGTGTCAAAACTAATTTAATTTATTTAATGTCTAAAAATTATAAAAAAATTATCATGATGTAGGAAATTTTTTTATCTTTCAAATTAATATTTATAGTCAAAAATATGACTTTAATAACCATATTTAAAAATTGTTTTATTAAAACAACACATGTTTGTGACAATTTAATTTTAACTTTAAATAAAAAGTTATTAATGTCATTTTCCTAACAAAGTGGCTCCATGGGTTCCCCATGTTTACGCATGGATTTTCATGGTCGGCCTTGACACATATAATAAGGTTAGGACATGTTTAAAGATAATTTCATATTATTAAAACATTATTTTTACATTAAATTACACTAATTACCTTTAATCGCGATTAAAAAAACATAAAAGTTACAATTCAGAAAAAATTATTTTAATCCCATTGAACCACATTTTTCTTATTCATGACAGCCATGTATGTCGGATTTTTGAAATTCATAATACAGAGGTGGTAAAATATCATTTAAACGAAAAATCATTTTTTAAGTACCACAAAGTGGTTTCACTATTTATCAAAAATTGATGTTTTTCAGAAAAATACCACAACTTCACCCTAAGCTATATTTGATATTATGAATCCAAAAATGATGTCTATTTTACAGAATTCAAAACATATAAGTTACATTAATTAATTTATTAATTAATTCCCGATGTCAGAACAAATAGCTTGTTTTTATGAAACAATGTATATCAACAGATTGGTAGTAGTTTAAGACAAATTTCAAAGTGAAATTAATTCCAACGACCACTATTGGATTAAATTGTAAAAATATATTCTAATGTCAATTTAAATCCAATTTAAAAGATAATTTAATCATCTAAATAAAATACATTAAAAAGATTTTTTGAATTACAATACATCATTTTTCACTATTCATTAAAAAAAGAACTTTATCGAAAAAATACCAAAAATTTACACAAAGTAAATTTTGATGTCCCGATTCTATAGAAGAGTTTTATTTGGTCCAATAGAATTTATAATAGTGACCAAACCTATATATGATGACAGTTATCCATCAAAAGGCAATAAGTGAACCTTTAGTGAAAATTAGAGTATATATGCCGAAAATTGAATTCTTTTCGTATTTTAAGACTTTATCCTTTATTGGATAAATGTAAAAACATTTATCAAACATATATAATTATATTTTAGTTATTTATATTAATTCCTACCAATACAAAGGCTACGTGTTAACTACCACTTAAAATAATATTATCATATTACTGGTGTGCAACGCAAGATTTCAATGAAACTCTTTGTTGCGTATCGGGTACTCTATCGAACATAACAACCCCTTTACAGTAAAATTCATATTTAATTCGAAAATATTAATAAATATGAAAATGTTTTATTCTTTATTTACCTATTATGTTACATCCCTCCCCCCTTTTGGGAATTTCTTCTAGAAATTTTATTCACTTATCAAAATAAGTGGGGGTATTTATCCCTCATAGCATTTTCAGATTCCCATGTTGCCTCTTCAACCATTTGGTTTTTTCACAAAACCTTTACCTGGTGAATTACCTTATTCCACAACACTTTCTCTCTATAGTCAAGAATCTGGACTGGTTGTTCTTCATAAGAGAGATTCTCTTCCAACTGAACTACCTCTGGGATCAAAACATGAGATGGATCTGGCATATACTTTCTCAACATCGAATCATGAAAAACATTAAGTACCTGAGATAAACTCGGAGGTAAAGACACTCGGTAAGAAATTGATCCAACATTTTCCAGAATTTCATATAGTCCAATGATCCTTGGACTAATCTTCCTTTCTTAATGAATTGCATCACACTTTTCCATGGTGAAATTTTGAGAAAAACATGATCACCTACCTCAAAAGATAGATTCTTCCTCCAGTTAGCCACATAACTCTTCTGCCTGCTCTGAGCTGTTCTCATGTGTTTTTGAATCAACTAAAATTTTTCTGCCATCTCTTCTACTAATTCTAGTCCCATCAGCTCCCTTTCACCTACTTCATCCCAAAAAGTCGGATTTGGACACCGCATCCCATATAATGCTTCAAACGGAGCCGTCTGTATACTGGAATGAGAACTGTTATTATATGAAAACTCAACCAAAGAAAGATGTTGGTACCAACTTCCCTGATAATCCATAGAGCAACCACGTAGCATATCTTCCAAGGTCTGAATTGTTCATTCTGACTACACATCTGATTGTGGATGAAAAGTTGTACTAAAATTTAATTCAGTACCCAATGACTTCTGAATGCCTTTCCAAAAGTTAGAAGTGAACCTGGGATCACGATCAGATAAAATGGATAGGGGAACTCCATGCAACCTGACTATCTCTTTACCATACAATCAATAAATTTGATCTAGATATAAAGTATCTCGAATAGAAAGGAAATGAGCATATTTAGTCAAGCGATCACCAATAACCCAGATTGCATTATTACCTCAATATGTCTTCGGAATGCCTACTTCTTTTACTTTCAACTGATGGTACCCCGACCACAAGTCAATCTTCAAAAAATACTGAGCTCCCTGGAGCTGATACTACTTCATTCGATGGCCCAACTTTTTCTAAATTTGTTGCAAAGTATTTCACCACCCCTTTCTTCTTGTAGTCTGGCTGCTTTCCCCCAGTTGAGATCTTCGTTAGACACTCATTTGCATAATGACCCATTTCATTACACTTAAAACATATTACTACTAGCTTTCCCTTGACTTCTTGATAATATTCCATACAGATGCGAGCAATATGACCCGACTAAACACACCGAAAGCACTTTCCATACTTGGATAAACATTCTATAGGATTAATTTTACCACACTTATCATAGGATGGATATTTGGTTTTATTACCTCCTTGTTTGTTTGATTAATTCTCCTCCTTTTCCTGCCAACTGGACCTCTTATTCTGATGTTTTTCAAAGAACACCTGATCATCAGAAAACTCCATTTCCACCTTCTCCGCACATCAAAGAAGTTTTTCAAAACTTTTGAAGTCACTAGAATCTAAAGCACTTCGATACTTTGGCTTTAAACTTGAGTAAAAACGGTTAATTTTACTATCAAGATCTCGTATGATGTATGGATCATACCTTGCCAGTCGAGTGAACTATGCTTCATAAGCATCCACTGAGTCATCCTCCTTCCTCAATTCTAGGAATTGTTTTTCTATCCTAAGACGAACCACCTTCGGAAAATATTTCTCATGAAACATACCTTTGAATTCATCCCAGTGAAGATCATCAATCTCATCACTATCCCTAATATTTTTCATCATCGACCACCACTAATCTGCATCACCTTCAAAATGGTAAACAGCAAGACTAACCTTTTGATGTTTTGAACACCCCATGACATCAAAAACAATTTCCAATGCTTTAATCCACCCTTCACCTAGCATAGGGTCAGATAATCCTCTAAATGATGGGGGATGTTGCCTCATGAAATTTTCCACCATTGACATGTTCCTCTGTGGTTGAACTGGCTGATCTGGTGCATGGATAACACCACCATTTATAGCCTAATTCGACTGTTCCATCACTACAACAAACTGTTCAGTTCCAATTCCGACCATCTCAGGTTGCTGATTTGGAAGGTTGTCTTCCTCCTGATGTCTTCCCAACATAGCTACCTTGTTTATGCTGCAAAAACCCAATCTGAACACAGAAATATATTAGGCGAAGAAACATGGTAATCTTTAAATGCTATATCATTTCAATCATTCCATAAATTAATTTATAATTTAACAATTTTCTAACTCCTAAAGTTGTCTAAATTGTCCTCTGATACCAACTATAAGGCCCCAGCCGTAAACCTTACTTAATATTTGAATTAAATGAATAATTAACATTGAGGATACTCCCAGGATTATAGTTTTAGATAATTAGTACATTACTATTACATCTCAAAAGATTTCAAAATAGACAATTCTACTAAGGTTCCATAAAATAAAAACTCATAAAAAGAAACATGTCTAGTTCAATGTTTTAGATAGCATGACAATTCCTTGATCTCATCCTAGACCCTATTCCACATTAAGTCATGTGAACTACATTTCAAAAACATGGGTTGAGCATAAGAAGATCAATAAGGGATACCCAAAAAAGGAAACTCTTAGTTTTTTAAAAACAAACAGTAAACCAACAATACTTTATCAAAGTAATACTTTTCACCTTTATGAAGAAGAAAATACTCTTCATTGAATAAAATATCATTACTTACCCTTTTGTATCCAAAATATTACCATAAAACCCATATAAAGAACACATTACATATAAAGGTAACTTGGGACGTAAACATACATAAGTGGAATGACCATCCGGTTGACTTCCACACATATCACTTAATGGAATAGTCATACGGCCGACTTCCATACCCAATGCATTGGAGGTTATAATGCAACCACCTATCCTGGTATTCACGGCACCACCCATCATATGGTTTATCACGTAACCACCCATCAAATGTCCAAGTACCATTATAAAATCATAAGACATAAAAAATAATAATGGAAAGAATACATTTCCAAAATTTGATCACAATATGTCACTTAAATATATTGAAATAACAAATCCATTATAAAAACCATTTTCAATACCAAAATATATAAAAGAGTATATGGTATTTATTTCATTTTAAAAACATTACGGCTTGTTGAGGAAGCCAATGACAAAATAATACTCACGGCAGCGAAAAAGGTTTTTGTCACCACATAAGTTAAGAGAAATATTCTTTTTTGTCGTTTAGTAAAACACTTCATAGAAAAAGATTCCTTTTGTATAAAATTAATATTCAATGGGGTTTATACACCGTATAAAAGAAAGCCTTGTATTAGAACAAAATATGCCTCAATGAAAGGAGATTGAGACGAAGTCCCTTAAAAAGATCATTTTTTAAATATATTATATCTATTATGTGTATTCACTATAAGTACACATAAAGAAAGTACAAATACAAGAACGGTCATAACAATATCATGACATAATTTGAATTTAGGAGATTAACCCAAAGAATAGAAATTGGGTTAAAAAGTTCCCTTACCTCGTGTCCGACGTGACTAGATTGGTCTTTAATCTCCTGAATAATAAAGTAAAGTTAATTTCTAATTTCATATGTCCCTTTTTCAAGCATATTATTCCTTTTATATCACTTATTACCCTGTTATAAACATTATGTAATAATTTAAGTTAAATGTTTTTGTTTTTGTCGATATTTGGTTCTGAAGTCGAAAGTGGACCTCTTACAATTACATGTTGTTCATGTGGTCAAAGTTTAATTATATCCAGAATGATATTCATGATTTTTATATCGTATATATCATATATATCTAGAATATACATGTATTTACCATAGTATATAACATTTAGTGGTATGAAATGAAATTCACCGTTCATGGAGACGGTAAGCCGTACGTACGCATGAACGCTACATTCATTTCTATTTCATATTTAATGGAGTGAAATAATAATTTTATTATGTTATATTATAATTCCAGTATAAAATCAAATATAATAACATTAACTCCATCCTTTATACGTCCCACATATGGCATTAACGAATCAAATCACTTTGAGGGGGTGGTAGTCTGCACTTCCTAAAATGAAATTATTGTGTTTACCCACAATGGAAACCATAAAGGTATTCAAAAAATGAAAAATACAGAAGCATAAGGAAAACATAAAAATAATATATATCATATATAAATATAGTGACATCTTAATGGGCACCATGAAAGTTGTTAAAAGAATATTGAACAACCATCATTTCGTGAGGCAGAAAATCTCCAACCATAGAAACAGTAAGTTCTTTAACCATTAGACAAAGGTGTGTTTTGGTGTATCTAAAATACTTCTCATAAAAACATCCTACTTTATTGAATATACTGGTGTTGTTACAAAAGAAAGGAATAAAAATATTTTAGGGGGTTGGAGAAGAAAAATAAAACATAAGAACATAAGAGAAGACACTACCTTTAAATTGGGTAACTCTTTTTGATTTGATCTCAAAGGATTCCATGGAAATACTTTTGCCCAAATTGAGGGTTATAGGAGTACTATAGGGATGTGGAGAGACAATATGGGCAGGGATTAGGTGAGCCAAAGGTTTGAGTGGTGTGGGTAAGGTTATAGTGGTGGGGGCCTTTTATAAGAGGAGATGAGGGGCACTCTTGGAAAGTTATAAAAGGTTACATTATTATGAAATGAGTTTTTGTTTTTAAAGGTCCCAAAATTATATATTTATAGGATAAGGTGATAAGAGTTATAAATCCACCCATCCAATAGGTTTTTGACAAGTTTAGGTCTTATATTTTACATTATCATTTCATTTTATTTAAATCGATAAATAATGAGGTAATCGTTGCATCATCATGGTGTCATAAATAATATAATTTATTTAATGTTTAAAAATTATAAAAAAATATCCTGATTTGGGAAATAATTTTAGATTTCTAATGAATATTTATAGTAAAAAATATGACTTGTATAACCCAATTTAAATTTTTTTTTTAGTAAAACAACACATGTTTGTGGCATTTTAATTTTAAAATTAAATAAAAAGTTATGAATGTCATTTTCTTACCAAAGTGGCTCCATGGGGTCCCCAAGTTGCCCCATTTATTTTATTGGTCTTCCATGACACATCAAAGAAGTTTATGACATGTGTAAAGGTCATTTAATATTATTAAAACATTATTTTTACCTTAAATTACACTAATTACCTCTAATCGTGATAAAAAAACATAAAAGTGACGATTCACCAAAAAATATTTTAATCCCATTGAACCAAATTATACTTCTTAATTACAACCATGTATGTTGGATTTTTGAAATTCAAAACGCAGAGGTGGTAAAATTTCATTTAAACGAAAAATCAGTTTTTTATGTACCACTTAGTGGTTTCACTATTCATCAAAAATTGATGTTTTTCAGAAAAATACCAAAACATAACCCTAATATATATTTTTTATTCCAAATTAAAAAATGATATTTATTTTAAAATATTCAAAACATATATGTTACATAAATTAATTTAATAATTAATTCCCGTTGTGTGAACAAATAGCGTGTTTTTATGAAATAATATATATCAAAAGATTGACACTAGTTTCAGTTCAATTTCAATGTGAAATTAATTAAAATGACCACTATTGGATTAAATGGTTAAAATATATTATAATTTCACTTCAAAAAAATTCAAAATATAATCTAATTATAAAATAAATTAGATTAAAAAGAGGTTTTGTATTAAAATACAACATTTTTCACTATTCATTCAAAAAAAGAACTTTATCGAAAAAATACCAATAATTTACAACAAGTAAATTGTGATGTCCCGATTCTAAAGAAGAGTTTTATTTGGTCAAATATAATGTATAAGAGTGACCAAAACTATATTTAATGACGGTTCTCCATCAAAATGCGATAAGTGGACCTTTAGTGAAAATTATAGTATATATGACTAAAATTGAATTCATTTCATATTTTAAGCTTTTATAATTTATTGGATAAATGTAAAAACATTTAACAAACATATATAATCATATTTTAGTTATTTCTAGTCATTCCCTCCAATACAACGACTATGTGTTAACTAACATTTAAAATAATATTATCATATTACTAGTGTGCAACGTAAGATTTCAAAGAAACTCGTTGTTGCGTATCGGGTACGCAATCAAACATAGAAACCTCTTTAGAGTAAAATTAATATTTAATTCGTAAATATTAATAAATATGAAAAATTTTATTCTTTATTTACCTGGGATGATACATTATAGATCACTCTTTTCTTTTGTATTTCCACTTGTTATCCCATGTAGTGTCAAGTACGATGGAATGTCGTGGTCATGTAAAAAAAGTTGTCAATAATGATTATGTTTTTTTAAATTGGAATGTAATGTCCTTATTCCACAAATAACTATATCTAACTATCATATGAGTTTTAATACGTAAAAATTACATAATAAATCAATTTTAGTTACAAAATATTTTTCATGGTAATAAAAGATAGTATTAGATGATAGTTTTAATAATTTTTTGATATGGATTAGCAAATACCATTAGAAACACATAGGGATATGACTGAGTATAATAAAAACATCCTCAAATTTTTGTGAGTTTATATTATGTGGTTTATAAAAAATAAATCCTTTTCTAGATAGGAACAGGTAGACATGTCTCTAGCATAGATGTATGTAGTTGTAAAACCTGGAAACACCAAATTGAGAAAGACTCAAGTGGGAACCAGTTCATGACAATTGGCATTACATAACTAATAGTTTAATACTCTCTTGGGATATTCTCTAGTAATTTCATAATCTCACAACGAACCATTATTAGGGGGATTCCCATAAAAAAAATATTAGATTGTATATCATGGATATCATAGACTGAATCATAGTAAATAATAAATTAATGAGATTATTGTAATTTATAATGTATCACTTTAATGTAATTAGAATCTATTTATTTATTTAACTATTAATGATTATTATAAATAAGATTCATTTTATTCTAGCCAATTTTCAATAATATGAGGAATCATGTAAAAAATAGATGTGACGGGTAGTGTGAGTGCTTCCCCAATGCAATATTCAACCCGATGGGAGTGGGAATCGAAAATATTGTTATTATACTATCTCAGTTATCTCTATTTATGAATCGAAACACGGATAATGAGGATCTCCTTCCACCCCCCAATATAGAGAAACTCATAGTCGAGTGCCTCATGCGACAAAATCCTCCTACTTTTAGTTGGTCACTAAACCCCTTAATCAATAGAAATGAATCAATTACATTGAAAATATATTCCCTATAGTTAAATTATCCATGTAAATGATGGTTCAACTAGATTTTTATTATCTGGAGGGTGAATCTAATAAGATGTATAAATTTATCAAGAATACAAAACATGAATAATTTATTGGAGTAATTGAGTGGAAGGAATTCGAGAAATGTTTTATTGATATGTATTTTCCCCACACCCTCTTTCTTATGGTGGAAAGAGATTTCCATGAAATTAAAAATAATAATGGAGAATGTATTAAGGGGGAATGATGAAATATTCATAATACATTCAGTAAACACAAATTGTTTTTTCGTTACCACATATTCATTGTTTGACAGATTTTTTGGGATTGAGAGTATCCTACGAGAAGCCTTGATATTCTATCACATTGTTAGAAATGAAGAAATTTTCTGATGTGAACTCAGTGTTGAGATAGATATTGAAGAATATCAGGGTTATCATAGGGATAAGAAGCAGTAGTGTACATTAATTCTAGTGGTCCAATCGATAAATCCACCATTACTAAAAAATCTGACAACATGTTTTTCAATGGACCGGAATGAACAACCTAGGAATTTACCTAATGGGAATGAGGAAATTCATTAGGTTCTAATGATAAGGGAACATTGCCAATGATTTTCGATAGTAGACAAACTCCAATATGATAGTGGAAGGGAATGATCTGATCAATCCTCAATGCATTGTTCGTTTATTCAAGTACAAGATACCATGGCACATTGCGAAGTAGTTCTCTATGAAAAGGGTTTTCAGAGGTAACTAGCAAAATCTAAGGTAGTATGGGCGATAATTTAACATCAATACCACCAATGTGAATCCTTACAATGATATCGTTTTAGGTACGGTAGTAATTCATTCAAGAATAGAAATCAAAATTGTTTATTCTTTTTTTTATATAATCATTTATATCACATGATTTTAGTTAAACTATTCAAACATCATCTCAAAGAATCAAAGTAGAGATATCTGTGAAAATTGAAAAGGGTTAAATTGTAAAGACCCGTATCTTGACGTACATTGACATTACATTACATTTGCGGAATACTTAGTACATAACAAAACACACACACACAAGGATCGTAATAGTTTAGTGTCTTTGGAAACTCGGAACGTAATCTTCTAATCGTGGTGAAAGATCTTCATTATCTCCCATAAAGATCTTCCCTTTTTTTTACCTAAAACATTTCTTTATATCCTGGGGAAAAGAAAACAAAAAAGGGTGATCTCAATTGCTCAGTAAGGGTAAACAAAAGAAAAATCAATCACATCATATATATAAGAACATAGCTTTTGGAAATCTTAACCTGCAAAAGATCTCATAATATCATAACATGGGATAAATCATGGCAGTGAAATGTGATCACAATAATCATAACTTAAAACATGAAACTTTGTGGCATACACACATAATCATAGAGAATCATTTCTTGTTAGTCAAGACTCATTTCCAAGACTATCTTAGTGGACAAAGTCCCTTTCTGAATCGAGTAACCCTCGTTCCAGGCCTGTTTCACTGAACCAGTATAACCTACCATTCCAGCCATGTCTATCTCATGAGATATAAAATCTTTACGCAATGCATTGGAGGGAGATATAGGTCCCACCCATCTTATAATGAATCCTTTCTTATGTGTGCCACATAATCATAAATCATACATCACCGCATAACACATGTAACAAAAAATGGGAATCTTGAAACATCATGACATCATAAAACAAACCATATAAGGTAAATGATTTCATAAAAATAATTCTCTCACAACATAATCAAATCAATTTAATAATAGGGATAAAAACAGAACCCTTTATTATCTTAGATGGAAAATAATTTTGATAAAACACTTGAACTCCATTCTTGAGGAAAATATCCTTTCTTCTTCAAAAACATTTGTCCTTTCTTAACATGTCGTACAAAAATAAGTTGATTAAAAATAAACTTGAAAACTTGTAATGGAAACTTCTTGGAAATAATGTTTTAAAAATCCATTCATGCCGTATAAGTTAAAAAAACATTCTTCGTACTTTTTTCGGAAAAGTCAAAAAGTACCTCGTACGACAAAAGATTCCATTCATACATATTATTAAAAACTCACCGAAGGGTAAAAATGGATTTAAAAAAATGTAGGTGGATGGAAATAATGTTACATATTGATGAAACACGGATGTGGATGATAAAATACACCCCAGTAAATACTTACGAATAAATAATCTCGGATAAAAATGAGATTGTGATATTTCCTTTACCTTAGGTCCGACTTGCTTTGTACGTGTCCGAACCTCCTGTATAGTGATTTAAATAATGTTATTGACTTATTACAGAATCATATTCATTGTTATGATATCATATATGGTTCTCTTATGGCTTTATATTACCCAGTCGTTTGTAAATTCATGTTAAAGTAGCATTTTGGGTAAAATCGTCTCATTTGTCGTTCGTGTTTTTAACTTGTAATTATTAATATGATTACTTGGATCATGATTACTTATATCCAGAATGTAAAACATGATTTATATATATTCAGAATATAAATATATATATATAATATATTGATAATGGAATGAAATACACCGTTCATGGAGACGGTAGTCCGTACGTACGCATGAACGCTGTTTTCGTTTCCTTATTGAATTGAATGGAATTAAGTAGATTACATACATATAAATATACATAAATACAGTATCATTATTATGTCATATATTTCATTAGTAATTATTATATATGCTTTATAATCATTCATGAATGGTTAATGTGGAAAATGAATCTCATCGCGTCGTGGAGACGGTATTCCTTACGTACGCACGAGCGATGATATCATTCCCATGGTCGTGGAATTGTGTTAAAGTGTATGAATATTATTTCAGTATCAATATCACTTTATAATAATCATATATAGTTACTCATTACACCATTATAACCATCCTATTAATGTGGTGGCGGAAAAAAGATTACACCACGGCGTGGAGACGGTATTCCGTACATACGCACGCGCGGTAATTTCATTTTTCCGTAGGATGGATAGAAGGTGAATTAGGGTTGTTTCATATTTATAATAACATATCAGTTAGTAATTAATACTTATGTTATTACTTTGTCATGAAACAACTAAAGAAGAAGAAGTTGAAGAAGAAAGAAATTGAAAAGATCGGTAATGGTTATTACCTCTTCTTTGAAACGCCTCTTTGAATCATCCACTTAGGGAACTAAGATTGGTCTTTGAAGAAGCCCAAGACCTCTAGGATTATTCTAGGGAAGTGTAGAAGGGATTTTGGCAGGGGTTGGCCGAGCTTGAGTGCTCAAATTGGTGTGAGGAGGAGGGGGAGGAGGTTCCCTTTTATAAGGGAGGAGAGGGGCACCTTAGGAATATCTCAAAATATTATTTTATATTAAAGTCAAAATCGGTTTATAATGGTTCAAAAGGGTCTTATTTCGAAGATAAAGTGGGGATGGGTCGAAATCCTATCAACCAATAGGATTTAGACAAGTTTAGGTAATTATTTTAACCTTATCAATTAGATTTAACTCTAAGTTAAATAATTTAACTTTTACCGTGTCTTTTTGTTTTCTTACACTATATGGTTAATACACTTACTATAACATGCCAAAAGAACCCCAAATTGTTTATTATTAATATATATATCCTTATCTAAGTCATTTGGCCGAACCTTAGATTTTTAGGAATAAAATAACAATTAATAATATAATATTAGATTTAAAAACTATTTTGTGTCAATTATGACACTATTTGATATAAGATTTTTGTGAAAGTCATAACAGAATTATATGTTCGAAAAATGTTGATTAAATCAACACTAATATATCATAGTAACCTAGAAAATTAGTGTAATTCATAAAAAGTCTTAAAATACATTTAGTTTGGAATTTATAATATCAATTATGTCAATATTTCATTAATAAGATAATTACTGCATCATCTTTGTGTCATAACTAAATTAAATTATTTGATGTCTAAAAATTACAAATAAAATACCATTATGTAGGAAATCTTTCTATCTTTCTAATGAATATTTACAATCGAATTTATCTTATGTAAAACCCTATATTAAAGATGTTTTAGTAAATAAACTTTGATTTTAACACTTTTAACTCTTCTTTGAATTAAACAATAATAAATGTCCTAATCTAATCCAAGTGGGCCTAAATGATAATATTTTACACTTAAGGTTGTTTTTGGTTGAGATACACTTGTCCAATAGAATTAGGACATGTGTTAGGGTAATATTAATATCATTCTTACCCTTAATTACCCTATTTACTTTTAACCGTGGTAAATAAAAGTAAAAAGTTACTATTCACCAAAAATTATTTTCATCTCATTGAACAACATTTTACTTACTGAAATCAACCGTGTCTCTCGGATTTTTGAAATTCCATTCACAGAAGCGGTAAAATTATGTTTTATGAAAAATTCAGTTTTTTTAACTACCACTTTGTAGTTTCCCTATTCATCAAAAAGTGATGTTTTTCAGAACAATGCCAAAATTTCATCATAAGCTATATTTCATATTCCGAATTCAAAAATGAAGTCTATTTTACCATATTCATAACATAGAAATTGCATTAATTAATTTTATAATTAAATCCCGCTGTTAAAACAAATAGCTTGTTTTTAAGAAACAATATCTATCAAAAGATTGACACTTGATTATGTCTGGTTTAAATGTGAAATTACATCCAATGACCAACATTGTATTAAATTGTAAAAATTCATTCTTAATATACTTTAAAACCACTCAAATTAATGATTTATCACTATTAATTATTTTGATTAAAAAAGTTGTTTTTAATTATAATTTAGTAATTTTCACTATTCATCAGAATATGAATGTTATTCAGAACAATGCCAAAATTTCATCCTAAGCTATATTTCATATTCCGAATTCCAAAATGAAGTCCATTTTGAGAGCTAAAATTTCTAAAATTTAAAAAGTGGTTATTACTATTCATAACTTCTAGTTTTAATAATATTTTAATAGCATATCGTTGTTTCGTGAAACTCAGTATTGCGTACTACACACGCTATCGAGGAAGGTTGTGATTGCATGTAATGCAAGGAAAGTCAAGGATGCGTTTTGAGCAAGCTCCTTTTGGCGTACAACACAAGACATTAGTGAAATTAAAAAGAATATTTTTCAAAAAATCTTGGGTTGTTACATTCTACCTCCCTTAAAATGAATTTCGCCCTCGAAATTCGTCGGGGTTATAAATGGTTTACTATTCGAAAGTTTCTTTAATAGAAACCCACATCGTAAAAAGGAATACCAAAACCAATATTTAAAAACAAAAGTATGAAACTTAACGGTTACCCAAATAAACTAATCACTGGGTTTCCACATAGGTGAAAATATGGATATGGATGAAAAATCTAACCATCATTTTCTGATGGAGAGTGGTAGAGAACATGGCTATGGAAAAGCCAAAAATCACAAATCCATAAATTTGTGACAATCTAAGGTACCATCCGATTAATCAGATATAAGATCACTAGGAAAACATTTTTTTGGCTTTCAAGATCGTTTCCCTAAAGTTGAAGAATTTGAATTAGATTAATACTTACTTTATTTTGGTACAGTCGCACTATTGTTCGTGCCTTGAACAATTTCCACTTCATATCTTAAATAAATGAAGTTGAATTTGTTATTCGTGAAGTGTTAGCAGATCATGTAATAGAATGACGTGTCATTCCATCTGTCTCAAACAAAAGGTTAGAAAAAATTATATACATAAGTCGATCTATAGTGAGATTAATCATATATGGTTCTTAAAATGGACTTATAATTCATATATCATACTGCTTAATATAATAAAACTAGTTTCTACTAAACAGGTACTTCCTGTAGGCCAGTGGTAGGCGACAAAGGCCAATCGCACTTTGGTTGTGGGTTCGATTCCCACAGCCTTGTCCGAAGCGATGGGCTGTCGCACGTCCTGCAGGTTGTCCTTTTTCTAAAACTACATTACTATAACATCCCATCAATAATATCGGGAAAAAAACTTCTATCCTTAAACAATACTCACTTATGTCCAACATAATCCATTTCAATCTTTAGACTTATCCATAATACTGCAGTCCACTCTCATCACATAGTGAAAACGATTACCAGAGATTTAATACCATCGTTGATCCCCATATATCATAAGATATGTTTTTTTTGGTCACATTCCAAACATTCAAAGGCCTTAATCATATATTCTATTGAATACCCATCAAACCTTAGTGAAAACATGAATGCAGTTAAAAGTTAACAATTTCCACGTACCAAAATCCTCATAATTCTATATACTCAAACCATGATATCACTTAGTCCTTATATCAATCATGAGCTCATGAATACTGTTAAACATTTCGTTTTCTCGTTTTCCCTTCATTATGCGCATATCATCTTATTTACAAAAATATCTCAATTACTTTGAATACCACATTAGACCAATACATAAATATTCCAATACTCCATGATACAATATAATTTTGGAATCCCATTACATAAACACTTAATCATTCCACCACATCGTTGTCATATTCAACATTGCCAATAGTGATCGCATGTGCATTCCCTTTGTCCTTTGCCTTCAGTGGTTGCTCATGTTTATCATCACTAACCCTTGGATTAGGGCATTTATTAGCATAATGCCCCATTTCCTTTCACTTGAAGCATTGAAGTGTTGGTGGTTCGTTCTCTGCAGTGTTTGCTTTGTTCACATCATTAGAAACCCTTTTTCCATTACTTCGACACTCAGCTGCTTGATGACTTTATTTGCCACACTTAAAACATTTATTAGTCCCTTTAAGACAATCTCCATGATGCTTCTTTCGACACTTTGTGCTTAAGGAAACATTCATCTTCTTTTCACCATTATTCTGAGATTTCTCCTTGAACTCCATCTTTCGTTTCTTGTCAAAACCGTGAGATGGATATGTAACACCAACTTCCATTTCTACCTTTATAGCACAACGCACAATTTCTTCATAGCTACTGAAGTCTCGTATAGCTAATGCCCTTAGAAGACTTGGTTTTAAACCACTTAAAAATAGATCAACTTTACTTTCAGGTTGGATGATAATGCCAGATGTATACCTTGAAAGTCTTGTAAAATTCGCTTCGTATATACCAACAGATTCATCATCCTTCTGTTTCAGCTCAGGAAACTCATTTTCCATCTTCGTTCGAAGAATACGAGGGAAGTACTTACTGAAAAACAAGTTCTTGAACTGATCCCATTCCTTGGAATCAATTTCATCTCTTTGCCTCGTATTCATGATAAGATTCCACCATTGATCAGCTTCACCTTCCAAACGATATACTGCTAAGATGACTTTATCATGTTCAGAACATTGAAGAACTGAAAATATCTTTTCAGTGGTACTGATCCATTGTTCAGCAACCAGTGGATCGGAAGACCCATTAAAAGAATGTGGATGTTGCCTCATGAAGGACTCAATAGAATATTGTTCCCTTCTCTGCACATTTGGAAGTCCAGAATGATTCATAGCTTGTGTAAGTATAGCAATAATATTTTTCACTCCATCTCCCATAACATTTGTTTGTTCATTGCATTGTCCATTGCATTGATCAACACAGTTCCTTCGGGTTCCAGCCATCGTCTAAAACCCAAAAATAATAGTGTGAGAGGCAAAAATCATGCTAGGGAAAACAACATTATAAAGGGGGAGTATCCTCAATATCTAACTTCTTAGGTTAAATTCTATGATTGTTACCATAGTTCTAGGACTGTATCTTATATGTATACTTATCCTTAGGGACATCCCTAGACATACCTTAGAAATATCTCTAGGGATCTCACTAACGTTTTCGCATCCTAGTTTCCAAAGGTTGACTAAACCTTTCCTCTGATACCAACTATAAAGACCCGTATCTTGACGTACATTGACATTACATTACATTTGCGGAATACTTAGTACATAACAAAACACACACACACAAGGATCGTAATAGTTTAGTGTCTTTGGAAACTCGGAACGTAATCTTCTAATCGTGGTGAAAGATCTTCAATATCTCCCATAAAGATCTTCCCTTTTTTTACCTAAAACATTTCTTTATATCCTGGGGAAAAGAAAACAAAAAAGGGTGTGCTCAAATGCTCAGTAAGGGTAAACAAAAGAAAAATCAATCACATCATATACATAAGAACATAGCTTTTGGAAATCATAACCTGCAAAAGAGCTCATAATATCATAACATGGGATAAATCATGGCAGTGAAATGTAATCACAATAATCATAACTTAAAACATGAAACTTTGTGGCATACAGACATAATCATAGAGAATCATTTCTTGTTAGTCAAGACTCATTGCCAAGACTATCTTAGTGGACAACGTCCCTTTCTGAATCGAGTAACCCTCGTTCCAGTCCTGTTTCACTGAACCGGTATAACCTACCATTCCAGCCATGTCTATCTCATGAGATATAAAATCTTTACCCAATGCATTGGAGGGAGATATAGGTCCCACCCATCTTATAATGAATCCTTTCTTATGTGTGCCACATAATCATAAATCATAAATCATCGCATAACACATGTAACAAAAATGGGATTCTTGAAACATCATGACATCATAAAACAAACCATATAAGGTAAATGATTTCATAAAAATAATTCTCTCACAACATAATCAAATCAATGTAATAATAGGGATAAAAACAGAACCCTTTATTATCTTAGATGGAAAATAATTTTGATAAAACACTTGAACTCCATTCTTGAGGAAAATATCCTTTCTTCTTCAAAAACATTTTTCCTTTCTTAACATGTCGTACGAAAAGAATTAGATTAAAAATAAACTTGAAAACTTGTAAAGGAAAATTCTTGGAAAAATGTTTTAAAAATCCATTCATGCCGTATAAGTTAAAAAAACATTCTTCGTACTTTTGTTGGAAAAGTCAAAAAGTACCTCGTACGACAAAAGATTCCTTTCATACATATTACTAAAAACTCACCGAAGGGTAAAAATGGATTTAAACAATTGTAGGTGGATGGAAATAATGTTACATATTGATGAAACATGGATGTGGATGATAAAATACACCCCAGTAAATACTTACGAATAAAAAATATCGGATAAAAATGAGATTGTGATATTTCCTTTACCTTAGGTCCGACTTGCTTTGTACGTGTCCGAACCTCCTGTATAATGATTTCAATAATTTTATTGACTTATTACAGAATTATATTCATTGTTATGATATCATATATGGTTCTCTTATGGCTTTATATTACCCAGTCATTTGTAAATTCATGTTAAAGTAGCATTTTGGGTAAAATCGTCTCATTTGTCGTTCGTGTTTTTAACTTGTAATTTTTAATATGATTACTTGGATCATGATTACTTATATACAGAATGTAAAACATGATTTATATATATTCAGAATATACATATATATATAATATATTGATAATGGAATGAAATACAACGTTCATGGAGACGGTAGTCCGTACGTACGCATGAACGCTGTTTTCGTTTCCGTATTGAATTGAATGGAATTAAGTAGATGACATACATATACATATACATAAATACAGTATCATTATTATGTCATATATTTCATTAGTACTTATTATATATGCTTTATAATCATTCATGAATGGTTAATGTGGAAAATGAATCTCATCGCGTCGTGGAGACGGTATTCCGTACGTACGCACGAGCGATGATATCGTTCCCATGGTCGTGGAATTGTGTTAAAGTGTATGAATATTATTTCAGTATAAATATCAATTTATAATAATCATATATAGTTACTCATTACACCATTATAACCATCCTATTAAGGTGGTGGCGGAAAATAGATTACACCACGGCGTGGAGACGGTATTCTGTACGTACGCACGCGCGGTGATTTCATTTTTCCGTAGGATGGATAGAAGGTGAATTAGGGTTGTTTCATATTTATAATAACATATAAGTATGTAATTAATACTGATGTTATTACTTTGTCATGAAACAACTAAAGAAGAAGAATTTGAAGAAGAAAGAAATTGAAAAGATCGGTAATGGTTATTACCTCTTCTTTGAAATGCCTCTTTGAATCCTCCACTTAGGGAACTAAGATTGGTCTTTGAAGAAGACCAAGACCTCTAGTATTATTCTAGGGAAGAGGAGAAGGGATTTTGGCAGGGGTTGGCCGGGCTTGAGTGCTAAAATTGGTGTGAGGAGGAGGGGGAGGAGGTGCCCTTTTATAAGGGAGGATAGGGGCACCTTAGGAATATCTCAAAATATTATTTTATATTAAAGTCAAAATCGGTTTATAATGGTTTCAAAGGGTCTTATTTCGAAGATAAAGTGGGTATGGGTCGAAATAATATCAACCAATAGGATTTATACAAGTTTAGGTAATTATTTAAACCTTATCAATTAGATATAACTCTAAGTTAAATAATTTTACTTTTACCGTGTCTTTTTGTTTTCTTACACTATATGGTTAATACACTTACTATAACATGCCAAAATAACCCCAAATTGTTTATAATTAATATATATATCCTTATATAAGTCATTTGGACGAACCGTAGATTTTTAGGAATAAAATAACAATTAATAATATAATATTAGATTTAAAAACTATTTTGTGTCAATTTTGACACTATTTGATATAATATTTTTGTTAAAGTCATAACAGAATTATATGTTCGAAAAAAGTTGATTAAATCAACACTAATATATCATAGTAACCAAAAAAATTAGTGTAATTCATAAAAAGTCTTAAATTACATTTATTTTGATATTTATAATATCAATTATGTCAATATTTCATTAATTAGATAATTACTGCATCATCTTTGTGTCATAACTAAATTAAATTATTTGATGTCTAAAAATTACAAATAAAATTCCATTATGTAGGAAATCGTTGTATCTTTCTAATGAATATTTACAATCGAATTTATCTTATGTATAACCCTATATTAAAGATGTTTTAGTAAATAAACTTTGATTTTAACTCTTTTAACTCTTCTTTGAATTAAATAATAATAAATGTCCTAATCTAATCCAAGTGGGCCTAAATGATAATATTTTACACTTAAGGATGTTTTTGGTCGAGATACACTTGTCCAATAGAATTAGGACTTGTGTTAGGGTAATATTAATATCATTCTTACCCTTAATTACCGTATTTACTTTTAACCGTGGTAAATAAAAGTAAAAAGTTGCTATTCACAAAAATTTATTTTCATCTCATTGAACCACATTTTACTTACTGACATCAACCGTGTCTCTCGGATTTTTGAAATTCCATTCACAGAAGCAGTAAAATGAAGTTTTATGAAAAATTCAGTTTTTTTAACTACCACTTAGTAGTTTCACTATTCATAAAAAATTGATGTTTTTGAGAAAAATCCCAAAATTTCATCCTAAGATATATTTCATATTCCGAATTCAAAAATGAATTCTATTTTACCAAATTCATAACATATAAAATTCATTAATTAATTTTATAATTAAATCCCGCTGTTAAAACAAATAGCGTGTTTTTAAGAAATAATATCTATCAAAAGATTGACACTTGATTATGTCGGGTTTAAATATGAAATTACATCCAATGACCAACATTGTATTAAATTGTAAAAATAAATTCTAAATATACTTTAAAACCACTCAAATTAATGATTTATCACTATTAATTATTTTGATTAAAAAAGATGTTTTTAATTATAATTTAGTAATTTTCACTATTCATTAGAATATGAAAGTTATTCAGAACAATGCCAAAATTTCATCCTAAGCTATATTTCATATTCCGAATTCAAAAATGAAGTCCATTTTGAGAGCTAAAATTTCTAAAATTTAAAAAGTGGTTATTACTATTCATAACTGCTAGTTTTAATAATATTTTAATAGCATATCGTTGTTTCGTGAAACTCAGTATTGCGTACTACACACGCTATCGAGGAAGGTTGCAATTGCATGTAATGCAAGGCAAGTCAAGGATGCGTGTTGTGCAAGCTCATTTTGGTGTAGCATACAACACAAGACATTAGTGAAATTAAAAAGAATATTTTTCATAAAATCTTGGGCTGTTACATAAATTATTGCATTCCATGAATATAACTCATCCCGCATCACAATTTGTGGACTGAACATCCCATCTTACCTTGTTATATTTCCCTTGGGGGAATTTGATACATTTATGGGCATGGATTTTCATTCTTTATATAGTTACAACATAGATATCTGAATTGGAAAATCACTCTCTAAAGAGTGAATCATAACCCGCATCTATACACGTCCAATGAATAGGATGAATCTTATTTAGAACAATATTATCATGAAGGGATTTTATTTCCCAACGATAACTTGTATATAGATAAAATGATTTAATCTATGGAATGAACAATTCTAGATGAAATAAAAATTGTTAGGAATCTTGTTGATGTGTATCCTGATGAATTTCTTGGTCTTCCTTTTATCTAATAGGTCTAATTTTCAATCTAAAATATACATAGGGAGTTTCAAATATCTAAAAAAACATATAGAAGTGTTGTTATGGATTTATGGAACAAAAGAAACAACTATAAGTATAATCTATATAAAGGGTTTATACACCCTTGTGCTTCAACATGTGGTGCACCATTTATCTTTATCATGTATAATGAAGTGTGAATGTACAATTTATTTGATTATCATGAGCTCAAGAAAATCACCATAAAGAACATGTATCAATTGCCATGAATTGATGACCGGTTCAATCAAATACACTAAGGACAATACATCTACATGGTGGATCTACTATTTATATATTGCACTATAATGGTGAAGAAAAATAATTCCCCCAAGTCTGATTTTTCTATATGGTTTGAGCTTTATAAGTTCATAGTAATTCCATTGTGATGAAATAATTCTCTAGAAATATTCATCTACATGATGAATAGAGTCATTAGATTTTACCTCGAAAATTTGGTAGTCCTTATATATGATATACAAATATACCCCAAAACTGAATAGTTGTATGAGGAAAATCTAATCACTATGCAAAAGACCATGAGAAAGGACAAGCTCTCTGCAATGTAAAGAATGTGTGATTTTTTTGATAAAGTAATTTTAATTCCTAGGGCATATCATCACAAGTAATGTGATATCAATGGATCCTTCCAAGTCAAATTAAATTCATGGATGGCCAAGGATAGAATATATGAATGATATTCGTAGCTTCCTTAGGTTATCTAGATATTATCACTAATTTTTGAGAAATTTCTCATGATTTTCAAACCATAATACCATGTGATTCGTGAAGGAAGTCATGATTTCATGTAGTGATTATTTTGAAGAAATATTTATAGAGATGAAAAATATTTTTATCACTACCACTATACTCACCCTACCAACAAGGGGCGAGAATTTCATAATCATCAGAGATGAAACAATGAAGGGATTGTGAGGAGAGTTGATGAAAACTTAAATTTTATCCATATGTCTCAAGAATTAAATAATTCATGAGAATAATTATCCAATTCAATATATAGATTTGGAAATTATGATCATTACATATAAATTCTAGCATCATTATCAATTTGGAAGAAGTGAAAAATATATACAGATCAGAAAAGTATCTAATATTTATTTATATTGAAATAGTTGAATATACTCGAATGTAGATGGTTAGAGATCATCAAGGAATATGAAAGGTCAATGTAATACCATCATGGGATAGTGAACAAGGTAGTTGATGATCTATATAGAAATAAACCATAGATTCTTTCATTGATGAGAATTGAAAAGGATCCCATCTTTTTAGATTTTATAAAAATTTACAAGGGAATCATGAAAAATTTAACATCATTAATACTTACACAAATTATTTCTCAAACATCTATTTTGGAATTATTAAAGGATTATTAGAAAGATGATGTGTGAATTAAATAGAAAATGGAAACTATTAGAAAAGGGAAATACAAAGAGTTTAATGTTAATGATGAAGAAAATGTGAGATTTTCCTTATGACTAAATGTTCTATAAAATCATGTGTTAAGTAAATATATTTTAGATTGTGAAAATTGTTCAACATTCTCCTTTCACCAATGACAGAGAATGAAGTATTGAGTTATCTAAAAGATAAATTGGTGGTATAACATGATGTAGGATCCCATAGAATATATAACAAAGTTCAGGGAATGTTAGAAAGTGAACGATGATAGATATATATCTAGGGGGATGATGCAACCATTACCCATAATAACAAGGAAATGGGAAGATATCCCTGCGTAATTTCTCACCGGAAATCTGAAGACATCCAATGGAAACAATGTTATCTGGGTTTTGGTGGATTTTCTTACAATTTATACACACATCATTATGATACGGTTGGATTTATCACTATTTTAACAATGATAGATATACATAAGAGTATAGAGAATGTATTAGGGAGCACTACTATCGATTTTGTTAAATTTTTTATCAAAGAGTCTCTTCTATCTTTTAAAAAAGTCAATAACATAGTCTAAACTTAGGGATGAACATCAGTAGAACTTATAATATTTAAACTGAGGTCCAATTTGAGAGGAATATCCAAAAACATGGGGACATGTTGAGAGTATTATCAATAGAAATAAATGGATATGGGATCAATATCACCCTTTCGTGTAGTTCTCTTATAATAACAATAACTAATCAATAATTCAAATAGACCCATATGATGACCTTAATTTTAAAGGTATGAAACACCATTATGTTGGGATGATGTTGGGGATCATAAAATTATAGTTATTAAAATTTTAAACATAATGGTGGCAAATATTAAGACCATCCAGTATCAAATTAAGAATTCCCAGAGTCATTACAAAACCTATGCTGACAATCATCGATGAAACCTAGCATTTAATGTTAGAGACATTGGTTTTCAAATGAATATCTCATTGGAAAGGATTGATTTTTTTGGGAAGAATGGAATGATTTTTCAAAGATACGTTGGATCATTTTAGATGATGTATCACATCATAGGAGTGAGCTATTAACTAACAATCTCACTTAACCTATCACAAGTAAATGATTCATTCCATGTATCACTCTTAATAAATTACATACCTGGAACATCACATGTACTCAATACAGAGGTGGTACCATTGGATGATTAACATTTCTTTGAGTCACAATTGGTTAATAACCTATATTGTAGAAAAAATGATCTAAAAAAAGATAATTCCCCCAATCAAGGTGTTGTGGTGAAACCACATATTTGAATTATAAATGAGGCAACCAGAGGTGGTGATAACAAAGAGTCAACCCATCAATTTTAGTACTAGAAAAGGATATCTTGATGGAGAAATATCTTAATGTGGAATGGTTGTAATGACCCAATAATTTATGAAAAAAATCCATTTGTTTGGATTTAAATACATGTTTGGATATAGAAACCACATGGACTCCATTATATAAAATTGTATTAAATGACTAGTATATATCATTACCAATATTATTATAGACATTGAACAATTATCACATGACTAGTATAAATTTATGTTTTTGAACACATCCTTTTCCCATAGACAAAGGAACAGATGGACCCACATAGTAAAGTCAAACCCTATGAATCCCATTTATTGGAGATTCTGAGGGAGATATCATTTCTTTGATTTTCTGTATACAAATCCCAAGACAATATCAAAAATCATAAGCGTGATAAAAACTATTTAATGGAGAAGTTAAAGAACATCAAGATCAGAACCCAAATCATGTTCACCAAATGGCCCCATTAATTCGACAACATAACACACATTAATCTTAAGGATTATGTTTTTGTAATAATGGGATATTTAAAAATAACATATCATTATGATTAAGATCAATATTTTTGTATATATTAATTAATATCTTGTCATTCTATTATATATACATTGTAAATAATTTCTAATGACCAAATTGTATTTCTAGTTAATTAAGAAATCTATTTTGATTAATTAAGTAATTTTGGAAATAATTAATATTTTAATAATAAATAGTTATTAAATTACTTTTGTTAAATATAAATTATCACAAAATATTTCTGATTTCAAATGCAATTTTCATTAATGTCTGGATGATATTTATTTAAAAAAAATCAATTTTAAAGGGTTCTTGTTTTAATTTTTATAGTGAAAATAAAGATATTTATACAATTATTTAGATATTTATTTGTAATCATGATGTTTAAATTATCCAATTGTGAATTTTTAATACTTTTCTCAGATTGTCGAATTTTTTGGTAAAAATTAAATAACATATAAATATATAGTGTGACGTATGACTTCATAATTATTCTATACTACTATAATAAATAAAATAAAATTTATATTATTCAGAATTTATGATTTTCAATTAAAAGAATTTAATTTAAGGTTTATTTGATTTATTATATAAATCCGTACAGAATCTCCTGATATATATAAAAGATTTTTTGATTTTAAAATAATTTCACCGAAAGTGTGACTCAACCTGGAAAATTAAAGTGAAATATATTAATATAATAGGATAATGGCCTTATAAAATATTGTGTAAAACTATCCTTTTTCAAAAAAATTTGAAAAAATCATTGGACGGTTTGTGGTTTCAAATATTTTATTATGTTGTGTCCCAAACCATAATAATAATGATCTCCCCACATTTTCTATATAAACTCATCCTAGATCCCATTATAATTCAATAATAATCTTTCATGATCGTCCAACATATATCCCATTGTCATTATTGTTCTCTAAGTGAGCATCAAATTTCCCACAAATCCTCTCCCATGGATTTGGAGTCACACATCCATATAAGGGATCATCCACTCTTTTCTTTTATCAGGCACTCCATTTGTGATATGAATTTTCATTTAAATTTCCATATGTTGGGATATGTTCATACAAAATCCACATATATTCCATATGATATAAAAATAATTAGGGAATCTTTTCACTCCCATCAAGCCATTCTTGATCCTTTATATACACCCTTTATCATGCCAAAAACTAGTAAGGGATTCCTCCCTCTTTAATTCTATTAAATAATTGATTTATTTTATGCATTTTAAATTCAATTAAATATGCTATGAAATTATTTTACATGATCCAAATACATTCAATTTCAGGTAAAAATTATGATAGAAACCATTCTCTATCTTCAACAAATTTTATGAATTTCGATATGACATCGCTATGCTGAAAATATTAAACCGCGATTTTCCATGCTTAAATCACCATTTGTGAATACATTACCCATTAATCAATCATGGTAATTCCCATTTATGCACATATACTTGTTTATTTAGTACATACATGTATATATCCCACAGTTATTTATCCTGTAATAAATGTTTTTTTTAATTAATATACATTATATGATTTATGTGGCAGACTTTAGCAAGAAAATGAAATGATTATGAAGGGTGCACCCAGATAGCTCTTCAATTCATTAGTTAATTCATAATATCATGACATGTTTTGGTGGTACATAGGGTTTCTTAATTCCTTTATTGGACATTTTTATACAATTATAGTATAGGGGTTTCCCAGAATCCTTTTTCATTATGATGTGGGTTTTTATGTTGTTACCACATTTCCATGGTTTGATTATCATTTAATATCATGAAATTATATTCATGTTACATTATAACTAGTTTATATGTATTGTCAAAACATGACTTATTATCCTCAAGTTATTCCATGTTTATTCTCTTACTGTGCATTACACAACACTGCTTTCTTATTTATTTCCATAGCTTATCCCAGGCAGTGCTAAGTACAATTGAATGTTGTGGTCATGAGAAATAAATTCTCAATAAATATTATATTTTTTATTGTTTTAGGTTGTAATATAATGCTCATAACCATTATGGACACTAGTCCATTCAGTGTTCTGAGTTGTGTAAAGAGAAATATATGTATTAAATCCTGTTTTATTATGAAATAATGTGTAGGGTTGTTATATCCAACATCATGATTGATTGATCATTTATAGAATCATTAATAATATTATATGGTTTGATATTATGGTTATAACATCTTATATTTCCAATGTAAATTTTTGGAAATTATATAGTATTATTTCGAGACCTGCACTATGATGAATTGTGATTTTGAAGCTTAGAGTACCCAAATAATAGTTTGAAAAAAATTTAACTTTTTAATAACACGCACATGTGATATACCAAAAAAAGGCTATTAAATAATAAATGAGTGTCGAGATAAATAATATGTGGGCACCATTTTTCTCAAAATGGTGGAATTACCATACTAACAACATTACCTTTTTTGTAATAGATCACTTTTTAATATTTTTCATGTAAAACAAACATGAATAAAATTATTTTATAATTATTATTTTTTTCACATAGTGGTAGATAAGCATCAATAAGATTGTTATGGAGGACATATTTTGTTAGGATCATAACATTGGAAACCATAGAGAACTATAGTAGAGATATTTTAGGATTCTATCTTAGGTGAGGGAGATATATCATGGATCAACATCATACAGAACATGGATTGGAGGGACATTGCCAACGACCACAACGTTGTGACTATTTTTCATTAGCGAGAAATTTGAATACAGGTTGGGCTTGTTATCTTGAAATTAATTCCCTGTTCATGAATTCCATGAAGAATGAGGGATAAAAAATGATAATTTGATCAATTATTAGATCATATTTTTTTGTTTAATATGTAGAAATATCGGGATTTAATATTTTGGGTTTTCGGACCCCAACAAAACGATCAATAATGATGGCCAAGAACTATTGGCCAATGATGATAACAACTTAATTAATGGGATTTGGTCCATCCATTAGTCATATTAGTCTCTATTTGTGCCCCATGGTTTCTAGATCGACATTTTCATGTTGTTCTAAAGACGGTCAGACCCACAGATTCAAAAATAATCAATAATAGAGGGCAGATCTATGAAGACTGGGACTCATGGTGGTATAATTTGTGACAATTCATTATTTTTTTCATCATATGAGGCCCAGTGGTCTATGGATGGGGACACTAGCATGGAACAAACAAATGGAAGCGATGCGCAGTGGCAGAGCTCTGTGTGGCGGATGTGGTAAGCGGCGGCCACTACGTGAGACAACATCCTTGATGGGAATACGGTGGACGCAATGACACAATATAAATGGTAGAAGCACCAATATGGTTAAGATAGGAATTCATGATGGAGTTCTACATGAGACGTGGGAAAAGGGGATGAGTCCATGTGGATCGATCACAAGCCGAGTGGTCCGAGTTCAGCGAGATAGGCTAGGTGGTTTGGGGATGGTCAAGGTGGTCCAGGCTATGTGGGATGGGTCCTCCAGGCGGTCTTGTCAAGGAAACAAGACAGACTCAGATTTAACCAGGGATGTACTAGACCAAGGTTGCCATGGTGGACTGTGATGATGACAATGATCCCTGGAAGCTTGATCTTCAATGTTTTTTAGTTATCGGGTGACCAACCATGAGCGAACTGACCATGTGGAAGATCATCATGGTCTCTCAACTAACTATGGTGGTAGACCACAGGGGTAGCTTAGAGAAACTGTGTTGATAGGTCTTTCGGCCTTGGTATTCCTACATGAAGATTCACTGAAACAACTATATCCCCAAAACAAAGTGTCAAATCATATAGTTGTCTACAGTATTGAGACTGTGATGTTGATATGATCATTTTTGGACATGTAGTTAGTATTTTTTGTACGCACCACTATAGGTTGAGGTTTTTACCTTGGTCATTCCCTCAAGGATTTTTTACATTATTACTCAACATCCCAATACAGTAATCCACTCTACACGATGAATATACGTATGGTATCCCTCCCCATGACTGGAGATTGATCCTCTATCATCCTATGTGGAGTCCATGTAATTACATAATTTCCTTGATTGGGGTATTGGTACCCTATCTTAAAGGCCACATTAGAATGGTTAGTGTTTCCCCTAGTTTGTCTGTGTGTGATCCCCTATGTAGCAGGTTGATCCATATTTGGAATGTGGTATCTCCATGTGAGTCTTGATGTGATCCATGGTGTCCCCTAGTTAGTTCGGGGAGTGACCTCCTCTATGGGTATAATTATCATTATTGTCCAATATATCCACTTTAGGAACGACCCAAACGAGATAGTCCCCTTATTAAGTGTCTCTTATGAATCATGGCTTGATGAATGATTAATCCCACAATGAGGGTGGTTAAGAGTAATATTGTGGCCATTATTTGGTCATGACATCATGAAATCATGGTGTATATCTTGAATATATTTGGATATTCTTGTTTTATATTCTGAATACATATACCTATGTTTTTATATCATTAATATTCATTGTGGTTTTTATTTTGGTATTCCAATTCATTATTCATTTGTGGTATTTATTATAATGTTCAGGTATTCCTACTGACTATTGTTATACTCACTATTTTAGAGTATTTTCCAACACATTACATGTCATGTGGAGATGATAAATCATTTTTAGTTATCATAGGAACATGAGGTCCATGTAGTTCTTAGTGATACCAGGGAGACCAAGGTGCAGTCTTGCATCTTTCATAAAGAAGCTCTATTACCTTATTATCCAAGTTGGACTTGTTTTATAAACTATTTGTAGTGGGATTATTTTTCTCAACATGTACATTCAAGTGATTTTACTATCGTACTCTGGAATGCATTGCTTTTCTACATAGTGGGTTTTTACATTTAATTATTATGTGTGCATGGGTATGTGTGTGTGAATATATGTACATATGAAATTCCTCCCATTATAATGATATGCTTACTCGTTTTTAGTCTCTAGCCATTGGCCTATTAGAAGTGGCCCTGAGGATTTACAAACAGGTCCCTCTGGTATGGGCCAATATAAATTGTTATCATAGGGGGTTATATTGACATTAAGAAACTGATTGTGGTTTGGTGAAATTTTTTTCAGTTATTATGGTTTAGCTTTCAGTCATGGGAACCCAGGGTTGGTGTGGCAATCGATGTATACTTGCTTCTGGAATCTTATTTCGTTATTTTTGTGTTATTACATGAAAATTTTGTTTCAGAAAAAATGGCACATGAATCATATAGGAATGTTTTTGTTTTCCATGTCCTTCTTGTGTTATCAATTATGAAAAAATTTATTGAATGTGGAACATATTTATTTATTTATCATTTCCTTATTGTAGTCATCAAATCTGGATTCCATTGCATCATCATGTGGATGCTCCTTCATGTGATAAAACAATCAATACAAGGACCTGTAAAATAAATTGAACCTCCAAGTTTTTTACCATATATACCACCACTCATCAATCAGAATCTATTACCATAACTACATGATGAGGATACATGTATACTAAGTAAATTTCATGAGTTCATGAAGAAAAAAACGTCTGCTTTGGGGATTCATAGACACATAGATGGTTGCGGATTGAATAATGGAAGTCACATGTTTTTTCCAAAATCTAAGGACACCTGTAGACCATATGATATTCCTCACCATTATCCCTATTCAGTTCTCCATTGTGCGATGGTGGAGCATGGTGACACATTCACATGATGAGACCTCTTTTTACATGATGGAACAAGACATGTCTTCCAATAAAAAATCAATATGGAGATGTTGTGATTACTTTTCATAGAGGAACTTTTTCATCTATAGTAGGGTAGTATGATAGTGGCAGGGTATTCTATTATGTTTATAGATCTTTTATGATTCTACATGGATTTGGTTCCATACAAATTCATCATGGAATTGACCTTTGACTAATGATTATGTTTGGACATCATGTAATAAATTTAATATGTTTTAATTTATACAAATGATATGGTAATTTTAGGATCCCAACTAGTTGAGAGTTGTCAGGTGGACCAGTCATCATTAATGAGACCTAACAGTGGGCAACATGTAGTTGAGTCCTCTGTAGCAGAGATCCAATGGTAGTCATTGGGATACTAGAGGGTATAGTGCTTATGAGGATGATTTCATGACTCTTGTTCAGTGGTATATGGTTCCCAGGATGGCTCAAGGAAAATTAGGGATTGACGGTGTTAATCATTCAACCATGGGGGTCATCTAACATAATAATTTTCAACTCATTATTCAATGGATTTAGGAGATGATCAAAGGACCGCCAAAAAAGTTGAATATAAAGGATAAGGGTTGTCCACATGTAAACATACATGGAATGGGGAAGGCAGGTTAGCAAGAGGTCATTAGAGGTTCAACCTATTTTTACCCACCCTCATGTGGTCCACACCAGAAATAGAGAGTTGGTGGAAAGGAATGAGGATATGTTCAAGTGATAAAAATATATAAACCTGGAGTAATAGGGATGATACAATGTATTATATGTTTCTTTTAAATGATAAATAAAAATTTTATAGGCACATATTTTATTTATTTTTTTCATTCTATGAACATTTTTATGTACTCAATGATTAAAGTTGAACATGTTTTCTTGTAATTTTTTCTTGGAGACTTATATTGGGGTATACATGATGACAAAAAACTGGTGATGACTGTGTAACATAACTCTTGTAGGGGATATTTTTTGATTTGAACTTTTAGTTCTTGTGTCAGGGCCTTATGATGTCATTTGTGGTATGTATTTTTTATCCACACTTCTGTCTCAAATTGACTTTTTTAGGAACATTGTATGTTGTTTCTATAATGATGAAACCCGAATTTCCATTTTTTTTGGAACTGAAAATAGGCAGAACATGATTTAATCACTCATATGATGATGAAATAGATAACTCATTAGTTTTCTAGATACATCCTAGGTATTGTATTTCACATGATTCCTTTGTATCCTATAGTGGAAACAGAGTATGAGGATGTACTTTCTGAATATGTTCTAAGAATACCTCTCCAAGGGTAGGTGAAATTATGAATTGATATATAGCCCAAGAAGACAATGATATCTACACCAACATATATGTTGTATCCCACAGAGCATCGTGAGAGGAAGGGACGGATGGAGGACTCGTATAGGAAGGGATTCATGGACCTAGTGTTCCACCAAGGGTAGCCCCATTTTAATTTTCCATGATGGAAGATGAGATCTAGAGGTTATTTATGGATCAACAGTGCTTACACAATGTGACCTTGAAGAAACTGTGTTGGATAATGAGGGTCGATGACCACATTTAACAGTTGAATGGGGAGTGATTGATGATAGAGAGTGACCTCATAGCTGGCTATCACTAAATACGAGAATGGGATGAGGATATATTGACAAAAAAATTAAAATTTCATTATGTTCAATATGAGTACATGGTGATGCAATTTTGTGTGATGAACACCACTTCAGTTTTCAGGGGACTCGTGAAGTAGATCTTCCATCCTTAGATAAGTTCATTGTGGCCGTCATTGATTAAATCATAGTTTACTTAGCATCCCAGGAGGGGTATAAAAGGCACATGAGGATGGTCCTTGAGAGAATTTTATACAACCAAATAAATGGGATGCTCTCAAAGTGATAGTTTGGTACCCTTGATGTCCATTTTACCTGACACATCATCTTAGATGCTAGATTTTCTGTGGAAACAGTAAATCTCGTCATAGTTCATTTTTGGGATCCACCCAATAGTGTTTTCAAGGTGTGAATATATAACATCCCAAGGTTTTCTAAAAATAAATTGAAAATGCTTGAAATTTTGTTTAAGGTATATATTTATAAGTATCCTTTAAACATAATTTTATTTCTTCTATGTTTTGAATTTCAAGAAACTGGCATCTACAATTGTGTTCAGTATGTTATTTAGAGTCTGATGGAACAAACTTTTTTTTGGTGAATAGTAACATGCCCTTATGAATAGTAATATGAATAGTAATATGAATAGTAATATGACCTCATGAATAGTAAATAATAATATTATTTTATTTTCCCATGGAAATAGGACAATGGGATCTTAATTAATTTTCCAATGTCAAATGAAACTAGTTGCACTTTAATATTGTTATTTTTCGAATTAACTGTGACCTTATTTAGATATTAAATTAATAATATTTAGAAAATTATTTTTGATAAATGGAGTTCATTTTTCAATTCTACACATCGAAAAATGGTTGGGGTAAATTTTTGGTATTTTTCTGAAACTCTTGAATTTTCGGTGAATAGTGAAATACGGTAAAATACCGTATAATCAATTTATCAGTAAAAATGTACTATTTATGACATCATAAGTGATGAAAGGCCACATGCCTCGAACTCACTTGACATTTTCACTAATTAAGGCCACTTGATTTGAGATTATTCATAGTCTTGATAAAAATATTATAATAATAATTAAAATAATCTAAAATACCTCCCCTCCTCCACTATAAATATCACCCTCACTCCCCTCTTCCTCCCACACCTCTCAAGCCTTGAGAATTGTCTAATTTCTGCCAAATTCCTTCCCCAATCTTCTTCCCCACGTCCTAGAGCTGCTGGTCTCAACAAAAGACCAAAATCAAAGCCCTTAAGAAAGATCTCAAGGAGAAGAGATCAAGAGGTAAACATCCTCTTTCATTTTCCTTCTTTCCTTCCATTTTATGTTATTCTCTTCCTTTCCCTTTGTCTTTTGTTGGGATATTTCATTTAATATTTCCCCTTACTGTCCAAATTTTGTATGAATGATGAGATATTTTATTCCTCTCATGAATCTTATTTTTATGAAATTTTAAGAGACGCCGTTAGGATGCCGAATTTTTTGTAAGAAATTTCTCATGTTTTCTTCATTTCAAGATTCCCTTCTCTTCGTTCTTCACCCCCTCTTATCCAAGAGGCATGAAATCTCCAGAATCATGTATATTTGGATTTTTTCATGTTTATGGAAAATTACAAATCATTATTCCTCTCCTCTCTCACTTATTTAAAGAATCAAAAAAAAACATTGTCCATTTGTGTCGAATTACCGATATCGTGGACGATGTATTTTCAATATCCATTAATTCTTTAATGTCTGGTCATGAAATCATTTATATGGTTGAACCAGGTTATAATATATGTTTTATGAATCATATAAGGTTCTGGAATTATTTTGTACTCATGATTCAAATTTATAAGACTAAATGAAGTTGTAATTATCAAAGAACCACTTAAATTATCTAAACGAACATAATTAATGTTTAACTTATAAATCATCATCATATAAAGAACCAAAGTGATAAATGGTATAATTTATGGTACTGGAATTATGTAAATACTACTCCATTCCAATTCTGGAGTTTCACTTCCAATCAACAAGAACTATTCATCATGAACCGATTGTGAAAATCACAAAAGAACTCACCCAAAATAATGCAAGGAACAAAATACTAACAATTAAGGGGTGAAATGAGGTTATGAAATGACCATATGAGATGTTATAAACATGAAAAGTTTTCTGTAAAGTACTAATAACACTCTTTTAACCATTATACAGGAGGTTTAAACAATTTTGAAGTAAGACAAGCCTAAGGTAAGGGAATTCTTAACCAGATTTCCATTCTTTGGGTTAACCTTCTACTTTATAATTTATGTGATATTTAAATTGTTTGTGTGATGGGTTCTGTTAATATTATGTTTAATTATGTGTATCTACAGAGTATATACATATTCCATCCACTCAATTAAGTCTCACGTCATGTATATGATGTTTATAAGGGACTTTTCTTTTAAAATCCTCTTTTAAAATTCTGTTTTATATGATTCAAAGGCAATGTTTTTATGCTATTGTTTATGTTGTATGATTATGTTTTGGTTATTGGGAATTGTTTATGATGAAGGGTGGGACCTATATTTCCCTCCAATTCATTGGGTATGAGTTAGTTGGAGGTCGGCAGTATGGTTACTCCAAGTGTAATTGTGATGGTTACACAAAGTAAGGTAGCCGTGAGGGTTACAAATTTTAAGGTAGCCAAGATGGTTACAAGATTATGTAAGTAATTCCCCGATATACCTCTATGATTATAATTATGTTTGTGTTGATCTTGTTTAAATCTCATGTTACACAAAGTAAGATTTTATGGGTGGAAAGCATGTCTTTTGAAAATGTTTTCATACGTCATGTGTATTCATGGACTAATGTGATTTTTCCTTCTTTTTCATACCTTACTGAGCTTTTGTGCTCATCCCAAGTTTTTAAATGATTTTTCACAGGTTAATGGATGAGTAATACAAGGAAGGAAGACATGTTAAATGTTGAATAATTGTCAAGGAGTCTTGTTTTATGTTTTAATGTTTTATATTCTGAGGAAAATGGAAACTGATTTTATGGTATCCACTATGTAACAATGTGTAATGTTATTAATGTTTTGTCTTAATTCCCTAAAGCTCTAAACTTGAAAAGATCCTAAATATATAATTAATTATTTTCTTGAATAAATTCAAGATTATGTATGAAATAAGTGCGGGTCCTTATAGTTGGTATCAGAGGATGGTTTAGATAATTTTAGGGGGTAAGGTGATGCTAATAGAGTACCATAAATAATTCTCACCCTATGTTTAATTTGTTATATCATTTAAAGATTACCATGTTGCTTCATCTAAGAAATGTTTGTTTAGAATGGTTGTCCACAGAAGGAACATGGATGCTGAAGATGATAGGCACCGACAGAATGACATCCTTCCTGATCAACAGCCCGGAATGGTAGGGATTGGAACCGAGCCGTTTGTGACAGTAATGGCTCAGCTAACACAGGCAATAAATGGTGGTGGAATCCATGCAAGAGGAAAAATAGAAGTACCCCAACGGAACATGATAGTGGTGGAACATTTTATGAGACAACATCCACCTGCATTCAATGGATCTTCTGACCCAGTGGCAGTAGAAGGATGGATTAAATCCCTTGAAAAGATATTTGATGTTATGGGATGTTCGGACAATCAAAAGGTAAGTCTTTCCATTTATCGTTTTGAAGGGGAAGCTGATCAGTGGTGGTAAATGGTAAGGAATATCAGGGGTAGAGAGGATTTTGATGCCTTAGTATGGGATGAATTTAAAAGTATTTTTCTTGAAAAATATTTTCCTAAGGTGGTGTGACATAGAATGGAGAAACAATTCCTTGAACTGAAACAAAAGGAGGAAGATTCAGTGGCTATGTATGAGGTGAACTTCACCCGACTGGTGAGGTATGCTCCAAATCTTATTTTGGATCTCGATAGCAAAATCAACCGCTTTTACTCAGGATTGAAGCCAAGGTATCGAAGGGCGTTGGCCTCCCGTGAATTCAAAAGTTACGAGAAACTTGTCCGATGTGCTGAGAGGGTAGAGATGGAGTTTGCTGACGATCACATGAAATTTGGAAACAAAGAGAAGAAGAGGTCAAATTGGAAAGCAATGGGTAAGAATCAACCAATGAAATCTGATGGTAAGAAAATACAGTTTCCAGTTTGTGAAAAGTGTGGCAAGAAGCACCCTAGGGAATGTCTTATCAAAACTGGGAAGTGTTTTAAATGTGGTAAGTTTGGACATATGGCCCGAGATTGCAATGAAAATGATCCAAAGACTAATCCTGATAAGCAAACTGTAAAGTGTTTTAAATGTGGTGAGATGGGTCACTATGCAAATGCCTGTCCAAAGAGGGATCTAAATGATGCAAAGAAGCCAGACTACAAGAAGAAAGGTGTAGTGAGATCCTTTGCGACTACGTCAGCAGATGTTGGGCCATCCAATGAAGTTGTATCAGGTACTTTGTTTGTTCACTCAGATTTTTCTAAAGTTTTGTTTGATACGGGGTCTACACATTCCTTTATCTCTGAGAAATTTTCTAGTGAATTGGAAATATCACCTCAACAAATGATACCTGAACTTGTTGTTAAAACACCAGGGGGAAATGTTATAGCAAAGAGGAATTATAAGAATATTTCTATTGTGGTATGTGGAAATACTTTACCTGCAAACCTTGTTGTTTTACCCTTATTCGAGTTTGAAGTTATTCTGGGGATGGACTGGATTTCTGATTATCATTCTAAGATTGACTATAGAGCTAAAGAAGTTGTTTTTCAAAAAGAGTTTCAGTTTGTATACAAGAATGAACCCATACAATTGATAACATATCAAGAAGCTGAGAAACTACTGAAAGATGGAAATGAAAGTTATCTGGCTCATATTGTTGAAAATATGGGAACTATTCAAATTAATGATGTGCCAGTGGTAAATGAATACCTTGATGTTTTTCCTGAGGAGTTACCCAGTGTCATACCTAAACGAGAAGTCGAATTCACAATTGACTTAGTTCCTGATGCTAAGACAATTTCAAAACCACCATATCGTATGGCTGCAATAGAACTCCTTGAATTGAAAAATCAGTTACAGGATTTGCTTGTCAAAGGCTTCATTCGTCCCAGTACTTCACCATGGAGAGCCCCTGTTTTGTTTGTTAAAAAGAAAGATGGTTCCATGAGACTTTGCATTGATTATAGAGCTTTGAATAACATAACTGTTAAAAACAAGTATCCTTTGCCTCATATTGATGACTTGTTTGATCAGCTCCAGGGAGCTCAGTACTTTTCCAAGATTGACTTGAGATCTGGATACCATCAGCTGAAGGTGAAGGAGGATGACATCCCGAAAACAGCCTTTCGTACTAGATATGGGCATTATGAATTTGTTGTTATGCCATTTGGGTTAACTAATGCACCTGCTGTATTCATGAATCTTATGAATAGAGTATTTCATGAGTTCTAGGATAAGTTTGTGGTTGTATTTATTAATGACATTCTGGTTTTTTCAAAAAATAAAGAGGGGCATGAAAAACATCTAAGGGTTGTTTTACAATCTTTAAAAGAAAAGAAACTATATGGAAAATTCAGAAAGTGTGATTTTTGGTTGCAACAGATTTCTTTTCTTGGGCACATTGTAAATAAGGATGGAATAACAGTTGATCCTGCCAAAACAAAAGTAGTTGATGAATGGCCAAGACCCACAAATGTGACAGAGATTCGTAGTTTTCTGGGATTAGAAAGTTATTACCGACGCTTTGTTAAGAACTTTGCACGGTTATCTAGCCCAATAACAAAGTTAACACGGAAAGGGGTTAAATTTGTTTGGACAGAGGAATGTGATGTTTGCTTTCAGGAACTAAAGAAGAGATTGGTGAATGCTCCAGTATTGGCCTTACCTTCCTGGAATGGTGAGTTTTTCATCTACAGTGATGCTTCTTTGAAGGGACTTGGTTGTGTTGTGATGCAGAATGATCAGGTAATTGCCTATGCTTCGAGACAACTTAAACCTCATGTGCTGAATTATCCCACACATGATTTGGAATTGACAGTTGTGGTTTTTGCTTTGAAAATATGGAGGCATCATCTATACGGAACCAAATTCCAAATATATACTGACCATAAAAGTCTTAAGTATATATTCACTCAGAAGGAATTAAACATGAGGCAGAGAAGATGGCTAGAACTGATAAAGGATTATGAATGCACGATTAATTACCATCCTGGAAAAGCAAACAAAGTAGCGGATGCCTTAAGTCGGAAAAATCATGCATCATTAACCATGCTACGTTTGGAACGTGATCCCTTGATTAATGATTTGATAAATTTTGGCTTAGAAGTTGTGGGTGCAGGGAATATATCTGTTTTGTTTCATGTTTCAGTGCAGTCTTCGTTGTCAGACAGAATTATGAAAGCACAGAGGGAAGACCGTGAGCTACAGAAAAATGTAGAATTGGTTAAAATGGGTAAGTTTCCAGAATTTAATCTTGATAAAGATTGTGTTTTAAGGTTTGGAAAAAGGTTGTGTGTGCCTTGTGATTCCCAGCTGATGAAAGAATTGTTGTGTGAAGCTCATAGTTCTCCATTTTCTGTTCATCCTGGAAGTACTAAGATGTACAGAGACCTTCGGGAGTATTACTGGTGGAATGGGATGAAAAGAGATATTGCTGATTTTACAATGAAATTTTTGACATGTCAGCAGGTTAAAGCAGAGCGGCAGTTACCAAAGGGGATGCTTCAGCCTTTGCCAGTGCCAGAACGGAAATGGGAGAATATATCCATGGATTTTGTGGTGGGACTACCAAAGACTTCTCGAGGTAACAATGCGATATGGGTTATTATTGATCGGCTAACAAAGTCTGCTCATTTTCTTTCTATTCGAGATACAATGACATTGGATCAGCTTTCTCGATTGTACCTCAAAGAGATTGTCAGGTTAAATGGAGTTCCTCTTTCCATTGTGTCTGACCGAGATCCCAGGTTCACTTCTAAATTTTGGAAGGGACTTGGATGGGCAGTCAGAGCGAACGATTCAAACTTTGGAGGATATGCTTCGAGCTTGTTCAATGGACTATCAGGGAAGTTGGGATCAACATCTTTCACTAGTTGAGTTTTCTTATAATAACAGTTTCCATTCAAGTATTCAGATGGCACCTTTTGAGGCCTTGTATGGAAAGCGGTGTCGGACTCGTGCATTTTGGGATGACTTCGGTGAAAGAAAGTTGATGGGGCCATAATTAGTAGAAGAAGTGGCTGAGAAAGTGAGGATGATCCAGCAACACATGAGGATAGCTCAGAACAGGCAGAAAAGTTATGCAGATAACAGAAGGAAAGACTTCTCTTTCAAGGTAGGTGACCATGTTTTCCTTAAAATATCTCCTTGGAAAGGTGTGATGCGTTTCGGTAAGAAAGGGAAACTAAGTCCACGGTTCATCGGTCCTTTTGAAATCTTGGATAAAGTTGGAACAGTTGCGTACCGCGTAGCTTTGCCTCTGAGCTTGTTTCAGGTACACAATGTTTTTCATGTTTCGATGTTGAGAAAGTATGTTCCAGATTCATCACATATCTTGAGGCCGGAAGCAGTTCAGCTGGCAGAGAACCTTTCTTATGAATAAAAACTGGTTCAGATTCTTGATCGAAGAGAACAAGTATTGCGGAATATGGTAATCCACCAGGTAAAGGTTTTGTGGAGAGACCACATGGTTGAAGATGCAACACGGGAGTCTGAAAATGCTATGAGGGAAAAATACCCTCAGTTGTTTAATAAGTAAATAAAATTGCGAGGACGCAATTTCAAGAAGGTGGGGATAATGTAACATCCCAAGGTTTTCTAAAAATAAATTGAAAATGCTTGAAATTTTGTTTATGGTATATATTTATAAGTATCCTTTAAACATAATTTTATTTCTTCTATGTTTTGAATTTCAAGAAACTGTCATCTACAATTCTGTTCAGTATGTTATTTAGAGTCTGATGGAAGAAACTTTTTTTTGTGAATAGTAACATGGCCTTATGAATAGTAATATGAATAGTAATATGACCTCATGAATAGTAAATAATGTTATTATTTTATTTTCCCATGGCAATAGGACAATGGGATCTTAATTAATTTTCCAATGTCAAATGAAACTAGTTGCACTTAAATATTGTTATTTTTCGAATTAACTGTGACCTTATTTAAAAATTAAATTAATAATAATTAGAAAATTATTTTTGAAAAATGGAGTTCATTTCGAATTCTACACATTGAAAAATGGTTGGGGTAAATTTTTGGTATTTTTCTGAAACTCTTGAATTTTCGGTGAATAGTGAAATACGGTAAAATACTGTATAATCAATTTATCAGTAAAAATGCACTATTTATGACATCATAAGTGATGAAAGGCCACTTGCCTCGAACTCACTTGACATTTTCACTAATAAAGGCCACTTTATTTGAGATTATTCATAGTCTTGATAAAAATATTATAATAATAATTAAAATAATCTAAAATACCTCCCCTCCTCCACTATAAATATCACCCTCACTCCCCTCTTCCTCCCACACCTCTCAAGCCTTGAGCATTGTCTAATTTCTGCCAAATTCCCTCCCCAATCTTCTTCCCCACGTCCTAGAGCTGCTGGTCTCACCAAAATACCAAAATCAAAGCCCTTAAGAAGGATCTCATGGAGAAGAGATCAAGAGGTAAACATCCTCTTTCATTTTCCTTCTTTCCTTACATTTTATGTTATTCTCTTCCTTTCCCTTTGTCTTTTGTTGGGATATTTCATTTAATATTTCCCCTTACTGTCCAAATTTTGTATTAATGATGAGATATTCCATTCCTCTCATCAATCTTATTTTTATGAAATTTTAAGAGACGTCGTTAAGCTGCCGAATTTTTTGTAAGAAATTTCTCATGTTTTCTTCATTTCAAGATTCCCTTCTCTTCGTTCTTCACCCCCTCTTATCCAAGAGGCATGAAATCTCCAGAATCATGTATATTCTGTATGTTTTCATGTTTATGGAAAATTACAAATCATTATTCCTCTCCTCTCTCACTTATTTAAAGAATCAAAAAAAACATTGTCCATTTGTGTCGAATTACCGATATCGTGGACGATGTATTTTCAATCTCCATTAATTATTTCAAGTCTGGTCATGAAAGCATTTATATGGTTGAACCAGGTTATAATATATGTTTTATGAATAATATAAGGTTCTGGAATTCTTTTGTACTCATGATTCAAATTTATAAGACTAAATGAAGTTGTAATTATCAAAGAACCACTTAAATTATCTAAACGAACATAATTAATGTTTAACTTATAAATCATCATCATATAAAGAACCAAAGTGATAAATGGTATAATTTATGGTACTGTAATTATGTAAATACTACTCCATTCCAATTCTGTAGTTTCACTTCCAATCAACAAGAACGATTCATCATGAACCGATTGTGAAAATCACAAAAGAACTCACCAAAAATAATGCAAGGAACAAAATACTAACAATTAAGGGGTGAAATGAGGTTATGAAATGACCATATAAGATTTTATAAACATTAAAATGTTTCAGTAAAGTACTAATAACACTCTTTTAACCATTATACAGGAGGTTTAAACAATTTTGAAGTAAGACAAGCCTAAGGTAAGGGAATTCTTAACCAGATTTCCATTCTTTGGGTTAACCTTCTACTTTATAATTTATGTGCTATTTAAATTGTTTGTGTGATGGGTTCTGTTAATATTATGTTTAACTATGTGTATTTACAGAGTTTATACATATTCCATCCACTAAATTAAGTCTCACTTCAAGTATATGATGTTTATAAGGGACTTTTCTTCTAAAATCCTCTTTTAAAATTCTGTTTTATAAGATTCAAAGGAAATGTTTTTATGCTATTGTTTATGTTGTATGATTATGTTTTGGTTATTGGGAATTGTTTATGATGAAGGGTGGGACCTATATTTCCCTCCAATGCATTGGGTATGAGTAAGTTGGAGGTCGGCCGTATGGTTACTCCAAGTGTAATTGTGATGGTTACACAAAGTAAGGTAGCCGTGAGGGTTACAAATTTTAAGGTAGGCAAGATGGTTACAAGATTATGTAAGTAATGCCCCAATATACCTCTATGATTATAATTATGTTTTTTTTGATCTTGTTTAAATATCATGTTACACAAAGTAAGATTTTATGGGTGGAAAGCATGTCTTTTGAAAATGTTTTCATACGTCATGTGTATTCATGGACTAATGTGATTTTTCCTTCTTTTTCATACCTTACGAAGCTTTTGTGCTCATCCCAAGTTTTTAAATGATTTTTCACAGGTTAATGGATGATAAATACAAGGAAGGAAGACATGTTAAATGTTGAAGAATTGTCAAGGAGTCTTGTTTTATGTTTTAATGTTTTATATTCTGAGGAAAATGGAAACTGATTTTATGGTATCCACTATGTAACAATGTGTAATGTTATGAATGTTTTGTATTAATTCCCTAAATCTCTAAACTTGAAAAGATCCCCAATATATAATGAATTATTTTCATGAATAAATTCAAGATTATGTATGAAATAAGTGCGGTTCCTTATAGAATATTCCTATGACATTTAGGGTAATATAATAGGTTTTAATGATTCTTATCAATAGATATTACACCCTTGTGGTCTTTGATTTTAAAAGGAATACCTTTCTTTTGTATAGAGATGTGGCAGTAGTGCTTTTAGTTGCTGAATTTGAGGTTAACAAGCACTCCCATTTTGAAGATACTAGAGGTAGGTGATGAGTATATGATGTTATGTGATGCATCATAGATTGGGATTGGTTTTTCTATAATGTAGTGTAATGTGGTTATTTCCAATAGTATTCACCTATTGAAACTAGATGAGAAGAATTAGGTGAACCATGATCATGATTTAGTAGTGGTAGTCTTCATTTTATGATGTGGTGACACTACAAGTTTGGTGAGTGGTTTATCCAATATAATAATAAAAAATATTATTAGGTATATATTATCATATAGGATCCTAACATGAGATTGAGATAATACCTAGAGTTCCTTTGGTAATATTACATTGATATTTTAAATTCACTTTCAAAGTTGAAAATGGAGGCAGATGATCTTAGTAAGAGGTTCAGATTGTAGTTCTTGAAAGAGGAATAAGAGATGTTGTTGTCACATTTTATAACCTTTGTGGATTGAGATACAGAATGTCACCACAAGTTGATTACTGTAACCCCTCCACTCTTTCAACTATTCAAGGAGGAACATGTTATGGATGATGACTATGAGGCCCTACATGCTAATATATCGATAGGGAATGCTCCAGATTGATACTCAATATGTACGAGGCACATATTCTTTTTAAATGGATACTATATTTTAATAGTGTAGTTGTGAGAAACCTTTTCTATCTAGATTAATAAATCCTCTTTCATGATATAACCAGGTGTGGTGAATATTTACAAGGACCTATAACCTCAGTTTTGGTGGCTAGGGGTGATGACGAGTGTCCCAAATTTAGTTTCTCAATGTGTTACCTGTTAGGAAGTGAAGACTTGGATATATGTTCATGAATGTTTATCACAAAAACTTGATGAGATATAATTTAAGTGGTATATTATTTAATAGTACTTTTTGATATATTTCTATGTACATCTAGGGGACACGATTCCACCAAGCTGATCTTTAACCGACTAACAATGTCGACCCACTTCGTGTAGATAATGGATTGGAGATCAATAGAGAACCTATGAAACCTTTATGTGCATGATGTTTTTTGAGTTTGTGGAGTTCCATTAATGAGAGTTTCATATCATATTTCTTTATTTACATATCGATTGCATATGGGATTACATGTGGTGTTTTATACCTATATACTATTGTGCATAGTGTTTCACCCATAGAAGTTTGACTAGACAAAGAATACCATTTATGTTGTGGAGGAAATGATATATTTTAGAATTTTTTTGTAGTTGGAAGGATCACCTAAAATTGATATTGTTTGAATACAAGTGGAAAAATAATTTATCCCTTTGTTATGTCACCATTCGAGGAATTCTAGGCGTGGTCCTGCTTGACAATGTAATGACCAGGAATTTCTGTGGATGATTTTTTCTTAAATACATTGGAATTTTATGAGTCCACAAAAATTTACGGCGCTAGATTCTAGGACCCGGTGTGCCTGGATTCAATTTCTGATGTTTTGTTTGGGTACGATCAGTAAACGTGCGAACATGATTTTATAACTTTTGAACTGGTTCTCGAAACTGAAATCTGAGGGCACTGTTGAACTCGCAGCACCGATATTTGCTTAAGGATACTTTCACCTCAATTGATGTTGGACGACAGTATAAGATAGATTTTTGGTTTTCGTGGAATGTAATAAAATAAAGTGAATTTTCACTTTATTTTATTCGAGATGTCATGTGGGTGTTTTGTGGTTAAAATATCCTCATGGGAGTTAGAGGTGGGACCGCCATACCTTAACCTCCCATGAATGGTTATGGTGGTGGGGCCCACATAAACAAAACCACCCATGTGCGGATTAAAGTGGTGGGGACCACCTGAGGGTGACACCCCGTGAACTCCCCATTAAGTGGGGAGAAACCTCTTGATCTCCCCACATGATGGTGCCACCACCCTAATTTAGCCTCTTGATATCCCCTAATTAATTTCATGCCTACACTCATGAATTAATTAGGTGGAGACCATTAATTTAATTCTACCAATTTGAATATGGTGCCAATGAATTAATAAGACATTAACCTCCTATTATTACATTTGGTTGGCATTTCTCATTTGGTGGGATGCTTTTGAGAGGCGATCTAGGGATAATTAGAGTTCCCCAACGAAGAACCCCTTCCCCCAAAAAAGAATGATTAATTTAGAATGTCATCATTCTTCAACTTCTTCCTTGAAGCGTCAACTGTCCTGAGACGTCCTCGATGACCGAAATCTGTGACTCCATCAAACAAATTCCGAAGGACGAATCAAAGGTAGGCGGTTTATTACTTGATGTTGTTATACCGTTTTATTACCCTCTTCAGTGGTTAGAAAGGAATTGTTTGCGGACATGTTACTGTTCATATGGATTTCATGATGATCCGATTGATACCTCCCAAAAAACGGATTGTGCGGGCCAACCTATCATGGCCCGACATCCTCTATCAATTTTACCTTCTTGTGGCATTCTTCGGCGTGGCGACGTAGCAACATCAAGAATATAGAGGAGACAATAACAAAGGTCACAGTACCCGCGACCTCCGTGAACTATGCCACCCCGGTGGCATCCTGCACCTTCTTCGGGTGAGCCTGCACCGGCCCGACCTCCTTGCCACCTTTCCCTCATGCGCACCCCAACCGAACCCGCACTGGCATGGCCTTCCAGCCATCTGGACGCCTACGCGCCCCGACCGAACCCGCGTCGGCACGCTCCCTGCCGAATCGGCCGCCCGCTTGGTTGCCCGCTTCGCCGCCCACTTGGCCATCAGTACTGGCCACACCTTGCCTAACCGGCCGCATTCCTCGTTGCTCGGGCTGGCCGCACCCCACCAGAATGGCCACCCGACTGGCATCCCGCCAGGCCGCCCACGCTGGCTAAGCCATGGCCGAACTGCCGCATGTTGGCCTCCATGCACCGATGTACGCCGCCTTGAACCGGACACCCTTACGGCCTCCCGAACGATCTAGGGAATTGGCCCCCTTGTAATATCCCGACTGAGCTGGCAATCCAGACCCCCTCGTGGTGCCCTGGCCGAACCGGCCCAGTCGCACCCTTTAGGTCGATCCGCACCTTCCCGACTCTCCGGGCTGATCTAGCCCCGTGCCCGGTCCAAGACTCCCTCACGACCAACAAGGTTGGGCCAAGCGGACCATTCCAGACCCATTAGGGTAGACCGAGTCGACCCAAACCGGGTCGGTCCAGACTGGGTTGGGCCGGGTCAGTCCAACCGGGTCGCACCATACCCAGGCCAACTACTAACCCTTTACTTCTTTTTGCTATATCATTGGAACCAGACATCTGATTGATGATCCACCAGCAGAGCATCTATTCATGGAGCATATTTTTCCCTTTTATTATACCCCACATAATTTTGGGGTAATGATAAGATACGGTCAGGTTGGATCGTTCACGAATCCAACTGGGCCCCTATGACTGAAAGGCTAATAACTCATAGACCGGGCGTCTGTTTCACGCGCTGTCAATTGAGATAATACCTCTATGACCATGCCGATCTTTGAGATACTAATTTGTTGGAATTCATGAAAGTTGTAGTTTAAACATGAAGATTGTGGAAAAGATTCTCCCCAAGACGGGAGAGCATAGTGTGGAGACCTAGTAGCTGGCTGAGACATGACGACTACTGACTGATTTGACTCGGAGTGTTTCGACTAGCCCATTGGGGAGAGCCTTGGTGTCACGGGAGACCCATGGTGGGGAGAACCTCGGGGTGGGCATGACAGACCCAAAATACTCAACAGGATGAGTACCTCAGTAGGCTATGAGGGGGAGCGTCCTTATGTGACAAGGTAGACCTACATTGGGGAGCACCTCTATGTGACGTAGCATACCCACAGTACTAGATAGGAAGAGTACCATAGCAGTACAAGGATAGTGGGAAACACCTCTGTGTGACGCAGAAGGCCCACAATAATCGATAGAGGAGGAGTACTCCAGCTGCCGACGTTTCGACAGTGTTATTGGGGTTGTAACATGATAATACCCCTATAATAAAATCATGGTTTGAGCTGAGTTAGTAAATTTTGTGTTTACCTCATGATTGAGATAGATTACATGGGAACACAAGTATATATATGGGCATATACCTAATTGAGGTTATCTGTTGATTTCGTAATTTGTGGTTTATCCTTGATAGATTTTTTGAGACCATGATGGTCTTGGGGTCCCTAATGAGTATCGTTATACTCACCCCTGCTTGGGCTATGCCCACACCTCATTACGTAGGGTGCAGATGATGGAAACTATTGACTGAGGATTAGAGTAGTAGAACTGGATGGTACCCAGAGGTGTACCATATAATGAGTCGGTACATGGAGGAAACTGACAGACGTGGAGTGGTGAGGAGTCTATTCATACATACCCTTCATGTAAGAATCCCTAGAGGATGACCCAATAGCTTATTTACCTTTTCTTCAGTTGTACTTGTTTTTTAGTTTTACTTCTACTTTCCTTTTGGGCTTGTATTTCCGGTCGGTTTTACTTTTCATCACTCCTTTGTATATAGTTTTTATTAGTGTTTTACCTCCATATAATACTCTGTTGTGTGTTTTTACACGTTATAAATTCAATGCCTTCCTACTTTATGGGATTTCACCTTTGCTACTAGTCACTAGCCCCAGGCCTGTGGAAGGCGGGCTCGTGGTAGTCTCGGAACATGCCCCGGGGGATGGGTCATGACAAATTGGTATCAGAGGAGTCGGTTCTAACATAGGAAATAGGACTCTGATCATTCATTTCTGTGAATCAATAGTGTTAAGGGTACATACTGTGGTTTTCAATTCAGTGAGTCTAGTTTTGGTGAAGTGGCTGACGTATCCATTCACCAGGACCCTGAATTTTGATATATGACTTAGTGCACGAAAATACTTATGTCGTGTGTGTTTTCAAAAATTTTTATTATATCGGCTCAACTAGGTCATCACACATACTATAATCTTTTTATCATGTTGAATATGAATCATTCATGATGCCTCCCCGCAGACGACCAGCTAGATCCCTAATTGTTGTATGCGTAGATTTCCCACCGGGCGACGAGGCCTTAGTTCAGGGCCCTCTTCCAGCAGAGTAACCTATAGTAACACTATCTGTTGGTCCACTAATGCCACCAAACCCATCAGCAGACGATGCATGTCGCTTGAGCGCTTTACACGAGTTCCAGCGACATAGGATTGCTAGGTTTAGGGGAGAGACGGACCCACAGGTAGCTCAGGATTGGATGGAGGCTATGGTGAGATTCTTCAGACTGGTAGGGACACTAGAAGACCTTATGGTGATCCTTACCGTGATTATCATTTAATTAGTAGCAGGCAGATGGTGGAGCCTGATGCTCCAAGTGCAAGACGAGGCGACACTTTTCTAGGCAGACTTCGAGAGCCTATTTTAGGTGGAGTTTGTCCCAGAAACCCTACGTGCAGTGCAGTTATAAGAGCTACTGCATCTACACTAGGGTAGCATGACAGTAGCACAGTACTAAGTGAGGATACCAATATCATGCGCTACTCCATAGATATTGTGCGAGACCCATTCCGTAGGGCCCGAACCTTCGAGAAGGGGCTCAAGAGAGAGATCAGGGCATCAGTGATCTCCCTCAACATCCCGATGCAGCCCGGGGTGTTGGAGCGAGCCCTCTTAGTGGAGACTTTCCTTACTGAGCAGTCTTCAGAAGTGAGACCCACCACTAGTTGACATTCAGCAGAGTCTTCTGCAGTAGGTAGAAGACAAATGACAGAGAGGTCCAATAGTACCAGGAAAATGGGTAGACGACCGCATGACTCAGGATCAGTTGTGCGAGGCACTGGGGGTAGTGACATACATTCCAGGAGCAGACAATGTTACACAAGCAGCGGGAATTTTCACTTGGCTCGTGAATGTCTGAACCGTCGTTCAGATGACCAGTAGACAGTTGAAGGACCACCCAAGCATAGGCAGAGGTTCGATCGAGAAAATCCATAGTGAGTAGGCATACGTGGAAGAGGTTCTAGCCATGAAAGTGGCAGTGGATGATGTTTCAAGGTGTTACCGCCACCACCACCACCACGTTTTTCACCCCGACCGTAGGGAGATGATGGACATGGGAGAGCTTAGCTATAGGCATGTGAAGCCTACGATCACGGAACTACAGAGATTATTCGAGGTACGATCTGTGTCTAATCCACCATAGTTTTAGTTCTTATAGACACAGGTTCTTTTCAATCTTTCATTTCCACAACCATCGTTCAGAGCTCAATGATTCCGATAATGTCATTTGCTCAATCCTTATAGCTAGACACACCTACGGGAGCAGACTCGATGGCCACGAACTTGTTCTGGCAGTGTGAGCATACTGTAGGAGGCGAGATATTTGGCTGGGATATCCTCATAGTGGTGTCGGGGCCTTAAGACATTATCTTGGGTATAGACTGGTTGTCTATAGTTCATGCTTTGATCGACTGTATTAGGAGAGAAGTGTAGTGTGTCTGCATTGATGGGACCTGGTTCATCTTCACCAATGATAAGAGAGCCTTTTCAGCATAGGATGGACTTACTTAATGGATGGTCCAACTAAACACTCATAAGATTGCATGCCTTCCCATCATAGTAGTTGATGTGGAGAGACCGAACTATTATTTAGTGGCGGACCAGTACGCAGATGTTTTCCTTGATGTTGTTCTAGGACTACCTCCTCATAAATAGGAGGACTTCTTCATTGACATATACCCTAGGATGACACAGATATCTACACCATGGTGTCGGATGGATCTTGTGGAACTTCGTGAGCTGCGGGTACATCTAGAGGACTTACATGTGATTGAATTCATCTGTCCTACTGTTTCTCCATAGACAACCCTGATTATGTTCACCAAGAAGGAAAATGAATGCATGAGGCTTTGTGCTGACTACCGTTGCCTGAACCAGTGACTGTGAAGAACAAGTACCCATTGTCGAGGATTGATGACCTTTTCGATCAGCTGATAGGATCATGGTGGTTCACAAAGATAGACCTCAGGTTAGGCTATCACCAGATCAGAGTTCGAGATGAGCATGTGTAGAAGATGGCCTTCAGGTGTCAGTATGGACATTACGAGTACTTGGTTATGCCTTTTGGTGTAACCAACGCTCTAGCAGTGTTAATGGGACTCATGAATAGGATCTTCCAGCCATACCTCAATCGCTTTGTCGTATTTTTTCATCGACGACATTAGGATCTACTCCACTACTGAGGAGGAGCATACCTACCATTTGCCGGTAATACTGTACACACTCTGAGAGCACCATCATTATGGTAAGATCACGATGAGACTATTCTATACATGAGAGGTTCACATTTTGGATCATGTAATCGTGGTGGCTAGAATTGCAGTGGATCCAGTGAAGATTGAGGCTGAACATGCTTGGGTTCCACCCAGGAGTGTGATGAAGGTACAGAGTTTCCTAGGTTTGGATGGTTACTACCTGAGATTCGTACCAGACTTCTCCAGAGTTGTAACAACACTACTATCCTTGAAAAAGAAGAGGAAACCCTTCATGCGGTCAGAGAGATTTCAGTATATCTTTCAAGAGCTGAGGAAGAGGCTGACTAGTGCCCCCATCTTACGGCTTCTAGAGGAAGGTGTAGGGTACGTAGTTTACTGTGATGCATCAAGGGCTGGACTCAGGTGTGTCCTAATATAGGAGAGAGTAGTGATCATTTATGGTTCTCGTTAGCTGAGATAGCACTAGCAGAACAGCGCTACCACGACCTACAGTTAGATGCAGTTGTCTTGGCCTTGAAGATGTGGCAACACTATCTTATGGGAGAATGTTTTACTTTATTCTTTGAGCACAACATTCTCAGGCATATAATCTCTCAGAAGGGCCTAATCCTGAGACAGCGACGTTGTCTTGAGTTCCTTCATTACAATGACTTCGAGATAGTCTATACTACTAGGAAGGGGCACATTGTACCAAATGCTCGGAGCAGGAGATCTAGTATACATCTACTATGAGAGGCGACAGAATACATTGTTGCTTTACAGATTTCTTATGTGAACCGAGAAGGAGCATCTTTCCTTTATTCTCTAATTGTCTCTCCTCCATTTCCTCAGTGAGTAAAGAAAGCACCACATGGAGACGCTGAATGCGAGACACGATGTACTCAAATATCCATAGGGTAGGCACCTGATGGATTTCATGAAGGTGGAGAGCATGTCATCATCTTTAGAGGACGTACTATGGTGCCAGTTTCACTTCAGGTAGAAGTGTTGATGGAGTTCCAAACATCCCCTTTAGCGGTACATCCATGATTGGCGAAGATGTTCCAGGACCTTCGACGATAGCACTGGTGCCAAGGTAAGAAGAATGAAGTAGTGGAGTTTGTCTCTTGATTCCTCACTTGTTAGCAAGTGAAGGTGGAGAATTAGGTACCTATAGGCTTGGTTCAGCCTTTAGATGTCCTAGAGTGGAAGTGGGATGGGATATCCATGGACTTCATGATGGGTCTTCCACGTACGTCTAAGAGCCATGACTATATCTGGATGATCGTCAACTGACTCACCATGTCGGCCCACTTCGTACAGATTAGAGATCAAGGTTTAGTAGAGACATTGGGATGCCTCTACGTGCAGGAGATTGTGTGGCTACATGGAGTACCATCTTCTATTTACTTCGATCATGATACACGACATAATTCCCGGCTATAGAAGGGGATGTAGGAGGCTTTAAGAGCATAGATTAGTCTATGAACCTCCTTCCATCCTCAGAAAGATGGTCAGACTGATCGGACCATTCGAACCCTAGAGGGCGTGATGCGTGCATGTGTCCTCCACTTCGGTCGCAGATGGGAGTATCACTTACCTTTGGTGATTTTTCATACAACAAAAACTATCACTCCACCCTCGGGATGGAACCTTTTGAGGCCTTGTATGGTCGACCTTACAGATCAACGCTATGCTAGACAGACCCAGGAGTGTCTGAACTAGTGGGACCAGAGAGGGAACGAGCTACCACAGAGAAGATATAGACCATCTAGGAGAAGATAAAGACTGCATAGAGTAGGAAAAAGTCATATGCCGACTGGATATGAAGACCTATTGAATCTGAGGATAGAGACCACGTCTTTCTATGAGTCTCCCCTCAATGCAGTTTATGGTGATTTGGTCAAGCCAGCATGTTATCTTCGAGATTCATTAGACATTTCCTGGTCCTCAGTAGAGTTGGCAATGTGGCTTACCACCTGGATCTTCCACATCAATTGCACCAGGTGCTCAATGTCTTCCACGTATCGCATCTGTGGAGATAAATTCATGAAGCATCTCACAACATTGATCATGGATAGATAGAAGCCGATGATGGGGAGACTTTCACGGATGTTCCAGTGGATATTGGGGATCGACATGAGAAGGTCCTACGTGGATGGTCGATACCATTGTTGTGCGTTCGCTAGCATCACAGGAACCACTATGAGAGAACATCAGAGCAGGTGGATCAGATGCGTGTGATTAGCCAATAAAAATACATATTTTAATAACATTTAATGGTAATAAATTGTCATTTTTTATCTTATGGTCCTGAGATAGTGGATTTTAATTTTGAACATCCATTCTTATCATATGTGCACTTACTGCCTAATGTACATAAATTTTGGCCCAATGATTAATCTAATTTTAAGGATTGTAATTATAAATACTTTAAATTGATATTTTGGTAACTGTATAAAAAAATAAATAATAACATTTATCATTTAGGGATTAATGAAGTATTCATAAAGAATTATGGAGATATTTGGTGATTAAAGGAATGAATTCTGGAGAAGGCAGATTGGACACCAGCCCGATGATGAGAATGTGGGACCCACAATAACAACCCATTGAAGCCCAACATTCATGGTATTCTATAGGACACACAGAGGAACAAATAATGTTTCATGATCTAGTTCCAATTCATCCTCCATTGTGGAAATTTAGGCGGCCCCAGTAGAAGATAAAATTCTGGGCCAGATTCTACTGCCCAGAAAAACATCCCACCATTTTAAACATATTTCATTTAACATAAAAGATTTTGGTCTGAAACGTTACATACAATTAGGGAACATCTGTATATTCATATTTGCATTCTATGGACCACTCCAATTCCGTCATCTAGATGGCCTTCCAGGAGCATCTGTTCGGTGGAAACAAGCTAGCTGCCACCTTGGGTCAGGGGTGGAAATGTCTCATCTCTCTTACTTTCCATCAACCTAGGCATGCCGTAATCAAGAGGGATCTTTTGTACTATTGGCAGCTCTACCCAAGCCTATGTATATTCCTTTTTAAGGCAGTGGTGGTGGATGATTTGATCATCATTGGAGCTTTCTTTCATTGTAATGTTATGTTGTGATTTTGTTGTGTCAAATTTGTCTTCCACGTGTAAGTTGTTTTAATTCATCCATGATTCTTAATAAATGTTCTTCTTGTCATATTATTTTGTTTTTATACATATCACGTTGATACTGTTGGATCGAGGTGTGTATTTATTCACACCATACATTTTGATATTTATCACACAATGGTTGACTGATCGATTTTTTTTGTTTTTACTTCTCCAATTCCACCCTCGTATTCTATTTCCTGCTATCGTTGAAGGAATGTCATCAATGGAGGGGTAACACTTTTATTGTTTGATCCATGGGTATATCAAGGGGTTTTATTGGATGTTAATTATCACTCCATTAATGTCTAATCAATTTTTTTCAATGAAATTTTTATTTGATGATTTTAAAACATCTTCATCTTATTGAATTTAATGTCACACATTTCAAGTGCTATACGAACCTCTACCTTGGAGTGATCAAAACATTGACCCTTAAAGTGCATAGGTGATTAGTTTTAAAGGTTTTTGGTATTGAACCAGTAAGTGAGGATGTTGTTGGACTTCATAAATGAACACCTCTCAAAAATAATAAATTGAGATCCTTAAAAAGTAATTCATCCAATCCACCCCGAGTGATAAACTCGGATCAACTCATTACCATAATTTGAATTATCATAAATATGTTAGTGATCCTTTAAAACAATATTAAATAAACCCATGTTTTCCAAATAATAGCCAAAATCAATCCATAGAATGTATGTGTTTGTAGGTACTTCTTAGGTCTCTGAGGATTCAGCAACCCAAGCTATACTACAAGGACCATCCTTCCTTCTTTTATTGGTTAAATTTGAGGGTGAATCAAATTTTGGTGCCATTTCTGGGGACCCAACTAAGTCATCTAAACAAAAATTATATTCTCCCTCATTTCTTATTTTCTCATCCAAATTCTCTTATATTTTCCCTTTATCGTTTTTTTTCATTTGGCGCATGTCTGCTTACACCCGCGATCAATCAAACCGTCTAGTTAGGGTGGATTGTCCTGGGGTTGGGTTGTCATGTACACCAAGGGAACACTTTCCATTAGATAATAATATTCCTAATACTCTAGAGTCCAAAATTGAGCCTATTTAAATTGAATTTCTTTAATGAAACCAACTCATAATCCTGGGTGGGAACCAAAATGGAAACCCAAATGAGATAGCCTCAAACATGGGTAATGCGGTCGATCAAACCTTAAATAACTACCTCACACCTGCCTAGACCAACTCTCCCTCATGCATTAGACACATTTACCCAAGAGATTCCAACAACATCTTTAAACCCCATGTCATATACCAACTGGCCACATTCCATGAATGGATTCTGAGATGCCCTACCTTCACATTAAGGAGTTCAATGACATTGTAGAAACCATGTGTCCCCCACATCAACTAGAATAATATTATATGAGGATATATCATTTTTATTTAAATGACAGAGCTAATAATTGTCTCAATAATTTAATATTATCATCCAAAAATCTTGGGACCATCTACAAAGTGAATTCTACAAAAAATACTTTCCCCACCAAAAAACAATTGCAATTAAAATGGGCATCCAAAACTTTTTTGAAAAAGAGGGAGATTCATTCTATGAAACATTGGATAGGATCAATGAAACTCTAAACATGGTTCCACAACATGGTTTTTATATTCCAAAAGAAGTGAGAATTTTCTATTAAGGGTTGGGTATGGGGAACAAACAATTCATTGACACGATGTGTAATGGAGAATTTAAAAATGGAGCCCCAAATGATGCATATGAGTCTCTAGAAATCATTTCTGAAAAAAAACCAAACATGGGGAACATCAACTTCTTCTGAAAATCCACAATCAACTATTGAAATTCAGACATGTAGATAAGAGGAAATCCATAAGGATAAACTTGCAGCACTATATAGGAAGGTTGAAGAGATAGACCTTTGGAAAGTCCATAAAATCCAAACTGTAGACCATGTTTGCACATTTTTTAACAAAAATGACCATAAGATAGACTACTATCCCAACCATTCCATCAATCAAGGATGTTCTTTTAGGAGGACCCCCAGCATAGGTATATGCCTTTAACATTAAAAATCCTCAATACCAAAACAAATTCTTCCCATTGAATAATGACCTACCAGGATTCCTCTAGAAAGATAACCAACAACCTAGCCACCCACAAGGACAAAATCCTTACCCCCATCAGAACTACAAAACCCATAATCAGTTCCAAAACCAACCTATCTAATACCAATAGCCACCAGTCCATTTTTAACAAACTATCCCACCTCCAAAATATCCCCCTGGGATAAACCAGTCTTCTCAAGAACCAACCCAAACTATTTCACAAAGACTACTAGGAAAACTATGCAAATAAATGGAAAAAACAAACTCAGACGTCTCATCCCTTAAACAAGAAATTAAAACCATCAGAACTGTAAAGGAAACCAATCCTAGTCAGGCAGAACCATCCTAAAATTTAGAAGGAAATTCAAGTTACACTCAAAAAACTCATGAACAACTAAAGGCTGTGACTATTTTAAGAAGTGGGCAATCCATTGAAAAACATGGACAACTAATTCAGAACCAATATGAATATTTAAAAATGAATGAAAATTCAAATGAAACAAATGATCTAAATTAAAAACATGATAACATTGTCAAATAAACAACTCTTCAACAATCAACCCCACAACTTTCACCATATACTAAACACATAAAGGGGGAAACCAATCTTGAATTAAGTGAAACATTAAGAAAAATCTTCTCACAGGTCAAGTTGAACATTCCCCTTATTGATGAAATCCCAACCATACCTGGCTACCTGAAGTACCATATAGACTTGTGCACTTTTGAAAGAATATTATCACATAAAAACCAAGTCCTTTTGGCTGCTAATGTGAGTACCACCTGTCAAGAGACTATTCCCCCTATGTTGAAATACCCGGGTTTCCCTTAAATCAATGTTTAACTAGGAGAGAGCAAAGTTGTCATGGAATTGTGTGACCTAGGTACTAGTGTCAATCTCATACCCTATGATGTGTACAGCCAGTTAGGACTAGAAGAACTCCAACCAACATCTATCACACTTCATCTTGTTGATGGTTGCATTTCTGTTCCAAAGTGGATTTTAAAGGACCTAATGGTAAAGGTTGAAAACTTCATCTACCCTGCTGACTTCTTTGTCCTTGAAAACCATCAAAACATAGGAAATAGAAAACAAACCCCAATCATCCTTGGTCATCCTTTCCTTGCAACAATAATCTCTGTTATCCGAGATCAAAATGGGAACATGACCATCACCTTTGGAAACATGAGTCTACACTTGGACATCTATAATTCTAGCTCAAAAATAGGGGATGATGAAGAAATTCATGAAGTAAAAATGATAGGAAGCATTGATAATGAATCCATAGAACATCAAGGAATATTTGATGGGTGTTTATGTTAGGATGAGATTGATTTCCTTTTTTCATATGAAGTAATTTTATCTCCATTGCTTAAATCATTTTCAAATTTCTCATTTGATGAAGTCTTAGGTCCAACAATCTGTGAAACCTTTTAGGAAACCAATTTCATGGAGACCACTCCAACTTCCTTCTCAAAATATGATCAATCCAATCTAGTAGCTGAAACTTCTACATGTATGGAATCAATCCTATAAAAAACTTTAGGAAATTAAATTGTTCTTGATACAATGTCCAAATCTTCTGCTGAAATTATAAACTGACCTGATCTTGATTTGAAGGAACTTCATGCTGCAGTAAAGTATTCCATCCTAGGGGACCATCAAACACATCCTATTATCATTTCATCTTTTCTTGAATCCAATAATGAGAGGATGATTTATGATGTCCTTAAGAAACATAAGAATTCCATTGGTTGGACCCAATATAACAATCCTGGGATTATCCCACTTATCAGGATTCATAGGATATTTCTGGAATCTGATTCAAATCTATGTCATCAACCTCAATGACGAATCAATCATAATCTCATAGAGGTAGTAAGAAAGGAACTTCTGAAATTGTAAAAATCTGGTATCATATATCCCATAGCGGAGAGTAAATGGGTGAGCCCAATCCAAGTGGTTCCAAAAAAGGATGGAATCACAATGATAACCAATTAGGATGGAGATATTCTTCCAACAAACCTGAGTAGTGTCTGTAGAGTCTGAATCGACTATAGTAAGGTAAACTTGATTACCAAGAAAGTCTATTTCCCCTTACAATTTTTGGACCATGTCCTTGACAGAGTGGTAGGTCAAGCCTTCTACAGTTTCAAAGATGGGTACTCAGGGTATAATCATGTTCAGGTCACCGTAATGGATCAAGGTAAGACTACTTTCACATGTCCATTTGGAACCTCTAATTTCAAATGCATGCCTTTCCAGTTATGCAATGCCCATGGAACATTCCGTGGTGCATGATGGGAATATTCTCAAACATTGTAGGAGATTTTATGGAGGTCTTAATAGATGACTTCTCTATGATTGGGGATACAATTGAGGGATGTCTGAGGAATTTGGAGATTGTCTTGTCAGGATGCGAAGAAAAGAATCTGGTCCTAAACTGGGAAAAATCCCCTTTCATGGTTAAAGAGGGACTAGTTCAAGGACATCTAGTCTCAGGTAGGGGGATTGGAGTTGATAATGCCATTGTTGAAATAGTTTGTCGCCTTCCATCACACAATACTATCTAGGAAGTGACGTATTTCTTAGGGAATGTTGGTTTATATAGATGATTCATCATGGACATTAGTTCAATCTCCTATCCCCTTTGTCCTCTCCTAATAAAGGATGCTCCATTTGTTTGGACAGAAAGCTGTGGGGGTTCATTCTCAACCATCAATTCCTCTCACACCTCTCCTCCTATTATGAAATCTCCAAATTGGAACATTCATTTCGAACTTATGTGTGATTCCAATGACTTTGTTAGAGGAGATGTGTTAGGACAATGTAGTGATAAAACTCTTTATTCCATTTCTTGTGCAAGAAAATACTTGAATATTTCCCAAATCAACTACACCACCCCTGAAAAAGAGTTTTTTGTTATTTTTTTCCTTTGAGAAGTTTAGGCCCTACATTTTAGGATCCCCCATCACTATGTTCACTGATCATTCTTCACTAAAATACCACTACCAAAAACAAGATACAAAGGCTAGACTGGTTAGGTGGGTCCTTTTCATGCAATCATTTTACCTCACAATAAATGATAAAAAGGGTGTTGAATATGTTCTATTTGATCACATCTCTAGGATAGAATTCAAAGACAACTGAAATCACCTTTTTGTGTCTGATTAATTTTTTGATGAACACTTATTCTCAATGAGTGACTACCCTTAGTATGTCGACATAGCCAATTTCATAGTTATGTGAGTCATTCCAAAATTCGTTGGGACTAATGATCGAAGGAAATTCCATTATGATGTTAGGAATTATGTGTTTGATGATCCATAACTCTATAAGTTATGCCCTGACCAAGTCCTTAGAATGTGTGTCCCAGAATCAGAAAAATATTCCATCCTTAAATTTTCTCATAGTGAGGCATGTGGAGGTCACTTTTCCTATAAGAAAACTTCTACTATAGTTCTTCAGAGTGGTCTCTTCTGACCCACCCTCTCAAGGGACTCATACTCATTTTTTCAATGTTATCCTAGGTGTCAACATATAGCGTCCATCACAAAAAGGAAAAAAATTCCACTCACTCCCATATTAGTGATTGAAATCTTTGACTGCAGGGGAATTGATTTCATGGGTCTCTACCCAAACTCTAGTGGATATTTGTACATTATTTTAGATTTCGACTATGTCTCAAAATGGGTTGAGTCGATTCCTACAAAATATAATGATCATAAAACTGTGATTATTTTTCAAAAGGAAAACATCCTCTCTAGATTTGGAATTCCTATGGAAATCATTGGTTATCGTGGAACTCATTTTTTCAATCGCCCATTCTCAGCAATCATGGACATGTATGGAATTTCTCAAAATGTGTCAACTGCTTACCACCCACAAAAAAATGGTCAAGATGAGTTATCCAATCGATAAATCAAACAAATTCTTCGGAAAATAGTTAATTTATCTTGGAATGATCACTCAAAAAAACTATTAGATGCTCTTTGGGCCTATTGAACTGCAGTTAAAACCATTTTAGGAATGTCCCCTTATAGGTTGATTTATGGTAAAGAATTCCATTTTCTAGTGAATATTGAACACAAGGACTTTTGGGAAATTAAGAAAATGAATTACGACCACTCATTGGCTGAAAAAAAAGGAAATTAGATCTAAATGAACATAAGGAACTTAGGATGGAGGCTTATGAGAATTCAAGGATCAATAAAGCTAAAGTACAAGACTACCAATCACGAAATCTTAAAGCAAAAAACATTGTACTGGGTAATCCTAATCTTTTGTATCGTTCTAAACTTCATCTACACCCGAGAAAGTTGAGGTCTAGATGGTCAGGCCAATACATAGTGCATAAGGTGTACCCAAATGGGGCTGTAGAAATTCATGATCCAACCAAACGTCAACCCATTAAAGTTAATGGCCATAGAGTCAAACCATTAATTGAACCATTTCAAAAACATAAAGTTATTGACGACTTGTGTGAACCATAATTAGATGTGGACAATACATAATCAAATAGGGGTTTAAGTCGAGATAGCAATGTTAAACAAAAGGGCCACATGGGAGGCAACCCGTGGTATTTATGTTTCCATTCATCTAATTGGTACCTCAAACTGTTTACATGTTCTTATTTTATGAGTACAGATGAGTATGGAAGGGGAGCACCATATTCACCCATGTCACATGGAGTGTTTCCTGAGTAATACCTTACCCAAAAATTTAAGAGAAGACAATGTATGATCAGTTTGTTTTATTTCTATGTGTTTCTATGTTAATGGAAAAATACAAAAAAATTTCTTAGACTGTTGACCTGTTCCTCTTTTATGAGTAAGGATGGGTATGAAAGGGGAGTGCCATATTCACCAATGTCACGTGGTGTGATCCCTGAGTCATACATTACCAAAAAATTGAAGATAAGACAATGTATGATCAGTTTATTTTATTTTATGTTTTTTAGGTTAAAAAATATAAAAAAAAATATTAATAAAAAAAAAGGGCACGTCATAGGTCGTGGTTGAATCCAAGTCACAACAGGCGAAGATGTGGGTAATCAGTCCAAGGATCGAAGAGAGGCAGGGGTGCACGCTTACCACTGACCTACGAATTTTTGTGCTTCCTTATTTTATAATTTTTATATATATGCTAATATTTTACATTTTTTATTATATAAATAAATAAATATATATATATATATATATTGTTTTTTTTGTTTGTTTGTTTTTTTCTTTTATCCTTTTTCTATTGGGGAACAGTGAATGTGACATGGCTATCAAAGGACTAAATTTGAGTAGCAATTACTTCAACTTCAACCATAGGGTGAATTCATTCCATGATCCTCATATTGAAATTTTCTTTTTTCATTTCGCTTTTCTACCTCTAATCCTTCTAATTTTTTATTTCTTCAAACTCTGAGGGCAGATATATTTTAATTTGGGGGAGAGAATAAATATTAGAATTTTATTTTGTGTAAAAAAAGTAATGATTTGAAAAAAAATTGTGTAAATGGAAGAAAAAATTCCTTTATCTTTGAACATGGTAACACACATTTCACACTTTGAAATTGAATATCATATAATTTAGAATGCCCCGATTTTGATTTTAATCCTTGTATAATTTCATGAGCATAGATTTTGGTTAGTGTGGTTGTCCAATGTGATATTTCATTATTTATATTTTAATCCAAATAAAAAAAGAATCACAATCCACATCATTTGGATAATGGTATTTTAATTTGAGTTCATGGGGTCCTCCAAATAAATATCATAGGTTTGGTGATCATTTTAGTTTTAATATGAGTATTCAATTTTTTTTAACAAAACAATAAATTTTCACGTAGAGTAATGAAATGATCTAATGTGTGGCTTTCGTCAAATAGTGATAGTGATTCCATAGTTGTCTTTCCCAGAGTTAGTAGTTTTATCTCTATTTTAGGTAATTTGAATTTTTTTGTCTGTGTTAACATGAGATGATGCCCGAGTATGTGGGCTTCACTTGGTTTCCTGTGGTATTAGAGTCTGGGAGTCATCGGCAATGTATCTTTATAGGGGTTGACACTTTTTGAGTGAAATTTCAATTACAATGGAAAAATTGAAAAAACAATTAAGAAAAAATTAATAGAGTAAAAAATTTGATTACTCATTTTAATATGGAAATGTGATTCCACCTAGTGCTTCCATATTTTTCCCCATGAATAAGGATTAACCCCATGTCTATTGTGATACACAACACATCTTCATACTTAATTGATATTGGATGAAATATGGAAATGAATTTGAAAAAAGGAATGGGCTTGGGATTGGGATCCTCTTATAAAAATATCTTGTATTCAAATATTTTTATGGGTTTCATGATTTTTCGATATAAGGGTTTTTGGTGACTATTGTGTATTAAAATGTTTTTGGAAAAGGGATTCGAATTTCATATAGTTGAGATACATTTTTCTCGAGATAAGAAAATTCCAAATCGGAGTGTGATTATCCAATATGAATACATATTTTAATTACATTTTAATGGTATTAAATGTTCATTTTTGATCATATGGTCCAATGTTAGTGGATTTTAATTATGAACATCCATTCTTATCATATGTGCACTTGATGCCTAATGTACACCATTATAGGGCCAATGATTCATCATATTTTAAGGATTTTAATTATCAATATTTTAATTTGATATTTTGGTAAATGTATCTACACATAAATATGAACATTGTTCATTTAGGGATCAATGGAGGATTCATTAAGGGTGATAGAGATATTTTTTGATTAAAGGATAGAATTCTAGAGAAGGTAGATTGGACACCAGCCCACAGATTAGAATGTTTGACCCCCAATACAAACCCAATGAATCCCAAATTTCATGGGATGCTATAGAAAATATATAGGAACAAACCATTATTCAAGAGCCATTTCCAATTCATCCTCCATTGTGGTTATTTAGGTGGACCAATTTGAAGATAAAATTATTGGCCAGATTCTGCGGCTCAAAAAAACATCCCAACATTTTACACATATCTCGTTAACCATAAATTATTTTGGTCTGAAACTATACAGAAGGTTAGGGAACATATTTAGATTCATATTTTTCTGCTATGTACCACTCCAATTCTTCCATCTAGAAGGTATTTATGGCCCATATATTCAGTGAAAGCATACTGGCTACCACGTTGGGTCAAGGGTGGAAAGGTCTCATCTTTCTTACTTTCCACCTCCCTAGGACAACCATACTCAAGTGGGATATTTTGTACTATTGGGAGCTCCTCCCAAGCCACTGGAAATTCCTATATAAGGCTGTGTTGATGGATGAGTTGATCATATTTTAATCTTTCATTCATTTTAATATTTTGCTGTGATTTTTTCTGTCAAATTTGTCTTTCACATATAAGTTGTTTTAATTCATCCTATTTTCTAAATAAATGATATTATTCTATTATTATTTTGTCCTTCTCCATATCACGTTGATACTATTGTTTCTAGGTGTGAATTTATTCACAACATACTTTGTGATATTTATAACACAATGGTGGAGTGATTGATTTTGTTGTTGTTTTTACTTCTTCAATTCCACCCTCGAAAGTCTATTTCTAGCTTCCGTTGAAGACATGTCTTCAATGGAGGGATAACACATTTATCGGTTTATCTAAGGGAGTAGAAAGGGGATGGATTGGATGTTATTTCTCACTCCATTAATTTATATTCAATTCTTTTAAATGAGTTTTTTATTTGATGATTTTAAAACCACTTCATCCTTTTTGAATTTGAGGTCACCCTTTTCAAGTGATAAAATGAACCTTTACCATGGAGTTCTCGAAACACTAATCCTTAGAGTGTATAGGTGATTAATATTAAAGGGTGTAGGAATTAATCCATTATGTGATGATGTTTTTTTGATATTCTAAAATGAACCCATTTCAAATATAAGAAATCGATATCATTAAAAAATGAATTCATCAAATCCACCCCAAGCAATAACCTAGGATCAACTCATTACCATAATTTGTATTCACTTAAATCAGTTAGTGATCCTTTAAAACAATCTTAAATAAACCCAAGTTGGCCACTTAATAGCCAAAAACATTGCATAGAATGTATGTGTCTGTAGGTACTTCTTAAGTTTATGAGGATTTGACAACCCAAGCTTGACTACAAGGACTGCCCTACCTTCTTCTCTTGGGACAATTTGAGTGTGAATCAGAATGCTCAGTACCCCTACTTATTTTGATAGATCATGTTTTAGCTTATGAGGACATAATTACTTGAGGTGGGGAGAATTTATAGACCCGTAATTTCTGTGGAAATTGTTTTCATAACTACATGGGAATTTGACGAGTCTACGAAAATTTAAGGCGCTTTATTCCAAGGCCTGGTGTGCCTAGAATCAATTTCTGACGTTTTTTTGGGTACCATCAGTAAATGTAAGAGTGGTATTTTATAACTTTTGATCCAGTGCTCAGAACTTAAATGCAAGGGAACCTTTGAACTCACAGTGCCGATATTCGCATAGGGATACATTCATTTCAACGGCAGTTGGACGGGAGTAGATGTTATATTTTGGGTATTTGTGGAATGTAATAAAATAATGTGAGTTTTCACTTAATTTTTTAGAGACACCATTTGGGTGATTTGTTTTTAAAACCTCCTCATGGTATTTGGAGGGAAGACCACCACACCTTAACCTCTCATAATAGGTTATGGTGGTGATACCCACCCAAACAAAACCTCCCATGGGAGGACTAAAGTGGTGGGGACCACCTGAGGGTGAAACCCCTTGAACTCTCCATTAATTGGGAAGAAACCTCTTGATATCCCCACTTAATGGTGCAACCACCCTAATGGAGCCTCTTGATCTCCCCTAATTAATATTGTGCCTACAATAATGAATTAATTAGGTGGATCCCACTAATTTAATTCTACTGATTTGAATAAGGTGCAAAATAATTAATAAGATATCAATATCTTATTATATCGTTTGGTTGGCATTTTTATTTTTGTGGGAAGCTTTTGAGAGGAGAGTTTGGGAGAATTAGAGTTCTCCAACGAAGAACCCGATCTCCCAACGAATAACACAGAACAAAGAATGCTGACTTTCTTCAACATCTTCCTCGAAGCTTCAACTATTGTGAGATGTACTCGACGACCACCTTCCACGACTCCATCACAAAAATGTTGAATGAAGAATAAATGGTGGGGTTTCATTACATCATGATGTTATAACCTTTTCTTATCCTTTTCAGAAGTTATAAAGGAATTGTTTGGGGATGTGTAACTATTCATCTACCTTTTTTATGAGATTGTTGATACCTCCCTAAACACGGAGGGTGTGGGCCAACCTAACATGGCCCAACATCCTCCATCAATTTTTACTTCTTGTGGCATTCTTCGGCATGGCGAAATATAAATGACGAGGCGATGGAGGCGGAAATGACAAGGGCTGTGATACCCATGGTACTCGACAAGATAATTACCTCAGTAGTCTACGAGGGGGAGTCCCTCTGGGTGACACGGCAGACCCACAGTGGGGAGCGCCTCTGTGTGATGCATTAGACCCATGTAACTAGATAGGAGGAGTACCTCAGCAGTCCAAGTATAGTGGGCAGGTCCTTTGTTTGACGCGGAAGGCCCAAAATACTCGATAGTGGAGGAGTACTCTAGAAGCTGAGGTTTAGATAGTGTGATTGGGGATATTACTTTATAATACCCCTATAATCAAATCATGGTTTGAGCTAAGTCAGTAAATTCTGTGTTTACCTCATGATTGAGATGGATTACTTGGAAACATAGTTATATGTATGGGAATATACCTAAGTGAGGTGATCTTTTGATTTTGTAATTTGTTGTTTAACATTGTTGGATTTTATGAGGCACTGAAGGTATTGGGGTCCCTACTGAGTATCGTTATAATCACCCCTGAACGGGATATTCTTGCACTTAGTTGTGTTGGTTTCAGATGATGGACAACACTGACTGAGGATCAGAGTAGCAGGACTGGATGGTACACAGAGGTGGACTATACGACGAGCCGGTACACGGAAGAGACTGACGGACGTGGAGTGCTGAGGAGGCTATCTGTACCTACCATTCAGGTAGTAATCACTGGAGGACGTCCCACTAGCTTCTTCACCTTTTCATCAGTTGTACTAGTTTTTCTATTGTACCTGTATATCCCTGTTGGCCTTCTATTTCCGTCCACTTTTACTTTTCAGCACATTATTGTATACACTTTTCTTTAGTGTTTTTCCTCCAACTCATACTCTGTTGTGTTTTTTTACACTTTATAATGGAAATTCTATCCTTGTTTTAGGGATTTTCACCTTTGGTCCTAGTCGCCAGCCCCTAGCCTATGGAAGGTGGGCTTGTGTTAGTCTCGGCACGGGCCCCAGGGGATAGGTCATTATAGTCACTACATAGTTGGATTGGCCTAGTATAGTCACCTCACATGGGATCAGTATTGGTCTGAGATACAATATAGAAGGGGATGACCATCTATGAGTTGATGAATAATGCATCGAGTCATTAGAAATATTATTCTTATAGGATGTTTAGGTATTTGTTGTTCAGGGATGTAGACCGTTCAATCCATCAGGTCTCACCTAGATTAATATTAAAAAGATTTTTCAGGGGTGTAAACCTATATCTAAGGATAATCGCCCCTTTCAAAATTCAATGTAGAGTTGTTTAGGAATCTTACCTCTTAGCTCTACACCCAAATTCTGATAGGGTAAAAGATATATTCTATGGGTCACAAGTAAGGAGGTACATGCATGACCAACTGCATGTCATCAACTATGTTAAGATAAACATCAATGATAGAACAAAATTTTCTATGTACCCTGTAGATATCAAGGATTAGTGTGACATGATATTTTTTTTGTTGGTGGGTTCCTCTTGAACACATTCAGTGAAAAGTACACGAATCCCCAGGTGAGTACAGGGGAGCGGTAGGATTATATTCATTCTAAGTTGCATCATCTATTAGTTTACCCCTTATTTTGGCATTCGGGGATAAAACTCCACTATATGGGAATAATGAAAAAACTCTAATTATCGATGTACTATTTTCAGATATTATATGGAATGATTTCATGAGTATTTGTCGAAATGAAGTGCCATTAAAAGTATTACTGTGTGTAGAATAAAAATTTGAAGAATATGAAATTTTTTTATACCACAGTCACAAAGTATTCAATAATAAATGGAATAACATTTATATGGGTTACCATATCAAAATTATTGTGGAACATTCATAAAAAAATGGCGGCTTTAACCAAGGAACAACATAACTTTAGTAGGTGTGGGTCATATGTAAAATTTTTTTCATGCAACCTAATAAGAATAAATTAATTTAATAAAAATTATATTGTTAACATAGAGGCTGAAAATATTTAAAAATATTATTATAGAGAATTTTATGGGTAAGTTAATTAAAATTGGAAACTAAGGTGAACTGTTTTAGAGAGAATTAATGATTCTCTCTTAAAAGATGACAATAGATCATGTATCAATGATCGATGCACCTCTGATTTGAAGGACCATGAATACCATAATGACATGGATACGTTTCTTACTCAACAACAATGTTAATCAATGCATTTATTTTTATTTTAAATTGAATTCCCCATTTTCGAATAAATGAAGAACACAGATTAGTTATGGAATATATACGTTTGAAGGACCACGCATACCATAATGATAAGGATATGTTTCTCACTCAAAAACAATGTTAATCAATGCATTTATTGTTATATTAAATTTAATTCCCCATTTTTTGAATAAACGAAGAACACAGATCAGTTAATGAGTAGATTTATCTTTAGTTTGGTAATATTTACAGGATGGTTTATATATTGTATCGTCAAGAGTTATTTTTGTCATTTTTTTACCCCAAACTCACTGATCCAGTTTAATGGAAAGAACACATGGTCAATAATGTTAAAACCATGGTTTTTTCTTTTCATCCTCTAATATTCACATTTTTTTGCTTTTGGAACCCCAAATATTCTGGCTCGATGATTCTATGAGGTTCCAAAAATGATTATACAACCAAGTTCGAGGATAATAGATATCCAAGGCTTGATCTATGTTGACCAAGTCCTATAGAGATCACATCATTAGATGTTCATTTTTTTGTAATATTGGAGGAGGCACTGTGGTCTGTAAAAGGGAACACATGCATGCCACCAGTGACCGTAGGTCAAATGTAGCCAGCGGAAGCTGTGGAAGCTATGCGAGATGAAATCTAATATGGGGACATACTGGCTATTGTGAATGAAAAATGACAATGGTGGTGCTATCTGGGATCATCTACGCAGACACAACGTCTAGATAGCTAGGATGTGGGCCATGTGGAGTGGGCCTAGGAAGAGCAGGCCGACCTAGGTGGTTTGGGATGGGAAAAGGAGGGCCGGGAAAGGTGGTCATGGTCGGGCCTAGTGGTTATGACCGTGAACTAGGCAAGACAATGTAAGAACTGAATAAACTAAGACGAATGAAGCAATGGATGAATATGGAAATTGACCATTATCCAAGGCATCTTGAGCTATCGTGAGGTGCAGTGACCATGATGGTCGACCATGATGTTCCACCACGAATTTCCACCATAGAGGAAAAGAACATGAGGCAGATACATGACGCCAGTCGACCATCCACAGTGTTTGACCATAGTTGTAGGACCATAAGTCCCAATATTATAGCTGGTGGTTTTGCTCAAATGAGCATATCTACTAAACAGAGCATCCATTTGATGATCCAAATGTGGACATGAGACATTGAATTAAAGAATGTAATTTTGGGACAAGAGGTGAGTTTTATATTATTCTATTATTGGTTAAGAGTGATCCCAAGGTCCTTCCCTTGAGGGATAAATATGAATTTTGGTCCACCTCACTTAATTATAATCCCTTCTGGAGGCCATATCTCAGATAGATATTGGTGTATGTCCTAAATTCAAGAGTGAAATCGTATATCACTTATAGAAAAGTCTTGGTAATCATTTAATATCATTGAATAAGGTGTTGATCATTGATTCAAAAGGCCACATAATTATGGAAAGTGGTATCCCCCATAAAGTCTCTCTGTGATCAACTATGTAGTGGGTTAATCCAAATTGGTTATATGGTATTCCTGAGTGAGTTTGGGAATGATCTGGGGTGTCCCCATGTATGTTCTAGTCATGAAACCTTCTTTTGTATCATAGTATTCAATTAACTATATTTCTTCTTTGGGAAATTCCAAAATGAGTTATACCTCATTGTGAGTGTCCTGGATGATATCATGTCTCATAGAGTGTGATCTCCCAAATGAGTGTGAATCAAGATGAATCATGTGGTTGTATGTTGATTTTTACAACCTTATGGAGTGGTCTTTCTCTTTGGTATATCAAGATAATTTTTTGAGATGTGTTGTAGAAATAAACCTCTTTATAACTGACATTAAATTCCATTATGGTATCACTTTTTTGTATTACATTGTTTTATTTCATTGATGAAATCCATTTTGGTATTGATTTTTGGTTTTAAGGTTCTGTGATGATTATTGTTATAGTCACCCCTACATAGGGTTTTCTAACACATCTCATTCCTATCTAAAATAGTTTTCTATTTGTTAATGTCCTAGGAGAAAAAGTACATGACAAAGCTTACTGAGATATAAAAGAATGAGATGTCTTCCAATTGGTTTCTCATGGAATTTCCCTAAGAATTGCATCCATGTTTGATATGTGTTGTACAATATTTTTTGTGGGCATGTATTTGGATGTTTTTACCGTCCAATAGTTTTATTTTCATATGATTTTTTGTGATCATAATGTTACGCAAGAATTTTTATATTTAATGAATTTTTATATTTCATAATATTGTTTTCTTGGATATGTGTGTGTGTACATAAAATAACATGGACAATACCTCCCATGTTATTGATATTCCCACTTAGTTCTAGTCATGAGCATTAGGTTTATTGGAGGAGGGATTGGAGAGTCACGACACATGCCTCTCTACAAAGGTTCATGAAAAAGGAATAGATTTTTATATTTACAAGGAAATTTTAGTTTTTAAAATACATTTTCTGGGAAGAATTATTATTTATTTCAAAGAAGTTTCTATGTTATCATTCTAAATCATTTTTCACCAAGATAAGAAACATTGAAGATTAATATTTTTTAGAGGATATTATCAAATTTTACTATTATATATACTTTTCAAGATGATTTATGACTATGAAGAGGAGTTTATTATGTAACAAATTCCTCTAACATGTGTTGTACTTTGATGAATTAATGAGATAATAGTTGGTCATATTTCTAGTATATGGGTTTTTTATGATGTAGTTTTTAAGAAATGCGATTATTTTCTTGTGTTATTATATGAACTATGATTTATGATGTTGTGGAATATGTAGAAATGGTTTTAATTATTTAATTGTATTTATGTTATCAACATGTATGGTTGTGGTATTATAACATGTTATGATGATCCTGTTATAAATTATTATCATTTGGACATATAACACAGTACATGGAAATGGTTAAAGATTTATATATCATGGGTCAAAGAAAATGAAAACATTGAACAATTATTATGCACAATCTGAAATATTATGATCTTCTTAATTCATGATGGGAAATGGGTCGATAATGGTGATCCAAATTGAAAAATAGGCTAGTGGGGTAGATCTATAGTGTGAAATTTGTGATTAGTACATAACCACAATTGTTGATGGGTTTTTTAGTTATCAATGAAAAATAAAAGGGGTTCTGAACCAATATTGGTTCCAAAGTTTTTCTATTATAGGTTATGTTTCATGAATTATGATGATTTGAAACTCTTATGAATCCTAAATGTGTGAAGGAAAATTTTTTATGACACGTCACACGATTATGATCTATGAGAGGTTTGGTATGAACATTGAATGATAGGTTTATGAAATCTTACACTTTTGATTATATTATATATTCATATGATCATATACTAATATCTACTTTTTAAATTCAAACCGTGAAATATATTTCACTCTGTTTCATGTTAAATTTATCTAGGATATGAAAAATTGTTTTATAACATATATGTTTATGATGAGAATTAAAAGAGAATATTATTATGGAATATGTTGAATATTTTTCTTTAAATAAGATTATTGTGTACCTGGAATCCAATTACGTTAAAATATCATTGACTACGAGCGTGTATTTTTGAAAATGATTAAATTTTAAACTAATAATAGTTTATATTTCTATATGAAAATCGTGGTTCCATAAATTTGGTACCGTAAAAATTTTTGTTTACCATTAAAAAGAAGGAGGAGAAACATTATTGAGAACCCATCGGAGGATCCTATATAATGATTATAATCATAATTTTTTTCCAAAATAAATTTTGTGATGAACATAATAATGCATCCATATAATTATAATAATGGTTTATTTTGGTTCAGTGAGAGATGTATGTAGGTTTAATAGCTTATAAATGGGTGTGTCAGATTCACCTGACTATTTCATGGATCAAGAAAACGAGCCTTACTATGTAGACAATTTGACACTATCACGACATATAATTTTTTCCTTAAAATTTTCCACATCAAAAATAATTAAATATTTGAATATATTATCATCTTTGATGGAAAAGGATAAACCTACAGTGTAATAGATAATTTTTTTATAATTGGAAAACAATTATATAATTCATAATTACTACATGTTTTACCAATATGATAAGTGTAATTCACACTATTCTATTTGGTTTTAGTCAATTGTTGGATTTAAAATGAACCATATTAATAATAAAAATAATATAAGATTCAATAATTTCCATTTATAAGTACCATATATTAATGGAGGTGGAATGAAAATCCACGTTTTGATGCTCAAAAAAATTTCTCCTGAAAAGTATTACATTGAGCATCCAAACGACAAAATGAAACAACAATTTTATGTTTACTTCTAATTGATATAAAAAAATTATTTTAGTTGATCGATAAATCCAGTTAAAAAATTCAGTGTATTTGTATCATTAAGATGTTTTTTTTCTATCATTTTTAGAGTAGGAAAATTTCATTTTTGTTACGTATCACTTGGAAGGTGAGGTAGATTAGTGGTAGACTATTATGATGAACATAAGAAAATATGATAAAACTAGAACTATTGAGTGGGATAATTATCAGATATTATATATTCATATGTAAATTAATTTTATTAACAAAAAAATTATGGATAATGTAATATATTAGATGATTTAAATATACTGTGAATATGAAGGTACATCTGAGGGAGATTTTATATGATTTGTGAGGTAAACATTTCTTAATATCATTTATCATACAAATAACTTTGATCAATTCATTTTTAGCTTAAAATTTTTCAAAAATGGTGTAACACCCCATGCTTCCATGGTACGCATCTCTTTGAATAATACAGTAGCGTGTGTTGTATGCAACTTCGAGTTCTAACACACACCACAACCCATCAAACTAGATGTTATGAATAGTAATACCCACTTTTTGAATTTTTATAAATATTATCATTCAAAATGGACTACATTTTTGGATTTGGAATATAGAAATTATAATAGAGTGATTTTTTGGTATTTTTCTTAAAGCTTTCAATTTTTGAGGAATAGTGAAAAAAACATTGAGTTATAGTTTAAAACCGAATTTTCATTTAAATAATTATTTATTTTATTTAAATTTATTTATGGTCAAAATAGATAAATTATACCTATATATGTTTAATTAAATTCATTGGAGTTAGATTATAATAACTTTTTATATATAAAAACTTTATGGAACATTTCACCATCTTTTACCCACCTACTAGGAGAATTTGCAAATTCACATAAAAAATAATTTTACCGCTTATGTGAGTAGAATTTATAATATCCAAGAGACAATGTTAATATAAAAAAGTAAAAATTTTTTCAATAAGATAAAAATAATTTTTTGTGAATAGTATCTTTTTACTTTTATTTACCACGGTTAAAAGTATATAGGGTAATTAAGGGTAAAAAAGATAATAATATTATCCTAAAACTTGACATAATTCTATTTTACAAGTGTATCTCGACCAAAAACAACCTTAGGAATAAAATATTATCATTTAGGTCAACTTTGATTATATCAGGACATTTATTATTATTTAAGTCAAAGAATAGTTAAAAGAGTTAAAATTAGAGTTAAATTTCTGAAACATTTTTAATATTTGGTTATACATAAGATATATTAGATTATAAAAATTCATTATAAATATAAAACGATTTCCTACATAATTATATTTTATTTATAATTTTATGAAATTATATAATTTAATTTATTTATGACACAATGGTGATGCAGTAATTACCGTATTAATGAAATATTAAGATAATTAATATTATAAATATCCAAATAAATGTAACTTGAAACTTTTTAGGAATGAAAGTAATTTTATAGTTTAATATGACGTATTAGGATTGGTTATATGAATTTTTTTCTATGTAATAATGTTGTGGTGAATCTATCAGAAACAAAATACCGAATAGTGTCAAATTTGACATAAAAGATTATTTAAAACAAAAATTATATTATTAAATGTTATTCTGTTTTTAAAAATATAATTTTCTTCCAAAGGACTTTTATAATGATATTTGTATCATTGATTGACCCATTTGGGGTCTCTTGAAGGTATATACTATGTTTATTAACTTTATAATATAAAAATACCAAGAGACATGGTAAATGTCAAACTATTTATCTAGGAGTTAAATATAAATGATAAGGTTAATATTGTTACCCACAAATGTGTCTAAAATCTATTGGATGAAAGGCTTTAGACCCATCCCCACAATAAACATTCAATAATATACTTTGGAGCTATTAGAAATTGAATATGAATTTATTATAAAATAATAATTCAGGATTTTCCAAAGGTGCCCCTCACCCTTCTTATAAAAGGGAACCCACCCTTCTCTCTAATTGACACCTTCAATGCCATTTGCCTCGGCCAACACCTCCCCAAATATCCTAAAAAATTCCCTCACTTCAACCTAGAGGCCTTATTTTGATCAGAATGACAACCTATGGAGCCCTTTTAATCAAATCAAAAGGAAGAACCCAAAGAAGAGGTAATGTTTTCACTACCCTCTTTCAAATTAATTTCTTCTTAAACTTCTTATTTCTTTGTTATTTCCATTCTAAAATAATAAATCCAGTATCTTCTATATACTATGATGTTATTATAAATATGGTACAACCATATTCAGTATTCTATCCATCCTTTGAATAAAATGTCACCATACGTGTGTACGTACAACCTACCGTCTCCACGTCGTGGTGTAATTGTTATTCAATACATTATTATTTTCATAGGTATAATAATGATGTGTAATTCATATAAATAATAAACATAAAATGATAATGATTCTGTATATTTGATATACCATCCCATTATATATTATTTTAATATCAAAACAATGACATTGTCAGTCGTGCATACATACAGATTACTGTATCCACAAACGCGATTAGATTCATTCCCCATCGTATCCATTTTAGAATAAATTTAATTTGATGATTAAAGATATTTTTTAGAGACATGATATCATTCTAGATATTAATAATATACATCCCATCCTTAACAAATATTGCTCATATAACAATGAAAATAAAGGAAAACGAATCTGTTAACACCCGAAACGCTGATAATACTAAGATATTATTTACAAATCAACGTTAAAAGATCATATATGATATAATATTAATGTATATGATTATATTATAATTTAATAACAATTATTTTACCATTATACAGGAGGTTAACCTACCCTCAACCTAGTAAAAGTACATGGTAAGGGTTTATTTCACAATCTCTTCATTATCCGAGGTTGTTTATATGTAATTATCTACTGGGACCTCTTTATCATCCAGATCCATGTTTCTAAAAAATTTAATTCAGATCATTATTACTATTATAAATACTATGGGTTAATGTAATTTATAACCTTGTTGACTTTTTATATGAATTTTATAAAGGAATCATTCTGTCGTTTTCCAAACATGGTCCTTTTTAACCTTTTCGAGAGAATTAAGTTAAGAATGTCTTTTTTTACATATACGGTGGGTGTAGATATTTTCTTCCATTATGAAATTGTCAAAGATTCCCTTAAAATCTTATACGAATATTTTCAAAGAAATTTTTTTATTTTATAATTATGTGTCTTTTAAATGACTTAAAAAAAAGAGATATTTTTATCAAATAGTTTTGATTTCATCTATGTCAACATCCTTTGATGGAATTTAAGCTTATTTGAAGATTATTTATTATGATACAAAACATCCATATTGTATTGAAGGTTTTGTGATATGTTTGATTTTGGATGTGATATTTTTATACCATAAATGGTTTATGGAGAAAGTATTGGCATTTGATATGTTAGTTTTAATACGAATGTTTATGTTATGGTAAAACCTGTTCATTTGAGGAATGCATTGGATTATTAAGTGACGGGTGGAGCCCTCTATAGATAATTGATGAATCGGTAGGTCTCACGAGACAAAATAGTGTCTTGGAACATGGCCTTGCAGAAATATTATTTCTAGTCTTGGGATAGGGTCTTGACTATGTGGTTATTATAGTCTGGCATTATGCATTCCATCATTATGAACGTGGTTATTGATATTGTCGGGGATTATTCGACTAGTAGAATATCCATGTGAATAAGTAAATGTAATTATTTCATTTTATATTTTCCATATTATACTGAAGTTCAAGTTTAAAAGGATTTTGTTTTAGTTATACACTACCTTAAATGTTTATGTCTATTTATGAACGTTTCTGCTATATTGTTATCCTTACTGAGCATCTGATCTCACTCCTTTTAATGTTTTATTTTTCCCAGGATGTGAAGAAGTATTTTTTGAATGACCCATAGGGATAGTATGAGAGGATATGAAGACAAGATCTTGTTGTAAGTTTTTTTACATTATGATGTAATGTAAGACTTATGATTACATCCAGTTTTCCAAGGCAACTAAACTAATCATTCTTCCGAGACATGATCTTTGGTGATCATGCCAATGTTATGTAATAATGCACCAACTCTGGGTAAATAGGGTCAGGGCGTTACAGTTGGTATCAGAGGAAGTTTAGTACAAACCTTGGAAACTAGATTTAGATAAAATCTGATTAGACCACACTGACCTATGATGTACATTGAGGATTAGTATAGAAGAACATCATAGAATGTTGGAATTGTATAGATTTTGTGAGTTTTTTGACAAATAAATCATTGTCTGGATACAAGCAGGTAGAGGTAGCTCTGGCATAGATGTACCTTGGGGTAAAATCCAAAAACAACGCTTTGAGCTAGACTCGAACGGGGACTGGTGCACGACAAAGGTCCTTGCTGCACTCTTGGTTATGATACTCCCATGGGATATGCTTAGGATAATTCTCATTTTCTTTAAAAATCATTATGAAGGTTTTATGAGTATGTTATTCTCAAACAAAATATTTTTATACTTATGGATTATATCTATAAACTGTTCAATTTATGTTAAGTGTTTTACATGTTTGGATTTATGTATTGCAATGCATAAATTAATCTAGTGTATTCCATTGTTTATAAATGGAACATAGTGGATGAAATGGAAACCGTATCAATGCATGCACTCCATGCAGGGATTTCCCTCCTGCTCAAGATAATTATAGTGGAGATGGTGATGCAACTGCTACTTATCAACTAATAACCATACTGGGACAACTCACTCAGGTTATGAATAATAACCTTACTCATATGGAGCACCCTAATCCGCAACATGGAGGATCAATATTAGATCGCTTCATGAGGAAACAACCACCAACATTCAGTGGGAGTACAAATCCACTAGTAGATGAGAAATGGATAAATTCCTTAGGGAAAATATTCCATGCCTTGGGGAGTAGTGAAAGGGAAATGGTAATCATGGAACTTTACCGCCTCACAAGAGATACTGATCAATGTTGGTCATTGATTAAAAACACAAAGGATGATGATAAAATATCAAATATGAAATAGAGGTAGTTCAAAGAGTTGTTCATAGAAAAATACTTTCATCGTGACCATCTAGATGATATGGAAAGGCAATTTCTGAGTCTAAGACAAAAGGAGGATGAGAATGTCGCAAATTATGAAACTAACTTTACAAGGTTGTTGAGGCATGCAACAGATTATATACATAACCCCAGAAGTATGATTGATCATTTATTTGATGGTTTTAAACCATTTCTTCATCGATCATTAGTCTCACAATGCTTCTCATCATACGAAGACATTTTCTCATGTGCTATCAAGATAGAAAAGGAATTATATATGTCTTACGACTTTAAAGAAAAGCAAGAGAAGAAGAGGTCTTCTGATCACTTTGGAAATGGAAATAAGGGGAAGAAGAGAAAATATGAATATCCATCCTCCAGTAAATGTGGGAAGAAACACCCTGGTACTTTCATGAAGGGAATGGTTGTCTGTTACAAGTGTGGTTAAAAAGGCCACCATGCACGTGATTATAAAAGGAAGAAAGAAGAGACTGATTTCTAGTGATACAATTGCATGGAGATGGGACATTATGAAAATTAATGTACTAAGCGTCAGTGGAAAATACCTCAGAAAAGTCCAAGGGATCAAGTTGAAGCTTATTCTATCACCACTGCTAAGGTTGAAGCTCTGAATGACGTGGTGGCTGGTAATTTAATGGTTTCCTCATGTTTATACAATGCTTTATTTGATTCTGGATCATATATTGGTTTCATATCTTCCTAGTTTTTCTATGAAAATTTTAAATTTCCAATTTGATCTAACAAGGGAGTTGTCAGTTAAAACACCTAAGGGAAGTATCATTGCAATAATGTTTTGTGATCAACCCCCATTATAGCACATAAATGTTCTTTATCTGCTGATCTCATTGTCAGCCCCATAATTAAATTTGATATAATCCTCGGTATGGATTGGATTTCGGACCATGCTATGAAGATTTATTGTAAGAAGAATGATGTTACAATTTTTTATGATGATGATAATGAAAACAATATCTTTAGAGAAGAATCGTCACTACCTGATTCTTACCTAGATCCACCCCCAGTAGCTCACCAATATTAAATTATTGGGGAGGAAGAGAATGAAATAACTGTGTGTAAGGAAAGTAATGTTCAAAAAAAGGATTTACCTATTGTTAAATAATATGTTGATGTTTTTTCAGATGATTTATCTGGACATCCTCTAGAACGATAAATTGAGTTTTCCATTCATTTAATTCCTGGATGAAGACCCATATCGAAGACCCTATATAGAATGGCCACCGTGGAATTAGTGGAACTAACAAAAAAACTATATAAATTGATTAATTAGCGATTAATTCTCCCTATTGTTTCTCCATGGGGAGACCATGTCCTTTTTGTTAAGAAGAAATATAGATCTATGAGGTTATGTATCGACTACTGCCAGATCAATGCTATAACAATAAAGAACAAGTATCATCTACCTCACATTGATGATTTATTTGACCAACTACATGGATCTCAATACGTTTCAAAGATTGAGCTTCAATTTAGATACCATCAGTTGTGTGTGAATAAGGAAGACATTCCAAAAATAGTATTTTGAACCATGTACGGGCATTATGAGTTTACAGTAATGCCTTTTGGGATGACTAATGAACCCTATGTTTTCATGGATCTAATGAACAACGTTTTCAAGGAATATCTTGAATAATTTGTAGTGGTATTTATTGATGATATCTTGGTATATTCCAAAATCTACAAAGACCATGAAAATCACTTACGCATTATCCTAAGGGCTCCTTGATGACATGAATTATATGGAAATCTTAGAAAGTGTGAATTTTGGATTCAGGGGATCTATATTCTTGACCATATAGTCCCCAAATATGGAATCTCTGTTGATCCTTCTAAGACCAAGGCAATCAAAAAATTTCCAACACCGACGAGTATAACTGAGGTACACATTTTTATTGGTTTAACAGGTAATTATTGGTATTTCATCCAGAATATGCCCGATTGGATAACCCATTAATGAAGCCCATGTGTAAAGGGGTTAAATTTGTTTGGAAAAAATATTATGAAGAATTTCTTCATGAACCGAAGAGAAGATTAGTCACAGTTATTATATTGAATCTACCATCTGGGAATGATGAGTTTTTTATTTATAGTGATGCATTGAAGAATGGACTTGGTTGTGTCCTTATGCAGAATGATAGATTTATTGCCTATGCATCACGATAGCTGAAAATTCATGTGCTAAACTATCCTACTCATGATCTTGAGTTAGATTCTGTAATCAATGCTTTGATGATATGGAGACATTATCTCTATGGAGAAAAGAGTGAGATTTATACTGATCACAAGATTGTGAAGTATATTTTTTCAAAAAAATAACTCAACATGAGGAAAAGGAGATGGCTTGAACTACTCAAGGATTATGAATGCATAATAAACTACCACCCGAGGAAGGAAAATAAGGTGGATGATGCTTTGATTAGAAAGGATCATGGAGTTTTGATCAAGATGAGAGTTTAAAAGGATCCTATATTAATGGATCTAGAAAAGATGGATATGGGAATCACCATGGAAGGTGAAACATCAAAGATTTTTAAAATGGTTTCCAAACCACCTATACTATAAAGGATAAAGAGTTCTCAGACTGATGATGAAGTTTTTAGAAAGAGTATTACAGATGTCAATAATGGGAGATTGAGTGACATTGTGTATGAAGATGGAATTTTGAATCATGGGAAGAGAATTTGTGTTCCCAATATACCTGATCTAAAAAGGGAATTGTTGGATGAGGTTCATAGTTCCAATTACTCTATAAACCATAGCAGCACCAAACTGTATATATATTTGAAGGAACATTTTTGTTGAGACAACATGAAGAGGGAGATTTCTGATTTTGTGTCACGATTTATAGATTGTCAACAATTGAAAACTAGAAGGCAACAGCCTGGAAGAGTCATGCAACCTCTTCCCATACCTAAGTGGAAATTGGATAATATTATTATAGAATTTTTCATGGGGCTACCAAAGACTCCTAGAAGGAACGATGCAATATGGGTCATTGTTGATCGTCTTACCAAGTCAACACATTTTCTATCTCTAAGAGAAGATCTACCACTTGAACGTCTAGCAAGACTATATAGTAATGAAGTTGTTAGACTTCATGGAGTGCCCCAATCAATTGTTTCTGATCATGATCACCATTTTACTTCATGAATCTAGAAAAGTCATCAGAAATCCATGGATACTGAACTTCATTTGAGCATTTCCTACCACCCCCAAACTGAAGGAAAATCAGAATGGACTATTCAAACCTTAGAAGACATGTTGAGCTCATTCTCACATGAAGTTCATGGTATGTGGGTTCAATATTTACCTCTCGTAGAATTTTCCTATAACAATAGCTTCCATTCAAGTATTCAGATGGCAATATATGAAGCGTTATACAGAAAGATATGTCGCACACCAACCTGTTGGGATGATGTTGGGGAAAGAAAACTTGTAGGCCCAGAAGTGGTGGAGGAAACTATGGAAAAGGTTTAGTTTATCCAATACCACATCAAAGCTTCTCAAAGTAGGTAGAAGTTCTATTCTGACAACCGAAGGAAGGATTTGGGATTTATGTTAGGAGATCTTGTTTTGTTGATGGTGTCTTGATGGAAGGGAGTTATACATTTAGGTAAGAAAGCTAAATTGAGTCCCAGGTACATATGACCATCCGAAATTCTAGAAAGAATTGGGGCTGTTGCATAACATTTGGTAGTGCCGCCATGTCTCTCCAATGTTTATGATGTGTTCCACATATCAATGTTGAGAAAATACACGCCTCACCCAATTCATGTACTTACATACGTGGAATTAGAACTAGAACCTGATTTTTCTTATTGTGAATAGCCCGTCAGGATTCTTGATACAAGAGAACAAGTGCTGAGAAACCGGATGACTCGCCTGGTAAAAGTTCTATGGAGAAATCATAAGATGGAAGAGGCAACATGGGAACCTGAGGAAATTATGATGAAGAACCACCCGAGTCTTTTCATGCTGTATTATTCTAGAAATTTCGTCGAAGAAATTATTTGAAGGAGGGGAGAATGTAACACCCCAAGCATCCATGGTTCGCTTGTCTTTGAATAATACGGTAGCGTGTGTTGTACGCAACTTCGAGTTCTAACGCACACCACAACCAATCAAACTAGCTGTTATGAATTGTAATACCCACTTTTTGAGATTTTATAAATATTATCTTCTTAAATGGACTTTATATTAGGATTTCAAATATCGAAATTAGTTAGGGTGATTTTTTGGTATTTTTCTTAAGACTTTCAATTTCTGATTAATAGTGAAAAACACTGAGTTATAGTTTAAAACCGAATTTTTATATAAATAATTAATTATTTTATTTAAATTTTATTAAGGTCAAAATTGATACATAATACCTATATAAGTTCAATTTAATTCATTGGTGTTAGTTTACAATAATTTTAGATATATAAAAACTTTATGGAACTTTTCACCGTATTTTACCCACCTCCTATGAGAAATTGAAAATTCACATAAAACACAATTTTACCTCTTCTGTGAGTGGAATTTGGAAAAACCAAGAGACAAGGTTAATATCAAGGACTAAAATTTGGTTTAATGTGATAAAAATAATTTATGGTGAATAGTAACATTTTAAATTTATTTACCACGGTTAAAAGTAAATACGGTAATTAAGGGTAAAAATGATAATAATATTACCCTAACACATATCCTAATATTATTGTACAAGTGTATCTCGACCAAATACAACCTTAGGAAAAAAATACTATCATTTAGGTCCACATGGAATAGATTAGAACATTTATTACTATTTAAATCAAAGAAGAGTTAAAAGAGTTAAAATCAAAGTTTATTTACTAAATAATTTTTAATATATCGTTATACATAAGATAAATGATATTATAAATATTAATTAGAAAGATAACAATATTTCTAAAATAATGGTATTTTATTTATAATTTTTAGACATTAAATAATTTAATTTATTTATGACACAATGATGATGCAGTAATTACCGTATTAATTAAATATTAAGATAATTGACATTATAAATTCCCAAATCAATGTAATTTTAAACTTTTTATGAATTAAACTAATTTAATAAGTTAATATGACATATTATTATAGGTTATCTAATTTGTTTTTGAAGTAATAATGCTGTTGTGAATTTATCAAAAACAAAATACCCAATAGTGTCAAAATTGACAAAAAAGTGTTTTTAAAACAAATATTATATTATTAAATAATCTTCTATTCCTAAAACTCTAACTATCATCCAAAAGAATTATATAATGATTGGTGAATCATTAATGGACCAATTGGGGGTCTCTTGGAGGTATATAGTATGTTATTAACTATATAATATAAAAATACAAAGAGACATGGTAAATGACAAACTATTTAACTAAGAGTAAAATATAAATGATAAGGATAGAATAGTGACCCAAACCAGTATAAAATCTATTGGTTTAAAATATATTGACCCATACCCTTCTTAACATTTATATAATCCACTTTGGAGCCATTATAAAAAGAATATGAATTTATTAAAAAATAATATTTCTAGATTTTCAAAAGGTGCCCCTCACCCCTCTTATAAAAGGGAACTCACCCTTATCTCTAATTCACACCTTCAAAGCCTTTTGTCTCGGCCAAACCCTGCACAAATATCCTCCCAACTTCCATAATTTAAACCTAGAGGACTTATTTTGATCCAAAAGCCAACCTAAAGATCCCTTTTGATCAAATCAAAAGGATGAACCCGAAGAAGAGGTAACGTCTTCCCCACCCGCTTTCAAATTCCTTTATTCTTAAAATTATTATGAATTTTTATTTACATTATAAAATAATAAATCCATTATATTCGAAATAATTTTATGTTATTATAAATATGGTACAACCATAGTCAGTATTCTATCAATCCTTTGAATTACATGTCACCATACGTGCGTACGTACGGACTACCGTCTCCACGTCGTGATGTAATTGTTATTCAATACATTTTTATTTGGATGGGTATAATAATGATGTTTAATTCTTTAAATAATAAATATAACATGATAATTATTCTGTATATTTTATATAACATCAAATTATATATTATTTTAATATCAAAAAAATGATATTGTCGCTCGTGCATACGTATGTATTACCGTCTCCATGAACGTGATGAGATTCATTTCCAATTGTATATATTCAAGGCTAAATTACATTTGATGATTAAAAATAATTTTTAGAGACATTATATCATTCTGGATATGAATAATATACATCCTATCCATAAAAAATATGCATCACATAACAAATAATATAAAGGAAAAGGAATCCGTTAACACCCAAAACGATGATAATACTAAGATATTTTTAACAAATCAATGTTAAAATATAATATATGATATCATATTTATGTATATGATTCTTTTATAATTTAATAACCATTATTTCGCCATTATAATGGATTTTAACTTACTCTCAACAAAGGAAAAGTTCAAGGTAAGGGTTTATTTTACAATATCTTCATTATCTGATGTTGTTTATATGTAATTATCTACTGGGACCTCTTTATCATCCACATTAATGTTTATTAAAAATTTATTTCAAATCATTCTTACTATTTTACATACTATGTGTTAAATTCATTTATACCTTTGTTTATTTTTTATAATAATTTTATAATAGAATCTTTCTGTTGTTTTCCAAACAAGGTCCCTTTAAAACTTTTCGACAAAATTAAGGTAAGAATGTTGTTTCTGATGCTTTCGCCGGGGCGCGCGCACCCGTCCATAGAGGATGTGCTGCGCTTGTTTCCCCGCGTTCCCGCTTTCCAAAGGCGGGTGGCATTCGTTCCTTATTCAGGTACGTCAGCTCCTTGATCGAAACAGGATGATGGGATATCGGTTCTTCCTTCTGTGGATTCCTCCTCGGAACTCGTCACCTAGTCCGGGTCTCCCTCATAGATTTAATATGTTGTTTGTGAATCTCATTCCTGGTGCCATGTCTTCATGGATGCTGTTAATTACACTACTTCCGTCAAGACATTCCATGGGGTCTGACATGGTAGCAACCTTCGGTCGGAGTAGATGGCAACATCAGGCATGTCGGGGAATCTCTGGGTGCGTGGACATTGGGGAACCTGTATTCTTCCTCATAAGAGGGCATCTCAATGGTGTAGAACCCGAGGCGTGCATCTGAGGTTTTCCATAGCTTCGTGTGTTTAACACAGGGTATTCCGCGAGTTTAATGTCTTATGGAGATTGTTACGCCAAAGGCGTTTCATCTGAGGTTTTCCTCAGGCATCTCATGTTTATCACGAGGTAGGCCGCGAGTTTAACATCTTGCGGAGATGAAATATGGGTGATCAGAATGTCCCATAGAGACGGATCGATGGTTTTGTGCCCCGTAGAGGGGAGATGTCACACCGTAATAGATGATCTGAACACCATTGAGGGCGGATCAGGGGAAGTGCACCCCAGGATGGGGTACATTACCATTGGTTGGGATTGAAATTCTTGGAGGTTTCCTACGTACCCTGTGTAGAGGACAGGGATCAAAACCCACGTAGTTCGAAGGGGTGATGAATCGGGGTGTACACAGAGTAGAACGACCCAGAGGTATGCTGTGGCTTACAAGTGGAAAGAGGCCCATGCACCGCTAAGAGAAGCGAGGAGGTGGATGGCATGATCCCACCGGTATGTGGCGGCCCGGGTGAAAATCAGGATGGGTGAACCGACGTGAAGGTGGACCTCGGTCTGATGGTCATCGTCAGTGAACCGACGTTAAGGGGGACCTTGGTCCAATGAGAGATGGGCTTGAACCACAGGGAGGCTTCCTACGTACAATGCCTTGACATGGATCAAAGACCTCGTAGTTCAAACGGTTTCATCGGTGAACCGACTTGAAAGTAGACCTGTGGGTCCACTAGTGGTGGGCTTGAACCTTGGGAAGGTTTCCTACGTACCATTCCTTGACACGGATCAAAGACCTCATAGTTCAAAGGATTGATGGAATACAGTTTAACGTCCTGCAGGATGGTAGTGAACCCTGACGTGAATAAACGACGGGCGGTGGGTGTCGGCGAACCGATTTAGATGAGGGAACTTGGTCCAATGGGAGATGGGCTTGAACCTCAGGGAGGATTCCTAAGTACCATGCCTTGACATGGATCAAAGTCCTCATAGTTCAGATTCAAAATGGGGTCTTGGAACACCGGCAAGGAGATGGTCTGGTCCAATGATTGTCAGGCCTGAACCTCGGGGAGGCTTCCTACGTACCATGCCTTGACACGAATCAAAGTCCTCGTAGTTCTGGTTGTGGAATACAGTTTAACGTCATGCAGGATGGGGGTGAACCAACGTGAATGAGGTCGGAATGACCGAATGGTGGGTTTGAACCTCGTAGAGGCTTCCTACGTACCATGCCTTGACACGGATCAAATACCTCGTAGTTCAGGTTAGTCACAACAGCTTGCCGTCATACTAGAATGCAGTTTAAAGTCATGCGATGAAGTTAGAACTTGATGTGAATGTTGATGGGTGGGCTTGAACCTCAGGAAGTCTTCCTACGTACCACGCCTTGACATGGATCAAAGACCTCGTATTTCAAATTGGTGTGCAGTTTAATGTCATATGGGACAAGGGGGCATACAGTTTAACGTCATGCTGGACGAGGGCGAAACTCGACGTGAATGAACGAATGAGCAATGTGGCTCGAACCTCATGGAGGCTTCCAATGTACCATGCCTTGACATGGATCAAAGTCCTCGTAGTTCTCTAATGGTAGGGGTCAGGGTCGATGCTCACTCTAAGGCCACGTGAGTCATGCTCGGTGTGAGAAACAAGAGGTTGCAGGGACCTGACAATCACGTCGTGAAGGATGCGTCCGTGGGAATCGAAGATGGGCTTACGCATTAGGCGGCCCATTGTGCTGGGACTTACTACAGGATGGAGGCCCAGGGAAAAGGATGATGATAGTTTTGGGATTGAGCCTTGAAGAGGCTTCCTACGTACCATGCCTTGACATGGATCAAAGACCACATAGTTCTTCTGATGAAAGCTTACCGCTGATTGGGGGTTTCAATGGCTTACCACTGAATGGGGTCGCAATGGCTTACTGTTGGATTGGGTCACAACGGCTTACCGTTGGATAGGGATGTCAACGGCTTGCAGCTGAATGGGGTCGCAAAGGCTTACCGCTGATTGAGATCACAACAGTGGACGGGTCTTACGCGAGGGAGCTGCCCGGGTGCCGCTATGGAGGGGAAATTGTGAATGGGGCATACGCAAGGAAGCTGCCCGGGTGCCTCTATGGAGTGGAAAAGGCGAATGGGGCTTACGCTAGGAAGCAGCCCTGGTGCCGCTATGGAGCGGCAAAGCCGAATGGGGCTCACGCTAAGAAAATACCCGGGTACCGCTATGGAGGGGCAAAGGCGAATGGGTTTTACGCTAGGAAGCTTCCCGGGGGCTGCTATGGAGTGGCACAGGCGAATGGGGCTTAAGATAGGAAGCTGCCCGGGTGCTGCTATGGAGCGGAAAAGGCCAATGGGGCTTACGCTAGGAAGCTGCCCGGGTGCCGCTATGGTGCGGAAAAGGCGAAGGGGGCTTACGCTAGGAAGCTGCCTAGGTGCCGCTATGGAGCGGCAAAGGCGAATGGGGCTTATGCTAGGAAGCTGCCCGGTTGCCACTATGGAGTAGCAAAGGTGAATGGGGCTTACGCTAGGAAGCTGCCCGGGTGCCGCTATAAAGCAGCAACGGTGAATGGGGCTTACGCTAGGAAGCTGCCCGGGTGCCGCTATAGAGCGGCAACAGTGAATGGGGCTTACGCATGGAAGCTGCCCGGGTGCCGCTATGGAGCGGTATTGGTGGATGGGGCTTATGTTAGGAATCCGCCTTGGTGCCTCTATGGAGCGGAAAAGGCAAATGGGGCTTAGGCTTGGAAGCTTCCCGGGTTCCACTAAGGAGCGGCACTGGTGGATGGGGTTTACGCTAGGAAGCTGCCCGGGGACCCCTATGGAGCAGCAAAGGTGAATGGGGCTTACGCTTGGAAGCTGCCCGGGTGCTGCTAAGGAGCGGCACTGGTGGATGGGGTTTACGCTAGGAAGCTGCCCGGGTGCCGCTATGAAGTGGCAAAGGCGAATGGGGCTTACGCTTAGAAGCTGCCCGGGTGCCGCTATGGAGCGGCACTGGTGGATAGGGCTTACCCTAGGAAGTTGCCTGTAATATCTTCCTCAAGTCTGGCCATGAGGGAATCCCAACTCACTAATGAATTGAGGCCTTCACCTATGCACTGGTGCACAAGAGGGATAATGCCAAGGGGCGTTGGAATCATGCCATTGTAGTCATGGCATTGAGCATCTTACGCTTGGAGCATAAGGCATCTTCTGATTGGAACAAGCGGCATCCTACGTTAGGAACATAGGGCATTCTAAAGCTTAGAGTATTGTGGGTAGGACTATTGGCATCTCATGCTAGGAGCATAAGGAATCTCTCGTGTAGGGAAATAGGCATCCTATGTTTTGAACATAAGGATTACTACAGTTTAGAGTCATGTTGAAAGGATTGTTGGCATCTCATACTAGGAGCATAAGGCATCTCTCGTATAGGGCAAGATGCATCCTATCATTTGTTAGATAGGGTGTACTATAGTTTATATTCATGTAGATAGGACTATAAGGAAGAAGATGCCTAGAAATGGTTGGTTTTGGTACTTACGCAAGGGCAGCCCTTTCTGGTTCAACCTAGCATAGGAGCCAAGTGATTGGGTTTGGAGGAGTTTCCTGAGGAATGGTTCGACTCAAGGTACTCGGGGAATTGATAATGAGAACGTCAACTCAAGACATAGGAAACAAACCAAGAGGAATACATCATCTCAAGGTGTTTCATGGTGCATGGAGGAGTGTCTCAAATCACTGTATTCCATAGGTTGAAGGTGGGAGCGCATAAGTGTGCAATGGAAAATCCTGACGTCTCGGCCCGAAAAAGGTCGCGGTGCGACTCTCCATTTGTAATGGGGGTCTGTGACGGTAGCGAAGGGACCAGCCCGGAGGGCCGGGATCGTAGCCCAGCACTGACCTCGAGTGGGGGTGCGGGGGCGCAGCCGCCGCGGTATTGACCGGTGGGCGCAATGTTAGGATCTTTGCAAAGGATAGGTCTTCGGGAAGTAGCTTCGCAGAGCATGGCCTCGTAGAGCAATGGTCTCTCGCGGAGCAAAGGGGTCTCGCAGAGAAAAGGACTCTCGCAGAGCAAAGGGCTCTCGCGAAGCTTGGTCTCACAGAGTAGTATTGCGGATCATTGGCTCGCGGAGCATTGGCTCGCAGAGCATGGGCTCGCGTAGGATGGACTCACGGATCCTCGGCTCGCGAAGCAGCAACGCGAAGGAAGCTGCTCACGGAGCATGGCTTCGCGGAGCCGCAATGCGGAGCTCCGCTCGGCCGGCCAATGGGCGAAGTGGCCATGGCAGTCCATCCAGAGATGGGGGTGAGTTGGGTATTTATAGGAAATGGGCACCGCGAAGCAGAACTCCTGCGCCACCTCAGTGGCTTCGCGGCGCGCTCGCGAATGTCAAATTCGTTCGCGGAGAGTTACCGCCTCCGGAGCTTTGCGGGACCGTGATGCTCGAGTGCTTCGCATCGGTGCTTTGCATCGGTGCTTCGCATCTATGCTTCGCATCAGTGCTTCGCGATGGGTATTCGCGGCACATCGCGAATGTCAAACGGGTTCGTGGAGCCTCTCGCCTCATTACTTCGTGGTGGCGCTCCGCGATCACGGAGGGGGCTTCACCAATGGGCTTCGCGAACCAGATTTCCAGCCCAACTTCAAATGTCTATAACTTCTATTCCGTAGCTCCGTTCGGGACCTGCGACCTACCAAATAGAAGCTTAAGAAAATTTCTACGATCTTGGATCATGTATGGAAGCATTTGGAAAATTTCAGGAACGCGTTTTCCAGGGTCTACAAATGTCTTTTTTAAATTATACGGCGGGTGCAGCTATTTTACACTGTTATGAAATCGTCTAATATTCCCTTATAGGATTATAAGAATTTATTTTCAATTTAAATGTTTTATTTGATAATTATGTGACTTTTAAATGATGTCAAAAAAAGTGATGTTTATCTCAAATAGTTTTGATTTCATTTATCCCAACATCCTTTGATGGATTTTAAGATTATTTGAAGTTTATTTATTATGATAAAAAATCCTATATTTTATTGAATGTTTTTTGATATGTTTGATTCCAGATGTTTTAATTTTATACCATTCATGGTTTATGGAGAAATTATTGACATTTCGTATGCTTGTTTTAATACGAATGTTTATGTTATTTTTAAACCAGTTCATATGAGGAATGCATTGAACTTAATAAGTGATGAGTGGAGCCCGCTATAGCACCTCGATTCATCGGTTTTTCTAATGAGAAAAACTAGTGTCTTGGCAAAAGGCCTTGGAAAAATATTATTTTTAGTCTTGGCACAAGGTATTGACTATGTGGTTATGATAGACTCTCATTATGCATTCCTTCATTATAAAAGTGGTCATTGATATTTCATGTGATTATTCGACTAGTAGAATATCCATGTGAATAACAAAATAGAATTATTTCATTTTATCTTTTCCATATTATTATTAATTTAAAGTTTAAAAGGATTTTGTTTTAGATATAAATTGCCTTAAATGTTTATGTTTATTTATGAAAATGTCTGCTATATTGTTATCCTTACTAAGCATTTGAGCTCACCCCATTCAATGCTCTATTTTTCCCAGGATGTGAAAAAGTATTTTATGAATGACCAAGAGGGATAGTATGAGGGGATATAAATACAAGCTTTTATGGTAGTTTTTTTACTTTATGATGTAATGTAAGACTTCTAAATACATCTAGTGTTTACAAGGCTACTAAACTAATCGGTCTTTCAAGACTTTATCTTTTGTGATCAAGGAAATGTTGTGTAATAATGAACCGACTCTGGGTAACTAGGCTCAGGGAATTTCAAAAGGTCTTATTTATATGATAATTTAATATCTATGAAGGAAAGGTTTAATTTGGACTCAAGGATGAAATTATTATTTGAGATTCATACCATTCCCATGGGTTTAATAGGAAACTAATGATTGAGTCTCATAAAAATTTGAAAAAATCACATGATGGAAATATATTTGATCCATATAAAATCCATTTATTTTGGATTAATCATTAATGAGAAAAAATAAAAAAACAAGGATTATATTTAAATTTTTATGTTCCGATAATAAATTTTGGGAATATCAAAATGAAATGAATAGTTAATTTAAGTAAATAGAAGGTAATAAGGTCCCTTATAACACATAACCCCTCACTCAATGCTTCAAATATATGGATATTTGGGATTATGTTATCCAAATTTCATTTATATTGGGTAATTATGATGATTAAATAAAAAATACTTCGATGAAAAATTAAAAAAAGGAATCCATATAAAATCACAATAATGTATGTGAATCATGGTAATTATGACACACTTGTAATCATATCCTTAGATTATATTTTTATTTGTATGTGGGATATAAACCTGTGAAAATATTATTTTTCATCCTATAAGGGATATTTATGATATTATACGGTATTACTAACACCCTCAACATAGAATCAAGAAAAATGAAATCATTTATTATTCTATCGATTCATGGATAAATCCATGTTTCCAATAGAATATATTTTATATAAGATAAGATCTTATTTGTAAAATAATGGATGAATTGTATTTTGAATTAATATAAAACTCATTGTATGATTAACATACTATTTGTATATTTTATCATGGGTGTAGGATTTTAAATCTAATGATACATTCAAATTCATAGGACACCATTCAGTGATTTTTGGGATGTGAGCTTTAGTATATTTCAACAGAATGTTTTTCTAATAATACCCTTTTATATACTATATGTTTTTGCGAAAATTTTATTTGAGGAGGAATACATTTTGATTTTGTTGATAGATGATTATTGGTTTGAATATCTATTTGTGTTTACATTATAAATGATGTAGTTGTAATTATGGATTATATATGAATTTTATTAATATTGTTATGGAAATATCTTACCCAAATAGTTGGAGAAAACATATCCCATCCTGTAAGGCCATAATGATTAAATGCAAAATAGAATGATGATGAGGGAATATCTCCTACCACATTTCTATAATAATAATATTTATAGTTGGAAGACTGTCTAATTTATATTAAGTAATGTATGTACTGATGATTTTATTTTTATATTGTTAATATATAATGAAAAATGACTAAGGGAATTCTCTAACTTGTATAAAAACCAGAATATTAATTTGAAAACATCACCATGGATTTCATCTTACAGCTCCCCAAATGAAAATAATAGTACGATGATATATGGATTTTATTAAAAAAATTAATAGTAATCACACATCATTTATATCAGAGAATATTTCTTATGATATAATCTTACTAGGATATTCATTACCATGAGATATGGTTTCAAGAACATGCACACTCTATTAAATATTATAGATAACTATGGGTTATCTCAAATATCTGGTAAATTATCAATCAATCCACTGGTAAAGAGTTGAATTTAATAAATTTTTATCAAACTCGAATTGGTTTAATTTCATTTAGAACAATTCATACAATAGAGGACATATTTAGGTCTTCTACTATAGAATTAAATGGTTTTTTGGAATAGCCTCATCATTTAGTTCAATTTTAATATAAATATTAAATTCACCTGGGAATTAAAATGGGACATTTTGAATGACACATTAAGAAAATATATATGTAATGATCTAGAATGATTTCATAAAATGAAAAATATTGGCACATGTGGTAGTGTAAGAAATGGAATATAGTGTTGGACTTATTCGAACACAGATAATTTTTACATATTAATATGGAGAGATGGGTTATATAAGAGACTTCAAATTGTATGGATGAAATTTAATGATAATGAGTAATTTATTTATAGTAATATGTTATGAAATGATCTAGTGATAAATAAAATTTCAAATGTGATTTTAGGATTTAGTTAGTTATAATGACCATGTAATTACATTAGAGTGGAGTTTAGAGCTTTGGAATCTTTTCATATGGTTTTTTAGATTTATATAATCTATATTGTAAAAGTCTAATCAGATATACTGTAATTGGTATTGCTTCATCAAGAGATGGATAATTCATTATGTGATTTATCTTTCATTATTTAGAACTTTGGATAAATTTCAACCATGGGATTTAGGTTGCCCATATATAGAGGGAAGGGAATTTAGGGCCAATGATTTAACAATGACAAGAGTTTTTGATAGTGTATTTTATTATAAATTATATTTGGATCCTTTATTAATTAAATTAAAAATATTATTAATTTTTATTCCATTGGTCTCTATATTATCCATCCCCCATAACCAATAGTTTTATCTTTATTTTGTACTACATATCATAAATACAAATATATTATTTTTCATCCCTAAACACATGAATGTAGGAAAATGTCGACAATTAATTTCCACTGAAATATATGAATGGAAACCTTAATTAGATTTCAGTTACAAGGTGTTTTTATATATTTCATCTCATAAGATGGTATTCTTAATTGGAAGGAAATAATTGTTAAGACCTATGTATATTGGTAATTTTTGGATTTTGAAAATATAGGTATGGTTTATAATTTCCTATAGCTTCAACAAAAAATATCTCAATTTAATTATGTGTACAATGTATCTCACACAAGGAAGTTCATACCTAATTTATAACATGTTCTGAACACAATGGCTATATTAGATGACTTTTATCATCTTTAATAAGAATAACTGATTTAGATTCTTGAACATTCTCTGAATATTCTACCCAACATGTCCACTCACCTTCTAATTTTTTTCTTGGAAATCCAAAATCATCGCAAAGAAACATGGGAACCGAATAATGTAATTATTCATATCTATCTTTAGTTTATTGAACCAATGTGATTTAATTTTGAGTTAAACCTTCATTTTATGTGGATAAAATGTAACACACCAATTCATTGTGAAATATTTGTATTGAATAATATAACATGATTGTATAGGGATTAGAAATTATAATTCCCATTGAAAACTATATATTTTAAATTATATATAAAAAACATGAAACATGACCTAAATTGAATTTGTAAAAAATAAATGAGTCATGATGGAAGTAAACAAAACAATATATGTGAGTATAATATTGGAATAAGAAATATTATTTTATTTTTTCATAATATTTATACTAATTCTCATGCTTGACATGGTGATTTTATTTGTATATTTTTTATATATTGTGTGTGAATAAATTAATTGAAGTGGTTTATCTTATAGTAAGAAATGATAGATGGATTTTCATGGATTGGTTCTCATTTTGAGGGAAGTGTATATGGCCTGATATAATAACAATAATGGAATGAGAAAAATAATAGAGGTGTGAAAAAATTAATGAATCTCCCATGTTATTGATGATATATGACCTTATATCCAATCCTGAGGCATAAATTATCTACGATGAAGGTGAGTCCTAGCCCATGATAGAGATAAGTCACAATGGACTTATGGAATAAATCATGAGATGTTGGATATTTGTCTACTCATGTATATATGTTATTTAGTTGTGAATGAAAAGTTATCATTAATAATGTTAAGAATGCTCCTATGACATGGATCTATCATTGTAGTAGTTATGGTTCATTGTGTTTTAGTCAGTTAATGACCTATCAAGATAACATGGATTATTTGTTTCTATCCCATTAATGTTATAGTCCTGTAATAAACCAATTATTCATGATAAATTATGGTAAGGTGTAATTCGTTGTTTTATACTAGGATTATACTCACACCATGAATGGGTTTCGTAATGGGCATACATACATCTACTAGGGAGCATGGAATGGGAACATGGTCGTTTATATTGATCAGTGTTTATAGTGGATGACAATTACATGTGGTATTAGAATTTTTTTCAATTCTATTTCATAATTTATTTATTTTAATTTATCTTCTAATAATCTACATTGTCATACTGTATTGGTGGAGTGGGAATTAGTTATTACATGCCTATGTCAATTATACTTTCTATGTTATTAGTAAAAAAATTTATTATTCCCTATTCATGTGAACTATTCCAATATTATTATTTCATTGACATGATTCTAATGATTACATTTTACACCAAGAGAACACATATTGATCAAATTAAAAAACACTTTAGTTTTGAATTATTAATATATAACATAATTTTGTTAGAATTATGAGGGTCTAGAAGAGTTTTGGAATTTTTTTGTGGACTTTATACATCTGAATGGTTTGAGAATCGTTAGTACAAACCATTCATCTCAAATAGGAATTTTATAAAAGAGAGATAATATGATTAGGGTAGGCACATAGTATGATTTATTTGTTAGACAAACCATGTGTCCAACATGGAATAACTTTGTATTGTGGAATAAAGGGAAACCAATGTTTGGTACATGAGATTACCCCTAAACAGAAAAACATTCTTCTATCATTACCCTAAATTAGACTTATTTTCTCAAAAATGACATGGAAACTTTTCTCTTCAACCGGGTATTGATATGTTAGAAATTCATGGTGTGTTGGAGACTCTGTTATATTTAAATCTATTTTCATTGTGGGGTTTTCATAGATTTACTATATTCAGTCGATTGGATTCATGTATGTTGTACATTGGTGAAATATCGGTGATAGATGATGCCAATAATGATGATATATGTCTTTTATGATAGTATGTAATAATATATAAGTCTGGTTTTTGGTGTTTGAACATAATTGTATTGAATAATTTTTGTTGTTCATCATTTTCACAATAAATTTTTAGGTTGGTTACTTCACTCTCGACTATTATTAACAAAATTGAATAATTGATTTCAAATTGATATAATTTCTTATTAAGAGTTTTGATAATGTTATTCAATGTTATGTTGAAACACATATTAGTGATGGTTTTGAGACTGTGTTATATTTTTTGTAGTGAAAAGAAAGATTTTTCATGATTTTAAAATTATTTTTTAAAAAATTAATTTCTGGAATTTTTTTAGTTTTTTGATGTTAATGATTTCAAAAAATAAATTTTTATTGGAAATGTATGAAATTTTTCTTTGACTATTGTTTTTTGGAATACCAATTTAGCATGTGTTTATGTGAGTTTTGGATTGATAAGGGTGTGATGCTGCCCCATAAAAATGCATTACTATGTGATGACCATGTCAAATGTTGAATAATCACTAATTACTATTGTGAGGTCCATGTTTTCATGCATGGTATGATGGGTGTATATATGTGTAATATAATGGGTTATTACAAAATGGAAAATTTAGAAGTTTTTTTAAGAATATTTTTTAATCTTTCATTTGAAATTATTTGGTTTTGGAATACTATTTTGGTTGTAATACTATTTGGTGCCAAACTTATTGGACTTGACACAATCTATTAAAATATGTTAATTGATTTATAATTTATTTTTTTATAACTGTGATGAAACGTTGTATCCCAGTGCTGTGGGTAGGGATTGCATCTTGGTAAAACATATTGAGTTTCATAACCAACTCCCTTATTGGTGACATTGGTGGGTTCTCATATATTGATAATAAATAAATAGGTGCTGGAAATGTATGACATTGTTTAATGGTGATTCATGATATCGATCATGTATTTTGGAGTTGGATCTTATTTCTTTATAGGAGTTGCCGAGTTGGTGTCATTGGAGACATAATTTTTTTTGGGTATATCATCCACATTTTAGTTAATGTTGATCATTTTTTTTACATGGTAATATTATATAAATGGTTTTATTTTCAATACCATTATTTTACATTCCACTATTATCATGAATCATATAGTTTTTTTATTGTTCTATTATACATGGTTTTTATTGTTATATTTCCCACAAGTACGTCATCACCCAACTGTGTAAAATCCTTTAGAATTTATTATCATCATTTGGCATCAAGGGGGTGCATTTTTAAGAAAAATAGCTATCTCATATTGGATAATGCCAATGAAGAGGGGAAATATGTTACAAATGATAACAATATTGGCCAGTCCAAACATTTGGGTGAAAATAGTATATTATTATTTGTATTAATGTTTGAAAATAATTATTGGTTAGTCCTTGATTTAGGATATAGAAAGGAATATGATTTTTGGGACATGAAATGTAGAGTGTGAAGAGATACATCAAATGATATTATGAAGAACATCATGTTACTATGGTGTTTTTTTACCTAAGTGTTTTGGAGACACATATAGATTTTATAATATCACTACCTTGGGTTTATCCAATGACAATAGCATAGAATGCATTAATATGAATGACTAATCAATAAGAGTTCATATTTTATTTTCAGTAATGATTTAATATTTGGTGAAAATGTGTTTATTTATGAAAAATGATTATGTTTTTAAAGGAATTTCTGGAAAAAATTTACGGTTGTGGGATTTTTTAAATGGTTTATTTTTAAAAATATTGGGGGAATATTCAAAAATGGTTGTACATAGAAAATACTGAATTTTAGAAAGCAATGATTTGATATATAATGTGGTTAAATTATAAATTATAAAACCTTTAGATTCAAGAACGTGATACATATGGTGTATATTTTGTATTTAGAAAGAAAAAATGGTAGTGTTCATAGAATCCAGCCGGAATAGGCTTCAGAGATCATGGTTTTACCTAAACCATAAGTTAACCAACCACATGTTCATAGTATTATCCAAGCCTTCCATGTTGTGAATAAAGGGAATAAAAGATATGATTCAAGTAGAGTGGATCATTCTACTCAAATATACTGGAATACACCATGAGTATCCAGGGTTATCCAGAACCAAAGAATGTTTATATGCACATGAATTTGATGTTTCAAATCATCAATTTCCTAGGCACACTAGTAGTGTAGAAATTCATCATATTGATGTATGTGTTGATGATTCGTACATGATAATGGATGTATTTATTAATGCATGATAAATTAGATAAATTAGTACATGGGATAGTTTTTAATAATTGTCCATCAAATAATTAAATCCTAATACATTTTGGATTTTGATAATGATAAACATTTTCATATGGAATCATGAAAATATTTATTCATAGTGCATGCTGCGAAATGCATCAATTTAATATTTTTTTCACTGAAATTTTATGCTATATTGTCCTTGGATTTAATCAATTTTAATTTTGGATATATATGGATATTAATTATATGATTAAACAAAATTGAATAAAGAATCATACAGACATGGTTATTAGAGAGCTAGTGGAATGAATAGAAACCATATGGGATACATCTAGAGGTATAATGATGATACCTATTGTAAAAGATAGAAATTATTTTTTTGGGATCAAGTGGAAGAGGGAAAACTGTTTCTAAGGTTAGAGTATGACTATGAATCAAATAGCTGGATCAGTGAGTATTCCTTCATGACAAATGAAAATGGATGTATATTTTTAATGTGGTTTATATAACCAAATGAAGTGGGAATAAACGACACTAACAATGGAATTCCATAATTGCAACAGAATAGGGGAAACATCAGTTCTGTTATTGATTTTCTCTATGGATTGGTTTTCGAGACACATAATTTTTCATAGACAATTTATGCTTCGATGGGATGAGGGAAGTAGAATACCTTTTATCAGTAGAACATAGTAATCTATGGTGACTCTAGGACAATGATGACACTTCAAGATGTGAAATCTAAATAGGGTGATAATGATAGAATTATCAAGTAAGAATTTAAATGAAGTTGAACATGTTTTCGTGGATGATCAATCTAGGCCATAAATTATTATCGGTATGATTATTTTGATGTTTTCAATTATGCGCTATTTTTTGGATATGGTTTCATCCTATTAGTTTATTGGTTCTTGTAGTATATATTTTTTAGAATTAATTTTTGTGATGAACCCATATATTTTGATACCAAAAACTCATATTGGTTAAATATTATATAATAAAACGAGACCAAAATGTAAAGTATTGTCCAATAGACTTGTTGGAACATGCATTTCAAAACATATCATAGAAATTGGAAGTGTGGAATTTACCATCGATGGAAGAGATATGGAATAATTTATTTCAAGTATTTATTGATCTGTTTCATTATATTTTCCAATGAATATTTTTATGGTTTCCACCCTCATAGGATGATGTGTTTATGATTGATTTTCTAATAGGGACCAGAACTATATCACTTCCATATTATCGAATAGAACCAACAATATTTAGGGAATTTAATTCTCCTTTGGAATTTGTTGAAATAAATGTGTTCTTTCTTCCTATAATATCTATGTGTTATGTAATGACCATTTTTCATAAAAAAGAGGATGGAAGTCATTTTTTTTGGATTATCATAATTATAATCAGTTTAAGATAATGTATCAGTATCCCTATCCATGAATTGATGACATATTTTATCAATTTAGGGGAGTCTTGTGGTTCACTAAAATTTAGTTATGATATTTATGTCAATAATTATTGTTCAATTTTTTGATATTCAAAAAACATCATTCCAGATTAGATATGTCCATTATGAGTACGTGTTTATTATTTTTTGTATTATAAATTCAATAACAGCCCTGACAGTGTCAATGAATCACATATTTCAAAGCTATCATTATTTCCTTGTGGTGGTTATTATGGATGAAATTCTATCGTATTCTAGAAAATTGAATGACTATGTGAAAAATTTGGTTATACTCCATGGAATCATTATATTACATCATTTGTATTCCAAACTATCAATTTGTTATTTTTGATAATATAGGTACCATAAATTGGACTTGTTATCTATTAATGTAGTGAATCTATTTATCCGAAAAATATACATGTGACAACATATTGAAACATACAAAAAACAATTTTGATATAAAAATATTACTTTATCTAGTTGGTTATTATTGATCTTTTTCATGATTAGATTCACCAATGAAAACATGTAAAAATAAAAAATATATTTTCCAATGGATTGAAGAATATTATGTCTATGAATCAAATTATATATATCATATTTTAATTTTATAACATTATTTTTACATTATTATAACAACATAATATGATTACACAATGAGGATCCAATGGTTTAGTTTCTGCAAAAATTATGATTATTCATAACATTTATAAAATTATTATTGGAACCAAAATTTGGGACAGAGAAAAAGCCAAAAAACGACGCCCCAATGACTACCTCGTGAAGCTATTCTGCGGAGTTCCCCCCAGCACCGCGACCACTGAGAAGCAAGGAGGCGGGACGCTCTGTGACCACATTTGACATTTGTGAGCCCACCGCGAAGCATGGAGGTGGGATGCTCTGCGATTTCATTTGGCGTTTCCGAGCCCGCTGTGAAAAAAGGAGGCGGGACGCTCCACGGCCGCATTTTGACATTCGTGAGCCCTCCATGAAGAGTGGATGCGGGACGCTCCGTGATAGCATTTGATGTTCACGAGCACGCTGCGAAGCAACCAAGTCCCTATTCACACTGCATAAGTTCTTCTTCACGGCGCATGTTGCCTATAAATACCAGGCTCCCCTTGAGCCCAAAGGATGGACAATCCAACCATTCGACTTCCTAGCTCCAGAATTGTGAAGCATCCTTCAGCTCTGTAAACCATGAGTTGTGCGAGGTACTTCTGCTCCATGAAGTGACTTCCCTTTGTCTCATTTTGATCCCCTCTTCTGAGAGAGATGACTTTTGTGAAACCTTAGGTCCTTCTCATAGGAAGGCGATCACATGGGGTCCCGGGCCGTCGCGGTGCATTTATTCTTTGCAAAACACCCTTCATATACACATGATCCACATACTAAGGCACGATCACTGTACATCGCGAAGCACGTTTCTTCACGACACTTTGTTTCACTAAGAACCTTTCCTTGGCGAGGTAGTGCTCCGTGATTGGCTTTCCACTTCACGAAGCACCTCACATATGCACCTCTTCCCCATGATTAGGCTAAGGCACCCCACTACACGAAGTACACCCCTTCGCATGTTTCCTATACCACACGGAGCAGCAGAGCTTCACAAGGCCCATGCCTATGGACCCCTCTTCTTGGAAAGTCCTTTTCTTGTGTGACCCTCCAGCACTGCACGATGTGACTTCAAAGTCCCCTAGGCGATATCACTCGTTGAATTTATTCTCCTTATGCTTCTTCGCATAAGTTCGCTATAAAGCTATTGATTTTTCACATAGCCACACTAACGTGGGCCCCTCGATGGTTCGCTCCATGACACCCCCTCACCATGGCAGTTTCAATACATTCCTTTCCATAAGGAACAGAGGGTACCAATAATGTAAGTCCAAGTGGTGTAGAGAAAACCCGCCCCGTCCGAGCTGTAGGATGTTAAACTGTCAAACACTGTCATCCTCAGCACTTGATGTTATGTTGTGACCTCAAATCATTCCTCGCATGAGGAGTTCCCCCAACTTGGACATTCTCCATGACCCCTGGTCTCCACAGGGGATGATATCCTCTTTATGGGAGTGGAATTTGTTCATGGGGGAAGGTAATCCATCTCGGTGTAAGAGACTAGATTTCTTGTAGGAGGTAGCATCCTTGCTCCTCCTTTAATATTTGGTCCCCAAGGCTAGTGAAAGGCCTGGTAGAGAACAATTCTTCTCATTTCTTCGGTCCCATGTCCCTCACACGCTGCGGTTTTTCTCCATCGGGCCTCCATCTCGGAGTAAGTCCCATTATTTCTCTCACTAGGATATTAAGCACGTATAAGCCCCACTTCACTTACGACGGACGCACCATCCATGACATGATTTTCGGTTCTCTACTACATGTTTTTTATCACACAGAGCATGAATCATGTGGTCTTAGAGTGAGCACCGACCATGAAAAACACCTAGCGCCACCTTAGAGTGTAAGGCCCAACTAAGCAGAACTACGTGGACTTGGATCCTTGCCATGGCAAGGTATGTAGGAAACCTCCACGAGGCTCAACCCCACCACCAGGTCGTTCCGACCATCTTCACGTAGGTTCACCAACACCATGGTCACCCTATAGTATAAGCCCCACACCACCTGAACAATGTGGTATTTCATCCTTGCCTAGTCAAGGTACATAGGAAGCCTCAATGAGGTTCAATCCCACCACCCATTAGTCGCTCTGACCCCATTCACATCGGTTCACCAACACTATGGGATGCCTCAATGTGTAAGCCCCAATCCACCTAAATTACGTTGTCTCTGATCTTTTCTATGTCGAGGTATGTAGGAAGCCTCCATGAGGTTAATGCCCACCATTGTTGGACCCTTGGTCCTCCTTCACGTCGGTTCACCGACCACTCACCCGAACTATGAGGGCATTGTTATTTGCTATGGCAAGGTATATAAGAAGCCTCCACAAGGTTCAAGCCCACCATCCATTGGTCCTAAAAACCCACTGTCATTCTACAGATCCCCTTCCCACTCAACCGAACTACGTGGAATTTGATCCTTTCCATGGAAAGGTACATAGGACGCCTCCCTGAGGATCAACCCCAACAACCATTGGATCCCAGTTCCTCCTTCATGTTGGTTCTCCCTCATACTACATGACATTAATATGTGGACATCTTTTAGTGGTATTCAATTGTCAGCCTGCATTCAGTGGTAAGCCACTGATAGCCATGTTCACCGGTAAGCCATTGTGACCTCAATCAGCGGGAATTCATTGAAACTCTATCAAACTGTAAGCCGTTGCGGCATCAACAAGCTGTAAGCCATTGCAATACCCAATCTTCAGTAAGCCGTCATCATATGAACTACGTGGAATTTGATTCCCTACCACAGGGATACATAGGAAGTATCATCAAGGCTAATGACCAACACCATCATCAACTTCATGATGGTCCCATCTCATCCCTACTCTTCACTATTCAACCCTCCATCATCCATCCATGTTATTTCCCAGGCCGCCACATCTGGGCTAGATCACGACCCCCATTCCCCGTTCCCACTAACATCATTTGGGATGCCACCCATGTGTTGGCCCAAATATCCTAGTTCCCTCTAGGGTGTCCCTCCATCTGATCCACATTAGTCAGTGTTCTGATCAGCCCGATCCATCTACGTTGGACATTAAAATTAGGGAATACCCTATGTTAAACATGTGATGCTGAGGAAAAACTCATATACAAGCCCATGGAATATGATTCCCTATGTTTTATGTAGTATGCCTCAGGCTTCCACGCCCTCTAGAAGCCCTATATTAAGGTACAGAAGACAGAAACACCAATCCCCCAGTGTCCAGACACACCAGTGATGCCCCACGTGACTACTCTCCTAACCAAAGGTAGTTCCATGACCAGACAACTTGGAATGTCCAGACAGGAGCAGCATAATTAACTGGGTTCCATGAAGATATGGCACCGAGAAGAGTTTCACGAGCAACATCTTATGTCTATGATGGCGACCCATACTAGTTGTTGAGTTCCGAGAAGGAATCCATGGAAGTAAGAACAAACATCCCATCATCCTATTTCGATCAAGGAGTAGATGTCCTAGAATAAGGAGAAGATGTCACCCACCTTTGGAATTTGGGAATGTGGGGCAATAACCATGCGTAAACTACAGACAAAAGTTCATTCCTCGACGAAACCATTGGAAACAGAAATGGTGAACATGATTTGAAGATATTCTCCTCAATATAGAGATTAGTATCGCTCTAGGAATCAATAGATTGATGTGTCACCAGATCCTGATATCTGATGCTGGGTCCCTCCATACAAATAACGGGCCCGGCGTGAAGCTCACAAGACATTGGGGATGTATAATGTTAGACATCATATTCTGTGATGTTTTCTGCATGGATCCCTCTTACCGGTCACGAAATACGGGATAAAACTAGGGCATTGTTCATTGATTCCTTTTCTTTTATCACTGATTAGTTCATCTCTCTACTTCTCAAGAATCAGGCTGCTGCCGCAGAAATGCGATCATTGCCTGCCCATATTTGCAGTTTCAAGGGGAATGCCAGCATAGTCGCTCCTCGTGGGTTCAACACTTCCGCAACGGCCTCTACGTAGACAACTGTGGGGCACCCACACCACATCTCTCCATCAGAAGTTATCCAATGATGTGTAATGAACGACCTCGTACATCGTGATGTGGATTAGGGCATTGTCCAGACCCGGGCTACGGCCCACCAAGATCTGGAGGCGTCCACGCCTCTCTGCCAACACCACCCCTGAGGGTCGCACATGGAGTCATTGCTCCCCACCCCGACATACAATCGCTTCGGGAGCCTGTCCCCGTAGCGCCTTGATATCTCCCTACCTTACGCTGATGAGGTGGGCGATGTCTGGAATAGCCTAGTTAGAGTCCCAATCTAGGGTCTCCCAGCAAGGGCTCCCACCCAGTCATGTCAGCGGGGCCGCCCGGTCTTGACGGAGGAGGAGAACGTAAGCTATGCACCTACACCACCAACCTTGACTCGTATGACCTGATGCCACTATCATGTACGGGATGAGGAGGATGCCCCCCAAGGGGCATCAACGTCGACGACTACTATGGCTCAAGCCACTACCGACGTATATCATCAGGCGCACACACTGAGTAGGAGCACTTATACACCCAACCGGGATTGAGGTCCCAACCGCCCCACGTGCACGCTGGGTCGACGCCCCTGGTCACATGCATGAGTAGTGGTGGATATGAACCAACCCACAGTGATGCCACCCCGTACAGTGGTCGTCCCCGTACCACTACCATAGAGAGTGTGGGCCTTCGCCGCTTCAAGGCTCGGCATGGAGGTCTGCCCCATGTCACCCCCAATCCAAATGAGGGTCTGCCCCGCGACAGTGAGACTCAGTACAAAAGCCTCTCTCGTGCCCATTAAACTGGGTATGGAGTCATTCATACTAACCCTAACTGTCGATGTGGTAAAATTTCCCATCCGTTCTCTCTCCAATGTGGGGATCCTCCCAACGTTTTCTACACAGCTGCTGAATGTCCTCCTCACACCGGCAACCAGAGGGGTGAAGTCCAGCCTCGCTTCACCTGCACAAGTCATGGAGGCCCTCCCCATTCTCCTTCTAGTCCCAATGAAGGTTTTCCCTGCTCTATTTCTGTCCATGGGGGTCATCCCCATGTTCCATTCTAAATTTTTCCTGGTACTCCTCACACCCCGTCATTCACGGGTAGAATCCTTCTCCTCCGGAACACTAGTTCGGCCGGAGGACCCCATGTCGGAAATTAACCCTGTCTCGAGGATCCACCCAGGGGCAAGCAGGTGGGTTGTCACATTCACAAGAAAAATCATGGTAAGGCCCAGACATAGATCAATATGGTCTTCTTCTCAGACTCTGATGCGGAGTACGACTCAGCTCGGGAACCCTCCCCTCTCTCATCTATGTCAAGGGTCTGGGCAGGGATGAGGCGCATCAGCCTGGTGCTCCCGGAATGTGACATTCATAGGATTTCCGCTTCCCTCCATAGGTTTATCCAAGAGGATGAAAATATGGCAACCCCGCAGGATACAGTCGTGCAATCACCACCATCGTCGCTAGAAGCGATTTCTACCATCATAAGAGATCACAGAGAGCTATTCTGGGGATCGATGGTAGGTGAGCAGCATCGGGTCCCATCAATAGAAGCCCTCTTCCATGAGAAATGAATGGTAGCTATCAGCCCGTCCTACCATGACATAACAGCCATGTCGCTGCAGTTTTGGAGGACAGCCTAAGAATCGGCAGCAAGTCAGCCCGTTCACTATACTCTCCACTGGCCAACCGGTCGTCCCAGCGGTCTACCTCAGTACCGATTCTAGTTCCTCAACCACCCCTAGTTCTCGAGTGGGGAAATCATGGGCCAAACCCCAAATTTGAGGTGAGGAGCTTCTGGAGAAAACTTGCAGCAGACCACTTCCCCGAGAAGTTCTAGCCTGTGGCAGCACAATATTTCTGCATACTGGATTCCCTCACCCTAGAGGAAGTTGAGTGTTTCCACTACACACTCTGTGTGACACATTTCAGTCTCGGTCATTAGCGTGTAGTTTATCCGAGGATCTAAATGCATTTCGAAGACATCGGCAAGTAGTGTCATCTAGTCGATCTGTATGCACTTCCTGTGGCCCTGCGCCCCGAGTCACCAGGTCTCCATGATTCCCTCCAACAGCAATGTGTTCACAGTATCAAGGTACTCTGCAAAATTATCAGGTAGGCTACCACCATGTAAAAATATGTGGTTGGGGGTAGTATGATGCCCTACTCTTCTGCCCAATCCATTGGCTTCTCGTTTCACTATGCGATATTAAAGACATGCCCTAAATAAGGGACACTGTCAACATGGCGGACATAGTGGACAAGGAGGACGAGCTGAAGTTTCTCAAAATAGACTTTCCCCCTGAGGGAGTGCCACCATTGATGGACCCATCAAAGCGGATTACTCATTAGTAGAGAAACCTCTTAGGTCTCCCTACGCCCACCGAGCCATTGGTATTCGGCATGAATGATAGTAAGGGAGAAGAGCACGTCGAAGCTACCAAACACTCTGACCTGTCCTCCATAGTACAGATGACGGAGGAGGATCCTGAGAAGAGCATGTTGTGCCAGCAACTTGATGAGAAGAAGAGGTTGGTCGACGAACTCCTGGATGAATGCACTATAGAGCAATGACCTGACTATGGTGATCCTAGGTCGGGGTGGTAGGGGAAGGAACAACTACCCCTCGGTGAGATGCCCCCAGGCAACCCTGATCAGTCCACTCCCACATATAGGACAGAAGATGAAAATAACGGCTATAGGGCATGATATGTTATAGAAAACCCTCCCGAAAGGTGAGAAAATCTATGGAACCCTACTCAGGTTCCCACAGCTACCCTGTATACCGCTCCCCCTACTACTCCACGAGCCGCAGAGCCTGTCTACCAAGTTGAAGAACCAGAAAACACACTCGAGGTTATGGATCCTCGACAAGATAGGGACCCCCACCCAGATGATACTATGGTGGTGCTCTTATCCTGACATGAGGCGTTGGAAACTAGAAAGTTGAAAATCCCATCAGATGGCAAGCCATACCCAGCATGGGTGGATGACATGCCAGCGCCTTCGGGCTTCGGGAATCCCACTTTCATCCCTTTGATGATAATTGGGACCCAACACAACATCTATACCACTTAAACTCAAGGTGTACGCCCATGTTAGGGACTCTAGAACAACATGAAGCTACCAAGATCCGCTATTTTGTTCAGAAGTTAGAGGGGTCGACATTCGTCTGGTACAACAAGATCCCCATCGAACATGTGACCGGCAGGGAGGACCTTCGCAGGAAATTCCTCTACCAGTTCAGCTCTACCACTCGGAAGACCAGCATCACAGACCTATTCAAGTGCAAGAAATGGTATGACGAGTGAGTCGCAGACTTTATCGCACATTGGAAGGGCCTCACATACTCCCATGGCATGCCACTGACTCAGCAAAAATTAATGATGATGTGCATAGGAAATATCAAGAAGGAAATGGTCCCTTCTCTGATCACCCAGAACTACCGTGGAGGATTCTAAGACTTCTACAACAAGGACCAGATCCTAGAGGAAGCCTTGCAACAGGCCAGTCAGGCAAGACCTTTACCCACTATAATCCCAGCAAGGATATCTACCAGATCCGAGCACACTACGGTGGCCGAAATAGAATCTGCCATGCATCTAGAGTTGCTACCAGTAGTACTGGCCCCACAGCCTTGTAGAGGCCATCCTCCTTAGGTGCAGCCTCCATCTCTGTAGCGTCATCAGAATAGGCAAGTGCCTCCGTATAATGTACCTCCACCGCCCAGGTGGGAAACTCTGTGTCCACCTCCTCGATAGGCCCCCCCATCTCCTCATCAGGGCCAGGCTCTAAGGGCCCCAATTCTGAAAAGAAGACATTGGACATACTCATTCAGTGAAAATAAAGTCTCTGATTACTTCCATAGCGCTTAGTGCAAGGGATTTTATGCTTGACTGAGTGCAAAAGGTTGGAAGAGGAGAATCTCACTTATCGCCCCAACTACTACCCCTACCATCCGATTCTGGGGCACAACCTCAAGACATGCTTTGTGTTTAAAGACTGGCTCTAAGACCCGGTCGACCCCAACATAGTCAGGTTGGGCCCAGCCCCGACACAGGTTTCGGGTGTCTTTGTATGGACAGATAGTAGTAGCGATAGTGAAGGTGAGTGGCAACAGGTTTCTAGCCCCGGATCCAAGAAGTACAACGAATGTATGGCTCGTAATATGGATGCTCATTCCCATTGCATCATTCAGGAATACCTGAATCAGTCAGAGCCTTCAAAATTTGGGGCCACTACTTAAGCATAATCAGCCCAACCGACCTCTTTCCAGAAGAGAAAGCATCAGTGTCGCAATAAAAAGAAACATGCCCCTCCAATGCCATCTTCGTCCAACACTCCTGGTGACTTCATGCCCCCTGAGATTGGGAAACCTCCCAGCAACAGCCCATTAGTAGATGACTCTTCGAGCAATAGTCAAGGGTATTCTTTTGTTAATACTGTGGAGTTGGTAAATCCAAATATGACTCCCGATGAGGGGGAGCGCCAGGAGAACATCCACAACATCCTCTGTCGACACTAACATTAGCGGAGCTACGAACAGATGGGTTGTCGAGGTGCATCAGTTGGAACCTCCCACCAGGCCATGCTTGCCACTGAGACCAATAAGTAGGCCTAGTGTAGAGCTCAACACTTGAAGCCTCTTTGTACGGTGTCGTCAAGACCGACACCACCACTGTTTTTGCTACTAGATCAGGCTGTGAAACCTCATCCAGACAACGACCAGCCTCTCCCTACAACATGCCGATCTCAGTTATCTGGTCGTCATCTAATATCTACTCTTCAGGTTTCAACTAGTGAACTGTGGGATATTCCCAACAGAAGCCAGTCGTTGGTCCTACCTTCAGGGCCCTCCATGCCTCCAATCGTAGAGAGGCCTCCTATGAGAAGATGTTCGTGCCTAGAAAAAAAGTATGATGTCCTCAAGAACCTCATCAGAATCCCAGTGAGTCATTCAATCCTCGAAGCCCTCCACTTATCATTAGATATACGCGAGGCCCTCACTGAGGCTTTAATAAGCCCCCTCCAGTTTGAGATGCTGGTAGCAGCTGCATAAGCCTTTCAGGAAGAAGCAGTAGAGAATGAAGAATTCCAGGAAATCATTTTGTTCTTAGGAGAAGATGAAGTCTATACCATATAGGGGCACATCCGCCCGTTGTACATCACTAGCCATTTTAACTATGTGGTGGCTCGTCATTTTCTTGTTGACACCCACTCCGAGATCATTTTTATCACTATGTGGACATGGCGAAAGCTGGGGTTATCTGAGGATGACATGACTCCCTCTGATTTAAGGATCCAAGGATATGACAGGGCAGAGCACACTACATACAACAAGATTCATTAGAAGACCCAGTTCGGTGGCCTAGTTGCTAGTACCGAGTTTATGGTTGTCTCCCTGGACACCGCATACAATGCATTGATGGGAAGACCTAGGTACCACCTGCACACGAGGGTCCCCTCATCGTTTCACCAATGCCACAATTACTCCCTTAATGGACGAGTATGAGTACTCAAAGGTGATGCATATCCAATCGCCTCTTTTGAAGCCCATTATCTAGACACTGACTATTATAACAGCAAGGATAAGCCGATTATGGTAAGTGAGGTTGAGCCTGCCATGGTCACCACTAACCCATGGTCAGGTCTGGATGACTCATACATCTTCCCAATCTATTGATTAGAGGAAACGACCCCCGACATGGGGAAATAATTTTTTTTGTCTCTGGTACAAGTGGAATGAATTTTCCCTAGTCAAAGTGATGGCGAGATTTCACCTCGTACTCCTACACAAACCATGATCAGGTTATCTCGGAGCCTCCTACCCCCGTACGGTATCGGGACGTCTGCCCCATGGCAACAACAGTACATCAAACGTGTCTGTTCCACTAGGATGGAATTAACCAGCTCAAGACAATGACCCATTATTGCTTTGATATCATCAATCTTAGTCCCTTGGTCCGAATAACAAAATGGGATTGTATCGTCTAACTTCATCAATATAGTCTCAGCCGCACGTGAATCTCTTGATATGATGTCCACTGCTATCCACGCTAGTACCGACCTCTATTTAGGTTCATCCAAACCATGGGAAGCCTCACCCAATGGGAATCTCTCCTCCTCAATTGAATAAGAAGATCTAGAGGATACACCCCCTTCATTTGAAGAAGGAGTCTCTGCCACGGTCGATGAAATGGTATAGGTGAACCTTGGTAGAGAGGCAGATCTAAGACCCACATTGATCAATGCTGCCATGTCGCTCGAGGAGTAGCATCGGTACATGGATTTTCTAAATCATCATTGTGATGTATTCTCTTGGAGCTACGATGAGTTTCCAGGACTAGATCCTCAGGTAGTCATCCACCACATCAGTCTCTGCACAAATCATAGCAGGTTCAAGAAGCCTCTATGAAGGATGCACCATTCTCACAGTGTCATGGTGGAGGCTGAAGTTGACAAGCTCATCAAATACAACTTCATCAAGGAGGTACATTACCCCAAGTGGCTAGCCAGCATTGTTCTACTTAGGAAGAATAATGGATAGATCAGAGTCTGCATCAACTTCTGAGATCTCAATCGTCACTATCTGAAGGAAGGTTTTCCCCTTCCGGTGATAGAATTTTTGATATATGCTACAACTGGGTTCGCTTACCTCTCCTTCATGGAAGGGTACAATGGATATAATAAAATCTGGATAGCCCCCGAGGATGAGGATTCCACCACTTTGAGAGTTCCCAAAGGTTCTTTTGGTTACCAGGATATGCTTTTTGGCCTGATGAATGCAGGTGCCAACTATCAGTGGGCCATGCACCGTATATTCAATCTGATCCTTGGGAAATTGGTGGAATTTCATGTGGATGATCTGGTGGTCAAATCTGACCAGCTTTAGGACCATCTCAAGAACCTTGAGATTGTATTTGTTTTCCTCCACTCCTGCCCCTTGAAGATGATCCCGTTGAAGTGTGCCATCAATTCACTTACGGATGTGTCTTGAATTGTTATCAGGTACCAGGGCATCGAGATTTACCGAGAGAATATCAAGGCAATAATCCTGATTCCTCCCTCGAGCAATATTCAAAAGCATCAAGGTTTCTAAGGACACTTAGCCTACATTCATCGATTCATTGTGAATATGGCTGGCATGTGTAATATTTTTTCACAGTTAATGAAGAAAGGTTATGCCTAAAAAAGGGACGAAGAGTGATAGACATCATTCGAGGAAATAAATCATTATCTACTCCATCCTCCGGTCTTAATGCCACCCATCTCCAGAAGGCTTCTAATCCTGTATGTGACTGCCCTGGAATGATCTCTCGACGCAATTCTCGCCCAGAAGAACAATGAGGGGACTGAAAACACCCTCTACAAACTCAGCTTCATGCTCCCCGATATGGAGACCAGATAATCTCTCATTCAAAAGAGATTCCTTGCCCTCGTCTTAGCTATGAAGAAGTTTCGACATTACCTGCAGCACCATGATGTGTAGCTGGTATCTTAGGTAAACTTAATGAAGTACATTTTTGAATCACCCCATGTGGACCGGTCATCAAGCACGGTGGGTGGTAATCCTCAAGCAGTTTGACATCTGGTTTGTCCCCCCAAAATTCCATCAAGGGACAGGAATTGGCAGACTTTCTTTCTTCCCATCCAACCACTACAAACCAGTCCATGAACCTATATTTTCATGATGAGGCAATCCTATCGATAGATCATTCAGTCATGTGTTGGAAGATTCCATTTGATGGTGCCTCCTAGAGCCCTACCGATAGGAGACTCAATTATCCAAGACTCAAAAAAGTGGGCCTGGGTATCTTCCACATTACCCCGGCGCATGCCATTATGCCATACTCATTATTATTTTCAGAAGATTCTACAATCAATGAGGCAAAGAATCAAGCTCTTATCACTGGCCTTGAGCTAGCCCTTGAGATTGATGTACCCCATTTCCATGTGAAAGGGGATTTTGAACTAGTAATCAAGCAAGTCAACGATAACTACGTTGTCAAAAATCCAGATCTTGTACCATTGTTGGAGAACACCCTCCAGCTAATGGCCTAGTTTTCATCTCGGTATGATGTTAATCATGTCCCTCGATCTCATAACAGTCGAGCCAATGCCCTAGCAGGACTAGCTGCTTCACATAGAGAACTCAAGAAGGACGATCTGATTATACACGTGGCACACCGGAGAGTCATTTCCCCTATCACCCCATTGGATGATGACAACCTACGAGTAAGCCATCATACCACCAGATCCTCCACATCAATACCCCTAGGTTCATTTGATTTATTCTTTGAAGTGACTCCGTTATGGAGATCCCATTTTTTCGAGTATATATAAAATGGATGCCTCTATGCTGATCGGGTCGAGCATGGGTGAATCCGATGATGTCTGTTGCAGTTTACCCTCTATAGTTGTCCCAGACTTGAGCTGATCCCTTACAAGCGCGAGTTAGATTGTGTTCTCCTCCATTGAATCTAAGGAATTGAGATTTCTCATGTTAGGTAGAAGATTCATGAAAGTTCCTATGGTGTCCACCTATTTGGTCCAAAGCTGCCCATCAGATCCAGAGATTGGGGTACTTCTGGCCCTCCATGATCCATGATTGTATCGAGTCACGAAGAGGTGTCACACATACCAAATATATGCTAACATCATGTATCGGCCTCCAGAACCTCCCCACTCAACCAAATACTATTGGTCATTTGCGGTGAGGGGACTCAATACCATTGGACCACATCCACCGGCAACATCTTGCCAATTCAGGATCTTACGGACTGACATAGATTTCTTTTCTAACTGGGTAGAGGCATTTCTGATCAAGGATGTCAAGGCCCATTATATCATTGACTTCGTGAGATCAAACATCATCCACTGGTTGGGAGTCCCACATGTTGTCCTCACCAATAACAGTACCAACTTACGAGAAGCCGAGATGATGAAATTGTATGCCAAGTACGAAATCTATTTGACCGAACATGCCACTATCACGCGCAAGAAAATGGGAAGATCAAGGAGTTCAAAAAACCCTCTCTAAAATTTTGCAGAAAATTGTTGGTCAGAACATGAAATGTTGGATAGAAATGATCCTCAATGCCCTCTTGGCCTATCAGAAAACTACTTGAAATTTCTCCCAGGTGACCCCATATTCCCTGGTGTATGGAGCCGAGGTCGTCCTACCCGTTGCGATCCAACTTCCTTCATTACACAACACAGTCTACGACCAGCAGGAGCTGTATAAGGTGGCCGAAATTCATCTGGATGAATCAGAAGCACTTGAAGAGAATTGGATTCATTCCTTGAACAATCTTGAAAGGCATCAGAATAAGATAGCTAGAGCCTTTAACAAAAAGGTTTTTCTCTGCTCTTTTATACAAGGCGACCTGGTATTGGCCCACCGAGCGGCAATGATCACTAGTCGGAAACCACCCATGTTGGAGCACAAATGGGATAGACCGTATGTAGTCCACAGGGTTTACCCCAACATAGCATACTCTCTGGTAACCATGGATGGTGAGCGTATAACTCCTCCCACCAATTCCAAGTTCCTCAAGAAATACACTTCTTGAGCCTAATGGTCTCGCACGACCTTAAACTACATGGTCCTGCTTGACCTTAAATTTTCCAGTCCAGCACGACTTTAAACTGCCCATCGTCCAACATGGAGTTAAACTACATTTTGAGAACTACATATGGATTGATTCCCACTATTATAGAATACATAGGAATGCTCAGACACCCCGCATTGAGCCCAGTCCCAAAACTCTAATTTTAGACTATCCCCCTTGGGTATAGTATTCTCGAGGGTCCTAATGTAGTGTAGTGCATGCCTCCATGGCCTTGTTCATGTGCGATGTGTGACGATTGCACCATGTACTCCCTCGTTCTTCTATTCTCCCAAGACCTCAATGCATGACGTTAAACTGCATGACCTTCAAGAACTACGTAAGGTTTGATTCCCATCCTTATGGGATACGTAGGAAGACCAGGAAATTGTTTCTGTTGGCCCAAAAAAAACACCATAGTCTTCTCCTTGGGTAAAACCATATTGTGGGGTGCAGAATTTTTCAACTATTCACGCCTATCTAACCTCGATCTAGCTACATGTTGCGCTCCAGGGAGACATTCGCCTCTTTCGTAGATGGGTACAACTATTCTTCACCCAATCCTTTGGTTGGGGCTCCATCATATTCCCCACCTAGAAGGGCCCCAAAATGGTATGGATGCTAGGCCTAAGGCCTCTCCTACCACTTCACGTCAACTCCCTCGAGGATGTTGAGAAACAAGCCGATACAAGTCCAACATTTGAATGTGCCTATTGGTCGATGCTCATTTGTTTCTCCCATTTTTGTTCACTATTGGGTTGTTGTGTTTAGAACATGGTCAAAAGCTATCCTGGATCATTATGACCACCCCATGATGTCCCAAACATCGAGCATAGTGGTTCTTTCTGCCGTGTTGTATCTAAAAGAGATGAACTCCCTTCAGGAAAGGCCTGCTATCAGAGCCCATATGACGTGGAGAGCCGAGACCGGCATCTTGTTCCACACACTGAGCACTGATCACATGGTATTAGGAGATATGATGAGGCAGTAACCGTACAAGAGGGTGTATGGCCTACCCATCTGAGGCCCAGCCTCAGGCCCCATGGCCATCTCGGGCCATGACCTAGGTTGTCTTTTATGGGATTGTGCGGTGTGGTATGGGATTATTAGTTTATTCATGTTGTATTACATGCTATGCTATAAATATCCCCAGATGAGATACCATTAATCCTCACTACAATATGTTAACCTGCAATATGGTTGGGCTTTCCAGACGGAGGCTTAGCCTCATGCCCCTTGTCCATCTCGGTCCTCGACCTAGGTTCTCTCTTATGGGATTGTGCGGTATGGTTTGGGATTATGTCTTCATTCACATAGGGTTACTCATTTTGTCGTACATATCCCTTGATGAGTTACATTTCATCCTCACTGCAAGACGTTAAGCTGCAAACTGGTCTAGCCTTCCTGACTGAGGCTCAGCCTCTGGCCCCTTGGGGATCTAGGGCCGCAGCCCAAGTTCTCTCTTTTGGGATTGTATGGTGTGTTATGGGATTATGTCCGCATTCACATCGGGTTACCCACCATGCTAGACACCCCCCCACATTAGGTTATCCTACCCCTATGTGCGGTTCTATAACTAATTATGTATTGATTCCCATCTTCATGGGATATGTAAGACCTCCAAAACATCTCTTCTTTGGGTCCATCCCCATCATGCCCCCCTGGCCCACATTCTTCCATGAAAGGGATATATGGTGTGGTATGAGATTATGTCTTCGTTCACGTCGGGTTTGTAACAACCACGCCATGTACCTCTTTTATCCTGAGGGTTCTCTATCCCCTTTTTCTATACTCGTATTTTCAAATCGGTCTCTCTGAATATGAGCCCCACGATCCCCTTTGATGATTCAGCAATGATCCCAAGGGTAATCTGGTTTAGCACCTAGAATTTCGAACTCAACTCGGACATGCTTCCACCTATTTTTCATGATTTCTGTTCCAATTCATTAGGGCTTCCATCACCCTTCACATTCAGAAGGGTCTCTGAATGGTATGGATTCTAGGACTAATGGATCTCCTACCACTTCGGGCCAATGCCCTCGAGGATGTTGAGCAATAGGATGATACAAATACCGCGTGGAAAATATGGTCAGTGGTCCATGCTCATTGTTTGTTCCCATTACATCATAACATGATATGGATGTTGTGTTTTTAACATGGTCAACAGTCATCCTCCATCATCATTCCAACCCATTTAAACCCAAGATGTCGGTTACATGATTCACATCCTTCTCCACCTCATCATGTCCATGTAGAATTTTAAAACACTTTGTACTATTGATCAGTGCACATTCGCACGTTAGAATGGAAAAATCCGCGATAAGGAAATCGCTAAGGGAATCACTGGTCCCCCTTTGATTGCATCTCATGTATTGGGAATACTGTATCTGCCCTTGTTTTCTACACTGAGTTCAACTGAAGTAGTATTAGGGATTGGTTTATGGTCCTCCTTTATATGGGGTAGTCCTACTTCTCTATGGTCTATGTTCTAAGACCCTAAACTAAGATCATTTCATAATTCCCCTTTGCAGAACAACGTGTAGCTTTATTCCCATAATTATGGGATACTTATGATAACCCATACGTCTCGTTTTTGGGTCCAGTCTAATTGGGATCTAGTTTCCCCTGCCCCTTACCCTCTTACCCCTATTTGGGCCTCTTGTCCTAGCGATCCATTCTTGGAATTGCATACGGTGTGGTAATCTGGACTTCGAGTCCTCTTTCATGTTGTGTGACCTTTATTTCACCATGCACATTCCCCGTTTGGTCCCATCACATGACCCTAAACTGTGACATTATCATCCAGGCCGCACGACGAAAAATAGCACTACATCGTGATGTCCTCATTCAATAGGGAACCATGTTTGGTATTGGTCACATTCCATATAATTTGTTTATCCCCGCATACGGCTTGATTCTTGTAGCGATAAAAGGACATGTATCTGAGTCTGTCACTTCACAAAAAAATCCATTCTCCTTAATGAACAAAATAGATACATCAAATACAGATTCTTTCTGTATGAGGGAAACACCTGCACGCCACTTTGATCCCTATTACTAGTACCTAACCATGCCACCCTTAGAAATACGTGAATCTTGATCCAAATCCTTCAAAGGTATGTAGAAACTCCCATGAATATTTCCTCTAGCCTAGCATAACTCTCGGTTTTTGGTCCCTTGACCTAAAATCGTCCCAGGGAACATGTTATGGTCGGAACCCCTAGGTTCCCATCAACATCAGGTTTTATAATTATCTCACCAAGTGTCTCTCTCATTTCCTACCATCCATGGTCCAAATTATACGACCCTAAACTAAGATATCCCTATGGGAAGGGACTCGACTCCATCTATCTAATATGTCTCGTTGTCTCATTCAGATATGTTATGACCAAGAGCCCAAACTGTGGAATTTTCATTGGGACATTCCCCTCGTTCCATGTCGAAGCTTCCTTAGCTCACAATTTAGACCCTCATCCTCTTCTAGATCCACAATTACCCCTGGATGGCATGGTTTCTAGGCCAAAGGGCTCTCCTACCATTTCGGGCCAACATACCCAAGGATCTCGGACTACATTTGTGACAGGTCCTATGTTTTGAACATGGTCAACAATCAACCCTCGTTTGTCTGTCCCCATTCCAGGATAACGCGATATGGATACTGTGTTTCAAGCATTGTCAACAGTTATCCATAGTTGTCTGACCACCATCATTGTGATCAAGATTTTGAGCATCATGATTCACACATTTATACTTTTTATGTTCATGTGGAATTCCGACATATTCTTCTCTACATCTTTATGCATCTAGTTACACTACATGGATGGGTAAGAAACATTGGGCTATAATTCATCGAGCGTACCTTCACCCTAACATGTTCTTTCCTATGTCGAGAATGACCCGCCACTACTTCTTCTTTCCGACATCGAGCATGAATCACGTGGGCTTAGTAGTTTTGGTAGAATGAACACCGGCACCATCAGGATTTTCATCACCCCATATGATGTTAAACTATGCTTCCAGAACAACATACGACGTGATTCCCATCCTCATGGGATATGTAGAGGCACCCAGACATTTCACCTCGGTTCTAGCCCCATGAATCATAAATCATGTTCCTCCTCATTTCCAGCCTCTGGCCTTTCCCCTTGTGGGGAACCATGTAACTTCAATTTTTCCGTGAACAAGTTTGGGATTCCACAACATGACATTGGGAAGTGACAGATCTTTTTCCATAGAAGTCATACCTAAATGATTGAATGATCCATGATCAGACTGATGTGTCCATCTAATGTGCTTCCACCACGGTGTTGTAATTTTAATAGTGCTAGATTCTGTTCAAACAAACCATCACTCCACATTCCACACTTTGAGTACCCCTTATTCAGACCCTCTTCCTCATTAACATCTGTAGGAACCCCATAACAGTATGGATGCTCGGCCTATGTCTTGCCTATTGTCTTGGGATAATGTTTCGGAAGACCAACATATGAAATTTTGAGTTAGGCACCGAGATTCGAACATGGTTAGTGGTCGGACCTCATTTTCTATCCCCACATTAGGCTAATACAATAAGGATACTTTGTTTTGAAAGTGGGAAATAGTTATTTTTTATTGTCACCCCAACCCCAAAATGTTCTGAATCCTGGGTATTGTGATTCACACCTCCCATTCCCATCTGTTCAGATTGATTCTAGTGCCCATGGATTTACCTTGTTCGTGCACAATAGCACACTGAAACAATGGTAATTTGGCTGTTCAGAGAGCTTCATTCTCCAGCCAGGTCTCTCCCATTTCCCCCAGAAATCTGGACTGGGTTTTGAGTCCTCGGATGCCCGATGCTAGGATCACACTCCTACGTTTGGATGGGGTGACAAGGTGGCCATCCATTTTTTCTCACATCGGGCCCGACCCACGTGAGCTTATGGGATGGATGCTTTGCGAACATCACGATGATACAATAAACCAATGTAGAAAATTGAATTCATACATGCTACGAAACCAAATAATTAAAGCATGAAATTATGTTTGAGGGTTTGTAATCATTACAGCACCTGAGGGTTGACTCCCCCCATGGACGGGTTGACATTGTCAAAAGAGCTTAGAAGCTCTTCCACCCTCTGGATGGTGGCATCTTGAGATGATGCCGCCTGTTCAGCTCCTGCACCTCCTCAGCAGTGAGAGGGTTCAATTCATTGGCCACAATCTGAGCCCGCTCTACATCGGCCCAGATGGCGGTCATCTCCTCAGAGGATTTCCTCATGCCCTCTTCGCCTTCTTCCAGCTGGGCCTTCAAACATAATATAAACACAGATTGCCCGTTGAGGGAGGTTGAGTTCTCATCTCCCTAATTTTGCCACCGCTGGTCCTCATATTCATCCTCCTGGAACCTCTTGATGTTTATCGCATTCCTCCGTAGCAATCCCAAATCGATGCCATGGTCATAATCCCAAATCTTTTCCACTATAAGATCTCATATGAGCATGTGAGGATGATGGGAATCCAATCCCCCAACACATATTTCACATAGCCACAAGCAAATTCTATCCATCTCGACCAAACATTGAGCTTGGGGCTGTTATTGATAAAGTGTGTGATCATCTTCTATGCTCGACGATGGAATATTTTTTTGTCCTCCTCATCAGAGGACATATCATCCCAATTAGCACAGTTGGGAGCCTCGTATGTAGGGAATTCCCCCAAGAACTCCTCAGTCGGGTCCACATCTAGCGTTGGATCAGTCATGGTGGGGTTGGAACTATCTGGTTGATCCTCGTCATCTGATCCCACCACGATAACCTCAGGCACAGTTTCACTGGTTTCCACGCCAGCAATCAGAAGCACTGCAGTTCAGTCAGGATGGATGTCCACCTCTACAACCATTATCATTCCTCTAGGAAAGGCACTACCAGAAGTCCCGACCAACTTCGCCATAGTGGACCAGGCCAATTGAAGGAATGTAGAGCCAAAAAATGGGGACGTGAATGTTATTTAACTTTTTTAGGGAATAACAGTTGTAAATTCGGAAGAGGAGTCTTATAGAGGTCAAATCACTGATCTCTCTCTTGGGATGATATCATCGGGACCCCATGATGCGGCCTCTAGTATATGTTTGGCAGGTCTAGAGACTCCAAGGGAGCCGCATCAAGTGTCCTAACCCCACTAGATACGAATGTTGATGTGACCATGGGTGTGGATCCAAAAGGTCCGACATCATCACCCACTAATGGGTGAGAATGAGGTATATGCACAAGGTCCTCCTACATAGCGAAGATGCCTATAATGAATCTAGAGTAACCTAAGAGCAGTCAATGAGGAAGGAACATTGGATTTTACCTCGAGGGCACCTACGAAATCTTCAAGATCCGAGGACTGATCACTGAATTCACCCTCCTCCAACAGACTCCCTCTACCGGCCTAGTGTCCCCAGGAGGACTTATCCAATTCCTATGGAAGAGGGAATCACTCGCTCAAGTCAGTAGCTGAAAGTTGTATAGGGACTATATGATCCAACAACACCTGACTCAGTCTGTCATTGGGAATAGGTTACCACGGGAGTGGATAAAGTCTTCCAATTCGGCCATTTATTGCTCCGCCGGCCCCTGAGATACTGCAATATCTGCTCCAACAAGGCCAATCCCTAACACGTCCGTCCCAAGGCGGTTAAGGTGCTTCCATAACTGAGATGGGCTGAGGAATTTCCGGTTTACATCCTAGAGGTCCCAAGATTCTTGGAAGACAACATTCTCCAGCATGTCAATATGGAGCAGCCGTTTCCCCAGGGCCTGAGTAGAAATTATGTGGAATCCTTTTAGTGGGCGCCCCTCTGGATAACTCTATTCCCCTGTGGCTACCATGTCCGCTGCCGCTGTCGGATCCGCTACCATTGCTTCCCCCTCAACTGGTGAAGGCGTCGTCGCTACAGGAGCCCCTCCACTCTGGGATGCCCTTTCCACCTTCCGGTCTCATCCCCGAAATCGAGGAGGCTCACCATCACCGACTATAGCGGTTGGATACTTCAACATCTCCCCTAGGTAGGCTGCCTCCTAGCTTTGGGCATATGCCTTTATTAGACTGAAGACAACAGTCGGAAGAGGTATGTCAATCTAAATCTTTATGTCTTCCGGTGTGAACATTAGCCACATCTTCCTCATCACTCACGGGTGCTACTTGTGATGCACCTTCATGTAATCTTATTGGGTCAGTCTATGTAGGCAGCAGAATTTCCCTGAAAATAAGTGTGGGGTGTATGGCTTGCAGAGATGCTCGTCATCCACCCTGGCCACCAAGACTCCACCTCGAAAGGCCAGGAGGTAGGACCAATGCTCTTCCATCCCCCGTCTATCATTAGTAAATACCCCCTGTTGGAAATGGAAGAAGTAGTAAATTGAATTCCTCCACCCTCTACACCCGGTTCAGAACCAATGGTGCTGTCAATTTCGTCTGAATTCTCCTAGCGGAATTCCGGATCGATTGGGGGAAGTTCGACCCTAGAGGCGATATGGGGTTCATATACTCATAGATCCCCTTTATATGCGCTGAAATCCACCCTTACAAAAGGTGGAACATCCTGCATACCCTCTATGTCCTCTTCCCCTCACCGATGTACCACAACATTTTGTACAATTGGGTGACCATCGAGATCCCTAGGTTGAACCACCCTCCTGTCACCAATGTTTACGCCATGATGAAAGTGATTGGTCACGTTCTCATGTTGGTATCCCTCACAAGAAGGATCCAACCACATATAAGAGTTGCAATGAATGCTGCTAGATAGAATATTGGTTGTTGAATAGTGCTGACACTGAACCCCCTGGTCATACATTGGTTGTTCTCCAACAACCTCCAGTGTAATTGTTCCTTAATTCTGGCCCCTTTGAGAATGTTCGATGTCTCGTATAGAACTGATAATCTACCAGGATGTTCAGATACTTTTTGATCCAATTCTTAAAGTGGACATCCATTGCCGCCTCCTTATCCTCCCCGTGAACAAGCTCTATGAAATATATTGCTAGACATGGCATCTGCTCCAGATCCTCCCATGCACCCATACCCTGGAGGAATTCTTCGTACATCTCCCCCAGTATAGGGACCCCTTAGATCTGATGCACATTTCATAAGTTGATGTTGACCTCCCAGTGATGAAATTTTAAGGTATTGGTCCCCAATGACCACCGAAACATCAAATCTGACATTTACTACTTCGGCTAGTATATGTAGAATAGGGAAGCCCAGGATTCCTCATACATGCCCACTTTACTCAGCTCCGCTCCGAACTCCTCACACGAGGTACCTACCTAGTAGGCACTGGAACAATCATCCGTGAAGTTGCCTCCCTGGCGCAGGTCCCATTCCTTATTACACCCCTTCTTTGGGTTCCCCAGCGCTGCCTTGAGGATAGTTTGGTACAGAGGTGGGGATGTCTCCAGATGCAATGTCTTCTTGTTGACAATGCTCAGATGATTATATAAGGAGTTTGTAATGAAAGGCATGATGTCCTCCCAGGAATGACTATCAGATGCCTTGAACCATCATTGCTGGCATGACGTGCTTCTAAACATGTAAGTTGGCTTGTCCCTACATTATTCAGTATTGAAGGAATCAACCCTCATCCTGAAGCCATACAAGGTAAACCTCCCACACAACTGGAAGTTCTTATGGTTCTATGATAGAAGATCCACCGATGAACTATTATCTGAGTGGCTATAGACTAACTCTCCTAGCCCAAGACTATTCGTCATCTCATCCCTCCGGGCGACATCCACTAGGACCCCCTGGGAGGTATCTTGGTGGGCCATTCACCTCTGGAACATGAATGATGTTTGGTTTGGTTCTTAAAACTCGTTCATAGAGAGCGTTTGTGAAGACTCGTCACGAATACTATTCGCAAAGCGCTACTGAGTTATTCAAGCACCGAATCACGGAGAACAAACACGGAGTCGAGGACTCACTATGCAACGCGAAGAATCGATTCTTAGAGAACACTCACGTAGTAAACAGAGCTTCGTGAATCGAGATCACAAGAGGAAAAATTCGCGGAGAAGGGAAACGACAACATAGAGGGAACCACACCCCCTCTATATAGTTGAAGGAATTCGGAGCATCATGACGCGTCTAGTTCACATCGTGCATTGCGGTGCACTCGGCCCACACATTCCATATCTTCCTCGTGAGAACTCATCGCGATCCAGCATCATTAATGATCGAGGATTTTGGTGATTTCCCTTAGACATCGTCCCTTGACCTCTCTACGGATCCAAGTCTAAGGGGGGAATTTGATGGTGAGAAAATTCGATATAGATATAAAGCCAATAAAAGGAAGCACTAGTGACTTCCTCGGGATGCTATTCCGCGGAGTTCTCCCCAACACCGCGGCATCCACGAAGTAAAGAGGTAGGATGCTTCGTGACTACATTTGACGTTTGCGATCCTGCCGTGAAGCAAAGATGAAGGATGCTCCGCGACCGTATTTGACGTTCGCGGGCCCGCCGCGAAGAAAAGAGGCGGGACGCTCAGCGACCAAATTTGATGTATTCAATCCCGCCACAAAGCAATGAGGCTGGATGCTCTGTGACCACATTTTGACGTTCACGACCCCACCGCAAAGAAAAGAGGTGGGACACTCGACGATGGAATTTCACGTGCGCAAGCCCACCACGAAGCAACGAAGCCTATCTTCGCATCGCGTAAGCTCCGCTTCACATAATCTCTTGCTTATAAATATTGGGCTCCCCCAGATCCCAAAGGACAGAAAATCCGACCTTTCAACTGCCCAACTCATCAATCACGAAGCATCCTTCTACTCTTTGAACCATGAGCTATGTGTGGTACTTCTGCTCCGTGAAGTGCCTCCCCTTTGTCTCATTTTGATCCTCTTTTCTGAGAGTGATGCATTTTGTGAAGCCTAAGGTCCTTCACGAAGGAAAGGGATCCCCAGGGAGACCTGGGCCATCGCGGTGCATTTATTCTTCTATTTGGATGAAAATATTATTCTCATACAAATGATTTCAAAATTCTTATCTCGAATATATCTTAATATTATTATAATATATTAAAATTCAATTGAAACACTTTTTGTATTTTTTGTAAATATTTTTAAATTAATCTCCTTGTTGTTTTCTGGTTGAGGGTATTTTGACTTTTTAATTAAAATATAAAAGGGATCTTGGATTTATCATACACTGAATGAATAGAATTTATCACAATCATGAATTTTTAATATTATAATCATTCATATATATGGATCAGAATCTTTTTTCAATGAAAATTATATCAATAGTGTTTTGTAAATTATTTTATTTTAATTTATTTATTAATAATTGAAAAGATATATGTCCCTAATAAATAATCCAAGTGATCAATAAATTTAATTTCACTTACAAAAATTACATTGCTGTTATATTTTTTATATTGGTGATAATATAGACTGAAAATATATGTATTCATGATTTATATGTTTAGTGATATTTATGATGATATATTTTGTATAATGATTATTTTATTTGGTATATTATATGATAAAATGATTAAATTTTTACCAATATTATTTTTTCAAAATGTTATTTTATATGATGAATGATCGATTATAATGAATAAAAATATGAATTGAAATTGATTATTTTTTGGTGGACCGTAAATTATGTATCATTGATTGAATAAGATAATTATAAGTATCTATTAAAATTATAATGACTTGATTTGGGAGTATTTATAGTTTAGTATGTGACTTTCCCCCTATTATAGTCTTGAGTGTGAACATTTATTAAGGAAACAATAAATCATGTGGATAATGAAATCCACATTTATAGTAATGGAAGTAATACTAGGCTAATACAAGTATTTTATTTAATTATTTGTATGCCACAAACATATGTAATTTTCTCATTTTAGGAATTCATGGTTTCTGTTAATTGATTCCATTATGAATCGTGCCTTATAAATGGTGATCCTTTTCATTATGACTCAGGATTTGAACTATGTTGTGATGTTAATTGTTTTAAAATGATTATTTTATGTTCTCATTCTGTAATTTTCATGTTATGTTTATTAGATCATCTATATCACTGTTGATTATGATTAATGAGCATTTGATCTCACCATTTATTGTATTTCATTTCAGTTAGTTACAATGAATAGTTTTATGTTATAAATGTCTATCAATGGTTCTAGTTATGATTAACTTAGAGGTGGTGTTATGTAGATATCCTATGAGCATCTTATTTATATATCCATGTTTCAAAATACAATAAACCTATATGATTCGTCTGTGTATATTGTTGTTTTTAATTATTATTGATCTAAAAAGATGTAATATAAAAAATTTAAAGGTATAAGTTACTATATTTTGTAAAAGAAAAATGATTAGTTACATTTAGAAACTAAGATTATAAATATTTAAAGAGAACCCTTAATATAATCATATGTATTGATTAAAATCATATGTAATTATAATTAAAGGAGTGTGGTTTTCCTATAAAAATGTTCTTCTATGTATATTATTTGGGGAAATGGTTTTTGGAATTAAAATAATATATTTAATAATCATTAAAAAATTTATCTACTCTATTTAAATAGAAATCATTCCATATGGTGAGTGTTCCCTTCTTCTGATCCTAGTTTGTACACCTATGGTATATAATGTACTTAAATATCAATTTTATTTTGAATCATTATGAATTATTTGTATATATAGTTACCATGAATGTCCCAGGATAAATCTATTATTTTCAATATTATAAATAAGGTTTCATTATTTGGATATTCAAGTAATGAATTGTCATTATATTTTGATCTATAATTATGATTAATAATTCGTGATGGAAATTATAATCATTCTTGTATTAGAATGTGACTGGTGATAGAATAATACATTTGATCAAGAGATAGGTACATTTCAATATTGATGTATAATGATGTATATTAATAAGAGAAAATTTTTTCCATTAAAAAACAAATGAATTTTCATTAGGTATTATTACTTGACACATATACTTTAAATAAAATATTAAATTGTCTATTCACATAAAAAGTGTTTAATATGCATTGGAGAAGATACATAGAGTTCATTAAATATTATTACTAGTAAAAAAATTTCCATCTTAGAAATATAAAAAAGGTATAATATTTATTAAGTTGATTATATAATGAAATAATATATATTATTAGGATAAAAAAATGTCCAGATATATCTATTTTATAATTAATATATAATGAAATCCTGAAGGATGTGGATATATATTACCTTTTTGAAATGATCATTTATCCCAAAGTACATGTATTAATTAGTGAGGCACTAAATGAATTTATTTATTTGAAAATTGTTGTTATAAATGTTCATTATAAAAAAATTTATATGAATGGATTGATATATTTCATGACCATATATATGTCCCTTCTATAAAGTATTCATGGAAGGAGTTGCAGTATGAATCTCATAAATCATCATTTTCATTTTATCATATAAATATAGATAACTATACATTTCATATGGATTATATTGGGAGGTAAATCATGGATATATATATTTTTGTAATTTACCATAGTTATGGTTATGTTATTATTTAATAGATGAAATATAATATTATAAGGTTGTTCAAAAAAATTTAACCAAAATTGAATGAACATTATAAAACACCACATCGTATTTTTTCACCCGACTCCCCAATAAATATATATTATATTATTCAATTTTTAATTTAGTATGTTTCCTTACATTAATAGAAGATTTTTTTTATTAGTGAATATTTATTTCATTATTATATTTCAAGAATATCTAGCGATAGCCTTATTTAGAAGACCACATTCTATATTGTCTGAATGTGATCCTTGGTTTTCCAAAATATTTATTAAATTCAACTAGTTTACCTTGAAATTATATTTTTTTAATTACATCATATCATATACAAATATATAATTATTCTGATAGACACATTCAACCATTAGTGGATATGGTGACATCTGATTCTAGGATATCAATGGAAGTTGGGATATAAACATTCTCATAGTCCTATTTTCGAAAAATAATAGATTTAAAATGATTAATAAGATATATCCTTATGAAGGACAATATGGAATGATTAATATAACAAAAATTTATTATGTATATATAATTGGATGAAATCTAATAGAATTAGAGTTAAATTTGAAAATCAATGAGAATTTAAATCCATCATGAATCACATCAGTGTAGATTAGAGTCGTTTAAAATGTTATACTGATACAAATTAGTGAAATATGAAATTAATTTTTTTGAGAAGGTATTCCTATGAATTTTAAAAACTAAAAATATTTTCATATTTTTAATGCATTGAAATATGATCACAAGATTTAATATCCTCTTCGAGAAACATGATCAAGTGGAGATGATTGATTATCATGAGTGATTATAAAAAATAACTCCCAAATTCATGATATATCATATGCCACTCTATAATGAATGTACATAAATGATGATTCATATTTATTGAACATTGAATTTATATCAGGGTACCATTATTATTTCAAATAATTACAATATATTTAAACCGTGGATCATATAGTTAATATCTTATAGAAAAGTAACACTCATCTATTCACTTTTCTATATAACATTTAAAAATTCGATATAGAAACATAGGTGTCAAAGGATTTGATGAAAGAGAGATATAATAACTTTTTATCATTGTGTGAAAATATAATGGCTGAATTATTTTTATTGTGTGTAGAATAAAACTATGTGATATTTCATGATATATTCCTACTAAAAAAAATTGATTTCTTTGATATCATGTGATAAATGCACACTCAGGTGTATATGATCCATATATATTATATCATTATAACATATAAAAACACTATAATGAGTAATAATAAACTCATGCTTAAAATTTAGTATAACTGTTTTAGATATATATATAATATATTTAAAAATACCTAATAAAGTATTATTAATTCCCATATATGCATCAAATTTACATTTTTCTTAAAAATGACTTTAATTTTTATTGGAGAAACTAATATTTTTATTAATCTGATAAAAAATAGTTGAAACAATGACATCATTTTATAAATCATTTTACCAAAATAATATCTTACTAATATATATTAATTTATATAAATGACTTATTTTAATAAGAATAGTTAAAAACAATGATGTTTCTTTGGAAATTGGAATTATTATAAATGGATTCACAAAATATCATATTATTTTAAATATATTTAATAGTAATAGTTTTTAATATATATTATAAATATAACATTTATATATGAAATTTCTTTTTATGAAAATTTCATTTGATGGTATTTTTCTAGTATAATTTTATATAATGTTGTTCCAAATCCAATAATCAATGTTGATAAAATGGTATTAATATTTATAATTAACTTATTAAATATAAATTTAAAATCCCAAATTAATTTTTTATTAGAATTAAAATAATAATAAAATTCATCATTATAGTTAACATTATAATTGGTCATCCTGAGGCTAAACCAAGAGATATGTGTATTATTCGATCTAATAATAAAAAACAATACTCTATATACATATTTTGACTTTATTATATAATAAAAAAATATATATAACAACATTGGGGTGTTTTTCATATTTATGAGCTTATTATAATTTAACATTCCTAGAAAATACATGTGTTCCCTCTCCTCAACATATAAAATAATGTCCATCCCCTCCCTTTATTACAAAATTTTGATAAAAATTTCTCAACCACAAAAATAAAAATTCTTTTATAAAATTCCATATTCATGATTTGGTTGTTATTGTATTCATAAATTTCTATTTAATGGGTTTTTATGAAATGTTCTAAAACTGGCCTACTAAAAAGGGGTGAATCTACATAAACTACCGATCTCAATTTATTTATTATTGTACGTCCATTATTTTAACAAAATTAATTATATTCTAATAAATACAACATCATAAATATTGATAAGGATTATTAAGATTATTTAAAATCCAATATTTTTTATATTTCCCATAAAATGTGGAGTGGACGTATCCCTCATGGGTATATGGTATGGGGTATATCACCTGTGTATAGTGAATCAATTCAGTTTTCATCACAATAATTATTGGAATGTTAATTTTATGTTCTATATATATATATGATATTTACCAAATAATTATGGATCAATATTTATAATATCTTGTCAAGTTTATTAACATTTCATTTGTTGGATACTGATAATGTTGCAAATGGGAACATTTTGAAAACAACTCCGTGAAGAGCTATGTGTTATTTGTTGAATTTGGAATAAAATTGATTTATAAAGGAATGTTTTATTATAAATTTATAATATATATGATAAAATAGAAATTCTATAATGGTTATTTTTATTGACCTAGATTTCATTTATTCTGAAAAAAATTAATACATCGTTCAAGATTATCTACAACCTTGCATTTTTTTGAACTTTGTTGTCCATTTTTTAATGGAATCCATTTACGAATGACTTTGAATATATATACATGAATAATAAATTTATTTTATATTTATATCATGATAGTATTTTTTGAATATAAATGTATCCTGGAAAAAGCACAAGGACCATATTTATAGAACTGATATACTAACAAAAAATGAAATAGTTAACAATCAAAAAATTTTATTTTATTAATGAAATAATAATAAATGTGTTTTATATTGTTATAAGTGTGGCATATATTATATTAAATTTATTTAAATTATATTTTTTTAAAAATATAAATAATTTTATTTTATTTCATAATATTCTAGATTTCATTAATTGTAAACTAATATCTAGATAAGTAATATATGTAACAATCCATAATTTTATAAGTTTTATATGATATTTAATTTAAATTAATAGAATTTATATGGTTCTTTTCTAATATTACATTTTAAATTTATTCTAATATAGTTATCCGAGAATTGTTTTTTTATATTACGAATTTTATATAAATGATATGTAATACTAATGAAAATTTTTAAAATATAAAATATATTATTTCCAATTTTATTTGAAAAATAATTTATTAAAAATAGAGGTTTTCAAAAAAAATTTGTAATTAATTATTTTTTATTTTACTGGATATTTTCAATTCATCATTAACCATTTTAAAAATTTTAAAAAATGGTTTCAATAAAATATTCGTATCATTTACAAAATGAGATGTTTTAGACATGTTATAAAAAATGTGAGGAAATAAATATTTAAATAATAATGAAATAATATAATTTCAATCAATCATGACCACTTATAATAGTAAATATTACATTAATTAGTCTATGGATATTTTCAATAAATATGTTTTAAATATTGTATTCTATTAATTAGATAGATATTTTTTTCCAAAATAATTTTTTTTCATTATGAATTATTCATAGTGATATTTTTAATGAGTATTTATCTATAATTTAATCCTTCAATTTTACTTTTTATTTAAATGTAATAAGATCCAAGAATACCATCCATATTCTTTAAATTTTTTATCATAATTTTGATGATATTATTATGAATCCAATTTATTTTTCATTTGTCCTGTTATGATGAAATTTTGATATTTATACATAAATAATATCTATTATATTGGTTATGAAATATCATTAATGTTTTGGGATATTGTGGACCTAATTTGAAATAATTTATAGAATTTTATTGGTGAAACTAGAATTATATAACCATGATTTTTATTGTTTAATGATGGATATCCTATGAGCATAAAGAGACAAGAATGGGGAGTGACCTCATTTCAATAGGAGACACTGTCCACTATGATAATTTTTCTGCTGAACCATTACTATGGATTAGAAATAACTGATACTTAACACAATTCACATTAATTGTATTTTTGTTAAAAATGTTAAAAAATTAATTTGTATGATTATTTTGATTCTGAACATCGATGATTAATTTTATTTTAATGTACGCACTTCTCATGTTAATTGATTATTCTATGAATTATATCTAATGAAAATATTGTACTTATTCCATGACTATATATAATGATAAATTGTACGATGGGTAAGGTTTTTCATATTTAATCTCATGTCATAACACAATTATACAAATTCTTGGATTTGGTGATCAATAATATCTATTATCCCACCAATTCTTATGTTTCATTTTCCCGATTTCAAAATATTGGGTTCAATTATATTTTTTTTATCATGGGTGTAATTCATAAATTAAATAGTTAGATATTATTTTTATCTTCAATGAAAATGTTTGTTATTTAATCCATTATTCGAAATATAATAAACCTATATTATTCATGAATGGATTATAATGTTATGTATTGAATATTATTATAATGATATTTGATATTTATGTATGATTAGTATGGATCCCAATTTTTATCATAAATTATAATGAATATATGATATTGTGTTTTATGTTAGCATCTTCAGTTGTTTTGTGACCATTTAATACAAGAATTTATTTTTTAATAATGATTATAACGAGGTATTTCTTCCATATTATCACAGTCAAATTTTTTTTATCTAAACTAAAATTATTATTACATTTTATAAGGTATAATCATTATTAAAAGATTATAATACATCCCCTCAAATTAGAATAATATGAAAAATAAATAAATAAATATATATATTATATATATATATATAATATGATATAGTAATTTCTATTCTAGAGAATAAATTATTTTAATCCATATTTTTTAATTTTATAAATTATTTGATGAAAAATAAATAAGACCTTGATACAAATTAGTGGAGCCCTGCTGATGTAAACCATATATTTGTGAGATTTTGTGTAAATTAGAGATCCTATATATGTGTGTAATATACTATATACTTCTATCGTGGATTAATATGAAATAACATTCCCAACTACACTCATATATAAATATTTCATGAAGAATCAAAATAAATAACATAATTATAAAATATTTTTCTACATTAAATGGGTATATATCCATTGGGGTAGTATTGTATTTTTCACATTAATATATCCTCCCATTATATTTTAGTAAATCTACTTGGGTATTCATTGTTTAAAATTTAAATTTACTCCACCTAATGGTAATAAAAAATTGACAAGCATTTAAAATTGATAATGTTTAATCCAAAAGGGTTCAATATGAAATACATTTTATAATCAATATATCTAAAAAGGAAAAAAAGTTATTGAATTTTTAATATAAAACAAATCATATTAACCATTAATTAAATATAAAATTATAATATTTCAATTAAATGATGGTTTTATATAGTATTATAAAATTATTCTATTTTCAATTTCAATGATCAATATTATTGAGATATAAAACAAATTATTTTATGTTTATTATATATATTATTATCAATCCTACAATATATATTTCTAATCACCATGGTAAATATAATATATTTTTTTAAAAATCATTATTACTTTATGTCGAAAATAAATATATAATAAAAAATATTATAATAATGTTCCCAATGATTACTATATTAGATTTATAACATTAATAAAATATTCTAAAATAAATTACATTTATTTAATTATATTAATCTATATAAATATCGTATAATTTTTTTATCATAAATCATTATCATGATGTAATGAAATCATAGTCTTTTTTACATATATATATATATCACTAACTAATTATAAATGAAAAATTATCATGTATAAAATAAATTAAGTATTCATATTATGTTTATAAAAACTGGATAATTATCCTATAAAGGAGAGATATGATAAATAAAGTTCAATAAATATAAAATAATAAAATCTAGAAAAGTAAAAAAAAATATTCTAGTGAAACAGAAAGATTATTTTATCTCATATCAATAATATATCTTCTTAGTCATATTTCTATAGAGTCAATAAATCTATAATTCTATAAGAAAAATTCTTATCTATCAATTTTGTATATACCAATGAACTAATTATTACATATATCAATATTAAAATAGGATAAAATTTAATGATAATTGATTCATGAGGCGTTTTTCAAGAAAAAATGTAATTTAATATATTATTCAACCAAAATTTTCCATGTTATGTTTTCATGTAACAATAAATGATATTATTCATTATACTCTTCCTAAAAAATTTCACCGTAGATATTGCATCTATGTTTCATGATTTTTATATGCAGTATAGAATATAAAATTCTATAGAATTCTAGGATATATTTATTTATAATATTTTATGGTCTTTTCATCCACGTTTTAAAACAATATTATTTATATCACTTTTAATAATACAAATATATTATTTAATAATTACTTAAAAATACATAAAATAATGTAATGAAATTTTTACATTAAATTACAATTAAAAATGATGATTAGAATGAAAAATTATTATGTAACATTACCAAAAACAATAAATTATGATATGATATTAAAGAAAATATCAACATTAATATGCAAAATTATAAAATATTTTAGAGAAAAATATTAATTAATCAAAGAAATATATTAATTTTTAATTGATAAAATTTCTATTCACTATATAATTATCAATAGATATTTGTATTTCAAAAATTAGAATGAAATATTTTTCTTGTATTCCACTTTTATATCATCTCCATCAATATTTCAAATAACGAAACATTAAATTCTTATTTTATTCTATAATTTTATAAATATACATTACATGATATACATTAGAATCTATGTCATAGTTGTTTCATATCACATTTTATTAGGAATTTTTAATCTTTAATCAGTGTGATTAATACATGTAACAATTATTATATTCATCTATGCTACTTCATTTAATATCCTAAGAATAATATATCGGTGAGTAAGAACATCATTTTGAAATGAGTGTTATTTATAATTCAAAAAGATTACGTTGTAAATTAAATCATAACAACTATCTTAAAAATATAAATAACTTCTTGATAATATTCTCAGTAGTAAAAAATATTCATGATTTTTTTATAGATTTAGGTAATCCCTATGTTAATTACATTTTTTATTTAAATTTTTATAAGAAATAATATTTTTAATAATTTATTAAGAATAAATCAAAACATTATCAATATATTCCCTTGTTAATTTATTCAAGTAATTTTTTTTATTTATATGTATAAATATAAAATTAATGGAATTACATAAAATAAATACACAAATATATAAATTTAAATTCATCATTTACACTGTAGTATGTTTTTAAAAAATACATTCATATAACTCATAGATCTACAAATATGGTTGGTATATTCACATAAGTTCCATGAAAGTGTTATTACATGGAATATTTGATTCAATATTAATATTTAGTATATCACTTGATAATGGAAATGCAAATTGGAAGACCATGTGTGAAATAATGTTTCAATAAATAAGGAATATATGTTAATTAAAGTATATTTAAGCATAGATGCATGTTAGTTATGGAATTTTTTTTGGAATTTTTGTAAGATTAACATGTACCATAAAATGGATCCACATGATCTATGTTTAATGGACATCGTGCGTAATTCTTGAGGCTCAGCCCACACAAATATGATTACTCAGTAGAAACGAACTCTTTGGTTAGTGTGTACATAATATAAATTCATGATTACCTAGGTTCCTTTATATAAAAATTTACAATTTTATTATTATAAAATATATAGATTAAGAGTGGTATATATGATGATTAATAATGTGATAATGAAAAATAATGTATAGTTAATAATTTTTTTTATAAAATCTATGAAATAACATATATTTTTAGGTCCAAAAGCATAAATGGGACATCATAGATTTTTTAATATTAGTATTTTAAATTTACATTGTCTGATTTCATTAGGAAAAACCAATACAACAAGTAGTATAATTATTAAATTTTGAAAATCCCAAATAAATGAATATATCTATATAAAATAATGGATTTGTAGTGGAACAATAACCTCATATTAATGGTAATTTTTCATTAAGTCGTTATTTTTTCAAAAATTATAACTATTCTCTACGGTAATCAATTAGTGTTATATTTTATCATTTTTAATTGGTATTCATGTTGGTCGTAAAGGCCAAATTTTTTTAGTGAATATTCCATAACATAGTTCAATCATAGAGTTCTCATTATCTACATCTCTGCATCGATGATTATGTTTTTCTAAAATATTGATGTTGATGGTAAATTCTTTTAAGTCATATAGAATATGAATATTATAACATGAATATTATTTCCAAAATATTTATATTCTTTTTATTCCATACTCATTTAATTATTGAGTCAATCAACTCCATATATTATGACTGTTTGGATAATTTTATTTCACATTAATTTTTTATAAAAATAAATTTTAGTGAGTATTATAACTAAATTGTTCATTAAATTGACCTCAATGTACCACCATTGAATATTATAGTAGTTAGCTTAGTTACATCAGATACATATTTTTAAATTTGATAAGGCCATAGGATAAAATGATGACAACAGTATAATGGAACTTCTAGCATCATTTCCACCATGAATGTGGATATAAATTAAAATTTCATACTAAATATTAAACTCCAAACATTTTATTAAATTTTATCATATTTTATTTTTTTAAATCCAGTTATATTATAAGAGATTGGTGTTTTTTTGATATTTTCCTCAAGAAAATGTATGGGGGAATGTATAAATCCAATTATTGATCCATTAATATCACCTCTCAAGATCAATTTATGTGTAAAGACCCGGAATTTCCGTGGAATTGTTTTCCTTAAATACATGGAAATTTTACGGGTCCGCAGTTTCTGACAGGGCTTGATTCTGAGGCCCAGTGTGTCTGGAATAAATTTATGAAGTTTTGTTCGTGTACTTTTAGTAAACATATGAGCGGGATTTTATATATTTTGAACCAGTGCATGAAATTGAAATCTGAGGGGACTGTTGAACTCATTGCGTCGGTGATTGCTTAGTGAGACCTTCACCAAAAATGTGTTCTAACAAGAATGGATGTTAGTTTTTTGGGGTTTTAAATTTAATTAAATAAAAATAAGGTGTAATTATTTTTATTTTAGATGGTTAAAACCACCAATGGGATGTTATAGGTGGGTCCCACCCACACATAACCACCCATAGGATGATATTATTTGGTATGGACCTTCCGATATCTTAACCTCTCTTGCAATCAAAGGGGTGAGGCCCAAATGAGAAATAACCCCCTTGTAACTCTCCATAATGTCGGGGAAACCATTGAAACTCTTCACCTTTATTCCCTCATTAATGTGATAACTTTAGATGAATTAATAAATTGTTTATGTATTAATTATTTGAATTATTTGGAATTGTTGTCAACAATAAAATAACAGGCAAAGCTATTATTTTATATTGTTGGCACATTCATTTAGTAGAGCCTTGGAGAAATTGAGATAACATCTTCTCAATGATGAATGTGAAAAACACGAAGAATGTGAAGAACGTTGTCGAACATATTCTTCCTTCTTCAACTGAATCAAAGGAAGGAGCCGACTATGAAGAATGCCGATGACGCTTCTTCCTCGGTCTCTTACCTCAAACACTTCCCCATTTTTTTGAATCGTCACTGCTATATCGTGACTTATTCAACGATCAACAACAAGTGAGGTAGGGGTTTGAGTTGTATTTTTCCATTCTACGTCGTAAAATATTCTATAGTACGTTATGCTGATTGTTGTCAACATAATATGGAGGTTTTAGACTGCTCGAACACGGCCCGAACCTCCCCCCATTGATCCTGATTGTTGTTGATGACGTTAGTGGGAAATGGCAGCCAACATCGGCTCGGCCATGATGAAAATAGCAGCGTAGGACCTCTGGTTCACTGGAAAGGTGTGGCACTGTCGCAGCACGCGGATGAATGATGGGCCGTGCCGAAGGTGGTGCGACGCTGTCACATCGCGCGGTAGAGTCGTGCACCACAACCAGGCTAGGTCGTGACTAAGGTGGCATAGTACTGTCACGCCACACGATGGAGATGATTCGCGACCTGGGTGCGTCGTGGCGGAGAAGTAGGGCTCGGTGCCATCGTGTCGCGCCAGACAAGGACCACGTCCTTAGGCCGCGGCAGACAAGGGAGGGGGGTCGGCTGAGTCGGCCGCCAGTGCCCCCTCCAAGCGGGACCTAAAGGGTCCCGCAGTTACCTGAACCAGTAGTAGGAGCCAGTTCCATTACGGTCAATTGGGGGGAATGGTGTGGCCATCTAGGCCACACGACCAACCGACCGGGCCACACGGCTCACCTACACACGACCAAATGGCCGGGCCCCATGGCAAGCCCGCACGCAGCAAGCCCGACAGGGCCACATGGCCAGCCAGTATGCATCCCGCATGTTGGGCCCCATTACCTGCTCTCACACTGCTTGCCCACCGGGCCGCACGGCCAACCAGTACGAGGCCTACCGACCGGGCCCCACATCCAGCCTACCGAGCCGCCCCCATGGGTCGGGGCCGCACCTTCGTGTTGGGCCGCACATTCAGGTCGGGCCGACCCTTCGGGTTGTGCTTCTCCTTTAGGTCGGGTCGTCCCTTTGGGCCTGTCTAGACTAATGGACCGGGTCAGACACTGGTCCAAACCCAGGTCAGTTCGGGTCGGTTTGACTTGGTCAGACCGGACCCAGACCCATCAGACCAGAATACAACTATTCTACCATAAGTCGGTCTACGGGCGTCCGTGTGATAAACTGTCAGTGGAGCCAATATACATGGAACAAATCCGTCCCTTTGAGAATACCCCATGGGGGTTCGGGGTATAATTGAGATATCGTTAGGTTGGTTCGTACAGAAAACAAATGTGACCCAGGGACTAAAAAGATAATAACTCACAAACCGAGCATCTGATTGACGGGCTGTCTGTTGCGTTGAGATCCTTATGATGTGACTGACATTTGAGATACTTTTTTTGTGGAAATTCGTGAAAGTTTTAGTATTTTCTAGTAGCTCGTGGAGCGGATCCTTCTAGTGACGAGCAGGAAGTCTGCGAAGTCCTAGTAGCTGACAAATATGATGACTGCTTGACCGATTTGACTCGGAGTGATTTGACTAGAATAGTGGGGAGATCCAAGTATTTGGTGGTAGACCCATCGCGGAGGAGCACCTAGTATTTGGTGGCAGACCCAAAGTACTCGACATGATTAGTACCTCTGCAGGCTATTAGGGGGAGCGCCCTATATTTTTTGGCAGACCCACAATGGAGGAGAGCCTGGTATTTGGCGGCAAACCCACAGTACTCAACAATTAGAGTAAATATGCAGTCCAAGGATAGTGAAGAGCGCCTTGGTGTCACAAAAAGACCACTATTCTTGACAGAAGAGAAGTTCTCCAACAACCATGGTTTCAATAATGAAAATCTTGGTCTGAGCTGAGTCAATGACCTTTGTGTTTTCCTCATGATTGATATGGGTTACTAGATATCATAGGTATATGTATTGGCATATATGTAAGTAATGGTAATCTATTATTTCAAAAATCGTGGTTTATCCTTGTTGGATTTTGTGAGACATTGAGGGTCTTGGGGTCCCTACTGAGTATCGTCATACTCACCACTACATGGGCTACGCCCGCACCTCATTGTGTATGATGCAGACGACAAACAATGGTAACCGAGGTGGAGTGTACATGGACTAAACGGTACCCAAAGGTGGAATTCACAATGATTTGGTATCGGGACGAGACAGACAGATGTGGAACACTGAGTAGGCTATCTGAACCTACACTTACGGTAGGATATATGATGGATGATCCATGAGCTGCTAGACAGCTTCCAGCTATTTGTCTTTTTAGATTTACATGTCTTTCCATTCCTTATACTTTACTATTGGGCTTGTATTTCCATCCACCTTTACTTTCAGTACAACATTTTTATTCAGTTTTACTTAGTATTTTTCTTTCATTTGTGCACTATGATTATATGTGTCTACTTTTCATAAAGTCAATGCCTTCCCAGCTTAGGTATTTACGTCTTTGGTACTAGTCGACAGCCCCTGGCCTATGGAAGGTCGGCTTGGGGTAGTCACGCCACGGGTCCTGAGGACAGGTCGTGAAAAATTGGTATTAAAGGAGTCTGTTCTAATGCAGAACATAGGACTCTGATATTTCTTTTCAGTGAAGCAACAGTGTTAAGGGTACCAAGTTTGGTTTTCAGTTTGGGGAGTCCAGTGTTGGTGTGGAGGTAGATGTATCCATACATATGGACCATGACTACTGATTTCCAACTTATTACATGAAAACAATGATTGTGTGTGTGTTTCAAATGTTTTTCTTTAAGTCATCTCAACAGGTCAGCTCACAAAGTATAATCATTTGACCGTGTCGCATCTGTTTCTTTCTGGATACCTACCAACGAACGACTATTTAGAGACCCGAGAGTTATACGCGTTGACATTATACTGAACGACGATGCCTCAGGGTTGGGATACATTACAGTTGAGGAACTAGTAGTGGAACCATCAGTTCCACCACCCGTTGGGCCACCAATGCCACCAGCCCTAGCAGCAGACGATGCACGCCGCTTAAGCGCGCTGTACGAGTTCCAGTGCCAGAACCCACCCAGGTTCTGAGCAGAGATGGACCCATAGGTGGCTGAAGATTGGCTGGTGGATGTGGTGGGTGTCTTAAGGCTAGTAGGGACACCAGTGGACTAAATGGCGATCCTTTCTTACATCCTCCTTCAGGTAGCAGCATGCAGATGGTGGAGCATGATGCTCTAGGTGCATGACGTGGCGACACTGCTCTGGGAAGACATCATGAGCCAGTTCCGGGTGGAGTTTGTTTGATCCACCCTTCGAATGGTGCAGATTCAAGAGCTACAACATCTGCAGTAGGGCAGCATGAAAGTGGCACAGTACTCAGTGAGGTTCACCAAACTCTCGCGCTGCTCCACTGATATGGTACGAGACCCATTCTTCATTGCCCAAACCTTAAATAGGGGTCTCTAGCGAGGGATCATAGGTTTGATGATCTCCCTTAGAATCCTGACACAGGTGGGGGTGTTAGAGAGAGCCCTTCTGGTAGAGAGATTCCTTACTGAGCAGTCAGCCATAGCGAGACCTACTACTAGTCAGGCCGCAACAGAGTCTTCTGCACCTGGAAGTAGACAGTTGTTGAAGAGGTCCAAAAGGAACATACCTATAGGTGGACAACTGCAAAACTTAGGATCGGTTGTGCAGTTCACCCAGAGTAGAGATAGAGCCAGACATGCATGGAGCGAACAATGTAACTCATGCGGTGGTCTTGGTCACATGGCTCCTGACTGTCCAACCCGATGTTTTGACGGTCAGAAGAAAGTTGAGGGACCTCCTAGGTAGAGGAAGAGGTTTGATCATGGTGGTCCACAGGGAGCAGTTGGACATGTGAGAGGAGCTGGTCGGGTATCTAGAAACAGTTGAAGTTACGAGGTGCTACCGCCACAACCACCATGAGTTCCACCCCTACCATAGGTATCAGGTGGATAGGGGAGAGCTCAGCTTCAGGTAGCTGAGGCATACGACCAAGGATCTCTGGAGATAATTCGAGGTATGATCTGTGTCTATTCCACCTTATCTATAATTCTTATAGACATAGGTTCTAGTCACCCTTTCAAATCCACTACGCTCATTCAGAGCTCGGAGATTCTGACAGAGCCATTGGCTCGATCCATACCGCTAGAGACACCTACGGGAGCAGACTTAATGATTACGCACTAGTGCCGGCAGTGTAGGATTACTCTAGAAAGAGAGAGAATTGGCTGAGATCTCATCCTAGCAACGTCGAGGCCTTACGACGTCAACTTGGGTATGGACTAGTTATCTACAGTCCATTCTCAGATCAATTGTATTAGGTGCAAAGGGCAGTGTGTTCACACAGATGGGTCCAGGTTTACCTTCATCGGTGAGAAGGGAAGCTTTGCAGCCCAGGCCAGACTTACATGGAGGAGGGTACATCTGATCACTCACCAGCTGGCTTGCCTCACCCATGGAGTAGTTAATGTAGAGAGTTTGACTATCCTATAGTGGTGGACCAGTACACAGATGTTTTCCAAGACAATGTTCCAGAAATACCACCACCTAGAGAGGTGGACTTCTACATTGACTTGTACCTCGGGAAGACACCGATATCTACTCCAGCATATCAGATGGCTCCCACTGAGCTTCACAAGCTGAGGGTACATTTGGAGGAATGGCAGGGGACGAGATTCATCTGGACTAATTTTTCTCCCTGGGAATCCCTGATTCTATTCGCCAAGAAGGCGAACGAGAGCTTGAGGCTATGTGTCGACTATCATCGCATGAACCGGGTGACCATGAAGAACAAGTAACCACTTCTGAGTATTGATCACCTTTTTGATCAGATAAAAGAAGCACGATGGTTCTCGAAGATAGTCCTCATATCAAGCTATCACCACCTCAGAGTTCATGATGATGATGTGCAGAAGATGGCCTTCAAATGTCGGTACGACCACTATGAGTTCTTGGTTATGCCCTTCGGCGTAACCAATGCACCAGTAGTGTTCATGAGTCTCATGAAGAGGATATTCTAGCCATACATCGATCGCTTTTTCGTGGTCTTCATCGTACTCATTTTGATCTACTCAACTACTGAGAATGAGAATTCCTACCATTTGCAGGTAGTATAGGACACACTCCGAGAGCACCGGATTTATGGAATGCTCTCGAAGTGCCAGTTTGGGATTCTAGAGGTTCAATTTTTTGGGCATGTCATCTCAGAGGCTGGATTTGAAGTGGATCTAGTGAGGATTGAGGCAGTAATTTCTTGGAAGCCACTCAGAAGTGTGACGAAGGATTGGAGTTTCCTAGGTTTGACAGGATACTACAAGAAATTCGTTCCAGACTTCTCCATAGTTGTAGTACCACTATCAACCACGAGGAAGAAGGGTCAACCCTTCATGTGGTCAGAGAGATCCTAGCATATCTTTCAGGGGTTGGGGAAGAGGCTGACCAGTGCCCCAATATTGAGGTTTCCAGAGAATGGAATAGGTTATGTAGTTTACTACGACACATCAGGGGCCAAACTCAGGTGTGTCCTCATGTAGGAGTGAAAAATGATCGCATATGGTTCTTGTAAGCTGAGATAGTATGAGCAGAACTATGCTACCCATGACTTGGAGTTAGCAGCTATGATCTTCGCCTTGAATAGTTGGAGACACTCTCTAATGGGGGAATGTTTTAACATGTACTCTGATCAAAAGAGTCTCAGGTATATCATCCCTCAGAAGGACCTGAACTTTAGACAACGTCGTTGGCTTGAGTTACTCCAGGAATATGTCATTGAGATAGTCGATACCCCTAGGAAAGGGAACATTGTTGCAGATTCTATCAGTAAGAGATCAGGAATTTGGTTACTAGGAGAGGAGACAGAGCAGCTACCTGGCTTACAATTATCATTTGTGTATTGGGATGGAGAAGTCTATCTTTAGTCTCTTATAGTCAGTCCTCCACTTCTTTATCATGTTAGGGAGGCTCATCATGGAGACGCAGACTGTGAGAAGCGACATGCTCAGATATCCAAAGGGCAGGAACCTGATGGATTTTTTGAAGGTGGTTAGAAAACCATCCTTTTTAGAGGATGTACCATGGTACTAGTTTCACTTCACGAGGAAGTGTTCAGGGAGTTCCACACTTCCCCTCTAGAAGTACATCTAAGAGTGGCGATGATGTACCAAGACCTTCGACGATAGAATTGGTGGCCAGGTATGAAGAAGGAAGTTGCAGAGTTTGTCTCACAGTGCCTCACTTGTCAGTAAATTAAGGTAGAGCTACATGTACCTACATGCTTGGTACAACCCTTTGAGGTCCCAGAGTGGAAGTGGGGTTGGAAATCCTTGGACTTCGTGACGGTTCTTCCATGTACATCTAGGAGTCACGATTCGATATGGGTGATTGTTGACCGACTCCCCAAGTCGGCCCACATCGTACCGATTAGAGATAATTAATTGGTTGAGTGACTGGGATGCCTCTATGTCCATGAGATAGTGCGTTTACATGGAGTACCTTCCACGATTTTCTCCGACTGAGATGCACAGTTTTTTTCGGCTATGGAAGGGGTTAAGGAAGATTTTGGGATGCAGGTTCATCTGAGAACTTCCTTCCATCCTCAAATAGATGTCCATACCGAATAGACAATCCAAACCCTCGAGGACATGCTCCACACATGGGTCATGGTCTTTGGTCATAGTCGGGGGGATCTCATACCTTTGGTGGAGTTTTACTACAAAAACAATAGTCACTCCACTATCAGTATGGCACCTTTTGAGGCTATGTATGGACAAACTTTCAAATCGCCATTGTGCTAGACAGAACTAGGGGAGTCAGCACTAGTGGGTCAAGAGATAGTATGGGCTACCACAAAGAAGGTGCAGATCATCCACGATCAGATGAAGACTGTATATAGAAGGCTGAAGTCGTATTATGACAGGAGATGGAGACCTCTGGAGTTCGAGGATGGCGACCACATCTTCTTATGGGTCTCACCTTGTTGAGGTCTACAGAGATTTTGCCTAGGCGGGATGTTATCTACGCGATTTATCATACCTTTCCGGTTCCTTAGTAGAGTAGGCGAGTTTTCTTACCTCTTAGCTCTTCCACCTTAGTTGCATCGGGTGCACGATGAATTCCACATATCCTAGCTGAGAAGATACGTGCACGACCCATCCCACATCATTGACTAAGGGAGATGTATATCAATGACGAGGAAACATTAACGGATGTCCCATTGGAGAATGAGGATCGGTATGAGAGGGTCATACATGGACGGTCGAACCCTTGGTGCACGTTCGTCGGTAGCACGGGAACCTCCAGGAAATCACATTGGAGCGGGAGGCTCAGATGCGTGCTCATTACCACTAATTGTTCCCATAGTTTGAGTTGTAGCTTATGGGGATGTAAATCCCTAAGACGGGGAGAATTTAAAGACCCATAATTTCCATGTAATTATTTTTAATAAATACATGGTAATTTTTACGAGTACACAGTTTCTTGACGGTGCTTGATTCTGAGACCCGGTGTGTCCGGAATCAATTTCTGATGTTTTGTACTGGTACATTTAGTTATCGTACGAGCGAGATTTTATATCTTTTGAACTAGTGCTCGGAATTGAAATCTAAGGGCACCATTTAAATCGCAGCATCAGTGATTGCTTAGGGATACCTTCAAAGCAGTTGTGTTCTAACGAGAATGGATGTTAGTGTTTTTTGGGGTTGTAATTAAATTCTATTAAAATAAGGTGTACTTATTTTTATTTGAGATGGTTAAAACCTCCAAAGGGAGGTTATAGGTGGGTCCCACCTACACATAACATCCCTAGGGAGGGTATAATTTTTGGGGCCCACCCAATGTTTTAACCACTCTTGCAATCAAAGGTGTGGGGCCCACACGAGCATTAACGACCTTGTACCACTCTATAATGTGGGGGAAACCATTGAAATTCTTCACCTTCCTTCCCTCCTTAATGTGAAAACTCCACATGAATTAATAAATGGTTCATTCATTAATCATTTTAATTATTTTGAATTCTTTCCAACAATAATATAATAGGAAAATCTATTATTTTTTTTTGTGGGAACTTTCATCTGGTGGAGTCTTGTAGAAATTGAGTAAACATCCTCTCAACGAAGAACCTAATGAATGAGAAAAATGCAAAGAATGTCATCGAACATCTTCTTCCTTATTCAACTAGATCAAATGAAGGAGCTGACTGTGAAGAACATTGATGACGCTTCTTCCCCGGTCTCCTAACCCAGACTCTACCCAACGTCGATGAATCGACGTCGCCATCTCGTGACATCGTCAACGATCAACGATAAGAGATGTAGGGGTTTTAGTTGATTTGTTTACATTCTACATCATATAATATTTTGGAATAAATTATGCTTATTTTTATCACTATTACATAGAGGGTTCATACCGCTCGCACGTGGCCCGACCACCCCACCTATGATATTGTTAGTTGTTGACGATGGAAGAGGACAACGACGGTAGGCGTGGGGTCGGCCTCGAAGAAACCAGTAGTGCAAGACCACCAGGTCACTGGAAAGGCACAACATCGTCATGCCTGGTGGATTAAATCTGGCCCACGGCCAAGAAGGGTCATGGCGAAGGTGGCGCGATGCTGTCGCATTGCGGGGTAGAGCAGGTGTCGCGGCCTGGCCAGGCCGTGACGAAGTTGCTGTGGCGTCGTCACGCCATGTGGCAGAGATGAGTCGCGGCCAGGACATGCCATGGCGGAGAAGCTGGGCACAACATCGTCACACCATTCCAGAGAATTCCCATGGCCTTAGGTCGTGGCGGGCAGGGTCGTTGCGCACTACAGGAGGGACCCGAAGGGTCTCGCGGTTACATGAACCGATGCTAGGTGTCGGTTCCGTTAATGACATTGAAGCCCCCCCCACCCCCTATTGAATGGACAACTAAGACATGTGGCCTACCGCAGGGCCATATAGCGAGCCCACATGCGGCCGGCCAGTCAGGCCCCTCGGCCACCCAGCACGCAGAGAGCCAGCCGGGCCGCACGGCCAGCCATCCGGGCCGCCCCCACAGGTTAGGCCGCGACTTCGGGCCGGGCTGGGCCTTCTGTTGAGGCTGCCCATTCGGACAGGGTAAGAATCATAGACCGTGTTGTACCATGGTCCAATTCCAGGTCAGGTCGGGTTGGTCTGACTGGGTCAGAATGGACTAGAACCCGTCAGACCTAAATACACCTATTCACCCATAACTAGGGTTACAAGCGTCAGTTTGATGAACCTTCAGCGGTGCCGATATTATTGGAATGAAGCCATACCCTTGAGAATAACCCACGAGAGTTTGAGGTATAGTATAGATATGGTTAGTTGGGTTCATACACAAAACCAGTCAGTCCCCTTGGACTAAAAGGCTAAAACCTCACAGACTAGGCGTCTAATTGATGTGTCGTTTGTTTCTTTGAGACCCCTATGACATGGAAGACTATTGAGATACTTTTTCATGATACATTGTGACAGTTGGAGTATTTCCCAGTAGCTCGTGGAGCGGATATTTAGAGTTATGAGCAGGCAGAGTGCAGAGACCTTGTAGCTGATAGACCTGATGACTACTTGACCGATTTGACTCAAAGTAATTAGACTAGCCATGTGGGAAGAGCCCAGTATTTGGCTGAAGACCCATGGTTGAGGTGCACCAGGTATTTGGCAGCAGAACCGCAGTACTCGAATGGAGAAGTACCTCTGCAGGCTATTAGGGGGAGCACCCGGTATTTTGAGGTAGACCCATAACAGGGGAGCACCTGGTATTTGGTGGCAGACCCACAGTACTCGATAAGAGGAGTACCTCGGCAGTCCATGGTTAGTGGGGAGCTCCTTGGTGACGCGACATGCCCACTCTTCTCGAAAGATGAGGAGTTCTCTAGCATACGTGGTTTCGATAATTAAAATCTTGGTTTGAGCTGAGACAATGACCATTTTTTCCTCATGATTGACATGGGTTACTATAAAACATATGAATATGTATGGGAATATACCTATGTATTGGTTATCTATTGATTCATACTTCGTGGTTTATCCTTGTTGTATCTTATGAGACCTTGAGGGTCTCAGGGTCCCTAATGAGTATAGTCATACTCACCGATGCACAGGATATTCCCGTACCTCGTTGTGTTGGATGAAGACGACAGACATCGCTGACCGAGGTGGAGTGTATGAGGACTAGACGGTACCCAGAGGTGGACCTCACGACGATTTTTTACCAGGAGGAGACGGATGGGCATGGAGCGCTGAGGAGGCAATATGTGCCTACCCTTCAGGTAGGATCTGTGATGGACGTTCCAGGAGCTTCTAGACACCATCCAACTATTTTTCTTTTTATTTGAACTTGTTTGTCCTTTCCTTGTACTTTTATATTGGGCTTGTATTTCCGGCCCCGTTTACGTTCAACAATACCTTTTTATTCAATTTTACTTAGTGTTTTGCTTCTAGTTGTGTACACTGATTGTGTGTTTCTAATTATCACAAAGGCAATGCCTTCCCAGCTTAGGAAATTATGCCTTTGGTGCTAGTTGCCAGCCCCTAACCAATGGAAGGTGGTATTGGGGTAGTCACAACACAGGTCCCTATGATGGGTCATGACACTATGAATAGGTGATGTAAATCCAAAGAAAATAATGGTAGAATAACTAACAATGAGTTTAACTAAACAACATCGTTGTCCATAAGAAATATTCCAATGTATGAGAGATGAGTTAAAAAGGGTAATAAAAATCTAATATAACAGAGATAATGATGCTAGATAATTTAGGGAAATATGAGGGAGGTACATAATAAAAAATTAAGTAATGGTCTAGTTTAGAGAACAGAGACACGATAGTCCCATTCTGAGACATGTTCTTATTCTCAGAGTTTTATTGATGTTTTCATGGAAGCATTACACATTTGTATTTTCATGGATTATGATGATAAATAATTATAAAATAAAAAACACCATGTTTAGTAGCATGTTCTTGGCAAAGATTAAATATTTCAATTTAATATAAATTTCATGGTAGATAAAAAAATTGACAAAAAATAATGAATTATAAGAATAAATAAATGTGTTAGATGAACTGTGTATGAAATTACAGAATTTGATTATATGTATTTCCCAATTATAGAATATGTGATGTGGTAAAAGGTTTAGATTTTAAATCAACTCATAATAAATTTATTGGGATTTTATACCACAAATAATGGTCCACCAAGAATGATACTATGAAAAATGAGGCGGAACAACAAAATATCTAGAGAAAAAAAATCAATTCATGAATTGGATATATATGAGACCAATGGCTCTATGAAGCCCTCAAATTCTGTGATTTATTATATATGGTTGAGATTGTTGAGAATAATAAAAGGTATATTCTGGATATAACAATTATAAGTAAATATGTTATATATTAGGTCATATGAATTTTATTTATTATATTCTGTATAATGCCCTCCCATCTGTTTTTAAACGATAATTTGAATAGACCATATGATTTTTTTATTTTACTTACGACCAATGGCAATAAAAAATGATGAATATGAGAATTTTATGTTAATCATGGTGAGTTTTACTTTTCAATATTTATTTTTTACTCCCATATTTACTTTCTATATTTTGTTATCAGTAGAATGTTGATTGTCAGTAAATATATTACTACTTTTTATGAATAGTGGTACTTTTTATGAACCACATAATAAAAAAAATAACTATTTTTAATTGTTGTAATTTTTTAGGAATGGTCAGTACTTTGACTGATTATTGTGCATTAATGAAATTTTGATACAATGAATAAGAATATTTTTTTTCAGGTATTGTTAAATATATATCTACCAATTATCATATTTTGAATATCAAAATATTTTTTGTAAAATTAATTTCCATTTCACATGACATGGTTGATTAAAATTAAAATTATATTCATTAATAATGTCATGGAAATATTTCAAATTATTCATTGTATATTCCATTAAATAACAGTTGAAATGTTACCTACTAAAAAATGTGCTTGATGTTTCGAAAATGTTGATTCTAAAAAATCACATCCAATATAGTTAATGATTTTAATTGATATATCCGTTGACATTGATACCAACCCAAAAATGATGTAATACATTGTCCTTTCATGTCGAGTATGTATAAGTTAGGGATTATAAAAATTTCAAATGAACATTATCTATTCCAACCCTTACTCTATTATCATTCATTATTATCAATGTTCCTACATGGGGTAAAAATAATTCCCATTAAAAATGTATGTACTTTTTCACGGGAAAATTCATCTAGTGTATCATGGTAATGATAGAATATTGGTAATTTAATTTTTATAAAATCATTTTATCGTAGTTTTTAAAAACAAATATTTAAAATTTTGATGATATATGGAGGATCAAAATTCCATGTCACAAGATGAATAATTTTATCAATTATTACTAATTTATTAATGTGGTTTATTTCCTAGAAAAACAATTATATTTTGTTTTTTAAATTGGTGTATCAAATTTATTAAATTCATTTCTAATGTTCTATAGATTAAACACGGTAAGTGGGAATGATGTAGTTCTCTATCTAGTGAATTTAAATATTATTTAGATTGATTATCTGGAAGTGCACATATATCTATACATATATATGAGCCCTTAAATGATTCCAAACCCTACAATCATATGATCACACTAAAATACCCAACGATATATGTACATTGTGATGTATTAATATCATATTAAAGGTAAATATTCGATGCATATTTTTATGTTATGAGGAAATAACCATATTTATTTTCAAAAACTGAATATTAAGAGCATACAACTGATCGGTATACCATAAATGGAATATTAATAATTATGAATTAATAAGAATTAATATATTAAAAGAAATGATAAATCAACTTTAAATATTGAATAAATTACATATTTTTTAGTGATGAATTTATTTTAAATTTTCATATGTGTCAATTAAAAATAAATCTACCACTTTGATAATTTTTTATCATCAATTATATATTTTTAATGTTTTTATCATATAGGTTATTTTTAAATTTTTCAGGGACATACATTCCTGATATAACACCCTAATATTTTATGGTTTATATCTTTTTTTATAAACACTACTTATTCTATAGCATACAAAAATCTTAAAATAAATGTACTATTAAATATTAATGTGACCATCAAGGATAATAAAATATAAATTATAATAATATCACATATGAAACTATAAATAATATTTAAACATATCATAAATGAAAATATTATTTATTTATTTCATTTAATAAATAAATAATTTTTTTAAAAATGATAAATTAAGTGTTGTTATTTTTCTAAATTGTAATTATTTATTTCAATTATTATGATATATATAGTGAATTAAATGAAATATTGTTTCAAAAAATAGATTTAAAAATGAATATTTTTTTATTATAATGATGTGATAATTTTTTGAGACAATAATTAATATTTTTAATGTTTTATAAAATTATTAATTAATTAAAAATTGATATATTACTAATAAAAAAATTACTACAAATTTAGTTTCTCAATTATTTAATGTTATTTTAAAAAAATTACTACATTTTTTAAATATACATGTCGAAAATGGTTATGTTTAATTTTTTGAATTTTTTAAAAATAATTTATTTCTTGGGAATATTGACATATTGAAATTTATGATATTAGGTAAGTAATTATTTATTGAGTTGTGGTCGATGTATGATTAATGTATGCACCATTAGTTAAAATATACATGAAAAATTTACTATAATTGGTTACATTTATAACCACTTTTGAAAGAAATGAGCCCAAATAGAAAATCAAACGAATATATTAATAAAATACACAATCTCATTCACTATAAATAACACCCTTCAACACCTCTTCTACAATAAAAAGTCAACAATTCAGATCATGCATATATATTTAATGTATTTTATTCCCCCAAACACATTTCAATCATCCAATTGATTATTTTCTTAATACATATCCAATCCCAAGTTCCTTAATGTGGTTTTTTAGAAGAAATTCAAGAGGTGCAATCACCTTTCTTTCTAATTTAATTTATTCTGTTTTCTAATCCTATAGTTAACTCCAATATCCAAAATAAATGACAAGTCTAATTTATTATATATACTAATATTTTGATACATTAAAGTAAAATCCAACATTAATCCCCATCTCTTGTCCTTTTTATTATTAAAACTAAAACACCATCTATGATATGTTGATTTGTATCCATTGTGGATGATGAATTTTAATTTTAAAATACCGTCAATAAGGATGGACATCATCCATTTTTATTATCAAATAAGTTTTTATAAAACATTTTATAGTTGTTAAATTATTATAGATCTAATATATAATAATTATGTTAAATAAAATGATATAATTTCATGATGGTAATAAGCACTGTCAAAATAAATTATTTGATTTTTATAAACATTTACCTAATGAATAATTGTTACACCATATAAGAAAATGATATATGATAACATTTATTATTTTGTAATTTCATTAACAACATAAAAATTTAATTATGGAGAATCATATAAGTATCAATAATTGTATACGCGATAACTGATCATGGAATCGTGGATAATGAATACTCCTGAAATTAAAAGTTTGTATTTCATACCTCATCAAAATGTCCACAAATAAATATAATATAATTATAATGAATCAATGAAATTTCTAAATGTTTATTTTAATAAGGAAATTTATTAATCTAATTTAATTATATACGAATGTATTTAAATGTGTCAAATGATTTCAGACATAAGTTAATGGATTTCATTAATAAATATCCATTCAATGGGGTAAATACCTCTGTTATTGGTTATGTTCTGAACATAATATTTCTAAAATGAACAATTATTTTTTTATATTGTATTTCTAGATTTATATTTTATTTTAAAAAATTTCAAGAATAATCTTTTTATTTATTTATCCCCACTCCACTAATTTGATTTTGGTAAGAGTTTACTCATCTCACATTTATTTCTATGAGATATGACTCATTCCATTTTTATTCCAAATGGTTTGAGTATATATACTTCTATAATTTTTTGATAATACATTTTTAAATATTTTTAAAAAAAATCCACAATTCAGTTATCATGTTTATGATTATTATTTTACTCATATTCCATTTTAACATATGTTGTTTACATTTAATGTGACATTAAATTGGAAATGTTAATAAATTATCATCCAATACTCAATACAGTTATATTGTAAAGGAATATGTTCTCTTTAAATGTTTCTATGTATGAATAATTTGTTTAAATTTTAGTTATGGGTGGTACTAGACATTAAATTTCCCCACTATGTATCGATAGGTCTCCTAAGAAAAATTAGTTAGTGTTAAACACTTAATGTTTGTTTCATGGATGAATCAAATTACATTATTCCCATAGAAATAAACATTCTTGTAAAAGGCATTGATAATATATGTTCACATTCCAAACACACAAATTGCAATGAATAATCATTTTTTTATTTAGTATTAAATAATTATTATCAATGGTATTTTATCTATGATATAATATATGGATGCATTTTTTAATCTCAATGTATTTGATAAATTCCATGTGTTTTATTGTTATTTACCTTAAAATATTGACAATTAATTATTTTTTATGATTCACTAACTATTGATCTAATTTTATTCTATATGTAACTTTTTTATGTGCAATAGAGCTCATCATTTTACTTTTAATCATTCCCAATGTTATGAATTTAAAATCATTGAATAAGATTCAAGGTATAAGTTTATTATCCATGGGTATGATCTATGAATAATTTAAAATGTAATAAGAGATCCATATATGTCCTTTTTTCATAAATACTACTAAACTAATTGATCTATACCAATGTGATATCTTATATATACTCCATTGTAAAAAAATAACAACTAAATCTACGCTACATTGGTCAAAGTTATTATATTTGATAGAAGATCTAGTTTACTAGAAACCTTTGGAACTAGACGATATATAATCATGAGAACGATAATAATTCATTTAACATAATTTTTTACAAAATAATCTAAATGATTATTAGATAAATTCTTGGGTGACATTATTTAGTAATGATTCCAAATGGAATAAAAGGAACCAATACCCCCAAAAAATATATTGATCCCCCACCAAGAAATTCAAAACAATTATTATTGTAGCATGGAATATTATAACCAAATTAGGAATAATAAATCACATAATGAATAATAACCATAATACACCTTTGTTGGATATTTTCATATAGAATAATACTCCATAATTTAGTTGGACCACTAAAACATAGGTATATAATTTTTAGATCAGGTAACTTGAAAACATATTTATGGAATTTGGATACCCTGATAATGATATGATATACATTAATTTTACTATCTAAAGTGATATTTTGACCAATATTGGTCTTTGATCCAGAGTACTATGAAATAAAATATATCAAATATTTAATTTTGTATGAGGTATGGAAATAATTAGATCACAGTAATTCCATTCCTGGTGACTAATTCACCATCTATTTTAATTCAAATAATGAAAATAATTTTCAAGGAATGTTATAATGATTTTACTATAGTGTTTGTTGATGAAATTATGGTTTATTATATAATATATTAATACCATGAAAATAAAATTAGTATTATTCATGATACTCTAAAATTTAAACAGTAATATGATTAATTTAGATTGTTTTAATTCTACATTAAGAAATCTTGGTTTTATTTTTATATTATCAATAAATATAGAATATCAGTTGATCTAGTAATAAAAATGGAAAACCATGAATGGACTGACCAATTAAAATAATTTAGGAACAAATATTCAATAGTCTATAAGATTACTATCATTGTTTGATTTATAATTTTTCCATGTTGGATAACCTGTTAACTAGGCTGACACTTAAAGTGGCTAAGTTCTCTATGAATGTAGAATGTGTAGAATTATTTGAAAAACTAATTAGACGATCGTTCAATGCTTTTATTATGACTCATACATAAAGAATTAATAGGTTTTGATAGAAAATTATACGTTGAATAAATAAATGGGATGTTTCATTTTTATAAATGATAATGATATTACATATTCTTATGTAAATTTAATAATCATGGGAAAAATTATCCATCTCATGATCCTATTTTAGCATACAAAATAGTTTTTATAGAGATATGCAGACTATATCTATATAGTGAATGGACTGAGTTATGTAAAGATCATAAGGGTATGACTTAAATAATTAATCAAATAGAAATAAACATGTTGAAATTAAAATATCTTGAGTACGGAAAATTATTATTTCTCCATACACTACCACCTACAAAATGAAAATTAGGTAGCATATTCATTAAGCAGGTATGAACATGGAATATAATCCCAAATGACGATTGAGAAATATATTATGTTCATGGAATAGAAAAATATTTATAGTGGAATAGATAATGAAGGAGAAACATCTCACCTTTTTAACTGATTTCAAAACCATATATACTAGAGAAGTTAAAAATTTATCAATTTGATGATGTTAAATTTCACAAGAAAATTCAATCCATTAAGGCTGAAAATTTTAAAAACATCATATATGTGGGTTGAAATATTAAATTTGGGAATTTTTTATGTGTTCCATCAATACCTAATATAAAAATTTAACTATTAGATGATTCTCATAGATCTTTCTTTTCTATACAATATGGTAGTACCAATATGTATAGATATCTAATAGAATATTTTTGGTTAGATTTTATGAAGTTTTAAGTTGATGTTTATGTGTCAATATGACTATTTTTTAACAACCTAATTCTAGGAGACAGCATCCTCTAAGATTCTTGAATCCTGATGTTATTCATTTATGTAATTGGGAAAACATTAATATAGGTTTTTAAGTGATTTCTAAAGACCCCCATATAGATTGACAAGGTAGGGGTCATTGTTGATCGTTATAGAAACTTAGATCATTTTATTTGTATATGGGAAAATATAATTTATAGGAACCTATTAATACTCTATATTTAATTTATTATAGACACTAAGGTACTACTCTATCTATTATTTCTTAATGAGATAACATTTTTAGTTTAAAATTATTCTTTTGTCTATAGATGTATTTGGATTGTGGGATTCATTTGAGTATTTCTTATTACCATCAAATTGATGGATAGAATAAAAGGATAATATAATGATTAGGATACATGTTTAGATCATTTACTAATGATTTATAAGATTTGTGGGGTCAGAATTTACCATTTTTATTTTTTTAATACCATAATGTTTCCATTCAAGTTTGAAATTGTAGTAATATGATGAATTATATGGAAAGCTATAAGGTACTCATATATGTTGGGATTATGTTGGTGAGGGGAAACATATAGGCCCCAAATTTATTAATAGAACTATAAAAAATGTAAGGAATATAGATTCTCATATTAAGTTTTCTGAATGTACAAAAAAGAATGATTTTGAAAAAAATTTGAGGATTCATAATTTCAAGTAGAATATCATATCATTCTAAATGTATCACCAGTGAAGGGTTTCATATTGTTCAGTATGAAAGAAAATATGAGCCCTTGGTTCGTTACACTATTTAAAATTCTATACATCATGGAAAATGAGGCTTACTGATTCATAATGTTACATAGTCTCTCCAAATTTCATAATGTGCTAGACATATAATGGGTTAACAATTACATGTGAGGCCCAATTAATTATCTATACTATGAAGAAATTAAAATGTATTCATCGTTGGATTTCTGTGAAGAGCCTATTGAGTTTCGTTACTTTATAGATTCTGTATTGAGAAATTGGAAAACTCGACTAGTAAATGTTCTTTCAAAAAACTATAAAATGGGAGAAGCGACGTGTGTACATTAGTATATTATGAAGAATAAGCCCAATTATTTGTTAGAAGCGAGTATTCATGAAATGTTTTGAGGATAAAATGTTTGATAGAATGAAGAATATAATACACTAATATACTATGGTGTGTATCATCTTAAGACAATTAAATTTATTCAATAGCTTACACAGAGCATAAAAGAACTAAATTATAAATAGTATTCTGACCACAATGTATATTAATGTTGTTACTACAATAATTACCAAACCTATATAAGTATAAATATATTTTTATATCACATAAATTAATATATGATATATTTATATCATTGAATATGAAAATAATTGTATAATAAATGATAAATTATTATTATGTATTTTTTGAAATCTAAATTATTATTATCAGTTTTATATGTAATATAAATAAATTAATGAAATATATATTTTTTTATAAAATTGATTAAAAAATAAATATATTTATATTATAATTATAGGAACATTTGATGATGCCATAATAAATTTTTCAAAATTATATAAAATCTATTAATATTTGAAGATAATTATTTTCACAAATAAAATAAGTTTTCTATTAAAATTAAATTTTCCATATTTTTTAAATTATTACAAAAAAGTAGATAATTTTTTTGAATTATAATCATTGGAAAATTGGTAGGTTTATTTTTTATAATTTTTATAAAATTGTATTATTTATTTTTTAATAGATATGTATATTATTTTTGGGTATTATGAAAATATATGAATTATTGAGCTAGGGATGATCCAAATATGATATAAGAACCATTTTTCAAACTCATATTCCCTAGTTATTTTAATTGGTAAAAATAATCCTAACTTTTGATAGTGGTGAGCCAAAATATAAAAAAATGAACAAATATTTCAAAAAAAGCCCCACTCTATCACTATAAATACCACCCATCACTACCTATTCTCTTATAACATTATACGAATTTGTTATTTCTTATATTCATTACAATTCCAATCATAATCCATTTATCCACATCGATGAATTCGTTGTCCCAACAAAAGGGAAATCCCTAGTTCCATAAGGTGGATCTCAATGAATGAAATTCAAAAGGTAATGTCTTATATCCATCTCTTTTAATTATATTTTATTTATTTTATTTTTTTGTCCCATAATTTAATAATTTACAAAAATAGAGTGATAACTATTGTATCATATATATACTAAATTTTTATTATGTTTATGGAAAATCCATCATCATAACACTTCTCCTCTCCCTTTTAATAAAAAAATTCATTATCAAGGATGTATTGATAATCTAATTTCATGGTCGATGTGTTTTTATTTTCAAGTGAATCCATCATGGCTGCTCATAAAATTATTATTATTGTTAAATAACATTTTATTATATATATTAAAAATTATATAATGTTATGGATCAATAAATAATCCTGATATTAAATTAAATGATTTAACTTCATGATGGTCAAAAAAAATCCAAAGAAAATTAAATAATTTTCATTAATGGTTTACATAATGAATCATATGCATACAACATAACCAAATCATATATAATATCATTTAAATTTTTAGAACAAAATTAATGACATATAATCTAATTTCATGGGAAATATTCCAAAGTTTCATGATATTGCATACATGTATAAAAGATAACCTGTCATGAAAAAAAATGAACTCTCATAGAAGAACGAAATTGAATCTTATAACTCATCAAAAATGAAAGAAATGAAATTACTAAAATTACACTAAATCAAATTAACGATGAAATGGTTCATAATTAAGTAATAAATTAATCTTATTTTATAATCGAGTAAAATTTATTCATGTATATAAAGGTTTTTACAATAAGGTATTGGATTAATTAACCCAATTTTTTTCATTCGGTCAAACTTCTAGGTCAATGGTGTTTTTATTCCAAAATTAAATGTGAAATCAACTATATTTAGATAAAACAATATATACTCTATTGTAATTGTGATTTAACTATTTCACATATAATAATTTCAATTTCATATCCTCACTTAAATTATATGATCATTGTAAGGGATTTATCGTCTCACTTTTATTTCTGTGAGATATTCTTTATTCAAAGATAATTTTATCTTTATGGTATATGTATAGTTATATTTTATTTATGATTATCAATTATTTATGATTGAAATAAATATCCATCTTTACTACACAATGTATATGATAATTTTCTTATCAGAATACCATTATTACATACAATCATTACTTAGAATGTTTTTTAACTGGGAAATTATTTATAAATCGTTATCCTATAGTCAATATGGATATATTGATAAAGAATAATGTTTTAGAGTTAAATATTTTTGTGAATAATTATTTGGAATTGAGGTTAATGGGTTTTCCTGATATTATATATCCATTATAGGCATTGAGAGTTGTCATGAGACAACAAATATGGTGACAAGACCTTCATGTTTGATTCTATAAATAACTAGACAGGTTACAACCAAAAAAAATACAAAATGTATTATGGAAGGACATGATGGTAGTAGTTCATATTCAAAATACATGAAGGAAAATAAAAAATAAATTTTTATTTACATAGTATTAAATTACATATATCCATGATATTTTAACTATTATATAATTTGTGAATGCATTATTTCATTCTCAGTTTGTTTTTTATGTTGAATATGTTTTTCTGTTATGTACCATCCTATAAAGATTATGAAGAAATTTTTTTTCTCTCCAATTATTAATTCATTTTTCCATTATATTAATTCTTTAATGAGTAATATATCACACTATTTTAGTTTTTTTCCTTCCCATATTTATGAATATGATATCATTGAATACTTGTGAGGAATGATGTCTATTTTTGTAATTTATGATCTATGTTTAATTACCAATGCAATAAGGGATCCAAGTATGTACCTATTTCAGAAATACTAATAAACCGATTGATTCCTAATGATGTGATCTATTGTTTTTATATCATTGTAATAAAATAACCACCAAATCACTCCTATAATGATCTGGGTTAATATACTTGAGGTGAAGCATTTATTATGTTTAGTGGATTCAATAAGATTATTTTATGAAACAAATATTTCAAATTTCAATGGGTAAAATTTATTCATTCAAATTTTCCATTCGAATTTTTAATTATAAAACATAATTTATAGAATATTTATATTCTCCAATTAGAGTTTATAGGATGAATTAAAATGAATTACAATACAAAATTTATCTTGAAAAAATTTTCCAATGCATTCTTCTATTATATTAGATATAAAAGTATCCAGAAATGAATGGTTTATAGCATATAGAAAAAATCATCTTACATTATCAGTGTTGTCAATTAATCGAAGACACCTATAAGGACGGCCACCAATAAATGGTAGATACGAGAAAATCATACATTCAATTTTATAATACTATATAAGATAATGGGTGTCTGGTCAATATAGTAGTGGGTGGAGGGTCTCATTATGAGGGGTTGGATATTAAAATAGTTAGTTCTCCTCAATCACTATTCTATATTACAAGAAAATTGAGTTCTGTAGATTGTTTAATAAATGTGGAATTACAATTTAATGATTTATGTGGGATGGAACATCACCTGAGTAATGGACATAAAAAATAATATATGTTAATACACGGATTTATCAATATCTCCATTCTAGGAAACATATATACATTCGACATTCATAGTCAATATGGTATATTCTACCAGAACGTTCTAAGGGAGAGATCCCAAATAACTATTGAGTAGATTTCTAAAATTTAATATGCTTCAACCATATTTTTTTGGGAACCAAGGAACTCAATATGATAATGGAAATTGAACCTTCACCCTCATACACTTATCCATAGACACTATATTCATTGTTTGAAGTAAATAGAGTTGATTTAATATTTTAATCATTGTTTGATGGATCAAATGAAAAAGGGAGATATGGTGAAGGATTTCCCACCAGGAGAAACATTTGTTACATCGATGGTTAATAATAACAAATTAATGAATCTTTTATATTTTTTGGATTTTACTAGGATATGGAAAAAATTACTATTGATGTTTTGAGTATTTAAATTATGTAGGTGGGACAACATGGGTGATAAAAAGAAATATATCCATGTATGAAATTTTTGTATGGTAGTTAAAAAACCACAACGGGGATTTGGACATCATAATAAGGACACCATTCTATATTATATTCATGAAAATTTTGAACCATCATTCGTATATAGACCATGTCTAGGGGGGTTCATAATTATGATTATATATATTAGAATTTACAACCAATTATGTATCAGAACAACCAATAAAACAGATGGATAATTAAGGTATACAAGTGGATTAAAAGGTATTAATAGAATTGGATATCTCATATCTCATTATATTATAAATTGATATATTTAAATAAAAATCAGTGTGTATTATAATAAATTATTAATTTGGATGATTGAAAAATAAGAGATTCAAAAGAGGGATTATAATTGAATTTTTATTAATGGTTGATAAAGAATTTTTTTTATTTGATCCCTGAAGTAATTTACCCAGTGAATATGTGGTGAGATTACTATTTAGATTGTAGTCGTTTGGGTGAAATACATACCCACATAGTAGTAGGTTCCAATGAATCATATAAGTCCTTCATATGACTCCCAAGAGATAATTAGAAGATGTGGATTATGAATATCTATAATGTTGGTGATGTTTGAACTAACCTTTTTTGTGACATCCTTGACCCAGGTTCTAGTAAGAGGTGTTGTAGTACCAGTTTTCCATGTGGTCTCAACCTCCCCTATATGAGAGGAATCCAACTAATAGGCATGGCATAATTAAAAATTCTGGGGAGAAAAGTAATTCATTGTTGATGTATAAAAAAATCTATATATAAAATACATTTAAATAGTTTATGAACAAAACAATATTTAAAATAACATTAACACACTATAAAACAATACAACTAAACAACTGATGTGGAAGGAAACATAACAACTAGAAACTAATAATAATAGTCATGCTGAAACCGAATCATTTAAAAATAAGTAGATTATATATGTCATGTCATAGAAAAATTGGAGAACATGTTTACATAGAATATGGGAATTCATAATGTAAAAAATAATAAAAAATACTAAAAAAACCCCAACCATTGCGACCACTTGTATGAACATCTCTTACCAAGCTCCATCCTAATTTAAACAGTCAAGATCATGTGTCCAATGTGGGACACTTCCCCTTATAAACACATTTATCCATATTATGTTCCCATGTACCATTGGTGCCTAGATAGAAAGTTAATAATTCATTGTAATCCACCACCAATCATATCTATAGCATCCAATATAAGAAATATAATCTAACAATGTGTATTTTTATGTATGTGAAATGTTGTATAATAATTTAAATACCAAGATAATAGCATAATCCTCAAGAAGTGTCAGAAAATGTAATAATTTATTTATATATATATGAATTTATAAATACTATTGTAAGTGGATCCATGGTATGATAAAAAATATTCTAATAATATTTATAAATGGATCCTTGGTAATATCCATGTCATCCTTTATGATGATGATAATTTAGAGGACACAATGTAGTAATGAAAGAATGCTTGAATTCCGAGTTCAATCCAACTTAGTAATAATCTATATCACAAATATTATGGGTCTAAGTGAAATCTTGTTTACATCACCAAAGTTATTCAACTATATTATAAATCTATACATGTATAGTGATCTCAAATAAGGTAAAGAAAACAAAATTATTAATGGGCCCAATGGGTGTATCCATGGTGACTCATGTCAATAGATGTCTAGATGGATCCAATGAGTGTATCAAGGAATCCAAATATGTACATGATAAAGGGGTATCCTAATACATTATTTACAGACACCAAATTTTCATTGAAAAATAAAAAAAATAAAAAATATCTAGAGAGGTGTTTTATTTTCCCTACAAAAGAAAATGAAAAATTAAGTTCTAAGACTCAGGGAACACATGATCTTCCATGGGATACATGATCATACGACCATCATAAGGGAATAAAAAAGAACCATACATAGTGAAAATATTGAGGAAGATCCTAAAAATATCCTTTGATAAGTCCCTATTCTAATTTGAAGGTTCTTCAGGAAATCACTTATAACATAACAGAATTCAGATAAGATACTCAGGATTATACGGCTTGTCGGCTATTGAATTCATGAAAAATAATCTAAAAAATACATTGATAATAGTTTGATATATCTAAAATGTAGGATAAAATAGTGGATGGAAAATTCATGTAATTATTCATTGAAGGGGAGGATTATAGTTTTTGATGTCATTCAATAATATTTTTGAGAATCTATACCATTTCACAATACATAAAGTGATACTAAAAAGCGGTATCCATGACCCTATTGATATCATAAATGTCATATAATGAACCTATAATGATTTGGGAGACACTACAAGAACCATATAGACAAGACTACCTCATATCATGAGATCGCACTGAGAAGAAATCCTCAGTATGCAAAGAGGCTCTATAATTACATGCTTACATTACTCTCCCACATTGGATCAACAAGGAAAACCTGATGAAATTTTAAATGAAGTGCTCGCACATCTATATATAACTTTTTTTTGGGTATTACGTTGCATTACCGAGAGGTAAATATATATTTTTTTATGTTTACCCATAAAACCTCATGAAAAGAAATACCATTATAAAATAAAAAATTAATTTATAAAAGGTGAGGATTTAGGATTCTATCAATATCATAAAATTAACATGATATGATGTTGTTTCCTAATGCATGCTCTCACAAGTACCCTTGACATGGAAATTTGATTTATTGAAGCCACTATCAAAACCCATCCTTGTCTATGGAATGTCCCAAACATGTCACATGTGATAATGTAATGGCCCTTTAATGGGATTATTGATCTCATGAAGGTTCATGTACATTTCAGCTGAAAATTATAAAACCCCTTGACAAATATGGAAAAAAAATGAAAACCACATTTATTGGAATTAATATATTAAATGGGAATTGATAGGAATCCCTTTTGGTCCCTAAATGAAATTTAATGGCCCAAAAGTGAACCACTATAGTGCATCGTGATGTCATGTGATGTTGATGCCTCCACCAACTCTAGCATGTACATGCATGACACATGCCAGATAGAGAAGAATACAACTTGGTTGTCCATCCCTATAAATCCTAAAAACCATCATGAAAAATTCATCACTACCACATGTCCTACCACTATCTCAGGACTGTGACTCTTTAAGGACGAAGGTGGTATCAAATCCTTACACTAGTGTTAGAGAATATTTATCAGGTTAGATAATCTTGTGACCCAAAAATGATTCCGTTCAGGTATGACCAAATTAATAACCTAAGAATTCAATCATAATGAATAAACTCATCTCATGATAATATATTGATCACATGAAGGTCGTCTAGAAATACAAAAAAATAACACCCCTCATATATTCTAGATCATGTGAGACATTAAACATTAATAATGAAAATAAATTCAAGGAACTCACTAAAAAGTTTTGAAGAAGGTATAATGAAATTGGGAGAAGTATGTGAACAAAATTTATGTTGTTCCTCATTAAGTTTAAGAGACCCATCAAAGACACATGTATACACCTTGAACATTAACCCAGATCTCACTAAATTGAATTGGATTAAAATTTGGTTCATGATAATTCTTCTTGATGTCACATAGAATTTCACATTGATCCCTCTAGACCTGCCACCGAATTTCAACAAAGCCTTCAGGGATAACCATCCATGCCTTCTAGTGTCCTTCTGAATTATTGATAAATACAAAAAGCGGAACTCTTACATAATAACAGTGCATCATGGTAATATATGGAAATTTCAAAAAGATCATTCAATGGACTCTGGTAATGCCAACATGGTCTCAATAAGTCCATTCATGATTGTAAGACTAGACAAGAATCTCCCTCCAAGACTTATCACACTGACTCTCATGATTCCCTATGATTGTGTCATCTACCTCCCAATATTACAATAGTGAAATTATATTGGTTCATGGGACATTTTATTGAATTTCCTTCTAGTATTATGTGATGTATTCAAGGACAAAAATCCCCAGTCTTGCGATGTCCCCTAGATAAATCGAACATGATCAAAATACCACATTCACATATTCCATCCTAGTCTAGTATTTCACTCTAAATGAGTCAAACATTTCTCGAAATTTACATTCTACATATCAAGAATACATACATCAAGATGTCAAGTAAGAAATAGAGGTGTATTGAGAAGAAAATCATCACATTTCTTGAGGGAATGCATGCCTGAGAAATGGTATTCCTAGGACATGATGTCCTAATTCATCTTCAGTGTAGAACCTATGATAATCAGGGAAACCAAAATGTCTATTCCTTGATAAAATGAACTAATATTAATATTAATCATACAATAACTAGAATAAATAAGATTCCTTATTAAGGATTTGAGAAACATAAGAAGAGTTTTGACTGAAAATTAACATTTTTTTTATCAAACCTCTTTTCAGCAAAAGTTAGAAACCATGAGATCTCGCATTTCAACCTCATAAAACCGAACCTGAGAACATCCCAAAACAAACTATATGATCATCCCCTCTCTATAAAATGCATAATGATGAAAATCACTCACGAAGGCTTGACCACATGGAATGTAGTCTCATATAGGAATACAAGGCAAAAAACTAATGGCATAACCATAACCTCTCAGTTATACAAATCCAAATGGAATTCAGCAGTGAAGGTTTTCTTTCTACAAACCCCATATGATGAAGATTCATGTAGAGGGATAGTAATGTATAAACATAACATCACATCAAAACTAAACCTACATGTAACCTATAAACATGCAAAACACAAATCATAATTCTCTTTTCCAAATAATCAAATTCCACCAATTAAATATCTTCATTAAAGAGAAATTTGAGAATAAAAGAATTGGATTACCTTAAAATTTTCTTAGGTAAAGAAGAAACATAGATGTCTAGTATCTCAATCATCAGCTTTTCCAACAGGTTGTCCCATCGAAAAATCCCTTCACCCTTATGAAATGAAAAAAATTATTTTTTATTATGATTTTCCCACATGAGGAATATCTCGCATAGCCTTATAGCGTAGTGAGATCATATCTTCTCTTTCATAATCATATACAGTTATAAGGGAGAAAAAATTTGTAAACCCCAAAATTATTCATAACATAATGTTTCCTAATTATAAGGGAAACATTTATGTGTTGGACCTAACTTTTTGAAATATGTGTACATTGATTCATACAATAATCATGATATTTGTACACCATCCTATGGAACATGTCTAATGACCAATTGGAATCCAAATTAATTTAACCCTAACACGTCTATAACACCCCAAACATTCATACTGAATCATTCCCATGGTTTGTTCATCTTTTGACATCCATCACCAGGATGAGAATCTCGCTAAAATAATATGACTCTAATTCCTTCCATGCATAGGATATGTAGGATTAATTTTAAGACCCCTGATACATATTAAATTATCCCAAGGAATGTTATAGTATCTAAGAACCACATACATTTGTTGTGAGGGTGATAAAATAATATGTAAAGACCTGTAAATTTCAAGGAATTTTTTTTATTAATTTTTTTTGGAATTTTACAAGAACGCAGTTTCTGACGGAACCTGATTCTGAGGCCCGGTGTGCCCGGAATCATTTTCCGAAGTTTGGATCGGGTATGTTCAGTGAACAAACGCGCGAGTTTTTCTAACATTTGAACCGGTGCTCGGAATCAAATTCCAAGGGCACCTATGGAATCGTAGCGCCGATATTTTCTTAGAAACGCCTCTTCGGGAGTTTCGTTAGATCGGGTGTGGTTTTTTAATTTTTTGGGGTTAAGTTAAGAAATAAAATAAAGTTGTGTGACAACTTTATTTTTATTTCTCTTACAGCCACTTGGAATCCACTTAAAGCTGCTTAAGCTGCGTTGATGCAGATATGGTGCAATCCTAAATATCCTACCCTCTTGGTAGGATATTTGTGAGGTGGGGCCCGCACGATCCCCACTGTTTCTTTTCACCTAAGTAACGCACCTGCAAACCCCCTCTTAAATGAAAGTCAACTGGGGCGTTTCCTTAAACTCTTAAACGCTCCTATTAATTGGGCGGTTTATTCATTGAGATTAATTCTATGAATTAATTGGTCGTTACTTAGTTTGTTTTACTTTTTGAAGGCATGTTAATAAAATAATACCAATGCTTGTCTTATTGAGGATTACTCGTTGAGAGGATTTGGAGAAGACTCCAAGGCTTGAGATCTTCAACCTCCTTCGTGAAGAACGCAAAGAATGAAGAAGGCGATGAAAAATGCCGAGCACTCGGAGATCGACGACGTGACGCCATGTACCGCGATGCCGACGATTCCTCTCTAGCAATGTTCTTCTACGACGTTCCTTCTTCCATGACAGATCTTCGATCATCCGTTGAGATTCGTCGACACTACGCACTTCCGCGACGACGCGACACCCTTCCGCGATGCGACTATCACCTCCTACTGCGACGGTCAATTCCACGACGTACTCGCACTCATCTGACGACAGCTACGATGTAGGGGTCATTTTGAAAATGATTTATTTTACCTATGTTTGTTTTCCTCCAAGGCAAGAACGCGGACCAACCAATTAACAAGTTGGTCCGCGGATTATTAGGGCGGGTCGTGGTTCATCAATTGGTGGGATTTTATGGTGTTGTTTCAAACCGCTAACGCGGTGGGTGCGGACCAACGAACAAGTCCAAACCCACCGTCCTTTCTTCTTGGTGTTCGGATCGGTGGACGATGACAAAACGGGTTGCAGAGACGATTTATTGATTCTGCAGTGAAGAACGGGACCCGGGAGGAGCTACTGCGCAGAAGAAAATGGAATCGGACCACCGGAGCAACTTCGGTGGCCCGTGGACTCCACTGGCGGCGGCCAACCAGACCCATGACCACGCAGGTCCGGCGAGACACGGGACTCAGCTTGGCCGTATCCGCTGACCAAGCGCGGCCCCATGCGGGGCCGCGGTTCCTCTTCCTGTGGGGACAGCACGCCCCGCGGCTTCCCTTGCTCGGCCACTCGACAGAGCCGAGCCGAGCCGACCCGCTGGCCGGGTCACGCCCAGGCCGGGCCAGGCCGCCCTGCTCGGGCCGGGTCGCGCCCAACAGGTTTGGACCCAGACCCAGGTCGGGCCGACCCAGGGGGTCGGTCCGGGCCCATACCCCCCGTTTCCGGACCTTTTCAGTCTTTTGCTCATAACGTGAGCTACGGGCCTCCGAACGATGTGTCGTTAGCGGCGATGCGATCCATTGATAGAGATAGTCGTGTCGGTATATCAAACTCAAGGTTTCAAAATACATTGGGTTCAGCCGGGTTGGTTCGTACACGAAACCAACCGGGCCTTCGGAGCGACAACGCTCATCTGTTGAGCTTCAGACCTCTGATTGACGTGCCGTTGACTTTGTTGAATTACTCTAAGTGAGACGGATCTTTTGGCATACTCTTCCCGAGGTTTTGATGCAGGTGGAGTACGGTCGGGTTGTTTTTGCCTTAGAAACCAACCGGGACCCTGGGATGAAAAGGTCAATAACCCTCAGACCGGGCGTCTGATTGACGCGCCGTCTGCGACATTGAGTTCCTGTTGATGATATGGATCTATTGGATACATCAACAATGTACTATGTGTCAGTTGATGTATCAGCCTCTCGGCTCGTGGAGAGGACCCTCCCGAGCGAGCTTGCTGTGTGCGGGAACCCTAGAGCTGGCTGTGTCTGCGACGACAATGAAGATAGTACGGGAACCCTCAGTGGGTTCGGTAGTGACCACTAAAGTACTTTTGGGATACATAAACTGCGGACTACATGTCAGTTGATGCATCGACCTCTTGTCTCGTGGAGTGGACCCTCCCGGAACAAGCATGCTGTGTGCAGAAACCCTAGAGCCGGTTGAAACATGACGACTGCTGATCAAACGACTCAGTGTGTTACGGATGGCCCAGTGGGAAGCGCTTGGTTGTAGCAGAAGACCCACGGCGGAGGAGCGCTTGGTTGTAGCAGCAGACCCGCGGTACTAAACAGAAGGAGTACCTCTGGAGGCTATGAGGGGGAGCGCTTGGTTGTAGAGGTAGACCCACGACGGAGGAGAACTTGGTTGTAGCAACATGGGGGAGCGCTTGGTTGTAGTGGCAGACCCACGACGAAGGAACGCTTGGTTGTAGCGGCTGACCCGTGGTACGCAACAGAAGGAGTACCTCTAGAGGCTATGAGGGGGAGCGCTATGTTGTAGCGGCAGACCCATGGTGGGAAGAGCTTGTTTGTAGCAGCAGACCCACAGTACTCGATAGGTGGAGTACTACAGTAGTCCAAGGTTAGAGGGAAGCGCTCAGTTGTAGCGTCATACCCACTATACTTGATAGGGAGGGAGTTACCCAATAGCTATGGTATTCACTTCTTGATCAATCCTGTATGGGTTATTACGGGGGTTAGTACCTTCCGATCCATTGTGGGTCCGACGACTTAGACGAATCAGTGGCTACATCTGATCATCTCTATCGTCTTATGAAGTGGTATTCCTGTTTGTTCTGAATCATGTTTTGCTTTCCTATGTGGATTGTGTTGTGCTATCCCGTGTGGATTTACCTTTTTCTTTCCTATGTGGACTTGGTTGTACTTGAGCTCGGATGTTGGAGCCGAGCGATAATTGATGACTTAGGTATATGTATGGGCATATACCTAAGCCGTGTCGGATGTTACTTCGTGATTGTATCTTTCCATTGTGGATTATCCTTTGTGGATTTTGGGAGACCTTCGGGGGTCTCGGGGTCCATACTGAGTAGCTTATAATCACCCCTGCACAGGCTATGTCCTCACTACGTTGTGTTGGTTGCAGACGACGGATAGTGCTGATCGTGGTGGAGGCTTGCGGAGCAGGACGGTACCTGGAGGTGGACCACTGGGCGAGACGTACTCAGAGCGGTCGGTTGGACCCGAGGGGAAGTGGAGGCTATCTATACCCACCGTTCATGTGGGACTTCCAGTGGACGGATCGACATTGCGGCTTTACTTTTCAGTTGATGTTTTCCCTTTCGAGTTGTACTTTACTTTCAGTTTGGGTTTTTATTCTGGCCCACTTACTTCCGCACTTACTGTTGTACCATCTTTTACTTAGTGTTTACTTCTTCTGCGTTCTTGCTCTGTGGTGTTTGTTGTTTACTTTACAAGGAAATGCCTTCCCTTTACCGAGATTTATGCCTTGGTGCTAGTCTCCAGCCCCTGGCCTATGGAAGGTGGGCTTGGGGTAGTCACGGCACGGGCCCCGAGGACGGGTCGTGACAAATTAGTATCAAAGGAGTTAGGTTCTACCACAGAACTTGGGACTCTGATCTGTTTCTTTGTGAAGCAATAGTGTTTAGCGTATTGTGTGTGGTTATCAGTCCAGGGAGTCCATTGTTGGTGTGGCGGCCAACGTATCCGTACACCAGGACCCTGACTTCTGATTTCTGACTTAATGCATGAAAAAATTGATTGCATGTGTGTTACAAGTTTTCTTTGTGATTACTTTGTATCAGATCACCAGGTATACTGTTCTGACCGTGGCGCACCTGTTTCCTTTTCAGGATGGCCCTACGACTGCAGCCAGCTAGGGTTCCGAGAGTTGAGCATGATGACAGCCCGGCAAGCGATAAGGTCTCGGTGCAGGGCCCTTTGACAGCTGAGGCACCGGCGATACCTCTACCCGCCGAGCCACCGATGCTTCCAGCCCCAGCTGCTGACAATGCACGTCGTCTTAGTGCACTGCATGAGTTCCAGTGCCAGCGACCGCCCATCTTCCGCGGGGATACGGACCCCCAGGCAGCTGAGGACTGGCTGGAGGCAATTGTACGAGTTTTCCGGTTAGTAAGGACACCAGCAGACCTTATGGTGGTCCTTGCAGCGAGCCTCCTACATGCGGTAGTAGGAAGATGGTGGATCATGATGATCCAGGTGCATGACGAGGCATCACTTCTTTGGACATACTTTGAGATCCTTTTTCGCTCAGAGTTCGTCCCAGCCACCCTCCGAGCGGTGCACATCCAGGAGCTACTACAGCTGCGGAAGGGCAGTATGACAGTAGCCCATTACGCAGCGAGGTTTACCGATCTCTCGCACTATTCCACGAACATGGTACGAGACCCATTCTTCAGGGATCGAACCATCGAGCAAGGGATCAGGCGAGAGATCAGAGCTTCAGTTATTTCTCACAGCATTCCGACACAAACATGGGTGTTGGAGCGAGCCCTCTTAGTGGAGAGTTTCCTTGCTGAGCAGTCTCCAGAAGTAGGACCCACCACTAGCCGGCATGCAGAAGAGTCTTCTGCAGTGGGAAGTAGACATATGATGCAGGGGTCCAAGAGGACTAGATCTACCGGTGGTCAACCGTGTGACACAGGATCGTTTGTGTGAGGCACCCGGGGTGGAAAACGACTTACCATGAGCGGACAGTGTTACTCCTGCGGCGGGGTTGGTCGCATGGCTCGCGACTATCCAACCCGCCATACGGATGACCAGCAGATGAACGAAGGACCTCCCAGGTAGAGGCAGAGGTTCGATCTAGGCAGATCACATGGAGCAGGAGGTCCACCCTAACCGTAGGGAGCTGGTGGACATGGGAGAGCTCAGCTTCAGGCAGCTGAGGCCTACAATCGTGGAGCTCCGGGAGCAGATCGACAGGAGCGGGACTAGCTCCAGACCTGGATATTTTTTTTATGCTGATTCTAGCATTTTTGATGTGTGTTTGTTGGTGTTTTGTGTCCTTGTACTTTGAGTTGCAGTAATAAAAGACACCTTTCTTTGGGAGTTTACCTTCCTGTCCTCTCTTTGTGTTGTTACTAAGAGGTTCTGGTTTAAAAACCATTGACTTGAACCTCACTTTGTGATACCTACTGGAGGAGACCCAGTGACCACACACTGATGCCGACAGTGTGACTCAACCCTTAGATGTGAGAGTAACAATTGGATCAATTTCTAGTAGCGTCGAGGCCTTACGACGTCATCCTTGCTATGGGTTGGTATCATCCATGATGGGATTGACTTTATTAGGCGAAGAACGTGGTTCATCCAGGGGTTGAGACTAGATTTCTATTATCGGCAAAGAAGAACACTCATCAGCTCGAGTAGGACCAAAAAAGTCCAAGTCATCCAAGAGCGGATGAGGACAGCACAGAGCCGGCAAAAGTCTTGTGCTGACAGGAGGCGGAGACCACTAGAGTTCGAGGATGGCGACCACGTTTCCTTATGGGTCACACCTCGACGTGAGTTACGGAGATTTGGATGAGGCGAAAAGTTGTCTTCAAGCTTCATCGGACCATTCTAGGTCCTCAGTGGGATTGGGGAGGTGGCTTATCGCCTGGCACTACCACCTCAGTTGCACTGGGTGCATGACATCTTCCACGTATCTCAGCTGAGGAGACACGTGCACCACTCGACGCACATCATTGACCATGGGGAGCTGGACGTTGATGATGGGGAGACTTTTGCGGAGGTCCTGGTGGAGATAGAGGATCGACAGGAGCGGGTCCTATGTGGATGGTTGATTCCTCTAGTGATCATCAGATGGCTGCACGGGAACCTCAATGAGAGCACTTGGGAGCGGAAGGCTGAGATGCGTGCTCAGTACCCACTTTTGTTTCCCTAGCTTATGATGTATCTTCACTGGGACGTACATCCCTGAGGTGGGAGTGATGTAAAGACCCGTAAATTTCAAGGAAATTTTTTTATAAATTGTATTTGGAATTTTACAAGAACGCAGTTTCTGACTGCACCTGATTCCGAGGCCCGGTGTGCCCGGAATCATTTTCCGAAGTTTGGATCGGGTACGTTCAATGAACGAATGAGCGGGTTTTTCTAACTTTTGAACCGGTGCTCGGAATCAAATTCTGAGGGCACTGATGGAATCGTAGCGCTATTATTTGCTTAGAAACGGCTATTCCGGAGTTGCGTTTGCTCGGGTGTGGTTTTTAAATTTTTTGGGTTAAGTTATGAAATAAACTAAAGTGGTGTGACAACTTTATTTTTATTTCACTTAAATCCACTTGAAAGCCACTTAAAGCTGCTTAAGCTGAGTTGATGCAGATATGGTGCAATCCAAAATATCATACCCTCTTTATAGGATATTTTTGAGGTGGGGACCACACGAGCCCCACCATTTCATTTCCCCTAAGTAACGCACCCGCAACCACCCTCTTAAATGAAAGTCAACTGCGGCGTTTCCTTAAACTCTTAAACGCTCCTATTAATTGGGCGGTTTATTCGTTGAAATTAATTATATGAATTAATGGGTCATTACTTAGTTTTTTTTACTTTTTGTTGAAATGTTAATAAAATTAGACCAACGCTTTTCTTATTGAGGATTACTCATTGAGATAATATGGAGAAGACTCCAAGGCTTGAAATCTTCATCCTCCTTCGTGAAGAACGCGATGAACGTGGAAGGCGATGAAGAATGCCGAGCCCTCGGAGATCGACGATGCGACACCAAGTACCGCGACGCTAACGATTAATCTCTCACGACGTTCTTCTACGAAGTTCCTTCTTCTGTGACAGATCTTCGATCATCCATTGAGATTCGTCGACGCGACACCCTTCCGCGACGATGCGATGCCCTTCCACGATTCGACCATCACCTCCTATCGCGACGGTCAATTCTGCGACGTACTCGCACTCGTCCGACGACAGCTACGAGGTAGGGGTCGTTTTGAAAATGATTTCTTTTACCTATGTTTGTTTTCCTCCATGGCAAGAACGTGGACCAACAAATTAACAAGTTGGTCCACGGATTATTATTGCGGTTCGTGGTTCAGAAATTGTTGGGATTTTATGGTGTTGTTTCAAACTGCTAACGTGGTGGGTGTGGACCAACGAACAAGTACAAACCCACCGTCCTTTGTTCTTGGTGTGCGGAATGGCGTACAACGACAAAACGGGTCGCAGAGAAGATTTGTTGATTCCGCAGTGAAGAACGGGACCCAGGAGGAGCTACGACGCAGATGAAAATAGAATCCGACCACCGGAGCAACTCTGGTGGCCCGCGGACTCCACCAGCGGCGCCGGCAGCCGGATGGAGCTGCCGCGGATGAAGCCGCGGTGGCGGAGGCCGACCAGACCCGCAACCACGCGGGTCCGGCGAGACACGGGACGCGGGTCTGCCGTGTCGGCTGACCATGCACAGCCCCACGCGGGGCCGCTGTTCCTCTTCCCGCGGGGACAGCACGCCCCGCAGCTTCCCTTGCTCAGCCGCTTGGCCGAGCCAAGCCGAGACGACCCGCTGGCCGGGTTGCCACCAGGCCGGGCCTGGTCGCGCCCAACTGGGTCGGACCCGGACTCGGGTCGGGCCGACCCAGGGGGGTCGGTCCGGGCCCAGACCCCCATTTTCCGGACCTTTTCAATCTTTTTCTCATAACATGAGATACGGGCCTCCGAACGATGCGTCTTCAGCAGCGATGTGATCCTTGGATCGAGACGGTTGTTTCGATATACCACACTCAAGGTTTCAGAATACTTTGGGTTTGGCCGGGTTGGTTCGTACACGAAACCAACCGGCCCTTCGGAGCAGAAACGCTCATATCTTGTGTTTCGGACGTCCGATTGACGTGCTGTCGACTTTGTTGAATTACTGTAAGTGAGACGGACCTTTTGGCATACTCCACCCGAGGTTTGGACGCAGGTGGAGTACGGTCGGGTTGGTATATCCTTAGAAACCAACTGGGCCCCTGGGACGAAAAAGTCAATAACCCTCAGACCAGGCGTCCGATTGACGCGTCGTCTGCGACGTTGAGTTCCTGTTGAAGATACGGAACTTTTGGATACATCAACTCTGGACTATGTTTTAGTTGATGTATCATCCCCTCGGCTCGTGGATCGGACCCTCCCGAGCGAGATTGCTGTGTGCGGGAACCTTAGAGCTGGTTGTGTCTGCGACGACAATGAAGATAGTATGAGAATCCTCTGTGGGTTCGGTAGTGACCACTACGGTACTTTTGGGATACATCAACTCCGGACTACATGTCAGTTGATGCATCGACCTCTTGGATCGTGGAGTGGACCCTCCCAGAACGAGCATGCTATGTGCAAAAACCCTAGAGCCAGTTGAGACTTGACGACTGCTGATTGAACGACTCGGTGTGTTACGGATGGCCCAGTGGGAAGCGCTTGGTTGTAGCAGCAGACCCACGGCGGAGGAGTTCTTGGTTGTAGCGGCAGACCCGCGGTACTCAATAGAAGGAGTACCTCTGGAGGCTACGAGGGGGAGAACTTGGTTGTAGCGGCAGACCCACGACGGAGGAGCACTTGGTTGTAGCATCATGGGGGAGCGCTTGGTTGTAGCGGTTGACCCACGACGAAGGAGCACTTGGTTGTAGCAGCTGACCCGGGGTACTCAATAGAAGGAGTGCCTCTAGAGACTATGAGGGGGAGTTCTTGGTTGTAGTGGCATACCCATGGTGGGAAGTGCTTGGTTGTAGCAGCAGACCCGCAATACTCTATAGGTGGAGTACTACAACAGTCCAAGGTTAGAGGGAACCGCTGGGTTGTAGCAGCATACCCACTGTACTTGATAGGGAAGGAGTTACCCAATAGCTATGGTCTTCACTTCTTGATCGATCAAGTGTGGGTTATTCCGGGGGTTAGTCCCTTCCGATCCATTGTGGGTCTGACGGCTTAAACGAATCATTGGATACATCTGATCATCTCTATTGTCTTACGAAGTGGTATTCCTGTGTGAGCCAAATCTTGTTTTTCTTTCCTTTGTGGATTGTGTTGTGCTATCCTGTGTGGATTTACGTTTTTCTTTCCTATTTAGACTGGGTTGTACTTGAGCTCGGATATTGGAGCCGAGAGAGAATTGATGACTTAGGTATATGTATGGGCATATACCTAATCCGTGTCGGATGTTACTTCGTGATTGTATCTTTCCTTTTTGGATTATCCTTTGTGGATTCTGGGAGACCTTCGGGGGTCTCGGGGTCCCTACTGAGTAGCTTATACTCATCCCTACACGGGTTGTGCCCTCACTACGTTGTGTTGGTTGCAGATGACAGACAACGCTGATCGTGGTGGAGGCTTGCGGAGTAGGACTGTACCTGGAGGGGGACCACTATGCGAGACATACTCAGAGTGGTCGGCTGGACCCGAGGAGCAGTGGAGGCTATCTGTACCCACCCTTCAGGTGGGACTTCAAGTGGAAGGCTCGACGTTGCGGCTTTACATTTCAATTGTTGTTTTCCAATTCGAGTTGTACTTTACTTTCAGTTTGGGTTTGTATTCTGGCCCACTTACTTCCGCACTTACTGTTGTACCAGCTTTTACTTAGTGTTTACTTCTTCTGCATGCATGCTTTGTGGTGTTTGTTGTTTACTTTACAAGGCAATTCCTTCCCTTTACTGGGATTTACGCATTGGTGCTAGTCGCCATCCCCTGGCCTGTGGAAGGAGAGCTTGGGGTAGTCACGGCACGGGCCCCGAGGACGGGTGGGGACATAATATCCCTTGTTTCTCACATCAAGCATTGATCACATGGGATTTGAGGGTTGTGGCTGATAAATAATTGCCATCATCTATCCCCACCCACTAGAGAAATTAAAAACATGCAATCCAAAATGAGTGTAATGGTATAAACACCCATACTATATTAGTGAATTCTCCATGGGGTTAGTACCAAGGTCAAAAATAATCAATGATAACATTATAGTAAATCCTATATAATTGGGATTCTCATGAAATAATTCCATCATCGTGTTATCATGTGCATGCAATAAGAATTTATGGATTGTAAATTAATAAAATATTGTGTTCACCATGCATAACAGATTGAGCGCATCATGACTATGAAATTTCACTAATAAATGAACTTATAGATTATTTTCTACATAACAGATGATACATATATCATCATAATCATGTCGAACTGACATAAAAACATCGTCTATAGACAATTTTGGAATATCAGTAAATTCCACTACCCTCTCATGTCACAGAGCAAACTCACCTACCCAAAAACATAAATGTCATGTGGAAATCAATATTGATTGGGGGAACCATTGATGTGGAATAATTTAAAAACATGATACTGCCCATGAAGGTCTCTTAGCAATAATGAAAATGAGTCTACATAAAATAAAGAAAGCTACAACAAATCTATTTTACATCATTTATATTGAAAACTGCTTAGGGAGGTCATCTATAATCTGTGGAAATCACTATATTCAATTTATAATAAATTTGGAATATGAACCCAAAAATATGGCTCTCATACCGTTCAGGTTCAGCTGTGGTAGTCCATGTCAACTGTCGTAAGTGGAACTATCCCTTTGATGCCCTCCAGTCCTCTGTTAAGGGTACCTCAAGAAACAATACCATATCTAACATCCAAGAAGGGGATATAAAGAAGAAAAACAAGGTGAGGAAGGTGTATTATATATAGGAGTAGTCCCTTATACATACAAGAACATACGATATCTATTAGAGTATTCCTACTGTAACCAGTGAGATGGAACATATACTGACTCACTCAAAATGAGTCAGCATGAATATTTCATAGAAGGAACGAGGAGGAAAATATAAATTCACCCAATGAATGAATTTAATTAGTATATTATGGTGTATCCTAGATTAAATAATCATTATCATATAACATCATCAATTAAATTTATCTTTCTGTATATAGTTGTGATGTAAAATGTGGAGGCATATATTCATGAACACAATTCACTAAAATTCTAAATTATGTTAGCTACAACTGAAAAAAATATTTATGGAATTCTCCATAAATTTTGAATATAATAGGACAATCACTTATTCATGTCGTTACAACCATCTAATCTCAACACTCTAAACATTGCGAACAATTTTTTTCACTGTATAATCCCACATTATTTCTCCAATCCATGAGGATTAATTTTATATAATTTTAAAGGATGAGGAACCAGACTATGATCATATCCCCATTGAAACCACAAAACACTAGGTGAGAGTGGAACATCCATCTAGATGGGTAACATAATGGTATAAAAATCATTGTGGCATATTCTATATTCATTGGATCAAGAGCATATCACCATTCTGTTCGGGATCCCCAAATGAGTGTTGAAAAATCCTCAATATAGGCTCAAATTCTTATCATTGATGTATAATAGCATACTATAAAGTCTATGGATCATGAATATGTCCTAATTGGTTTTGGAATTACAATATTATATTGGAAAAAAGCAATAGAATTGGCTCATATTCATGTATTTGTGTCTTCTGCCCATATTTTGGCGGATCATAGAATCCATCATTATATTACTACTTCAACTATTAAACTATTTCAAAAACATCATTATATGTAAAATACATGAGGATGCTCATATCCATTCTACCATTCTAGATGTCAGTTAGAAAATTTCAGTAAAAAATGTATATTCGAACGAGGATCATTCTTTTCCAACAACTATGGCTAAATCATGGAGAGCAGCCCATGCCAGGGGGAATTCTCATATTCTTACCATGAATGACCTATGACATATCATAGTGTCCTAGGATCAAAATCATTATATATTCTATATCATGAACCAAAAATCTGATAATGGATCATGCCTCAGGACTGTCACATATTCTAATAAAGCATTGTATATATCAATATCATATACCAAAAGCATATTAGCTATGGGATCACACCCTCATAGTACAATAGAATTATAAACCTGTATTTTCAATCTATCATATAATATGCCAATATAACTGAACAAATCAAAAAGGTGGGTCAAAATATTTCTTCTATGATGCATATCGATAGACATATTCCTATTTCTCTTAAATCCTATTCCCTTGAGGTTGGTCATGACACATTCTCAACACCACAGGGGTAAAAAAATCATAAAAAATGTAATATTATATCATTACCAAAATAGTCATTTTCATGGTAGTTTTTATATGTATTTTAGGGACAATAAATGTAACATAGAACATGGTCAACATCCCCATTTTTATATCACCCTTGGAAATTAAAACTTCCCCATCCCAAAAACATTCTTATAGATAGGTGTAAAAAACACAGACTCCTTTATATTGATTAGTTATAACAACAATGAGGTAAAATGCATATAGTTCCCCACCAACATCCAGAATCATTCTAATATAATATTCATGTGACAAATTGAAAAAATCATGTATGGTTTGACAAGATGGATGCTTGTATGTCTGATAAAGATTAGTCTAAAATTGATATATTGAGGATTTAACTAGAAAAAACCTCTCCATAATGATCTATCCCATTTACACCTATAACTATGAAGACCTAGATGATCTAAAAATGGAGTGCATTCCTTTTCAACACACATATATGTGTGATAATCATCCGTGACTGAATGTTAGATACCTACCATATAAAATATTTTTTATTCGCATTCATACCATCAAGATACTATATTTTCAACTAGACCTGGATGCTATCTCCATTCCCCAATATCCAAAAATAGAAATTAAACATGAAAATATGCAATAGGCATGATTCCATTGTTTCATAACCCTTCGACAGATGATCTCAAAATCCATTTCAATCATTTGTGTTCAATGATGGGGGAGGTTAGAGAGTCTCACTATTCATTACCCCTGGATCATTAATAAACCTTATAATAATTCATGTAATTTCATATAATTTAGTAAAATTAGGGGACAACATAACACTCAGATTAGTTTCTCATGATTATAAAATTCCCACAACTCTCGAATACACATAAATCAATAATTGGGTGAGACAATAATAAAAGGGATATAAAAATGGGCACCACAATCCAATAATAATTCATTTATAATAATGAATATAATGTTTTGATAGACTGGATAACATCTACAAAGAATGAATATCATCATGGGATTCTATCACAATTAGATCTAATGCAATCACAACATCCCTACTTGAAATAGGTTGCAGTAGTAGCTACCATAAGAGTAATCATGGAGAATAACTAGCTCACTGGCCTAGGGGGATATTTAATACCACCACCACCTCTTGGAACATCAATTCCCAACATTATTCAATACATTCAAGCATCATCAGAAAAAAATAGAGCCCATTAGGATGAGGAAATTTGTATCTCTATCGGGGTCACTATGTTCATCATCCCTGGAGATGGCCCTAGAGAAATAATTTTTCATTCTATATCATCCCCATCCCATGGGGTTGGGGGGAATTAAATTACCAATTTTTATGTCATGAGTCATAACATCCCTAATTGGAATCATTGGTTCATAAACAACATGATAAATCAATGCCAATTTGGCCCCTAAATAACCAACATCTCACATGGATAAGGGAAAGTTCATTATACTGATTTCTCTAGAAAGAGTTAGGTTACTCTTGTTTGGTATGGAAAAAAATTGTTCAATGTCCCACCAGTTCCATCCAAAAGAAGAAAAACCTCTGATGGTTGGGTCCTATTTTGAAATCATGAAAAGAAGAACCCTCAATGTCACTGATCATAATCCTTGATGGGAGGATCATATGCCGAAGGAAAACATGCCATTTTAGTGTTTCTATCCAAAATAATACAACATGGAAATGGGTTTGAATAACAAAAAATGATTGAGGTAGTTCAAATTAATAACATTTAATTGAATTTAATGGTACAACCATCATTGAATTCTATTCTATTGTTAATATAATCCATGCAAACATGAATGAAAATGTAGAAAAACACAAAAATTAAGAATGTTGATCCATGAAAAATTTAATTTGAGAGGTGTGTGATTAAGATTCATCAACTGACTATTCAGACAAGCAAAACAATATAAGGATCCAAAACATGACACTTTTGAATAAATAATATCCACAACTTCAATAGAAGACTACCAATGAGAAAGGTGAAGGTATAGCGACATCACAATAATAACCTAATAGAGATGAGGTTCCATCCATGGATGAGTAATTTTTAAACAATGTTAGTGGAATAAAAACGCTTTAATCATTCAAAGAGGATTTACATGGAGGAAATATTACCACTGGGTATCATCTCCATGAAGAGATGAATATTCTACCTCCCATATATGAAACCACAACAATAGTGGTATCTATGAATTATAGTAGATCATAATCTAGGAAACTAGTCTACAAAAATGTGGAAGTTAAAAATGATATCTACATCCCTCCATTACAGTGAAAACCTCTCCATCACTACTGAAATCATTCAGTCTTATGAAAAATAAATAATCAATTGGATATGAATGTGAGGACACATCATCAACCCAACCCCGCTCCTAGTATACAATGTGTGGCTAAAATAGAAGTACCCCATGGATTCATAGCTTCATCGGGTCCTTGGTTTCTCGATTGGATTTCATGAATGGTTGACATCCACCCATGCAACCTAAGTGGAATCCATTTCATGAACAGGTAGATGAATAAATTCTTCCACACTATTTCAGCAATCAAATATTCTCTCCCATGGATGGTGTAAAAATCTCTAAACAACATATCACACACATTGAATCCCAATTTTGTATTATGATGGTCCCTTAATATAAAAAATAGTTCATAAAGCTAATGTGTCTTGTATAGTCTCTAATAGGGTTGACCATTTTATAATATAAATTTCTTCCTGTAGGATTAATCACTTGAAAGAAATACTTTTTTCATCAATTAATTAATCAGTAAATCTCCAAACCGAGGAAAACAATGATCATCAAACTAAAAAAATAAAAAAAAACATGAAAATGACATGGTATATTAATTCATTTTATTATGTAATGGTTTAACCTATTCACCTATTATATCTATATAACAAGATCAACTGATGTAACTATAGGAAAATAATATTCTAGATGATTTAAAAAATGGTTGATCATGTTGATGTATTAGGGTGGGTCCTATGAGTTCAAAAAATGGAACAATATCTTTAAAACTCCATTGATGGAACATGATCCAAACCTTGATGCATGCTCCCAATAAGACAAAAAATTATTGGTAAATTAAACGATACAACATTTACTATTATGCTGTTTTATGAACGCATTCTAGCACCCGAGATGTTCATGAACTATCAAGAACATAATTTTGATTAATAGAGGTCACATAGTCACCCTCAGATACAAAAATAGTGATACCATTATCACCAGGTAATTGAGGAAAATATTAATGTAGTATACTACATCCAAAATTAAAAAGACCCTAAATATTTCATATCAGCCATATACAATAACCATATTTTGTCACTATATCCTAGGGAGACTGATGAGTTCAACATCACTGGCCATTCTAACTATAACATTATCCATTGAAGGATGGTTCTCCATATCCTTGACCACATCATCATCAACATCTTCCTTCAAAAAAACATTTTATTATCAATAGGTGGTTATACATAACTCATTTTAGTAGGTGACATTCATAATCATTTCCCCTGGAGGATGATATTTATTGGAAGAAAAATACTTCCAAGAATGTGTTGAATCTCAACAACTAGATTACTCAAAAAAATATATGACCAACCTCATGCCACTATAAAATAATTTATGATAACTACCATAATAAACCCTACTTAAGAAAGAGACATCTGATATGCCACCAATATTTGTATTTGACCACTCGATGAAGGGTGAAACAATCGAAGAAGAGTAGTATTTTCCTCTAGAAAAACACGAACTATTGAATTTTTCTTCACCGAAACATCTAATACAAGGAAAAAAAAGAAATAAATAGAATCATCATCAGATTATTAGTTAACATTTATTTATTTTTACAAGAATCTCTTTGAATATCCAATCCATGATTATTAATATGCCTTAGAATATTTGTTTCACAGAAATAACTAGGGAATATGTGTCCAAATTCACCATTACCAAGGATAAAAGGAATAATGTTTGTGTGGTCGGACCTAATGTTTCATCCATTCATCCAAATATGACATATAGGTAGCTGAGACTCATGGAAAAGAACTTTAGGTGGCACAAAAGTGGTATAGAGGGGTCCTAGAACCCTCTACTAGTCATCAGCACCATGTTTCCATGCAAGACCGCTTAATGTTGGTGTGATTATTTGATCAATCCATGCGACATGTTATTCTAGAGAGATCTAAAAATAGTGGTATATTCTCCCTTAATTGTCTCACATGAAATAGTCTAATCATAATGTAGAAGATTGATCTCTTGAACCCCATGTTTAGGAGTAACCCCACTTCTAGAAGTGAAATCATCTTTCACAAAAGAACACCATTCTAAAATAGATGGTGGTTGTCCCAAAAATCCACTAGAAACTCATACCCTCCATCAATATACAGAATTCATGGAGGCACATGTTGATTCCCTCTAGATACCTCAATATTCAAAATAGTTTTCACTACAGTGGAGGTTCATCAAGTGGGGAACATACCAGAAGAATGCCATGTCTCTTTTGCATTCAATCACTAGAATGAAGAAGAGGTTATCAAAGGGAACATAATTGAACATTGTGTTTTTGGAAGACTATATAATTTAAAGTTCCAAAAGGTTATTATTGACAATGGTTTTAGGATTAACTTCATCATTGTTTGATCCTCTCAACCATTGGGAAATGGTACAGGGGTTTTTTTTCCAAAAAAGATGAAAATAAAAGGGTATGATATTGATAAAAAATACCTCATGGGATGATCAAATTCAGAGTTTATATTGGGGATCAATCATCTATAGTTATGTTTATGGTAATTCATCAAGACAATGCCTAAAATTTTCTTCTTGGTGATTCATAAAATCATTTCTATTTGGTGATTCCTTTAACATTCCATTATTCTATTGTATACCCCTTCATTAGAAAAGTCATAATATTGTATGATTACAAATCCCTTTTTGAGACTTATACACCATCATTTGATGAAGAATTTTTCTATAAAAATTGAAGGAAAGCAACCCATATAAGATGGTGATATACAACTTCTATTCCGAATGGATTTGGAACACCCCTACCAATACTTCTGTTATGTTAGAAAAATAAAATGATCTCCCCATAAAATATTTTAATTTGAGAGACATCGCCCTGAATTTTAGAACCCTATTATCCCTAGAGATAGTGTAAATGAAAATTATCATTGACATGTATACGAAACAAATCTGGATTTGGGTATGATCATATCTATTTTCAAGGAATTTGTTAACCTGATAGTGATAGAGGGGACCCCCAAATTTCAAAAATCAAATGAATAACTCTATATATACATTGATATGGGATAACATGAGGATGAACACAAGAGATCCATTCTCACATTTGAGTAAGGTGTCTCAACCTCCATCAATGAGCTCAGGCTGGTAAATCTAGGGATAGAATAAGACCTACAACATAAAGTGATTAGCATCTGAATTCTTCACAATGATAAATTAATGAATATTGAATTTATGAATCTTGATATATATGTGTTCTATTGGAACTATACACACATTTCAATAAAAAATCCATATATTATTATTCCCCAAATCGGCATACATAATTAGAATTTCGGGATCATGTACGAAGTGATGTTGACACACCCCAATAATGACATCAATATAGAGGTGTAAGGTGAAAATTTGGTCAAATCAATATTTTTGGAGAAGTGATATATATGTGAGCACTTTTCATCATCATACCCATCATGAAATTAATGTTAAAATAATGTCCTACATGTCACGACCCGACCCTACCAGAGCTCGAGCCGCAACTACCCCAAGCCCGCCTCCATAGGCCAGGGGCTGGTGACTAGCGCCGAAGGCACATTAACTCGGGGATGCCTTTGCCTAAGCACATGTACATACACACGTAGAAAACTCAATGCAACATTGCAGAGTAAAAGTAAATACATGCAAAGAAAAGGAAAGGGAAACTGCGATATATAAACCACAATGTGCATCGAACTCTAAAAGTACAAAGAATGCTGAAAGTACACTGAAATGAAAAGGGGGAAAACACACGCCCAACCAACAAGTGCCACAACCCGGCAATAGAGAAACAAAAACAAACACCTGATGGGTCTCCCACCTGGAACCCGACTACGACCACTGCACGCGGTCCAAGCTCCCAAACTCCTACGTTCTACTGAAGTCACGCTCCACCTGTCCGTCGTCTGCAAGGGCACACCAAGTGCGGGCAAAGCCCAAGCAGGGGTGAGTATAAAAATACTCAGTAGGATACCCTGAAGGCTCAAGGTAGAAACAAAGGAGGTACCGAAGGGTGAGAAGTAGATCGAACAAGAAAAGTAGAGGAGTACCACTGAAAGTGAAGAAAAGAGTCCAGTAGAGTCCAGCTCAACCCAACAAGAGAAAGGTAGAAGACTCGTCCAAACACAAGGAGCTAGAAATGGTGAGAAGATGAACTTCTTGTCGAGTCTTCGCTACCTATAGCAGGAGAGTAGACTCATCCAACCACGAGAAGCTAGACATGGAAAGCACGTGGAATACCCCGCGTGTCATTGCCTCTCCTTGAAGGAGAGTATCCAAAACCCTGGGAGTGGGTACTCGAACAAGGTATATACATATATGTATGCTCGAAAAGAAGCCCAAAGAAGATGGTAAGGGGATCTCTATCCTGTAGCTCAGCCCAAGAAAATGAGTCGCCAATAGTCCCAGAGGTAACTCCATCATCGATGCCCAGCATCCCGCACGACTTCCTTGAACCAAAAGATAAGGGGCTCAATCACCGCACTTTGACACTATCCGCTTTGGGCGGCACTGACTCGCCTGCACGGTTTTATATCACTTCACAAGAACGCGTCTTGGTGGGGAAAGCGCCCCTCGTACTTGAGAGTTCTTGGAAAGTCAAACAACACCTCATCACAACCCTGTAGTCGAGAGGTCTCCTAAAAGTCAAGTCGTCACAACACTGACCCGTATAACCAAGGGTCCCGCACTGGTAAACACGTAGGAAAGCCACAGACTAGCCTAGTCGAGAGGACTATGTCTAAAATGCCGATAGGTGTCCCACTGCCCAGCCCTACTGGAGGGTAATTCACAACTAGATATCGGGTGAACCACTACCCATCCCTGCAGGAGGGTAAACCCTAACACATCATCAAGAAACCCACTACCCAGCCCTGCTGTAGGGTTAACCATATTAAGATACTGGGTGACCAATTGGCCAGCCCTGCTGGAGGGTAAACCATAACACATCATCCGGTGACCCACTACCTAGCCCCGCTGGAGGGTAGACCTTATTGCATCATCTGGCGACCCACTTCCCAGCCCCGCTGTAGAGTAGACCTGGAATAAGTCGATAGGTGACCCACTGCCCAGCTGTGCTGTAGGGTACACCTGGAACATGATGACGGGCGAACCACTACCCAGCCCTGCTGAAGGGTAGACCCTAAGAGGTCGTCGGGTGACCCACTGTCCAGTCTCTGCTGGAGGGTAGACCCTAAGTGCATCAGGTGACCCACTACCCAGTCTCTGCTGGAGGGTAGACCCTAAGTTCGTCGGGTGACCCACTGCCCAATATCTGCTGAAGGGTAGACCCTAAGTGTGTCGGGTGACCCCATGCCCAGTCTCTACTAGAGGGTAAACCCTAGAAGCCGATGAGTAACCCACTACCCAGCCCTACTGAAGGGTAAAACTCAGGACTGCCCTGGCCATCACCACTGGAGGGTACAACACTGGCCAACTGAACACGAAGTGGGTATCACGCCACCACCCAACTCCAGCACAACTCAGCCAAAGGTGTTAAGCACCCGTTCCATCAATATGTGTCATTAACACCGCTACCGACCGATCCATTGAGAATGTAACCAGGGGGAGACCACTCAACCCTGCTGGTCAAACAAACGAGCACAAAGAGACACTCTACGTCGTGAGAGGTCAAAGTACGCAAATCAGAACCTGGCACGCACGTCGGGCCCACAGAACGTGTGTCCCCATCGCAACCCCAACCAAGCGCCCAAACGTTCTCAAGTACGAACAACCACTTGTACCGCCAAGCACCCCCGTATACTCCGAGAGTATACCTCACTTTCAGCCCAAGGGCTAGCATGCACACGACACCCAACGTCAACGCGAAGGTGTGACGTAACAACTCCACCTCAAATGCCCAGGCATGACCAACCACATCTTGTGAACAATTTACATCACTCTCCCATTGATGCACGATCACACGCCAAGGGTCCACTACAATCAAGGTAGGACGAACCACCACCGGAGCACCTCTCATGCTCCACATTTAACATGAACGTGCAAGAGGCTCCGTACTGCCAAACGGATCGCACCGTTGTAAACCTCGCAGAAAAACACGCGAGTTAGACTACCTACACGCCTCCAACGAATATCTGATGGAAAAGTCACCAACACCGTCTCACGCCCGTACGATGTCCTGTGATCCCGAGACCCAGCTTCAAAAACAGTCAGGCGCATCACACCACTGTGATCCCCTCTGAAAAACATGTCAAAAGCACTACTCAATTGAGTGCAACCGATATCTATAGAAAAAGATGCATTTCGGCGCACCGCACACGAGCGGTGCTTCATGGGACCAGCAACCCGGTCTCGAAACTCAACGAACGGATCGCACCGTTGTGATCCTATGGAAAAAGTACACAAGATGGACTACTGCATCGTCCCAAACAGTCGCTCGGTGATAAAGCTAGAAATCACCGTCAACTCCCGAAACGACCCTAGCGGGGCCCGCACCATCGTGCGGAATTACAGCGGGCAGACTGCGCCAATGCGATGCCCTCGGAAAAACACCCAACATCTACTGCTCGCACGCCTCAAACAGACGTTCGAGGAAAACGTCGCTAAAAGATGCACGCGGCTCAAAAGACGGGCCGTGGGGCCCGCACATCAACTCCGGATTCAATGCCCGGAACCACCCTGGAAACCTCCGCCTCGACGTCAGGGATCCAACGCCACTGACGACTCTTAAATCGGACGTTGGACGCGTCCGCGCCGTCCAAAACAAGAACTCCCCCGGAAAACGTCAAATTTACTTAATGTGGCGTCGCACCTCCGCCGCCCCTCGTTTCGGGAATTAAAAATTCGCAAAACCATTTAAAAGTGTTCCCCTCGACACGAGGTCCACGCTGCTGCTGACATCACGCAAAACGGATGCACGTAGCAAAAGCTACCGGCGTCCGAAATTCGAAAAATGGGGGGGGGCCCTTGGGCCGGACCGGGCCGGTCCGGCCGGTCCGCCCTGCTCGAACCGGCTAGCTCCAGCCGGCTCACTGGGACAGCAGCCCAGCCACCTCCCATTAGTCACCCCGCCCGCGCCGTGCAGGCGGTTCTTCCACCGACCGGCCGACTGGCTGGTCGGCCTTCCACGCGGAGACCCGTGTCGCGCGGGTCTCTGTCCAGCCGCGGGGTCACACAGCGCGATCCCGACCGTCTCCTCACGCCGGCTCCCGCAGCAGGCGCCCTCAGCCAGCGAGCTGAGCCGCCTCGCACCGTGGAGGTGGCGCACAGCTGGCCAGATGGCCGGCCGGCCTTCAGCCGTGCCGCTGCCGCGCCGCCTCCCCGGAACCACCGTCTGCCGCCAGTATCCGCCGAAAATCCAGATTTCCGGCCGGAACTTCCCGGGACTGGCTCAGGCCCCCCGGGACTCGGATCTTCGATTCGAGAAAAGCTTCGGAAACTATAGAACATGGTCTATGCGACTATGGGCTTGGATCGACGATCGGCCAGAAATTAGACAATATAATGTGGGTTCAAATATTGCGGGAATTTGAAAACGAAACCGAAATAACTTTTACCTCTTGGGCGATGCCCGTCAGTTCGCCGTTAAACTGCCGGGGGGGGGGGGCCTTCCAGAGTTCGCCTTGCCGGAGTTGCCTCACTGGAGGTGTAGTATGGGGGAAGGGTTTGGGGAAGAGGATGAAGAAGATGAAGGGGGGTGGGGGCGTTTAAGTACAAATCACTTAAACGCCCACCCGAGAGCCCCAAACCCGAACTCCCAATAGTGTCAGGATTTAGCCTCCCCTAGGCAAAAAACCAAGCTCTGAGCGCAAAGGAAGTCTAGGAATTTTATTCCGAGACCCTGTTCAAAAGTTACTAAACCTAGCACCCGAGGCTACCAAATTACGAAAACGCCCCTGGAGCCATTTTTTCACAAACATCCCGCGCCCATGAAACTTATACCCCTCCTAGAGTAAACGAAATGATCTGAACTCAAAGGTTCCCTTGTTTTTCCAATCCGAGCCACCATTTACAAGATACTAGTGTTTCTCCATTAAACAAATTAATTTATTATTTATTCGTTTAACCCTCCAAAAGCGACCGAGGGGTCCAAACATCCCGCACCGACATGTTTTATGTCATTCATAGGGTAAACAATCCATTCCAGACCCATCCGTACACTTGGATCTCTGATCTAAAGCTTCGTTTAGGAGTTATCCCATTAATTTAGCATTTCTAGTGTGAAAGAACTGAAAATGTAATTCCGGCCACTCCGGGGCTCGGAATCGCACACCATCTGAAGGCACTGCTCTGGAATATTATAAAAAATATTCCAAAGTCATTATCAGCAAAAACCGGGTTCTTACATCATTCCCTCCACCATTATTTTCGTCCCTAAAAAGAAAAACTAGGGAGCAACATAGGGTACTAATCCCGCACCTGGCTTTTCCATACCCAGAAAGACCCACGCACAGCTCTGTGTCTCCGCACACAGACCAAAGGATTGATCTGTTCATGCGGGGTCGGCCCTTTCCGATGTCGTACACCCACTCCAGACTTTGGGGTTAGGGCAAGGCGGTAGGGAACCTCTCCATCCCTTTGCACAGTTTGAAACAGCTCGAATGATCTTGGGGGTAGCTCGCCTCCCCAGTCAAACCTCTATGTTGCACTCCGTGACTGGAATCACTACCCGCACCTGGAACAAGGCCTGGTGATTCCCTCCTTCAGAATATCCATATGGTGAAACACCCAAGGATATCTGGTCACACAAGATTCCACAACCGATGTCTCTCAACCAATACTCTCTTACACGCTCGGTAGCGAAGGAGTCAACATCATCGACTAAAGGAAAAGGTCTCACGCCTTTTTCTGTACCAACACAGGGTTACACCTGATGACCTGCGTCACCCTGGTAACACCACAAACAAGGAGAAGGGAGAAAAACCTTTCACATGCAGAGCCTAACAATTCTACTGCAAGAAATAGAAGAGTCACAAGGGGTACCTCTCATTATCCCATGCACTGCAGGATCATAGACATCCAAGCTCACACCTGTCCGCGGTCCCAACTGTCATCTCCCAGAGCCTGACGTGGACTGACTAGTGGTGGTGGGAAGACCTCGTAAAGTCATCCCCCACCACCAGCTCCTACCGCTCCTCGTCAATCACCACCTCTCTGGGAACTACTCCGAACACGGAGCTGCCTCTACCGTGGTGGTGCGCCTGCTACCTGTCCGAAGATCCCAGCAACTTGGGTCAGACAGCCTCGTGCCAAGTGACCTCGCCCGTCGCAAGCATAACACTGGAGCTCTCAGGGCTGCCCTGGTGCCCTCCGGCACCACTGTGGTGTACGAAAACGGCTCAGGATCCACTCACGGAAGGGCATCCTCGGCTGAGGCCCTGCGCCTTTTCGCCATAGTGGTATACGACCACGTCTCCGAAACCGACAGTGGGAAGGCCACCTGCATCGATGTCCTATCCTCCGGCGCATGCTAGCTACGACAGATGACCTGGCTCCGTCGCGCCCACTGCCACTACCAACCGCAAAACATGACAGGAAGCCCTCTATCACCAGTGCCTACTCTAGCACCCTGGAATATGTGGAAATGTCCAAGGGTACTATGACAGCACGAATCTCCCGGCAGAGACCGTGCTCAAACTTCTGTGCTTGGATGTTGTCATCATGGACCAAGTCTGGGTAAATGCGTGCACGGTCTGCAAAACTATCCACGTACTCGGCCACCGTCATCCCTCCCTGCTGAAATTGTAGGAGCTACTGAATCTGAACGGAGCGCATGTAGGATGGGAAAAACTCCTCTCGAAACAACAATTGGAAGTCGTCCCATGAATGCAACGACTCGTCAAGAAGCTGAGTCACCAGACTCCACCAACTCCAAGCCGATCCACGGAAAAGTCTGACTGCCAAAGCCACTCTCTAATCTGTCGGCATCTGTACAAGCCTGAAAAGGCAACCCACTATCTCGAGCCAAGCCTCTGCTGCCTGAGGGTCTGGCTCACCACTTAACCTCAGCGGTCTCTGCCATTGGAACTCAAGAGCATGCTCAACCTGTGCTCAAACTCAGCCTGCTCTACTGAAACTGTCTACTTCTCAATAGGTGGGGGGTGCCGCTACTAGCCCACTTGGAGAAAGGGGATCGCATGATGGGTCCTCGACTGTGGCCTCGTAGTTCACAGGGTCTTCGTCACGCACCAAAGCTGGTATCTGGGCTGGCTGTCTTCGCAGAGACATCCTAAATATTATCAAGGAGTGCCGCGGTCTGATTAGAATACATGTATATACCACAAAAACAACGATGGGGAGCTGACTCCAGAAGTATAGTCAAAGAATTGGTCCTATTTGATTCACAAACCAATTCTTCACTGCAATAAGTGTCTCAGCATACTGAGTCGACAAGCGGGTTATCAGGGTCTTGTTGAATGGATATGTCGGCCGCCGCACCATCACTGGACTCCCTGTCCTGAGAGCCGCTCTCGAGGCACATTAAAATTGATTCCCTAAATCCCAACCAATTCCTCTTTTAGGGACGTCCGAACAGCGTCCCAAGGAACGAACCAGCTCTGATACCACTTTGTCACAACCAGACCCTACCCGGGCTCGAGCCGCAACTACCCCAATCCCGCCTCCAAAGGCCAGGGGCTGGCGACCAGCGCCGAAGGCACAATAACTCGGGGAGTCCTTTTCCTAAATACCTGTACACACACATGCTGCAAACTCAATGGAACAATGCAGAGTAAATTTAAAGGAAGGCAAAGAAAAGGAATGGTAAACTTCAATATATAAACCACAATGTGCATCGACATCTACAAGTACAATGAAAGCTGAAAGTACACTGAAAAGAAAAGGGAAAAAACACGTGCCCAACCAACAAGTGCCACAACCCGGCAACAGGTAAACAAAAACAAACAGCTGACGAGTCTCCCACCCGGAACCCGCCTAATACCACCACACGCGGACCAAGCTCCCAAGCTCCTACGCTCCACTGAAGTCATGTTCCACATGTCCGTCGTCTGCATGGGAACACCAAGTGCGGGCAAAGCCTAAGCAGGGGTGAGTATAAAAATACTCAGTAGGATACCCCGAAGGCTCGAGGGAGAAACAAAGGAGGTACCGAAGGGTGAGCAGTAGAGCGAACAAGAAAAGTAGAGGAGTACAACTAAATGTGAAGAAAAGAGCCCAGTAGAGTGCAGCTCAACCCAATAAGAGAAAGGTAGAAGACTCGTCCAAGCACAAGGAGCTAGAAATGGTGAGAAGATGAACTTCTCGTCGAGTCTTCGCTACCTATATCAGGAGAGTAGACTCATCCATCCACAAGAATATAGACACGGAATGATCGTGGAATACCCCATGCATCTTCCCCTCTCCTAGAAAGAGAGTACCCAAAACCCGAGGAGTGGTTACTCGAACAAGGTATATACATATATGTATGCTCGAAAAGAATCCCAAACAAGCTCGTAAGGGGATCTCTGTCCTGTAGCTCAGACCAAGAAAATGAGTCACCAACAGTCCGAAAGGTAACACCATCATCGATGCCCATCATCCCGCACATCTGCCCTGAACCACAAGCTAAGGGGCGCAATCACCGCACTTTGACACTATCTGCTTTGGGCGGCACTGACTCGCCTTCCCAGTTTTTGATAGCGTTACAAGAACGCATCTCGGTGGGGAAAGCGCCCCTCATACATGAGATTTCTAGGAAAGTCAAACCACACCTCATCACTACCCTGCTGTCGAGAGGTCTCCTCAATGTCAAGTCATCACAATACTGACCCATATAACCAAGGGTCCCGCTCCGGTAAACACAGAGGAAATCCACCTACTAGCCTAGTCGAGAGGACTGAGTCTGGAATGCCGACAGGTGTCCCACTTCCCAGCCCTGCTGGAGGGTAATTCACAACCAGATATCGGCTGAACCACTGCCCAGCCCTGCTGGAGGGTAAACCCTAACACATCATCAAGAAACCCACTGCCCATCCCTGCTAGAGGGTAAACCATATTAAGATACTGGGTGACCCACTACCCAGCCCTACTGGAGGGTAAACCATAACACATCATCCGGTGACCCACTACCCAGCCCCACTGGAGGGTAGAACTTATTGCATCATCAGGCGACCCACTGCCCAGCCCCGCTGGAGGGTAGACCTAGAATAAGTCGACAGGTGACCCACTGCCCAGCCGTGCTGGAGGGTAGACCTGGAACTAGACGACGGGCGACCCACTACCCAGCCCTGCTGGAGGGTAGACCCTAAGAGGTCGTCGGGTGACCCACTGCCCAGTCTTTGCTGAAGGGTAGACCCTAAGTGCATCGGGTGACCCACTGCCCAGACTTTGCTGGAGGGTAGACCCTAAGTGTGTCAGGTGACCCACTCCCCAGTCTCTGCTGGAGGGTAGACCCTAAGTGCATCGAGTGACCCACTGCCCAGTCTCTGCTGGAGGGTAAACCCTATAAGACAATGAGTAACCCACTGCCCAGCCCCACTGGAGGGTAAAACACAGGACTTCCCTAGCCATCTCCACCGGAGGGTAAAACACTGGCCAACCGAACACGGAGTGGCTATCGTGCAACCACCCAACTCCAGCACAACTCACACAAAGGGGTTCAGAGCCTGTTCCATCACTAGGTGTCATTAACACCGCTACCGGCCGATCCATCGAGAACGAATCCAGGGGGAAACCACTCAACCCTGCTAGTTAAACAAATGAGCACAGAGAGACCCTCTACGTCGCGAGAGGTCAAAGTACGCAAAGCAGAACCTGACACGCACGTGGGTCCCACACAACGTGTGGCCCCATCGCAACCCCAACCAAGCGCCCAAACGTTCTTAGGTATGAACAACCACGTGTACCGCCAAGAACCCATGTATACTCCCAGAGTATACCTCACTTTCAGCCCAAGGGCTAGTGTGCACACGACATCCAACGTTAACGCGAAGGCGTGATGTAACATGTCCACCTCAAAGGCACATGCACGACCAACCAAATCTCGTGAACCATTTATATCACTCTCCCAAGGATGCACGATCACACGCCAAGGGTCCAATACAAACATGGTAGGACGAACCACCACCGAAGCACCTCTCATGCTTCACATTTAACAAGATCGTTCAAGAGGCTCCGTACAGCCAAACAGATCACACCGTTTTAAACCTCGTGAAAAAAAACGTGGGTTAGACTACTTACATGCCTCCAACGGATATCCGACGGAAAAGTCACCAACACCGCCTCACGCCCAAACGGCGTCCCGTTATCCTAAGCCCCGACTCTGAAAACAGTCAGTCGCATTGCACCATGGTGATCCCCTCGAAAAAACACGTCAAAAGCACTACTCACTTGAGTGCAACGGAAATCCGGAGAAAAATATGCCTTCCGGCGCACCGCACATGAGCAGTGCTTTGTGGGACCTGCAACCCGGTCCCGAAACTCAACGAACAGATCGCACCGTTGTGATCCTCTCGAAAAACTACACAAGCTGGACTACTCCCTCGTCCAAAACAATCGCCCGGTGATAAAGCTGTAAATCACCGTCAACTCCCAAAACGGCCCTAGCGGGGCCCGCACCATCATGCGGAATTACAGCGGGCAGACTACGCCAACGCGATGCCCTCGGAAAAACACCCAACATCGACTGCTCGCACGCCCGAACGGACGTCCGAGGAAAACGTCGCTAAAAGCTGCACGCAGCTCAAAAGACGGGCCGTGGGGCCCGCGCCTCAACTCCGGCTTCAACGCCCGGAACCACCCTAGAAACCTCCGCCTCGATGCTAGGGTTCCAATTCCACTGACAATGATTAAATCAGACGTTGGACGCATCCATTCCGTCCAAAACAAGAACTCCTGGGAAAACGTCAAATTTACATAAAGAAAAGTCACTCCTCTGCGGCCCCTCGTTTTGGGAATTATAAATTCCCGAAACCATCTCAATTTGTTCCCCTCGACGCGAGGTCCACTCTGCCGCTGACAGCGCGCAAAACGGATGCCCGTAGCAAAATCTACGGGTGTCGGAAATTCCAAAGGGGGGGACCCCCTTGGGCCGGACCGGCCCAGTCCGGCCGGTCCGCCCTGCTCGAACCGGCCTGCTCCGGTCAGCTCGCTAGGAAAGCGGCCCATCCACCTCCCACGAGTCACCCTGCCAGCGCTGCATGGACGTTTCTTCCACCGACCAGCCGACAGGCCGGTCGGCCTTCCACGTGGAGACCCGCGTCGCGCGGGTCTCTGTCCAGCCGCGGGGTCGCACAGCGCGACCCCGGCCGTCTCCTCTCGCCGGCTCCCGCAGCCGGCGCCCTCAGCCAGAGAACCGAGCCGCCCCACACAGTGTAGGTGCCGCCTAGCCAGCCGGATGGGCAGCCGGCCTTCCGCCGCGCCACTGCCGCTCCGTCTCCCCGGAACCACCGTCCGCCTCCAATATCCGCCGGAAATCCTGATTTCCTACCTGGAGTTCCCGGGACTGCCCCGGGCACCCAGGGACTCGGATTTTCGATCCGAGAAGAGCGTCGGAAACCTTAGAACATTCTCTATGCGGATATGGGCTTGGATAGAATATCTGGAAGACATTCGACAATATAAATTGGGCTCAAATATTGTAGGAATTTGAAAATGAAAACGAAATAACTCCTACCTCTTGGGCGATGCCCGTCGCTTCGCCGTCAAACTGCCGGGGGGGGGGGGGGGGGCTCGCCGGATCTCTCCTAGCCGGAGTTGAAGGTGGGGGGAAGGGTTTGAGGAAGAGGAAGAAGAATAAGAAGGGGGTGGGGGTGTTTAAGTACAAATCACTTAAACGCCCGCCCGACAACCCCGAACCCGAACTCCCGACCGGGTCGAGATTTAGCCTCCCCTAGGATAAAAACCACGCTCTGAGTGCAACGGCGGTCTCAGAATTTTATTCTGAGAACCTGTTCAAATGTTACTAATCTTAGCGCACGAGGCCTCCAAATTACGAAAACGCCCCTGGAGCCATTTTTCACAAACGACTCGTGCCCGTGAAACTTATACCCCTTCTAGGGTAAACGGCACGCTCCGAACTCAACGGTGCCCTCGATTTTCCAATCCGAGCCACCGTTTAAAAGATACTAGAGTTTATCCATTAAACGAATTAATTTATTAATTTATTCATTTAACCTTCCAAAAGCGAGTGAGGGGTCCAAACATCCCGTGCCGACCTGTTTTATGTCGTTCCTAGGGTAAACACCCCATTCCGGACCCATCCATACACTAAGATCTCTGATCTGAAGCTCCTTTTAGGAGTTATCCCATTTATTTAGAATTTCCAGTGTGAACATACTGAAAATTTAATTCCGGCCACTCCGGGGCTCGGAATCGCACGACCTCTGAAGTCACTACTCTGGAATATTATAAAAAATATTCCAAAGTATTTCTCAGCAAAAACCGGGTTCTTACACTACATATATTTTATAAAATGTTAAATGCACTTAAAATAGAATGAATTACCATTTGAAATAATATAACTCTTGACAGATGAATCACCTGTATTCTAAGACCTTTATTTCATGGAATAATATTTAAGGAACAATCAAAAAAAGATGACCCCTGATGGTGAAGAATCAACTACCTTTGGAGAACCATAGTTTATCTTTTTCTATGAGGTCATATCATATGATATAAAAAATGATGGAAATACATATCAATGTGAAATGAATAATATTTTTATATTGTTTTTTGGAAGAATATTCAAATGTTATGTTGATTACCTAGCACTAAAATATCTATAGAGAAACAATGAATTCAAAAACCAGCAAATAGTCATTGAATAGTTGTGACATTATAGATTGAAAATTAATCTACTGATATTCGCCTTAGGGTTAACATCACCTATGTCCCGGGGCATTGTTGTGTGCCACCATGACATTGATTTTGACCAATATAAATCTTGATCTATCATAGAAATTTTACCCCCAAAAATCACTAATAACCAAGGGGGTCCAAGCGATCCGGAGATACATTCATCGATTAAATTCCCACATGTTAGGAAAATCTCGCAACATCACTAGGATAATGATGAATGTAATTTATGATCAATTGTATTATGACTAAATAAATTCCTTTGAAAAAAAATATAGTACCTACTACATTCAGAAGTTCTGATGCCTCTAGTGGAAGGGATGCCATACATCTTTTTTGTGCTGATCATGGAATTCCCATTGGGTCCCCTTCTTCCACCAATACAAATTAAGGAGGGAGAGATAAAATTCTCTATTTCACCATCCTAATAATTATATATACTGAGATAAGATATTATGACATGAGAATATATACCATAAATGGATCTTAATAGTGAAAATATGGGGCAATAGATGCGCCAACAAAATATCCCTATTATATTACATATTGATCAACTAAAGTTCATCCATGATATTCTAGTGATGATAGGGAGTTTAGCTTGATGGTCGTTTACTCCCTATTTATATGAAATTCAATTGGAATAATAGAAATTAGGGAATTTGAAAAACAGTCTAAATTTACTCATAGAACAACCTAGCCAAAAAAAACTATTGGATAGTGATCTATTGAATTTTTGGGTGTCATATATTGATGAAAAACCTTCTACATTGGAGATGTTTTTTATAGATATTCGCAAAGTCAGATCAACTCATGGATTTAAAATCAAAATTTCAATCGTGTTATCTTGGGAAATGCATTTGTCTATGAATAAAAATATTTTTCCCAACTAATTATCACATTCAATAATCTAAATGAATAAAATTACAAAGTAAGAATCCAAAATTTATAGTTTGAAATTATCTATATAGCTTAATATCGCCTACCAGATTATGAAAGGATATTTAGAGGTAGTTATAAATTAGTTCAATGATGAATATACCAATAAAAAAAGAATAATTGAACCTTTTAACAATCTTAGTCAGGGTATTATGGTGGTGTTACCATTTTAGAACACATTGTATCATGTTACCCAATAATAGACTTATCACATTGATGATTTGGAAAATTCTACCACTGCATTCCTTTACCCTATTACTAGTAATAAATCATCAGGATCGCGTTTAAAAAAAGTTATAATCAATAAAAATATGAAATTTGGAATAAATCATTCAGGAAAACAAAACTCTAGACCATGATGAACTAATGTGAAACCCTAGATGGATGGATCTCATATTAGGTTACCTCTTATATAGGACTCTACAAACTTAAAGTGATAAAAGAAAATTGATTCGGCTCCATGCAAGGAACATTACCTTCCAATGTGGTATATGTCAATATATGTCCATAAAAATATTTTTAAAGATGAAATTATCCTCAGCAGAATTGGAGAAGAATATTTTACCACTATAATGAATGATGATCATGTAGAATAATGAGGCCCTCCTGGGTCTGGGACCAAGCCCTTCCACAAAATTTGGAGGTTCTGAAATTTCAATATATAAGTACATGGACTTATTACATTACATAATCATGAATTAGTTATTAAATCACGACATTTCACCTTAAATATCATTTAGTTTATATATCATTAGAAAATTATGAAGTAATAAATTCATAATATTACACATTAATATAGTGTGGATACCATAAAAATAGTATTCATTTATTCAAAAATATATGAATTTTCAAATAATAGATGATTTCTTTGAAAATAAATCAATCATTAATCTTATCTTCATTCATTTTCCTATACATCTTTATAAATATTTAGAATCATTTAAAAATATGGTACGAGAACAAACATTTCAGTAAGGAATATAAAAATTATGAAAGAATACATTAGTCCACGAAAACTAGTAACACGTGAAATCATTTTAAAAAACTTATTTTTCATTCATATTATCATTATTTGGGTAACATTATATTTCCACAAAATTAAATGAAATATAATTAAATAAATAGAACCAAAGATTTATCATGGGTATTTGCATACATAATCATGTAACTCTATCAGAAACATTGTGTAACCATCCCTGTTACACTCAATGTAACCATACATCTGACCTCCAATATAAACATATATTATAAATTTGAGGGATATATAGGTCCCAAACACTTCAAGAACAATTCCCAAGAACTAAAAATTATTTATACATAAGTAATAATTAAATAAGAACATTTCTATTGAATTTTGTAAAACAAAATTTAAAAAGTGGTTTTTAAAAAAAATTTCCTAATAATTATCATATAATTGAAAGTGACATAATAGAGTGGATGGAATATATATATAGACTAAAATTACACATAATTCAATATTATATAAACTAAATTCATCTCAAAACAAATTCTAATACCATTAAATAATTATGTAGAAGCTTATCCCTAAGAATCGAAAGCCGGTTAAGAATTCTCATTCCTTGGGTTTTTCATACTTAAAACTCATTTAAAACACATATATAAGGGAAAAAATAGTGTTAATAATATATTTCAGAGAAAAATAATTCATTATAATACCTTATATGATCATTTCATTACTTACATTCACCCTTTAATTTTTAGTATTTTGTTCCTAACATTGTTTTCTGGTGCGTTCTTTACATGATTTCTATGACCAGTTCATGATATATGTTCTTGTCAATTGGATGTGAAACATTAGAATTATAATGATGTTTTATTTTAATATTTATAAAACCATAAATTATAAAATTTAACCTTATTAATACTTATATGAGTTCGATTTATAAGTTAAAACAATATTAATATTTCTTTTGGTCATTTTGGTTATTTTAAGATCGTAATGAACTCATTTCGTTTCATAAATTTAAAAAAGTTGTACAAAATGATTCGATAACCATGTATACGATATAATACATAAATTAAAATTTGGTTAAATCCAAAAAAAATCATTACCAATCTTGAATGACGAAAATCAAAATGAAATCACATAGTCAACAATGTTGGTAAATTGACCCATCATAGAGGGTGTTTTAATTTTTCGAGAAAGTGTGAGAGGAGAATAAATATTATGGTGAACCAACCATACACATAATGAAATATATAATATATAAGTTATTATATAATTCATTCTTCTTGGATATGGGGAAGATCATAATGAATAAAAATAGAAAAAATGGAAAAAATGAAAGAAAAAAAGAGGATGTTTACCTCTTGATCTAATCTCCTTGAGATTCTTCTGAAGGCCCTTGGTTTTGGAATTTTTGTGAGACTAGTATCACTAGATCGTAGAGAAGATATTTTAAAGGAGTATTGGGTATATCATAGGTAATGGTCAATGTCTTAGAGGTGTGGGAGGAAGAGGGGAATGAGGGTTGTATTTATAGTTGATGGGATGACGTATTTTACATTATTCTAATCATTATTATAATATATTTTCTCAATACTATGAATAGTCTAAATTGATTTTACCAAAAATAGTAATAATGATATTTGAGATTGAACCAAGTCGGATTACTTCACTTATGATGTCTTAAATAGTATATTCAACTAATAATTTGAATATACGTTATATTATTTTATTTCATTATTCATCAAAATTTAATGAATTTTAGAAATGTCGCAGAAATTATACCTAACCATTTTTAGACTTTAAGAATTATAAAATGCACATTAATTTTTCAGAAAATGTTTCTAAACATTTTTAAATTAATTTTTATATAACATCATAATTTATTCAAAAATAAAAATTTTAAATCTATAACTCATTTTTTAAAACCTGAAAAATAAATCATCTATTGATGATCATAATTCCTTATGAAATAAAAATAATAAGACAATTAAAAATTCATTAGGGTATTATTACTATTCCTATTACTATTCATAAGGGTATGTTACTATTGACCAAAAACAAGTCGTTTCCATTAGAGTCCAAAAAACATACTGATCACAATTATAGATTACCATTTTTCAAAATTCAAAAAAGAGAAGTTGAAAAATTGTGTTTGAAGGATTGTTATAAATATCTACCTAAATAAATGTGTTTTTCATTTCAATTTATTTTTAAAAAAAACATGGGGTGTTATATTACCCCGACCATCTGAAAATAATTCACACCCAATTTCATTTACTTACATGATATGTGACTGTACATTTCCTTCAAAATATTTTCAGATTCTCATGTTCTGTCATTAACCATGTGGTTTCTCCAAAAAACAATTACCTTAATGATAACCTTATTCTGAAATACATGTTCCCGTTCATCGCGAGTCTGAACAAGTTTATATTCATATGAATGGTTGTCTCCCAATAGGAATACTTTTGTTCTCAATATATGAGATGAATCTAGAACATATTACCTCAACATCCAAATATGAAAACCATTATGTACCTGAGATAAACATGATGGAAAAGCTACTTGATAGGTATATTTCTCTCTATTTTCAAAAATTCAATAAGGTCCAATAAACCATAAACGTTAATTTAATTTCTTAAAAAAATGCATAACCCATTTCCATGGTGAGATACTATGAAAAATATGATCACATAATTCAAAAGAAATTTCCTTCCTACTATTTTTTGAATAAATTTTTTTCTTGCTCTATATTTTTGTCATGTGTTTCTATATAATCTATACATTCATATCAACTTCATTTAATAATTCAGGTCGCCTCAAATTCCATTATCAGACATCAACACAAAAATATGAAGTTCAAAACCACATCCAATACAATGCCTCCAAATGGGACATCTCTATACTGGAGTAGGATATATTTTTTTAAGAAAACTCAATTAATGAAAGATGGTGATCCCAAATTCTCTAGTAGTCCATTTATCATGCTTGAAGAATATCCAATAATGTCACAGCACAATGTCCATGGATACATTCTCCCATTTCAACTCTGACATTGGCAGTGGCTAAAGAACCAACTTTTTTATCTACCACAATTATTTAACCTATTGAAATGTCAAAAATTTCATGGTAAAATTATCAATATTCCTTTTCATTTTATCCCATCTAAAATTATCCTAAAGGTCTCTGTACATCTTAATACTTCCAGGATGTACTGAAAATGGAGATATATGAACATCAAAAACAATTATTTCTTGATCCATGAATCAAAATGTATAAACAACATTTTACCAAATCGTAAAATGAAATCTTTATCAAGGTTAAATTGTAGAAACATTCCCATTTTAACCAATTTTACATTTTCTTAATCCCACAGTCTTCCTTCTACACTTGATTAATTTCTTTTGAAAAATATGAAAATAATAGAACCTCGATCTAAATAGAGGTATTACCTATTCCAATAACTTATAATAAAAAATTCATTAAATCATTAATCGATGGATCATGTTCGAACCATAACATGGTTTATGATGCATGATGTTTTCAACATGAGGTATATTCCACTATGTTTTATTTTCACATATGGTAATTGATAATAAAATCCAAATCATTTTTCAGTTAAACCCATATTTTTTCATCATGTATAATTCTTTTTGAATGAATATATACATCATACATTTATGGTCAATATATATTTTACATTTGGATCTATATAAATGAATCTTCTAAATTTTTATATCAGGAACCGCTGCTACCAATTCCAAATCATGTTTAGGTTAACATAACTCATTAGGATTATGTTATCTTGTATCATAAGTAATTACCTGATCATTCTGAATTAGAAAACAACCATTTACCTTTAATGATGCATAAAAATAGATAAAAACTCACTATTTTGGGAAGGTAGGGCCAAAACTAAATCATTCACAAATATCATCATCAGTTCTCGAAAAAAACATCATTATATTCTTTCCAAATAAACTTAACCCTTTGTGGTAATATAGTTTTCGAGTTAGATAATTGTTCTAATATTCAAACAAACTATTTTTAATAACTCGCTAATCAAACAAAACTATGAATCTCTTTATCATTGTTGTGTCATTTCAATTCATTAAACACTTTTTTATTGGTAGGATCAACTTGTAATACATCCTTAATTACAATATTCCCATGAAATGAAATCCATGGAAACAAAAAATCACACATAATTTATTTTACATAATGATTCCTTCACTTTATGGTTTTAGAAAACCCCTTAAATATTTATAATGATCCTCTTTTCTCTTAAAAAAACCCAATGTCATCAATAATCATAACAAAAAAGATATCCATGAAATCTTGAAATATTATATTAATATGATTCAGGAATAAATTAGGCGAATTAGTTAACCAAAATGCAATAATAATATATTCATAATTTACATATCTATTACAAAAATATGTTTTTAGGATTTCATCCTCCATCCCCTTCATGTGATTGTATCCAGATCTCAATTCAATCTTGGGAAATTTGTGAGCTCTATAGAGCACACCAAAAAAGTTATCGATAAGTGGAAAAGGTTACATGTTTTTAATTTTGATGCTATTAAAAACAATATAATCAATGAAATGTTTCTTAGAACTATATATCTTTTCTATCTAACAAAATAAGAGAACCCAATTGTGATGTGCTAGGATAAATGAGGCCTCTATCAAAAAAATCCTTTAACTGATTTTTCAATTCATGAAGTTCCCTTTGATAATTTTTATAAGGGGGGTTTTGAAATTGTTTTAGCATCAGGAAAAAATTCAATTGTGAATTAGACTTACAGATTAGGAATAACAAATAGAAACTCATTAGAAAAAACATCAAGGTTTTCATTTACCACTAGCATATCATTAATCTAAATTGATTCATTTTTTCCAATACTATGAGTAAAATAACTTTCATATCCATATTTCTATAGTTTGTTAGCTTCTCGATATGTAATAAATAGAATGGATTCATTCTGGTATAAAAACTAACAATCTTTATGAAAACAACTTCTTTACCTCAACAATCTATATTTTCCTCAAAAAAAGAAAACTAATACATTCCTATAATGAAATTAAAATAAACTATGGGAAATAAAATAATGATTTTAAGTAAATTCATTCAATATAAAATAATATAAAGATCCTTATAAATCATATTTTCAATAATATCTCCCCCATGAGTTATAACAATAGGTTATGGTATCATTTTTAGAGGTTATATTTCTAATTTTGTATAAAATTTCTCAAAAATAGTATAATGTGTAGAACCTGTATTGAACAAAACATTAGAAATATATGAGTAAACAATCAAAGTACATGATACTACATCATTGGATATCCCAAAATTTGCTGACATTGTCACAACAGATCACACTATACTTTAATGCTTATAGTCTAAATACTTCACATCATTCTTATCTATCTTTGGGAATAAATTTTCATAATGATTAATCTATCTTCATATAAAGAATATTCAGGTTTTCTAATCAAGATTATATATGGGATTATTTTCATTACAACCTTAGGACATATTTACAAACATACCCCATTGAAAACACATAGTAGTTTTGTTACTGTATTCCCCAAGGTGATACTTTCCACACATCCCACAAACTGTTAACTCGGTTTTCATGAAATCATATTTCATTGGACGATTCTTACCCATCACATTCAATATTGACCACTTCTTATCTTTACTTTCAAAATGTATGTGATCATCAAAAAAACATTATTCACTAACCTCACCATACATCCAACATGTTTATCGTTACATTTTAATTCATGGGAGGTCAATGCCTTCAATACATTTGCTACCATCTAGATTAAAAGTGGATGATTTTTCTATCATGATCCTGAATAATATTTCCAGAATACCTCACTAGTTGGGTGAAGATCTATTTTATACACAGTCACTGAATCTTCTTCATTTTTTGTGAATCTTCTTCATTTTTCTTTAATTCAATGAATTTCGTCTTTATCATAATTCTCACCACATTTGGAATATATTTTTCAAGGAAAAAACTTTTAAATTCATCCCACTCTAAAGAATCAATATTATCTCTATCCTTGATATTATTTACTATGGACCACCAATGATCAACATAACCTTCAAAATGATAACTATCAAGACTTATCCTTTGATTATCTTAATATCACAGAATAATGAATAACATTTCAATTTATTTGATCCATCCTTGAGACTCTACTCAGTTAGAAGATCCATTGAAAGTAAGATGTTGTTGTTTCATAAAATGTTCCAATATTTTTATGTTATTTTTTGGTACCTCATGTTTTTTCTTTCATGGAAACCACCACCATTTATTTCTTTCATTTTATGATCCATTACAATAAAAAAATCCTCGGTTCTAATCCCTATAATTTAGGGATGAAGATTCAGAAGGATATCATTCTTTATGTGCATCTCCAATTCAGCTTCCCTGTTTCATCTATAGAAAAACATTCTAAAAAAACATATATTTATCAAAGAAACATGTAAATATTTTAATGCTATATATTTTAGAAATATTTAGTGAGTAAAAATAATTTATGGTAATCTATTAACATCATCATAACCCATAATCTTACATAACCATGTCTGATACAAACTATATGAACCTGAACATATTTTATTACATATTCTAGAATTTAGTTAAGAAATAACTTACTTTGACATTGAGGATCTTATAATTTTTAGATCATTAGTTAATTGAGACAAATAATATTCATTACAATACACATCTATATATAGTGGATACCATTAAAACATTATTCATTTCTTCCAAAATATAATATTTTTCAAGATAAAAAAGTTTTCATTGTCAATTATTCAAACATTTAAATTATAATACTAATTTTTCCTACACATCCTTATATCATGTGAAAATCATTTAAAAACCATGTATGATCCCCAAAATCATTGTAAGGGTTATAAAATTAATGGAAGAACAAATTTGTTCGTCAATACATGTAATGTATTAAAAAAATTTTAAAAGACATTCTTGTCACCCAAAAATGTTGAAATTGGGAAACAAGATATTTCTAAAAGATTCCAAAAAATATAATACCCAAAATAGAACCTTAATATAATTTTGGGGAATTACATAAGTAGTCTTGTAACCCTGTCATCTTCCTTACAATTTCTAAATCTCACTGATACGTTACAATTTATGTATCTATCGTAGTTACACTTGGAGTAACCATATGGCCGACCCCCAATATAAACATACCCAATGAATTGGATAGAGCTATAGGTCCCACCCATAATCATAAACAAATCCCCAGAACCATAACATAATTATATTACATGAATAATTTCATATCAACATTGCCTTTGAATATCGAAAAAAAATTAATAAGTGGTTTTAAAATGAAAATACCCTAAAAAATATCATATAATTTAATAGAGACTTAATTTAGTGGATTAAATTTTTATATACACTGTATATACACATAATTAAAGATAATATAAAAAAAATTCTTCTCACAATCAATTTTAATACCACATTAATAATGAAGTAGATGGTCAACCCAAATGAATGGAAATATGGTTTTGTATTTCCTTACCTCTGATTTTAATTACATAAATCTCATTTAAACACATGTATAATGGATAAAAGACTGTTATTAATATAATAAGGAAACATATTAATCATTATAATACCTTATATGCTCATTTAATTTCAACATTTCACCTTTTAATTGTTAGTATATTGTTTTGTTCATTGTTTTGGGGGCAGTCTTTAAATGATTTCCATGAACTGTTCATGATGAATTTTTATTTTGATTGTATATGAAACTACATAATTGGACTGATGTTGTATTTAAATATTTCTAGAAACATAAATTGTACCATTTATCATATTAAATTATCAAAGGATGATTATTCTTATGTTAAACCAATATTGATGTTCGTTTAAGTCATAATGACGATTCTACGAACGTAATGAAATCATCTTGTTTTATAAATTAATAATATGTGTACAAAATGAATCATGAACCTTGTATATGATTTAATACATAAATTATAATCTGGTTCAACTAGAAATTTTTTTTAATGACAAGAATTTAATTATGTAAAATAAATTTAACTGACATCATCCTTGATTTCTGTAAATCATCACATCACAAACAATTTTTTAAGTTCATGATTAAGTGGAAGATGAAAATAATTATAATGGTGAATATTCAATTAATATGATGAAATATACAATATATATGTTATTGGATCATTGATTCTTCATGGGTAAGGTGAGGTGAGGAATGAAGAATAATTTAAAATGAAATTAAAAGAAAAGAAATAAAACAAATGGATGTTTAACTCTTGATCTATTCTACTTGAGATCCTAATTCATTCAATTGGTTTTAGACATTTGGTGAGAACATCAGCTCTTGGTCGTGGGGAAGAGACATGGGTGTATTATTGTGATGAACGTGGGCAAGGATCAATGCTTCAGTGGTGTATGGTATTTATATTGGAGGGGATGTATTTTAAATTATTTTAATCATTATTATAATATTTTTTCTCAAGAATGTGAATTGTTTTAATTAATATGAAAAAAAAATTAATAATTGAATTTGAGTTCAAAAATAGGGGATTACATCACTTATGATGTCTTATATAGTGTATTAACTGATAATTTTAATATACGATATTTTACCGTATTTCACCATTCATAAAAAATCAAGAATTTCTGAAAAATCCATAAAAATCATCGTAAACATTTTTTGATCAGTAGAATTTAAAAAATAATTCCATTTTTTAAAATAATTATCTAAAAATAATTTATTTAATTATTAAATAAAAACATAATTTATTCAAAAATAATAATTTGAAATCTATTTTTTTAAATAACAATATGAAAAATTAATCAGGATTTAATTAACATAAAGTCTTAATAAAATAAAATAAAAATTAAATTTACTATTCATTAGGGCTATATTACTATCCATATAACAATTAATAAGGGTATGTTACTATTCACCAATAAACAAGTTGGTTTGATCTGACTCAAAAAACATATAGATCACAATTGTAGATGACTTTTTCTCAAAATTCAACAATTATTAGTGGAGAAATTATGGATAATGGCTTGTTTTAAATATATAATTAAAAAATGGTTGATGCATTTCAATTTTTTTGAAAAAAATAATTTCGGTGTAACACTTGATGACCATTATACCAGACTCTATGGAATAAACCATGAATGGATACACATTACATTTAAATGAAATATTCATCCTTTATCCCCTAGAATTGATACATGCATCTAAATATTGATGGCCATTTTCCATTTGGGGAATGTTTGTTGTGGGTGCATATCTCCAACAATTGTTAAGAAGTTCAAATTCATCCTTAGTCGAAATAAAGTATTTTCCATTTAGGATAAGGAAATTCTCCTCAAATCTGATGGGATGAATAAAATAATCTAGTTAATTAAATGTCATGTAATCAAAAGGTTTGGAGTAGCTTGTACAAAATTAAAAAACAAAGGAACCATATTTTATTCTATAGTGTTAAAGAAACTATATCACGAGATACTGAGACCAATCAATCATCTTGAAATCACACAGTAGAAAATAGAAAGATATAGGCCTCCAATAAATTTTTCTTTTTCATATATATACCTGAATATGGAGGACATGCATAATATATACTTCTCCGAAAAACATATTTATTCTATATAGGGAAACCGTACAACAACATGTACTATTACACAAGAAATTAAATACTAAATTGTTTACGTGACCATGGGTTTCATCCCCATATAACTAAAACTACCTTTTATATGAATAATAATTTTATAATATCCATTATTTGATGACCACTATCAAAAGAAGATGGATAAAATAGGGAAACACAATTGGAATTTGATGCTCGCATTTCCCAACCATCATGTCATTCAAAATAATATCAGACAAGCCTTAATGAAAAGTTTTCTTATATTCATTGTTCCATGGGGAGATGGTGTTGGTTCTCAGTGGACCCATGATACTAGGAATGAAGACAAAAAATATATAAGCCACATGGGATTGGAATAACTTCATACGTATAGTATACCACAATGGATCATACACATTGGAAATAATATATGTGGGACATATCACACCACCATAAAATCTGAGATTTCTCATGTTGTACATTTCATAGCTATCACACAATATCATTCATTTTAGTTCCATGATGAAGACTAAACCTTTTTATTTTGTAATAATTTCATTAGAATGAATGTTTTTCACATCCTGGTAGAAAGGCCTAAAACTGTACGATATTCTTAGTCCAAACAATAACACATTAAACTATATGGAATTTGTCCTAGTATCATGATGATAAAAGGTGAAACACCTCAAGTCCTAACAACAATAAAATAAACTAAATGATATCAAATGTCCTGGCAACATGCCCATAAACTATACGAAGTCATCATAGTTTCAAGACATTAATCCCCCAAATATTGTCCTAATGACAAGATGCTAAACTATTCTGAACCTATCCCCACTACATGATTGTAAACTATTTGGAAGAATCATATAACTACAAATGACCTCACATGATATAGATCTATTCAACATACAGATAAAATTCGTATGTCCATATATGAGACTAATCTCTACAGATGTAATTTCATCATTCATAAAAACATATGGATTTATTCATACCATCATTATATATGTAGTTCCCCATGAACATCTTATATGAGGCCTAGAAATGATATTTATTTTCATTAAATAATTATTATAATTTTCCTTACAAAATAACATTAAAATACATAGTGGAAAACATAAATGTATGGCATTAAACTGAACAATCCTCCCCCCAATAGATTATTTTCCTTCAACATAGGGTGACACCCTACCAAACCAAACGACATTAAATTACAAAAAAGATGTCCATTAATATTAACATTAAACTAAAATAGTTCCCTAAAACTACATACAACATTATTATCATTTTCAATGGCACATTTAGGGAATTCGTCTTCCTATATCATTGTCCTACCACCACCTGAGAATATATTTTCCAATTGCATATTTAATTTCATTTTTATAGGTTTTATTAATCCTTTTAATTCCCTATGTCCAACATCATGAATAAATCACATGGTCTTATGAATTTCATTAAGTGTTTACACATAAAAATATGTCATAATAGCTTATAAAAGGATAATCTTAATCATGAATGAAATAACAGAAATGGAAAACGAGGATTCCTCAACTCATTATGTTAAACTACATGGCTGATGTCTATTACATGAAATTAAACATCCCATTCCTATAGTCCTATGTTGCGAGGACCACTATTTTCTACCTTTGTCTCTAATCTCACCTTCATTTATTAAATATGAATTTCTTGAATCATTTAATTATGAGATATGTAGTGACACCTGGATCCCCACTCATTGGTCAACCAACAAATATTAGTGGAAAAATTCCAACTGCTATGCATGGATGAGACTTGTGTTGAACAATTCTCATTAAAGAACTATGTGTGGATTGATTCCATTTATCAAGGGATATGCAGAGATGCTCAAATCATCAATAATTTTCATGATATACCAACCTAAAAACAATTGAACCCAATCTTCATAGGGGAATGGTTATAAAATCTCACTTTTCATATATACAATTCTTATCTATGTTTGGGATGGTTGTACATATAAACTTACATGAAAACAATTTCACATTGGTTCTTAAATACATGTCATATAATAACAAAATGCACATGAAACTACATCAAAACACAATGTTAAATTTCTAGGGCAACATCTTAGTCACCTGATAATAAAACATCAAAAAAACTCATATATATCACATATTATTAATATGAATGTAAAATATCCTTAATTCATCATAATAAATAGTATGTAACACTTCTATATCACAATATGTTATAATTATCAGAATAAAATAAGTCCCCACTACTTGAAAATAAACTTTGTTTAACATATCCAATGTTTCATCATATATCATAGGTTATTAAGAGCCTCTCCCTAGTTATCCAGAGTAGAGGTTATTAAATCTTCTGTTAAGCCCCTCAATCCATAAATAATTCATTTATTATCAAGCACCTCAATATGTTTCATATGTTCTTTTTCCCTTAGAAAAGTATGCTGGAATAAAGAGACAATTTCACTTAATATTTATGAATGGGTAATGTTCTTCTGTAAGTGCCTATAGTCTTCAATAAAATGTGAAAACATAAAAAAGGCATTTCAATAATTATGAGACCTAAAATCCATAAAGTACAACCAATCATTTTAGAGATTCTGGGTTTTTCACAACATGATGTACTCAAACCATTACATAGGACCTACGAACCTCAATCCATTATTTAAAATATGTTTTCCTTAATATGAATAATAATTATGTAACCGTGAAACTAGAAATCTTATTTGAGCTCCCATATACCTAAACCTTTGTTATGTCCTTGTGAAACATGACCATAAAACTCCCTAGACATTGACCAATGTTATATGACCTTATACTCTAGCATATAATTTTCCAATATAACAAAATCATAAAAAATTTGTTTAAGATGCACAAAACATTTTAGGATGAAAATCCACAATGTGAAGACTAATAAATTGTCAATTCTTCGATCGCAACATTCTTCATCCGTAAAGTTAGAGAGAATTAATTTTAAAAAAGGAATAATTCTCATTGGATATACATTGTAGCCCAATAAATTCATTGATATTCTCACTGGACCCCATAGTAATTGAAAAAATTATAGTAATGATTTCTCACATACCATAAATATATGAATATGTTAACTCAGTGGTGACAATTATTTTAGGGTACCTGAACCCTTATTAGATATTTCACATTCCAAAAATCACACATCATAGTATGAGTGTCTCATATAACCAAAAATTATTCATGGACAATAGAAACATTACCCTACATCAATGGTCATTTTTTTAAAATTATTGTATACCTATGGATATATAATATTCACTTATGTTCATCAACCAAATGTATCTCTTGGAAAAATGTCATTGTGATCCTTTTGATCACTAACATCACTATGGAAAAATCACTAACACAGTGTCTTTTGGGTTATTCATGATATTATTATCACATATCTTCCTCCCGACTCAATCACATTAGACCATGATTTTCAATCATTGTACATATGCATCCATGAAGAATCGATATCCTCAATGATACTCTATTGTGTTTTGTATTCTTTCTCATGGTAGTAATGTGGCATTTTATTCCAAAAATGTATTTTCCCCCACACCTCAAGATTCAAACCCACATGTTTTAGCAGTCGAGCTTCAAATATAAGAATAGAAATCTTATAGGGTTCTATAACCCTTCCATTATACACTTCCACCAATACCCAACCTCATCATATGAAAATTTGAGTATTCTTAAACATTTCATTTCTCTTATTAATGGTTGAAGTTCATTATTTTCATGGAAAATCTTCTAACACAGAAGATTTGTGACCTACTAACTAAATCCAATCCTTTTTGAAATAATTTATATTCTATCCTTCTGACCCCTTGAATCTATATGGTATAACCTAGAACCTAAATATGTTATTGGTCATCCCGGACATGTTTTCCCATGCCATATTCACTAACTCAATGATTAGGGTCATGATTTATATCTCACATATTCCTAATCTCTACGTGGAACTATTATCCCTATTAATTATCCCTCAATCAGTATTACTCACAACCCATCCATGACTTTGGAAAATAGTGAAGACACTACTATTTAACATTGATTTTGATGCCTAAGGGCATCGATTCCCCAACCATAGGAATATCCACCTTTAAGGAAAGGAGATCTATTCCTTGTGAGACACAAAAACACAATTACAGAAACAACAACACTATATTGTTTTGGGACATTTCTTGAATGTTGGTACCATTTCTTATAATCAAAGATCATGTATGAGCTAAATGGGCTTTAAAAATATCAACAAAATATCTATGAAAAATGACCATAAACCAATATAATAGATGGCCTGAGCTAAAAAGAAAAAAACTATAGGTACAAAAAGTTTGATCTAAAATACCATAAACAATACCAATAGATGGTGGACGCTAAATGAACCTACTCTAAATTAATAGAATAATCGAACCAATATAACCTAAACATTTGAATAATATAGAATTACTATTATAGAATATAAAATATTTGAAGGCATATCATTTGAATTTAACAAAATGATGATACGCACAAAAAATTATCAGCTACACCAAATTAAATAAAACTCTCCATATATGACATATATTGTACAGAAACGATCATTATACACACCATGTTTTCCCATGATAGTTGGAATATATTTATCAGTAGGGAATGTATTATTTTGGGAATTCATGAATTATTCCAAAAAATTCCTTTTTGATTAAATATCAAAATATATACATATATGATTATAGGGTATTGTTAAATGGATTGGTTTTGTCATAAATTCATATAATATTTTATCAAAAAAGAATCATGCACATCATGTATGAAATATAAATGGATAAAAAGCTATTTATAAACATCATTCATTGATATGATATAATAGGAGGAATATTTACTTTTCAGAGTCTCTGTAATAAAGACTTATACAATAGTGAATACGTTAATGATTGAATTACAATAATATTCTATCAGTTGATCTGGAAATGTCAGTAAATCCATAGTAAGAAGCATCAATTAAACATTGAACTATTCATCTCCCTTCCTCATGTATGTTTTCCACTTGTTTTAGTTTCTCATCAAATGTTGTAAACAAGTCCACTATCATTAGAGAAATAACAATTGAAAAACATGATATGGAAAGGTCAAATGTTATGAAAGTTATGATTTCCTTGAAACTCTATATTCTCAAGATTCTATGAATCAATTTGGGCTTGCAGTTTAAAAATAAACTGAACTACCATTTCCAACTCCTTTCATTCTAGCTTCATATTCTCAGAAAGGGGTGCTTCATTATCAAACTCATGAAATTCACTATCATTGGTGGACAAATCATACTGAGTCATGACCATTTTCTTCACAATATTTCATATATGATAGAATCCAAATCTATCTTCTAACATGTCATCATGAAATACTGAATCCACTCTTGTTGATCACAAAACGATTCAATGGTATTTTATTTAACAACAACGTGAATTAGTTACATGATAATTGATAACCAGGTATATTATTTAGTTACCAATGGGAATAGTACAATAATAATATTGGTTTTTTGTTGAGTAAGTAATTAATTATTTTTCTAATCCTCATATTATATTCTCTCATCCAGTATTTAAATCCCATCTAATGAAAAATAATTAATTTTTCTATATCTATTATGGAACATTATAATATTTTTCCTCCCTAGGATGAGGGGGTTTCTAGAGAGTATCTTTCATGGATTCAATAATCTCTATTGTTTCCATGGGTAGATTAATTGGTGGAGAGAATTTATTTCCAATATGATGGGCCTGTACGAATAAAAATCCACCTATATAGGCTACTCCCCAAGAATGGGCATAAACATGAGTATGAAATGCAGGAGAATCAGTGGGAAAAGATTGATCTCAGTGTCATTATCTTCACATACATACATCGTCTTGAATTTGAAGATAATCTCTGACTAACACCCTCTTTGAACATAATCTATGGTAAGGGTGAGAACCATTTGATAAAATCATACTATATAGAAAACTGATAATGGGTATTTTTCTTGTAGTTTGTCAAATCATCCACTCTAGTATTAAGAACTCCATCCTGACTTGATATCTTGTATGACTTTTCATTGTGAGATATGTTTACATAGTAAATGACCATCCATGTCAGTGTGTGATATGTGGTGAAATCAAAGCTATCAGATCAATTCAATTCATATCTATTATCACCATGTATTAGGTATATATCTATAATCCTAGATATCATCAACAATCTGGGATGATATGATGCGTCACAGATACTGGTGGTGTTATAATAGTTTTAGAAATGGAAATTCACCTATATCTACACTAATAAAAACTATTTAGATCAACTAGTCCATTAGGTGATACCTACTTTTTGAACATGTACCATGAGATGCTAACGTCATGAAATGGTTTACACAACTAGATTATGAACATATCTCTCCAATAGAAATGATTTTACATCCAATGTTCCAATAGAGCTTCTTGTTTTCACGTCCCCATCTCATAAAATCAATCCATTCATGAATATGGAAACAGTGACTTCCATCCTATGTCTATGATGAATCCCTAAAATCACTCTGTAACCCCAGGAATTGTTATCCATGTCCTCTAAAATGTTCCCATTCATGCTATAAATATCACTAACTAACTAACAATGGAATCGATGGTAGTATTTTATTTTTTTAATTCCCAATGTGATGATGAAATTTTTTGATCAAATCATTGAAATAGATATGTTGTTTAAAATAAATCTCGATTATAATGTTATCCTTTACATTAATGAGATTATAACTAACAAAAAACATAGTCTATAATGGATTATCGAATAGATCCATGGTCGGGAGAAATTATTCATACATCTCTTCGATAGGGGTAAACGTTCCAGTTGGTATATTTCTTATATGATTAATCCACAATCACATTGGGTGAAATGAAATTAGTTTTTTCCATGTAACCATCATCTTTTAATTTCATGAAAAATATTAGGATAGAAATTGAGAATAATTTTGGAGATCTATACTTAATCATAAAGGCATTCCAAATATAAATCAACAACGAACTATAATAATCTTTTCATGAACCATAATGGTCATGCCCTTTCATTATGAATAATTACCACAATGATATAGATCACATTTCAATCACCAGCTACTAACCAGATGGTTTGTAGAGGTTGAAAATAATCTAATATTTCTATGAGAATGTAGCCTATAAGATAATCTATATCCATCTATGCCTAGAAGAGTGTTTCCCATAATATAAGACCATCTGTAGGATTGAACAACATCTAGTCATGTATCAATGATATTTCTCATTCGATCATAGTAAATATAATTTAATAACAATAAAGATAACAAATTTATTTCTGAAAAAAATGTTATAATCATCAAGCAGATCTAAAACATATAGAGGAAGTAGGTGAAATATAGGGAAAACCTATATCATATATGAATGGATCCTATTTTAAATCTCATTATCATTATCCACCAAGCATCATTAGGTTATTGTAGTTTTCCCTAGTTATGATTTCCCTTACATTGTATATATTATAGGAATAATGGAAATGTGATTAATGTTGGAAACCATGGAAGGGGTTGTCTTGAGATGAATTTTTACTAGAACGTCTCATGGAAATGTGTCATGATTGGTTCATTCTATTAGGTCTAGATTTAAGAGAATGTGATGTAAAAGAGGTGACATATCTTAATATTATTCTGGTCAATAAATTAATCTCTCTATGGTTCCCTTTATACGTGACATATCATAGAATACCATCCACGTCATTGATGACCATGAATCTCCAAAAGAAAACTGATTCATCATAGCACCTGAGACTCATACATGAATTTAATTTCCTTAGAACCGAGCACATTTCCATGCGGACATCACTCGTGAGGGGGGAATTTGTCGTTACCCACTAAATGATAATAAACTATATAAAAGTTAATAAATATCTACATTTAAGCATTATTTTCCAATAAAAATATAAAGAGTAAATGTGTCTTAAACATGTGGATCAAAGGAACTTCCATGGGATATGAGATCACATAACCATCATAAGGCCACATGAATGAACCATACATATCACAAACCCGAAAAAATATCTCATGAATCCCCTTTTTCATGCATTTATAATAATTCTATGGTAACAAAACAAATATCTGATCATGTTGTGGTATCTATATATAGACTTATAGTTCATGTTGATGTTCAACCAGTGGATTAATGAAAATCCATCCAAAAATACATAGTAAATGGTGTGAAAAATCAAAAAAGTTATGAGACGCTTACATTAATACAATTCATGTGACGCTTCATCAATGAGGATGATTATTTTCATTGAAAACATTCAAGAAAATTCACTATATTCACAACCTTTTCACAATAAACTGTTGGAAATAAAAAAAAAGTGACATGAGAGTATCTTGTAGTTGTAAAATTTACCTGATGATACCCTAAAAATTTAAAAGACACTTCAATAACCCTAGTTACATGTCAACCATAGATCATGAGATCCCACCATCATATCATCATTATCACATGATGATTACAGGGAAAATCCAAGAATATTTTCATCCCCATTGGATGCATATAGACAAAAAATGGAAATTAAAATGAAGTGATCATGCATCTCCACAAGAAATTTTATTGGTCGTACATTTCATCACCAAGAGGTAATGTTATTTTCCTCATCCACACCAACACTACCATGAATGTCCCCCATCCATTCCAAATAATATAATCAATGGATAAAGGGTAGGATGTGAGAGCCTCTCACTATCATAAAACTCATATGGTATGCTTATGTTGTCTACATCGTAGTCTCACCAGGCACCTCAATAATAAAATATAAATTTAAATAGGAACCTTGAAAAATAATAATTTTCAATGGAAAAATATGAGACAATCACATATAATAATTGTAATATCCTTTAACAGGAATTCAGATCTCATAAAGTAATATGTATGTGTTTTCTAGAAAATATGAAAGTACATTATCATCTAAGGATATGAATATAATATTCCCATTATTTGGAAATTAATAATTTAAATTAGGGATTATTGAAATTGTATTGGGGTCTCTGAAAGGCATGTGACACCACCAATGTTATTCATAGAAATACATCATGGATACATGTGATATAGAAGCCCTCCACCAGCTCCATCATGGATTCACACAATATGTTCAACACAATATATAAAATAACAAATTAGAATGGCCTATAAATAACCCACCACAACATGTGAAATGACCTACCATAGTGAGGACTACCACCCCTTATATACAACAAATATTTATGGATGGAAAAGATCTCAGAACCTAACACTGTCACTAGAGCATATATCTCGGAGTAGCAGTTATTAGACCCAGAAATTCTTCCCATCATGTGATATCTAGGGATCATCCTACATAATCATGTGAATTGTATAATAACATCAATAAATAATACATAGAACACATTATAGACATATTGAAGGACACATGAAGAATATAACCCATATCTTATAGATAAAGTGAGATATAAAACAAGCTAACACTATTTAAATCCAAGGAACTCATGAGAAAATGATTTTTCAATTACTATGAAAATTGGAGACATATAAAAAATATATATGATTATTTACAAGTCATTCACATGAATTGTCTACCACACATGAAGGAATAAAGTCATATCACCCAGATCTCATGAAATTCTTTTCGTGTACTATTTGGATCATGTGAAGTCCTCTAGACTTCTCAATGAATGATGCACATACCCCATGGCCATGCCACCCATGTCTTTTGAATCATTCTGGGCTCACCATACAAACTACTCTATATCATCCAAATATATCACCATAATTATATGGTGTTACTAGTAAATTAAAATTGAGTCTCATGCCAGAACCTGGGAATTTCAATAATCTCTCATGATGCTATACATAATTGCTAGCCTCGTCTCACAATGTCATCTAGGCTTGTCATCTTCAACACATAGCACCCTCTAAGACATGTCCCAATGAGTCTAGAGATTACATCAAAGTGTGTGAGTGTGCCATCAAGATGAAACCTGGTCATGATAGCTAGATCATGTGATTCCCTCTTGATGTGTCAACTAGGATTATGTGATGTAAACATGGAAACAAATTGGGGCTCTCAATGTACTTGGGAAATTACATCCATAATTAAGTGATAACCCTTACATATTTCATCTACGTCTGGTGATGTAGTCGGTGAATGTCAAAATGATCATGGGATTGAATTTGGACATGTCTGCAAGACATTCGATGGCTTCTCATGTAATAAATCTAGGCATGTCAAGTAGAAAATCAAAATGAAGTGAGACTATTTACATGGTAACAATTTTTTCCCACATAGATCATAGCTCATGTGGGATTAGTGATTTAGGATAGTCATCTAATTATCATCAAGATTCTCAACTATCCAGGTTAATCTCAATAAATAATCCCCAATGAGTGTAATGATTAAAACACCCCTCCCATATGAGGGTATAAACCATGATTGCAATCATATTGTAGATAATTAACTATTATTATTATGATTCATGCTATAACGAGGACATGCTGGATGTCTTCTCGAGACTCGAGGTCATCTATGTAGTGCCCTAGATTCCACAAACATCTTCTCTAAAAATTATGTTAAACAACACTAGTTAAATAGACTCTATGGGTTATGAATCCTACAATAAACAAGATATGTATGAAACCTCATAATGGACCAATCACCAATTCAGAATATTAATTTCGTCCTTATATGGAATAAAATTCCCACGTTTTTTGTTATATGGATTAAACATATAGAGAAACTATTCAATACTATTAAATGGATGAATTACCTCATATATAAATAGATGGATTCACCAAATAGACCCCATTTCATTTACAGAAAAGAGACTCAACCAAAAATAATTTTTTTTGGGTAAGGGTTCCTATATTAAAATTAAGATGAAATTATCAAAATTATCATAAATATATAATTGATTCTCATTGTTTGGAACACTTCCCAAAATGGGTGTGGCGATCCTGACCTCCCATTCTCTAGATTATTGTGAGTCTGTATGTGTTGTTCGATCCAAAACCATAGTTGACTTCAATCATTTATAAATAATGTTTGTACAAAGTTATGAATTATAAAAACATTGGGATTTTATGTTATTAATTATAATGTTAACCAACCATTTAAATTATGTCAAAAAATATACCCCCCCATTGAACAATCAACCCAATAAAAATGAACCATGTCAACATCTATTTCCTTATCAAAACATTTATTATGTCATTTTTCCACTAGTAGACAAAGACCATGTTTCAATGTGGGTTTCTCTATTGGAATCTACAATCAGTGGATTGGAATGAAATTTTTGAGGGTTTAAGGAATTATCATAGTAATCCATGGAAGGATAGGGGTTGACCAATCATATATATATGAATAGGTACATATAAAAAATAGTACATATACTCGATTAATTTAATTAAATTATTCTATGTAATAAAAATGACTCATTAATAACCCAAATTTTTTCATTACATAAATTATATTAGTGTTTCAAGGAATAATATGGAAATGAAGCAATTATGAATATTAATTACCTACTCATTAATTAGGTCCACATCCCTACATTCCATTAATAATGTAATGGAGTCATATGGACATTAAACCAAGTTAATTATTTATGTGAAAATAGTGAAAGTGATTCATTTAATACATATTTAGTTTAATTTTGAGATTAATTTATTTAATTGTAACAAATAAATATAATATTAAAGTGAACATTATACATGACATACATTAGAAAATCTTCATTAATTCGCTAATGTAAGAGTACCATTTCTAGGATCATCCAACACAGTTGAAATGTGTCATAGGTAAACCCACAGGTGATACCAAGGAAACATGAGAAAACTGCCTAAATTTGGTGGAATGTGGGGATTCCACTATCTAATATGGAATGACTATGAATTATAAAAAATTTTCTAAAACCCATGAATAATGAATATAATAATGAAATTTCAATTAAATAGGAAACTACGGTAGAGATCAATGTGCACCAAATGATGTAAGATCATAATATGTTGATACATGAGGGATGCCTTATATATAACCATCCTGAATCTTTTAAAAATATAATAATCTAGTATCAACCGTTATTCTGTCCTAAATTAGATGAAACATGGAGATAAAATCAATTTCCAGAAAATATGGCATGAGATATTATATAAAAATACCATTGTTCGAAGGAGGAAAATCAACGAATTAATAAAGTTAAGTATTGTAAAAACTGATGCAAATAAAATATTAAATTTGGGGATTTAATCTAAGATTAGTTAGTTATTTTGGTTAAAATCCTATTTAATAAGAATTTAAGTGGTCAAACATGGAAATGAAGGATTCTTCTATCCACTGGAATAAAAAAAGGTTGACTAATATTATCATTCCTTAAGGTTATTCTATGAAATATACCAATGAAAATATAGGGGTGTATATATTGGTAACATGGTAGGGCCAAATTGTATGACATCTTTTCTAAGCCCAAATCCTACTGAGGATTCCCAAATGGTTAGGTCGTATGGTTTGGGAAACTTTGTTTTAATCATGGGAAACAGATCATCAAAAAAATTATAACACCAGTATGTGTGACCTATCTAATATGCATGTTTTCCTCAAACCATGAAACCTCCCATTACTACCTATCAAGACCCAAATGATTTCTATAAATTGTTTGGATAATATATTTTCCCAAAATCATTGTCATCCTGCTCCAAAATATCCTAGAAAACCACAAAAATACTGATGCCCTCATTGGAAATCCATAAAATTCCAAAATAATTATTTAGATAGAAATTTCAATGATATATACCTGATATGAAATCATATATCACATAGTATTCTATCATTATTGAACTCATCAATGTGTTCACATTCAATGGTTATTAAAACATCATCTGAGAACAATTTTGACCACAAAACAAGTATGTCGACCTCCAACTGCCATGTATTAGCATACACCCGGCTGTGGTGTCATATCACCATTAGTATTGCTTAAAAACATCATCCGTGAAGATTTTTTCTCTATTTAATGATTTCTATAAGATACAATACAAAATAAGAATCAAAATTTATCTCAACCTCCTCAATATCAAATGTATTCAACAAGTCAAAATGATACTGGAAAGCTTACAAATCTTTGAAGATGTCATGCATCGAACGATACATCGTAGGTAGTATTGACATGTTGGATACCATCCTAAATTTGTCCATAATCTCAAAACCCCCAAAAAAGAGAAATGATAGAATCCCTTGACTATGTATCTACCTATTCTAATGTATGGGAGATACATGTAGGGAAACAAGATCCATGAACATGAAATGAAATAGTAATTCAAGATGATTGAATTTATATTTATTTCCAGAAAATAAAGTAGGATTATGATTCTTGATTATATGAACATTCCCATAATTATTCTACACTAGATGATGGCCTACAATATATACTTCTAAAATCTTTAACATTAACATAGCTGAAAAAAACAGCCTACCATATGAGGACTCATATAAAATTAACTCAATTGTTCCCTAAATTAAATTATTTATAGTTAACCAGATGAGAGGAATACGATTACGCTACGAGAATCCCAAATATATAACACATTCTGGTATTATTTCCTCTATAACATAGATCATATGTTCTTACACTCCCTTTCTATGAGGGTGAATATTTTCAAAACATCTTTTGTACATATATCCTTCTTCATCCTGGTCGAAAACCATATTGTGAAACGAGCATCCCTATATGAAAATATGGGATGGATGAACATGTGTATTAGTATGATCACATGGATATATAGTGATCACAAAAAATCAACTGAATAATTTCCAAAAAATGAATTATGTGGGATTCATTCTTCCATCATTTAATGAATTCCCAGATTGTGTCACAACCTTGCAGTGAATTTTGTAATTAGACAAATACATAAAAAATTATTTCCATTTCTATTATAGATAGATAATAACTTTAAAAAGATAGTAGGTCATTAGTTCTTCCCCTTCACTTAAAGATATGCGGAACAACTTGTGAGAAAAATTATAATCTAAGGTTTCATCCCTGACCATAAATATTGATGTCACATAAATTGATTAATCATGGAAGTTCATGGAGAAACTAACCACTACGAAATGTTTGACTCATTCATTAGTTCTTATCTGATATCTATATGAACCCAAACACTGACATGAAAATAAAGGATGTCATACCAATCAAAAAACACAATATAGAGGAAGGATATAAGTAGTAATACTCTCCCATATAACCAAGACTTTGTAATCTAAATGTTTTATTCTTTTCACCCTCTCATAGCGTGAAGAGGTAAAAATTAATGCTATAATATAAAAGTGATCAAGAATATCTTGAAACATTATATGTATCCTAGAAAAGTTGGAGAGTATATTTCTATTCAACAATAGATTTCAAAAAACAATTCCTTTGTTTTATACGTCAAAACATCCTCTATTGTATTTCATTTTGAAGCACTTATAACAAATCAATATAGAAGGACTCAATATATGGTACTTGTTTCCTCTTTCCATGATTATTGACATGAAATTTAATGATATATTAGAGGATCATCAAGTCCATACATACCATAAAGAAATCATCCAAAAGATTTTGTGTCCAGTAATGTAAGGTAGGGACAATAGCTATGAGCTCAAGATCATGTATTAGGAAGATCCAATCATGTGGCCTCAATAGCACATATTATATCTTAATGACTATATACTCATATTACATCATTTATTTAATAAAAATACCTTATTCAACCGAAAAACTATATAGAGTATTCCAGGATGGAGAAGAATCACCATATATATGGAAACATTACTTAATTTCTACTCCTGAAGGTTTTTTAATCATTCTTCTGAATACCGGAACGTAAAACCATTATTTGTAAAACAAGTAAGACTAGATGAATAGTGTGGGATGTCTTATATAAAACGTCTATATTATCAATCCATACCAATGATACATCTAATATCAAACACATTATTGGTATTCTATTACGTAGACACATCACTCAACATATATGGGTCAACATATACTACTAATTCAGAGACAATATGACCCAATATGTGAACCTTGATAAATAAGGAACGGAATTTAGAATGCATGGAATAATGATATCTATCTCCCTCAATAATAAAAAATGATCAAATAATATCATGAATGGTCCCAACAGTTCTGATAACACATCACGATTTCTCCCACAAATAGCACAAAAAAAAATAATCTAGATAGATGTGAAAACCCCTATCTATGAAATACATAAAAATTGAGATAATTTTTAATTACCATAAGACATAAATAGATAATCATAAATATCATGGATGTTATTAAATTCTATAAATGTTTTGTCCAATGTACGGACTAGAATATGATGATGGACCAATCTAAGGTTGATATTCATGAACACCCAATATCATCAGACTAGTTTAGAGAGATCGTCTCTATAAGGTATTGGATACAATTTCGTCACTATTGGATTGTTTAAAATAATTATCCACAATTAGAAAAGGGTTCCCATCCTTCATCTATGAGAAGTGAATGAGTGAACCCCAAGAGAAACATCAAGGTCGTATAGAGTTTTTGGCCTCTTAATTCTCCAACTATAACTTGAGATCCTAGGGATCAGTATGATCTATCCTATAGGGATGAATTTACATTAGATATGATCATGGAATGAGAATTGTCATAAACTATACCTCTTTCTCAAAAGGTAACCAAAAAAATCAACGTGAAAGAAATCTCTAAAATGATCTACTATTAGAAGAAAATATTCCTTGTGTATTCCATGATACTCCATTAATAGAGTAGAAAAATATGAGGTAAATCCATGTATTAAATAGTTATTAGGTTTAGATCTACTCGAATGGTCATTAATATCATCACTTTGGAGATAGATGTTGCCCACTGATGTTTTATATCACTCCATATGGTGATATATGTCAGAAAATCAGGATATAGAACCAAAAAATCCCAATATAGAACGATATAAAATATGTATTCTATATAATATCGATGCCTCAATAGAAGAAATAACTTAAAACCGAAAGGGGGAAGTACCTGCTATTCTATATTCCCACAGAGTATATAACTAATTGAGTATCAATGGTTAACACACCATTTTAAAAATTATTTTCCATCATTAATATTTTTTAGGTTAAAAAAGAGATAATGTATTGTGAAGAACATATATTCAGTAAAAAAGATGCCATATTAGATTCTAATCGATTATTACCGCATAGTGCTGAGTCATGCTCATTGATCTACTAATGTCACTAGTAGGGCATGAAACTTGACAAACCCAGTTCCTTTTTCTACAATGTGACTTGCTATAGAAGGTCCCCTATATTAATTTTGATAATAATATTTCTAGATATCACATCCATGAACTCCTTCACTTCTAGTCCTACCTGTTCTACTCTGACTCCCCACCTCAGGCAGTGTAATTTATCCTCCCCTTAAATGTTGATTTTGTTCAAACCCTCTTATATTTGAAACATATGGAATGGCTTGGACAAATCACTAAATAAGATCTATACGGTTCTATGATCGACATAAAAAAGGTTCTCTGTCACCTAGATGATTTATATTTCCATACCATTATAATTGATGGAATGTAATGGAGATTCTAGTATTGTAACATCAATATACATTACCCTATCATGAAACGTCATGGGAATACGTATTTATCAAAATGAAATATTTTATCTTCCTTAGCTCTCATCCTTTATACCTAGTAATATAACATTAAAAAATATTTTACTCAGTTATTATAACATAATATTAAATTTTAAAAATGATACGTATGATAAATAAATTCACCTGATTATTGATGGTATTTTGGATCCAATACTCAGAACATCGGGATCATGACACATCGTAAAAGTATAGAAGAAGTGAAATGCATTGAATATATATAAAACTAGATGAATAATATATTAATTGAATTGAACCCTAAAATATAATCATGATTTTTTACACTCATGTAGCTATTAGTGTAAAAGGAAATAACTGATCATAGTATGAATTTTGAAAATCATTTAAGACCATTCCCTATTGAAAACCAATTATGCCATCATATCCCACTAGTCCTAGTTCCAATCACTCATCATATTATTGGAATTAATGACCCTTCTATTTAGAGGTGTCTCTATATGATCAATGATAGATATTGTGGCTTTTATATGTGACTCAATAACATATGGAATACCATTCACTGAAATAGTTGGAGGATTCTGCAATAGGAAATCTAGTATAAGAAAATCAATCATAGGTTCAGGTAGTCAGGAATCCTACATGGACTGCATTAAATGTTGGAAACATTCATGATGTTTTTTTGTTCCTATGTTTGGTATAATAGTTCATGCCTCACATGGTATTCTTGGTGGTAAAAATGTAGGTTCAAGCCACACTATCTATAGAGTTTGGTTGTTTCCACCTTCCGTGAATTTTTTTGAGTGATTTTTGTAGTGATATATCAATACATATTAGAAGAAAACAACTCATATAAAAAGTTCATAATAGATAAAATCACTAGTGGAGAAAGATATATTCTATAAGTAATTACTACCCAATGATCAACCGCAATAACCCTCATATAATTCCATGTATTTGTAAAAGATTATTATTAATTTATAGGGTTAATAGTATGTAAAGTGATTATTGATTTTTCCTCTACATTTACTAGAAACTATTTCATATTATAAGCCAATATTTAAATTTATGTTTTCATTTTCATATAAAAATGTAAATGGTTAATTAAAATGTATTGACATTCCCAATGAATAAGGTCCAATACAGCTTAACATTTAATGTAGCACTCATTAATATCTAATTTTTTTTATCTTCATTAGTTATATGAGTGTAATACATTATATTTAAAATATTGACTAGAAAAATTGTTTATTGAAACCCCTGATAGACCATACACCTCTTGATTTGAAACTAGAAATCAATCAATCAAAGCTAAGTAATACTACATGTGTCCATTGGTAATATGATATCTATATAGGAAAATATATATACCATACCACAATATAAATTTTCTAGTAAAAATATTAATTTTAAGTAACGAAATGCACCTATATGTAATAAAATATTCATGGATTATGTATTATATGTTTTTATAATTATCCATGACTAATATTTGCATTACCTCATATCATTAGGACAAGCTATGAATGGAATACTCAATAATAATTACAATAACAATAATATCACAATCCATGTGAATCACCAAATGACTAAGGATTATCAACTATAATAATGTGATTAAACAAAAAAATTCCACATTTATGTAAAGTAAGTATTAAATCTATCTTGTTTCATCTAAACCCAATGACCATGATTATAATGAATTACTGATCTACTATATATATTTTCTCAAAATTACTATGTAAGAAAACATAACTCTGATTCAAATTACTGATTTCATGGAGAGTAGATCAACTCAATGGTTCTCTAAACATAGTTAGCCACATGAACTCAACCACCACCCAAATAAATGAAGAGGATGTCGAATACCAAGGAGGTCATACTGTTAAAATATTGGGAGTATAATACCTAATTAACTGACTATTAAACATAATAAATTTATAAATTCATTGTTAAATAGATAGGAAAAAATAAAAAAATTGAACAAGGAAAGACGAAACTATAAAACTAGACAAGAATCCAATAATAGAGGAAAAAACATAAAAACATGAAAATATTAATAATAATTAAGCTGAAACTGAATCAGAAAATATGATTTAAATGTATGTAATCTATCTAGAAAATATGATATTAGTTTCACATGGTCAAATAATATATATTCTATAAAAAATAATGAATAATATACAAAGAACCTATCATGTGTATAGGACATTGGACCAATCATCTGCTACAAATCTCAATCCAAATACATGTAATAATTATCAGGTGTATATAGTGGGTGGATTTCTCTTATAAACACCTATATACATATAATATGAAAGGGGAACATGTTTTGAATAGATACGGTGTGAGATAAATTTTAGTAGGCCACCACTAATGCTGTCAATACCATATAGTTTGATAAACACAAACTGGCATTATGTGGGAATATGTAAATGGAAATTCCTATAGTTACATAAATAACCAATACATACGTAAGCCATCGTTTTTTTATAATTGTAATAATTTTAGAAGTTATGTTCTTATTTATAGATCTTGAAGAAAGAGGATCAGGTTACTACCCAAAAATCATTTAATAAGAACAATAAAATAATAGTAATTAATACAAATAATCCAAGGTAATAATAGAGGCATCCCTTATGATCATAATACATAAGAGGACCCACATTAGTAAATAATTAATCCAAGAACACAAGGTAAAACCCACTCATTGATAATATATATCATGGATATAAGGGGTCTTAGTGTTATCATAAGTTGAATTCCAAAAGGAATTCTATAATAGTAGGATTCCAAAACAGTTTTAATATCTCATCCATGTTAAAAATGTATTACAAATGAATGATCCCAATAGATGTACCCAAGGAGGTTATCCAAGGTATCTAAATATCTTAATAAAAATTTAGGGATCCTATGGAATCATTTTGGAAATCCACATATAAGTAGGTAATAGGTCCACAGGTTGGTATCTCCTTTTGTAAACGAGAATTACTGAATTGGAATGATGTCTTACAAGTGCTAAATACAATTACTTGTGAATATTATGCTTCCTCAGGTCTGACCACTATTATAATATTGGGCATATCCACATCTAATACATATCATAGACACGATTTATTAGATTAAATAATGAAATTTTATTCACATGCATTTTAAATAATTCAATTTGGATCATTCGATACCATTAATTAGTTTTAATAGGAATAATAAAGACATGAAACAATTTATAAATTTAATTACCCAATCATTAATTAGGAATACACTACTTCCCTCCTTATATGGACCTGAAACTATGTCAGATAATTATGTTCAAATAGTCCAAAAGATACTTCTAATATACATTCCATATAAATTTTATATATAACAATTATATTAAAACAAATACCTTATAAGCATATCTAAAAAATAACACATGCGATACATTATAAATTCCTACGTAATTAAATTAATTTGGGATTATCATTAGCGTAAACTAGATACACACCTGAAGTGTTTCAGATGTAAAATCACAAGGGAACCAAATATAAATATTAGGAAACAACATAATTGTGGTGGAAATTATATATGCCACCACCAATAATGTCATTATTAATAACAAGTAAATTATATATATAACACATAAATATAATTATAAGAATGGAATCTGAAATAAAAAAGTAAAAACCTAATTAAATCAATTTTTTCACAGTGCATGAAACATATAAATCAAAAATACTTGTGGAGTGAGTCATAGACCAGCAGCCATAATATAGTAATACTAACCTCATTATTTATCAACCTTTATTTTGAAATGGATTATAAAAAACATGAATAATAGATTGACACCCTTAATGTAATTCATAAGATCTCATATCAAAAGAGCATTGATGAGAAGATGAATAATTATGTACATCACAATATGAATTAAGTACTTATCGATGCACTTCCTATGTGATGATCATTGATCAAATCAGAGTTCCGATGATGAATTTATATAAAAATTAAGGGAGATAATATTAGATGTTAAAAATTATTTAATAAATAGTCCTTGGTACAATGTAATATGAAAAATGAGGTGGGGTAATAGTTTATGATATTATAGGTATTTCCATCATCTTTACCATCAAAAGAAAGAGAACACAGTTATGAATAACCAATCACTACCTATGATGTAATTACTACCTAACTATTGTGCTAGTGTGATGATGTCACATGGTTAGAGAAACCATGTTAAAACCATGGGAAATGGATATATTAAAATGTTAAAAACGTCCACCCATGTGTGTGGTCTAATATACATGGTTTCCTCAGATCATGCAACCTCCGGAAGCTCAGTCTCATTCCCCAAATTTTCATTGTAACAATGTTTCCTTCCCCACATGGATTCTTCTAGAAGTGAAAACATTAAATTGTTCCATTAAATATTGGAGTAAGACTCCAAAAAAGAACCTATCACCCCTCAATACCCCCATAACCTCGTAGGGAAACCATTAATTTCTCAAAATAAATTATTATATATATATTTATTTTATTTTTACAATAGATAAAAATAGACTTTGAAAATATTATTTTAGTATATTTTCCATAAATAATATTGGAATTATTATTTTGGGTTTGTTATTCAATTCATAAATATTTTCAATTCTTCATGATATTATAGGGTTTTTAATCAATATTCCACTTTATTTACGTCCTTTTCTAATGGATAAGAGATCAGTTAAGTGTTTCATCCATTCTTTGTAGACAGAAGAGTTGATCAAACAGAAGAAAAAATGTTATTATAATTCTACTAATCATAGGTTATCATCATATTTACAATTATTTCATTAGAATTTCGTAATATTATATCATACAACTGTCTTGATTGAGTGAATGTAATTTAGAATAATATTTTCATTTTTATATAGCGCACTAGGAGATGAAGTGGATACCATAACTCAGATTTCAATTTCAAAATAAAATTTCATACATATAATCTATTCAAAATAATCCATGAGAGTTGAGGTGGCTATTCTAGGAATTTTATATTATGGATAATAATAAATCCTTATTAACCTATTTTTTCTCAATGATAATGGATTGAATGAATTTGATAACATAATTTGATTTAATTTTGTGAAACAAAACCATGAATTGTAATAAGAAGTAGATGTAGAACTGTAATAACATTATGTATTTTACTAATATATGATTAATTTAAAATTTCAATAAATCATATAATATAAATGGAAATACATAATGTTATTACAGTTCTACATCTACTTCTTATTCTCAAACCAGTACAGGTCCTAGTTTCAATTCAAGTCAATATATAAATTGAGTAGCCACAAAAACATATACATTCTGTAAAAATATTCTAGATTAATTATTTATAACACATTCTATACTTATTTTTCACTAATGAATTTAACATTATCCAATAAATGTATGAATAATCATATATTTTATAAATGAAACAAATATTTTATTATTATAAATTTGATATTAATATTAAAATGAATATCATTTTCCAAACTAATTATGATATTTTTCTTATTATATTATCCAACTCATTCTTAAATTTTTTAATCATAATTATATATTATTTTTATATTTTATAAAAAGTAATTGATTCATATAAACATTGGTTTTCTTATGAATGTTATGTTATATAGTGTATATTCATCTATTAATTATAGAAAACTGTCAGTTTTTAATCATTTTTCTTCAAGTTTGAAAATAGAAAACTAATTGTTTAAGAAATTATCAAATATTATTGGAATCCATCCAATTAATATTCATATAAAATATAAAAATTGTACATTGAAATTTATTTTAATCTATAGCATTATAAAAAATTTAAATAATTTTTAATCCTTACATAAGTTAGATTATGATTTAAAAGGACATAAATTGTTCATAACACTAGAATCATTCAGACTCAATATCAATTCAAGAATAAAAAAATTTATTCAATCTTATAAAATTTTTATAAATCAGTATACAGTACTGAAATAATTATTATCAAAAAAATTACAAATATTCAATAATGGGTGATTCTTATAGTATATTGACCTAGATATTTCCCTAGATTTATTTGTCAACTTTTTATATATCTTTTCCATGTCAAATTCAACCTCAAATATAGAATTAATTATTTCTTTCAAAATTTCAATGAACCGTTTCTAAAACAATTAATCAATATCAAACCATCATTGATATTTTATCCTCACTTGTACCCCATTCTCATATATAATTTTTCTTATTATTTACTTTTGGATAATAATATATAACATAATAAACATATCCACATCAATATTAGTTTTTCAGAGTCATTAGTTTCAATATTAAACATAAATTCTCAAAAATTAATAAAATTATGATGAGAAAAGAAATAACATATATTGAAATAATTTTGATTTCATGTAACAACAGTAACTCACAATATAAATAACAATCGGTAATAGTGTGATTTTATTCAAAAAAATGTTATTCTCAATCATACATTCATCAAAATTGAACCACATGATTCACAATGATGAAATTATAACACATTGATATTGATCTTAGGATAGGTCACATCATTTTTAATATATATTATATTATCCCATCAGATTGATCCACAATATGTAAAATCTAAATAACTTACATTTTAATTAATTAAATTTCATAAAATCATATCTAAATAAAATATGGAAAATTATTCCATAGAATTTGTATTTCACCATTTTCATCGTACATATCATTAATCTATTAAAATAGTACAAAATTAAACAATATTGAAATATTTGTCCACCAATATCTAATATGACTCTCAAAATACATTATCACCCAAAGATATCTCTCCTCTAAATCATTCAAAACACAGTATTAGTCAAATGTGCTGCTGATTTTCTACCAATTTTATATAAATTAAATATTTTATCATATTATGAGATTTATGATTTGAATTCTCTCCACTTTTGAAAATAATAGAACAATGAACTGAAAAGAATTCAAAATACTATATCATTCAATGTAATGATGATTATCTTTGATAATTAACATAATTCTATTAAATGGTTTTTGGAAAAAAAATTTAATAAAATGAGTAGATATTATATTTCCGTAATAATTTCTTTCATTAAAATAATATTATAAAAATGATAATTGAAGTAGTGAATTTTTATTTATTTTTTGTTTTTAAATGAATAATGAAAATTATTTATTTAAATATTTATGATACTTTAATTATAACATTAAATGATATATCTTAACTTATTATCTACAATATAATCTTCAAATTTTGATCCCATACACGGAATTCGAGTTGTAACTTGAGTATACTCCAAATACTATTTTATAGTAGTACTTGTGGGGGAGAACCATTTATTCTTTATATGAATAAATACTCACCAATATTCAAATAAGAAGTCTAAAAATTCTTTAAACGACTCATCCATATCAATTCCTGCACAATCTATATTTGAAAACTGAAATAGATTACATGTATTTTTACTACATTATATCACCACGATGTTTATATTGAATAAAATTTAATTATAAATCCTACTTCGAAACGTGAGTTGGGAAACTTTTTGGGATAATTTATAACTATAGTAATGTGTATATTTATAGAAATTATCCATGAATTATGCTCACATTTATAGAAAATTACTGATAAGACATCTTCATTTTCATGGATCAATTATCATTACTTATAGATATTTATAAAATATCGCCACTCTAGTGTTGGTGTTGAAATTAAAAATCATTTCTTCAATTATGAAATCTTTACATATTATATAAAATATATTACAAGACATGTGAAATTATTATCATCAACAAGAGATGTTTTTCTATATAATAATATTTATCATTGAACAATGAATAAAAATTTCAAAAGGATTATTCATATTTTATAAATATTATTTAAAATAATTTTATTTATTTCTAGATAATATAATAACAATAATAATAAAATAACAAAGAGAAATTTAAAATTTTTAATATTGATTTTGAGGTATGGGTAAAACCTATTCCCTTTAAATATCATCTTCTTCATGAAATAATGTAACATAGAATACCAAAATCTCATTTATAGTCCAAATCCCAATAAACCATTATTTTTACAGAAATACATAACTCTATTCCTAGACGAACAAGAATATAAATGATTTATTAATATATACGCCTTCATAAAAGTAAATGTTTGGTTTGTGACACATTAAATCCATTTGGAATAATCTATTTTTTATTTGTGATTGACTTGCTTGAAATATCATAATGGTTTTAATACATGACACTAGTCAAAATTTCTCAACTTAATAAATTATTTCAACAACAAAATACCCATTAAACAAATGGATTTAATTATTTCTCCAATCATTATTTATATTATTATACATTAGTGAAATTCCCATTTTTTCAATTTATATTTTTCAATATTGGGAAAAAATTCTGTGATTCATTCTTTAAATATCAACCAAATAATAACGCATATCATTAACATATCCAGGGTGATGTAATTATGTTTTCCAATCTATTTATTTAGTATGTGAAAATAATGAGTAATATTATGTTATCCTCAACATAATTCATGTTTGAACCTATCACCATAATAATTGTATTTTAATATTCACATAAACATTTTTTCTTACCCGTAGATATGATTAACTATGTTATTCCAAAATATATGAAATGAAATAAATATAATTCTATATTTTTTGCAAAATTCATAAATTAATCATTTTTACAAACCTGTTTATGATGGTTTATGCAACCAAAATAATCACCCTACCTTATAAAAAATGATTATTTATATTTATTTTAATTTTTTGTGTGTTCTTAAACATTCAAATCTGTATTATAAAAATATTCACAATCCAATATTTTTATAAATGAAATAATATGCTATTTGGATGATAATCATGAATGATTAATTCAACTACATTCAACTAAAACATCACATGGTGTTCTCATTCATCATTGGTAATAAATGGGCTACAATATCAAATAGATGCATTAAAAATGGATACATATTCAATAATTCTCATTTGGGGACATACGTGAATTTCACCTACACAACAAATTATATTTAATATGAACAACTATAAAAATATTTTGTCTCTATGATTAAAGATGGGTATAAATCTATATATGTATACATTGATCCATCTACACAATAATCCCTTTCATTAATTGATACACACCACTCTGTTGTAGAATGTATAGTTGATTGTTTCTATCATTAATATAGTTATTCTCCTGAAAAAAGATAAATGTTCTACATGAATATTATGCCTCATTTTCTAAATGGATCTTCATTAAAGGAGGAAGGTATAACTTTTATACACCTTTTTTGAACATAGTACACACACATAGATCTTATGTTTCATTTTCTATTATCTTATTCTACTTTTCATCAATTTAGAAAATATAGTTAAAAACCCATATCTCATTTTTATTTTATCCAAATTAGATAAAAATGTTAAGAATTATTAATATCCAAAGGATATTTTAATTTAATGTCTACTTTATTTTGTGGATATTTAATAATAATAATATCATCGAATATTCTTATGAAAAATATGATTACATTTTCATTAAATTCAAATTAAAAACATTGTTTCCTCGACATAGAATACCCATATTTATATGGCTATTATGAACAATACTTATATTATATATTTTATTTTTTTATTTAATTATAAATTAGAGGGAATATTTTAGAATCACAGACTTGATAGTAATTTTACATTATTTATAGAAATAATTTTATTTATTTTCCAATATTCTAAAACCATCACCATTAATATATCATTTTAAAATTTTACAATAATTTCATAAGTCACATAAAATATAAATAGTATGAATATTCTATAGCATTCCTTCAATGAATACAAAAATCAAAAATTCCATTTGATATTTATATATCATTTTTGATCTAACAATGTTGATTTTTTGTTTTCCATCATTTAAAAAGACACAAACACAAAATTAAACTTTTGATGATTTTTTTATTTTTAAATATATCATAATATTGTATGAACATAAAATACATATGTTCCTTATATTATAATGTATTGATTTATTAATTTCCACTTCCATAAACCAATGTATCTGACAAAATGTTTGTATTCAAATTTGAAATATTTTTAGTGTTCTCACAATTTTTTTCCAATATTTCGAAATGATTAAAATTTAATATATATGGTGATCAGGTTAGTCAAAACCAAAATGTACATTTATTGGGTCCTCAACTTTGTTGTGTTCTTTCACTATACATTTTGTAATATAGTTTAAAATTTTCATCCAATGAGAGGCATGTAAACATTATTAAAAAAAATGAGAAACATAAAATTCAGATGATTATGATAGTAATTAATCCATCAAAGTATTTCTAAATTCAAAAATCATCCACAATAACGATAACACCGATCAAATGCATTGTTCTTTCTATTTTAAAAATATTTTTTTTGGATTTTAGTTGTTAAAAAAATTCATTTAGTAAAAATTATAGGGTCATTTAAAGGAACCAAAATTATTTTTCACTCTAATTATATTCATGTTTAATTGATAATTATATTTATACATTTTATTTTGAACAGTTCTTGCATATTTTAATAATTTGGGGGATATTACAAAATATCATGACTGATGAGATTCAAATAAATTTTGAAAACAAAATTACTACATAATAAATGTTTTTTATTTTTCACTATATATTAATGTTTCAAATAATTTTCACAGAATGAATTATATATATTCTTTTATAAATTTTTTTTTCACCACATCTTGAACCATTATAAACATCCTTTTCATTATATTTTTCTATATCATACTACACAGAATCCTTCCGGACGAATATGAAATTATTTACATTATCCTGACCTAAATAATAAATATAAAAAACTCTTATTTTCCTTTTCCTTAAAATTAAATATCCATTCAATTGGGAACATGAATTTATCTCAACATCGTTTAACAAATCATAAGCATCTTTCATCAAAACTAACTTTTTTCTATAAAATCAAAAACATTGATATATTTTTTTTCGTTATATTTATTCAGAAATATAATATCCTTTAATTTTTTAGATTCATAAAAATGAGTTGTTTTTATTTTAAATTTAAAAAAATTGTATATATTTTTCTTTTATTTACATACATGTAGAAATTATACATTAAAATTTTGTAATATTATTATCATCTAACATATTATTTTTATTAATTAAATTAATATTAAGATTAAACTTCATTTAATTGAAAATGTATATTACTTTCGTTACACATTGATAAATATTTTTTCTTCTTATACATAGATAAAAAAATTAATTTAATTAATGATAAAACTTGTACTTATGAGTTTTTATGTATTAATTCATGAAATTTATCATGGTATGTCATCGTCATTATTAATGGAATCGTCATATTCATCATGATTTATTTTCTATTACTCTTAATATACTTAGTGTGAGATAGTTATATATAACAAGTTTGATAGATTATGATGAATTATTCATTCAATAAATTGTTTCAACATCATTCACTATGACGTCATTATACAGAAACCAGAAATTATATTATTTTTTCATCATAAAACTGGTTCTACATTAATTTAATATCTCTGTGTTTCCCAATTGAAATTATATATTTTCATTTCTCTTAATTTGATATACTAAAAATATAAAATATAATTGTGAATATAAATTTGATAATTTCCATTATAAATTAAATACAATATAATTATTGAAAAATAGTTATCATGAATAATAAATCCATTTTCTTCAACATTAAGGATTTGATAACTAATATTTATAATTTAGTGAAGAATAATAGCCTTTTAAATATTATAACATTTCATAAATTTTTTTAATCTCCTTATTATTAAATGGGATTACATTATTGATCATATATAAGAAATATTATCTAAAAAATATTATAGTAGGTCGAAATCACTAATATATTTAAATAATAATTTTAAATTAAAATCTAAGGGAAATATTTCAATGATTCGACATGACAAGAGGCATAAGGTTAATGATTGAATTGATGGGTCAGTAAATCAGGGATTAAAAATATGTTTATTTTTATTATTGAAAATAACATTTATAAAGATTATTTTTTTAGTCTCACCTTTAACTATTCCAATAACTAAAAAAATGGAAACACATTTATATATTCAATAATTCATTCTCAAATGATAATAATTGGCTTGATTAGAATTTCCCTAATAATATTTGACCAATTAAAATGAACTTATAAGTACAACTGATATTTTCATGTGGGTGTACTAATGATATATATCCCAATTTGTTATATGTTATTACCACACATTTTCAAATATTACTAATTAATTATTGATGAAATATGTCAATAATGTGAAGATGAAATCTATATTGTTTTTTGCACTGCTCTTTATTTTTCATCCTCTTTGTTGACCTCACCTGTTTTGATAATCTCAATCATGTATTCATATGTGTTGAAAATCCCAATTATGTTTTCATTCTCTATGATATTTTTATGTATCATTGATCTATACTTTAATTCTTTCAAATCTGTGATCAAACCAATAATAATTTTTAAAATAGTCTTTTGAATATGTTAATCCTCATTATCCATGTTCATACAAGTTATAAATTAATTCTAACACAATCGGATGTGTTCTGCATAAAACAGATAAGTAATCTGCCTATAGCTACTGATAAAAGAGCTACTGGTACCCAGTCTACTGATATACTTAGTCTACCGATAGACAGAGTCACCGATATACTTAACACAGAGCTACCGATGTGCTTATAAATGTAAGCTACTGACTTACAGACAGCTACCGATACAAACATAGAGCTACCGGTGTAAGTATAAATAGCTACCGATGGAATAAGAGTCACCGATGGACGAAGCTACTGACAGACTAATAGCTGCCGATACCGACACATGAAGCTACCGACGCATGGAGCTACCGACGCATGAAGCTACAGACGCATGAAGCTACCGACGCATGGAGCTACCGATAAACAAAGTCACCGATACAAGCATATACCAACCGACGCATGGAGCTACCGATAAATAAAGTCACCGATACAAGAATATACCAACCGACGCATAGAGCCACCGATAGAGTCAAAGCAACTAATGAAATTGAGCTACCGATGTCCAAGCTACAGATGCTGATTACCTACCGATCACTCAACTCACTGTTTGAATTTCTTTATTTCCTATCTTTATTTAATCTATCCAACGGTCATATCATGTACATTTTAATGATTTGTCAAATATCTGATAAAGGTTGTCGGATGTCAGGAACCCGTACCTCGTACCTGCAGAAAGGAAATCTTTTTTGTCCCCTGTTGCACGTGAGATAAATACGAGAAGACTACGCTGCCCAAAGATAGAAGAGTGTGGTGGATGAAATATACCAGAAACACAAGAACAAGCATATAAGAAGAACACAGAGAAGCTCATAGACAATCAAGCATACTTGAGAAGTGTTCTGTGCATATAAGAAGAACACTGAAGAACTTCAACCACTACATTTTCACTGTCTGTGAACCTGGATCATACGACACTCTGTTTCTCAAACAGAAACTAGAAGAGGACTCAGACTCACGTCTGATCGAATCCAAAGGAGTCCAGAGCTACACTGAAATCACCAGAACCATCTCAAAACTCTACATCTCTTGTTCTGTGATTTATTATTGTTCTTTTCGAGCAGTGTGTGTTATCTGCTGTATCTAACACATAAATTGTCTCCTATACTTAAACTGGAGGATTTGTAAATCCTTACCAAATTCTTGCATTCTATTCTTTCCCACGAATAACAGTGGTAGAGGTCGTGTGTGACCTGGACATCTAGTTGATGTTGTACTGTTTCCCACGAATAACAGTGGTAGAGGTCTTGGACCTGGACAGTTGTAAACCGTTGAACCCCGATCCAGGGTGTGGATCATTATTATATAAACTTTTGAGAGGACTAAGTCTCTGCTTGAGACTGAAACTCTTGGTTACATTTGTTGTGCCATCTCTTTCAAAGTTTTATTCCACTGCTAATCACTTTAAAACTAATACTGTTTTTAAAAGTTACTTTGATAATTAAATTAGCAAGTGATTATGTTAAGTATAGATTAGTAAGTTATTTTCAAAAGATAATCACACACTCCTGTATTGATTAACTGGGAATTAATCAATCCCCTGAGAATCTAACAGAACCTCTACTTTAATATAAATTCACTACAGTTTAATTTATTATTATATTTGGGGGTCTTTAAGACAGTGTTTTTAAATACAGAAATTTTAATTGGTACTCAATTCACCCCCCCTCTTGAGTAAACCACTCCGACCAACACTTGGTATTAGAGGATTGAAAATACTCTCTAAAAGTACTCTGCTTCTGAACTGTGATTTTAGTTATATTTTAAAGTTCTTAAAATTTCTGTTATATCTAAATTTTTATCTCTTTAAAATTTTCTCATCATGGACAATAGACTTGAGGGTGCTGCTATTAACCGGCCACCTTTCTTCAATGGAAAAAATTATGCTCAGTGGAAACTGAAAATGAAAATTCATCTAGAAAGCATAGGTTTTGATATTTGGACTGCTATTGAATCAAAATACAAAATTCCCACTAGTTCTAGATCTACTTGGGATGAACTTATAAAGAATGCTTACAATAACAACTGTAAAGCTATGAATTCCTTGTACTATTCTCTAGGAGATGAAGAGTTTAATAGAATTTCTTCTTGTAAAACTGCATATGAAATTTGGGATACCTTAGCTGTTTCTCATGAAGGAACAAAGAATGTTAATGAAATGAGATTGAACACTTATACTATCAAGTATGATTATTTTAAAATGAAGCCTGACGAACCCATTTCTGACATGTATCTCAGGTTCAATGAAATTGTCAATACAATGATCTCGCTGGGAAAGGATGTCTCATAGAAGGAACAAATTATGAGAATTTTGAGGTGTCTACCTGATAGATGGAGAGGCACATCAGTCTCAATCAGAGAATCATGTGACATTGCTGCTCTACCTGTCAAGGAACTAATTAGCAAGCTGATGATGTATGGAGAAGATCTTAAAGTGAATAAAGAGGAAGAAAATGAACCTCCAAGAAAGTCTGTCGCTTTCAAATCCTCAACTTCAAAGAATAAGGACAAAGAAAAGCTTCAAGCTGTAGTTGAAAGTTCAAGCTGTGAAGACAGTGAAAGTGATTCTGATAGTGATGCTGAGATGGCTCACATTGCTAGAAGATTTAAGAAATTTTATAGGAAAAATAAGTTCCTCAGAAAAAAAAATTATAAGGTTAATCACCAAGGTAAATGGAAAAAGGATTGGAAGATGAATGACAAATCAGATGATGTTGTCTGTTATGAGTGCAAGAGAAAAGGACACATTAAAGCCGACTGTCCAAAGCTGAAGTATAAAAGGAAATATGAATATAAGGACAATAAGTTTAAGAATGCCATGAAGGATACTTGGAGTGCTTCTGAGGATAGCTCTACTGAATCTGAAAGCTCTGAAACTGAACATTAAAATAAGGCAAATATGTTCTTTATGACAAACACTTCTCAGGTAACTGCTGAAACTCCTGCTTTAAATTATTACTCTGGAGATAATGCAGAATCTGATTCTGATTCTGGAACAATGTCTAAAAATTAATTGTTTGAGAACTGTGATATGCTGGAAGAGACATGTAATGAACTTAAGGATAAATAAAAGTCATTAAAGAAACAGCATGCTCTCACCACTACAGTTAAAACCGAACTCACTATTGAAAAAGAGAAAAATGCTCAACTGTTAAAAGAAAACACTGAACTGAAACTATCTAATGAGAAACTCAAGAAAGACTTAGAGAAGTTCACCAATGTCAAAAATACACTAACACAGATTCTAGGAAAGAAAATATAACCTAAATATACTACTGGTATAGGATACCAACCTGGACAAAGGAAAATTGCCAAAACTAGATTCATTTCTAAATCTGGACAGAATGAAGGTAATTCTGGAACCTCAAATGCTTCAACCAGTTATATACATAGATATGGATCTAATAAAGTTTATCTTTCAAAGAATGTCAATTCTACAAATTATATGAGACCCATTAGACAAATATGGGTACCTAAAGTGTTATTGGCTAACCTGTCTGGACCCAAGAAAATCTGGGTACCAAAATCATCTCCCATCTAAATCTGTTTTGTAGGGAACTTGCTTAAAGAGCTCCTGTAAAGAAACCTGGTATTTGGACAGTGGATGTTCAAGACATATGTCAGGAGACTTCTCTTGTTTTAAGAGTTTAATAAAATTTTATGGAGGCTTTGTCACCTTTGGTGATAATTCAAGAGGAAAAATCATCGGCCTAGGCCAGATTGGTAACACTGATTCAATTTTGATTTCTAAAGTTTTATTTGTTGATGGCCTTAAATACAATTTATTAAGTATTTCTCAGTTATGTGATGATGGTTTTCATGTTAAATTTGAAAATGATTCCTGCAAAGTTTTTAATTCTAATAATGTTTTGGTATTTTCTGCCTTAAGAAATGAAAATGTTTATGCTATTAATCTGAATTCTTTAGCTAAGCAGAATATTACTTGTTTGAATGCTTTTCATAAAGAATCTTGGTTATGGAACAGAAGATTGGGACATTGAAACATTCACTCACTTAGAAAACTCTCTAGAAAAAACCTAGTTAGAGACCTACCTAAATTAGAATTCCCAAATGATAGAGTGTGTAACCCCTGTCAAAAGGGAAAACAACACAAAGTTTCTTTTAAATCAAAGAAAGAAGTTTCGACTTCTCAACCACTTGAATTGGTTCACATGGATTTGTTTGGACCGTCAAGAGTTTCTAGTTTAAATGGGAAGCACTATGTTTATGTTCTTGTAGATGATTTTTCTAGATATACTTGGGTATATTTTCTAGCTCACATAAGTGAAGCATGTTCTTCTTTTGTTAAATACTCTAAATATGTAGAGAACCTTAGTGGACTTAAGATTAAAACTTTGAGAAGTGATCATGGTCGTGAGTTTGAGAATCAAGATTTTGAATCTTATTGCGCACACAATGGCTATACTCATAACTTTTCTGCCCCTAGAACACCCCAACAGAATGGTTTAGTAGAAAGAAGAAACCGAACCCTTCAAGAAATTGCTAGAACCATGCTCAATGAATATGACCTGCCTATTTATTTTTGGGCTGAAGCTGTAAATACAGCTTGTTATGTCATTAATAGAGTCTTAATTAGACCTGTTCTTATGAAAACCCCTTATGAATTGTGGAACAATAGAAACCCTAAGGTTAATTACTTTAAAGTTTTTGGTTGAAAAGTATTTATTCTGAATACTAAAGATAATCTGGATAAGTTTGCTTCCAAAAGTGATGAAGGAATATTTCTGGGTTACTCTATTTCAAGTAAAGCCTATAGAGTATTCAATAAGAAAACTAAATGTGTGGAAGAATCTGTTCACTTCAAGTTTGATGAAACTGATCCACATGAGTCTAAAACCTCTCTTGAAAATATTGAAGAAGACTTATCTGTTCTGGACATTAATGATAAATCTAAAGAACCTGTTATCAAAACATCCAGTTCTGGACTTTTTCCAGAATCTGCTTCTGTTGAACCCGAACCTATAGATGAACCTGAAATTTATAGTCCAACCTTTACCAGATCAACGAGGATTCTAAAGAATCATCCTTTAGAAGCTGTTGTTGGTAATCTTGATAGAGGAACACAAACTAGAGCTTCTCTAAGAAACCAGGTTGAACATCAAGCTTTTCTTTCACAGCTAGAACCCAAAAAAATCAATGATGCTATCAATGATGAATTCTGGGTAATGGCTATGCAGGAAGAATTAAATCAGTTTGAAAGAAACAATGTCTGGGAATTAGTTGACAGACCTAAGGACACCTTGACAATAGGCACAAAATGGGTTTTTAGAAATAAAGTAGATGAATCTGGAAATATAGTTAGAAACAAAGCTAGACTAGTTGCACAAGGATATAGTCAAGAAGAAGGTATAGACTATGAGGAAACTTTTTCACCTGTAGCTAGACTAGAAGCCATTAGGATCTTACTTGCATATGCTGCACATCTAGATTTCAAGTAATATCAAATGGATGTGAAAAGTGCATTTCTAAATGGTTTTATAATTGAAGATGTTTTTTGTAAAAAAACCACCTGGATTTACTAACCCCCATTTTCCAATTCAAGTTTTTAAACTTTCTAAAGCTTTGTATGGTTTAAAACAAGCTCCAAGAGCTCGGTATGATAGACTCAGCAATTTCCTTATTTCAAAAGGTTTTACTAAAGGGATTGCTGATCCAACTCTTTTCATTAAAAGAATTTCTAAAGATTTTTTAGTTGTACAAATATATCTTGATGATATTATTTTTGGATCTTCTAAACACTCTTTATGTACTAATTTTTCAAAAAGTATGCAAAATGAATTTGAAATGAGCTTAATGGGAGAGCTTAAGTACTTTCTTGGATTTCAAGTATTTCAAAATGAAAATGGTATTATTTTGAATCAAAGTAAATATACAAAGGATCTTTTAAAACGTTTTGGTCTGGATAGTATCAAGGAAAGTGAAACTCCTATGAGTACTACCTGTAAATTGAACGCAGATGAAACTGGGAAACCAGTTGATCAAACAAATTACAGAGGTATGATTGGTAGTTTACTTTATCTTACTGCTAGTCAACCTGATATTATGTTTAGTGTGTGTATGTGTGCTAGATTTCAAGCTAATCCAAAAGAATCTCATTTGATCGCTGTTAAATGAATTTTTAAATATCTCAAACACACGGTTAACTTAGGTTTGTTTTACCCAAAAGGACAATCCTTTGAGTTAATGAGTTATTCAGATGCTGACTTTGCTGGTTGTAAGTTAGATAGAAAAGGCACATCAGGAACAAGTCATTTTCTTGGAAAATCCTTAGTTTCTTGGTGTAGTAAGAAACAGAACTCAGTTGCATTTTCTACTGCCGATGCAGAATATATAGCTGCTGGTAGTTGCTGTGCACAAATTCTGTGGATGAAACACACTCTTTTGGACTATGGATATGTTTTTAAACATGTTTCAATCAACTGTGATAACACCAGTGCAATAAAAATCTCTAAGAATCCTGTATCTTACTCTAGAACCAAACACATAGATGTAAGACACCATTTCCTAAGAGATCACTATCAAAAAGGGGATATTTCTCTTGAATTTATTGGCACTGAACAACAATTGGCTGATATTTTCACTAAACCTTTACGTTCGGATAGGCTAAGTTACATAAGACACGAATTGGGAATGTTTAATCACAACCGATGTGAAAATCCTCACTGATGTGAAATTCTCACCGATGTGAAAATCCTCACTGATGTGAAATTCTCACCGATGTAAAATCCTTACCGATGTACAATTCTCACCGATTTTTTTTTTCCGATGATTAACTCACACTGATGCAATGTTTTCTAAAACATCTGTCTGCCTCCATGAATATGAATCATTTTATTTTATTTTATCTTACTCTATTTTAGTCGTTTATTTGGAATTCCTAAATGATAAAACTAAGTCTAAGCCATTTCTTACCTCACCGAGCTCAAAATCCCTCACCTTCGAACCTTAGCTCCGAAATCGGCCAAGAACCCTAAACCCGCGATGGAAAAAACTAAGCTTCCTACCGTCAGAGATGAAAGTGTAGAACCAAAAGCTAAGAAGCAGAAGAAACAGCATAAAGCCAGTGTCAGTGAAGTCAGAACTAGATCGGGAAGGCGACCAGTGAATCCTCACTTGCAGAATAAAGACATAGTAATCGAGAAGGAACTGTGTGTGGAATGGCTACTTCCTAGAAAATCGTTAGTACTCGAGATTCTAGAGGACCATAAATGGGTGGATTGTTTCTCGAATAACAATGGCCCATACTACCCGAAGTTGGTAAAACAGTTCTACGAGTTTGTAACCTTCGAGAAGTCTGAAAATGAAAATCGGGTAAGCTCTTATTTAAATGGAAAAGAGATGTCTTTTTCTTCAATAGAGTGGGATGAGTGTTTAAAAGTACCACATGAAGGTGTCTCTAGGTATGTATCAAGGGCAATGCCACCTAGCAGTGAAATCTTTGATTATGAAACCGCCTTAAAAGAGCTGACCGGTAATGGGAATCAAAGGCAAGTGGTTGCTGCTGAAATGGATGGAGAGAATCGACTGCTCTTCAAGTTTGTTCAGCATGTGTTGATACCGAGGCGAGGAGATTTTTCAAATCTGAGATATCAAGATATCTATCTTCTTCATCTGCTAAGACATGGTGTGAAAATAAATCTGTGCAGATTGTTAATGCTTCAAATGGAAGACATGATTATACCAAAGTCAAAGACTAATGCATTATTCTTTGCCAAGCTGATTTCAGTAATGATAAAAGTGAAAGGAATAGCTGAGTCTCAGGAAGAGACAGTTGTAGTCAGGAATAATTTCTGCATCACCTCGACTGCTTGTAAGTACATTAAAATTAACTAGAACCCATGGAAGGGAGAATGGGTCAGTGATGATCAGAAGATATATGATAGGTTTAATCCTGTGGATCATCCCTCAAGAGCCAAGGATATGAGAGATCCGAGTCTGAGACCTGATGAAGAGGAACCTGTTTATAGTAATAAAACAGAAGAAGAAACAGAAGAAGAAGAAGAAACTCCCATGGATGTTGGAGGAGATCCTGACTTTCCCCCAAGTCCTGTTGTAGAATTGGTTTATTATAGGAAAGGAAAGGTAGAGGAAATTTTTTCTACATATGAGGAAGACCAGTCTGTACCTCACCAAGAAGAAGAGGAAAAGGAGAATGTATCTGAATCGTCTGCTTCTGGTAGTTTAAGTATGAGTCCTTTGATTGGAAACTCAGCTATGCCGACTGCTGAAGTAGAAAGAGATACAGAAGAAGCTGTACCTGTATCAGAAGATCTTCTAGATGCTGCACCGATGGAACTTGTAGTAGAAGATTCTGATGAAGAGAATCCAGCACTGAATGTTGTTGTGATACATGAGAATGCACCCATTGAGGGGGAGCATCAATCTGTTCTTGGAAATGTTACAGTAGCTATTGAGTTTGGAGACTGGGTAGAAGACCCAGGGTTTATAGTCTGTGGATTGGATTATCCGGATTCAGATAATGAGATGTTTGTGAATAGACCGAAGACCAATTATGATCTTGCTTCTGAGTTGTTGCCCGATAATGTGGTCAGATTTCATGATCTGAATAAGCTGAAAGAGGACCTCAAAACCAGTTTTGTTGAAGAAGTGAAGTTAATGGAAACCTCTCTTGCATCCTCAATTCAATCAATAATGACTGATTCTGTAGTTATTTTGGCCTCAGCAAGGGGATCTGCTGCAGTTGTCCCTAATGATTTTGTCTCTAAATCTGATCTTGAATCCATGAAGAATGAGCTGAAAGAATAATTCAGTGTATCAGTTGCTGAGATGAAGCAAATCTTTTATAAAGAAATGAAAATGTTAGAGAGATCATTCGAGCTATCTCTGGCTTGTAATTTATCTTCTTTTGTGTCTGAGCTTATGGAAGAAGTGAAAGAGTGCCAAACTCAGTCTTCTAGAATCGAAGCAGATCTTGAAGCTCTCAAGACATCAGTTGCTGCTTTGGATTCTTATATGAGCTCCAAGTCTCAAGCTGACAAGGACCTATCTTATGTGAAGAGTGTAGTAAGCCAGTTTGTCTCGGTGTTTGAAAGTTTCAAAACCTCACTGAAGGACCACGTTCAATTACAGGACTCTCAAGTTCAAAGTCTAATCAGTGGTTTGTCTAAGAGTTTCAAAGAAACTTTTTCCTTCTCTCTTGGCCCTCTCACATCCAAACTATTAGTTGACCCGAATCTAGTTCGAGCAATATTGAAGGAGGAGATTGGTTCTATTTCAACCAGTGGCTCTGTGGACTCATCATAGTTGAGCCGAGTGGTGCTTTCTACAAGAGATTATGCTAGAGAAATAATGAAGATTGTTCAAGATTATATGAGAGAAGCCTCTGCCTCTCAGGAATCCATAAAGAGCATAGTGGACTACTACTTCACTAGAATTTTCACCAAGCATCAACCCGATCACCACTTCAAGCTGATGTTGGAAAACATGAAGCTACCTCCAGTAACTCAAGATTTTAGAGAACAAGTGATCAAACTAAGACAATTGACTCCTTCCTTGGAGAAATTCATGGAGAACAAAGATGATTTCATCTCTGCTATGGAAAGAGGAGGAGGAATTATTATGGATTTTTGAAATTTGTTGCTTCCCTTCTTGCATGTTGATGCCAAACCAGTCATCGTACCTCCTGCTTTGCCTGCTTCTGCCTCAGCTGCTTCCACAGTCCAGCTGACTCCTGCTCAAGCTATTTGAAGCCTCACACCAATGATCACCCAAAGATCTCCAACCTACAGGCCTGACTCTGTGTCCGTAGCTCAGCTTCCTTTGATCATTTTTTTCATTCCAAAACCTTCACCTGCATCCTCACCACCCGAACCTTCTTCTGATCCCAAAGGAAAATCTCACGTGGAAGATGTGGATTGATCCAGTGGCCAGGATTTTTGATAGGAATTCCTTTGTATTCTATTTCCGTACATTCTGACTGCTCTAATACAGATGAACTCTTTTTTACTTCTCATGTTTTATTTGTCTCCTATATATGCTTTAACACTTTTTGATTATCACAAAGGGGGAGAACAAAATGCGAGAATGAGAAATATTTTCAATAGAGAAAAATAACCTTCTTTTCAATTTTATCTATGATATTATTATGTTTTTTTACCTTCGGTACCTTATGATTGTTACCTCTGATAACTTATGTCTATATCATACTATTTCTATTATCTGTGATGTTGTTTTCTCTGAGAAAATTGAATTCAATATTATACTCTTTACTATTACATTTTCACTATGTTAAATGCCCATATCATAAATTGTGATTATCAAAAAGGGGGAGATTGTTGACCTCACCTGTTTTGATAATCTCAATCATGTATTCATATGTGTTGAAAATCCCAATTATGTTTTCATTCTCTATGATATTTTTATGTATCATTGATCTATACTTTAATTCTTTCAAATCTGTGATCAAACCAATAATAATTTTTAAAATAGTCTTTGGAATAAGTTAATCCTCATTTATCCATGTTCATACAAGTTATAAATTAATTCTAATACAATCGGATGTGTTCTGCATAAAACAGATAAGTAATCTGCCTATAGATACTGATAAAAGAGCTACTGGTACCCTGTCTACCGATAGACTTAGTCTACCGATAGACAGAGTCACCGATATACTTTACACAGAGCTACCGATGTGCTTATAAATGTAAGCTACTGACTTACAGACAGCTACCGATACAAACATAGAGCTACCGGTGTAAGTATAAATAGCTACTGATGGAATAAGAGTCACCGATGGACGAAGCTACTGACAGACTCACAGCTACCGATACCGACGCATGAAGCTACCGACGCATGGAGCTACCGACGCATGAAGCTACCGACGCATGAAGCTACCGACGCATGGAGCTACCGATAAACAAAGTCACCGATACAAGCATATACCAACCGACGCATGGAGCTACCGATAAACAAAGTCACCGATTCAAGAATATACCAACCGACGCATAGAGCCACCGATAGAGTCAAAGCAACTAATGAAATTGAGCTACCGATGTCCAAGCTACCGATGCTGATTACCTACCGATCACTCAACTCACTGATTGAATTTCTTTATTTCCTATCTTTATTTAATCTATCCGACGGTCAGATCTTGTACATTTTAATGATTTTTCAAATATCTGATAAAGGTTGTCGGATTTCAGGAACCCGTACCTCGTACCTGTAGAAAGGAAATCTTTTCTGTCCCCTGTTGCTCGTGAGATAAATACGAGAAGACTACGCTGCCCAAAGATAGAAGAGTGTGGTGGATGAAATATACCAGAAACACAAGAACAAGCATATAAGAAGAACACAGAGAAGCTCATAGACAATCAAGCATACTCGAGAAGTGTTCTTTGCATATAAGAAGAACTCTGAAGAACTTCAACCACTACATTTTCAATGTCTGTGAACATGGAGCATATGACACTCTGTTTCTCAATCATAAACGAGAAGAGGACTCAGACTCACTTCTGATCGAATCCAAAGGAGTCCATAGCTACACTGAAATCACCAGAACCATCTCTAAACTCTACATCTCTTGTTCTATGATTTATTATTATTCTTTTCGAGCAGTGTGTGTTATCTGCTATATCTAACACATACACTGTCTCCTGTACTTAAACTGGAGGATTTGTAAATCCTTACCAAATTCTTGCATTCTATTCTTTCCCACGAATAACAGTGGTAGAGGTCGTGTGTGACCTGGAAAACTAGTTTTTGTTGTACTGTTTCCCACAAATAATAGTGGTAGAGGTCTTGGACCTGGACAGTTGTAAACTGTTGAACCCCGATCCAGGGTGTGGATCATTATTATATAAACTTTTGAGAGGACTAAGTCTCAGCTTGAGACTGAACCTCTTGGTTACATTGGTTGTGCCATCTCTTTCAATGTTTTATTCCGCTGCTAATCACTTTAAAACTAATACTGTTTTTAAAAGTTACTTTGATAATTAAATTAGCAAGTGTTTATGTTATGTTTAGATTATTAAGTTAGTTTCAAAAGATAATCACACACTCCTGTATTGATTAACTGGGAATTAATCAATCCCTTGAGAATTTAACAGAACCTCTACATTAATATAAATTCACTACAGTTTAATTTATTATTTTATTTGGGGGTCTTTAAGACAGTGTTTTTAAATACAGAAATTTTAATTTGTACTCAATTCACCCCCCCACTTGAGTAAACCACTCCGACCAACAATCTTCAACCAGTATTTTCAATAGTTTTCATTCTTCTCACAATAAAAATAATCCAATATATTATAATTTATATTTATCAAAAAATATTCTAAAAATAATATATGAAATTAATAACCATCGAAATCATGTGTCATATATCACATTTGATCATGAATATATGAGAAAACATATATCATTCAGCTCTTTGAAATAATTGTTTTTTTTTTGAAAAATAAATTAAATTTCAAATAGAAGACATCATCTCAATTAATTCTAAATATACACTTTTTATACAACCTTTTTATTTTTATTAACCTTTATATAAGGTCACTACATTCTTAGATAAAATTATGTCACATAGCCAAGTTGATATATTTTAATTTCCAATCTCTTCTTAAAACCATTTCCCTATTATGAATAAATTAATCATATTTAATTGAAATAACCCTATAACATAATTTATGATAATAAATATTAATTTGATTTTAATTTGTACCACATGAATATATATTTATTTTGAAAATTTTCATATTTTGATCTGATTATTTCTTAAAATTTAATCAATTTGTAACACCTGGTTTATGTACATGATTTTCAATTAAGAAATAAATATTATTATGTTTTATATTTACCATAAAAAGGTTCAATCTGAAATTTAAATTATTGATTCATGATTACATAGATATAAATTATTTTTTCACAATACAATCAGTATTCTTATACACATAACAAAGGACTCATAAGTTGTTTAGTGTAACCTTTATATTGACAATACATATCAAACATCATTGAATTTTTTCCATATTTATTTTGATGTATACTTTCCCAAATGTATTCTAAAATACATAATTCCACTTTTCATTCAAATTAATGTAGAAGCTTCTCAAACACTTCAAAATATATAAAAAATACATAAATCCTACTACACACAAAAAAATTATTTTTATGTGATTGATAATATTATTTTATGTCTAATGAAAAAAATTTGACTATAAATATTTGGAAGTTAACTCTTGTCCACTACACACCTTCATCTCAGTAATTTTCAATAAATATAATCATATTATAAAATAATAGTGTAACTCCATGATATTTTTTTGACACTTTTCAATAAAAATTAATATTATTTTATTTATATCTTTCTTTATATGTAATAATACGATTAACCAATGAATATTATACTATTAAAATATTAATTTATGATGTGACTTTTATAAACATTCTATTGCATTGTATAGTACCAATAACACCAAATAAATAAATAATAATTTATTGTTTTTAAATATCAAATTTTAAATTGGTAGATATCAATTAATTAGAAATGAAAAATAAAAAAAATTATTTTAAGAGATAATTGTTTTTGAAATACATATTTTTATGAAAGATATGTGTTTTTTATTAATATTTAAATTAATAACTATTTTTGAATAATTTTCAATGTAATTTTTGGATTATATTTTTAAAAAACTAAAATGAAACTTATATTTTTTACTTTTAATGTGATAATAAAAAATCATGTTTTATTTTTAAAACCATATTTTTCCAGAAATTAGTTTTCTTCATATTTTGTGCACATATTTTTAATATGAATTTTTAATACATATATGAATATATTTTATTTAAATAGAAATCTCGTATATGTAATTTGGATATCTAAAATATATATATATATATACCATTTATTTATTATCAATAGTAAAATCACTTTTTGTAAGAAGTCACATTTATATGGGTAAAAAAGGTGAAAAAATATAAAAACATTGGGATACACATTAAAATTTCTCTACACTTAAATATATCAATTTATATTTTTTAGAATTTTTTGATATACATACATGTATTTAATAAATGGATATTAAGATTTATTTATTATTGATTTTTACCATTATACTGATTAAAAATAAATTTAATATAAATTATATCCCATGAAATTTAGAACACAAAATTTTTATTTTAAGGGAAATGAGGCTAATATTAATCATTCATTATTACAAAAAAGATTAATTAATTTTATTTTTCATGTTAAATAATTTATAGTTTTTTATTGATTGAATAATTACAGAAAATTATTATATTATAACGAATTTTGTTTATTCAGAAAATATAAAAAATCAATTAAAAATTATCTTTCAAATATTTTAATTAATAAAAATATGATGAAATATTTTTTTTCAATAATTTAATAGATTTATATATCCTTTTAAGAATGTTCAAATGTATTAGATTAGAATTCCATTATTTTATATTTTAAAATTAAAATTTATGGAAAAATGTTAATGTAGATATTAATGTTATTTTTTTGTTAAATATTGTTTAATTTAAATATATTATTAACATAAAACTATTTTAATAGGACTTGTATGCTGATAAATAGAAGATATATACATCCTTTTTTCATTTATAATACCATTTTGATCATTTGTGTAAAATTATAAACTATAAATATAAAAAAAATCATTACACAATTAAGATTATAATTGGATAACTATGGGATAAATGAGAATAAAAAACATAAAATTAAAAAAAAATACTTATCTAAAATTTATTATATATTGGTACTCCAATATTATAATATGTCATTCTAAATATATTCTAATTTTTAAATATTTTTACCTAGAATGAAAAAATTATTTTTTAATCTTTTAATAATTCTGTATGACTTCCTTCTTTCATTTATTAAATGTCCCCCCATATATTCTTCATTAAAAAACATAGAACCAGTTATTTTAAAAAATAAATTAATAAAAGGAAATCATATTAAAATACCTCTTTCAATTTATATATTTTTACTCCTCCAATAAATTTTTATTATTAGATATAAACTAATATAGTCATTATAATTAATATAATTTAATGCTATTATTATTATTAAAACACAATTGTCAACCCTCTTTTCTATTTAATGTGATGTCAAATATCACTCATTAGTACATTTGGACTATTGTATCCACGTATCGATACATTTCAATATCCATCACTGTATTTCAGGAATTATTATATACAGGAGTTTAAAATATAAATATATAATTTCTCACATAACCAGGAAAATGTAAATATAAAATCATATTTACCTATTCACCATAAAATCCATTTGAATACAATAATGTTACTTCTTTGTACATGTTTACCACCACCTCCACAGAGGGATGTGATTAATTCTCAATTATCATTTAAATTAATTTATAATAATAGTGGATTTAATGAATATATATTATATAAATCCAATTATAGTGATTTTAATGGGTTATTATTTTTTTTTATTTTTTTTCATTATTACAAATGTCAAAACATAGATCATTAGTATGTATGAACTACTACCTCTATGAAGTGTTTAATTATCTATTTGTATCAATACACATTATAGATGAGTATAGATTTATATGTAATTAATATACATTAAATTTATATAAGGAAAAATATTATTGAAATTATGTAACTATTATCATTTTTCAATGACTGGAACTACCAAATTAATAAACATAGGTACAACAAAAAATTAAACATTTATAAATTTCAATTTTAAAAATAATTAATTATAAATTGGTTTATAAATGTCTTAAAATAAATATACATAATATATATAAATTTAAATGATTATTTTATAGAATTAAAATTATCTTTATATTTTTTATTAGAATGGTTGACCTCTAACAAACACGTCAAACTTGATGTATGTGTTTTATTTTTCAATCTCATTATTTATCATATTTGTTTATGATTATGTTTCAAATGAGAATAATTATTTATATAACCCTCAGTTTTCCATTAATTTTTCATCGACTATGGTAATTTTTTTGATGACATAGTTTTCCTGATTTTAATCTCTTAAAAATCATAGGATACTAAATGATTCATTTTAATGAAAATCTTTAACATTTGTATATTTTGTGGAAAATCCTTTTCTCAAATGGCCATGTTATTTAAAAATAATTTTTCGAATTAGATGATTTTTATAATATCTTTGTTTCATGTCAACTTTTACCATATTTTATATTTGTAAATTTTTTTAGTTATAATATTCTTGTAATATTCTAAATGGATTACTTTTTTATTTTTACAGAAACAACAAAGTAGATATTTCTTTATCATAAAATATAACATCTAGATAACTCATTGAATTGAAGATTACATTACATGTTCATATGTTATTTTAAATGAAATAAGTTTCTATAATATTGTCAAAATTTCAGGATTTATAATATTGTATTTGAAGGTGAAAATGTTATTTTTCTCATGAAAATTCACAAAGATATTTTAGAATAATATTCCTCATTGATAACAACATTAATGTTATATATTATTTACATGTGATATGACCTAATAAAACCATCAATATTTATTCGGAGGATGGATTATGCCGAGGATACTAGGGGAATGATTCATTGGAACTCATTTCCTTCCAAATAGTATGTAATTATATGATAAAACAATTATGAAACCAATTTACCTTAAATGTGTAATGAAATAATGAAAATAAAGTTTGTTTATGAAACTAACTAATAGTCTATATGTTCTTATATATATAATGTGTATTGACCATGAAGCACACATATGTCTGATATTCATTATTTGAAGGTAGGGGGAATATTATATACCCAACCAATTTAATGGGAAATGATGGATATATCATTATCTTCTTTGATCTTAAATTGAGAGTGAACCCAATTTAGTAAGGGTACCCACCCATTATGTCATAACCCGTCCCTCGGGTCCCATGTCATGACTACCCTAAGCCCGCCTTCCATAGGCCAGGGGCTGCCGACTAGTATCAAATGAGTAAATCCAAATAAATGGGAAGGCATTACCTTTACAAATTAAAATCAGACACAACAGAGTAGCTGGAAGTAATACACTAAGTAAAACTGTATAAAAAAGAGAAGATGAAAAGTAAAGGGGCTAGAAATAAAAGCCTAACTATAAAGTACAAGGAAACAAGTACAACCTCAGAATGGTAAAATAGCTGCAGGGTCATCCTCTAGGAAATCCTACCTGAATTGTAGGTATAGATAGCCTCCACATCACACCACAACTGTCTGTCTCCTCCGTGTACTGTCACACTGTGTAGTCCACCTTCGAGTACTGTCTAGTCCTTATACACTCAGCCGCGGTCAGTGATGTCGTTCGTCTGCATCCAACACAATGAGGTGCCAGCATAGCCAGTGTAGGGGTCAGTATAACAATCTTAGTATGGACCCCGAGACCCTCAAGGTCTCAAAAAATCTAACAAGGATAAACAAAAATGTATGAAATAAATAGATAACCTGACTCAGGTAAATGTCGATATATATCCCTATGTTATCAAGTAATCCATCTCTAACATGAATTAAACACAAAAGTTACTAACTCACCTCAACAAGGATTTTTTTTCAAATTTTCAAAACCACGAATGCTTGAGAATTTCTCCTCTGTTAGGTATAGTGGGCCTACCACCACAACCAGGTTCTTCCCACAAACCCCGAACTGCTGAGTTACTCCTGCTGTCGAGTACCGTGTGTATGCCACGCTCACATAGAGACGATCCCCAAAATATGTCTATAGACAATTACCAGGTGCTCCCCCATGTAGCTTGCAAGGGTACTCCTCCTGTCGAGTACCGCAGGTCTGCTGCCAACTACCAGGCGCTCCACCACCATGGGTCTTCCGCCAAATACAAGGTGCTCCCCACTGGGATAGTCAAATCACTCCGAGTCAAATCAGTCAAGTATTTTCCGGGTCTCATCCCGCTTCTAGGTCTCCGTACTCTGGTCACTCATCTCCCAGAGGGTCAAATCCATGAGCTACAGGTCGATACTCCAACTGTCACGAAGTCCCATGTAGAAGTATCTAAATGGTCCACCTCGCCATAGGGGTCTCAACGCAACAGATGTCGCATCAATCATACACCTAGACAGTGAGTTATAATCTTTTTAATTCTTGTGGCCCGGTTGGATTCATGTACGATCCAACATGACTGTATCTCAACATTACTCCAAATTCTATTGGGGATATACTCAAAGCGATCGTTGTGCTCCATGAAAACAAGTGACACTGACGTTACGTCAAATGATCTTCTGGTGGCAAAGATATGGCCAAAGGAAGTAACTGTTAGTAATGGGAATGGGATGGGTCCGACCTAGTCGGACCGACACAGCCCCATCCAAGCTGCGCTGACCCGGTCAGACCCGCTGGGTCTGACCCCGCTTGTTGGGAGTGTCCGATCGCTAGGTTCGGCCCGCTCCATTTGGCCCGACCTAGCAGACTGTGGAGGTATTTTGGTCGTGAGGTCACCGCCTAGGCTGCTCATTCTGGTGGCTGGGGTAGGTTTGACTAGCACCGCAGGGGGTGTGGCTCGGCTGGCTCAGTCCAGATGGTCGAGCTGGTTCAGGCAGCCACGCTGTGAGGGACACCATGGGTTGGCTAGTGAGGCCAGCGGTAGTCGGGTTGGGTGTGCAAGAGGCCTCATGTAGGCCAGAATGTGCGCCAGCAGGCCTCGAGCAGGACGCGCGGGTCGTAGGCGGACTGGCAGGGCACAGGCAGGCCCCGGGCATGGCACGCATGGCACGGGCAGGCCACGCGGGTTGTCGTGCATGCCACTCGGGGAACAGGCAGGCTTCGTGGGAGGGTACGAGCAGGCGAGCCAATGGATGGGTAGGCCGGTTCGGAGCGGAGTGGGCCGGTGGTGTTCGGACAGAAGCACTGTTGTCCCATGGGGGCGACATGGTTCGCGGAGGCCGCGGGTGGTGTGGCCTTTGTCGTTTCCACCTTTGTCTCCACATTGCCGCTTCGTCGCCAAATGTTGAACATAAACAAGATTGCCGGAGGGGTCGAGCCATGTTGGTTTGGCCTGCTCCCTCTGCATTTAGGGTGGTTTCAATTGGTTCATCAATGAAAAACAGATGAACAATAACATACCCAAAAAAATTCATTTCTAACTGTTTGAAGATGTAAAAAAAGTAATAACATCATCATCACTAATAAACCTCTTACCATTGATTCTTCGTTCTTCATTCATTGTCGGAGTCACGTAAGAAAATGGAGTTTTCACTCGTTGTGTCCGCCGCACTCTTCCACTCTGAATTTTGCACGAAAATTGTTGAAGTGGTTTCATTTCGGTAGGTTTGTGGGGAAGAAGATACAAGTTGACCATCGTTGGCATTCTTCACGTTCATCGTTCTTCATTGGGAGAATTCTAATCCTCCAAAGCTCTCCTATTTCTCATCATCCACCCAAATTCCAAGTGAAATAATATTAGACTGAGTTTTCTAATATTCACCGGCACAATAATTAAAACAGAAGAAATAAATTAAAATGCTCCTACTAATTAATTCATGGGGGATGGCACATTTAGTTAAAAGTGTTGGCTCAATAATTAAAGAGGATGATTCAGCACACTTAATTACGGGAGTTGTAGAGACACTCCCTCATTAATGAGGGGTAGTTGAGAGGGTATATCCTCCTCCATCCATAGAAGGTTTATCCCCGTGTGGTCCCCACAACGCAACCTCTCATGGGAGGTTATGTTCAGGTGGCCCCCACGTCGTAACCTCTCACAGGAGGTTCTGTTCGGGTGAGCCCCTCCACCACAACCTCTCATGGGAGGTTAAGGTGTGGTGGAAAAACCTCCAACTCCCATGAGGAGGTTCTAACCAGAACACACCAAATGGTGGCTCAATAAAATAAATTGTAGCTCACTTTATTTTATTAAATTTTTTTTAGAAATCCCAAAAACTAACTTTAATTCTAGACCAATTTTCGTCAAGGTGAATTTCTACCTAAGCAATTACTAGTGATACAAGTTCAACAGTGCCATCAGATTTCAATTCCTAGAACCAGTTCGAATGTTATAAATATCCACTCATACATTTACTGAAAGTACTAGAAAAAAATTTCAGAAATTTATTCGGGGAACACCGTTCTTCAGAATCAAGTGCCATAAATTTTCACGGACTCGTAAAAATCCAATGTATTAAAAAAATTACCATGGGATTTATTGGACATTACATTCTCCCAACCTCAAGGCTTTACGTCCCCATAAACTACTACTCGATCTAAGGGAACAAATGGAGGTACTGAGCATGAATCTGAGCCTCCCGCTCCCATATGCTCTTCTGTAGGTTCTCGTGCTGCCTGCAAACGCGCACCAGAGCTATCGACTGTCAACGTAGGACCCACTCTTTTTTATCCTCAATATCCACTAAAACCTCTGTGAATTTTTCCCCATCATCGATTTCCACCTCTCCATGGATGATAATGTGAGTAGGGTCGTGCATGTATCACCTCAGCTGAGAAACGTGGAAGACATTGTGCACCTGATGAAACTAGGTGGATGATCTAAGCGGTATTCCACCTCACCAACTCTTCTGAGAACCTGAAAAGGTCTGACGAATCTCAAAGATAACTTTCTCCCTTGGCCATATCTCCAAAGGCCTCATCGAGGTGAGATTCATAGAAAGACGTGGTTTCTATCCTCAAACTCCAGAGGCCTCTATCTCCTTTCAGCAAATGACTTATGCCTTTTCTGTGTAGTCTTCATCCACTTCTGGATGATCTGCACCTTCTCGGTGGTACCCCATACCATCTCTAGTCTGTCTAGTTCTGAATCCACTAGGTCTGTCCAGCAAACTGGCGATCATCATGTTCGACCATACAAGACCTGAAATGGTTCCATCTCTATGGTGGAGTGATAGTTGTTGTTGTATGAAAACTACACCAAGGGTAAGTGATCCTCCCAGCTGCGATCAGAGTCGAGGACATAAGAATGTAGAATGTCCTCGAGGGTCTAAATGGTCCACTCGGTCTGACCATTTGTCTTAGGATGGAAGGCGGTGCTCAAACCAAGCAGCATCTCGAAAGCCTCCTACAACCCCTTATATTTGTGAGATGTAAAGCGTGCGTCACGATCAGAGACAATTGATGAAGGTACTCGATGTAGCCGCACAATCTTCTGCACATAGAGGCATCCCATTCTCTCTACTGATCCCTACTCTCTGATCGGTATGAAGTGGGATGAATTGGTGTGTCGGTCAACAATCACCCAAATCGAGTCGTGTCACCTAGATGTACGTGGAAGCCCCATCATGAAGTCCATGGATATCCCATACCACTTCCACTATGGGACCTATAAAGGCTGAACCAACCCTGATAGTACCTAGTGATCCACCTTCACTTGTTAAAAAGTGAGGCACCGAGAGACAATCTCTCCAACTTCCTTCTTCATACATAGCCACCAGTGCTGTCATTGAAGGTCCTGGTACATCTTCACCACTCTTGGATGTACTTCTATAGGGTAATTGCGGAACTCCCTCATCCCTTCCTCCTAGAGTGCTACTGGTACTGAGGTATGTCCTCTGAAGAGCATAACGTGCTCCCCACCTTCAGAAAATCCATTAGGTGCATGCCTTATGGATATCTGAGCACGTCGTGTCTCGTAGTTAGCATCTCCTCAGTACACCTCCCTCACTCGCCGAAGAAGTGTGTGAGTGATAGCAAGAGACTGAAGGAAGGCAGATCCATCTCTATCCACAATAGATATCTTTAAAGCATCCAGATGCTCTGTTGCCTCTCTTTGAAGCTATATACCAGACCTCCTATTGAGTGCATCAGCAAAAACGTTCCCCCTCCATGAGTATAGACTATCTCGAAACCATATTATTGGAGGAACTCAAGCCAACGTCATTGTCTCATGTTCCAGTTCTTCTCAGAGAAGATATACATGGGACTGTTCTGATCAGAGTACATGGTAAAATGCTCACCCATCATATATTGTCACCACATCATTAAGATGAAAACCACTACTGCAAACTCCTGGTCATGGGTAGCATAGTTCTTCTCATGCGGTCTCAGATGACGAGAACTATAATCAACCACTACATGCTCCGACATTTGGACACACCTCAATCTGGTCCCAAATGTGTTGTAGTAGACTATATACCATACGCCATCCACTGGAATCCTCAAGATGGGGGCACTAGTCAGCCTCAACCTCAGCTCATGAAAGCTCTGTTAGAATCTCTATGACCACACAAAGGGTTTCACCTTTTTCGTGAAGAATGATAGTGGTGCTGCATCTCTGGAGAAGTCTCGAACGAACCTCTGGTAGTATCCAGCAAAAGCAGACGTCCCAACCCATTTGTGGGAGGGTGGGTAATCCAGGAAACATGTTTTGAAAACATGTACCCATGTTATGTCACTCCTGTTTGAAACTAAAAACTGAAAACACATACTGCCATAAGGTTAAGGTTGGCCAACTCAAGAGTGATCGGCTGCACCCTCATATGCATGAGTATAACCTGTGTTGCCTGCTTTTCCTTTTTCTTCGCCAACTAAGGAATAACTCATCCCAAAGTTGTAGATAAACCACAACCTTTTTTTCGAATAGATTCAATCTGTGTATGACCTCTGGTTGCCCAGTCCATACCGAAACAAACTTTGTAATGCCTCGACGCTACCACCAAGAGGTTCCAACCAAAACTCTCACATCAAGGGTCAGATCACACCATCAGAATAAGTGTGATTATCGAGTGTACTCCTAAATGTATCTTCAAATGTGAGGGTCAAGTCAATGGTTTAACTAGAAAATCTAGGTCTTGGACATGATTCATGGAAGGAAGGAATGATTGGTACATATGTCTATTGATACGACATCAAGTAGTAGACAGAGTCCGTCCCTTGAATCATTTCTAGATCCCTTGGGTCACACTCCTTGACCGAATGTAGCTACTATCTTCACCTTCCCTCTAGATCTGTGATCCTGGATGGGACTACAAAGGCGAGTGGTTGTAACATGTCAAAATGTACATCACCTCATACTCCTCTCCTAGCTCTAATTCCACATCTTCTGCCCTGCAGATTCATCTGTCCTTAATACTTCCTCATCTCAAAACAATTTTTTTACATGCTCAAGTCTCTGGGATTGGTTCTAGTTTCTTGCTTTCCCACTGCTAAAATTCACTAGATTTATCTGATCAGCCAAAGAACATTCAACCGCAATGCTTCTCTTTAGCATGTAGAGAAAATTTGATGACTCAGATGTCCTAAAACACACCTCGTACAGTTGTACGAGCCCCAAATCACTAATCTAAACGTATTCATCATGTACTGGGAATGATCGGCATGCCTTGATTAATTCTCAGCTACCGAAATGTCCTCTTGACAAAGCTGTACAAGCTCTAGAGAACTCTCACCACCTCCTCAGGCTAGTCCTCAGCCACCTATGAGTCGGGATCGCCTCAGAACCTGAGGGGAATCTAATTCTAAAACACATGTAAGGAACTCAGCTGACATGTGTCATCTACTGGTACCACTGATTTTAACTGCTAACCAACATGCGGTGATATAGTTGACACAGTACCAGAAGGTTCAATCTCAGGCAATGTTCCATGTACCGAATCCTCAAAACTATGCGGACCAACTTCATGGTCACTCATTAGAAAAAACTACTAGCTATGATCAATATCTACATTACATGTGTCTCAACTAGGCGGAGAACTCTAGAAATAACCTCTTTACAGTCCTCTGATTCCTCAGAATCTGTCTCGCCTCGTAATCTCGGAGGAATCTATAGTTGGAACTCGTGTAGCGCGCTCAGTCAGCGTGCACCATCCTCCAGTGCGGCTGGTGGCATCTGCGACCCAATGGGTGGTGGTGGTGCTGGTACCATACTATAAGTTGACAATATAGTATGAGGGCCCTACACTGGAGCCTCTTCACTTGGTGAGCCATCATCTTGTACTCTCTCGAAGCTCTAACTAGTTATCTGCATGGAGGCATCCTGAAAAAATGTGACACGGTCACAAGTTATACATGTTGAGTTGACCTGGTTGAGCTGACATAATGAAAAATTTTTACAGCCCACACGCAATCAGTGCTTTCGTGCACTTTCTCAAAAATCAGAAGTTAGTGTCCTGGTGTATGGATATGTCAGCCGCCACACCAACACTGGATTCCTGGAACAGAAAATCACACTCGGTACCCTTAACACTATTTCTTCATTTAAAAGAATGCTCAGTGTCCACTATTTTGTGGTAGAACTGACTCCTCTGATTCCAATTTGTCACGACCCGTCCCTTTGGGCCCGTTCCGTGACTACCCCAATCCCACCTTTTATTGTACAGGGGCTGACGACTAGCACCAAAGATGTAAATCCCTAAAAGTGGCTAGGAATTTCCTTTAAAAGTTATAATCACAAACAACATTGTATCTGGAAGAAATACACTAAGAAATGCTATATACAAAAGAAGTGTTGAAAAGTATGGGGGTCAGAAATACATGACCAACTAAAAAGTACAAGGAAATATAAACAGTAGAAGAAGGTGAAATAACTGTGAGATCATCCTCTAGGATAGCTTACCTAAACGGTAGATACAGATAGGCTTCACAGTATTCCACGTCCGTCTATCTCCTCCGTGTACCGTCACGTTGTGTGGACCACCTATGGGTATTGTCCTATCCTCATACACTCAACCTAGGTCAGCAATGACCGTCGTCTGCATCCAACACAACAAGGTGTGGGCATAGCCCATGTAGGGGTGAGTATAACAATACTCATTATGGACCCTGAGACCCTCAAGGTCTCATAAAGTCAAACCTAGATAATCCAAAATTTATGAAATAAACAGACAACCTGACTCAAATATATGCCCATACATATAACTAAGTTATCAAGTAATCCATCTCAATCATGAGATACACAAAACTTTTTCTGACTCATCTAAAATAGAATTTTTATTCACATTGTCGAAACTATGGATGCTGGAGAACTCCTCTTATGTCGAGTAAAGGAGGTGTTCCACCACAATTAGGCGCTTTCCACTAACCTTGGACTGCTAAGTTACTATTCCTGTCGAGTACTCTGGTTTTTCCGCTCTAACGTAGAGGTTCACCCCACTGTAGGTTTGCCGCCAACTACTAGGAAGTCCATCGCCGTGGGTCTGCCACCAACTACCAGGCGATCCTCACTGGGATAGTAAAATCACTCTGAGTCGAATCGGTCAACCTGTCATCAGGTCTCAGACAGCTACTAGGTCTCTGTACTTCGTTCGTTCATCTTTGGGGGATTCCACACCACAAGCTACAGTTCAATACTCCAACAATCACAATGTCCCTTGTAGAAGTATCTCAAAGGTCAGTCTCATCATAAGGTTCTCAATGCAACAGACACCACATCAATTGGACGCCTGGTCTATGAGTTATATGTTTTTTTGTCCCAGGGGCCTGGTTGGATTCGTGTACGATCCAACCTGACCATATCTCAACAACACCCAGAATTCCAGTGGGGAATACTGAAAGGGACTGTCGTGCTGCATGAAAACTAGCGCCACTCACGGTTCGTCAAACGGTCATCTGGTGGCAAAGATATGGCCAAAGGAAGTAACGGTCAGTAATGGGCCTGGTCCCGGTCCAACCTGGTTAGACCGACTCGGCCCCACCCAGACGGGGCCGAACAGGTCTTGGTCGACCCGGTTAGACACTATGGGTCTGACACGGCCCGTTGGGAGGGTCAGCACGCTAGGTTTGGCGCGGTCCAATGGGCCCGGCCTAGCGGGCTATCGGGGTGGTCCATCCCATAGGTCGTCACGTAGGTCGCTCGATTCGGTGGCTGGGGTCAGTTCGGCCAGCACCACGCGGGGCGTGGCTCGGGTTGCTCGGTTCATAAGGCTGAGCTGGTTCGGGTAGCGGTGCTGCGAGGGACACCACATGCCTGCTTGAGAGGCCGGAGGCAGCCAGGTAGTGAGCGCGGGAGGCCTCGGGAAGGCCGAGTAGGCTGCGAGCAGGCCGTGGGCAGGCTGTGTGGGGTGCAGGAAGATCATCAGGGTTCCAGAGGGATGTGGGCAGGGCGCGTGTGGTGAGGGATGGGCGCGCCGGGCACCGAGAAGGCCACTCGGGTTGTGGGGAGGCCTCTAGGGAGGCAACGGCCATGTAGGCTAGTGGCCGGGTAGACCAGTTCGGCACGACTCAGACCGTCGTGGGCCAACTTTGTTCGGCTGGAAGCACCGGTGTGTCGCGTGGTCGGCGCGGTTCGCGGAGGCCCCGGGTAGCGCGGCCTTTGTCGTGGCCGCTTCATCGTTGAAAGATCAAAATAAAATAGATCGGCAGAGGGGTCAGGCAATGATGGTTTTACCTGAACCCTCTACGTTTAGGGTGGAATCAATTTGTTCATCAATGAAAATCAGATGAACAATAACATACATGAAAACAAATCCTTTATAACCTTTTTCAGAAGAAAATAAAAGGAATAACATCCTCAACATGTAAAAAAACCCCAACCATTTATTCATCGTTTGTCTTTTGTCGTTCATTGACGGAGTCGCGGAAGAAGACGGAGTTCTCTCTCATCTCATCTGCCTCACTCTTCCACTCACAAATTCGCACGACTGTTGTGGAAGTGGTTCTACCTCTGTAGGTGTCTGGGGAAATTGATCGAAGGGTACCATCAACGGTATTCTTCGCATTCTTCGTTCATTGTTGGTAGATTCTAATCCTCCCAAACACTCCTCTTTCTCAAAATCCACCCAAATGCCTCATGAAATGTTATTATACTCAGTTGTTTAATATTCTTTGGCACGTAAATTCAAAAAAGAGAAATAAATTAAGAGGCTCCCCCTAATTAATTCATGAGTGTTGGAACATTTAATTAAAAGTGTTGGATCAACAATTAAAGAGTAGGATTTGGAAAATGTAATTAGGGGATTTGGAGTGGATCTCCCTCAATAATGAGGGAGAGTTGAGTGGTTATATCCTCCTCCATCAATATCAGAGTTTTTCCCCATGTGGTCCCCATGGCGATGCCTCTCAGGGGAGCTTATGTTCAGTTGCTCCCAACGTTGTAACCTCCCACGGGAGGTTATGTTCGGGTGGGCGTCACCACCATAACCTCTCATGGGAGGTTAAGGTGTGGTGGTCCCACATCCAACTCCCCTGAGGTGGTTTTAACCAGCACCAAAATAATCGATGCTCAATAAAATAAACTGTAGCTCACTTATTTTAATTATTTTTGTAACAGCCCGAGATTTTATGAAAAATATTCTTTTTTATTTCACTAATGTCTTGTGTTGTACGCTACACCAAAAGGAGCTTGCACAACACGCATCCTTGACTTGCCTTGCATTACACGCAATCGCAACCTTCCTCGATAGCGTGTGTGGTACGTAATACTGAGTTTCACGAAACAATGATATGCTATTAAAATATTATTAAAACTAGCCGTTATGAATAGTAATAACCACTTTTTAAATTTTATAAGTTTTACCTCTCAAAATGGACTTCATTTTTGGATTCGGAGTATCGAATTTAGCCTAAGGTGAAATTTTGGTACTTTTCGGATAACTTTCATATTCTGATGAATAGTGAAAATTACTAAATTATAATTAAAAACAACTTTTTTAATCGAAATAATTAATAGTGATAAATCATTAATTTGAGTGGTTTTAAAGTATATTTAGAATATATTTTTACAATTTAATACAATGTTGGTCATTGGTTGTAATTTCATATTTAAACCAGACATAATCAAGTGTCAATCTTTTGATAGATATTGTTTCTTAAAAACACGCTATTTGTTTTAACAGCGGGATTTAATTATAAAATTAATTAATGCCACTTCTATGTTATGAATTTGGTAAAATAGACTTCATTTTTGAATTCGGAATATGAAATATAGCTTAGGATGAAATTTTGGCATTGTTCTGAAAAACATCAATTTTTGATGAATAGTGAAACTACTAAGTGGTAGTTAAAAAACTGAATTTTTCATAAAACTTAATTTTACCGCTTCTGTAAATGGAATTTCGAAAATCCGAGAGACACGGTTAATATCAAGGACTAAAATGTGGTTCAATGAGATGAAAATAATTTTTTGGTGAATAGTAACTTTTTACTTTTTTTACCGCGGTTAATAGTCAATAGGGTAACTAAAGGTAAATATGATATTAATATTACCCTAACACATGTCCTAATTCTATTGGACAAGTGTAAGTCGACCAAAAACAAACTTAGGAATAAAATATGACCATTTAGGCCCACTTGGATTAGATTAGGACATTTATTATTAATTTATTTAAAGAAGGGTTAAAATAGTTAAAATCAAAGTTTAATAAGTAAATCATTTTTAATATGGGGTTATACATAAGATAAATTCGACTATAAATATTCATTAGAAAGCTAAAAAGATTTCCTACATAATGGTATTTTAATTGTAATTTTTAGACGCCAAATAATTTAATTAATTTATGACACAAAGATGATGCAGTAATTATCTTATTTATGAAATATTGACATAATTGATGTTATAAACACCAACATAAATGTAATTTGAGAATTTTTATGAATTACACTAATTTTATAGGTTACTATGATATATTAATGTTGATTTAATCAACTTGGTTCGAACATTTAATTCTGTTATGACTTTCACAAAAATCATATATCAAATAGTGTCAAAATTGACACAAAATAGTTTTTAAATCAAATATTATATTATTAATTGTTATTTTATTCCTAAAAATCTAAGGTTAGGCCAAATGACTTAGATAAGGATATATATATTAATAATAAACAATTTGGGGTTCGTTTGGCATGTTATAGTAAGTGTATTAACCATATAGTGAAAGAAAACAAAAAGACACGGTAAAAGTTAAATTATTTAACTTAGAGTTAAATCTAATTGATAAGGTTAAAATAATATCCTAAACTTGTCTAAATTCTATTGGTTGATAGGATTTCGACCCATCCCCACTTTAGCTTCGAAATAAGACCCTTTGGAACCATTATAAACCGATTTTGACTTTAATATAAATTAATATTTTGAGATATTCCTAAGGTGCCCCTCTCCTCCCTTATAAAAGGGCACCTCCTCCCCCTCCTCCTCACACCAAATTGAGCACTCAAGCTCGGCCAACCCCTTCCATTTTCTCCTCTCCACTTCCCTAGAATAATCCTAGAGGTCCTGGTCTTCTTCAAAGACCAATCTTAGTTCCCTAAGTGAAGGATTCAAAGAGGCGTTTCAAAGAAGAGGTAATAACCATTACCGATCTTTTCAATTTCTTTCTTCTTAAACTTCTTCTTCTTTAGTTGTTTCATGATAAAGTAATAAAATCAGTATTACTTACATACTGATATGTTATTATAAATATGAAACAACCCTAATTCACCTTCTATCCATCCTACGGAAAAATGAAATCACCGCGCGTGCGTACGTACGGAATACCGTCTCCACGCCGTGGTGTAATCTATTTTCCACCATAACCTTACAAGGATGGGTATAATGGTGTAATGATTAACTATATATGATTATTATGAAGTAATATTGATACTGAAATAATATATATATACTCCAATACAATTCCACGATCATAGGAATGATATCATCACTCGTGCGTACGTACGGAATACCGTCTCCACGATGTGATGCGACTCGTTCTACATGATCTTCATTTCATAATGATTATATAAATGAATTGAATGAATGAATATGGTATATAATACACTAATACCATTCTGGAAATGAATTATCTATATCCTAAAGATAAGAATAAGAATTTATTCGACAAAACACGCATAAGAACAAAAAGTTATAAAGACCCGAATAACAAGTAACAATGAAATATTACTAACAAGAAGCTAATAATATGACCATATATGATATCATATAAATATGTATGATTCTGGAATAAGTCAATAACATTATTTAAACCATTATACAGGAGCTTCGGACACGTACAAAGCTAATCGGACCTAAGGTAAGGGAAATATCACAATCTCATTTTTATCCGAGATTGTTTATTCGTAAGTATATACTGGGGTGTATTTTATCATCCAAATCCATGTTTCATCAAAATGTAATATTATTTCCATCCACCTACAATTGTTAAAATCCATTTTTACCCTTCGGTGAGTTTTTAGTAATATGTATGAAAGGAATCTTTTGTCGTGCAAGGTACTTTTTGACTTTTCCGACAAAAGTACGAAGATTGTTTTTTTTAACTTATACGGCATGAATGGATTTTTAAAACCATATTTCCAAGAATCTTCCTTTATAAGTTTTCAAGTTTATTTTTAATCAACTTATTTTAGTTTTAAATTGTAAGACATGTTAAGAAAGGAAAATGTTTTTGAAGTAGAAAGGATATTTTCCTCAAGAATGGATTTCAAGTATTTTATCAAAATTATTTTCCATCTAAGATAATAAAAGGGTTCTGTTTTTATCCTTATTATTACTTTTGTTTGATTATGTTGTGATGGAAATATTTTTATGAATTCCTTTATCTTATATGAATTGTTTTATGATGTCATGTTGTTTAAGAATTCCATTTTTATTACATGGGTTATGCAATGATGTATGATTTATGATTTTGTGGCACACATAAGAAAGGATTCATTAAGAGATGGGTGGGACCTATATCTCCCTCCAATGCATTGGGTAAAGATTTTATATCTCATGAGATAGACATGGCTGAAATGGTAGGTTATACCGGTTCAGTGAAACAGGACTGAAACGAGGATTACTCGATTCAGAAAGGGACTTTGTCCACTAAGATAGTCTTGGCAATGAGTCTTGACTAACAAGAAATGATTCTCTATGATTATGTGTGTATGCCACAAAGTTTCATGTTTTAAGTTATGATTATTGGGATTACATTTCACTTCTATGATTTATCCCATGTTATGAAATTATGATCTCTTTTGCAGGTTAAGATTTCCAAAAGCTATGTTCTTATGTATATGATGTGATTGATATTTCTTTTGTTTACCCTTACTGAGCATTTGAGCTCACCCTTTTATGTTTTCTTTTCCCCAGGATATAAAGAAAGGTTTTAGGTAAAAAAAAGGATGACCTTTATGGGAGATATTGAAGATCTTTCACCAGGATTAGAAGATTACGTTCCGAGTTTCCAAAGACACTAAACTATTACGATCCTTGTGTGTGTATTTTTGTTATGTACCAAGTATTCCGCAAATGTAATGTAATGTCCATGTACGTCAGGATACGGGTCTCTACAGTTGGTATCAGAGGAAAGGTTTAGTCAACCTTTGGAAACTAGGATGCGAAAACGTTAGTGAGATCCCTAGAGATATTTCTAAGGTATGTCTAGGGATGTCCCTAGGGATAAGTATATGTATAGGTTATAGTAAAAGAATTACGCTAACGATCATAGAATTAAACCTAAGATGTTGGATATTGAAGGTACTCCCCCTTTACTATGTTGTCTTCCCTAGCATGATTTCGCCTCTCACGGAATTCTTTTTGTGTTTTAGTTAATGGAGGGAACCAGAAGGAATTCGGTTAACATTGAATCCAATGGACAAATTGGTGACTATGAGCAACAAAATTGTGTAATGCCTAGAGATAAAGATATTGTGATTATGCCAAATCAGAAATCTCACAATATGATCAATAAAGTAAAATTCGGTAAGTTTCCTGACTCGACTAATAAGAGAAAGATGGAGTTCCATGATGATCATAGAGGAAAGAAAGTTCAATTTCCCCTATGTAAATCATGTGGGAAGAGGCATCAAGGAGAATGTTTCAAAGGAACTAGAAGATGCTTTGGGTGTGGAAAAGAAGGACACAAAGCAAGTAAGTGCAAAGGAAAAGGGTCGGTTAACACCATGGATGAGGATAATGGTAATTCTACGACATCAAAAATGGTTAAGTGTTTTAAATGTGGAATGTATGGGCATTATGCAAACAAATTCCCTAAGGGAAAGACTCATGAAGAGAATCAGTATGGTCATATGGGTAGTATTTATGTGGATGATGATGAAGAGACTACAAATGATATGTGAGATGAAAGAATTTTTGAAGCTCGGTCAATGGTTTGAGAATGTAGTGGAATGATTACATGTTTATCATGTGTAATTTTGGAATAAAGAGACATCTATGTATTGTTACACTGTTTCCTTTCCTTGTGTTTTGAAAGTGTATGATTAATGTTACCAGTATCCATGAAAGGTTATTCAGATATTTTTGGAATGTAGATGATATGCGCATAATGAAGGGATAAGAAGAAAATTAAATGTTTGATAGTATTCATGAGCTCATGATTGATATAAGGACTAAGTGATATCATGGTTTGAGTATATAGAATTTTGAGGATTTCGGTATGTGAAAAGTGTTAACTTTTAACTGCATTCAAGTTTTCACTAAGGTTCAATAGGTATTCAAGAGAGTACAAGATTAAGGCCTTTGAATGTTTGGAATGTGACCAACAAGATATATCTTATGATATATGGGGATCAACGATGGTATTAAATCTCTGGTAATCGTTTTCACTATGTTATGAGAATGGACTGCAGTATTATGGATAAGCCTAAAGATTGGAATGGATTATGTTGGACATAAGTTAGTATTGTTTAAGGATATAAGTTTTTTCGATATTATTGATGGGATGTTATAGTAATATAGTTTTATAAAAAGGAGAACCTGCAGGACGGGCGACAACCCATCGCTTCGGACAAGGCTGTAGGAATCGAACCCACAACCGAAGTGCGACTGGCCTTTATCGCCTACCACTGACCTACAGGAAGTCCCTGTTTAGTAGAAACTAGTTTTATTATATTAAGCAGTATGATATATGAAGTATAAGTCCATTTTAGGAACCATATATGATTAATCTCACTATAGATCGATTTATGCATATAATTTTTGCTAACCTTTTGTTTGAGACAGATGGAATGACCCGTCATTCTATCACATGATCTGCTAACACTTCACGAATAACAAATTTAACTTCATTTATTTAAGAGATGAAGTGGAAATTGTTCAAGGCACGAACAACAGTGAGATTGTACCAAAATAAAGTAAGTATTTATTCTAATTCAAATTTTCAACTTTAGGGAAATGATCCTGAAAACCAAAAATGTTGTCTTAGTGATATTATACCTGATGAATCAGATGGTACCTTATATCATCACAAATCTATGGATTTGTGATTACTGGCTTTTCCATAGCCATGTTCTCTACCACTCTCCATCAGAACATGATGGTTAGATTTTTCTTCCATATCCATATTTTCACCTATGTGGAAACCCAGTGATTAGTTTATTTGGGTAACCATTACGTTTCATACTTTTGTTTTTAAAGGTTGGTTTTGGTATTCCTTTTTACGATGTGGGATTCTATTAAAGAAACATTCGAATAGTAAACCATTTATAACCCCGACGAATTTCGAGGGCGAAATTCATTTTAAGGGGGGTAGAATGTAACAGCCCGAGATTTTATGAAAAATATTCTTTTTTATTTCACTAATGTCTTGTGTTGTACGCTACACCAAAAGGATCTTGCACAACACGCATCCTTGACTTGCCTTGCATTACACGCAATCGCAACCTTCCTCGATAGCGTGTGTGGTACGTAATACTGAGTTTCACGAAACAATGATATGCTATTAAAATATTATTAAAACTAGTCGTTATGAATAGTAATAACCACTTTTTAAATTTTAGAAGTTTTAGCTCTCAAAATGGACTTCATTTTTGGATTCGGAGTATCGAATTTAGCCTAAGGTGAAATTTTGGTACTTTTCGGATAACTTTCATATTCTGATGAATAGTGAAAATTACTAAATTATAATTAAAAACAACTTTTTTAATCGAAATAATTAATAGTGATAAATCATTAATTTGAGTGGTTTTAAAGTATATTTAGAATATATTTTTACAATTTAATACAATGTTGGTCATTGGTTGTAATTTCACATTTAAACCAGACATAATCAAGTGTCAATCTTTTGATAGATATTGTTTCTTAAAAACACGCTATTTGTTTTAACAGCGGGATTTAATTATAAAATTAATTAATGCAACTTCTATGTTATGAATTTGGTAAAATAGACTTCATTTTTGAATTCGGAATATGAAATATAGCTTAGGATGAAATTTTGGCATTGTTCGGAAAAACATCAATTTTTGATGAATAGTGAAACTACTAAGTGGTAGTTAAAAAACTGAATTTTTCATAAAACTTAATTTTACCGCTTCTGTGAATGGAATTTCGAAAATCCGAGAGACACGGTTAATATCAAGGACTAAAATGTGGTTCAATGAGATGAAAATAATTTTTTGGTGAATAGTAACTTTTTACTTTTTTTACCGCGGTTAATAGTAAATAGGGTAACTAAAGGTAAATATGATATTAATATTACCCTAACACATGTCCTAATTCTATTGGACAAGTGTAATTCGACCAAAAACAAACTTAGGAATAAAATATGACCATTTAGGCCCACTTGGATTAGATTAGGACATTTATTATTAATTTATTTAAAGAAGGGTTAAAATAGTTAAAATCAAAGTTTAATAAGTAAATAATTTTTAATATGGGGTTATACATAAGATAAATTAGACTATAAATATTCATTAGAAAGATAAAAAGATTTCCTACATAATGGTATTTTAATTGTAATTTTTAGACGTCAAATAATTTAATTAATTTATGACACAAAGATGATGCAGTAATTATCTTATTTATGAAATATTGACATAATTGATGTTATAAACACCAAAATAAATGTAATTTGAGAATTTTTATGAATTCCACTAATTTTCTAGGTTCCTATGATATATTAATGTTGATTTAATCAACTTGGTTCGAAAATTTAATTCTGTTATGACTTTCACAAAAATCATATATCAAATAGTGTCAAAATTGACACAAAATAGTTTTTAAATCAAATATTATATTATTAATTGTTCTTTTATTCCTAAAAATCTAAGGTTCGGCCAAATCACTTAGATAAGGATATATATATTAATAATAAACAATTTGGGGTTCGTTTGGCATGTTATAGTAAGTGTATTAACCATATAGTGAAAGAAAACAAAAAGACACGGTAAAAGTTAAATTATTTAACTTAGAGTTAAATCTAATTGATAAGGTTAAAATAATATCCTAAACTTGTCTAAATTCTATTGGTTGATAGGATTTCGACCCCTCCCCACTTTAGCTTCGAAATAAGACCCTTTGGAACCATTATAAACCGATTTTGACTTTAATATAAATTAATATTTTGAGATATTCCTAAGGTGCCCCTCTCCTCCCTTATAAAAGGGCACCTCCTCCCCCTCCTCCTCACACCAAATTGAGCACTCAAGCTCGGCCAACCCCTGCCATTTTCTCCTCTTCACTTCCCTAGAATAATCCTAGAGGTCCTGGTCTTCTTCAAAGACCAATATTAGTTCCCTAAGTGAAGGATTCAAAGAGGCGTTTCAAAGAAGAGGTAATAACCATTACCGATCTTTTCAATTTCTTTCTTCTTCAACTTCTTCTTCTTTAGTTGTTTCATGATAAAGTAATAACATCAGTATTACTTACATACTGATATGTTATTATAAATATGAAACAACCCTAATTCACCTTCTATCCATCCTACGGAAAAATGAAATCACCGCGCGTGCGTACGTACGGAATACCGTCTCCACGCCGTGGTGTAATCTATTTTCCACCATAACCTTACAAGGATGGGTATAATGGTTTAATGAGTAACTATATATGATTATTATGAAGTAATATTGATACTGAAATAATATATATATACTCCAATACAATTCCACGATCATAGGAATGATATCATCACTCGTGCGTACGTACGGAATACCGTCTCCACGATGTGATGCGACTCGTTCTACATGATCTTCATTTCATAATGATTATATAAATGAATTGAATGAATGAATATGGTATATAATACACTAATAACATTCTGGAAATGAATTATCTATAACCTAAAGATAAGAATAAGAATTTATTCGACAAAATACGCATAAGAACAAAAAGTTATAAAGACCCGAATAACAAGTAACAATGAAATATTACTAACAAGAAGCTAATAATATGACCATATATGATATCATATAAATATGTATGATTCTGGAATAAGTCAATAACATTATTTAAACCATTATACAGGAGCTTCGGACACGTACAAAGCTAATCGGACCTAAGGTAAGGGAAATATCACAATCTCATTTTTATCCGAGATTGTTTATTCGTAAGTATATACTGGGGTGTATTTTATCATCCAAATCCATGTTTCATCAAAATGTAATATTATTTCCATCCACCTACAATTGTTAAAATCCATTTTTACCCTTCGGTGAGTTTTTAGTAATATCTATGAAAGGAATCTTTTGTCGTGCAAGGTACTTTTTGACTTTTCCGACAAAAGTACGAAGAATGTTTTTTTAACTTATACGACATGAATGGATTTTTAAAACCATATTTCCAAGAATCTTCCTTTATAAGTTTTCAAGTTTATTTTTAATCAACTTATTTTAGTTTTAAATTGTAAGACATGTTAAGAAAGGAAAATGTTTTTGAAGTAGAAAGGATATTTTCCTCAAGAATGGATTTCAAGTATTTTATCAAAATTATTTTCCATCTAAGATAATAAAAGGGTTCTATTTTTATCCCTATTATTACATTGGTTTGATTATGTTGTGATGGAAATATTTTTATGAATTCCTTTATCTTATATGAATTGTTTTATGATGTCATGTTGTTTAAGAATTCCATTTTTATTACATGGGTTATGCAATGATGTATGATTTATGATTTTGTGGCACACATAAGAAAGGATTCATTAAGAGATGGGTGGGACCTATATCTCCCTCCAATGCATTGGGTAAAGATTTTATATCTCATGAGATAGACATGGCTGAAATGGTAGGTTATACCGGTTCAGTGAAACAGGACTGAAACGAGGATTACTCGATTCAGAAAGGGACTTTGTCCACTAAGATAGTCTTGGCAATGAGTCTTGACTAACAAGAAATGATTCTCTATGATTATGTGTGTATGCCACAAAGTTTCATGTTTTAAGTTATGATTATTGGGATTACATTTCACTTCTATGATTTATCCCATGTTATAAAATTATGAACTCTTTTGCAGGTTAAGATTTCCAAAAGCTATGTTCTTATGTATATGATGTGATTGATATTTCTTTTGTTTACCCTTACTGAGCATTTGAGCTCACCCTTTTATGTTTTCTTTTCCCCAGGATATAAAGAAAGGTTTTAGGTAAAAAAAAAGGATGACCTTTATGGGAGATATTGAAGATCTTTCACCAGGATTAGAAGATTACGTTCCGAGTTTCCAAAGACACTAAACTATTACGATCCTTGTGTGTGTATTTTTGTTATGTACCAAGTATTCTGCAAATGTAATGTAATGTCCATGTACGTCAGGATACGGGTCTCTACAATTTTATTATGAAAATCTAAAAAATACCTTTAATTATCGACCAACTATTATCGAGGTGAAACTTTTATTAAGAGAATACCGGCGCTGTGAGGTTAACATTTCCCTCAGATTTCAATTCCGAGCACCGGTTCAAATTTTATAACAACATGCACATACTTTTACTGAATGTACCTGAACAAAACTATATAAACTGATTCTGGCCACACCGGGTCTGGGAATCAAGCGCCGTAAATTTTCGTGGAATCATAAAAATCCCATATATAAAAAAACAATCCACTGGATTTCTAGGTCTTTATACATTATTATTTTTTAATGGTAAAATGTGGGTTTGGGGAACGATCCAAATTGATTATTATAGCCATTAAAATATTCTACGACTAATATATAAGTGATTTTATTTTTATATGATTATTTTAAAAAATGACTTTTTCATCATTTTTTATGATTTTAAATCGATTCGTGTTTTATGATAAGATTAATTATTGATCTATTTCTCCATATTATTATATTTATTATGTATGATATACATTTTAAATGATATGATCATGGTCTCATTCACACATTCTCATGTTAATTTTTATTAAATACTTCTATCTACATTGATTAACCTTATTGATCATCTAACATCACCATTTTAAACAATTAATTTCTATATGTTTTGAACAAATTTTTTAATGATAATATTTCAATTGATGTTTTCTGTTAGGATGATCATATATGGTCATTATGATTATTTATTCTGAATAATATTTTTATGCATATTTGTTTCTAATATCATTATTCCTATATGAATATAGAACGAATCATAATGTCATGTATAGAATATTAATATAATATTATTTGACATTTATATATTCACATTATTTATTTCTATTGTTTGTATAATTGAAATGAATAATTACATTTTTTATCTATTATGATAATATTTCCCTGAAAATAATTAGTAGAATCCAATATATATGAGAACATCCTATGTTATTATATTGTATATATTGTGAATATTCCATAAAAACATCCTTATTTAGATAGTATATATATATATGGGTTTAGTACAAATTCATATAGGGGTAATATTACCTATTTTTTTAAAAATGTATTTATCTACAATCATTATGGTGGATAGAGGATAATCTCTTACTACGAATGTGGTTGACACTCTCAATTATTTTGATTGTGTAGATTCATCTATTTTTTACAAACCATTTAGAATAATTTTGTATTGATAGTTATCATCATTGACATAGATTTATCACAAGGATTCATAAATTGAATAAATTTTTTGATGATTTAGACATCTTATTAATTATTTTCATGAATTATCATGTCAAAAAAATTCTTAATTGTTATTTTATCCATTTTATATTATGTACGGTATAAAACCTGGGGTGAAAATTATTTTTTTGTTTATTGTCAACCTAAATTACTTATGTATCTTATTTGAGGATAGTTATGTGAATTTTTATTTTTTATGAGTTGATGCATGTAATGATAATTACATTTTAAAATTATTCTAAGTTGAATTATATTAAAACACCTTGAATAGTACTATTATCAAATATCATTTCCATGAATCCTCACTTTTTATTTTTTGTGAAAATGTGGTACCTGAATGTTAGGTTTTTCCAAATTTTGGAAAAAATATTTTTATGTAAGGTTTGGATCCTAATTTTTTATATAATTTGAAAATAAATTTTCATTAATTGAAATTACATATTGACTTCAGATCCCACCCTTGATCATTAATTTATTTCAAAAAAATGAACATTCAATGTAAATTACATAAATTACAAGGGTATTGATTGTAATGATCTTTTTTATCTTTTGGTTTATGTGATACTAAAAATAAATAATGTGGTTATATTGTAGTATTTTGATGATGTAATCCCTAAATATATTTGTATTCATCTTCTGAATCATAATGATTAGTTTTCAATATAAATCATATGTGTTTCTAAATCAATTTATATGATTCTAAAAAGAATGGAACTGATTGAGTTGCATGAATTGAAGAAGAAACTCCAAGGGAATATTGGAAATGGAATCATTTTTAATAGTGTGTAACATTGGGTTGAACCTATTTTTTATGAGTAAGACTTCATCAATGTAAATCTATAATAAATATTGAAAAATTAACAAGATCACTATCATGAAATTGTATCCTCCAACCTATATTGATGAATTCTTTGATCAGCATTGAGGACATTAATAATTTCACATGAATGAAAATCATATGTTATGTAATCAACTGAGGTTTATGATAGATGATATACCAGACAATATTTTTTTTATATGTTATGTTTAATTTTAAATTTTAGTGATTCTATTCAGTTTTACAAATTCAAAAATTATCTTTAGGGATTTAATGAATATAATCTTTTGATATAAAATTTTTCAGTTTGGGGTTTTCTTATCGGTGATATTTTAATTAAATAACTAAAAAATGGAAAAGAATATGTTCATATTATTAATGTTGTAATGACCCTATGTGTGTATAATTTTGATGAAAAAATTATGATGTGTGAATTTTGGTTACAAAATTTTTCATTTTTTTGTAACATATTCTAAATTGTGTTTTTTTCTTTGGATCGATCAATGAAAAAATTTATTTATTACTATCCCAGAACAACCATAATGAATATAATCCATTGTTTTATTTTTTGGAATAAATATATTAATTTATTTGTTGATAATTTCTCATTGTAGTATATTACACTAGGGACGTTTTTGTGGAAGGAATCCATGCAATTTTGGATAGATAACTGGGAGGAATATTTTTGGAACTATAGAGATGGGTTTTCCATGAACCTATTCATAAAATAATCTCCAATTGAGAAGGTTGTGTGATAAATATTAATAATGTAATAAGATATTCATATACATTCTGAAAACAATTATATAATGATATCTTTTTCATCACAACAATTTTTTGATTCATGAGAAAATTTACCCAAAATGTGATTTTATGTTCGATGTAGTAAATTATGAAAATAAACTATATATTAATTATCTATAATAATAAAGTATTGATATATATATATATTGTAAATTTGATAAGTATATATTCACAATATAATTTTTGAATATAGTCAACTAAATTTGACTCTAGTTGATTTTATATTATTTTTTCAATGTATATTAGAATAGCAGGAATGATACAATCTGGTTGATCCTTTGAGTCGAATGGAACATTGTATCTAGTATATCATGAGGATCCAAAATGATACAATATATCATGATTGGGAAATTATAGGTCAATATATCTTCAATTGAGGGGGTAAATAATCTAATTTTCATATAAGTGTTCAACCAATTATCTATGTGATGATTAAGGAGGAAAAAATAAAATTTGGAACTAAATATTTTGTTCATAAATTTTCACGTCTTCCACTAACATTTTCATGGAATGATATTGTTCAGGAAAAATGTATTGGATCTATATATGCTTGAGTTTATTGGTGATGTAATTTATGGGGACCAAAATTCTTCAATGCCTATTAATCGTTAAAAATATAATATATATTATTATTAGAAAGATAATTTATGATTGGAGGACCAAATCAAGGATATATTATAGAATGTATCTCATTTCATAGTATGTCAGAATTATTAGGATGACAGATAAATATCAAATATGAAAGAGGAACAATTAACAATAACTGAATTGAAATGAAAAACATCCCCAATACTTTTTTCTTCAGACCCATGAAAATTTATACTGCCATAATTCTATATGGGTTTTAGTAAATCACCCAATGATTATATCATAATTCAATTATATCTCAGATGATTTACTATGTATCATTAAAATAAGATATTAATTAAATTAGTGGTTATGTATAATTGATTTACACAATCTATATTATCCAACCGAATTTTTATGTTTTCCTTGCTATTATAGTAAGGTCATCTAGTGGCTCTGTATGCCTAGTAATATTTCCATACATCATATCATATAATAAACGATGGTTATTACGATATAAAAAATAAAATATAGAGTTCAAATGTAGTTAATATTTTATTAATTTCAATGGAGGTTGAGATCAACACCATCCTTTAGTCAATTATTCATATAAAAATTGCTTCCACTAGAGTATTTAGATGGTTATTTATGAGGGAATATTTTGAAATAAGTGTATAAATATATTTTTTTGAGGAATTTGGAGAACTAATGTAATTTTAAAATGATATATTTGATGAAATGGTAAATAATTTCATATGAAATAAAATAAATCATGTATTGAAATTGAATCGAAAGAATTGGCATGCGTACATTCATCAGTAAAATCATTATTTTTGAGGTCATCATAAGTGGTTATACGGAATTCATCAATGGAAGAAGGATAAGATATTCATGAAGAATGAATAAATGATCACTGGTTATATTGGTACCTTTGAGATTCATCTTATTTGAGGGACTATATAGATATTATATTATCGTTAAAACTTCAACTAAACCAAATTCATGTTCACAATGTGCTCTATGTTTCTCTATTAAGGATGAACATACCTGATCAGTCACATGTTCCAAACTCATTGGATCTTAAAATAGATTATTATTTTACATATACAAAAAAGTTTATAAATTTTGAATCATATATATAATGTGTTATTTTATAATACTAATCACTAGGTTATAGTTCCCTTATAGAGTTATAAATATTATTGAGGCCTCCATTAATCCCAAATATTTGATGAAATAAAAATATCATCGATTATTGATATCACTATAGTGATTTTTTATTGTAGAAATTTATTTTTATGGGTTAGAATATAAAACCCATGATATTTTTAAAATATCCCTATAAATAAATTCTATTATATGATATCATTCATTACCCAAAAAATATAGAGTGACTAAAAATTGTGATACACTACTAAAATATTATTATTTAATGTGAATGGTATCACCTTGAAATTTTATTGTTGGGTATGATTTCAAATAACTAAATAATAACTATTTTATATTTCACACATTTATCAAATTCACTAAATGGATTTCATTTTTTATAAATAAAAATTAAAAACATTTGAATGTTATAAAGATTTTTTTTGGAAACAAATTCATTACCACAATTTTGTATCATAATAAAGTAAATTAGTCACTTTAACATTTTTTAATGAAATATATATTTACATTTTTATTTATATAATTATTTTCAAACCATTTAACATTCAAACACTATATTTTAAATGAATTTTATAATAATGAATTCAATTTCATGATTAAAGATGTTTTTTTATTCACTCATACAATTTTGTGCCCTCAATTTTAAATTATTTTCATCCACTTATAGTAATCGAATCATGAATTATTGATCTAATATATGGAATTATAAAATTAAATATTATTAAATACATCCTATTAATGTCACCACATTGAAAATAATAAAATTACAAAGGATACAACCTTGATAAAAGTAAAACATGTAAATTATAGTTAAAACCACAATATAAGTCATTAAAAGAACTCTAATACTAGGATTTATCCAACTATATGAGTGGTTTTTTGAAATATCCAATCACAATTAAAATATATTGAATCATTGATCCAATTTCCTTCATTTTTTTCATCAATATTTATTTATGAATAGAATCTACACCCAATCCCACTTTGTTGCCAATAAATTGTAAAAAATTATTATATTTATAAAAAGATGATATGTTCATTTCTATGAGTTTATGTGAAATTTGAATAATATTTTTATAATTTTAAATTATTTGTAATTTTAGTGGATATATAATTCCGTTAAATTGTTTTGTAGTTCTAAATCAGTATTTATTATAAAAAAAACTATTACAAAATTCATTATTTTAAAATAATAACATGTGAAAATTTCTAACTGAAATATTATGATCCAATACTTTTAATGATAAATAAACATATTTGTTATTTTATATGGGTAATATTATCGTACTGTTTCTTCAATGTTGTCATTACATTATAATAAATTCTATAGTGTATAAAATGAAATTGTTAACACCATATGAAAAATGATATATTATGTATTTTTTAAAAAAATAATAAAACATGAATGTTAACATGTATGATGTGAAATGATCTAAAATTAATTTAATTATTTATTTATAAAATAAAATTTACCTTATTTAGATAAATTATGACTCATTAATTTAAATAAGGCCAATACCACTATAATGATTAATATTGGTTAACTAAATGGTTAAATAACATAAATGTGTAAAATGATATAAAATATGAAAAATTTAATTATACCATTACCATTAGACATTAAAATAAATTTAATTTACTCTATATCAATTTTTAATCATTTGTATTGATAAAAATATAATTATATTTGAATAAAAAATTAAATTTAAATTCTGTACTTTTCCTCCCAAATAAATTTATCGACAACCACCATTTTCATTAAAACACCATGATCTATCCTGCTTAATATTCCTATGTCCAATTTACATCTCAACATTCCATAAAACAGTATAGTTGTTTTTATTTATTTATTAACCACACCATGGATCCTTACAAAATTAAATTAATGTGGTATCATGAAGAAGTGGTAATCATTTATCCTAGACACTAAAAATTTATTTTTTATAATACCACCTCTTCATTAATAATATTTATAATAAAATAATAATTTTAGTATCATAAATATACTAAAATATCAATATTATCCTGAAACTACCATTATTAACCATCGTCCTCATTAAATTTGATTTTGATGTATCACTCATGGATATGAATGTACTATAACATATAGGTAATGATACAGTCAATTTTCCATAACCATAATTAATGGATAATTATTATGAAGGATTTAAATATTATGAATTATTTTTTTGATATTTTTAATCTTCAATAATTTTAACATAATATACAACTTCTTATATTGAAATCTATTGGAAAATGATAATGTCGTTCATGCATATGTGTGGAAAAATATTTCTATAAAGAGATGTGAATTGTTTTTCCAAATGTATTTATTCGGATTTTGATAAAAATGGAATTTTTTAATATATATATATATATATTATATTATAGGGATGGTTATGGAAAGTTAATTAATTATTTACCTTTCCTTCATCCCATTTCTAAATTGTTTAAAAAATATTCATGAATATATACAATTTACCATCATTGTTTATGTTGTAATTAAATTTTATATTTGCAATATTTGTTGATATATATATATATATATAATAAATTATATTTACATCATTATTTTATTATTAAGATGATACAACCATGATAAAAAGATATATACCAAACCAACTTGACCAAAATTCTCATGAGAAATAAAACACTTAACAAACAAAAATGATGATTTTAATATGTATTATTTAAAAAATTTGTTTTGAAATTATAAAATTATCATATATATTATATTTCATTTAATTAAGTGAAATTTTCATAATAAATATTAATTTATTTTACATGTTGTTATTGTTGTATGGAATCATGTCAAAAGATTGGTATGGGATATTAATTATAATATGTAATCATCAGTAATTTTTATGATTGAATTCCCAATAATGAAATTTCTTGATATACCAATAAATTATCACAATAATATTATTATCTTATATTTATTTTTTATATTAAATTATTACCCATCCTTTTCCTCTCTCTATTTAGTCAAGAGGCTGAATGATTGGTTTTTTAAAATTACATTATTTCAAACATAATTAAGAAATATATTTCATCCACATCCATTAATTTATTAAATGTCTTTCTGAATCTATTTAATATTAACCTTGTTTTTTTAATAATTTCAAATCATTTGTTTTAAATGAATATATCTAATAGAATCTTCTTCTTTTTTTGATGAATGAGTTATTTTATAATTTCTACCTATATTTTAAAAGGAATATATGTTCTAATGTACACAGAATGAATGGAGTTTATCATTACGAAGATAACTCTTTGTAGTGGATATTCTGTAACTATATTCAATGACACATTTCAATTAAAATATCTCCTTATAATTTTTTATATTTCTATATTATCAAAAAGTTTTATAGATGTGAAAATTGTATTTTCGCATGAAACAATATTTTGAATTTTCAATGGAGTTCTGCATCAATGGTAACACCCACTAAAGTTAAAATTGATTTAATGAGGAAATTATATGATTATTACATCATACATAATTAATATGATATATTATATTGAGTATTATTAAATTATGATCACAATAAACTAATTTTATTTTCATGGTTTAATTATCGTATGATTATCCCTTTATGATACACATTTGCTTCAACGGTTTCTGTAATAATGAAATGAAGAAATGTTTATGCTAATATATTAATTTATAATAGATATAATATAATGAAAATATAATTGCTTTCTTAAACAGATATCTATAATTATTATTTTGTGATTGGTGGGAATATAAATATATATCCCAATAATTCATTAGCCTGTGATGGACATCTCATAAGATAATAATGATTTCAATTTGTGGAGAACCAATTTTAGTAATGGATTTTATAATTTAATATAATATTGATAGTGAACAACAAATATTAATATAATTGTTTTTTGAGTGAGTCCATTGAACAATAATATTTTGTGTAGCGATACTTTACTAATAAGGAATATGATTTTGCATGATTATGTGCATGAATTTTTTTATGTCTTTTGATCATATTCTATGATTAAATTTATATTCATGAAACAGGAAATAAAAAATCATAATTTCATTTCAAAATAATATGAAAATTAATATACATGGTTATATATTAAAATTATAATCTCATGTTTTCACAACATTAAGATTATGTTTGGATTATGTGATCATTCTTATGTCCATTGTTTTTTCATGTGGAGTATGAGAGGTAACACATTTTAAAGCTTCATTTAATCATGTAATAAAGACTAATTTATTACATATGATAAGTATAATAATGGATATAAATATTACAATAATATTAGGAGATAAAATAGATCTCTTATGAATATGATCTATAAATATCCAAGATTAAATATAAATTAAACCTATATAATATTGGTCAGGATCATATTGTTTTGTGATGAATATTCCTATAATAAAATATAGAATTTATTTTTTAATAATCTCATTCCCTATAAATAGAATAATAAAATTATTAATTTTCCATTAGAAACTATGTTTCGAATACTTTTTTGTAATATTTATGAAATTATGTATTGGTTAACATCATATTTTTGGACAAATAAATGACCGTTTTCCATGAAATATATAATTTTATATAAACAATAAGTTTAAATTGTGTTACAATATATCCATATTGATATAATGACCAAAGAATACTAGATCATGTATATCATGACCCCTAATATATTTCAGGAATAGTATTATTTTATTACACACCTATCTCCACAGAATTGTTTAATCATCATTAGTTAAATTAAATTTTTTTTATAAACTATTTTGAATTATTTGAAAATAATAGTGTCAGGGAAGAACAACATAAAGTTATGGTGTCACATATTAAAATATAGGTTTAATGATTGAAACATCATTTAAATAATTTTAAGTAATTAATCACTATGATAAAATATATTTGATGGCGATGTTATCCATTTTTTATGTAGTAAGGGATGGAAAGTGGAATGATAATGTTTACCTGGTCACACTCATTGTCAAAAATTGATTTATATAGTTTGCATTGTTATATGGATTACATTATATATCAAATGCCTATCATAATGTAAATTCCCATAACTAATTATTAGATTTCTAATAATCAATTAAATATACTAATTTTATGTTTAATGATTCTCATGTATATCAGTATTAATTAGTTGAAATATTTTCTGTCATAAACCCTATAAATCTATTTATTCTCTATACATATTAAATTACAGATATATTTTCCACGTATTATAATTCATTATATAAGTCCCACATTAATTCCAAGGACTGGGATGTAGCATTTCATATTATGAAACACCATATGATACTCAATATATGTTAAATAAATACTCACATTTATGTAAAATTTGATTCGTCAAATGAGTCATTATTCCTATTGAAAATATTTGGGTGTCATAGATTGACAGAGAGAAAATCAACAATAAAGACATTCCAATATAGAATGTGTTTTTTCATGTCCTACTAAATCATATATCTTGACATTCTATTAACTAGGAATATTATATTTCAAATAATGCATGCACTTAGAAGTAGACTTATTTCAAAAATACTGTATTGAATATCCACGATTGAGTGGAAAATATTAAAGTATCAATTGTAGGAAAAACTAATGCTATTATTTATTCACTAATGAATTCATTAAGAATATAAAAACATTATATGAAATAAAAGTATATTTAAAATTAAAATGTGAAGTTATGGAAATTACTATAATTTTTAATGAACACAATGTTATTATTCCTTATATGTCCTAGGGTTTGTCCTTTGTGAAGACCTTCACCTCTAGAATTAATCTCATGTCATTTTCAAGGTATTTTGTAATGGTATGTTCAATATAGATGGATACAAATTTATAAGGAAGATAGTGGAGAATGTGGGCATTCATAATTGTTTTGAGAGTCACCATTAGGATGTAATTCCACGAAATTTTCATGTATTATATTTTTATTTAATGGGTTAATTTTGAAACTAGGAAATGATAAAATGTTCGATTATGATACCTAATGTGCCCGAGTGTAATTTTTCAAATATATAAAATATATAAAATGTCATTATAAAACATATTTATTGAGAATCATGTATAATGTAGAAGAGGGACCCAAATAAGAAATATAAGACAACAATTGAGTTTAGAATGTCAGTTATACCCCAAGTGTGACATAAAAATTTTCCGTTCATCTAGTTTGTATAATAGTCTCCAAGTTCATTATATGAATAAATTATTTATTATTTTTATTTTTTATTTAATTGATGCAGCGATTGATGTGTTTTTATGTTTACTAGTTTGATGAAATAATGGGGTTAGTTGCATAAACCATGATCGATTGTAGATCCATTAGAGAGATCATTTGAGGATATCACTTAGTTGAATGAAAACTAGATCATATATTGTTGATTGGTAGAAAATTGGATTGGATTATCCATCCATAGGCAATGATGTCATGTTGTTCTCCGTTAGTGATCAATCCATCTCAATGTCTGACATTCTTTTACTTTTTGGATTCATTCCCCATTCTCAATTCCCACATTGAATTTGTATTAATACAAAAAAAGATTTAGCAAATGTTTAGTCATCTCACTGGATGGGTCAATTTTATATATTATTTTTGGATATTTGTTTAATTATTTCCCTTCAATAAGTTTCTCTCTAATAGAGATTGATTTATTCCAGTGGAAGCATTTTCCGAGGATCGTTCCACGTGTTTGTGTTTGGGAACTGCTCCACATTTTATTATCTCATCATGGTTGTACTTCATTGTCATGTAGATCAATAACCACTGAGATATTGATCATTTAACACCCATTTTATGCCGCAATTATTTGATATTATTGATTTAGGGACAACATGACACAAAAATTGGGAAAATATGGACGTTGTAGTAGATCCTAATATTTGGGATACCTACTATCATGTTCTTTGGATGAAATTAAGGATGCAAATTGTGTTCATTTTTTGGTATAATTGATATTCCAAAATCTAGAAACTAGAAATTATGATGTTCGTTCTAAAAATACTGATGATTTTTGGAATTACTGAACTATATATGGAGGTGGTGGTGGGGGAGATACACATGGAAGGAAGAACCAGTATGATTTTAGAAATCATGATCAATATCATTAATAATATAATATTACAAGGTGTGTGGGTCCCTGTTATATGTGGATATGGTTTTTTGGATAATGTTAACAATTACACATCATATGAACCTATCACACATTGTCTGACCTGTCCATGATGGATCCCCATGTACCTCGTTGGGTACACAAACACGGTTTAGAGTACATAGGCATAGGCATGCATTTTTCTACCATAAAAACACAACATGGACCTGTTTCTAGGAGAATACACTTGTACACTTAAACTAGTTGAGTACACTTGTAGCTTCACCCCATGTACTATTACATAGATATTAAAAATGACATGGGTTGTTTACACATGCATAACCATGGGTTGAAGGGTATCAGTGTGTATTCATACTGTATGTTGTTTAATAATTTAATGTTGGATTTAATCACATTCCCTAAATATTTTTGGAAATGTTTTGTTAGGGTCCATTCCTCGTATCCACGAATTTGGGGTTAGTATGGAATTGATTCATCTACATTGGATAATGATAACATTATAATGAATTCATGGATAGAGTTATGTGAATACTACCATTAGTCTTGGAGTGATATACTCTAATCATATTCATGACCTTGGGTAGATATTGGTATTGCCTAAACTAACAAATTTTGGGAATCAATCCTCATCATATAAGGTTAATCAATGTTTATATGTGGGTATATTCATTATCTAGTGGGTGATCTTCATTTGTGTTTCACATGTCATTGTTCATTAGATGCGAGGATATAATATCAGGACATAAAGAGAATTACCAATTAGACATACATAATCAGTGATATCTGTTAAATATGTGAAATACCTTTATATTTTGTGTCTTCTCTATGTTTATCTATCTATTCATATTATATGTTTTATAGACACATTCCATTGTTGTGATTACTGTATTACTTTTTTGTATAATTTATCATTTAGGGGGGGTCCAAACTGTTGATCATTCTCTATCCATTACACAGGATTTGATCACATATACCATCTCTTATGCAGATGATATAATATTTGATGGTGTATAATACACACAAGGAACATCCAATGCTTAGTGAGACCGAACATACTGAGGAATGATCCTATGGTGCCTTGACAGAAGTCCCCAATTTACATAAAGGATTATTTTGTTTTTATACTCTACATGGTGAGATCTTATTTTCCTTTTATTACATCACATTACATAATGTCATATCTTGGTTATAGGATATTGATTTATTCAGGAATAATTATTAACTTTTTTGGCATTTGTACAATTTTATTCTTGGAGATTTATCAATTTGCGTATGTGCATATTATAAGTCCACCCATTATTGGTATATAAATACATGGTTCTAGTCTTCATCCCTGACGCATTTGTGGTGGGATTGAAGAGTTTTGGAATGGGCTCTACTATGGTTGTACTTGACAGAGTGGTATGAGAGAAGTCAGTTCTATTTTAATTCTAGATTCTAAGGGAATGGTTTGGGGAAATACTATAAGTTATTTTTTATTCAGAATTCAAGATAGGATATCAATTCATGTTATGGTGGTATATGTATCCATACACCAAGACCCTGCTCCCCATAATTTTTACTAAGTACATTAGAACATTGGATGTATGAAATGAAAATGTTCATGAATCATATATGAATGGGATTTGGTTTAAATTTTCCATTTTAGTGAGATATAAAAATATACTCATTGACAATAATACATAAATTTTACTTTTAGGATGACTGTGAGAAAAATTAAAAATATTATTCTACATTAGTATCAAAAGAATGATCTCTTAGTGGATTTATACAGATGCCTGAACCAATTCCACATGTATTTCCACCTACTGGTGAAAAATCTATACCACCACCTATGGAGCAACATATGCTACCTACAATACAAGTGGAATAAGTTCATATCATGAGTGCACTTAAATAGCATCAGTGAAAGTGACCCCTCATGTTCTGAGGCAAGAAAGATCTATAGATTGATTATGAAAATAATGAGGCGGTGACTATATTATTTTTTCTTCTCCAGAAACATATAAATCATAAGGTTTTCCAAAATAAAACCATCTACATGGATTGGAAGATTATTTTGGGTTTTGGTAACCTAGTATTCTTTTAAGGAAAGTACTATTTTCTCAAATATAGAGTTTCATTTCAAAGTCTAATTCTCTCCATCAATTTTTAAGGTTGTACATATCATTAATCTTCTACAAATCCATCAGGGAAGATTGAAAGTAGATCAGTACTCATCAAGATTTACCAACCGCTTCATGTACATGGTGGATATGGTTTGAGATTAGTTCATTCAGGCTTATTAAATTGAGCTCGGACTACATTGATATTTAAATTCGAATGATATCCTTATATGTATTCCTGACTATCCTGGTATGCTAGGTGGGGTATTTATTGTTTATTGATTCATTGAATAGTATATTCAACAGTGGTTGATGAATGTGTCCCCACGAGAGAAGATACCTTAAATTTTTTTTTTCTAACATCGATCTCAAGGACATGTACGTGCATTCCATTTTATGAGAAGGTCCCAGGATAAAGGAAAAAACATTCATGTCTCGCAGGATGGGTTCAGTCTTCCCAGAGTGCGGTGTTGTGACTCTTAAGTTAATAGGGGACGTCATTCTCAATTTTTCCAACTGACTATATTGTTGATATGGATTCATCGATTGGCCATTGTGAGGGATGAAGTGGTAGTATCTGATAAATTTTAGATGCGAAAAATCTTCAATAATAGTTGGGTGAGTATTGTGATGTGTTAGAGGATTTAACTTATTAACACCACAAGTTGATGTGGTCTATATGTGACACAACGACCTACAGGACAAGGGCAGGGAAAGTAGAGAATCTCCAAAAATATAACCCTAGAGGAACAAGGAATGATTCGAGGTATGATTTATGTAATTTATAGTGTATATGATATGATAATAGACATATGTGTTATTCATTTAAATTTTTCAACATATCTTTTTCCGGATTTATAAATTCTGATATACACGTTCACTAAACCGTTTCACAAGGATATTTCTAATAGATATGACTCAATGATCTCAAAATATGGAGAAATGTCTGACCTAAATCATGGATGTGAGAGTTTTTATTGGGATCTATTTCAATTTTTTATGATTAAATATATTTTCATCTAAGGTATTTATTAGTTCTCAACATTTCAATCCTAAATGGGTTGTACGAGGTGGAAGATGTAGTATTTAAGAAGAGACACAAATAGTTTCTCCATTATCAGGGAAAAGGGAACATAAGTAGTACAAAATAGAGTCATTCATAGGAGGTTAATGTCTATTATTCTTCAGTTTTGATGCCTGGTAATTGGTGTAAAAAAGGTAATGAGTTTCTAATTCCCTATAGTTGTAGTGGTTTACAATATCGTCTTCTTAGAAGATGTTTTAGGACTACCACCCTATCTAGAGATATACATATTTATTGATCCACACCCTGGTATTACTATGATATCTAAGGAAGAGCATCAAATGTCTTCCACAAAGAATCAGAAGATAAGGGTTATGTTAAAGGACATGCATTAGAAGGGCTTTGTTATACGTTGTGTTTTACCCTTTACAATCCATGTTTTTTTCAAGTAGGATGATAAGATCTTGAGGATATTGTTTGACTACCAATTATTGAACCATGTGACTATGATGAAATAATTTAAACTATCATGGATTGACGAGCTCTTCCATTAGTTGAGAGTGGCACGAGGATTCTAAATGATTGACCACAAATCATTAAATCCCTAGTTGATAGTACAGTAATATCATATAAAAAATATGAAATTCAAATGTTGATACTGTCACCACGTCTAAATTGTGACTAAATTTGGTTGGAAAACCCCAATAAGTGTTATTGAGGATCTTGAACTGGAACATTTAACCTTTCATTGAATGGTTCATGGTAGACTTCATAAATGATATCCATGTGTACTCTTCATCCATGTAGGTGAGCACTGGATGCATGAGGATGGATCTGAACAAATAATAATAGGACTCACATAACGTGAATCTCATGTTGTATTAGTTATAGATTCATGATATACACCTTCTAAGTAATTATATATCATCTTATGGAGTGGATGTGGACCTTGAAAATGTTGATATAGTGTTATCTTTGGGGGCACACATGGGCATGAAAGAGGTTTGAAGCTTCTTGGGGTTGTCTAGAAATTACTAGAAATTCATACATTATTTTCTTGGATATAATAACCCATGAAATCACTGACCTGATACTGGAATCCTATCATATGGAAAAATAAATTCCAGTAGTATTTTTAGGATTAGAGGAAAAAAATTATGAGTTCTCCCAACATTAGATTTCAATATGAAGGTATCATGTAGATTTCATTATTTGATTCATTAGGAACCTTGCTTAGTTGTGATCTCATGTAGTGGAAGGTGATGATTTTATATGTTTCATGTAAGTTGATATCACATGAAAATAAAAACACAACCCATGATCTTTAGTAAGCAGTAGTAGTCTTTGCACTAAATATTTTTTGGAACTACCGGAGATGATAGAGGTTTATCATCGATTTTTATCACAAGAGTATCAATTAAATATTATAACATAAGTTTTGTAAGTTTAGAAAAAGTTAATGACTAATGTTCTTATAGGATTATTACAAACACATTTTCTATACTTATAAGAATGAGAAAATTGTTGGTGATGGAATCATTTAGATATTTTTTATCAGTTTCTATATGAGGCATAAAATCTATTAGTATGTATGTAGTTATCATATAAGGATTGGTATATGATTTATTTAATACATTCTATGGATGTTTCCCTCATCTTTTTCAATGGTTCAGGGGGGCATATTATGGTGATGATGAATATAAGACCCTATGTAATAATATATCTACAAAAAATGATTTTTATGGATAATAAAAAGGTGGGTATTTTCTTTCTATTTTCAGAGGTTTCAAGATGGTAGCTGGAATATTGCATGACAAAGTTTTTATATATACTCATAAGTATTATTTGGTAGTACATTCAATTTTAGAAAATATATACTATGAATTTTGACTTTATTTTTTTGTTTAGGGATGAATAATGGAGTTTCGATGTTTGTATCACAATTCCATAGTTGTTAGAAAGTTAATATTGATCACCTTGTTCGATCAGGATTAGCTCATAAAATTAATGTGAAATAATGGAAGTGGAATGGGATTTCCATGTACATTGTTAAATTGTTCACATGTATGTCTAGGGGATGTGATTCAATATTGTTCATCATAAATTGAATTACCAGGTTGGCCAATTTTATAAATATTCTAGAGAAATAATCAGAATGGGTCTTGTCATTCTTCTATGTGAACAAGAAAGACTGAATCAATGGAGTTCCATTGAAGATCATTTATAATTGTGATTCCATATATACATCTATTTTATGATTGGTATTGTTGGAGGAATTTTGGATTCAATTAAATTTGAGAATTGAGTTTCACACCCAAACTGATGACCAAACAAATCATACCATTTACGTTATATAGTACATGTTAGGACCTTTCATGATAGAATTTTTTGATACTTGGTAATATCACATAACCATCAGTGTACTTTATGTATAATAACATATACCATTCCACCGTCATTATAGAACCATTATAGTGGTTTTATGGTTACCTTATGGTAACCACATTTTTTGACTAATCATGGATGGATAGCATTATTAGACCGTAGTTAGTATGTGAAGCTACACAGATACTTTAAATCATCTGAACATGGATGAGTACTGCATAGATCCATCATAAGTCTAATGATGATAGGTAATAAATCCCATTCGAGTTTGATTGGGGAGGCCACGTATTCCTACAGTTTACTCCCCGATGTTTCTTACGACAATTTGGTTGGATTGGAAAGATACCTCACCGATTCATAGTATATTTTTAGATATTATGTAGATTTGGAGTGGTGGACTACATCTTAGATATAGCTCTGATGTCTAATAGGCTACACAACATCATGCATGTGTCATACGTGAGGAGGTACATGCATGACCAATCACACATTATATACTATGGTGAGATGTGAATTGTGACTAGCATCGAATTTTCTATGTACCTAGTAGTGAATGGTTTATGGTAGGCGATATCCATCATGGGAGAGGTATTTACTTAGTCTATGACTTTTCAAATCAGGGGAATCTTTAGGGGGGAACCTAGAAGTAAGACGGTTGGTAACATGCTCAGAACCAGCATCACATTGTTTAGCCACCTGCCTTTGAACCTAATGAACATAGATCCCCATGGATCGAATAGTGTAATGAATCAAATTTTCTATGTTTTGTTTTTGGATATTTTATGGGTTATTTTCAAGACCAAGAATTTTAATGAAATTCAATTCTGAGGCCTGATGTCCCCTGATTAACTGTTTGAAATAATGTAATATATTGCATGACAGACAAGTGTAGATTTCCCAAAAAAGTAGAATAATATCTAAATGGGGAACCATATATGATATTTGAGGGCCCAATTTATTTTAAAATGATGGTTTCACTATTGGATCAACCTAATGTTTTTCCACACAAGGAATTTATAGAAAAGTCATCTGGACCTCAAAAATTAAAAAATCATAAAATTATTTTATTTTTATTTCATTGAGGAAATATAAAATTATTCTTTAATTATAATTTTTTTACTAAAATTCCAGGTTTATCCACATAACACTTGATCCATTAGAGAACTATTGGAGATTCTGTTAGAGGATCTCTCTCAGACAAATTGATAGTCTGATCATAAATTGTTTATAGTTGAGATATAAGATTCAATGATATCACCAAATAAAATGATGTGGTCTTGTTATTAATTTTTCATACATTCATATCAATTTGGATGTTCTTTTTTAATTCTTTCCCTATTTTAAATTTTTATAAGAAATGTGAAACAATAAACTAACCTAATGAATCTCAATTATGTTACATGTATGATGGGTTTATTTTTAGATTATTTTGGGAGTTTCAATTGATTATTTATGACCATAAAATATTCATTCAAAAGGATATTAATCAATATAGAAATTAACATTAGATAACGATCATTCCTTGTGGTTGTGGTTGTTCATTTTTACCCTTTTGTATTTCTTACTTAGCGTTGTTCTTCATTGACCCATCATTCGGCGTCCACCACAAAATCAATAATTATGCCCTTGTTTCACGGTTTAATGGTTCAATATTTCAGATCATGTATCAAAATGAAATGATTGGGGTGTGATTATTAGTGTAGGATCATGTATTATTAGATTAAATACCTGATTTCATGTTCATCTATTTGCACCAAAGAATGATGAATATGACCATTTTTTAGAAAATAGTTGGTCCAGAAGACAACGATTGGAATTGGTGTGGTTTGGATTGCACATATCTATTATTAATATCATGAAGACATAAATAACTGGGGTTGTGGTATTGGGGACACATCCGGAAGGATGTACCAGAATTATTCAAGAAATCATGATCCATAAGACATTATATCAAATATTACACGATGTGAGGGTCCTCCTTAGTTTTGATTGTCATTTTAGGAGAATATTAAGTATCATTTTTCCTGTGACCCGGTCACATAGTATGTGGCCTCTCTTTAATGGATAGTTATGTACCTTAGAGGGTTCACATATACATAATGGATTACACATGCACATGAATGCAACATACTCCAATATGGATGGATCTTTTCCATGTGTATATATTCATTCATGTTTATTAGTACATAGGTATTGTAAACATGCAAGCATGGGATCCGTAAAATGATTGGGACAAGAAGAAGGACGTGATCCATTTACATGAGAAAGACATGGGGTCAAAGCAATAATGTGTGGATCCAAACTTCACATAACATAGTACCATAATGGTAGAATTAAAAAATTTCATCTTTATATTTGGAAAAGCTTCAAGAGGGTGTGTTCCCACTGTCCATATATTATGTTTTTGTATAGAATCACCAAATACATATAGAACATTCATCCCTTTAGTAATACTTATTGGATATAGTTGTTGGAATCCTTCCATGAGGGCTTGAGTGACATATTCTATTCATTTTATTCTCTAGGAAGAGATCTTGATATCTTCATTGACAACAATATACAGAATATAATCTATTACATTGAAGGCTAGAATATATTTTGGTGTTTTATACACTGTTCCCATGGTACCAGACCTCATATTTGTATCGTATTTACTTAGGCATTCATCATGTACTACTAATAGTTAGACCTGATGAGAATTACCTCTCTAACAGACTTCATCAGTGATATGAGACTAATTGAGTGTGTTATAACTGAAGAGTGTAATGTTAGACCTTGGAGCAGGACGCCTAGTCTGATACTAATTTTCAGGCATAAATTTATATTGTGTGTTTTTATTTAATATATATGGATAAACCTATTATATATTTTTTTGACATATACCTTTCAATAGATGAATGGATTCCTTTATCTTATACGTTGTGGTTTCGATGTATCTTACATGTTATTGTTATAATCTCCACCGAATGGTATTTTCACGATGTATTGTGTCTTTTGAAGACAATTTATAGTATGAGAGAGTCCATGATAGACTTTGACCATATTATACATAGTGTGAATAGACTTACTGAGGTCTGTTCCAATAGAACCATTACAATATTCACTTGTTTACATTGTAGTTGGATATTTTTTAGACTCCTCATATTAGGCTGGTATGTGGACATATTTAATTTCTTATAATTCCTAACATTTTTTGTTTGTGGGATTTATATTTATTCCTTAATAGGTTTTTTGTTATTTTATATATTTTATTTTTATGGGCGTGGAAATGTGTGTTTGAGTATTTCTAAAGGTACTTCGGATGAGGCCACCCATGTTAGTGATATACCTTTCTAAAACTAGTCAACATTACCTTTCTTATTTGTGGAATTATTGGGGAGTGGTTTCATTGGGCCCACTTGGTTGTGCACATGACATATGATTTCTAATGGATTATATTATAGTAAAACAATATAAAGGAAAATTATTACAAATATACATAGATTAAAATTCAAGATTTATGTTTCCTGTAATCCACTAAACAAACTGAATTTGGACCGGTCTATGTGGGTTTTTAATACTAAAGTTTTGATTTTTCCTTTATTTATCTAATTTTAACATTAACAATATTTAAAAAAAATTCACACATAAAGCGTTAGAACATTCGATATATGGTTATTATTGAATAATTAATCAAAAAAGAATGAAATTATATACATTATATTATCCTAAATATATATATTTTATAATTTTTATATTGGTTAAAAAACATATAAAAATATTATTTTGATAAATCAAAATTATTTAAATTTATAAATATTCATTTAATTTTAATTAATGATACAATTTAGAAGCTAAAATTATAATACAATCAAATTACAGAAATCTAATAATTCATATTCATATATACAATTCATTTAACAATATACCTCAATTTAATTGCATTACATATAACATTTTTAAAATTTTTTATATTATTTCACTTATAACTGAATGACTACTTAGTCATCATTGCATAATAATTTAATGCTATTATATAATTTCTAATAATTTGACACAAATTATTATAATAAAAATTATTTCATTGAATAAAAAAAGTACATTTCATCGATCATATATCGATTTTCCCTATGTTAACACATTAGTGGTATATATATCTAACATAGTGTCATTTTGAATTTTTTTTCTTCATATAATATATAGGACATATTCATTTGAAAATTACTGTTGAAGAACATTATATAAATTAAATGGTGATAAGAATCATGTATCAATCATTCAATACAAAATTTTATAATTAATTTTGTATTATCATATTTTTTAATCTTGTCTTGCATAACATAATAATTACCAAGTTGGTAAATAATTCCATGATTACTATTCATATTGACCGAAAGTTGAAATATTTTCTAAATATGAACATAAGTATTCATAAAATTTAATAAAATTTATAAAATCAGAATTTCATAATCTTTTTAAATAATGATTAAAATAAGTGCATAAAACATGATAAAAACCAAACATTATAATAATACATTATTATGAAAAACTGGATTAAATATTATCCCACATCAAGATAAAAATATTAGTTAAATGAAAACAATTTAATTGAATATATAATATTTAGAATTATTTTAAATCATTTAATTACACTAAATAACAATATTTAAGATGTTTAAATGATATTGAATTTATAATAATTGTTTTTTAATTATTTTATTAAAATGATTTTCATTTAATTTAAAAATACTATATAACCAATAAATTAATTTTATTACTATGTATTCTACTATATATTCACAATTTACTTGTTCTTATTAATATCATCCAAATAATTTTCATGGTGCTAATTTCCACCATAAATAATAATAAATTAAGAGTATATCACATTTCTTTTCAACATATTGTTCTTTGTAATGAATGTTATCAAGGAAAATAAATTTATTTGAAATGATTATTTCAATTAGTCATAGTTTGCTACGTTATCTTTCATGTTCCCACTAATAATACACATAATGAAATATTGATCTACAATTATACTGGACTAAGATCCATCTTTATTACTCAGGATTTATTGGATCTTGATCAGCTGTCATGATTCATATATTCCTTCATGAAACTATGCATGTGGAATCATTATTCTTTTATAATTAATGATATCCCCTATTAATGGCAATGGGTTCCACATCAATAACATATGATCATAATTTTTTTCCAATAAATAATTTTAATCCTTCCTTAAATTGATTTCAGTAATCAATAAATTATAAATAACATCAAAATTCAATATCATCATGACTCAACATCAATCTATTTTTTTAGTATTGAATTAACATATTTTTGTTATTATCTGATATACGGTTTCCATTTATTTAAATATTGAATGTGATGTCATTAATATTCACTAAAGAAATTGAAAAATGATGATTGTTAATAGAAGATTGACCACATTGATTCCAATAGAATTCAAACCATTTCATGTTATTAGTATTGGATGATTATAATTTATTTGGAATACATAAAAAATATTTTAAAAGATACCACAAAAATGGAGAAATATATAACAATGAAACTCCTCATTGAAGCTGGTGACCATAGTGGCATGGTCAAAGGGTCAGATATAAAATGGATGCAATGCATAGAATATTGCTATGGAAGGAAAGATTCTTACTCATGTATGAGTGTTTAAGAAACATTTTTTCACAAATTCTATGCAATATAATCTCTATACTATCACATATGATTGATTGAAGTCTTATTTCGTAATTGCAAAGTTTCATAAATGTTATATTATAATTCATTTTTTGGGACATTGTATCCAATTTATGGAATTGGTTTTTATGTATTTATGATGTTATTTGTGAAAATTAAATATTATATAGGCTTAATAAATTGGGATTTTAAAACAGAATCTTAGATATCACCAAATGTTTAGTGAAAATTATTATAGATTTTTTAACATCACTAAACATAAGATAAGATGATTTTAAAAATTTAGTAAGGAAAACTAGAAAATGGAATTTAAAATTGTATTTGAATATTATAAATTATAAATTTTATTTGTTAAATAAAAAAATTATTTTATTTAACAATTATTTGAAAATATTATTTAATTAATGATTGAATAAAAATAAAAAAGTTGTAAGAATAATGATAATTACATAAATAACAATTATTTTGATTAAAAAACATATAACTATTTTTTATAAAATAAATTGATAACATTACTTCTATAATAACTACCCAAATTATACAATTTAAAAAAAGTATAAAATGATTCTGGATTAAAAATATAAATTGAACAATTTTGATTATTTATTTATTCAAATAACATTATCAAATTTTAACATAATTGTATACAAAATAATGAATTTATCAAAATGAATCAAACTAATTATAACCAATAAATTATAGGGGTGATGGTTATATCAACTTCTTCACATAGAATAAGATGATTAGGTTTTTCATCATTATTACTGTATTATATTTTTGATCATATTACAATGTTTTTCATTCATTTAATCCTTGATTATTAAAATTAATATTTTATCTAATTTTCATGATGAGTATATCAATTATGGTTATTATTTCTTCAAAAATTTCATGTGGTTAATTTATTATACTAATGATGAAGTCAATATATTTTGTTATGTACACAGATCAATTTTGATTATGATGTTTCCATTAACTAGTCTCCCCCTATTATAATTATTATGTCTTTGCAACCCCGATTTTGTATTATATAATTGAATGTATTAATAAATAGAGTCACTGTAAATTTATGGATATTAGAATAGATATGACTGCACTTCACAAAATGAGATTGTTTTATAACTAGGTTTGTAGTTCATAATTCATTAATAAAGATATTGTTTTCACAGAATTTGTATAAGTATGTTCCACTAGGGAGTAGAGATTTACTTGTTGTATTTAGTATATATCCATGTATTTATTCACTAAAGACTTATTCCTATGTATTGTTTTCATTTAAAATGGATTTTTTAAATAGTTTTGTGATGATTTCCTATAATGGGGCATAGTGAACAAAATTTAATTCCAATTTTATGTTAAATAATTATAGATTACCAAGGTTTTCTCTATTGGTGGAGTCAAAAATAAAATATTTCCAAGTTAAATTATAAAATAATGGGTTTTTAATGTTTGTGAAAATTAAAAAAAATCAATGATAATTTAGAAGATTAAAATTACTATATGAGTAGGGAGATTCAGTCTGGGATTCATATTTACATGTAATAATATAATAGTCCTTAAAATTTATTTTTCTAATCCTACTATTAATTTATAAAGTAGTAACTCATAGATATATTTCCTATTTAACCTTGTTTAGTATTTATGATTTGGAATGACCTCACAGTAGTATTGATAGTTTATTACAACTCATTGTGTGTGGAGAGAGTCGTAAACTCACTCTCATTATACAACAGATTTACCTAATTAGAAATTTTTGTTCCTAGGTAATTTAGAAGTTATTGAGTACCACCACAAACTCTCTAGATATTTATTAACATTAACTACCCATATAATAATATACATTTTGAAACCATTGTAATCTAGTGGGATGTGAATGATTTCCTTACATTTTTTTGATAATGACCAAATTCAAAGGAAAAAATAAATTTGTATTTAAGCTGTTCAATAGACATTGAAACTGAACTCAATTAATCAGATAGGTATTTTTTCCATATATTATTAAGGTATCATGCATTAGATCAGAAATCACATTCCATCCCATATCAAATCGAAAACACCCCCATGATTCAAATGGTAATAGTTATGTAAGGGGAATGATAATTAGTCATGAAACTAATGAAATTTAGAAAATATAATTATTAAAAAAATAAGATTTTTTGTTCTAAAACTTATTATCTATGTCTCAAATACCCCATTTATCCCATGTGTTCCATTTATTATCAATCGATCAATATGTGAATTTCTGAATCATTCTTAATTGTTTTAGATTTGAATAATTTCATTGAATTTAATTCTTTAACAAGTATCTATAATGAAATATAATGTTGTATTAAGCTATTCTTTATTACCAAACACATGAATAGATGATCACACATTGTGTATAAATATTTTTAAAAATGGAGCTGATGTTGCAAAAAGAAAAATTCTATTACATAATTGGTAGTAATAGTTACATTCCTTAAAAATAACATTTTTCATAAATAATGTTTTAATAAAATTGATATATAGTTTTTATGGTTTATGTAATTGAATTTATACTTTATTTTTATAACCAATGCATATAGGAAAAAAGTTATATATGTTAGAACTCAATCATCTAAATAATTGGAAGATGGAAAAAATTACACAGAATTTCCCAGTAAAGGGGCCCACATGGTGTTGGATGTAGAAAGAACTTATAAAGATAGGATAGCATACACATGGTCTGTCAATTGGGGTGACAATGTAGGCATTTGAAGAAGAGGAATATCCCATGAATACCATGTTTGGGATGACTATATAGGTTCTGACCTTGGTGATATCATGGTTAGAAGAATTGGAATATATTAATAATATAATAGTCCTATAAGATAAATTTATAATATGGGATTTGTTTCATGAAAACATTATAGAAGTCCTAAATTTATAAAATATTAACCTTGTCATTAGATATGATTCGTGATGGTCATTCAATCCCACATTTATCATTATGTTCCTCTTTAAATCCCTACCACCTTTCACCAGAATATTGTGTGTGATTAGTGGATTCTATTTCCAACAAATCAAAATCCAAGGACACTTAAAATTTTAATAAGGTCTCATTGACCTCCATATAACCAAGATATATAAAATAAATGTTTTATATATTGTTAATTTATCTTCCATACATGAACTGTGAATCATTAATAAGATCAATCATATAATTATTATGATCAAGTTAATGAAATAGAAGAGGGAATATGTAACTCCCCATGCTTTCACGACATGCTTCTATTTGAACAATACAGTATCATGTGTTATACGCAACTTCGAGTTCTAACGCACACCACAACCAATCAAACAAGCCATTATGAATAGTAATACACACATTTTTAAATTTTATAAATTTTATCATTCAAAATGGAATTCAATTTCGGATTCAGAATATCGAAAGTAGCTTAGGCAGAATTTTTGATATTTTTCGGAAAACATTCAATTTTTGATGAATAGTTAAAAAACAGTGAGTTATAGTTTAAAACCGAATTTCTATTTAAATAATTTTTTTAAATTTAATTAAGGTAAAAATAGATACATATTACCTATGTATGTTCAGTTTAATTCATTGGAGTTAGTTCAAAATAATTTTAGATATATAAAAAGTTTATTGAACTTTTCACAGTCTTTTACCCACCTCCTAGGAAAATTTGGAAATTCACATAAAACATAATTTTACTACTTCTGTGAGTGGAATTCCAAAAATCTAATAGACACAGTTAATATTAAGGGGGAAAATGTGGTTCAATGAGATGAAAATAATTTTTGGTGAATATTAACTTTTACTTTTATTTACCATGGTTACAAGTAAATAGGGTAATTAAGGGTAAAAATGATATTAATATTACCCTAAAACATGTCCTAATTCTATTTTACAAGTGTTTATCAACCAAAAACAACCTTAGGAGTAAAATGTTATCATTTAGGTCCACATGGATTACATTAGGACATTTATTAGTATTTAATTCAAAGAATAGTTAAAAGAGATAAAATCAATGTTTAATAACTAAAACATTTTTAATATACGGATATAAAAAATATAAATTAGATTAAAAATATTAATTATAAAGATTTATATATTTTTTACATAATGGTATTTTATTTATAAATTTTAGACATTAAATAATTTAATTTATTTATGACACAATGGTGATGCAGTAATTACCTAATTAGTGAAATATTAAAACAATTGATATTATAAATATAAAAATAAATGTAATTTGATACTTTTTATAAATTAAAATAATTTAATAAGTTAATATGACATATTAGGATTGGTTATATAATCTTTTTTCGAAGTAAAAATGCTTTTAATAAATTATCAGAAACAAAATACACAATACTGTCAAAATTGACATAAAAGAGTTTTTAAAACTCATATTATATTATTAATTTATATTATACTCCTAAAAATATAAGGATAGGCCAAAGGACTTATATAAGGATATGTGTATAATTTATGGACCACTTGGGGGCCTCTTTGAGGTATATAGTACGTTTATTAACTATATAATATAAAAATACAAAATGACATGGTAAATGTCAAACTATTTAAATAAGAGTTAAATATAAATGATGTGGTTAATATAGTGACCAAATAATGTCTAAAATCTATTGGTTGAAATTATTTCCACCCATCCCCACTTTAAATTTTAAATAATCCACTTTGGAACCATTAGATACCGAATATGTATTTATTATAAAATAATATTTCTAGCTATTCCAAAGATGCCCCTCACCCATCTTATAAAAGGGTACTCACACTTCTGTCTAATTTACACCTTCAAAGACTTTTGGCTCAGTAAACCCCTGCCCAAATATTCTCTCAACTTCTATAACTTCATATTAAAGGCCTTAGTTTGATCAGAAAGCCATCCTATGGATCCCTTTTGATAAAATCAAAAGAAAGAACCCGAAAAAGTGGTAATGTTTTCACAACCCTGTTTCAAGTTCTTTTCTTCTTCAACTTCTTCTTTCTTTGTTTTCTCCATTATAAAATAATAAATCCCGTATATTTTATATACTATGATGTTATTATAAATATTTTACAACCATATTCAGTATTCTATCCATCCTTTGAATGAAGTGTCACCATACGTGTGTACGTACGGCCTACCGTCTCCACGTCGTGGTGTAATTTTTATTCAATACATTATTATTTGGATGGGTATAATAATGATGTGTAATTCATTTAAATAATAAATATAACATGATAATGATTCTGTATATATGATATAACATCCAATTATATATGATTATAATATCAAAACAATGAAATTATCGCTAGTGTGTACGTACGAACTACTGTCTCCACGAACATGTTCAGATTCATTCCCCATCGTTTCCATACAAGTCTAATTCTCATTTTATGATTAAAAATAATGTTTAAGGACTTTATATCATTCTATATATGAATAATAAACAACATTTCCAAAATGAACAAGACTTATGTAACAAAACATATAAAAGAAAACGAGTAAGTTAACACCTGAAACTACGATTATTCAAAGATATTATTAACAAAGAAATGTTAAAATATCATATATGATATCATATTAATGTATATTATTATTTAATAATTCAATAAAAATTATTTTACAATTATATAGGAGGCTAACCTACCCTCAACCAAGGATCAAATACAACGTAAGGGGTTTCTTATCTCACTTTTAATTCAGTGAGATTTCTATTGTTCACCACCTGTTTATTGCATGTAGTGTGTGTACTGGCCATGTTTTTATTCATTGTGTAATATAATTTAATTCATGGATATTTACATCATCATTGTATGATCATTCTTCCATGGTTATATTTTTCGTATGTTACCAAATCAGTAAGGGAATTTGAAATTTCAATTTCAACTCATTCAGCTTTATGCACACTTCATTGATTATTTTACTCCATGATTATGTGTGGAATCACAATTCATTTTCTTATGTCATAATTTACACTCCCCTTTCTATGGATATACTTTAGATACACATAATCACTCCATTGATAAATTCTCAAGTCATCGGTATGAACTTGATAAGAGTAATTTTTACTCAATCTCCATTTGTTGAGTTAAACATCTAATTCGTTGGGGTTGTTTTTGCAAGAATATGTTTGAATTTCCATTGATTGTTTTAAAATTAATATCCAATCATATTCAGTGTATTTATATTTGTCACACATAATTATGTCTTTGATTTATCCTTAACCTAAGGATACAGCCTTTATGAGAGATATCATCTCAATGTACTTTCCATTGAGGCTCCTTCATTGTTATACACAAAATCACTTTTATATGGTGTATATAATGTACTTTGACATAGTATATCATGAATCCATTTATTCTCATGATATTAAAAAAAATTATTACCTAAACTATTTGAATTCAATTTTCTCTCTTTTGGTTAGTAACTCTAACTATAATATCATTTTAAAATTTTTTACGAATTTATTATTCAAAATCATTATCATTAATGTCCATGTTTTAAAAATGGTTTTAAGGATTTATTTATATGGACATTAAAGTTTTCAAATCAAAATTCCTTTTAAATGCTTCAAAGTGGTATGGGACACTTTGATTCAAAAATATATTTTAAATGGTTTCTTGACAAATAGTGTGACTTTTAAATGTTTTCAAGAAAAAGGGTGATATTTCTCTCAATATTTTGATAATTATTTTATTCTATGTCAATATCCTTCATTATTCTTGATTGAGGATAATATGATACAATAAAATCTTCTATATTGTTTCGAATGAGTTATTTTTGACTTTGGATGTGCTATTTTTATACCATTCATGGTTTGAGGTTAAATTATTGACATTTCGTATACTATTTTTAATACAAATGTTTATGTTATGATTCAAATTTTCATATGAGGAATGTATTAGACATAGTAAGTGATGGGTGGATCCTGTTGTAGCTCCTCATTGCATCAGTAGGTCTCATGAGAGAAACTAGTGTCTTGGCACAAGGCCTTGACAAAATAATATTTGTAGTCTTGGCTTGAGGCCTTGACTATGTGTTTATGATAGTATAGTATTATTCATTCCATCCGTATGAATTTGGTTATTGATATTGCATTTGGTTATTTGACTAGTATAATATCCATCTGAATAAGTAAATAGAATTATTTCATTTTATCTTTTCCATATTATGCGGAAGTTAATGTTTAAAAGGCGTTTCTTTTAGTTATACATTGAATTAAATGTTTATGATTATTTATCAATGTTTCCTCTATATTGTTATCCTTTATGAGAATATGAGCTCACCCTTTTCAATGTTTTATTTTTTCCAGGATGTGAAGAAGTAATTTTTGAATGACCTGCTGGGATAATATGAGGGGATATGAAGACAGAACGTTGTTTTAGTTTTTTTACTTTATGATGGAAAGTAAGACTTATGAATATATGTAGTGTTTCCAAGACTACTATACTAATTGGTCTTTCAAGACTTGATCTTTTGAGATCATGCCAATGTTATGTAATAATTCACCGACTCTCATAGGATGTTTAGTACAAACTTTGGAAACTAGATTTTGATAAACTCTGAATAAATTACATTGCCCTAAGATAGACTTTGAGGATTAGTATAGAAAAACTTCCTAGAATTTTGGTATTTTATAGATTTTTTTAGTTTTCCAAGCAATACATCCCAGTATGGATAAGAGTAGGTAGAGGTGGCTTTGGAACATATGCACCAAGGGGTAAAACACGAAAACACAACTTTGATCTAGACTCAAATGAGAACTGGTGCACGAAAATGGGCCTTATTGCACTCTTGGTTACGACACTCCCGGGGGATAGGCTTAGGATAATTTCCATTTTCTTTACAATCCAATTTTAAGAATTTTAATATAATATGAGAATAAATGACCTTGGTTAATCCTATGGTGTTTCAAATTTTAGAATATGGTGTCATGATATTCTCTAAATGATTTTATTACTACTGTTACTCACATAACGCTTTCTGGTTTTAGTCAATGGTTGGATTCCCAGGAAGTCATAGTGTAATGCCCTGACCCCAGTTACCCAGAGTCAGTGCATTATTACATAAACTTGGAATGATCATAAAATATCAAGTCTGGAACAACCAATTAGTTTAGTAGCCTTGTAATCACTAGATACATTCATAAATGTTACATTACATCATAATGTGAAAAATACAACAACATCTCGTCTCTACACTCATATCCCCTTATATTATCCTAGCAGGTCATTCATAAAATACTTTTTCACATCCTGGGAAAAATAAAACATTGAAAGGGGTGAGCAAAAATGCCCAGTAAGGATAACAATATAGAAAAAACATTCATAAATAAGAATAAAAACTTAAGTTGATGTATAACTAAAACAAAAGCCTTTTAAACATGAACTTCATCATAATATGGAAAAGATAAAATGAAATAATTTCATTTAATTATTCACATGGATATTATATTAGTTGAATAATCACATGCATTATCAATAACTACATTCATAATGATAGAATGCATAATGAAAAACTATCATAACCATGTAGCCAAGGCCTCGTGCCAAGACTAAAAATAATATTTTGTCATGTCCTTGTACCAAGGCACTAGTTTGTCTCATGAGACCTACCGATGCATCGAGAAGCTATAGTGGTCTCCACCCATCACTTATTAAGTCCAATGCATGCCTCATATGAATATGATTAAACATAACATAAACATTCTTATTAAAACTAGCATACGAAATGTCAATACGTTGTCCATAAACAATGAATGTTATAAAAATAACACATCCACAGTCAAACATATCACAAAACCTTCAATAATATATGGATGTTTTGTATCATAATAAATAAACTTCAAATAAGCTTAAAATCCATCAAAAGATGTTGACATAGATGAAATAAAAACTATTCGAGATAAATATCTCTATTTTTGAAATCATTTAAAAGTCAAATAATTATAAAATAAAACATTTACTTTTAATTTTTTTTTATAATCTTGTAAGGGAATCTTTGATGATTTTATAACAGCAGAAAATAGTTGCACCCACCGTATAAGATAAAAAATCCATTCTTACCTTAATTCTGTCGAAGAAGTTAAAAAGGACCTTGTTGGGAAAACGACGAAAAGGTCCCATTATAAAATTCTTATAAAAATTAAAAAAAAGTGTATAAATGTTTTTAACCCATATTCTGTGAAATTGTAAGACTGTTTTGAAATACATTTTTAAGAAACATGGATGTGGATGATAAAGAGGTCTCAGTAGATAAGCACGTATAAAAAACCTCAGATAATGAAGAGATTGTAAAATAAACACTTACCTTGTACTTTTCCTTAGTCAATGGTATGTTAACCTCCATTATAATAGTTAAATTTTTTATATTATGTTATAAAAGAACCATATACATAATTATGATATCATATATGATCTTCTATTAATGCTCTGTTAATAAAAGTTTAGTATTATCATCGTTTCAGGTGTTAACTTAATCATTTTCTTTTATATATTTTGTTACATAAGGCCTGTTTTTTATGGATAAGTTGTATTTTATTCATATTCAGAATGATATCAAGTCCTTAAACATTATTTTTAATCATAAAATTAAAATTATACTTGAATGGATACGATGGGGAATGAATCTCATCGCGTTCGTGGACACAGTAGTCTGTACGTACGCACGAGTGACAATATCATTTTTTTTGATATTATAATAATATATAATTGGATGGTATATCATGTATACATAATCATTATCATGTAATATTTATTATTTACAAAAATTATACATCATTATTTGATAGAGATAGTATTTCCAATATTTTTAATGTCTATTTAAATTATTTAAACCTCACAAATTTAACAATTTGATCTTATTTGTAACAATTTTGGATTTAGAGTGTGTTCTGGGATAGAAATTTTAAATTGCATAATTATGGATTTTTAAAAGATTTTTATCGCATGGGTATTTGGGTAATTTATAATAAAATACATTTCCAAATTTTGTGATTATAATGTTTTCAAAATCCTTATATTATTTCCATCATCTTTGGCTTCAGGATCAGGGGCTGAATCGATATTCTTGGTGCCCAAAAAAATCAATGAAGTTGACATTATTTTCCGGGCAGACTGCATTGACTCCACCACAGTAATGGAAGAAAAGTTCGTCCTACACTACTCCACATGAGGTAATTCTACCTGGATATGACATAGGACTCCCAGAAGTGTCTCCTAAATAAATTTCAAGCCGTTTGGAATCCTTTATGATGGTCGTTTAGTGATAGAGTTTTGAAGGAAGCATCCAGGAAGCTTCATCCAGAGAAATCGATTTTCAATAGAAAACTCATAAATTTTTCAATACGCGTCCAATTAATCTTAAATTTTGAGGGTGGCTAGACAAGACATTTATGAAAAATAGTGATGAAGAGGACCACGCATGAATCGGCCAACTAATGGGTCGAAAACGCGACAACTCTTTGATGAGGAAATCTGCCTATAAAAGGAGAGGATCTCCTACAACTAAACCATATTCTATTTTTCACCACACCATCCGTCACAAAAGGGATTTGGCTGGAGATAGCTAAGGGGAAGGTGGAGATTTTGATCCTTAAGAAGATGAAATCCATTGAAGATTCAATAGAGAAGATGAAGGTTTCTCATGTGATGGAAGGCTAAGCGGTAAGTGGTTGTAGACGACGACACCCGACAGACACTCCCTTCCAGGATTTTAATGTGTAATCTCTTTTTTTTTTGAATTTCTCTTGAACCTATATTTTTTAATTAATCTGGTTGTTTTCTTTCTTAAATGTATTTTCAACATATTTGTTTTGATGGTTGTTCCATATAAAAAGTAGAACAGTTGACTTCGCTATTTAAAATTCTTTGGTGAGGTTTTTCCATTGAGCATAGCGAATTCAATTATGTTTAATTACATGGAGGTATTTAAGTAATTGAATCACTTCTATAGGAATAACAACAATCATATTGATGTCTTAAATATGATGTCTTTTCAAATTTTAATGTAAACCTAGAGATCCTTGGGGGTACATTTAGGAATTTAAATTAAGAAATATCTTTTTATATATAAGGAAGAGGGGAGTGTCCGAGAGGGTGAAGTTTGTCTAAGACTACTGTTTTTATTCTTGATTTCAAACCCACTTTATCTTTCCTTTAAAACTATTTTAGTTTAGTATTTAATTAAAATTTTATTTTCAAATTTTTAATCAAAACCCCATTTTCATTTCTTTAAAAACATATAAAATAACAAAAGTGACAGTTTTACAACTCGAACTGCAACCTCCTTGAGAGACAACCCTATGGTCACCAGTGTGCTACATTAAAAGGTAAAATATTGATTGAGGCTTTTACGACAAAAACGCTCACATAAACTGGCACCATTTCCGGGGAGGTTGCTATAGTTGATTTTATTTTAGTTTTTTTTCTTGCATGAACCGAACTTCTGAACTGAACTTGTTACCTTTAGATTCAGAAATTGATAGAACTTTTCACACTAGGGTTAGAGTTAATAATCCACATGTTTCAATTTGTGAATCTTCCACCAATACACCTATGAGGGACTTAGGTGAAACTGAAATCCAAATGGCTGAAAATAGAACTTTGAAAGAACTGGCTTCGTCCTATGACGAAAACCACGAGAATCCTGCAGAGTACCCTAATGTCCCTGATGGATTTGAAATCAAGTCTGGTTTCATCCACCAGCTTCCCAAATTCAATGGGTTTCCTGGTGAAGACCCAGACAAACACCTCCAAGAATTTAGTTACTGGTGTGTCAACATGAATCCTCATAGAGTCGATACTGATCAAATGAAGTTGAGTTCATTTCCTTTGTCTCTAGATGGAGTGTCTAAATAATGGGTTTTCTATTCTCACTAAACCTTGATTAGAAATTGGAATGAATTAAAAAATATTTTCCTTGAAAAAAATTTCCCTACCTCTAGAACTGCCTCCATTCGAAAAGTGATTTGTGGAATTAGGCAGACACAAGGAGAAACACTTCATGAATACTGGGAAAGGTTCAAACGTCTTTGTTTTATTTTCGCCCATCATCAAATCAGTGACCATCTTCTCATTCAATAATTTTATGAAGGATTGTGTCTCACTGATAGAAGTATGATCGATGCTGCTGTAGAAGGAGCTTTAGTTGATAAGACACCTGCTACTGCTAGGATTTTAATTGAAAAAATGGCCCAGAATTCCCAACAATTTGGAACCATAGGCCTTCTTCATGTAAAAGCTGCACAAGAATTCCCTACTAGTAGTCTCAAAAACAACACAATTGAAAGTCAACTATCTGATCTTACCACCATGGTAAGGTCAATAATGTTGTCTAACACCCCCACCAAACCAACCCAAACCTGAAGCGGCTTTCCAACTACATGTCCACTGTGGGATTTGTTCATTGAATGAACATTTTAGTGACCAAAGCCCGCAAATGAAAGAGCATCCTAATAACTATAATGTAGTTTTTCCTGGAAGACCATTTCAACCAAAACAGAAAAGACCATTTCAAAACAACCAAAATTTCAATCAAGGATGTAACAACAACTCAAATTAAAGATTTCGTCAACCAGAACAACCGAGAGGATTCTTCCAAGGACTATCAATTAATTCTCAACCAAGATATTTCAATGAGCAAGCCAACGCTCATTCTGGAAGAAATTTTCACCCTACCGCTCTACTCAAAACTCTGATAGGAACCTTGAAAAAGAAATGAGGAAGCAACAAGAGGAAATGAGGGAACTAAAAGAATACACAAAACAACAAGATAACAAAATGAATACCTTGATGACTCAAATGGGCCAACTTGCCTCTGGTATTAATTGCATAACAAATCAAATGAGTGGTGGTTTACCCTTACATCCACAAGTAAATCCGGGGAATAATGGGAAGGAAAATATGAGTGCAATTGAACTTAGGAGTGGAACAAAATTGGACAACCCTCAGATTGAGAACATCAAGCCTTCTGCTGATACTGTTGATGAAAATCCTACCCCTGAAAATAATGATGAAAAATCTGACGTTGATAGAAACTCAAAGTCAAGAGAGGAAATATTGTTTGAAAGAAAAAATAATGATTGGAAGAGGATATCTGGTCCTTATGTTCTCCAAAACATACACAGAATACCCCAACAACATTCAATCCCGCACTGCCTTATCCAAGGTGTGAACCACCACCAAATTCAAGTGCTGAAAAAGAATTGGATAAGGAGGTTTTGGAAACATTCAATAAAGTGCAAGTCAATATTCCATTGCTTGATGCTATGAAAAAAATTCAAGGTATTCTAAGTTTCTGAAAGACATGTGTACCAACAAGAGAAAGTTCTAAGGAGGTGAAAAAGTGAACATAGGAAAGAATGTTTCATCGATGATTCAACATGCACTTCATGTCATGTGTAAAGACCCTGGGACATTTACCATTCCCTATACCATTGGGAAATGTGAATTCAAAGATGTGATGCTTGATCTAGGGGCCTCCATAAATGTAATGCCACATTCTGTCCACTCATCTCTTCAGGTTGGTGACTTAAAACCCTTTGGAATTATCATTCAACTCGCAAACCTAAGTACCACCAAACCTGCTGGAGTTAGAGAGGATGTTCTTGTTCAAGTGAGAGACATGATTTTTCCTGTTGACTTCTATGTTTTGGATATGGAAGATGATCGGTTTAGCACACATTCTCCCCTCATCCTGGGGAGGCCATTTCTAATAACGGAAAAAGAAATCATCAATGTTCACAAGGGAACACTTTCACTAGATTTTGGAGGAGATGTTGTTCATTTCAACATTTTCCATTCAATGAAACACCCAGTTGAGGATCATTCAAATCCCCATGTAAACGTGATTTATTGGTTTTCCTCTGGCATGTTACCTGATTTTTTCTGCGATGAAATATCAACTGATGTGGAAAATAATGGAAATTTGTTTGATACTAAATCAGATCAAAATGAGGATGAAATTGGAGACTGTGAAAAGTCTTGGGTTGTTGAGAATAGCACTAGTGTAGAAAACGTTTTTTACGTCAGTTATTTTTAATTTTTTACGTCACTTTTTAGCCGACGTTAATACGGCCGATGTTATAAATAATGTTTTCTACGTCGGTTATTTTAAAACTGACGTAAAAAAATAATATCACTTTTTTTCACGTCGGTTATTAAATAATCGATGTGAAAAACGCGCGGAAGGCTTCATTATTCAAGTCGGTTATTAAAAAACCGACGTGAAAAAATGATGGGGAAAGCATTTATAACGTCGGTTATTTGAATTACCAACATGATAAACCCCTGTATTATCATTTATAATGTCATTTATTGAATAACCGACGTGAAAAATGAGGCCTTCCGTGCATTTTTCACGTCCGTTATTTAATAACCGATGTGAAAAATCAATTCCAACTTGTAGATAATTTCCTGAGCTTCTATTTGGCAGGTCGTGGCGATCAAATGGATTTATGGATCAATAGTTATGATTATCATAAGTTTGATAAATTTTTTTGAGGAAAGATTCATTGCGGAAATTATTACTTCATCTTGGAAAGAATTTTATATTTCAAAGGAGTATATATAGTTTTTCGATGATATGAAGAATTACTCATCATCATAATAATGTAAGAATCATTAAAACGTATATAAATTATGAAAACCACTCATATAAAATATATATCATGGAAAATTGATTACACATACCTTGACGAGATCATAAAAAGAAGAAATAGTGGATTCATGTGGAAGATCTTACAAGGAAAGTCAGTGGAAAGATGATTGTGGAATGAAATTATCATTAAAGGGTAAATAAATTTAGAAAACTAATCATACAAAATATAAATCATGGATAAATGATTACAAATACCTTGACAAGATCGCGAAAATAAAAAATAGTTGATTCACGTTGAAGATCAAACGAGTCCAGTTGGCGGATTCATAATGGTTGAAATAAATAATAGATGAGGTATTATATGAATATAATGAAACATTATAATTGATATGATAAAAGAAAACATGGTATTAAAATTTTTAGGCGGCAAATGAAAGCTTCGATGCCGTGATATAAAAAATTGAAATACCTTGTCGGCGGGATATTAAAATTATAATTCACGTCGGTTTTATAATAACCGTCGTGAAAGGTATTAAAATATATTCACATTTTTCACGTCGGTTATATAATAACCGACGTGAAAAATAAAATTTAATAACCGATGTGAAAAATGAGGCCTGCCGCACTTTTTTCACGTCGGTTATTTAATAACCGACTTGAAAAATCATTTCCCAGGTCTTTATCACGTCTGTTATTAAATAACTGACGTGAAAAATCAATTCCAACTTGTAGATAATTTCCCGATCTTAGATTTGGCAGGTCGTTGCGCTCAAACGGAGTTACAGATCAAAAGATATGACCATCAGAAGTTGATCGTCTCTTAACGAAGTCTTAGGGAAGACCAACTTCCGAGGGGCATAACTTTTAATCCGTAACTCCTTTTGGGCTCTGAGACCTATCAAATCGAATATCAAGAAATTTTATACATGTGTGTTAAGATTTTTCACATCGGTTATTTAATAACCGACAAGATAAATGCATTTTTAACTTCGGTTATTAAATAACCGACGTGAAAAAGGCATGAAAACCAGATTTTTCACATTGGTTATATAATAACCGACGTTAAAAATGCATTTTTCACGATGGTTCTTAAATAACCAATGTGACAAATGTTAACACACATGAATAGAATTTCCTGAGCTTCGATTTTATAGGTCTCGGAGCTCAAACGGAGTTACGGATTAAAAGTTATGCCCCTCGGAAGTTGGTCTTCCCTAAGACTTGGTTTAGTGACGATCAACTTCTGATGGCTATAAATTTTGATCCGTAACTCCGTTTGGGCTCCGAGACCATTCTATCCTTGTGAATTTCGCCTCATACTTTACGACACTCTCATCTCCTGCATACCATTCTATCCTTGTGATGTTCGCCTCATACTTTACGACACTCTAATCCTCATTTTGTCTCAGACTCGGAAATTTCCATTCCATATCTGCTCGATGGTCACAAGGAAAGTATTTTTCTAAAAATAGATCTTTGAACTCCCAACATTCCATATTCGATACTTCATCATCTTCTTTTGTGTTTTTAATCAACGACCACCATTGATCAGCACCACCAGTGAGGTGGTAAACATCCATGATAACATTTTCCCTTTAACTACTCCCCAAATCCTGATATATTTACTCTAGGGAACTTATCCATTTCTAATCTCCTAATGGGTTTGTACTCCAATTGAATGTTGGTGGTTTCTACCTAATGAAGCGATGTAACATTGATCCTCCTTGCTGTACATCAGGGTTCTCTATACGGGTAAGGATATTATTCATAACCTCAGTGAGTTTTCCTATTATGGTGATTAGCTGATAGGCACTAGTTGTATCACCAGCTCCACTATAATTATCGTGAGCAGGAGGGAAATCTCTACATGGAGTTCGTGCATTGATACGGTTTCCATTTCTTCCACTAGACACCATTTATAAATAATGTCAAAAACTAGATCAGTTTTTGAATCAAAATAAATAATTCCTTACTATTAAAGCACTTAAAATAAATTGAAATATTTATGGATATAATCCATAATCATAAAAATGTTTTCTTTGATGAATTATATACTCATAAGCCCTTCATAATGGTTTGTAAATAAAATGAGAATTATCCTAAGCATATCCCCCGGGAGTGTCATAACCATGAGTGCAGCAAAGCCCGTTTTCGTGAACTAGTTCTCATTCGAGTCTAGCTCAAAGTGGTGTTTTCAGGTTTTACCCCTAGGTACATATGTGCCATAGCTACCTCTACCTGCTCGTATCCAGACAGGGATGTATTTCTCGGAAAACTCACAAAATCTCTACAATACCAAAATTCTAGGAAGTTCTTTTATACTAATCTTCAAAGTCCTTCTTAGGTATATGTGCTCTAATCAGAGTTTATCTAAATATAGCTTCCAAGGATTGTACTAAAATTCCTCTTGTACCAACTGTAATTCCCCAACCCTAGTTAACCAGAGTCGGTGCATTATTATATAACATTTCATGATCACAAAAGATCATGTCTCGAACGACCGATTAGTTTAGTATCCTTGGAATCAATAGATACATTCATAAATGTTACATTACATCATAAAGTGAAAAATATAACAACATCTTGTCTCCACACTCATATCACCTAATATTATCCACGTAGGTCATTTATAAAATACCTCTTCACATCCTGGGAAAATAAAACATTGAATGGGGTGAGCTCAACTCCCTAGTAAGGATAACAATATAGTACAAACTTTCATAAATAAGCATAATCATTTAAGGCGATGTATACCTAAAACAACAACCTTTTAAACATGATCTTACGCATAATATGGAAAATCTAATGTGAAATAATTACATTTACTTATTCAAATGTATATTCTACTTGTCGAATAATCACAAGAAATATCAATAACCACTTTCATAATGATGGAATGCATAATTCCAGACAATCATAACCATGTATCCAAGGCCTTGTGCCAAGACTACAAATAAGATTTTTTCAAGGCCTTTTTCCAATACACTAGTTTGTCTCATGAGACCTACCGATGCATCGAGAAGCTATAGTGGTCTCCACCCATCACTTATTAAGTCCAATGCATGCCTCATATGAATAGGATTAAACATAACATAAACATTCTTATTAAAACTAGCATACGAAATGTCAATACATTCTCGATAAACCATGAATGGTATAAAAATAACACATCCATGGTCAAACATATCACAAACCCTTCAATAATATATGAATGTTTTGTATCATAATAAATAAACTTCAAATAATCTTAAAATCCATCAAAGGATGTTGACATAGATGAAATCAAAACTATTTGAGATAAATATCTCTTTTTTTGAAATCATTAAAATGTCAAATAATTATAAAATAAATCATTTAATTTGAAAATATTCTTATAAACTTGTAAGGGATTCTTAGAAGAGTTTATAACGGCAAAAAATAGTTGCACCCGCCATATAAGTTAAAAAAGACATTCTTACCTTAATTCTGTCGAAAAGGATAAAAAGGACCTTGTTTGGAAAACGACGGAATGATTCCATTATAAAATTCATATAAAAAGTCAAACAAGGATATAAATGACTTTAACCCTTATTTTGTAAAATAGTAATAATTTTTTGAAATACATTTTTAAGAAACATGGATGTGGATGATAAAGAGGTCCCAGTAGATAATCATGTATAAACAACCTCAGATAATGAAGAGATTGTAAAATAATCCCTTACCTGTTGTTTTTCATTATTCTATGGTATGTTAACCTCCTGTATAGTATTTAAAACATTGTTATTATGTTATACAAGAACCATATACATAATTATGATATCATATATGATCTTCTATTAATGCTTTGTTAATAATATTTTAGTATTATCGTCGTTTCGCGTGTTAACCAAATCGTTTTCTTTTATATGTTTTGTTACATAAGGAATGTTTGTTAGGGATAGGTTGTATTTTATTCATATTAATAATGATATCAAGTCTTTAAACATTATTTTTATTCATTAAATGAGAATTATACTTGAATGGATACGATGGTGAATGAATCTCATCGTGTCTGTGGAGACGGTAGTCCGTACGTACGCACGAGCGACAATATCATTCTTTTGATATTATAATAATATATAATTGGATGGTAAATCATGTATACAGAATTATTATCATGTTATATTTATTATTTACATGAATTATACATCATTATTACACCCATCTAAATAATAATATATTGAATAACAATTACCCCACGACGTGGAGACGGTAGGCCGTACGTACGCACAATGGTGACATGTCATTCAAGGGATGGATAGAATAATGTATATGGTTGTTCCATATTTATAATAACATCAAATTATATAGAATATACTGGACTTATTATTTTAGAATGGAAATAACAAAGAACGAAGAAGTTGAAGAAGAAATAAACCTGAAAAGGGTGGTGAAAACATTACCTCTTCTTCGAGTTCTTCCTTTTGATTTGATCAAAAGGGCTCCTTAGGGTGGCTTTATGACTAAAGTAAGGCCTCTATAATGAAGGGAGGAAAGTTGAAAGAGTATTTGGGCCAGGGTTGGCCAAGCCAAAAGGCTTGGAATGTGTGCAATTGAGATAAGGGGGAGTTCCTTTTATAAGAGGGGTGAGGGGCACCTTTGGAAAAGCTAGAAATATTATATTATAATAAATTCATATTCGGTTTCTAATGGCTCCAAAGTTGATTATTAAAAGTCTATGGTGGGTATGGGTGGAAATACATTTAACCAATAGAATTTATACAGGTTTGGGATCTTATATTAACCTTATTGTTTTAGTTTTAACACTTTGTTAATTTTTTTGACATTTACAATGTCATATTGTATTTTTATATTATATAGTTAATAAACATACTATATACATCCAAGAGACTCCAAAGTGTTCCATTAATGATACAAATATCATTATATAAAGTCTCATGGCCTAAAATTAGATTTTTAGTAATTGAATATAAATTAATAATATAATATTTATTTTAAGAAACTCTTTTATGTCAATTTTGACACTATTTGGTATTTGATTTTTGTGAAACTCATAATAGCATGATTACTTTGAATAAACATAATTAAATAAAAAAAACATGTCATATTAATGTATAATTTTTTTGGAATTCATAAAAATACTCAAATTAAATTTATTTGGGTATTTATATTAACAATTATTTTAATAGTTCATTAATTAAGTAATTAATCCATCACCATTGTGTCATAAATAAATTAAATTATGTAATGTCTAAAAATTATAAATAAAATACCATTATGTAGGAAAACGTTTTATCTTTATAATGAATGTTTATAATCAAATTTATCTTTTGTAAACCCCTATATTAAAAATGTTTTAGTTAATAAACATTGATTTTTACTCTTTTAACTTTTCTTTGAATTAAATAATAATAAATGTCCTAATCTAATCCAACTGGACCTAAATGACAATATTTTATTCCTAAGGTTGTTTATGGTCGAGATAAACTTTTCCAATAGAATTAGGACATGTTTCAGGTTAATATAAATATCATTTTTACCCTTAATTACCCTATTTACATTTAACAATGGTAAATAAAAGAAAAATGTTATTTTTCACCAAAAATTATTTTTATCTCATTGAACCACCTTTTACTCCTTGATATTAACCGCGTCTCTTGGATTTTCATAATTCCACTCACAGAATCGGTAAAATTATGTTTTATGTAAATTAGCAAATTCTCCTAGGAGGTGGGTAAAAGACGGTAAAAAGTTAAATAAAAATTTTTATATATCTAAATTTGTTATAAACTAAATCCAATGAATTAAATTTAACTTATATATGTATTATTTATCAATTTTTACATTATTTAAATTTAATTAAAATAAAAAAATATTTAAAATAATATTCGGTTTTAAACTATAACTTAGTGTTTTTGCACTATTCATCAAAAATTGAATGTTTTCGGAAAAATACCAAAAATTCCCCCTAGGCTAATTTCGATATTCTGAATCCAAAAATGGAGTCCATTTTCAATGATAAAATTTATAAAATTTTAAAAAGTGGGTGTTACTATTCATAACGGCTAGTTTGATTGGTTGTGGTGTGTGTTAGAACTCGAAGTTGCATACAACACACGCTATTATATTCTTCTATGAGAAGGGTACCGTGGAAGCTTGGGGTGTTACATTCTCCCCTCCTTCAAATAATTACATCATCAAAAATTCTAGCAAATTATTGTATAAAAATACTCGTGTGATTCTTCATCATATGTTACTCGGGTTCCCATGTTGCCTCTTCCATCTTATGGTTTCTCCATAGAAATGTTACCAGACGAGTCTTCCAGTTTCTCAGCACTTGTTATTTGGAATCATGAATCCTGATGGGCTCTTCGCAATAAGACAGATCGGGATCCAGTTCTAATTCCTCATAAGTGAGTACATGAGTTGGGTCAGGGACATATTTCCTCAACAATGATATGTGGAACACATCGTGAACTTCTGAGAGACATGGCGGCATTTCCAAACGGTAAGCTACAACCCCAATTCGATCTAGAATTTCAAAAGGTCCGATGTACCATGGACTCAATTTACCCTTCTTACCAAAACGTATAATTCCCTTCCATGGAGATACATTCAAAAAAACATGATCTCCTACCTGAAATTCCAAATCCTTCCTTCGGTTATCGGCACATCTTTTCTGCCTACTTTGAGCTTCATTGATGTGGTTTTGGATTACCTTTACCTTTTCGATCGTTTCTCCACCAGTTCTGGACCTACGAGTTTTCTTTCACCAACGTCATCCCAATGGGTTGGTGTGCAACATCTCTTTCCATATAACACTTCATATGGTTCCATCTGGATACTCTAATGGAAGCTATTGGTATATGAAAATTATACCAGAGGTAAATATTGACCCCACATACCCTGAAAGTCAAGTGAACAGGATCTCAACAAGTCTTCTATTGTTTGAATTGTCTGTTCTGATTTTCCATCTATTTGAGGGTGGTAGGCAGTGCTCAAATGAAGTTCAATATCCAAGGCCTTCTGAAAACACTTCTAGAATCTTGAAGTAAAATGGGGATCACGATCAGAAAAAATCGATATGGGTAATCCATGAAGTCTCACAACTTCATTCATATATTGTCTTGGTATCCGTTCAATTGGTAAATCTTCCCTAATAGAAATAGAATGTGATGAGTTGGTAATATGATCACCAATGACCCATATTGCATCGTTCCATGTAGGAGTCTTTGGTAGCCTCATGATGAAGTCCATCGTAATATTATCCCATTTTCACTCAGGTATGGGAAGAGGTTTCAATACTCCACCAGTTTGTTGCCTTCTAGCTTTCACATGTTGAAAAACCATACATCTTGACACAAAATCAGAAATCTCAATGTTCATGTTGTTCCACCAAAAATGTTCCTTCAAATATCAATATATTTTACTGATCCCATGGTGTATTGTGAAATTGGAACTATGCGTATCGTCCAACAATTCCCTTTTTAGATCAGGTATATCGGGAACACAAAGTCTCTTCCCAAATTTCAAAATTCCATCTTCATACACAAAGTCACTCAATCTCCCATCATTCACATCTTTAATCTTCTTTTTAAATTATTCATCATCTGTCTGAGAACTCTTAATAATTTCTAGTTAATATGGTTTGGCAACCATTTGAAAAAGAAATGATTTTTCACATTCCATGGTTATTACCATGTCCATCTTCACTTGATCCATGAAAATTGGATCCCATTCAATTCTCATATGGTTAAAAATTCCATGATCTTTTCTGCTCAAAGAATCCGGCACCCTGTTGGCCCTCCCAAGGTGGTAGTGTATCGTGCAATCATAATTCTTGAGTAATTCTAGCAATCTCCTTTTCCTCATGTTTAGTTGTTTTTGTGGAAAATATACTTGAAACTCTTGTGATCAGTATAAATCTCACATTTCTCACCATTGAGATAATGTCTCTATATCATCAAAGCAAATATTATAGTAGCTAACTCACGGTCATGACTAGGATAGTTTTTCTCATGAAGTTTTAGTTGTGATGATGCATAGGAAATAACCCTATCATTCTGCATAAAAACACAACCAAGTCATTTCCTCGATGCATCACTATAAATAACAAACCGATAATTCCTCGATTGTAGAGTCAATATAGTAGCATTGACTAATATTCTCTTCAGTTCTTCAAAACATTCATCACACTCTTTTGTCCAAACAAATTTAACCCTTTTACATGTGAGCTTTGTTAAGGGGTTAGACAATCGGGAAAAATTTTGGACGAAACATCGATAATAACCTCCCAAACCAATAAAACTACGTACCATTATTATACTCGTCGGTGTTTGACATTATTGTATTGCCTTGGTCTTAGAAGGATCAACCAAGATTCCATCATTGGAGACAATATGGCCAAGAAAAGAAATCTCCAGAATCCATAATTCACACTTTCTAAACATCCCATATAATTCATGTCTTCTCAGAGTCTTCAGGATAATGCGCAAGTGATTTTCATGATCTTCGTAGCTTTTGGAGTTCAAAAAGATATAATGAATAAATAAGACCACAAATTCATCAAGATATTCCTTGAAAACTCTATTCATTAGATCCATGAATACAGAGGGCGCATTAGTCAGCCCAAAAGGCATTACTATAAACTCGTAATGCCTCTACCTGGTTTGAAATGCTATCTTCAGAATATCTTCCTTCTTCACACACAACTGATGGTATCCACACCGAAGGTCAATCATTGAAAATTACTGATCTCCATGAAGTTGGTCAAATAAATCATCAATGCGAGGTAGGGGATACTTGTTCTTTATTGTTATAGCATTGATTTCCCTATAGTCGATACATAATCTCATTGATCCATCTTTCTTTTTTACAAAAAAGAACAGGGGGTCCCCATGGAGAAACAATAGGGTGAATAAATCCCTTATTACTCAATTCCTCTAGTTGTTTCTTTAGTTAAACTAATTCCACAGTGGCCATTCTATAAGTGGTCTTCAATATAGGCCTTGATCTAGGAATTAAATCAATGGAAAACACAACTTCTCCTTCTGGAGGATTTCTAGGTAAATCATATGGAAACACTTCTACATATTATTTCACAATATGTAGATCCTCTATTTGGACATTATTTTCCTCACCAACAGTCATTTATTTCTCTTCATCCACAATAATTGATTTTATTTAAGCTAATGGGGGTGGATCTAGATAAGAATTAGGTGGTGATGATTATTCTCTAAAGATAAGGTGTTCCATATCATCATCATAAAGACTCGTAACCTCTATCTTCTCACAATATATCTTTGAATCATGGTCTGAAATCCAATCCATACCGAGGATTATATCAAACTCAATCATAGGTACGACGATGGGATCTGCGGATAAAGAACATTTATGTGTTCTAATGGGGATTGATTCACAAAAATTTGTTGCAATGATACTTCCATTAGGAGTCATAACTGAATTCTCCTTTCTTAAATCAAATTGGAAATATTTAATTTTCATAGAAAACTGGGAAGATATGAAACAATGAGATGATCCAGAATCAAATAATGCATTTTCTAAACTTGATGAAACCATTAAATTACCTGCCACCTTGTCTTTCGGAGCTTCTACCTCATCAGTAGTGATAGTCTAAGCTTGGCCTTGATCCCATGGACTCTTCTGAGGTAAGATCCCCTAACTCTTAGGAAATTCATTTTCATAATGTTCTATCTCCCTACAATTGTAGCATTGGACATCAGTAGCTTCCTTCTTCCCCTTGCAATCACGAGCTTGGTGGCCTTTTTCACCACACTTGTAACAGACCCCCAGTCCCTTTAAGCAAGTACCAGGGTGTTTCTTCCCACATTTATTATAGGATAGATATTCAACTTTTCCCTGATTCCCCTTATTTACATTCCCAGATTGATTAGAAGATCTCTTATTCTCTTTCTTTTCTTTAAAGTCATAAGACATAGAGAATTCCTTTTCTGTCTTGATAGCACATTAGACAATATCTTCGTATGACGAGAAAAATTGGGAGACTAATTCTCGATGAAGAAATGGTTTTAACCCATCAAGGAAATGATCAATCTTACTTCTTGGGTTGTGTATATAATCTCCATCATAACATTCTAACCTTGTGAAGTTCGCCTCACACATTGCGACATTCTCATCCTCCTTTTGTCTCAGACTCAGAAATTTCCTTTCCATATCTGCTCAATGGTCACAAGGAAAGTATTTTTCTAAAATAGATATTTGAACTCCCTCTATTCTATATTCGATACTTCATCATCCTCTTTCGTGTTTTGAATCACTGACCACCATTGACCATCATCTCTAGTGAGGTGGTAAACATCCATCATAACTTTTTCCCTTTCACTACTCCCCAAAAGCCTAAAATATTATCTCTAGCAAACTTATCCATTGCTCAGAAACTAATGGATTTGTACTCCAATTGAATGATGGTGGTTGCTGCCTAATTAAGCGATCTAACAATGATCCTCCATGATGTGGATCAGGGTGCTCCATACGATTAAGGATATTATTCATAACCTGAGTGAGATGTCCTAGTATGGTGATTAACTAATCAGCATGAGTTGCATTACCAGCTCCACTATAATTATCTTGATCAGGAGGGAAATCCCTACATGGATTGAGTTCATTGAAATGGTTTCCATTTCTTCCACTAGGCGCCATTTCTATATAATAGCATAAACTAGATCAGTTTATGAATCAGAATACATATTTCATTCTTGTAAAACACTTAACATAAATTGAACTATTTATGGATATAATCCATAATCACAAAAATGTTTCTTTAAGGAAATATATACTCATAATCCCTTCATAATGGTTTTAAAACAAAATGAGAATTATCTTAAGCATATCCCCCAGGAGTGTCATAACCAAGAGTGCATCAAGGCTTGTTGTCGTGCACCAGTGTTCATTCGAGTCTAGCTCAATGTGGTGTTTTCGGGTTTTACCCCAAGGTACTTCTGTGCCATAGCCGCCTCTACCTGCTCGTATATAGATAGAGATGTATTTGCTCAGAAAACTCACAAAATATCAACAATAACAAAATTCTAGTAAGTTCTTCTACACGAATCCTCAATGTCCATGTTAGGTCTATGTGATCTAATTAGAGTTTCTCTAAATCTAGCTTCTAAGGATTGTACTAATCTTTCTCTGATAACAACTGTAACTCCTCGACCACAGTTACCCAAAGTCAGTTCATTATTACATAACATTGGCATGATCACAAAAGATTATGTCTCGAATGACCGATTAGTTTAGTAGCCTTGGAATCAACAGATACATTCATAAATGTTACATTACATCATAAAGTGAAAAATACAACTACATCTTATCTCCACACTAAAATCCCCTTATACTATCCCCATGGGTCATTCGTAAAATACTTCTTCACATCCTGGAAAAAACTAAACATTGAAATGGGTGAGCTCAAATGCCCATTAAGGATAACAATATAGCAGAAACATTCATAAATAAGCATATAAGTTTAAGGAGATGTATAACTAAAATAAAAGCCTTTTAAACTTTAACATCAGCATTATATGGAAAAGATAAAATGAAATAATTCCATTTTACATATTGACATGGATATTCTACTAGTCGAATAATCACATGCAATATCAATAACCACTTTCATAATGATGTAATGCATAATGCCAGACTATCATAACCACGTAGGCAAGGCCCCATGCCAAGACTACAAATAAGATTTTGTCAACGCATTGTGCCAAGACACTAGTTTGTCTCATGTGACCTACTGATGCATTGTGGTGCTATAGCGGGATCCACCCGTCACTTATTAAGTCCAATGCATTCCTCATATAAATAGGTTTAAACATTACATAAACATTCTTATTAAAACTAGCATACAAAATGTCAATACTTTCTCAATAAACCATTAATGGTATAAAAATAACACATCCACAGTCAAACATATCACAAAACCTTCAATAATATATGGAAGTTTTGTATCATAATAAATAAACATAAAATATTTTTAAAATCCATCAAAGTATGTTTTCATAGATAAAATCAAAACTATTTGAGATAAATATCACTATTTATTAAATAATTTAAAAGTCACAAAATTATAAAATAAAACATTTACTTTGAAAATATTCTTATTAACTTGTGAGGGAAGCTTCGACGATTTTATAACGGTGTAAAATAGATGCACCCGCCATATAAGTTAAAAATGACATTCTTACCTTAATTCTGTAAAAAAGGTTAAAAGGACATTGTTTGGAATACTATGGAAAGATTCCATTATAAACATCTTATAAAATGTCAAAAAATTGTATAAATTAATTTAACCTATATTCTGTAAACTAGTATGAATGTTTTGAAATAAATTTTTAAGAAACATGGATGTGGATGATGAAGAGGTCCCAGTAGATAATCATGTATAAACAAACTCGGATAATGAAGAGATTGTGAAATAAACCCTTACCTTGTATTTCTCCTTAGTTAATGGTATGTTAACCTCCTGTATAATAGTTAAAACATTGTTATTATGTTATACAAGAACTATATTTTAATGTCTTGTATTTTCCATTTATTATTTTTAATTATTATATGGAATTATTTCGACATCGGGTACGAAGACGGCACATCATTACGAGATCCAGTGCTCTTGGAATGGTGGTTTGAACTTTTTTTAGTTATGTGAGTCGACACTTGTGCGCGGTTGTGGCAGTTTCCAAACAGATGCCCGGATTAATATTTTGAGCACACCGTTGCAGCTGGGACGAAGACTTTACCTATGAATGTGGATAACCTCGACCGGCGCGGGTCGAGGGAAAAAGTTAATTTTCGGACTTTTTAAGTAAAATAAAACAAAATAAATTAACCAGTTTATTTTATTTAATTTAAGGAAACATCCACTGCAGCGTGGCGACGGCGCAACTATTTCCTAAATTGATGGTGCATCTTAATGACTTTGAAATGGCAAGTCAACACCATTAATACTACTGTGTAATTAAATGCCAACTTGTTTCACCTTTTTAATGGGTTAAGAAATTGTACGTCTTGGGAAACGTAGAGAGATGAACCTCTACAGAATCCGCGGCACATTGGAGAAAATTCTTGACAACGAACGACAACGGATCAAAACCAAGGATCGTTGGGCCGACGTTGAATGGTCTTGACGACAACGACAGCACGATGCCTTTGTCAATGATGGATAATTTCGAAAGGTAGTGGTTGTTATTTCGATTTCTTTTCCCCATATTTGAGTTTAAATAACGAACGTGGATCAAACACAAACATGTTGATCCGCGTGTTCGTACGTTCTTGCGGGAGGGATTTTTCTTCGGGATGATTATGGGGAATTGGTCCATGATTTAAGTGGATGTTGATTCTTTCCCCATTTAATCCTATTAATGGGATCATAACAACGTTGTGACGATCAATGGAGGAGGTTCGTTCCTCAATTTTTTTATTTGGATTTCTTCCTCCATTTCCCCCGCTCGTTCTTCACGTTCTTCGTGGGGCGACGAACAACAGATCATTGCGCATCCGTTCTATGACGCAACAATCCCAAATCAAAGGTTCAACATCACAATGTCCTTGTGGAGGTGCGGAGACAATGGTGGAAAACCAATCGGACTGGATTGAAATAGTGTTCTTCTAGCATTCTTCATGCGGGATGATCAGAACGCATTTTCGGAGCCGATCGGAGGCCCGAAAACGACGGAAGCAGCTTCGTGGGGTCAGGGCAACCAGAACCTGGATGTTTTTCAGCGATCGGACGACCAGATTGATGATCAGAGCAGCACGGGAGGCGCGTCGGCAGAGAGGGTTGTCTCTGGAAATTTCCAGAATACATGGAGTGTAGTTTCGAAGAACACGCCGTGTAGTTCTGGCGGTGGCGGCTAGTTATTCGGGGTCAGAGAAGAATCACACGGCGTGTGACCCTGGTCACACGGCGTGTTGGACCTTCCCTGAAGCTTGTAGTGTACTTTGGGTAGTACATAGACACGAGATGCTCTACACGGCATCAGGCGGCACGGCGTGTACAGCTCGGCAGAGGCGGCTACGCGGAGCTCGGTGTGTATCCCGTGGATACACGTACACGGGATAGAGTACACGGTCGTGTACTCCATCACCCGGCCAGGCGAGGTCAACAGCGTGGGTCACCCCGTGTGTAGATTTCACAGTTTGGAGTACACGTGTTGGTGACCATGTACGAGCACATGGCCAGAGTACACGGAGCCAACCACAGTTACCCAGACACGACATGTACTCCGTACAACACGCCGTGTACTATGTTTTTCTACATGACTAGCTTCACGACATGGGACATGTTACACGGGCAGTACCCGGGGTCGGACGACACGGCGTGTATCATTTCTACACACCTTGTAATTTTTTGAAAACGGATTGGACCTTTTGTTCACCGTGCCTTGAACATCATTCGTTTGGGTTAGTGCCCCTTCATCTTGTTTCCCTGAGGGTCAGACATCTTCCTGTCACGCAAGATTTTGATCCCTTCAGCATGAAATTCCGTGATAGAGTCATGAATCCATCCGAGAGGCCCAGATCGATATCCTATATCCATTCCATACCCTAGGTAGATTCAGTGATGACATGACCAACTCTACCGGGTGTTGATCCTCTACCTAGAAGGTGAATTCTGTATGACTCGCGGTATCCGCCATGGCCCTGGAAGTGATCCTCATCTATGTATTGAGATCATTCCGACTGAGGAGTGTGTCTCCCGTAATGATTTCTTCTATCTATCTTAACCCTTCTACTCAAGAGTGTGTCTCCTGTAATGAGTGTAGCCATCTCTCTTGATGGTTCCCGACGAACAACACTTCTCAGAAGGACGTCATCAGAGCTATAATACTCATAGAGTGTGTGCTCCCGGAATGAGTGCATCACAGAATCTTCGAACAGAGTCCCTTGCAGGGGTATGCAGTCATGTGACTTGTTTCTAGACCACGGGTCTGGGTTTTGAGTATATCTGGTTTTTTATATTTGTTCTGTAGACATATATTGTGCATAGCTGACCGTACGTTTACTTTGTGGACTACATTGTGGTTTTCGAGGTCATCTACTGAGTATTGTTATACTCACCCCTGCACGGGCTTTTCCCGCATGTATGGTGTATTTTGCAGTCGAGCAGCCTTTTTACAGACTCTAGGGAGGACCAGGATATGACCGATCTTTATGAGTTCCCTACAGGCCGGGACGTTCCTACGACTACGAGCAGCAGTCCCAGTACCTTTGTGCTTACATGTTGTACTTTGCAGTTTTTTAGACTCTTTCTTTTGGTGGGCTTGTATTATGGCCCAATTTACTTTTACAGTACTCTTCCATTCTTCTAACTCTATTGGTTGGGTTTAGTTGTATGCATTCATTTTTGTTCCTTAGTGATTTACATTTCAGCATTGGTGGGATTGGTGATGTGTGTGTGTGTGTGTACAGGTACTTAGGCAATGTCTCCCATGATAGTGACGTGTCTACTCGGTGCTTGTCACCAGCCCCTGGCCTATTGGAGGCGGGCTTGGGGAGTCACGGCGCAGGCCCCACTGGGACAGGTCATGACAGATTGGTACCAGAGCGGGTCAGTTCTACCATAGGACCAAGAGTCTGTGAGTTTGGTTTGGGGAATTAGTGTTATGTGTTTCGGGTTCGGCATTCAGGCCAGGGACCCCAGTGTTGGTGCGGCAGCGACGTATCCATACACAAGGACTCTGATAACCAGCTTTTCGACCTGGTTCACAAAAAAACCGGTTGCGGGGAAATAAGAGGTATATGAATCATATAGGAATAGGTTGTTTATTCCATGTCCTTGGTGTCAGCTATCCAGATATACTCATTGACCATGAAACATCTTGTTTATTTATAGGATGCCTCTGCGATGCATACCCTCTAGGATTCAGCCGCACGATCACGAGGATGACCCACTTAGTGATGAGGCTTCAATACAGGGACCAGCTCCCCAGGCGTTGCCACCAGGTGGTGCACCTGCTATACCACCAGTGGAGCAGCCATTTGTACCTTCAGTTCCGACCGACGAGGACCTCATGATTAGCGCATTCCACAAGTTTTAGAGACAGAGACCCCTCAGGATCCCAGGTGATCCCGACCCTCAAGTGGTTGAGGACGGGCTTGAGGTGGTGACCAGAGCTTTCCGTCTAGTGAGTACTCCAGCAGACCAGATGTTGGTCCTAGGAGAGAGCCTTCTTCAGGGTTCGGCGGGACAATGGTCCTCTCTGACCACACAGACTCGTGACGAGGAAACTCTTTCATGGATGGAGTTTGAGCGACTCTTCTGGGAGGAGTTCTCTCTGATTATGCTGAGAGCTATTCACATCCAAGAGTATCTTCAGCTCCAACAGGGAAGTATGACGGTGGCTGACTGTTCATCGAGGTTCACCAAACTCGCCAGGTACTCGATGGATATGTTCAGGGATCATTACATCAGATCTCGGACCTTAGAGAGAGGTTTACAGTGAGAAATATGAGCTACTGTCGTGCCTCTATGCATATCAACCTATGTTGGAGATCTCGATCGGGCCTTGGTGATCGAGAGCTTCTTGGCGGAGCAGAGACAACCACCGGCGGTCAGCAGCAGGTATACAGGTGCGGAGACACTGGTAGTAGGGATCTGATGTTAGACACAGGGATCAGGATGTGGGAGACGTCATAGGAGGACCCAGGATAGGGGATCGACAATCCATGGCTCTCAGGCTGGATCCGGTCAGCGTAGGGAGAAGCGATGCTACGCATACGACAGAATGGGGCATCTCACTAGAGATTGCCCGACACATCGAGCTGCTGATAGGGAAGTGGTGGATGGACAACCGAGGCAGAGGTAGGGAAAGGAGCAGGCAGATCCTCTAGGCGATGGATGTGGCAGAGGAGTAGGGAGAGCTGCGGGTTATGGAAGATGCTTCGACTTACTTCCACCACCACCCTCGGGAGGTACGCACCAGGCTTAGGGAGCTGGGGGACAGGGACGGGGACAGCTGCATGCGGTCGAGGCATACGACCCAGGGGCTCCAGGGATGATTCGAGGTACGATATGTGTCTTTTATACCTTAGCTTCCATACTCATAGACACATGTGCTAGTCATTCCATTATAGCCACATGTCTTGTACAAAACCTAGAGATTCTGGTAGAACCGTTGACTCAATACTTACGCTTGGAAACACCTACGGTATGAGACTCGACGATCACACACCATTGTAGACAGTTTGATCTTACCGTTGGAGGCCAGAGTTTTGGTTGGAACCTCTTGGTGGTAGAATCGAGGCCTTTACAATGTCATTCTCATTATTGATTGGTTATCTTCGGTCCATGCCCAGATTGACTGTTTTCAGCGATGCGTGCAGTGTGACTGCCCTGATGGAACAAGGTTTTCCTTTGTCGGAGAAAAGGAAACGCAAGCAGTAAAAAATGGGCTCATGAATAAGAGGGGGCAGTCGATCACTCATGAGTTGGCTAGCCTTACCCTCATATCAGTAGATGTTGTGAGCTCTCAGTTCCCAGCTGTGGTGGAAGAGAATGAGGATGGATTTCCAGAATATGTTCCAGGGTTACCTCCCCACAGGGAAATTGACTTCTGCATCAACTTACACCCCAGGACGACACTAATTTCCTCATCAGCTTATCGGATGGCTCCCATGGAGCTTTGCCAGCTGAGGGTGCAGTTGGAGGATTTTCATAGCAATGGTTTCGTAAGACCCAGCGTCTCACCCTGGGTGGCACCAGTCTTGTTTTCCAAGAAGGAAGACGAGAGTCTGAGGGTGTGCGTGGATTATCGGTGCCTAAACCAGGTTAAGGTGAAGAAAAAGTATCCACTACCAAGAATTGATGACCTCTTCGAGTAGCTAAGAGGGGCACAGTGGTTCTCGAACGGTGACCTTCGATCAGGCTGTCACCAGCTACGAGTGCGGGATGATGATATACTGAAGACAACTTTCAGATGTTGCTACGGTCACTATGAGTACTTGGTGATTCCCTTTGGCATAACGAACTCCCCTGTAGTGTTCATGGTGTTGATGAACCAGATCTTCCAGTCGAACTTGGAATGGTTCGTAGTGGTCTTCATCGATGACATCCTTGTGTACTCGGCGTCAGAGGAGGAGCACGCGAGACACCTGCAGATGGTTCTGGATGTACTTCGGGAGCACCGAATTTATGGGAATCTCTCAAAGTGTCAGTTTTGGATTTGAGATGTCCACTTTCTGGGACATGTCATCTCAGCAGATGGAGTAGCTGCTGACCCAGCCAAGGTGGAGGCTGTGTTAGTATGGGAGCCACCTCGGAGCGTGACAGAGTTGCGGAGCTTCCTTGGGTTGGCAGGATATTACCGAAGATTCATCCCTTATTTCTCCCAGATATCAGCACCGATGACAGCCTTGACCAGGAAGGGGAAACCCTTCGTGTGGATAGAAAAGTGCCAGCAGGCTTTGGAGAAGTTGAGACAGAGTTTGATGAGCTCCCCAATCTTGAGATTGGCAGAGGACGGTGTTGAGTACATAGACTTCTGTGACGCATCAGGGACCGGGCTCAGCTGTGTCCTGATGTAGCGGAATGCAGTGATTGCTTATGGTTCATGCCAACTTAGTCCATATGAGCAGAACTATGTGACCCATGATATCGAGTTGGCAGTGGTAGTCTTCGCATTGAAGATGTGGCGAAACTACCTTATGGGCGAGTAGTTCATTGTATACTCTGACCACAAGAGCCTCAAGTACATCTTCTCACAGAAGGATCTGAATCTGAGGCAGAGGCGTTGTCTAGAGTTCCTCCAGGACTTTGTTTTTTAGATTATCTATACTCCTGGAATGGGGAACAAGGTGGCAGATTCCCTCAGCAGAAGATCGAGCTCACAGTTGTTGAGTGAGGCGACATAGCAGTTAGTCATGTTATAGTTATCTTTCATGGATGGAGGGGATACAGCTTACCTACAGTCAATGGTTGTAACCCCTCCACTCTTATAGTGAGTTAGGGAGGCACAGCTTGGGGATGTCGACTGTGTGGCCTTATGTGCTCAGTTATCCACAGGACATGCTCCAGATGGATATTCGCAAGGTGGGGAGCACATACTTCTTTTCCGAGGAGGTACAGTTATAACAGTGGCATTGTAGGAGAAGGTCCTGAGGGAGTTCCATACATCACCTTTGGCGGTACATCCTGGAGTAGAAAAGATGTACCAGGACCTCCGACGACAATTATGGTTGTCAGTCATGAATAAGGCAGTAGTAGAGTTCGTTTCTCGATTCCTCACATGCCAGCAGGTGAAGGCTGAGCACCAGGTTCCAGCAGTGTTAGCTCACCCCCTGGAAGTTCCATAATAGAAGTGGGATGGAATATCTATGGACTTCGTGGAAGGCTTACCACGGTTGTCCATGGGGCACGATTCCATCTGGGTGATCATTGACCGACTCACCAAGTTGGCCAAATTCCTATCTATCAGGGAGAAGAGTTCCGTAGAGATCATGGGACACCTCTACATATAGGAGATATTTCGGCTTCATGGCATCCCCTCGACTATAGTATCACACTGTGATGCCCGCTTCACATCTCGATTGTGGAAGGGATTGCAGGAGGCTTTTGGGAATCAGCTACGCTTGAGCACAGGGTTTCATCCACAGATGGATGGTCAGACGGAGATGAACATTCAGGTTCTGTAGGATATGTTGGGAGCCTATATCTTGGAATTTGGTAGTATTTGGGAGGACCACCTACCACTAGTGGATTTTTCGTACAACAAAAGCTACCACTCCACCATCGGTATGGCACCGTTCGAGGCCTTGTACGGGAGACCCTGCCGGTCATCGCTTTGCTGGACCGACCCCAGATAGTCAGCACTCATGGGTCCAGAGTTAGTGCGAGCTACCACAGAGAATGTGCAGATCATCTGGGAGCGTATGAAGACTGCACAGAGCTGGAAGAAGTCTTATGCTGATAGGCGATGGAGAGATCTGGAGTTCGAAGAGGGAGACCATGTTTCCTTTGGGCCTCACCTCAACGAGGGATTCAGAGATTTGGCTGAGGCGGCAAGCTATCTCCGAGGTTCATCAGACCTTTCGAGATCCTACTCAGAGTTGGTGAGGTGGTGTACTGCCTGGCTCTACCACCACAGTTGCATGGGGTACATGATGTCTTCCACGTGTCGCAGCTGAGGAGGTACGTGCATGATCCATCACACGTCATTGACTGGGGCAAGATATACATCGAGGATGGAGTGACCTTTGCTGAGTACCTGGTGGAGATCGAGGATCGGCAGGAGAGGATCCATCATGGGAGATCGATTACCTTAGTGTGTATCCAATGGTAGCACGAAAATCTTTAGGAGAGCACATGGGAGCTGGAGGCTCAGATCCTTGGCCAGTACCTTCATCTTTTTTAATAGCCTATGTTTTGGATTTTTCGAGACGTAAAGCCCCAACGTGGGGAGAATTTAATGTCTCATATTTTCCATTTATTATTTTTAAATATTATATGGAATTATTTCGAGAGCGGGCGCGAAGACGGCACATCATTCCGAGATCCAGTGAGCCCAGAATGATGGTTTGAACTTTTTTTAGTTAAGTGAGTCATCACTTCTGCGTGGTTGTGGCTGCTTCCAAACGGTTTCCTGGAATAAAAATCTTAGTGCACCGTTGTGTCCGGGAAAATGACTTTACCTAATAATGAGGCTATCCTCGACTGGCGCGAGTCAAGGGAAAATGTTAATTTTCGGACATTTTAAGTAAACTAAAATAAAATAAATTAACCAGTTTATTTTATTTCATTTAAGGAAACATCCGCTGCAGCATGGCGATGACGTAGTTGTTTCCTAAATTACTGTCATATCATAATTACTTTGAAATGGAAATTCAACGCCATTAATACATCAGTGTAATTAAATGTCAACTTGTTTCCCCATTTTAATGGGTTATGAAATTGTACATCCTGGGCAACGAAGAGAGAGGAACGTCTGTAGAATCCACGGAGCGTTAGAGAAAAATCTCGACGACAAATGGCAACGGATTGAAACCAAGAATCGTTGCACCGACGTTGACGGATCTCAACGACATAGGCAGCACTGTGCCTTCATCAACGATCCTTCCTTTCGAAAGGTAGGGGTTGTTATTTAGATTTATTTTCCCCATATTTGAGTTTAAACGACGAATGCGGATCAACCACAAACAAGTTGATCCTTGGATTCGTGCATTCATGCAGGAGGGATTTTTCTTCAGGAAGATTATGGGGAATTGATCCATGCTTTATGTTATTGTTGATTCATTCCCCCTTTAGGCCTATTAATGGGAGAAGATCATCGCCGTGACGAACGAAGGTAGAGGATCATTCCTCAATTTGTTTATTTGGATTTCTTCTTCTTTTTCCCCAGCGCGTTCTTCACATTCTACGTGGGGCGACTAACAATAGATCATTGTGCATCTATTCTATGATGAAACTTTCCAAAATCGAAGGTTCGACATCGCAAAATCCTTGTGGAGGTGCTGCGACAATGGTGGATGACCAATCGGACCGGATCAGAAAGGGCATTCTTCGAGCGTTCTTCGCGCGGGAAGAATGAAACGCATTTTCATATCTGATCGGAGGCCCGAAAACGATGGAAGCGGCTTCATGGGGTCAGGGTGACTAGAACCTGGATGTTATGCAGTGATCGGACGACCGGATTGATGATCGGAGCAGCACGGGAGGCGCGCTGGTGAAGAGCGCCATTTCTGGAAATTTCCGGAATACACGGTGTGTACTTCCGAAGAACACATCATGTAGTTCCGGCGTGGTGGCTAGGGATTTTGGATCAGAGAAGAATCACACAGCATGTGACCCCAGTCACATGGCGTGTTGGACCTTCCCCGCAACTTGGCGTGTACTTTGGGTAGTACACAGACACGGGATGCTCTACATGGCTTCAGGCGGCACAGCGTGTATAGCTCGACAGAGGCAGCTACGCAGAACTCAGTGTGCATCCCAGGGATACACGGACATGGGATGGAGTAAACGGTTGTGTACTCCATCACCCAGCCATGCGAGGTCAACAATGTGGGTCACCCCTTGTGCATATTTCACGGTTTAGAGTACACGGGTTAGTGACCGTGTATGAGCACATGGCCAGAGTACACAGAGCCAACCATAGTTAACTAGACACGGCGTGTACTCCGTACTACATGGCGTGTACTAAGTTTTACTACATGACCATCCTCACGACACAGGTCGTGGTACACGGGCAGTAACCGGGGTCGGACAACACGATGTGTATCATTTCTACACGCCATGTACTTTTTGGAAAACAGCTTGGTCCATTTGTTCACCGTCCCTTGAACATATTTTGTTTGGGTTAGTGCCTCGTCTTCTTGTTTTACTGAGGGTCATGCATCTTTCCCTCACACATGATTTTGATCCCTTCAGCAGGACCTTCTATGATAGAGACATGCATCTATCCGAGAGGCCCGAAATGAGATCCTCTATCAATTCAAAACCCTAGGTAGAGTCAGGCATCGACGTGACCAACTCTACCTGGCGTTGATCCTCTACCTAGTAGGTGAATTCTGGATGAGTCGCACTATCCACCATGGCCCTAGCAGTGATCCTCATCTGTGTATCAAGATCTTTCCCACTTAAGAGTGTATCTCCTGTAATGTGTGCTTCTATCTATCATAACCCTTATACTCAGGAGTGTGTCTCTCATAATGAGTGTATCCATATCTCTTGATGGTTCCCGACGAACAACACATCTCGGATGGACGTCATCAGATCTATAAGACTCGTGGAGTGTTTCCTCCCGGAAAGAGTGCATCACAAAATCTTCGAACGGAATCCCTTGCGGGGGTATGCGGTCGTGTGACATGTTTCTAGACCATGGGTCTGGGGTTTGAGTATATCTGGTTTGTTCTATATGTTCTGTAGACATATATTGTGCATATCTGACCGTACCTTTACTTTTTGTACTGCTTTGGGGTTTTTAGGGTCCTCTACTGAGTATTGTTATACTCACCCCTGCACGGGCTTTGCCCGCACATCTGGTGTCTTGTGCAGACGTGCAACCTTTTTAAAGAGTCCAGGGCAGACATGGACAGGACCGACCTTTCTGAGTTCCCTATAGGCTGAGGCGTTCCTATGGCTACGAGCGGCAATCCCAGTACCTTTGTGCTTACAGGTTGGACTTTGCAGTTTTTCAAACTCTTGCATTTGGTGGGATTTTATTCTGGACCAGTTTACTTTTACAGTACTCTACCTTTCTTCATACTCTATTGGTTGGGTTTAGTTGTTTGCATGCATTTTTTTCCTTAGTGTTTTACATTTCAGCATTTTTGGGCTTGGAGATGTGTGTGTGTGTGTACAGGTACATAGGCAATGCCGCCCATGTTAGTGACATGCCTACTCGGTGCTAGTAACCAGCCCTGGCCTATTGGAGGCAGGCTTGGGGAGTCACGGCGTGGGACCCACTAGGACGGGTCATGACACATATACATAATTATGATATCATATATGATCTTCTATAAATTCTTTGTTATTAATATTTTAGTATTATCGCTGTATTTGGTGTTAACTTAATCGTTTTCTTTTATATGTTTTGTTACCTAAGGAATGTTTGTTATGGATAGGTTGTATTTTATTCATATCCAGAATGATATCGAGTCCTTAAAAATTATTTTTTATCATCAAATTAAATAATACATTAATGGATACGACGGAGAATGAATCTCATCGCGTTCGTGGATACGGTAGTCCGTACGTCCGCACGAGTGACAATATCATTTTTTGATATTATAATAATATAAAATTGAATGGTATATAATGTATAAAGAATCATTATCATGTTATATTTATTATTTAAATGAATTATACATCATTATTATACCCAGCTAAATAATAATATATTAAATAACAATTACACCATGACGTGGAGACGGTAGGACATACGTATGCACGCATGGTGACATGTCATTCAAGGGATGGATAGAATAATGGATTTGGTTGTTTTATATTTATAATAACATCACATAATATAGAATATACTAGAGTTATTATTTTAGAATGGAAATAACAATGAAAGAAGAAGTTGAAGACGAAATAAACATGAAAAAGTGTGGTGAAAACAATACCTCTTCTTCGAGTTCTTTCTTTTGATTTTATCAAAAGGGCTCCTTAGGTTGGATTTCTAACTAAAGGAAGGCCTCTATGATGAAGGGAGGAAATTTGAGAGAGTATTTTTTCAGGGGTTGGCCGAGCCAAAAGGCTTTGAATGTCTGAAATTGAGAGAAGGGGGTGTGCCCTTTTATAAGAGGGGTGATGGGCACCTTTGGAAAAGCTAGAAATTTTATTTTATAATAAATTCATATTTGGTTTTTAATGGCTCCAAAGTGGATTATTCCAAGTCTAAGGTGGGGATTGGTTGAAATAATTTCAACCAATATAATTGAAATTTGTTTGGGTTATTATATAGACCTTATCTTTTAGTTTTAACACATAGTTAATTAGATTGACATTTACCATGTCACATTTTATTTTTTATATTATATAGTTAATAAACATTTTATGTACATCCAATAGAAACCCAACTGGTCCATTAATGATACATCTATCATTACATAAGTCTTTTGGACGAACGTTAGATTTTTTAGGAATTTAATATCAATTAATAATATAATATTTGATTTAAAAACTATTTTATGTCAATTTTGACACTATTTGGTATTTGATTTTTGTGAAAATCATAACATCATGATTACATCGAACAAACAAAATTAAATCAATAATAACATGTCATATTAACCATTAAAATTATTGGAATTCATAAAAATTCTCAAATTACATTTATTTGGGTATTTATATTATCAATTATTTTAATATTTAATTAATTAGGTAATTACTGCATCACCATTGTGTCATAAATAAATTAAATTATTTAATGTCTAAAAATTATAAATAAAATACCATTATGTTTGAAATCATTGTATATTTCTAAATAATATTTATAATCTAATTTATCTTCTATAAAACCCTATATTGAAAATGTTTTAGATAATAAACTTTGATTTCAACTCTTTTAAATCTTCTTTGAATTAAATAATAATAAATGTCCTAATATAATCCAAGTGGACCGAAATGACAATATTTTATTCTTAAGGTTGTTTTTTTTTGTCATGATAACTTTTTCGAATATAATTAGGACATGTTTCAGGGTAATATTAATATCATTTATACCCTTAATTACCCTATTTACTTTTAACCGTGGTAAATTAAAGTAAAAAGTTACTATTCACAAAAATTATTTTCTTCTCATTAAACCACATTATACTCCTTGATATTAACAATGTCTCTCTGATTTTCAAAATTCCACTCACATAATCGGTAAAATTATGTTTTATGGAAATTTGCAAATTCTCGTAGGAGGTGGGTAAAAGACGGTGAAAAGTTCAATAAAAAATTTTATATAACTAAAATTATTATGAACTAAATCCAATTAATTACATTGAACTTATATAGGTATTATTTATCTATTTTGACATTAATTAAATTTAAATAAAATAAATAATTATTTAAATAAAAATTCAGTTTTAAACTATAACTTAGTGTTTTTTCACTATTCATTAATAAATTAATGTTTTAAGAAAAATACCAAAAATTCACCCTAGGATAATTTTGATATTCCAAATCCAAAAATGAAGTCCATTTTGAAAGATAAAATATATAAAATTATAAAAAGTGAGTATTACAATTCATAACGGCTAGTTTGATTGTTTGTGGTGTGTGTTAGAACTCGAAGTTGTGTACAACACACGCTACTGTATTATTCAAAGAGAAGCATATCGTGGAAGCTTGGGGTGTTAAATATAGTAACTTTGGGAATTATGTAAAAGTTGGGAAACGTGGTGGGAATGAGAAAAAAAATGGAATGTTGATAGGCGTAAAAGATATCATGTTTATGCCAAATCAGTTTTCCAAAATTATTAACAACAACATATTTATTAACTAACACCCGGACTCAACAAAGAAGAGAAAGGTGATGAAAGATAAGATCTCCAGTAGTGGAGACCATGGAGAGAAGAATCCTAAATTTAAATCATGCAGGAAATGTTGAAGGATACACCAAGGAAAGAGTCTCAACAGAACAATGAAATGCATTATGTGCGAGAAAGAATTACATAAACTAAAGAATTGCCTATAAAAAATAAAGACTACTATGAAAGAAAATAAAAATGGTCCCAAAAATCCATTTATAGTAATTTTCCGTAAATGTAGGGGACCTGGCCATTACCCGAGTGAATGACTTATTCTATAAGATATTTTATTGGTCAAAGAATGTGATATGTAGAAATAAATGGTTTGAGAAATGATTAAAAGTATTAGTGCTCCATGTTGATGGGATTACTTTGGAATAATTTTCTCTTTTATTTGAAACCCAGTAGTTTTCCATGTGAGAATGATATTTGAGGAAGGCATATCTTTTTCCCTATGGATATAGTTATTAATAACCATTTGGTTTTATATGATCATTAGGTTTGAGGCAATTACAAGTTATTATATTTTGGGATGAAAATGCATGGCATGAGATAAAATTTTTGATTAAAATTATTCTATGGTTATTTTTAGGAATTTATCTCAATTTGGTAATGTTATAAAATATAGTGTTTGAAAAAGGACAACACGCAGACCGTGTGACAACCTTTCACATCGGAAAAAGCTGTGGGAATCGAACCCATAACCAAAGTGCAATTAGAATTTATCACCTACCACTGTACTACGTGAATTCCCTGGTTAGTGTGACTAATTATTTATAGTTAAATTATTTTCCTGATCAATAATAATTTGATTTGAGTTATTATGTCTTATCAAATGAATACCCTTAGTATAAGAAAATGATTTGTGATTAAGTGATCAATGCTATTTTAGAAGATGGTTTCTTTGTTGGGAACACTATATACCCAAGGAAACTAGAATACTATTGGATTTTAATTGAGGAGTAATAGTGGATTTTTATCTATGTTTTTATTGGGGATTTATACTGACTTGGGATATTTATGGAAATGATTAACATATAATATAGAATTTGTGATTAGGTTAATTACTTTTAAATATGTGACTTTAAGAGCAGTTGATTTCATTTGGGGATAAAATTTAACATGAAAGACTACATAACCAAATTCTTCTATGTTTTGGGTTTCAATATTAGTTTTGATTATATTGATGGATTTTAAGGGAAATTTTTTATTGAATGGTATTTATATAACTTTTTTGTATTTTTGGTTTAATTTTAGAAATTAATATTATTGTTTGTTTATCTAATGTAATATCCTTTTGGGGGATCGTCAGATCTTGTACTAACTATTTTTGTTTTGATTAATCTCTAAAGACAAGGTAAATATATATTTTATCCTTCGTGGATCATGTTATTCTATAGATGTTTATTCTAGCTACTCTAGTGTGACCAAGTCTTCTTGAATACTCTTTATTTAGAAAAATTTAGTTCGTGGTGGTAATTTATTAAAGAATGAAACCCTACTTAAAAAGTAAGTAAATCTCTTTATTTTCTTAGTCAATATCGTAAATGAATTTCTCATCTTTATGTAATGTAACATAAACAAATGTTGTCTGTATACTTTTCTTACTGGTAAATTAATGACTGTTTGACCCATCACATGTTTATGGCTTTCTTTTTGTTAAATTTCTCCTGATCATGTTTTCTATCCCTCTCCATCAGCACATGACACTTAGTTTACCTTCCACATCCACGTTTCCCTATATGGAATCCTAGTATGAGTTATCTTTGGTGACCATTGTACTTTTATTTCATTCTTTTAGGGTGATAGTTTTATTGACTATTTTTCTAATGTGGTACTTTCTATTACATTTTCAAGCCCAATTTTAAAAATTTTGAGGACGGAATTATTTGAAGGAGGGGTGAATGTAACACCCCAAGCTTCCATGGTACGCTTCTCTTCGAATAATATAGTAGTGTGTGTTGTAAGCAACTTTGAGTTCTAACACACACAACAACCAATCAAACTAGCTGTTATGAATAGTAATACCCACTTCTTAAAATTTTATAAATTTTTTCTATCAAAATGGACTTCATTTTTGGATTCGGAATATAGAAATTAACTTAGGTTGAATTTTTGATATTTTTCAGAAAACATTCAATTTTTGTTCAATAGTGAAAAAATAGTGAATTATAGTTTAAAACCGAATTTCTATTTAAATAATAATTTATTTTATTTAAATTTTATTAATGTAAATATAGATACATAATACTTATATATGTTCGGTGTAATTTATTGGAGTTAGTTCAGAATAATGTTATATATATAAAAAGTTTATTTAACTTTTCACCGTCTTTTACCCACCTCCTACGAGAATTTGGAAATTCACATAAAACATAATTTTCTTTCTTATGTGAGTGGAATTTTGAAAATTCGAGAGACAAGGTTAATATTAAACAGTAAAATGTGGTTCAATGAGATGAAAATATTTTTTGGTGAATAGTAACTTTTTACTTTTATTTACCACGGTTAAAAGTAAATAGGGTAATTAAGGGTAAAAAAGATATTAATATTACCCTAAAACATGTCCTAATTCTATTTTACAAGTGTATCTCGACCAAAAACAAACTTAGGAATAAAATATTATCATTTAGGTCCACCTGGTTTAGATTAGGACATTTATTATTATTTAATTCAATGAAGAGTTAAAAGAGATAAAGTAAATGTTTAATAACTAAAACATTTTTAATATAGGTTTATACATAAGAAAAATTTGATTATGAATATTCTTTAGAAATATAAATATATTTCCTAGATAACGGTGTTTTATTTTTTATTTTTAGAAATTAAAACATTTAATTTATTTATGACACAATGGTGATGCAATAATTACCTAATTAATATAATATTAAAATAATTGATATTATTAATATCCAAATAAATGTAATTTCAGACATTTAATGAATTAAAATAATTTTATATGTTAATATGACATATTAGGATTGGTTATATCAATTTTATTGACGTAATAATGCTGTTATGAAATTACCAAAAACAAAATACCCAATAGTGTCAAAATTGACATAAAAGTGTTTCTAAAAAAATATAATATTATTAATTGATATTATATTCCTAAAAATCTACTGTTTGGTCAAATTACATATATAATGATAGTTTTATCATTAATGGACCCCTTAGGGGGTCTCTTGAATGTATATAGTAATTTTATTAACTATATAATATATAAATACCAAGAGATATGGTAAATGTCAAACTATTAAACTAAGAGTTAAATATAAATGATAAGGTTAATATAGTGACCCAAACCTGTCTAAAATATATTGGTTGAAAGGATTTCAACCCATCCCCATATTAAATTTTAAATAATATAATTTGGAGCCATTATAAACTGAATATGAATTTATTATAAAATAATATTTCTAGCTTTTCCAAAGGTGCCCCCGGCCCCTCTAATAAAGGGTACTCCCCCTTATCTCTAATTTACACCTTCAAAGCCTTTTGTATCGGCCAAACCCTGCCAAAATATTCTCTCCACTTCCCTAACTTTAACCTAGAGGCCTTATTTTGTTCAAAAAGCCAACCTAAGGAGCCTGTTTTATCAAATCAAATTGAAGAACCCGAAGAAGAGGTAATGTTTTCACAACCCTATTTCAAGTTCCTTTCTTCTTCAACATCTTATTTCATTGTTATTTCCATTATAAAATAATAACTCCATAATATTTTATATATTATGATGTTATTATAAATATGGTACAACCATATTCAGTATTCTATCCATCCTTTGAATGAATTGTCACCATACGTGCGTACGTACGGCCTACCATCTCCACGTCATGGTGTAATTGTTATTAAATACATTATTATTTTGATAGGTATAATAATGTTATGTAATTAATGTAAATACCAAGTATAACATGATAATTATTCAGTATATATGATATACCATTCAATTATATATTATGTTAATATGAAAAGAATGATATTATCACTCGTGCGTACTTACAGATTACCGTCTCCACGAACGCGATGAGATTCATTCCTCATCCTACACATAAAACAATAATTCTCATTTTATGATTAATAATAATGTTTTAAGGACATGATATCATACTGTATATGAATAAGATACAACCTATCCAAAATGAACACATCTTCTGTAACAAAACATATAAAAGAAAATGAGTAACTTAACACCCGAAACGATGATAATACTAAGATATTATTAACAAAGAAATGAGAAAATATCATATATGATATCATATTAATGTATATTATTCTTGTATAATTAAATAAAAATTATTTCACCAATATACATGATGCCAAACTACCGTAGACCAAGAAAAAATTCCAAATTAAGGGGTTTCTTAACTCACTTTTAATTCAGTGAGATTTCCAATGTTCACCACTTATTTATTACATGTGGTGTGCGTACTTCCCATGTTTGTATTCATTTTGTAATATAATTTAATTCATGGATTTTTACATCATCATTGTATGATCCTTCTATCATGGTTTTATATTTCGTAAGTTACCAAATCAATAAGGGATTTTGAAATTTCAATTTCAATTAACTCACCTTTATGCATTCTTGATTTATTATTTTACTCCAAGATTATTTGTGGAATCACTATTAATTTTCTTATGTCATAATTTTATACTCCCTTTCATGTGGATATACTTTTAATACACATAATCACTCCACTGATAAAATCTCATGTCATCGTTATGAACTTGATAAGAGTAATTTTTACTCAATCTCCATTTGTTGAGGTAAACATCCAATTCATTGGTGTTGTTTTTACAAGAATATGTGTGAATGTCCTTTGATTTATTTACAATTAATATCCAATAATATTGAGTGTATTTATATTTTTCACACATAATTATGTCATTGATTTATCCTTAACCTAAGGATACGACCTTTATGAGAGATTTCATCTCAAATTACATTACATTGTGACTTCTTTATTGTTATACAGCAAATCACTATTATATGGTGTATATAATGTACATTGACATAGTATATCATGAATCCCTTTATTCTCATTATATTAAATAGTTTTTTTACCTCATTTATTTGTATTCAAGTGTCTTTTTTTGGTTAGGAACTCTAACTAAAATATCATTTTTAAATGTTTTAACGATTTATTATTCTAAATCTTTCTCATTAATGTCCCTGTTTTGAAAATGGTTTTAAGGATTTATTTATATAGACATTAAAGTTTTCAAATAAAATTTACTTTTAAAAGTTCCAAAGTGGTATGGGAAACTTTTATTAAAAAATCTATTTTAAATGGCTTCTTGAAAAATAGTGTGTCTTTTAAATGTTTTCAAGAAACATGCGGGATATTTCTCTCCGTAGTTTGATGATTATTTTGATATATGTCAATATCCTTCATTATTCTCGGATGAGGTTAATATGATGAAATTAAATCTTCCATATTTTATTGAATGAGTTATTATTGACTATGGATGTGCTATTTTTATACCATTCATGGATTGTGGTTAAATTATTGACATTTCATATGCTAGTTTTAATACCAATGTTTATGTTATGACTCAAAATTTTCATAAGAGGAATGAATTAGACGTAGTAAGTGACCAGTGGATCCTGCTATAGCTCCTCGATGCATCGGTTGGTATCATGAGGCAAATTAGTGTCTTGGCACATGTCCATGACAAAATCTTATTTGTAGTCTTGAACGAGGCCCTGACTATGTGGTTATGATATTCTGGAATTATGCATTCCATCATTATAAAATTGGTTATTGATATTCCATGTGGTTATTCGACTTGTATAATATCCATGTGAATATGTAAATGGCACTATTTCATTTCGTCTTTTCCATATTATACTGAAGTTCATGTTTAAAAGTCTTTTGTTTTAGTTATACATTGCCATAATTGTTTATACTTATTTATGAATGTTTCCGCTATATTGTTATTCTTAATGAGCATCTGAGCTCACCCCTTTCAATGGTTTATTTGTCCCAGGATGCGAGGAAGTAATTTATGAATGACCTACATGGATAATATGAGGGGATATGGAGACAAAATGTTGTTGTAGTTGTTTTACTTTATGATGTACTGTAAGACTTATGAATATATCTAGTGTTTCCAATACTACTAAACTAATCGGTCTTTCGAGACTTGATCATTTGTGATCATGCCAATGTTATGTTATAATGCACCGATTCTGGGAAATTGGGTTTGGTGCGATACAGATTAATTCATATGTATGGTCAATATAAAGTATTCCTACATATTAAATTAATAAATAAACATTTAACAAGAAAATAAATATCATAATTTCAAAAATTAAAAATCCAAAATTTGTGTTCATGTGATGTTCATGAAAATGATTTTAATGATACATTAACATGAATAATATTATTACTTCAATTCCATTTTATGATAATAAATATCAAATTAAAAACATGATATATCATAATAACAAGCATCATCAAAAAGCATAAGAATTTAGTTAATTTTAAATACAAATTATATACTCATTTTTTCATAATTTATTTATTGGAGAAAGGGAATTATTTTATTTACATATCAACATAATCATATTGTGTAGAAAATAAAATGGATTTATAATGAAATACATAAAATGTGTAGATTTTATAATTTAGTTCCATGTTTCCATATTTAATCCATGAAATAAGCAGACTATTTTGATAGGTTTTGAATACTTATGTATCTCAGGTATTTCAAAATGGTTTATTTAAATATAATACATAGATATTATGTTGTATTTATTTATTTAAATATGAAACCTATATGATTATGGGTAGTTATATTTTAATGGAGGAATAAAAATTTACCGTTATTGATAACATATAATTTTTTAAATATTTGATATCTCATAAATAGTATTTTCTTGAAAAAATGCATGCACATAGTAGAGGAAAAAGTGGTGAATAATTTATGTTTCAATTATAATAAATTATATAGTATCATTATTTAGTTGAATATAGAGAAACAAATAATGGATTTAATGTGTGTTGATGAAATGAGTAAGTGAATAAGGCATGAAATAATATTTTCTGTGCCTGTGGAGAATATAGATTTCTCCAAATTTGAATGGAGACTCATGACCAACACTACTTATGAACATGGTGATGTAAAAAATTAAGGAGGATATATTATTATTTTAGATTAATAAATAATAAATTATATATTTCTTCTAGTTATGTATCATCATTTGAACAATTCCCTAGTTTCTTTATGTATCACCAAAGGGAATAATATATTCCTTGTTGTTGTATATAGTAAAAATCTGTTTCTATGTCATTATATTCCTTATTTTAGAAATGAGATAATACTCTCTTTGTAATGCCCCAAACCCAATTACCCAGAGTCGATGAATTTTTTTAATACATTGGCATGATTACAAGGAATCAAGTCCCAAAGGACTGATCAGTTTAGAAGCCTTAGAAAATAGATTACATACATGAATGTTACATTACAATTTATAACATACAAAACCACATAAATAATCCTTTATGAACACCATTATTACCTTGTCTTAACCAAGAATATCAATCACAATACACTTCTTGGAATACTGTGAAAATAAAACATAGAAAGGGGTGTGCTCAAACGCTCAGTAAGGGTAAGAAATATAGAGGAAACATTCAAAAATAAGCGTAAACATTTATGGCAATGTATAAAACTAAATCAATAGACTTTTAAACATGATATATGGTATAATATGCCAGAAATAAAATTAAATAATTCCATTTACTTATTCACATTCATATTATACTAATTGAATAATTACATTCAATATCTATAACCACTTCCAAAATAATGGAATGCATAATGCCAGACTATCATAACCACGTAGCCAAGGCCTCCTGCCAAGACTACAAATAAGATTTTGTCAAGGACTCGTGCCAAGACACTAGTCTGTCTTATGAGACCTACCGATGCATCGAGGAGCTATAATGGGTTCCACCTGTCACTTACTAAGTCCAATTAATTTCTCATATGAAAAGGTCTAAACATAATATAATCATTCATAATAAAAATAGCATATAAAATGTCAATACTTTACCCATAAACAATGAATGGTATAAATATAACACATCCACAGTCAAACATATCACAAAACCTTCAACAGAATATGGAAAATTTTTATCATGATAAATCAACATCAAAACAAGATTAAAATCCATTAAAGGATGTTGACGTTGATGAAAATTAATTGTAAAACTCTTTGAGAGAAATACCCCTTTTTCATGAAAACATTTAAAAGTCACACAATTTGGAAAATAATTCATTTAAAGAAATTTTTGAATCAACGTGTCCCATACCACTTTGAAACTTTTGAATTGAATTATCATTTTTAAAACATTCATTTCCAAAAAAAATAAGTCCTTAAAAACCATTTTGAAGACATGGACATTAATGAGAAATATTTAGAAGAATATATTTTTAAAACATTTGAAATGATGTTTTAGTAAAAAGTAACTTACAAGATTAAATTTGAAACCTCATTCATAAAACTTGGACATAGATAGTAAATATGTACCAGTAGATACATATGTAAAAACAACCTCGAATAATAAAGAGATTGTAAAATTAACCCTTACCAATTTGGTAACTTACGAAACATACACCCCATGAAAAAGGTATCAAACAATGAATATGTAAAAACACATAAATTAAAGTTTATTACATAAATAATAAAATTATGGTTAGTACATACGCCACACAGAAAGTAATAGTGGCAATATGGCATGAATCTCCTGGGAATAAAAAGTGAGATAAAAACCCCTTACCTTGCACTTTTCTTTAGTTGAGAGTACGTTTAGCCTCCTGTATGAATACTATAGTATGTTATTAAATTATAAAAGAACCATATTAATATTAATTATATCATAAATTATTCATTTATGACATTATACTACCGATTTAATAATAATTTCCATGATATATTAATATTTTGGATAATAATCGCTTTCATTATCAAACGTGTTTTAACTTGTTGTTATTGATTGTATCACGTATATAATGATTTAAATACTTTCAGAATACAAAATATGATTTATTTATCATATATATTTATAATATAAAAATTTATAATTGATGTGTATATATATGAAATGGAAAAACTCGTTTATGGATACGGTAGTCTGTACATACGCATAAATGCTGATTCTGTTTTCATATAGTATTGAATGGATGTATGTGAATAAGATATATTTATGTACATAAATACTTATATATATAAATATATATATCTACAGTAGCATAATTATGTCATATATTACATACTTATTAGTAATATATATTTTTAAAATCATCGATGAATGGTAAACGTGGAAATGAATCTCATCGTGTCGTGGAGACGGTAATCCGTAAGTACGCACGAGCGAAGATATCATTATTTTGATATTAATATAATATATAATTGGATGGTATATAATATTTAGCGAATCCTTATCATGTTATATTTATTATTTACATGAAATACGCATCATTATTAGACCGATCCAAATAATATTGTTTTGAATAACAATTACACCACGACACTAAGACGGTAAGCCATACGTACGCACATATGGTGACATGTCATTCAAATGGTGGATAGAATTATGAATTTTTGTACCATAATTATAATAACATCACAATATATAGAATATACTAGTTCTATTATTTTATAATGGAAACAAAAAAGAAAAATGAAGTGGAAGAAGAAAGGAACTTGAAAAAGGGTGGTGAAATCATTACCTCTTCTTCAGGTTCTTCATTTTGATTTGATCAAAAGGGCTCCTTCGGATGGCTTTCTAATAAAAATAAGGCATCTATATTGAATTTATGATAGTTTAGAGGGTATTTGGGTATGGTTTGGCCTAGCCAAATGTCTTATAAGGGGTGAATTAGAGATAAGGGGGAGTTCCCTTTTATAAGAGGGTTGAGAGGAACTTTGGAAAAACATAAAATATTATTTTATAATAAATTCATATTCGGTTTATAATGGCTCAAAAGTTGATTATTTAACTTATAAGGCAGGGATAGGTAAAAAAACTCAACCAATAGGTTTTAGACATGTTTAGGTTACCATTTTAACTTTATCATTTAGATTTAACTCTATGTTAAATAATTTAACTTTTACGGTATCTTCTTGTATCCCTACACTATATTGTTAATAAACATACTATATACTTCCAATCGAACCCCAATTGGTTCATTAGTGTCATATATATAATTATATAAGTCTTTTGGTCGATCCTTATATTATTAGGACCATTATATCAATTAATAATATAATATATTTTTTAGAACCCATTTTATGTCAATTTTGACACTATTTGGTATTTGTTTCTTTTTAAATACTAAAAACATGATTAATTCATAAAAAATACGTTTAATCAATACAAACATGTCATATTCACCTATAAAATTCGTGGATGTCATAAAAACGTTAAATTATATTTATTTTAATATTTATAATACAATTTATTTGATACTTTCAAGAATAAGGTAATTACTGCATCATAATTGTGTCATAAATAAATTTATTTATTAAATGTCTAAAAATTATAAGTAAAATACTATGATGTAGGAAATCTTTATAACATTATATTGAATACATATAATCTAATTTATATTATGTAAAACCTTGTATTAAAAATGATTTAATTATTAAACATTGATTTTAACTCTTTTAACTCTTCTTTAAATTACATAATAATTAATGTCCTAATCTTTTCCAAGTGGACCTAAATGATTAAATTTTATTCTAAAGGTTGTTTTTGGTCAAGTTAAACATGTACTATAGAATTGAGACATGTGTGAGGGTAATATTAATATCATTTTTACCCTTAATTACCCTATTTACTTTTAACTGTGGTAAATAAAAGTAAAAAGATACTATTCACCAAAAAAATTCATCACATTGATCCAAATTTTACTCCGTGATAAAAACCGTGTCACTCGGATTTTCAAAATTCAGCTCACCGAAGCGGTAAAATTATGTTTTTTGTGAATTTGCTAATTCTCCTAGGAGATGGGTAAAAGACGGTGAAAAGTTCGGTAAAATATTTATATGTCTAAAATTGTTATAAACTGACTCCAATGAATTAAATTGAACATATATAGGTATTATGTATCTATTTTGACCAAATAAATTTAAATAAAATAAATAATTATTTAAATAAATAGTCCGGTTTAACCAACAACCCTGTGTTTTTCACTATTAATAAAAAATTGAATGGTTTCAGAAAAATATCAAAAATTCACCCTTAGCTAATTTTGATATTATGAATTCATAAATGAAGTCTATTTTAGAAAATTGAAAACATAGAATTTTCATTTATTAATTTAAAATTAATTCCCGTTGTCCAAACCAAAAGGCGTACTTTTATGAAATAATAACTATCAAAAGATTGCCACTATTTTATGTCCAATTTCAAAGTCAAATTACGTACAATGACCAGTATTGGATTAAATGGTAAAAATATAATCTAAATATATGTCCCGACCATTAAGATGTATAATTTAACACTATAAATTATTTCGATTAAAAAAGTTGTTTTTAATTAAAATATATGATTTTTCACTGTTCACCCAAATATGAATGTTATCAGAAAAATACCAAAAATTGATTAAAACTAAATTCGTATGTCTTGATTATAAAGAAGAATATTATTTTTTCAAATTTATTATATAAATGTTTCAAATATGAGATTTAAAATGGGTTCACCAATAAAAGACGGTAAAAGTGCATTTTTTGAAAAATACTTCTTTTATCTGAAAAAAAATGAATTAGTTCTTAAATTATGTCTAAGAAACTCATAATATGGATTCTAAAATTATAAGGATTATATAATGTTCAAAATTCAGTTAATACTATTTATAACCGCTTTTGAACGACTGGTTTGGTAATCTTGTGGTGCGCTTGAACTCGGTGTTGCGTGTAGTTTAAGTTATTGAATTACTTTGGAAAAATAACATACAATGATATATTGGGGTGTTACATTTTTACCACCTTCAATAAGTTTCGTCTTCACAATTTGAAATTGTTCTTTCGAAAATAAAAGGTTCAAAATAGATAATATCATCGTGGGGAACCCCACATCAGAAATTGGGTTAATAAAATTTAGTCTTAATAAATGGAAAAGAGGAATGTAGAAGTAACCACCAAATTATGATCTCGATTAGGAGAACATTGGTGGCAAATAAAGACACATAATTAGAGGAAAAATGTAAATTTTTATATTGAGTGATTGAGGTCATCAATCACAAAAAATTGAATAATTGAGGGCCTCAAAACTATAAATCTATGATGATTTAAAATATCATCGGTTCCACAAAACATAAGGTATTAGGATAACACATTTTTAGTTTTAATATCCTTTACCTAAATTTTAAAAATTAATTTGTTCAAATAATAATAGAAAAAATATATATATAATTTACATGTAGAGTTACATCCTATAAATAATTCCTACCAAAAACCCATCTTTCACTCTAAAAGATAATATAACATAAAAAAAAATTTATTTTTCCTATTCGTATAGGGTTAAACAAATGAATTCATAATTCATCTACCAGAACCTTTAAAAAAATACATTATTCAATCCAGGACATCAAGTGGGTCAGTGGTAGGTGATACACCCTTGTCGCCCTTCGGTTGCGGGTTAAAGTCTCGCAGCCTTGTCGGATGCGACGGGTTGCCGCCCTACCTCCGGGTTGTCATTTTTATAGAAATCCAAAAATAATCTCAAACTAGACTTATCCAAAATACTTCTGTCCAAACTCATAGTCCAAAATCTATAGGGATGCTAAACACAATGAAGATCCTTTTTTCCACGTAAATACATGTGAACACCTTCATCGTGTATTCTTTTAAAACACTGAAACATCATGAATTACCATAAAACCTTATTGATTACATTCATGATCCCTTATTCATTATATAATACAGGATATACTCATTCTATCCAAAAATGTTGTATACTCAAACAATGATGGAATATATTAAAATCATTAATCAGTTTCAATGTAGTGAAGAATATCCAATATAATTTATCCAAATCAATAATGTATTTTTCCAAAATCACTACCTCAATATCAAAACCATATTATGGTATATCTTTCTCTCATCCATATATTTTCCAAAAATTTAACCTGCTATTGAGTCACTTTTCATGGTTCCACACAATCTCAAGTCCTTAATGAAATAGTACTGCAGTACAATCCATATATACTTCTTAATTATTATAACCAGTACATCGTTGATACAGCACTCAAATGACATAATTATATAATAACAACATAACAACTGTAATCATTCCACTTCATTTGATGTAGTATCACAACTTTATTTTTATCCAATAACATCATTTGTAGTATACTCTTATGATTTGGAAATTTTTTCGCGTAGTGTCCCATATCCTTGCAGATTAAGAATTGTGCATTTGAAACCTTTTTCTTACCCTTGTAGTCACGTACTGGGTTTATTTTTTCTCCAATCTTATAAGAAACTCCCATTCCTTTGAGGCAAGTTCCAATGTGTTTCTTCCCACAATTATCACATGTGGGAACATTCTTATTTTCCCTCTTCCCTTTATCCATCTTTCTCTCTTCCATCCTTTTCATCTCTGGCTTCCCTTCAAAGCCATAGGACTCAAATAATTATTTACTTATCTTATTAACACATGATATTGTTTCTTCATATGATGATAATATTTGGGAGACTATTTCCCTTCTACATTCTAGCTCAAAACCATGAATGATATGATCCTTCTTACTCTTTGGATCATACGTATTGCTAGAGTTCTCATTCCTACTACTGGGTGCCATTTCTAAATAATGGCATACACTAGGACACTTTATGAATCGAAATTCATAATTCCAAACATGTAAAATTCCTAACATAAATTGAATATTTTATGGATATAATCGATAATAAAAAATGTTTTATTTTATGAGATATATACTCATAAACCCTTCATGTTGGTTTGTAAAGAAAGAGAGAATTATCCTAAGCATATCCCCTGGGAGTGTCGTAACCAAGAGTGCAGCAAGGCCCGTTGTCGTGCAACGGTTCCCATTCGAGTCTAGCTTAAAGCGGTATTTTTGGGTTTTACCACTAGGTAGATCTCTGCCAGAGCCGCCTCTACCTGCTCATATCCAGACATGGATTTATTTTCAAGGAAAACTCACAAAATCTATACATTATCAAAATTTTAGGAAGTTCTTCTATACTAATCCCCATAGTCTATCTTACGGAAATGGTCTCTAATCAGAGTTTATCTAAATCTAGTTTCCATGGATATTTCTAAACTTCATATGATACCAACTGTAATGCCCCTGCCCTAGTTACCCAGAGTCGATGCTTTATTTTAACACATTTTCATGAATACAAGGAATCAAGACCCGAAGGACCGATCAGTTTAGCAGTCTTGGAAAATAGATTACATATATGAATGTTACATTACACTTTATAACATAAAAACAACATAATTAAACCTTTATTAACACAATTATTCTCTTGGATTAACCATGCATATCACCCACAATACACTTCTTGGAATCTTTGGAAAATAAAGCACATAAATTGGTGAGCTCAAACGCTCGGTGGGGGTAAGCAATACAACGGAAACATCCAAAAATAAGCATAAACATTTAAGGAAATGTATAAAACTAAAACAAAAGCCTTTTAAACATGAAATTCTGCATAATATGGTAAAATAAAATGAAATAATTCCATTTTATTTTTCACATAGATATTATACTAATCGAATAATCACATGCAATATCAATATCCAATTTAATAACGATGTAATGCATAGTTCCAGACTATCATAACCATGTAGCCAAGGCCTCATGCCAAGACTACAAATAATATTTTTTCAAGGCCTCATGCCGAGACACTAGTTTGTCTCATGAGACCTACCGATGCATCAAGAAGCTATAGCGGGCTCCACCCGTCACTTACTAAGTCCAATTCCTTCATCATATGAAATGGTGTAAACATAACATAAACATTCGTATTAAACCTAGCATACGAAATGTAAATACTTTACCCATAAACAATTAATGGTATAAAAATAGGACATCCACCATCAAACATATCACAAAAACTTCAACACAATATGGAAGATTTGTATCATGATAAATCAACTTCAAAACAAGTTTAAAATCCATTAAAGGATTTTCGTGTTGATGAAAATGATTTGTAAAACTATTTGAGAGAAATACCCCTTTTTCATGAATACATTTAAAAGACAAGAAATTTGGAAAATAAGACATTTAATGAAATTTTTGAATAAATGTGTCCCATACCACTTTTATACTTTTGAAAATAATTAACATTTTAAAAACATTCACGTCCATATAAATAAATCCTTAAAAACCATTTTGAAGACATGGACATTAACGAGAATGATTTAGAAGAATAAATATTTAAAACATTTGAAATGATGTTTTAGTAAAAAGTCCCTTAAAATAATCCATTTTAAAACTCTATCATAAAACATGGACATGGATAATAAATATGTACCAGCAGATACTTATGTAAAAACAACCTCATATAATAATGAGATTGTGAAATTAACCCTTACCAATTTGGTAACATATGAAACATACACCCCATGAAAAAGGTATCATATAATGAATATGTAAATACACATAAATTAAAGTGTATTAACTAATGAATACAATTATGGGACATACATACACCACACAAAAGGTAATAGTGGCAATATGGCATGAATCTTATGGGAATAAGGAGTGAGATGAAAACCCCTTACCTTGTGCTTCCCTTTAGTCAAGGGTACGTTTATCCACTTTTATGAAGACTATAGTATGTTATTATATTATACCAGAACCATATTAATATTTATGATATCATAAATTAATCATTTATGACTTTATACTACCCATTTACTAATAATTTTTATGTTATAATAATATTTCGGGTAATAATCACTTTCTTTATCGTACGTGTTTTAACTTGTTACTCTTGATTGTATCACATAGACCAGGTTTTAAATACATACAGAATATAGTACATGATTTATTTATCATATATATTTATAATGTAAACATTTATAATATACTTATATATATATATGAAATGGAAAATTCCATTTATGGAGACGGTAGTCCGTACGTACGCATAAACGTTGTTTCCATTTTCATATAGTATTGAACATATGTAAGTGAATAAGATATATGTAAGTACATAACTACTTATATATATAAAGATATATTTCTCCAGTAGAATTATAATGTCATATATTACATACTTATTAGTAATATATATTTTTATAATTGTTGATGAATGGTGAACTTGGAAATGAATCTCATCGCATCGTGGAGACGGTAATCTGTACGTACGCACGAGTGAAAATGTCATTATTTTGATATTAATATAATATATAATTTGATGGTATATAATATATACATAATCCTTATCATGTTATATTTATTATTTACCTCAAATACACATCATTATTATACCCATCAAAATAATAATGTATTGAATAACAATTACACCACGACGTGGAGATAGTAAGTCGTACGTACACACATATGGTGACATGTCAATAAAAGGGTGGATAGAATAATGAGTTTGGTTGTACCATAATTATAATAAAATAACATTATTTATAATATACTGGATATATTATGTTATAATTTAAACAAAAAATAAAAAGGAAGTGGAAGATGAAAGGAACTTCAAAGAGGGTGGTGAAATCATTACCTCTTCTTCGGGTTATTCCTTTTGATTTGATCAAAATGGCTCTTTATCATGACTTTATTATCAAACTAAGGCCTCTAGGTTTAAGGGAGGATAGTTGAGAGGGTATTTGGGCAGAGTTTGACTGAGCCAAATGGCTTTGAAGGTGTGAATTAGACACAAGGGGGAGTGCCCTTTTATAAGAGGGGTGATGGGAACATTAGAAAAAACATAAAATATTATTTTAAAATAAATTCATATTCTGTTTCAAATGGCTCATAAGTTGATTATTTAAAGTCTAAGGTGAAGATAGGTTGAAATAAATTTCAACCAGTAGAGTTTAGACAAGTTTAGGTTTCCATTTTAAGCTTATCATTTAGATTTAACTCTAAGGTAAATAATTTAACTTTTACCGTGTCTTCTTGTATTCTTACACTATATGGTTAATAAACATACTATATAATGCCATTAGAACCCAAAATGGTTCATTAATGTCATATATATTATTATATAAGTCGTTTGACTGAACCTTAGATTTTTACGACCATTTTATCAATTAATAATATAATGTTTGTTTTAAAAACTATTTTATGACAATTTTGACACTATATGGTATTTTTTTTTGTTAAAATAATAAAAACATTCTTACTTCAAAACAAATACATAGAATAAATCCTAACTTCTAATATTCACCTAGGAAATTCGTGGATGTCATAAAAACTTTTAAATTATATTTATTTTAATATTTATAATACCATGTTTTTGATTCATTCATGAATAAGGTAATTACTGCATCATCATTGTGTCATAAATAATTTTATTTATTTAATATCTAAAAATTATAAATAAATAACCCTGAAGTAGAAAATATTTTTATTTTTCTAATGAATATTTATAATCGAATTTATCCTATTCAAAACCCTATATTAAAAATGTTTTAGGTATTGAACATTTATTTTAACTCTTTTAACTCTTCTTTGAATTAAATAATAATAAATCTCCTAATCTAATACAAGTTGGACTATATGATAATATTTTATTCCTATAGTTGTTTCTGGTCGAGATAAACTTTTCCAATAGAATTAGGACATGTGTGAGGGTAATATTAATATCATGTTTACCCTTAATTACCCTATTTACTTTTAACCGTGGTAAGAAAAGTAAAAAGTTACTATTCACCAAAAAAAATTTCATAGCATTGAACCAAATTTTCCTCCTTGATATTTACTTTGTCTCTCGTATTTTTAAAATTCAGCTCACAGACGTGGTAATATTATGTTTTATGTGAATTTGTTAATTCTCCTAGGAGATGGGTAAAAGACGGTGAAAAGATCAATAAAATTTGTATATGTCTAAAATTATTATAAACTGACTCCAATGAATTATATTGAACATATATATGTATTACGTATCTATTTTGACCTAAAATAAATTTAAATAAAATAAATAATTATTTAAATAAAATGTCTGTTTTAACCAATAAACCAGTGTTTTTGACTATTCATAAAAAATTGAAAGTTTTCAGAAAAATACCAAAAATTACCCTAAGATAATTTTTATATTCCAAATTCAAAAATGAAGTCAATTTTACCAAATTAAAAACATAGAAGTTTCATTTATTAATTTAAAATTAATTTCCATTGTCAAAACCAAAAGGCGTATTTTTAAGAAATAATAACTATCAAAAGATTGACACTTTTTTATGTCCAATTTCAAAGTGAAATGATTTAAAATTCCCAAATTTGGATTAAATGGTAAAAATATAATCTATCTATAAATTCAAATCATTAAAATGTATAATTTTACAATATAAATTATGTTGATCAAAATTTTTTTTTTATTAAAATATATTATATTTCAATATTCACCCAAATATGAATGTTATCAGAAAAACACCAAAAAATTATTGAAACTAAATTATTATGTCTTAATTATAAATAAGAAGTTTATTTTTTCAAATTTAATATATAAATGTTTGAAATATAGTTTTTAAATTGGGTTCACCATTAAAATACGGTAAAAGTGCATTTTTTTTAAAATACTTCTTTTATTTGAAAAAAATGAATTAGTTCTTACATTATGTCTAAGAAACTCATAATATGGATTCATAAATTATAAGGAATATATAATGATCAAAATTCAGTTAATACTATTCATAACTGCTTTTGAATGACTATTTTGGTAATCTTGTGGTGCGCTTGAACTCAGTGTTGCGTGTAGTGAATGTTATGGAATTACATTGAAGAAATAATGTACTATGAAATATTGGGGTGTTACACTCTTGGGTGTATATTCAATGTGGAATTTAGTAGGGATATCATTCAAACATTATACATACATTATCTTACACTAAGTATCACTATGACTACATGTTATTAGAGATTAAGAGAAAATATTTAGTCGAGACAGAATATAAAAAATGTTTATAAGTGTAAACCTAAAATTAAAATTAGAAAAATTATGGTACCATTGATTCAACCCCACCCACATAGAAGAAACTAAATATCCAATGTAATAAAAAATAGGAATCAAATGGGGTATCCTTAAATGCTCTATAAATTTTTACGATATAAAATGATATGTAGATCAATGTGTTTAAGGAAAATATTTAATGCATGTTAAAAAATTGTAATTTAAATATAGCATACAAAAAATGTATAAATTTGATTTTTCATTTTCATCCTAATTCATTTATGAAATCAATCTCCTTGTCCCTCATAAAAATATGAATGTGAGGAATTGTTAATAGATTTTTTTATCTAGTTGATGTGAAATATGATATAATGTTGTCTATATGTATAGACCTGTAGGAAGAAAGGATAATACCTTTTGTATTCCCACATGGATTTGAAAAATAAATGTGACTATATTAATGAATATAAAACAAAATCATGTAACTAATTGATGTGGTACTAGTTAAATGAAAATAGGATAAATGGATAATCCCACATGATGTTTAATAATCAATGATGAACATTTTATCTATCTAAAAAATGACTAATAATAGATGAAAAGGCCTTAAATATGAACATAATGAAAAAATATGAAATATTAATGTGAAATGTGATATTATTAATGACCATTCACATTTAATTTTATAATAAATTTACACTAAGAAATAGTTGAATGATATAATTATATATCTCAAATCAAAACTAGATTACATGATACACTCAGGTAGTGGTAGTACATCAAGTATTAATTTAATGGTCCTTTAATAGAAATTGAAATGTTTGAATATATTGGACCAAAATAAATATAAAAATTCTATATAAAATATCAAAATACCTCCTTATTTATCTCTAATAATGCCACTAAAAATAAGAATATAAAACTAAAATATAGAAGCAAAAAATGTATAATTAGAAATATCAGATTAATGTTCCCACATAATCAAAAACATGATTATGTTTTTGATGATCTATGATATTAATAAGTAGATGTTTCGAATAAAACAAAACCAAAGAGTTTAATTAAATAATTTTTCAACCATCCCCTTAGTCAAGAGATAACAATGAGTTAAGGCTATTATAGTAAATTTATATTTTTTATATCCATAGTCATATAGAAAGTTATTTCATTCGGAGAAATGCATCCATCAGAAAATATGTTATAGGTTTAACAACCACTTATATGTGTTAAATAGATATTAAATCTCTTGGAAAAAGATATATTATAATGTAAAACAGTTATTGTGACTTATGAAATGAATTAGATCATTTAAAAAAGGTGTACCGTGTAGGAAATTTCATTAACTCACTACAACTCTAGAAAGTTTAGAGTGAATTATCTTGAAGAAAATTCAATAAATTGGTACATATGTAAAGGTATTAAAAGTTATATACCATAAAAATAATTAAATAATGTGATGATAATATTTTAGCAACATATGATTCATATAAATAGTAAAAAAATCATATTCCATATTGAGCATGGAATTAATAAAAATTTAAGGATCGGAGAAAAAATTGAACTATAATATTTACTAAAATGAAAAATGAGGTTCCTCCATCTTATTTGTTATGTTATGTATTAACATAAAGGGGATTAAATTAAATGTGTTTTCCATCCGGGTGTTCATGAAAATTCAAGAGGATGAATAAGTTGATCCCATTATGGGGATTCATTTTGATATTTTAAGAATTTCAATCACACTCCCTTCCCACATTCATAATTATATTTTTTAAGACCGAGGTCTGGGTTGGTGAACATGTGATAAAAAGGATGTGTTATTATTCTCTTGTACAACTTTTTTATAGGTATTTTAATATCTATGTATGATTTTTAATTTCATTGTTAATTCTGTTGTTCGGAAAACCATCTATGAAGAATTGTTTTTTTATCATTAATTCAAATAAAATTATTTTATGGAATTATTATACAATAATGGTTATATCTATCTTATAAACAACATTTGTATAGACCACATATACATATATTTGAATAACTAATGTATAAATTCCATGGATCATGTTATATCATTTCATTATATTAAAATATGATCATATTTTTTTGAGAATAAATAATTGAATAAAAGACCCCAATTACATTTTTCATTTTATTGTTGATAAGGTTGGGAAAAATAGATTACCATTTAATATAATTATTCATGTTCAATAGATGAAAATATATTAAATTGTTCACTAATTTAAAAGACTAATATTAATTAGGTCAAATTGGGTAAAATAAGATAGTTAATTGGAGTTATAATTGTCCATTCCCCACTACATTATTACATGGGAAATATGTATCCCATGAAATATATATATATATATATATATATATATGTTCATACATATATCATTTTGATTCATTGGAGAATGTTTTGTTTATAGATTTACATTTGATTTTATATGGTGGAATATACAATAGTTATTATATGTACTGACAAAAATCTACGAACTGTTGACTGAGTGACCAACACAATTGACTACATTATAGGAGGTTTTCCTAATCCACCTATGCAGTCGGATTAATGATACTACTATGGTATAATGATTATTTGAATGCTAGAATATGAAGGCATGTAAATTCTTAGAATTTCCACTTGAGTAGGCTATATGGCCGATATATGTAATGCATGACCCATGATTACTGTAGAGAAAAATTTATCATGGTGCCGATAATAGTTACCGATCAACCAATTAAAGGGACACACATTAATTAAAGGAAGAACCGAAAATAACGATGATTGATATAGGAAATGGGACAATAAAACAATATTTATAAATTAATAATAAAATATTTAGATCTTCCTCATTTAATTTTATGCATGATATCCATTTTATCCAAAGTTAACATTTCTTTAACTTGTTATAATCTGGCTCATCCTTTAATGGATTGAGAAAAAATATTATTACATCCTCTTTCCTCGTGAATGTCATCCAAATCCATGTTCTCATTTAATATGGACCTTTTCATATCATGAGATATAATAGGATCTAAAATTCATAATTCATATTGTATTCACTAAACATACCTTACATTAAAAAACACCAAATCATGAATTTTAATTAGATAAAACTATATGTTACATTAGATATTCATTTTAGGTATAGAATTTTATAATCTCAAGATAACTTCATACATAAATAATCATATATAAGTATTAAGAAATAGATATTTCATATCCATTTAATCAAATATGTATATTTTAAAACCAATCAATATTTATTTTAATGAATAATATTCATTCAATTAAAAGTTGATCATTCTTTTAAATCACCAATCCATGAAACATATGACATATATATTATTAGTGATGGATGGGAAAAACTTTCATAAAGGCACATCAATGAAAAAAAAAGTATTAGTCATGTGAAAACTTGAAATCACATTAATAACTATTTTTTGGAAATATAAATTCTCTTACACTAAATAAATCATTTACTCCGTAAAATGAATCATTATAAAAAATTTTGAGATCAATATATTCACATTAAAACTATTTATCAATCATTGGAAATCATTGTATATTAATTTTCACATCATAATCATATGAACCATTTATAATCATTATAAGAACTATTTCAAAACCCCATAAAAATTTTCCTTGCACTACATTTGACACTAAATATAAATATTCATTAATGAAAATCATTATCTTATCCATTAGATCGTATTCTGATATCATATAAATATAAATCATTCAATAATGATCTAAAATTTCACTAATCACTTCATAAAAAATTTTCATGTACTATATAAAGAATAATATCCTTGAAAAATTCCATTATACGCATGTGTAAAACAATTTTGGATATCAAAATTTTGTGGTTATTAGAGACCATTTTTAAAATCCAAAAACATCAAACATAATACAGAAATAAATTTATATGAAAATAAACATCGAATCATAAAAAAAATATTATATGAATGAGTGAAAATGATGGTGGGATATTCTAATCATTCAAAAAAATAGTAAAAAACATTTCGATAAATTTTAGTAAAGGTAGAGAAAAAAGAACACTTAAAAGATGGTTTTTTAAAATAATGTCATTAACCATGTGAATGAATAATCATGTATATTGTATTTTCCTAAATAATAAACATAGGTAAATTTTTTTTTTTCATTGGAACCTTTTCATCTTTATTATTCCTTTTTGGGAACATATCACTATGTTATTACAATTACAAATTTATTTATGTTTACATGGGATTTTATGAGGATATTAACTTCACATATAAAAAATGAATTTTGTAATTTGACTATAATAAAAAGTTTCATAATAAAATAATCTCCATAATAAGGATCTAGAATAATTATATCATTTTTCAATCAGTTATACATTTAACTCCAACTATTAATAATTGTTATCAAAAATGAAATCCACTAAAATCATGGGGAATGTTGATCATACATATGCAAGAGTAAGGTTCCTTATTTTTAATGATAATTATTGGAAGAATTTAATTATTATGACTTATTTATATAATGATTATATTATAATTAAAATCATATTAATTGTTTATATATAATTATATATATCATTCATTTGATTTGGAGATGTCAAACGAATCACATTGCTTCGTGGAGGTGGTAGTACACTTGTACGCATGATCATCATCATCATTTTTTATTTCAATAAATTTCATGGAAGTATTTTATATATTAAAAATTGTAATTGGAAACATATTTAATTAATATATTATAAATACATTAATTCAATAATTTTAATCCATTAATGATAGATATTGATTAAAAATGAATTACATCGGTTCGCAATATAATAGTATGTTGCACACAAAAAAAGATTAATTCTTTTCTAATATTATGGATTTGAATGTCGATATATGTAATAAATATAACATATTTAATTAATTGTACTTTAAGGATACTAGATATGTTATTTATTTATGGTTAAAGGAGGTTTACGGTATGTGAATGAATAATCAATATAGAAAGAATCGATTAAAAATGATACCTCTTCTTCTGACAATCTTGTTTTATAAAAACCATAATCCCACTACAATTATTTGTATTCCTCATATAATACCTTATAAATTTTCTTACAATTCTAAAAATTCATATGGTTATTAATATTATGATCCATGGGGCGTCAAAATATGAATAAACTAGATGATGATGTTCCCATTGATAATATAGTGGAACATACTCTTGGAATTTATAAAAACATTATACTAATATTATTTAAAATTAAAATAAAAAACAATAAAAATGTAGATATTTCAATTATATGATTATTATTATTCTAAATACTCAAATATAATAAATATACACATGTATTTTTATTATTTGTACCCTTACCTTTTATTTTTAACACTTGTCTATCCCCTTATACTCCTACCATGACAATGTGGATTTTCAAACATTGAGGGACCATATAATTAAAATTAAATTAAAAGATACTAAATAATAGGTGAAATTTAATTATTAAACCTTATCATAATCAATATACCAATATTAAATTTTTTACAAATTTTATATCATTTTATGAAATATTATTTACTATAATATATCTATATCAAATATTTTAATACTTATTCATTACATCAAAATTACCAATATCAATATAAAAATTGTTTTTTGAACCAAGCCATAAATTACATCCCATACTAGTTAGGAAAATTTTAAATACCATGTGAAATTATTTATCATCATTTATATTCATTTTAATATATTAAAAACCATTACTTTTATTTTATGAGAAATTAAATAATCACCACATCATCATTGTGAAAGACATTAGATTAATTTAATATTTCATAAACATAAAATATAAATTTCCATTAATAATGTAAATATTTTATATATTCAATGACTATATATAGTCAAAAATATCTTCGGGATAATAAAAAATTAAAAATATTACTTTTATTAAAAACAATATTTTCAACTGTATAAAAATTCATTAACAAAAATACATAATGATCATAATATCAACCATATGGAACAAAATGTTCATAAATTAGACCCTTCAATTACTAGGGTCAATATATCAATAAAATATATGAAATGATTAAATTAACTATTTCTTACATATCATTTAATATTTAACATTTAATTAACCTATATAACATATTTTGGAAGCAAAGAATACTATGATTATTATTCAGGTTGTCCAAAAAAAGATATATAATATAAAAATTTGGGCCCAATAATTCATTGAATGGAACATATTTTGAATAATAAAAATCATTTTTTCAAAACATAATTCAAAACAAGACCTATATAACTCAATGAAAAACTGTATTCCGAAATATTAAATTTCAAATATAAAATGTTTTATACAAATATCATGTATATAATCAGTTTTAAAAACCATTAATATATTATAGTAAATCATATTTAACTAAAATAATTTTAAATGTAACATAAAATATAATTTTCCCACGTAAATGCATTAATACAAAATATAGTTTTCAATAAAAATCAATATATTTTTCTTATACCTTAAAAAATAATGGTATTCTGAAAATTCCAAAAATTAATTAGAATATTACATTGAAAAGATAAATCCAAATTTGAAATATGTTTTTGAACATTTAAATTATATAAAATGAGAATGATTCATTTAATTATAACCATATAATAGATTAATTTAGTAAACTATTTATTTTTTATGTTATATTAATTATTAATATCATTATTTAATTCATGAATAAAATTAAATTTTACTCAAAAATTACTCTGTACGATAAAAGGATTTTCAATTCTCCTTGACCACATTAGAGAATGTTTCCTTTTAATTGTTATCATTTTTTAAAAAAGAGGGTACCATTCCCTTATTGCATTTTCATATTTGAGTTTTGACTCATCATCCAGATGGATTTGAAACAAGACCATAATTTATTTAATAACATTATTTTGAAAAAATTTCCCTTTCGTAAGGTCATTAATATGAATAAAATCATCTTCAAAATATATTTTATCATAAAAATAAAGAAACTCATGCTCAAAATTTTTGGTGAATCTAGAAAACATTTTGTTAACATCAAAAAAAATATCTGTATCCTATATAAAAATGGAAAAAAGGGAAAATTTTGGGAAACTGGTAAAACATTATCCAAGATTTAATATTCTAAAATTAATGACGGAACGAAATTTCCTCTGTTACCAAAATGAATATTAATTTTCCCTTGATATATTTCATTAAAATACTTTTCATCAACCTCAAAAAAATATATTTTCATCCTTTTATATGACTAATTTTTATGCCTTCATTGATCTATTCCAATATTTTGATGAGTCATCCTCTACATATCATCCATTTCTTATACTGATTTGTGTATTATAAATTTCTATTAACCTACATCATCCAATTATGCTATATTTTGAATATTCCTTCCATATAATGCATCAAAAGGGTCCATTTGTATAGTAGAGTGAAACAAATAATTATATGAAAACACAAAAAAATGATGATCCAAACATCCTTAAAAATCCATTAAGAGTGTGAATAATGTAATCAAAGGACTAAAATTTTCACCAAGATTGATCATCATACTACATGAGAAATATCATTCTAAAATTAAATATTCATCTTAAAAAACTTATGATTTCCTTTAAAAAAATGATGTGAATCTGGGATAATTTTAAAATAATATGCATAGTGAAGATCCATGATTCATAAATATATCATTGACATATAATATATAATGTTAATATGAAGACATTGTTTATTAAATTGGATTAAAATATGTTGAATTTTTTAGATGATCAACATTATCCAAAACATAGTCATTACATTGTGAAGACTTCGATTTTCCCACATAAGAATATATATATGGATACATTTACCTATTCCCACTATGGATCTTGAAATGTTGATTCATCGTCATCAGTAATATATATTATGAGTTAATCATTAGACAAGATAAATATTTTGATGTAAATTCTAAAATATCATTTTTAATTCCATCCCACCAGTAATAATCATATAGATACTTATACATCCCAGTGATTCCATGATTTAATAAAACACGGTGAACTATCGTATTCATTTCAAAACTCCATCTTCAAATGGTAATCATGAGGAACAAATTATCTCTTCCCAAATCTCAATACAAAATCTATTTAAACATTACAATAAAAAAAATATACCCTTATTATCTAATCATTATTTTTAAGGTACTATTTTTCTTAGTATCATGGTCAACTCATCCTGATATATATAATTTCATTCAATCCTAAAGCAAGTAAAAAAGGAATTTCATGAATCATACACATCTAGGAAAACATTCTTCATATCAGTTACCAAATTTCCTTGTTATAAATGAATCACTGTTAATATAGATTTATTTTTATTAATCAATTCATTAGCTACATTATTTCATTTCTAGGGTGGTAATTATAAGTCCCATGCCTTACAAAATTACATAATCATGAATTTTAGTCAATAAATAACTTCGTTTCATATTGGGGATGTTTTCAAGATTATATATATTTAGATATTTTGGATATAACACAGATATATCATTACACATTTATATAGTGAGGATAAAAAAAACATTATCCATTTCTTCCAAAATATAAAAAACATCTCTAATGAAACATGTTTTCTTTGAAAAATAATCCTAAATTTTAACATGGATTCCTTCTCCTTCCTACATTACATATAACCTGTGAATATAATTTACAAACATAGAATAGGAACCAAAATCTCAATATGGGATAAAAAAATGAATGAATACATTAGTCCATGAAAACATGTAATGTATGAAATCATTTTCAAAAATACATATTTTTCACCAATATAAACATACATTGTGAAACATGAGATTTACTGTAAAGTCCTGGAAATCTCGTGGAATATTATTAATACATTTGATTTTATGAGTCCATGAGAATTTAAGGCGCATTATTTTGAGGCCCGGTGTGCTTGGAATCAATTTCTGAAATTTTGTTTGGGTACGTTCATTACTCATACAAGAGTGTTTTTATAAATTTGGAACTATTGCCCAGAACTAAAATTTGAGTTCACAGTTGAACTCTCAACACCAGTATTTTCATTAGGATACGTTCACTTCGAAGACAGTGGGTCGAGGATATAAGTTATTTTTGGGGATTTCTTAAAAAACTGTGAGCTAAATTTTATTTAATTGAGTAGAAATGTCAGTGTTGGTGGTTAAAATCTTCTCATGGGAGTTGGAGGTAGGACCTGCACCCCTTATCCTCCCATGAAAGGTTATGGTGGTGGGGCCCACCCAAAAAAATCCTCCTGGGAGAGGTTACGCTGTGAGGACTGCACGAGACTAAAACCCTCTATTAATGGGAGGATAGGAAGTCCTCTCAACTCCCCTCATTATTGAGGGGGATCCTCTAGAACTCCCCATTAATTAAAGGAGCCAACATATAGTTTATTATGCCAAATCCAACCCATTAATTAAAAGGGTCATCTCATTTTATAAAACGCCAGAATTTTAATTTTAAACTCAATAATCTAAAATAAAACACAATCTTGTATTCGGAGGGGATAGATTTTCATTTGTTGGAAAAATAGGATTATAGGATCATTGGGAGAAAGCTCCCAACGAAGAACAATTGTCCAAATGAAGAATGCCATCAACGATCTTCCATGTACTTCTTCGTCGGACTTCTTTCATGGACAATGACCGACGTGAAGCTTCTTCCACAATCTTCGTGCGTATTCAGGAGTGTAAGAGTGTGGAGAACGTGACGAGCGACAACCCCATCTCCTTTCAACAACTTCACCATTAATGGCCGATAATAAAAAGGTAGGGGGTTTACAATGACTAATATACCTTTCTTTTTCTCATCTTCGTTTGAAAGTAATCAATGCAAATGTTTTGTTAGAAATTGTTGTTTATTGTTCTCCTTTTATGAACAAATTGATATCACCTCTAAACACAGAGGTTTTGGGCCAAACTAACATGCCCCATCTATCTCCGCCGATCTTTTTTGATTTTATTAGGCATGGAGATGAGGCGATGGCAGTGAAGGATGCAACGAAAAAGGTTGTGCTACACGTGCCTCCGTGAATCGCGCGTCCCACACGGTGCACCGATGCTCCTAGCCGAACACCACCGGCTAATTCCGGCCGAAGATGTGCCAAACTGGCCAACCCGCTCTATTCTCGTAGCCTCTCATGCGCCCTGTACAGTTCCCTACCGGGATGCACGCGCCCTGAGCGGCCTCCTGGCGCTCTGCCCGGCGCCCCAACGGCTTGCCTACACCCCGCACAACCTTCTCGTTGCCCAACCGGCCTTCCTGACGCCCGTCCGGCCTGCTCGGCGCCCTTCTGGCATACCCCGTACCCCGCGCGGCCTACCGACACCCTGCCTAACACCCTGCCGGCCTTCTCGCGCCATGAGCGGTCACCCTGTGCCCTGTCAACCCCAAGGGCTAAGCCGCTGAGCTACCCCCTAGACGGCGCAGGCTGAAGTGGCCTTAGACTCCGAGCTGAGACTCCAACATGGAGACCTTCGATCTGAACCACCCCTAATGTTTGTCGGGCTGGGCCCAACAGGCCGAGACAAACATAGCAGACAGACCCACCCACCGGGCAGGGTCAGACCCCACGGGTTTGACCGAGTCGACTTAGACCGGGTTGGCACGATCCGGGTTGGGACGAGTCAGTCCAACCGGGTCGGACCGGTACAGGGCCCATTACCGACCCTTTACTTTTTTTATCCATATCATTGCCACCGGATGACCGTTTGATGAACTGTCGGTGGTACTATATTTTTGGAATGCAATGGTCTTTTTGAGTAGAAACCACTATAGTTCAGAGAAATGTTCAGATATGGTCAGGTTGGATCGTACACCAATCCAACAGGTACCCCAGGACTAAAAATCAAATAACTCAGATTCCAGGCGTCTGATTGCTGCGTCATTTGTTGCATTGAAACCCCTATTATGAGGTGGATCATTGAGATACTTCTACATGGTACTTCTTGATATTTGGAGTATAGACTTGTAGCTTGTGGGGCGAACCCTCCCGGAGAGGAGCGAGTGGAGTATGGAGACCTAGTAGCTGGTTGAGACCTGACGAATTCTGGGCAAATTCGACTAGGAGTGATTCGTCTAGCCTAGTAGGGAGTTCCTGGTTGTTGGCGGTAGACCCACGATAGAGGATCTCCTAGTAGTAGGCGGCATACCCGCAGTACTTAATAGGAATATTACCTCTACAGGCTATTAGGGGGAGATCTTGGTAGTTAGAGGCAAACCGACAGTGGGGAGCATCTCTGTGTGAGCGCGGCAGTCCACATTACTTGATAGGAGGAGTACCTCAGTAGTCCAAGGTTACTGGGAAGTGCCTGGTAGTTGGTGACAGACCCACTATACTTGACAAGAGGAGTTCTCCAACTGCCTTGGTTTTGACAATGTGAATAAAAATTCTGGTTGAGATGAGTCAGTAACTTTTGAGGTTATATCATGATTGAGACATATTACATGATAACATATGTATATGTATGGGAATATACCAAAGTGTGGTTATCAATTGATTCCTTACATTCTAGTTTATCCTTGTTGGATTTTGTAAGACCTTGAGGTTCTCAGGGTCCCTAATGTGTATCGTTATACTCACCACTACATGGGTTATGCCCACACCTCATTGTGTTCGATGCAGAAGATAGACAATGATGACCAAGGCTGAGTGTACGAGGATTGGATGGTACTCGGATGTGGAAAACATAGCGTGATGGTACATGGAGGAGGCGAATGGATGTGGATTATTATGGAGGCTATCTATACCTACCCTTCAGGTAGGGTTTTTTGGAGGACAATCCAGTAGCTGCTTCACCATTCTTCTACTGTACTTGTTTTTCTTGTACTTTTTGATTCCTTGTACTCTAGAGGTAGGCTTGTATTTTTAGGCCCTTTACTTTACAACACTTCTTTATTATACAATTTTACTTAGTGAATTGCTTCCATCTACTCTATTGTGTGTGTATATAATTTTTAAAGACAATGCCTTCCATGTTTAAGATATTTACGCCTTTGGTGCTAGTCTCCATCCCCTGGCCTATGGAACGAGGGATTGGGGTAGTCACGGCACAGGCCCCGGTGGATGGGTCATGAAAAATTGGTATCAGAGAAGTCAGTTCTATTGTAGAACCTAGAACTCTGATCTTTTATTTGAAGAAATAGTGTAAAGGGTGCTGAGTGTTTTTTTGGTTCAGGGAGTTCAATGTTGGTGCAGCGTCCAACGTATCCATACACCATGACCCGGACTTCTGATTTCTGACTTAGTGCACGAAAACACTGATTGCATGTCTCTTTTCAAAAGTTTTTCTTTAAGACATCTCAACCAGGCCAGCTCACCATGTACAAATATTTTGACCAAGTCACATCTATTTCCTTCAGGATGCCTCCCTGTTAACTACCATCTAGATCCCCGAGAGTTGTACGCCCAGATAGCCCACCTAGCGATGAGACCTCTTTACAAGTCCCTCTTCCAGCTGAGGCACAAGTGTTACTACTACCCGTTGGGCCTCCGATGCTAGTAACCCCAGCAGTAGACGATGCATGCCACATGAGCACGTTGCATGAGTTCCAGCTCTAGAGGCCACCCAGGTTCAGGAGAGAGACTGACCCACATGCGACTGAGGATTGGCTGGAGGACGTGGTGAGAGTCTTCGGATTGGTAGGGACACCAACCGACTTCATGGTTATCCTCGTCATGAGTATTCATCAGGCAGCAATAGGCAGATGGAGGAGACTGATGTTCCAATTTCATGACGAGGTGACACTAATTTGGGAAAACTTCTAAGGACTATTTCAGCCGTAGTTTGTCTAAACCACACTCCGCGTAGTTCATATATAGGAGCTACTTCACCTGTAGCATGGTACCATGTCTGTAGCTCAGTACTCAGCAAGGTTCACAGAGGTATTGCAATACTCCACTAATATGGCACGAAACCCATTCTTCACATCCTAGACCTTAGAGTAGGGACTTAGGAAAGAGATAAGGGCTTCGATGATCTCCCTCATTATCCTGAAACATGCAGGGGGTGTTGGAGTGTGCCCTCATAGTGGAGAGTTTCCTAGTTGAGCAGTCTCCAATAGTGAGTCCCACAAATATTCAACATGCAGTTGAGTCTTTTGTAGCTGGTAGTAGACAGATGTCGCAGAGGTATAAGAGGTCCATAACTACATGTTGATGACCGCACGACTCAGAATTGGTTGAGTGGGGCACCCAGAGTGGAGACAAATCCAGACATCCCAAGAGCGGAATATGTTACGCATGCGGTGGACATGGTCACATGGCTCGTTATTTTCTCACCCGCCATTCGGATGATCAACAGATGGTCCAAGGACCTCCCATGAAGAGACAGAGATTCGATCGAAGCGGTCTGCAGGGAGAAGGTAGATGTGGTAGAGGAGGTGGTCGTGCAGTAGGTGGTGGGAGACAATTCGAGGTGTTACTGCCACCACCTCCAGGAGGTCCACCCTGACTACAGGGAGTAGGTGGATAGGGGAGATCTCTTCTCCAGGTATCTGATGCTTAATATCATGGTGATCTAGTTATGTTTTGAGGAATAATCTATGTCTACTCCACCATAGCTACAGTTCTTATAAACAACGGTTCAAGTCACTATTTCATTTCCATTTCCCTTGTTCGGAGCTCGGAGATTCCGATGGAGTCGTTGGATCGATCCTTACGGCTAGAGACTCTTACGGGAGCCAACTCGATGATTACGCACTGGTGCCGGTAGTGCGAGCTTACTCTATGAGACGAGAGCTTCGTCTGGAATATCCTTGTAGCGGCGTCGAGGCCATATGCCCTGATCATGGGAATTGAATAGTTATCTACAATCCTTGCTCAGATCAACTAGATTTGGCACAAAGTGTAGTGTGTCCGCATGGATGGGGCCAGGTTCACCTTCACCGATGATAAGGAATACTTTGCAGTGGAGTATGAACTTACTCAGAGGAGGGTGCAGCCGATCACTCATCAGTTGGCATGCCTTACCCTCAGAGCAGTTAATGTTGAGATTTTGAGCTATTCTGTAGTGGTGGAGCAGTACACTTATGTTTTCCCTGACGATGTTCCAGGACTAACTCCACACATAGAGGTGTACTTCTACATTGGCATTTACCCTGGGGCGTCACCAATATCTACACTAGCATATCGGATGGCTCCCGCTGAGCTTTGTGAGCTCCAGGTACAACTGGAGGACTTTCAGGGGAATAGATTCATCCGGCCTAGTGTTTCTACATGATCACCCCTTATTCTGTTCACCTGGAAGGTTTGTGGGAGGTTGAGGATTTATTTCGACTACTGTTGCATAAACCAGGAGACCGTGAGGAACATGTACCCACCCTCCAGGATTGACGACCTCTTTGATCAGTCAAAGTGAGCACGTGGGTTCTCAATGATAGACCTCTTATCAGGCTACCATCAACTCAGAGTTTGAGATAAAGATGTGTAGAAGACAACCTTCATATATTGGTATGGCCACTACGGGTTCTTGCTTATGCCATTCGGTATATCCAACGCTCTATAAAAGTTCATGAGACTCATAAATAGGATCTTCCAGCCTTACCTCAATCTCTTTGTCGTAGTCTTCATCGACAAAATTATGATCTTTGAGAATACTGAGGAGGAGAATGCCTACCATTTGTGGGTAGTACTGGACAAACTCTGAGAGAATCTGATTTATGGTAAGCTATCAAAGTGATAGTTCTAGTTCTAGGATGTTCACTTTCTATGTCCTGTCATCTCAGTGGTTGTAGTTGTAGTGGATCCATCGAAGCTTAAGGTGGTACTGGCTTGGGAGCCACCAAGGAGTTTGAAGGAGGTAGATAGTTTCCTGGGATTGGCTGGATACTACTAGAGGTTCATTATAGAATTATCTAGAGTTGCATCACCACTATCAGCCTTGATGAAGAAGGGGAAACTGTTCATGTGGTCGGAGAGATACCAGTAGAGATTTTAAGAGCTGATGGAGAGGCTGAATAGTTCCCCCATATTGAGGATTCTAAAGGTAGGCATAGGGTACTTAGTCTATTGCGATACATTAGGGACCATACTTTGTTGTGTCCTGATGAAGGGGTGAGCAGTGATCTCTTATGGTTCTCATCAGCTTAGAAAACATGAGAAGAACTACGCTACCCATGACCTGGAGTTAGCAGCAGTGGTCTTCGCCTTGATGATGTAGCAACAAAATATTATGGGAGAACGTTTTTCCGTGTACTCTGATTAAATGATTTTTTAGTATATCTTCTCTCAGAATTACATGAACTTGAGACAGTGACGTTTTATTGAGTTCCTCCAAGACTATGACATCGAGATAGTATATATTTTTTGGAAGGGGAACGTTGTTACGAAATCGCTCATGTAGAGATCTGGTATACATCTTCTAGGAGAGGCAACAGAGTAGCTGGCTACTTTATAGATTACTTATGTGGACCTAGATGAAGATGTTTTCCTTCAGTCGCTTATAATCACTTCTACACTTCATCAGCGAGTCAGGGAGGAAAAACATGGCGACGCTGACTATGAGACACAATGTGCTCATATATCTGTAGGGCAGGCACATGATGGATTTTCTGATAGTGGGGATCACATTATCCTCTTCAGAGGACGTACTATGGTACCAGTGTCACATCAAGAGGAAGTGTTGAGGGAGTTCCACACATCCCCTTTAGCGGTACATCCAGGAGTGGCGGAGATGTAACAAAACCTTCAGGGATAGCACTGGTGACCAAGTATGAAGATGTTAGTAGCGTAGTTTGTCTCTCAATTCATCACTTTTCATCAAGTGAAGGTAGAGCATCGGGTACCAGCATGCTTGGATCAGCCTTTAGAGGCACCATATGGAATTTCTAATAGGACATACATGGACTTAATGATGGGTCTTCCAGGTACACCCAGGGGTCATGACTCGATTTGGGTGATAATCGACCGACTCATCATGTCGGCCCATTTCCTTCCGATCAGAGAGCATGGTTTCGTAGCGAGCTTACGATGCCTCTATGTGCATGAGATTTTGTTGCTAAATGGTATAACTTCGATGATTGTCTTCAATAGTGACACAAAATTTACTTATCGACTATGGAAGGGGTGGCAAGAGGCCTTCGAGACACAAATTCTCTTGAGCACCACCTTCTATCCTCAGACAGATGGTCAGATTGAGCTGGCAATTCAGACCCTTGAGTACATACTACATGATTGTGTCCTTGACTTTGGTTCAAGCTGGGAGGATCACATAACGTTCGTGGAGAATTAATACAACAATAGATAACACTCCTCCATCAGGATGAAACCTTTCAAGGTATTGTATGGACGACTGTCCATTTCACCGCTGTGCTAGACAAACCAAGGGGAGTTAGCACTGGTGGGACCAAAGATGGTACATGCTACCAAAGAGATGGTGCAGATAATCCTGGAATGGATGAAGACTACATAGAGCAGGCAGAAGTCGTATGCTGATAGGAGACAGAGTCCTTTGGAGTTTGAGGATGGTGACCACATCTTTATATGGGTCTCACCCTAACGAGGTTTACAGAGATTTGGCCATGGCATCAAGTTATTTCAATGATTCATCGAACCATTCCAGGTCCTCATCAGAGTTGTAATGGTGGATTACTTCTTATATCATCCACCTCTGTTGCACTGAGTGCTTGACAACTTCCATATATCTCATCAGTGGAGATACGTGCATGACCCTACTCACATCATCGACCATGGGAGAGGGAGGCTCAGATTGTGCTCATTACCCCGATTTGTTCCCTTAGTTTGATTTTTATCTTATAGGGACGTAATGCAGTGAGATAGGGAGAATATAAAGACCTGGAAATTACATGGAATTTATTTTTAATACATGGGATTTTTACGAGTCCACAAAAATTTACGGCGATTGATTCCGAGGCCCAGTGTGAACAGAATCAATTTCAGAATATTTGTTCGGGTACGTTCAACAAACATATTAGTGGATTTTTAAAAATTTGGAACATGTGGTCAGAACTAAAATCTGAGGGCATAGTTGAACTCCCAACAATAGTATTTTCTTAAGGAGAGATCCACTTCAATATCAGTGAGTCAAGGATAGAATTTAGTTTTTGGGTTCTCAGAAAAAAAATTAATGTGTGCTACACATTATTTCATTGAGTTGCAATGTGAGTGTTGGAGGTTAAAACCTCCTAATTGGAGTTGGAGGTAGGACCGCCACACTGTATTCTCCCATGAGAGGTTATGGTCATCGGGCCCACCCAAATGTATCATCTTTCGAGAGGTTACGATGTGTGGACCACAGAAGACTAAAACCCCCTATTAATGGTAGGAGAGGAAAACCTCTTAACTCTCCTCATTAATGTGGGGGGATCCTTTTGACCACCCCATAAATTAATGGTCCAACACATAGTTTATTATGAAAACTTCACCCCATTAATTAAATGCCTCATATCATTTAATTAAAATCCACAATTTGAATTTTATTCTCAATAATATAAAATAAAAGACAATATTTTATTTTGAGGGGTAGATTTTCATTTCATGGAAAAGGAGGATTAGAGGATCATTGGGAGAAATCTCCCAAAGAAGAACGTTTCTTCCAACAACGAATGCCGGCAAAGATCATCCAAAAACTTCTTCCTCATACTTCTTTACTAGAAACCTACCGATTTGTAGAGTCTTACACAACCGTCGTGCGTTTTCAAGAGATGAAGAGTGCGTCGTACACGACGAGCGACATCTCCGTCTTCTTTATGCTACTTCACCATCAACGATCAATAATAAAAAGGTAGGGGTTTAATTTGAGGAATATTCCTTTCCTTTCTTGATCTTCATTTCAAAGTAATGGGTGAAATGGTTTGTAATAAATTGTTGTTCACAGTTCTCCTTTGATTATCCAATTTCCAACACCACTAAACGCAGAGGTCATGGGACAAACTAACATGGCTCGACTCCCTCTACTGATCGTTTTGTGATGTTTCTTCAGCATGTCGATGAGGCGATGACGATGAAGGAAACCATGAAAAATGCTAAGACACCTGCGACCTTTATGAATTGTGCCTCCCCCCCAGTGCACCGATGCTTAGGACAAACACAGCTGGCCCGCGCCTGCCCCTGCCATGCCAATCTGGCTGGCCCGCTCCCTGCCTGCAGCCTCCCAGGTGCCCTGCCCGGTGCCCAACCGGCATTCCCGACACACTTCTGGCCTAACCGGTGACCTTCCGGCCTACCCCGTGCCCCGCGTGGCCTGCACTCGCCCATCTCGGCACCCAGCCAGCCTACCCGCCCCCCGCGCAGCATCCCACGCACCCTGTTTGGTTCCCAACCGGCCTGCCCGGTGCCGCGCTGGTCTGCCCGCGCCCTTCGCGGCATCCTGGAGCCCGGCCGCCAGCCTTCTGGCGCCCTTCCAACCTCCCAGGCCAAGCCACTGAGCCACGCCCCTCGAGGTGATGGCCGAACCGGCCATGTCCTCCAGGACGAGCATTCTATGCGGTGACCTACGGGACGAACCGCCCCCACAGTTCACTGTGTTAGGCCCAGCGGACCGGGGCGAACCTAGTGAACTGATCTTCCCAACGGGCCAGAACATACCAAGTGGGTCTGACTGGGTGACCCGGACTTGGTCGACCCAGTCTGGGTTGGGCCGAGTCGGTCTGACTGGGTCAAACTGGGCCCAGGACCATTATCGACCCTTTACTTTCATTGGCCATATCATTGGCACCAGATGCCCTTTTGACAAACTGTCGGCGGAGTTGGTATTCTTCGAACGCAATGGTGCCTTTTAGTATATCCCACTGGTGTTCGGGGAAATGTTGAGATATGGTCAAGTTGGATCGTACATGAATCCAACTGGGCCCCTAGGCCTAAAAAGCTTATAACTCACAGACCGTGCATCCGATTGACGTGCTGTCTATTGCGTTGAGACCCTTATGATGAGGCAGAACCATAAGATACTTCTATGTGGGACTGTTTGAAAATTGGAGTATCGACCTGTAGCTCGTGGAGTGGACCCTACCAGAGACGAGAGGACGGAGAATGAAGATGTAGTAGTTTGATGAGACCTAACGAATGGTTGACCAATTTGACTCGGAATGATTCGACTAGCCCAGTTGGGAGAACCTAGTAGTTGGCGGCAGTCCCACGGCCGAGGAGCGCCTTGTAGTTGGAATTAGACCCATTGTACTGAATAGGAGAAGTACCTATATAGGCTATTAGATAGAGTGCCCAATAGTTGGAGGCATGGCCACAGTGGGGAGCGCCTCTATGTGAGTGTGGCAAACCCACAATACTCGACATGAGGAGTACCTCAGCATTCCAATGATAGTGGGAAGCACCTGGTAGTTGGCAGCAGACACACTATACTCGACAGAGGAGGAGTTACCCAACATCCATGGATTCGACAATGTGAATACAAGTCCTTGTTGAGCTGAGTTAGTAACTTTTCAGTTTACCTCATGATTGAGAAAAATTATTTGATACCTTATGTATATGTATGGTCAAATACCTATGTGTGGTTATCTATCGATTTCTTACTTTTTGGTTTATCTTTTTTGGATTTTGTGAGACCATGAGGGTATCAAGGTCCATATTGAGTATCATTATACCCACCCCTGCACAGGCTATTCCAGAACCTCATTGGGTTGGATGGAGATGCCGGACAGGGCTGACAGAGGCTGAGTGAACGAGGACTGGATAGTACTCGGAGGTGGACCAAATGTTGTGACGGTACACGTAGGATACGGACGGATGTTGGGTGCTGTGGAGGGTCTCTATTCCTACCCTTCAGGTAGGTTCTCTTGGAGGACGATCCAGCAGAGGCTTCACCTTTCTTCTATTGTACTTGTTTTCCTTGTAATTTCAATTTCCTTCTACTCTATAGTTGGTCTAGTATTTCTGGCCCCATTGCATTTCAGTACTTCATTTGTATACAGTTTTAAATAGTTTATTTATTCCAGCTACTTTGCTGTGTGTTTTTATAATTTTTAAAAGAAATTCCTTCTATGTTTTAGGGATTTACACCTTGGGCACATGTCGCTATCCCCTGGCCTGTGGATGGCGGGCATGGGGTAGTCACGGCACGGGCCTCGGGGGGCAGGTCGTGACATTTACATGGGATTTCCTCAATAAATATAAAACATAAATAGAACCATAACAATTACTTGGGGTATTACTTATATAATCTTGTAACTCTCTCGGCAACCTTATAATCTGAAACACTCAGAACATATTTACAATATAACCCTCACAACTACCTTTTTGTGTGACCATCATTATTACACATCGTGTAACCATATGTTCACCATATAACATACACATACCCAATGAATTGAAGGTATATATAGGTCCCAACCTTCATAAAAAAATATTCCCAAGAACTAGAACACAATCATAAAACTTGAATAACGGAAAAAAACATTTCTTTTGAATTTTGTTAAACACAATTTTAAAATTAGATTTTAAATGAAAACCCCATTGAGAATACAATATAATAGAAGTGAGAAATTAATATAATGAAAATAATACGTTTATACACTATCTAAACAACTATTATAGCATAATATAAAAATATTTTATAATATAAACAATTTTAATAACCCGTAAATAATGAAGAATGAGGTTATCCACAAGAATTGAAATTGGGTTATGAGTTCCATTACCTCAGGTATGGATTAATTAATACATCATTAATCCTCATGTATAATGGTCAAAAGAGGGTTAATATTAATTTAGAGAAAAATTTTAATGTATATAACACCTTATATGAACATTTCATAACATAAATTCACCTTTTAATTCTTATTATTTTTTTCCTTTTCACTGTTTCGAGTGTGTTCAATAAATGATTTCCATGGAATGTTTCAAAATGATGTACTTGTAATATGTGAATGAAATCCAATATATTTAATTAAATGGTATTTATATTTTTACATTATATATTATTACACAATAAATAAATTTTTTTTTCTAATATGATGATGAAATTTTTGATAAAATAATAATGATATTTATTTAGATCATTTTTTTGTGAATCATCGATAATCATGAACTTGTTTATTTATATAGTTTAATGACTTGAATATAAGTTCATTATAGAATATAAAATATTTCAAATAATAAAATTTAGATTCTATTTCCCCCATTAAATGGGTTTTATGATTATATTTTAATAATGTAATGGAAATTGAAAATACGCCATCCACAATTTTGGTAAATCAGCACGTTTTGGGCATTATTTTTATTTTTAGTTTATGATGGGGAGAATAGGAAAAATATGATGAATTATTTTCATGAAAATGGTAAGATATATAATATATAAAATTAAATAGATTTAGATTCTCCTGTATGAGGGGTGGGGAAGAGCATATAGGAAAATAACGTAATTGAAATGAAAACACATGAAAAAGGAAGAGAATTCTTACCTCTTTCTCTCTTCTCTTTGAGATTAGCATTAAGGCAACTGGTTTTGGAATTTTAGTTAGACAAAAATTTAATGGACGTTGCAGAGAGCCTTTAGGATGTGATTAATCAGAACATAGACAATTGTCAAGGCTTAAAAAGAGTGAGAGGAAGAGGGGAATGAGGTTGATATTTATAGTTGCAGAGAGGAGAGTTTTTACATTATTTTATTCATTAGTTTATTATTCTTCCTGAAGACTATGAAATTTTCCGGATTCATATGACCCAAAAATAATAATAATTGCATGTGAGTTAGAAAAAAGTGGACTTACATTAGTCATGAATCACTAATGAGGTAGTAAAAAAACTATTTAGAATTTATTTTAATTTATCATAATTCACTATTCATTAAAAATCATGAATTTCACCAAAATACAAAAAAATTATCATAAAAATTTATCAATTTTTAGAATTTTAATATGAACAACATTTTTTGAAAATAATTTTCTAATTATGGATAATTAGTTTTTTAAATAAAATCATGCTTTATTCAGAAATTAACAATTATAAAAACTATAAATCATTTTATATCACCTTGAAAAATTAAAAAAGATTCCATTACCATATATCCTTATAAAAATAAAATAATTCTTAATTTACTATTAATTGTGTCTTACTAATATTCATTTAAACTATTCATACATGTATTTTACTATTCAAAAAAAATCATGTTGGTTTTATCGGACTCCAAATAACATAATGATCACAACAGTATATGACTATTTTTTGAAATTCAATTCATTGAAACAAACCATTAATTTTTTAAGGATAGTTATAATTATTAAATTAAAAATAATGTTCATAAATTTCAATTTATTTTCAATACCTTGTAGTTTTAATTTATCACTAATTTCTTGAATTTGATTCCTCGCCATTTTTTTTCTTATTAAACAAGCGGGGGTACCTCTCCCTTATAGAATATTCAGATTCCCATGTTGCTTCTTCAACAACGTGGTTTCTCCAAATAAATATTTGCATTGAGAATTTTATTTTTCTAAATCCCATGTTCCCTTTAATCATGAATTTAATACGGTTTCACTTCACAAGAATATTTATCTTATAGCTGAACTGCTTATGGGCTCAACACATGAGTTGAATCTGGCACAAACATTCTCAAAATTGAAACAAGAAAAAAAATGTGTACATAAGATACACACAAATGAAAAGCTAATATTTATGATAATGTTCCAACATTAACTATAAATTCAAAAGTTATAAAATGTGGACATGTGGTTCATTTCATACCAAAACACATCACACTTTTCAATAGTGAGGTCCAATGAAAAAGATGATCAGCTACCTCAAAATTAAAGTCTTTACTCATACATTCTTCATATCTTTTCAAGCTAATTTAAGTTTTCATTATGTATTAATGGACAATACTCACTTTCTTAACCATATCCTCTAAAATTTTGGGCCCATCAACTTCCTTCCCTGACATGATCCAAAAAGGTTGGAGTTTAACACCACTACCCATACAATGCCTCAAAAGGATCTATTTGTATACTGTAATGAATACTATTATTATATGAAAACACAATTAGAGAAATAGGTTGATCCCGACTTCACTGGTATTCATTTTCACTAGCTCGAAGCATATCCTCCAATGTCTGAATCGTTCATTCTAACAGCCCATCTGATTGAGGATGGAAACCTTTACTGAAATTTAATTTTGTTTCTATCGAATTTTGAAGGGCCTTCTGAAAATTATAATTGGACATAGAATCCCTGTAATATAAAAAGGAAATTTTCACTCTATGTAAAATTTAAATATAATTTATTTAAATTAATGAATGATTATCCAAGTACATTTTATCTCGAATAGAAAGTCAATGTCAAAATTTAATAATCTAATCAAAAATAACCAAAATCGCATTGTTACCTCGAGAAATATTATGTAGTCCCACAACTAAGTCCACTGATATATTATACCATTTATACTTTGTCAGTTCATGTGGATGAAGAATAACATTAAGAAAATTCCACCCCGATTAAACATATTGACATATCGAATATTTCAAAGTAAAATATACCATATACCTTTTCATTATATCCCACCAGTAACACTCTTGATAGAATTTTTACATCATAGTTATTCCAGGATGAAAAAAATTGAGAACTGAGAGATTCAAAAAACAATTATTTCATCAACAAGGTATCAAATAACACATACAATATTTTCTCAAATCTCAAAACAAAATTTTTATCAATGTAAAATTCAGGAAACATACAAATTGGAACCAATTAAACCTTTTCCTGTACTTCATGATCTTTCCTATATTCATTCTTAATTTTTGCTAATAAATATTAATACATGATAAAAAAAGGCAAAAAATATGTATTTTCGACACTAAAAATATCAATTGAAAATTAATTTCAAATCATTAATCCACAGATCATATCCCAAACGTAACACAGTTAGTGATGTATGATGTTTTTATCTCAATGTATCTACCTCTCCATTTTCTTTTCCTGGATGGTAATCGATCATGGAATCATATCATTTTATTCATTAAATCCATAATTTTTTAATCAGCGTTAATTCCATTTGAGTGATTATATACTTCAATGATTTATGTTAAGTATATATTTTTCATTAGGCTCCATATAAACAGTGCCATTAAATTTATAATGAAAAAAACCACTGCTGCCAATTCTAAATCATTAATGGGTTAATTTAACTCAGGAGGTTTTAGATTTCATTAAGCATAAGCAATTACCTGATCTTTCTACACCAAACCACAACATATACCCTTCAATGAAGCATCAATACAGATGAAAAATTCACCATTTCAAAAATTAAGGCCAAAACTGGAGCATTCCACTATATCATCTTCTCTTCATGAAAACATACATCAAATTCTTAGGTCCATAAAAATTTAACCACTTTTTTCTTATCCTAGATAGTGGGCTATATAAACATCAAATTTTTCTAAAAAATTGTTTGAAATATTATTCTAATACAAGAAAAATATATATTTCTATAACATTTATTTTTCCGGGCCACTCATCAACCACATTTTTTAATGATCAACTATTATTACATCTTTATTTATAATGTTTGTTGGATTTGGCTCCCTAGAACAAACTACATGGTACATTATTCATTAACAAGTTCATTATAAAATCTTGATTGTACCTCTGCATGACAATGAATTTAATAATGTCATAAGGATTTCTATTTCATTAAGGTGCTATAGTAAATCCCTACCATAATGAGTACCAGGATGTTTCATAAGATTGTTCTTGAATATATGTTTTATGGTTTGGTGTCATTATTTTAGAGTCACAAATAATGAAGTCTATTAGTGTAACGGTCCAAATAATTTTCAATGGAATTCCCTTATTATAATTATTCCTTATAGTATAATCATACTAGGAATCACAATTAAATATACTAAATATTATATTACCATTAAACATACTTTTTTCACTTCTAGGTTTTGAATTTTGAAAATCCAACATACATAGTAGTGTTTAAGATGATTTTGGGAATCTAATTAAACAAAAATATTTTTAAGTGACTAGTAACATACCCTTATGAATAGTAACCTACGATTATGAATAGTACTATGAACCTATTATAAATTTTCCAAAATAATAGTAACCTTACTAAAGAATAATTAAAAAAATAGGCATCTTAGAAAGTGACAATTTGACCATAGAAAACGATATAGAAATTTCGTAAGTCATATATGAATAATTATAATTAATTAATTAATTTTAAAAAAAATTGTATTTTCATAAAATGTATTCATATGTTAACAAATATATTTCTTATAGTTATTAAATAATTTTATAAGACCCTACATAACTTTTGAAAGCATTATTAAAATCAGTTTTATATTTAAAAACTGTATTTATCAAGAAAATTAAGCTTTTTATTAAATATTAAATTAATATTATTTAAAAATATATTTTTAAAAAATGGGCTTCATTTTTGGATTCTAGACATTGATAAATGGTTTGGGTGAAATTTCGGTATTTTCTGGAAATACATGAATTTTTTACAAATATTGAAATACCATAATTTACAAAAATAAGCTAAATAAGCTAATTATAGAGTCATATGTGATGTTTTTCTGATGGAAGCCCAATTAGTTCGGGATTAAATTATATAATTATTGTAATTGGTCATTGAAGTCTTGTTATTCATTATCATGGGAGGAAATAATAAATTAAGGGATATTATATTAAGAAATCCCCTCTCCCCTCCACTATAATTAGCACCCTTCACTCCCTTATTTCCCCACACCAATCCAGCTACATGACTTGTCTAAAATCTGACCAAGATTCTTTCCATGACCCTTCCCCAAGACGAAGAGCATATGCCCTCATAAGAATACATATCATAGTCCCCTTAAAGAGGAATTCATGAGGAGGTTTCAAGGGGTAATTTATCTCCTTCTTTTCTTTTAAATTCCATACAATTTCAAGTTCTTCTCTTATTCTATCCCATCCTATATTTGTCCAAATAATTTGGTAACTCCATTATTATAAATATAGAATAAGGGTATGATACTAATGGGATATTATATCATCTAACTACCACCTCCTATTCCTTTTATTTTATAAAATAAAACATTTTTTGTGAGGTGATTATCTATCACCTTCAACAATGACATGTTTTTTTTCTCATTTATACCTTCAGATATGTTGATTAAACCATTTTAATGGTTTAACCAGAATTTTTTAAATGTATTATATCCCATTTAATTTTCTGGAACTAACTTATGTACATATTAATAAATGACTAATCAAAACAAGTTCGTTGTGGTCGAAAAACAACCCAAATTAACTCAGATAATCATCATTTAATTTTTTTCTATTGATTCATACAAATGGAGTAAAATGTAATTCATTATAATATAATATTAACTTCCGGAATATCAGTAATTTCATGGAATATATGTTCTATATGATTTCCATGTTCTACATGAACATCAATTCATGAATACATGTGGAACGCTCAAGAAAACAAAAACAAACGAACATTCCTGAGCAATGTTTTTGAACTCTATAACTTATAAAAACGAACATAAAATAACAAAATGAAACCAAAATGACCCTTTTTAATGTATAAAATGTTTTTTAATATCTTAGTAATGAATATAATGTCATTATACAGGACATTGAAATGAAGTAAGTTTTAAGATATAAAGTAAGGGGAAAATCTAGAACCCAATTTTCATTCTTCAGGTTCTCCCTCTTTCACTTCAAAATTTGTATGATCAATCAATGAAAATCATTTTTTAATCATTATATTAACTTTTTATGGATATATTTGTTTACTGAGTATTATTACAAACAAAATGTTCTCCAAAATACTCTTCTTTTATGAACTCTCCTTTTACCTCTCATTCAAGGTTTATGGTTCTTGTTTCTAATATGTTATTCCATATTTATTTTGGGAAACCAAAGATTTAGAATGTGAAAAAATGAGATGAAAATAATTCCATTACATGGGTTAGTTATGTTCATTATTTATATATGTTCTATGTGTCTTTCATGATAGTGATAATGTAATGATATGACTGGTGAGCCTAGAATTATATAGAGCAATATGTATGTTTGAATGTGACAAGTGCGCCCGGAGTTATACATCACTCAAATTAATTGGGTAAAGTGTTGAATATCATGTGTAAATGTTAAATTATATGTGTACAAGTTTCTATATTTTTTGACAATTATGTGTGGTAGTTAACCACTAAGACATGAAGTTTCATTTTTATGCATGGGCACATTTCATGTCTTATATTTATGCTTCCCCTTATGTTCATGATCCTTTTCCTATGTTATGATTATTCTCACCAATGAAATATTGTTATTATATGTCCCCTTATTGGTCTTATATCTCAATCATTTTTATTTATATCCTCGGGTGACTACATGTACAATGGAGAGGTCCTGAGCCAGTAAGAAACAAGAGAAGAAAACATTAAATAAATGTTTATGCTCGATGTTATAATTGTTATGTATGGTCCGAGTTATCCCAAGAAACTAAGCCATTGGATCCTCTATGTATAATACTATTATTTTTTAAAAAAATTATGTAATGGTAATTTATTAAATGGTTGTGTCTGTATAGTTGGTATCAATGGAATGGTTTAGTTAATTTGAGAATTATGATTAGTGAACCATAGAGAAAACCTCTAGCATGAAACTATGTTAAAATAAGCACACACCAATTTTTATATAGGGATCCCATATGATATGATTTTAGAATAATGTGACAAAATGAATAATTTATTCATGTCTTGTTGACTAAAGTATTTTATAAGAATTTCTATTTTAGTATTTGGTGAGAACCAATAGAAACGGGGCCACCAACTCCTACGAGGGCCAATTAAGCAATTTCACGAACAACATCCCCAAGGATTTGGTAGGTGGAGTTCATAATATCATAGATATTCTTAAGAATTTTCTCAGGTTATGAACAATAACCATGATAATGGGTAATTTCCTCCTTCACCAAAGAGGGAGAAACTATATATAGGAAGTTTTAAGTAGCAACGACCACCGATGTTTAGTGGATCTTCAGATCCACAAGTTGTGGAACATTGGGTCCACTCCATGGAGAATATATTTTCTATGCAATACTCCTCTGAGATGGAGAAGGTGAATCTTGAAATTTAACATCTAGATGGAGAGGCATATAAATGGTGGCCTTTGATTAATAATACCAAGCCAAGGGAGGAAATTGAAGAGATGTAATTTGTAGACTTTAAGATAATGTTTTTAACATGTATTTACCAAAAACTATTCACATAATGATAGAGAGGGAATTCATAAAGGACATAAAAAAGAAGGTGAATCATTCAAAACATAAGAAGTGAATTTCACAAGGATTTCAAGGTACACTTCAGGTTTCTTTTTCAATAATGATCGCAAAGTTGATAAATTCTTTAGTTGATTAAAACCACGCCGTCAAAAGGATCTTGAAATTCAATAAATTAGGTGTTAGGAATAAGTAGATCAGTTTTCTCTCAAAGTGGATATAGAGTATAGATAACAATCCACATTCTACGGTGATATAAAATTAAAGATGGTCTTTCAAGCTGGTGAATCTAATGAAAAAGGTGGGAGAAAAACTTAACAACCCATATGCCAACAATGTGGGATGTTGTGCCATGGGAACATCATCAAAGGGACTGGGAAATATTTCATGTTTTGTAAAGAAGAACACCATACTCAAGAGTGTCAAAATTACATAAAAAGGATAGATAATGTAGTGGTTTAAAGGAGAGAACCACTCATGGTTCAATTCTACAACTGTAGGAAGCTAGGGCACTATGCAAGACAGCGCACTAATCCTCAAGTTCTCAAGGGTAATCAGTTTCAGCAGCCACCAAATCCAATGGAACAACATAAACCTTATTCCATCACTACTGCAGAAATGGATAATAATAATGAAGTCATATAGGTAACAATTCTTTTTCACTAAAGAATGGGAAAAGTATTATTTGATTCTGGATCTATTGATTACTTTATGTCTTGCATGTTTTGTAAGAATATAGAATCGAAGACTAAAAACCTTGAAGTAGAGATATATGTTAAAATACAAAGTGGTATAATCTTTTGAACCCAAGTGTTTGACTCCTCTCTTGTTAGAATATGTGGGACGATTCTTCAAGAAAATCTTGTAATAATTTTATAGGTGGAATTCGATGCTATAATGGGAATTGATTGGCTCACGTTATATAGAGAACGTATCAACTATCGGGAAAAGGAAATATATTTTCATATTTCGAACCATCCCATCCTCTTACATAAATGCAAGAAAGATCATCAATATCCTTTGAAAATTATTTTAATGGTGTGGGTGTTGATTCCCATTGATGAAGTAGACCTCGCCCAAATGGATGAGTAAAAGGAAACATCCATCCTTGAAGAAGTGCCCATTGTGAGGGTATATGGGGATGTATTTCCCAAATAGTTACATAGAATTCCCCTGGATCATGAGGTAGAGTTCTCAATAGAACTCATACCTAGAACAAATGATATCTCAAAGTGTCCATATAAGATTTCTCCTATCTAATTGGAGGAGTTAACAAAGCAGCTAAAAAAGAATCTGGAAAAATGATTCATACACCCTAGTGCATCACCTCGGGGTGCACCAATGTTCTTTGTAAGGAATAAGGATGGAACAGTGCAGTTGTGTATTGATTATTAGGAACTCAACAAGATCACCACAAAGAACAAGTATCCTCATCCAAGGATTGATAACTTGTTCGACCAGTTAAGAGGAGCTCAATTATTCTCAAAGGTGGATCTTTATTCTGGATTTCATCAGCTAATGGTGATGAAGGAAGATATTCAGAAGATATCATTCCATACAAAGTATGGGAACTATGATTTTATGGTGGTTCCATTTATACATAATAATTTCATTGAAATCATTATATATTTGATTAATAATGTCTTTTGACAATACCTTGAAATATTTTTGGTAGTTTTTATTTATTATATTCTCATCTACTCCAAGATCAAGGATGAACATGAAGAAAATATAAGACATTTTTTGACTAAATTGATAAAGGAGAAGTTGTACACCATGTTCAGAAAGTGTGACTTTTGGATGAAATAAGTCATGTTCTTGGGACATGTGATCAGAAGTGAGGGAATTTTTGTAGATCCATAAAAAACCAAGGCGATTGCGGAATGGACCAGGCCCCCTATAGTTACAGAAATATTACATTTTCTTGGATTAGCTTGGTACTATCGATGTATTGTGAGAAACATCTCATGATTTAACAAGTAAATGGTTAATGTATGTCTCGATGGAAGAATGTGTGGGAAGTTTCAAGGATCTCAAGAGAAGGCTAATCACTTCACCTGTACTCACACAACCAAAACGGGGTGAATGTTTTGTGATATAAAATTATTCTTCAAAGAAAGGCTTGAGTTGTGCTATCATGAAAAATGATAATGTGACAGCCTACTCCTCATGACAGTTGAATATCCATGAGAAGAACAACCCAATAAATGATATAGCGCTGACAACCCTGATTTTGCATTGAAAATATGGCGACACTAACTTTATGGTGAGAAGTGTGACTTATACGCCGACCACGAGAGCTAAATTTATATATTCACAGAAAAGGATCTCAACATGAGTCAAGGGACATGGTTAGAGATAATCAAGGATTATGATTTCTCTATTCACAACCATCCTGGAAAGAAGAATAAGTTAACTGTTTCTCTAAGATGAAAAGAACCTTCTACTATGTCTATGTTAGGGATTGAGAAAGAACCAACCTTCTATGATAGGAAAAGGATGAATTTAGAAATCATAAGGGACTGGGATACATCCTCCCTTACCCAAATGATTGTCCAACCATCCATCCAAGTGGATATTAAGGATGATCAAAGGAATGATGTGGAGATACAAAGGAGGGTGAATGTAGTAAAAGAATGGAAGTTGTATGAGTTCCATATCAATGATTATTGTGTGATTCAGTTTGGAACACGACTTTGTATGCCTTCGTCATCCAGGATAATGGTGGAGCTCTTGGAGAATGCAAATATCTAAACATTCCATATCCATCGTAGTAGCACCATGATGTACCTTGATGTATGAGAACACTTCTGGAGGGATAACATGATGAATTAGATTGCAGAATATATAACAAGGTGCTATTAATGTCATCATGTTAATGTAGAGTGACAAAAGTCCAATGGGATGATGTGGCCTTTTCCTATCCCTTGTGGAAATGGGAAAATGTTACTATGGCCCCTGTCACGGGTCTACCAAATATGTAGAGGGGGAAATAATTTGATTTGGTTTGCGGTTGATCGATTCACCAAGAATACAAAATTTATCGCTATTTAGGAAGATCTATTTCTTGAACAACTTGAAATGATATATGTGAAGGATGTGGTGAGACTTCATGGTGTCCACTATCAATTGTCTCTAACCATGATCCAAGGTTCAAATCTAAATTATGAAAGATTCTTCAACATTCTTTGAGTACTAAGTTAATTTTAAGCACAACCTATCACCCCCAAATCAATGAACAATCTGAAAGGACTATTCTGATTCTTGAAGATATGCTAAGAGAATGCTCTCTGCAATTCCTAGATTTTCGGGATCAGCATCACCCATTGGTTGTGTTATCATACAACATAGCTTCCACTTGAATATTCAGATGGCTCCATATATAGCCCAATATGGAAAGAGATGTAGAACTCCAACCTGTTGGAATGAAGTTTGCGAACGAAAGTTAATAGGACCAGATCTTGGGTATGAGATAACAGATAAGGATCAAGTCATCCAAAAACGCATCAAATATGATTTTTTTTCAGAAAAAGAGATATGTTAAAAAACATTTTACGGGTCCTGGAGTTTGATGTTGGAGATAAAATCTTCTTTCAAACATCACCATGGAAGAGATTCATGCAGTTTGAATGGAAATGGATTTTAATCCCAAGGTACAATGACCCCTTTGAGATCCTTGAATGAATAGGATCCATGGATTATCAGCTTTAACATCCACAAAATTTGGATCATTTTCATGATTTGTTTCACATATCACTGCGGTGTACGTACATACCTGATACCTCACATATACTCAACTCATAGGTGGTATATTTGGAAGAAGATATCTCTTATGAAGAGCTGCCAGAAGAGAATCTGGTTCGAAGAGATAAGGTTCTACACAACAAAAAAAACCAACCTTTTCAAATTTTTGTGGAGGAACCATAACATTGTAGAAGATACAAGGGAACCAGAGGAGGGGATGAAGAAGAACCACTGTCTCCATTTTTTGTAAAATGTAATTTCAAGTGTGAAATTTCATAAGGGGGGATGAATGTAATGACCCAACGTTTTATCAATGGAATTCCTTTCATATAATTATTCCTTGTAGTATAATGACCTTATGAATCAAAATGAAATATAAATATGATAAATATTATGTAACCATTAAACATAATTTTTCTGCTTCTATGTTTTGAATTTCCAAAATCCGATATACACTGTTCTGTAAAAGAAGATTTTTGGAATCTAATTAAACAAAAATAATATTCATTGAATAGTAACATACCATTATGAATAGTAATGTACCCTAATGAAAAGTAACCTACCCTATGGAAGAGTTTTATGACCATTATAGTAAATTGTCCAATATAATAGTAACCTTACCAATGATTAATTAAATAAGAATTAGGCATCTTAGAAAGTGAAAATTTGACCACAGTAATGGTTTTGGTATTTTTGTTTGTAATAAATAACTTATTATTATTATTAATTAATTAATTAAAAAGAAAATTTATTTTCATAAAATTTTTTCATAAATTAACAAACCTTTTTTTCTAGGTTTTATATAATTTTATAAGATCCTACTTTGTTTTTGAAAGCATTTTCAAATTAGTTTTAATTTTAAAAACTGTATTTTTCAAGTAAATTATGATTTTTATTAAATATAAAATTAATAATATTTAGAAAATTATTTTTAAAAAATGGACGTCATTTTTGGATTCTACACAAAAAAAAAATTTTGGGGATTCCTTTTGGGATTTTTTTAGAAAAACAAGAATTTTTTATGAATAATAAAATAACATAATTTAAAAAAATAATCTAAATAAGTTAATTATAGAGTCATGTTTGATGTTTTGAGGATGTAATACTACATTATTCAGGATAACATTATAAAATTAGTATTCTTCGTTATGGAAGATTCACTATTACTTGTCATGTTGGGAAAAAAATAAATTAATGGATTTTATATTATGAAATCCCCTCTGCCCTCCACTATAAATACCATCCTTCACTCCATCATTCCCCCACCCCTCTCAAGATTCAAGATAGCTTGAAACTCTACCCAAGTTTCTTTCTTAGCCCATTCCCCACATCCAATACCTTCTGGTATCATCAAATGTCCATGCTTATTCCCTATAAGGAGGATCTCAATTGGAGGATTCAAGAGGTAATTTCTCTCATACTTTTCCTTTATATTCCTTCCAATTACATGTTCTATTCTTATTCTCACCCAACCTAAATTTCCAAATGTGTTGGTACCTCAATTATTATAAATATAATGTAATGATATGATAATAATGGAATATTATATAATCCAACTCCCTTCACCTATTCCTTTTATTTTATTAAAGACTGGTTTTTTGTGAGGTGTTAATCTATCACCTTCAAGAATGAAGTGTTTTCTAATTTCTTTTCAAACTTTATATCTGGTCATGAAACCATTCTAATGGTGGACACTGAAACTGTTATATGTATTATCTCCTATTTAATTTTCTGTAACTAACTTATGTACATATTACTAAAGGGTTAATCAAAACAATTTTGTTGTGGTCGAAAAAACCGCCCAAATTTACTCATATGATCATTATTCAATTTTTATCTAATGACTCATCCACATGGAAAAAAATGTAATTCATTATAATATCATATTAAATTATGAAATACCATTAATAATGTGGGATATATGTTCTGGATATTAATCCATGATCCACACCAAGATCAATTCATGAATACATGTGAAATGCTCAAGAAAACTATAAAAACGAATAGTCCCCAGCAATGTTTTTGAACTCTATAACTTATCAAAAGGCCAATAAATTAACAAAATGAAATTTAAATGACCCATATTAATGTATAATGGTTCTATAATTTCTATGTAATAAATATAATGTCATTATACATGACATTAATGTGAAGGAAACCATAGGATATAAGGTAAAAGGAAAATCTAGTACCTAACTTTCTTTCTTCGGATTCTCCGCCATTCACTCCCAATTTGGTATGGTACCTCCATGATAATAATTTTTTTCTTAATTATCCTTCCATTTCTGGGATATACATGTTTTCTACATAAGTTTATGAAAAACAAATTTTTTTATAAAATAACACTTATTTTAAGAACTCAACTTTTGCATTTCATTCAAGGATTAATGTTCTTGTACCAAGTAAGTTATTAAATCATTTTTTAGGAACCCAATGTTTATGAATGTGTTAGTAGGAGATGAAACCCATCCCATTAAATTCTCTAGTTATGTTAATTATCCATATATTTTCTATGTGGCATGCATGATAATGATAACGTTATGATGTGATGGGTGCGCCCGGAATTGTACAGTGCAATATGAATTTTTGAATGTGACAGGTGCGCCCAAAATTATATAGCGCTCAAATACAATTGGTTAATGTGATGAATATCATTAGTAAATATGAAATTATGTGGGAAAAATATGTTATCATTGTTCACAATTATGTGTGGTAGTTAACCACTAAGACATGATATTTCATTTTTATGCATTACCACATTTCAAGTCTTATATTTATTCATCCATTTATGTTCATGATCCTTTTCCTATTTATGATTATTCTCACCCATGATATATTGTTCGTATCATTTCCATTACTAGGATTCTAGATCAACCCTTTTGATGTATATCCTTAGGTAACTACATGTACTAAATAAATTTCGAGTTCCATTAACAACCTAGAGATGAAAAAATTGAATACAAGTTTATGCTCTATGTTGTAATTGTTATGTATGGTCCTAGTTTTCTGAAGAAACTAAACTGTTGGATCCTCTATGTGTAATACTATTTTGTTTTTTATCTTTGAAATGATTTAATGGTAATATAGTTTAAGGTTGTGTCACTCTAATTAGTGGTGAGGACTCATAAAACATTGAGGAACCTTATCATGGTGTGCGCCAATGGTAATATCGTGGAGGATATTATGAGAATGATATTCGTGGGTAGGAAATACACATTTCATAGTTTCATTGGATGTTCCTATATGTGGATGTTATTGTTGGTACTTAGATATTATGATTATTATTAATTTATTTTACAACACTCGCACTTATATGTACTGATGAAAATTGTGATGACACACTGTTCACAGCGAGGTAGGATATGAAGGGAGGATCATGAGTAATTCCGAATGAATAGATAATGTGAGAAATGATATGTCCCTTTAGTTATCACAATAGAAGTAAATATCTCAGGCCCATTGATAGAATTTATATAGCCTATATAAATCCATGGTCATGGAAAGGAATGGGAATGTTTAATTCTAGAAAGTCAAAGAAAGAATGATAGAGCACATGGGTTGATGAAACTAGCATGATACCTTATTGATTCATGATATCTAGACAGGGGAAATTCATTGCATGGTATGTATTTTTAAGAGGTGACATGCCATTTTGGTGTTAACGTATTTCTCTCTAGGTGCCTTGTCGGGTTGCTAGATGCTAATCTTGGACCATAGGAAGGCCCTACATAATTCAAATGAGAAAAAGGCATTGAGGGTCATACACTAAGGGTATTCAAGTATCTAAGTAAAATATTAATTTAAAAAGTTGAATAGTTATTATTCCTGATTTTGGTTAAAAAATTATTCATGGATGCCTGGTCAAATTAATTTCGATGATATTTATTCAAGAGAATATATTGTGGGTGAAATAATATATATATATTAGCGAGTAATGAAGTGATATTTATTTGAGAAACAATTACAAAATATTCAATATCTAATAATTATAGTGGTGTAAATAATTAAAATAGTTAAAATACACACTGTTTATGTTAATATACAGGTCGTGATGTTCTTCTAGGGATATGTGTGGAATAATATTATTTATTTAATTAAATATTATTAGGTGTAATTCTTTGGGCACATGTAATGTAATAATAATAGCCAACTATAATTATTATAAATGGAATATTACTAACTATTAAATGATATGAATTAATGTTTTTGGTTAATTAGATCATTTTATTATTCAATTTAATTAATATCACAGTTATATAATTTTCCTTAGTCCTGACATTTGTGGGGTTTTTGCTCAACCGATCTAGAGAATTCTCATCGGGTAAGATATAATTTTTTTGATCCAAGAATTCTATCTATATATGAGAGAGATCCTCCACAATTGGATCAAGGAGAACACATTGCAAGAGGCTCTAAAAGTGATCAACAATAGACATTCAACAGAAAAGGCACTTCCATGCTTGCACCTATATATCTCTTCTACAAATTCCAATGATCGTGGAGAATGTGGCAATCAATGCTAGATGAATATTTCACCTAGATTATATGATGCAACAATGGATCTCATCGGATCATGACTGGAAACCTAAACAGAGAGAGAATTCTATTAATGTAATTTTTTCATTTTTATTAAATTAATTTTAAATAACATATGATGATCCTGCCTATGGTTCTGGGACTCCCTTCCTTTTTTACATTCATTGTTCAATTCTGAAGATCATGAATTTCATTATCGTTATAGATCAATGATTGATCATTTCTAACAAAAAAATTAATGTTAATAAAACCCAACAGTGTGCTTCCACTGTGTCTGGAAAATTCAAGTGGTATTATAGTGGTCATATAGTTGATTATTTTTTTTAGTTTTTCATTGATGATTGATGAATTTATAATATATTTGTTTCAATGCATGTTAATCATTCTACAAATCTGAATCTGGAGATCTATTCTTCCTCTCTCGTTTCCCGATCATCTTACAGAAATGTCTTTTTTTAATATTTTTTATTAAAATAAATAGAGGATCTCATCCAGACGTGCACAATGTTCCTTTCTATACAACACTGGAATACACGACTTGTATTTAGTAATACATGTTATGTAGTCAAGGTTCAATGCATTGGATTGGTCCACCAAATGAGGTCATATCAATGGATCCTATATAATTTATTAAGACTCCATGTATTGACCAGGAACAGGTGGACCACGGTTTCTTGAATATATGCCGTGTGGCCAATTGAACACAGTATGTAGTCCCTTCGGGTTTGGGTAGGACAGTGTACCTCATAGATGGCTTTCCCAGATAGAAACTGAGTAACGCAGATACTACACAGTATGTGTCCCACTAAACACACTGTGTACTCCAATGATTTTTTATGTAAATCTTCTCTCCATGTCCCTGGTTGAGTAATTCAGATAGATTGTGGATTAAAGTACACATCGTGTAGTCAGAACTACATGTTGTGTGCTCATCCAAATTATGCATATTTGTTAAAATTTATTATTATATTATACATGCCCTTGAGACTTGTTCCATAGGGAATTCGTAATGATTAGGTGCAACATGTGATATGTAAATTATAAATATGTGAATAATATAACATTTTTGTTATGTTCATTTCTAATCATTGGGTTATTACGAATGAGAAATCACCAGCTTTCCTCCAATGAGTAGAAACTAACATTAAGTAAAGGTTAGTGGAAGGAGAAATTACACATTATTGTACATGGTGAGGTCAATGATTTTTCATGCAGATCATACATGATACATTTGGGGAAATGAATTATAAAATACATCATATACATTAAAATGAGTACTAACTAAGGTATAAAAAGGTAATCCATCCAATTTATGGAATGGAATGAATCCCATTTTCTCGCAAGCACATGTATGGGGATGTGAGGAGTTTTTCAACCCTGATCAGGCAAGAAACAAGCACCATGGGGAAAGAGCTGTATATTTATAGTATATCCCAATGAAATGAATGTATATTAAATATATAACCCTTCATAAAACAGTGTTATTGTCACCAGACAAGCCGTATTTTTTTCAAGGAAGCACATCATTAAAAAAAAGTCAGATTAAAATTGATTTCAATGAAGTAGATTCTCATGATACACAGGAGTTGCTACAATGAGAAGAAATTGAATGTGTTAGAAGATCCTGTTCCAATTTCTCTTCGAAAAGAGTCCAGTGATGATAAACTATCTCTCTATATATAACATATCGATTATGTCATAGATTCACATTGTTTCATGCTATCATCCATGTAAAATGACTTCTTAATGCAACATGATAATATAGACGTGTATTGAATGATGTCTCACCTTAAATATCACTATCCAGAGAAGGAGTGATAGGAGAGATATGAGATCTCCAATTCATCATTGAAAACTAATCATGGGGAGTATTCACCAGTTGGGCATCAGGTATTCATTCATATTGGATAAATTGAATGGCTGGACATCATAGGGATTAAGTACTCGGATGAGTTACATACCAATTATATCATATCATCACTGCCTAAGACCTTCCCAATCATTATTAACAACAAAAACATGTGAAATAAGGAGAAGAGTATATTAGAAATTTTTACCATAATTATACAGTTATATAATGTCATGGGGCATGATAAAACTAGAGTCTTTATGGTGAATATGAAAAGGAAGGACAAGGGAAAAAGAACATGGATTCTTAAACGATATGAATCTCCTAATCCTCATCCTTTAAAGAAAGGATAGATTTGGAGGCATGGAATGTAATTGGGGGAGGTATGTTTTTCATGTGGAAAGACGAGAAAATGGAAGAGGAACTACCCCAAAAAGCGCGGGGATGCTAAAGTTCCATTCTTCATCGAGTGCAATCATTCAATTTCTACACATTCTCTATTAGATACAGCTTTTGGGGCTCACATCATTATTAAAATTCAATAACCAAGTAGATTTAGAATTATTTATAGAGGATAGGTGGGTCTTCGAGCTACCAATTGCATGAGAAATGCTACAATGGAAATTGGCGATTACCATCTCTCATTTCTAACATGAATGGTCTTGGTTTAAGGTAACTGTTATTATGTTCCTAGAGTTACGAAGAACATAATTTTGGTATCTTGTTTGGATATGGATGGTTTTATTTTTATGTTTGGAAATAATGGTAATTGATTTTATAATAAAAAAATATGTTAGTTTTTGGGGCATTTAAATAATTGGTTGTTTTGATTTAATTACAAAAACCATGTTTCGGCATTAAATAATTAAAGAAACTCTAATGACTCATATGTCACCCAGTTGTGGAATCATTGTATAGGTCATGTAAATGAGATGCACTAGAAAATATATTCCAAGATGTTTATTTAGAATCTACTTAAAAAACACTAGATAGATTTCACACTTGTTTAGAAGTTAAATGAACAAGCCACCTTTTGGTGGACAGGGTGAAAGTTCAACAATGCTTCTAGGCTTGGGGCACATGGAAGTGTGTAGACAATTTTTAGTAGACGCAAGAGGTGGATATTATTACATCAATAATTCTATGTATGATTTGATTAGTTATGTTTTTTCTATTTAATGAGGTAAACTTTTGAGTCCTTATAGATATTTAAAGAATTCTTGAATGATTTAGAGAATCATATTGGTAAGACGATAAAAAACATCAATCAGATTGAGGTGGAGAATATCTGAACCAAGTTTTCATCAATATTCTATGGGAGTCTGGGATTCTATCTATAGTAACCCATTCTTATACACCACAATGGAACGATGTTAGTGAATGGAGAAAGAACACCATGTTTTACAAGGAGAGGTTGATGATGAGGCATGAAAATCATCTATTATCATTTTCAGGATATGAATTACAAACAACAACATACACATTAAACCGAGTTCCAACTTTGGTGGAAAATAGAATTACCTATGAGTTATCAAATGGAATGAAACACATTTTACTGCACACACATTTATGGTGATGTGAGTCATTGTTAAGGCCTTATCAGGAAGTAAACTAGAACCTCATATTATGAGGTGTATCTTTATAGGAGATCCTACAAAAACACAAGTATATTAACTATATAAACCTTCAAACAATAATGAGATTATTGATAGACAATCCATATTTCTTTAGAGGAAGCACATCTGTGAAAAAATTGTTTTAGAATAATTAAAATCTACGAAGTTGATGATCATGATGCACAATAATAGGTACAGGAAAAAGATCAAGACGTCCATGTGGAAGGCGATCCAGAAAAACAAGTAATATGTAAAAGTTCAAGAGAGGTAAGGGAACAAGAGGGATTTGGTTTCCTAGTCACTGAGGATGGTGAATAATTATTTTTGGACAATGAAAATCCTCTCTCTTATATGGAAGCAATATAAACTTCAAATGCTATAATATTACTAGAAGCTATGAATTCTGAGTTAGATTCCATGTATCATAACTATTTCTAGGTTTTGGATGATTTTCCAGTTGATGTAAATAGTGTTGGATGCAAATAGGTATTCAAGAGAAATCTAGACATTGAATGTCATGTTCACACATTTAAAAAAATGCTAGTGTCTAAATGATTCATATAGCATAAAAATGTCTATAATGAATACTTATCGCAATTTTCCATGTTTCAATCCATAAGAATCATACTTTCCATAGAAACATACCACGACTAGGAGATTGGTCATATGGATGTGAAAACAACATTCCTTAAGGGGAATTTTCAAGAAGATATCTATATTACCCTACCAGAAGGGTTTGTGACACTAGGAGAATCCAACTAGGATTTCAAGTTGGAAAAATCCATTAATGGGTTATAGTATGCATCCATGTCAGGGAAAATTAGATTTGAGGAATTCATAAATGAATTTGGATTCATTAAGAAAAATGTGATCCATTTCTTTATAAGTGGTTTAATGGGTGTGCAGTCATTATATTAGTAGTATATGATTACATCATATTTCATATTGGAAATGTTGTACCAGTATTATAGTCATTTAAGGTCTGGTTGAACAAGTGTTTCTATATGAAGGAATTTTGTGAAGAAACATATATTCTAGAAATCATGATCATTTATAATAGATCGACGCGGCTTGTAGGACTATGTCATGGTACAAAGATTGACCAGATACTAAAGATATTTAGTGTAGAAAAATCCATTTGGGGATTGATTCTAGAGTCAGATTACCTACATCTTTCTATGAAAATGTGTCCTAAGTCACAACAGATGAAAGATACAATGAGTAAGATTCCATATGCTTGGGCAATAAGATCCATCATGTATGCCATGTTATGTAGCAGAATGGATGTTTCTAATGCACTGAGCATGGTGGGAAAATATCAAGAAGATCCAGGAGAACAACATTGGGTTAATGTTAAGACTATCCTAATGTATCTGAGAAGAACTAATGATATGTTCCAAGTGTATAGAGGAGACAAGGATCTTTTCATTAGAGGGTATGATGATTCTGGTTTTTAGATAGTTCATAAAGATCTAACGTCGCAATCTAGATATGTTTTATGTCTCCGTGGAGGATCTACGAGGTGGAAGTGTTCTAAGAAACTAGTCTTCGCTGATTCAAGGGTGGAGTCTGAATATATACAATCTTCTGATTCAGACATGGAAGCTGTCTGGATTCAGAACTATTTCCAGTTTCTTGATTTTTTGTTGAGTAGTAAAGATCATATCACATTGTATTATGATATTACTACAGTGGTGGCTCTTGTTAAAGAACCAAGGCCACATCAACGGACAAAGAAAATACTCTGGAAGTATCACCTCTTGAGAGAATTCAATCGAATGGGTGATGTTATAGTGAGAAGATATTCCATGGAAGAGAATTGGTAGACCCCATGAATAAAGACCTATATTATTAGAAGCCTTAATATCATGTGAGAGATATCAGGTTAATGGTTGTTAGTAATTATCTATATTTCAAGTGGGAGTATTTTGGAGCTGTTGGCATAGAACCAACTACCTTGTAATTTACTCATTAATAAATACCTTCTCACATCGTTTTTGTTCATATATGTGACAATTAATGTGAGAATGTCATAATGATAGATGTTTCATTAATGCATCATATAAAATCCCAACTATGATGAGAATCTAGTAGTTCCATAACATTATTACTGAATATATGTTCTATGGTCAGATGATGTTTTTTGACAGACATAAATAATAACGACCATTAGGGGTGAGGACTCATAAAACACTGAGTCACATTCTCATGGTGTGTCCCATTAGTAATAAGTAGGATGTTAATATGATAATGATACCCACTTGCAGGAAATGCACATTTCATAGTGTCATTTGATGTTCTTATTTGCAGATGTGTGTATTTGGCCTTAGTTGTAAAGATTATTTTCAATGGGTATTAAAACTCATTCACATAGATTTATTGAAAAAAACAATAATGACACACTATTAACAATGAGGTATAATTTTTTGGGTGGGTCACGAGTAATAAAACTTTAATAGTTAATGTGGGAAAAGATTTTTCCCTTTAATTTTTATAATGTAATTAGATATCTTAGGACTTTTTAGTGAATTAATATAGCATATATAAATTTGTGGCCATGGTATGGAATGGGAATGTAAATTCCAGTAATTCAAAAAAAGTATAATTGAGCACTTCGGTTAATGGAAATAGCATGCCACTGTGCAGATTCGATATTTTGAGACAAAGGGATTACATTACACGGTATGAATTTGTAGGAGGAGACAGTCCATTGCGGTGTAAAATTTATTCTGTATGGGTACCTTATTGTGTTTCTAGATGATAACATTGAACTTTAGGCAGGATCCCCTTAATTCCACTGAGAAAGTGGTCTATAGGGTTACACTCTAAGAGTATCCATGCAACTCAGTTCAATAATAATTTTACATGTTGAATAATGATTGTTCCTGATTGTGGTTTAAATTTTTTTCATGGATACATGATCACATTTATTTTGACATTAGCTTTTGAATAGAATATATTGTGGAAAAAATAGTATATTTATTTTTGAGTAATGAACTAATATTTATTTGATAAATAAATATCCATTATTCATGGTCTAATAAATATGGTAGAGGATATAACAAAAATGAAAAAGGTAAACGTTGTGTATATTAATATACATGCTGGGTAGTTTTTCTAGGGATTTGGAGAAATAATATTGTTTATTTCATTATATAATATTATGTGTAATTCTCTGGGTTCATGTCAAGTAACAATAATTGTCAACTTCTTTTATTAAACATTGGGTATTTCAACGAATTAAATGATATAAATAAATTCTTTCATGTAATTAATTATTTTCATAATATTACGTAATTAAAATCCCTATTATATAATTCTCATTAGCCTAGAAAGTTTTTGTTTTTGTGGACAAAAAATATAGAGAATGATCTCAATCCATTAGATAATTCATTTATTCCATGAATCCTCCCATGAAACGAGAGAGATCCTCCTCCCCCAGATCAAGGAGAGCATTTTGGAAGTGTCTCTTTTAGAAAACAAATGCAGACATCACAAGCAATAGATCTTCTATTCTAGAACCCTATGATCCCTTCAGTGACATCCATAGATATGTAAAGAACATGTGGATCACCACAAAAGGAATTATACACTTGGATTTTACAATTCAATGACATATCACATCAGATCGTGGCCAGAAACATCAATGGTGAAAGAATTACATTAAGTTAATTCTTGTATTTTAATTCAATTAATTATAACCAATATATGATGATCCTCTCTATCATTTTGAGTCTTCATTCCTTTCTTTAATTCATCATTCTATTTCAAATATCAAGATTTTAATTATCATAATTTATTTCAGAAATATCTTTGTTAATGAAAAAATAATGTTTGGAAAACCCACCACCCCTCTTCTCCTACACCCGAAACCTTAAATGTTCCCTTGAATATGAATCTTTTTCCCCCAAAAAACAAACTTACTAAATTTTTCATACAGTTTATTTTCATGTATTGTTTTTAAAACAACCCTTAGATGTTTTCATACACTTATTTAATATTATAAAATAATATAATGACATCAATAAAGACGAACAAAACTTTATCCACGAACTCCTGCAATATTATATTCATAAGATCCATCAATATATAAGGTTAAATAGATTACCAAAATGACAAAACAAAAAAACATAATGTCCATATCAAGTACGAAAGAATATTTTATGGATTTATTCATCCTTCTCCATCAACTGATGGTATCTGGATCTCATGTCAATCTTGGAAACCTACATAGATTATTTATGTTGATCAAATAAGTCATCAAAAATGTGGAAAATGATACATGATAATAATAGTAATGTTAATCAAGGATAAATAATAAATATATTTTCTCATGGAACTATATTTCTTTTTAACGAAAAAGATGGATCACCCCAAGGTGATGTGCGATGATGAATGAATACATTGTCAAGAAACTCATGTAACTAATTTTACAATTCAATAAGTTTAATTTGATACATTCGATATAGTATTATTCAAACTGTCTTAGCATAAGGAACTAAGTCAATTGTGAATTCACCTTCTAGATCAGGTATGAAACTAGGTAACTCGCAAGGAAAATAGTTAAGGTGTTCATTTACCACTGGCACAACATTAATTAGAATAGTTCCAATGTTTTCAACAATACGATAATGTCAACATTAATTTAAATATATCAATAGTTTCTCAGATTCTGGATATATTATCAATTTTATGGGTTCTTTATATTATACAAACTAAAATTCTTTATGAAAAACTACTACATTATCTCCATATTCCATCTTATCATTATAAACAAAATCCAATCCATTCCCAGAATTACATAAACTATACCAATGAAAAAACTACAAGGATTTCAGGTATAGGCATTCCAGAGGCCACAATAAAAATATTAATATAATTACACTTTTCTATAATATTATCCCCTGGTATTTGAAAAATAATTTTGGCTCTCAATTTTTGATGTGATGTTTTTAATTTACCAAGAAATTTTCTCGTATATAATGGAATGTGTAGAGCCCGTATCAAAATAAAATTTTGAGAATTCCATGTAAACAAAAAAGGTCACTGATACAAAATCATTTGATGGAATAATGTTTGACTACATAGTAGTTGTGGATCTCATTACAATTTTATTATATAATCATTATTCATTGTGTCAATCACGTCTTTATTTGGGAAAATATTTTGATAATGGCTCATCTCAAAAAATTTAATATAATTTACAATTTTTATAATAGGATTAGTCTTATGATCATTTTAATTACAATCTCGGGCAAAATATACAAACATGACTCATTGAAAACAATTCCTTGTTTTGGTATAAAAATCCCCATAGTGATTATTTCCACACATTTCAAAATATGGAAAGAATAATTTTTTACCATTAGATATCTTTCATTGATTCATACCTATCACTTTCCATTTGGAAACATCATCACTATTGTTTCAATGTGAAGGTGATCATCAGCATTATCCATCATTTCACACTCAAGACATTGACCATGCTTCTCATAACATTTTTATTCACAATATTCCAATTCCCCTTGATACCTTATATTTAATCATTAGAATATGTGGTATATTTATTTTTCAAGATCCAAAATAAGATTTGGAACATACCTCTCTAGATTGGTGTTTTTTTATTCATACACAGCCACTGAATCTCAATCATTTTACTTAAATTCAATATATATCTTCTCCATATTATGTCAAACCACCTCAGGAATAAAAATCAAGGAAATGAATTTAAAATTCATCTGACTATAAGGCCACAATGTCCTCTTTATTCCTAATATTCGTAACTATTTACCACCACTGATCAGCTTCACCTTCAAATTGAGAAATGGAAATGCATTCCTTGGGATTACCAAATCATCATATAACATAGAATATCATTTCAAGGGATTTAATCCATACTTCAGCTACTAATGGGTCAAAATATCCATTGAAAACATGACAGTGTTGAATTATAAAATGTTCCATTATCGTCATGTTTATTTGTGTTGCCTCTAGTATTTATAATTCATGTCTTACACAACAATTTATTTCTTGGGTTAGCTATACCATTACTGTTGGGAAATAATCAGTCCCAATCCCTAGCATTTCAAGCTACAAATTTTGAAGGATATCATTCTGTTAGGGCCATTCCACATCATCTTCCAATTTTCATCTGTGGTAAACCATCCAGAACTATCATCTCTTAGTTAATGAAAAATGTTAATATTTATATTCAATAACATTTATAATTATAAATTGAGTAAAACTAATTTATTTTATTCTATTATCATCATTCTAACACCTAATGTTATCTAATCCATCCTCAAATACAAACTATAAAGTCCATGCCTTATTACATTACATAATCTATAATTTTGGTCAAGAACTCACTTTTTTTCACACTGAGAATATATTAAAGATTTGATTTTTAGATATTTTGGATATATCATTGACATATCATTCCAAATTTATACAATTTGGATACCCAAAATAATGTATAGATTTCTTCTAAAATATAAAAATTATCAAATAAAAAATGTTTTCATTGAAAAATCATTATATCATTTAGCCTTCATTCATTATTTTTCGTAAACAACTATTTAACATGTAAAAATAATTTATTAACATGGGATGAGAGAAAAAATTATGTAATGGATTTAAAAAAATTAATGAAATAAAACAATAGTCCTGGAATACTTGTTACGTACGGAATTATTTTTAGAAAGGCATACTTGTCACCCATATAAACTTATTTTGTGAAACATGATATTTAGATGAGATTTTATTATAAAAATATTAAAAATAAATAGAACAATAATGTTTTATGGGGTCATTATATACATAATAACTTAACATTATCATCCACCTTATAATTTATAACACTCACGACAACCATATAATGAAACCCCCCAATTAGCATATTATGTAACCATCGCAGTAACACATGAAGTTACCATATGGACGACCTCCAACATACATATACCCAGGGACTTGTAAAGATATATAGCTACCACACAACATCATAAATAATTTAAAATAACTAGAACATAATAATAAAACATGAATAATTTCATAAAAACGTTGCTTTTGATTTTTGAAAAATAGAATCTTAAAAGCTGATTTTAAAAAGAAATCCCCATAAAAAATCCTTATAATTGAAGTGATAAATTAATAGAATTAATGGAATATGTTTATACACTATAAATACAAAAAAATAAAAAACTATATAAACAAAATCCATCAAAAAAATATTTTAAAAACACATAATTAATGATGTAGGAGGTTACCCAAAAAATGGAAATTGTGGTAAGAGTTACCTTATATAAAATATTCCTTATATAAACCATTATCAAACAACATATATAATGGTTAAAAAATTGTTATTAGTATTTTAAATAAACATGTTCATGTTTATAACACCTTAAATTATAATTTCATAACATAATTTCACCCTTTAATTATTAGTATTTTGATCCTTTCATTGTTTTTGGCGTGTTATTTAATTGATTTCCATTATTGGTTTCTATTTGATTTTCTTGTTGTATTGGAATGAAATTATATAATTTGGAATAAATCTTATTAATATATTTCTATAATATATAATGTATATATAAATCGTTTTTTATCATATATGATGATGGATCTTTATAAAAAAAACATTACTGATATTTGTTTACATTGTTTTTGGTGGTTCCACGATAATTAGTAACTTATTTCACTATATAAATTAATGTCAGGAATATAAGTTAATTCCAGATCATAAAATAGTTTAAATCATAATAAATAATTATTTTTCACTGATTAAAAGGGGTTTTTATAATATCATATGATGAAATTGAAATTGAAACCCCATTATCCACGATTTTGGTAAATCAGCACATTTTCGATGGTGTTTTTTAGAATAAGATACAATGCATAAGAATAAATGATAATGAATTTTCATACATGAAAATGATAAAATATAGAATATTAATGATTATTAATGTGTAATACCTCATAGATAAGTGTAGGGGAAGAGATTATAATAAAATAAAGGAATTGAAAATAGAACACACAAAAAGGAACATGATTCTTACCTCTTAATCTCTTCTCCTTGAGATTTTACTTAAAACCATTATTTCTTGGCCTTTTGTGATACTAACAGGTATTGTACGAAGGGAAGGGCCTTTGTAAGGAGAAGTTATAGAAAATTGTCAATTCTAAATTCATTATAGGTATGATAGGAAAAGGGAAAAGATGGTTGAATTTATATTGGGGAAGAGGAGTATTTTTACATTATTTTAATCATTAGTTTATTAATTTTTATCCAGTCTATGGATATTCTTGATTGATGTTACCAAAAATATTAATAATTGCATGTTATTTAGAAAAAATTGGGCTTAGATAATCCATGAATCACCTATGATGTCGTAATACATGTATTTAGCATGTATCATAATTTATCGTATTTTACTATTCATCAAAAAATCAAGAATTTCAGAAAAATATAAATAAAAAGTTATAATTTTTCAATTGTATTAAATAAAAAATTAAATCCTTTTTTGAAAATAATTTTCTAAATAGTTGTAAATAATATTTTATATAAAATCAGACTCTCTTCAAAAATTTTAAAATTTTAAAAATATAAATCATTTTATATAACCTTGAAATATTAATCCAGAAGTCATTGTCATAATTCCATATTAAAATAAAATAACTATATAATTAACTATTTATAAGGCCATATTACTATTCATATTACTATTAGTAAGGGTATGTTATGATTTAAAAAATCAAATTGGTTCTATCAGACTCCAAATTACATACTGATCCCAACTTTAGATGAACATTTTTTGAAATTCAAAACATAGGAAAACTTTTCATGCATTTAAATATATTTTTAAATACATGGTGTGTTATAGTATTGGATAATGCAATCATAATTATTAATTAGTTTCATAATTCTTATCTGAAACATGTAAAACTATTTATCTGGTAACATACAAATCCAATATTCCTTATCACTATATATTTTAAATTTTTCTCCATATAAATTAGTATAAAAAATATAGAATGAAACACATAATATAATTCCAAATTGGGGGAATGATTAATTTTTTCACTGTATTTTAATTAAATTGTTAATAAGAAATTACACTATCATTTTTTATAAGGAACGAAAATTGCTCATTCAAAAAATAAAAACATTAGATGAAAAAAAATAATTATTCTTGAGAAAAAGTATTATATTGGAGAGTTCACCAATCTTCTATATAGTTCATAAAAACAATTATCACATTCATTTATATACAAAACTTTTTATCCAATATTATTTAAAAAAATTTGTAATGCCCCCACCCTTGTTACCCAGAGTCGGTGCATTATTACATAGTATTGGCATGATCAAAAAAGATCAAGTCTTGAAAGACCGGTTAGTTTAGAAGCCTTGGAATAACTAGATACATTAATAATGTTTAGATTACATCATAAATTGAAAAACTACTACAACAACATCTTGTCTTCATATCCCCTCATAATATCCATGTAGGTCATTAATAAATTACTCCTTCACATCCTGGGAAAAATAAAACATTGAAAGGGGTGAGCTTAGATGCTTAGTAAGGATAACAATATAGAAGAAACATTCATAAATAAGCATAAACATTTAAGGAAATGTATAACTAAAACAAAAGACGTTTAAACTTGAACATCAGCATAATATGGAAAATATAAAATGAAATAACTCCATTTAAATATTCACATAGATATTATACTAGTCGAAAAATAAAATGAAATATCAATAACCACATTAATAATGATGGAATGAATAATGCTAGACTATCATAACCACATAACCAATGCCTCATGCGAAGACTACAAATACGATTTTGTCAAGGCCTTGTTCCAAGACACTAGTTTTTCTCAAGAGACTTACCAATTCATCTAGGAGCTATAGCAGGCTCCACCCATCACATATTAAGTCTAATGAATTCCTCATATGAACAGGTTTAAACATAACATAAACATTCGTATTAAAAATAGAATAAGAAATGTCAATACTTTCTCTATAAACCATTAATGGTATAAAAATAACACATCCATATTCAAACATATCACAAAACCTTCAATACAATATTGATGTTTTGTATCATAATAATTCTACTTCAAATATGTTTAAAATCCATCAAATGATGTTGACATAGATGAAATCAAAAACATTTGAGAGAAATATCTATTTTTTTTAAATCATTTAAAAGTCATGTAATTATAAAAGAAAATATTTACTTTGGAAATATTCTTATAAGTTTGTAATAGAAGATTTGATTATTTTACAACGGCGGAAAATATCCACACCTACCGTATAATTTCAAAAGGAAATTCTTACCTTAATTCTGTAGAAAAGGTTAAAAAGGACCTTATTTGTAAAAAGACAGAAAGATTCCTTTATAAACATCTTATAAAAAGTCAAAAAAGGGTATAAATTAATTTATCCCATAGTGTTTAAAATAGTAATAATAATTTGAAATATATTTTTAGGAAACATGGATGTGGATGATAAAGAGGTCCTAGTATATAATTACGTATAAACAACCTCGAATAATGAAGATATTGTGAAATAAACCCTCACCTTGTACTTTTCCATGGTCGATGGTATGTTAAAAACCTGTATAATAGTTAAAACATTGTTTTTAAATTATACATGAACTATATATATAATTATGATATCATATATGATCTTATAATAATGCTTTGTTAATAATATTTTAGAATTATCGTTGTTTCAGGTGTTAACTTACACGTTTTTCGTTATATGTTTTGTTACATAAGTCGTGTTTGTTAGGTATATGTTGTATCTTATTCATATCCAGAGTGATATAATGTTCTTGAAAATTAATTTTAATCATCAAATGAGAATTATTCTTTAATGGATATGACGGGGAATGAATCTCATTGCGTTCGTGGAGACGGTAGTCCGTACATACGCACGAGCGACAATTTAATTCTTTTTATTTTAAAATAATAAATAATTTGATGGTATATCATATATAAAATATCATTATCATGTTATATTTATTATTTACATGAATTACAAATCATGATTATATCAATCCAAATAATAATATATTGATTAACAATTACCCCACGACGTGGATACGGTAAGCCATACGTCCACACGTATGGTGACATGTCATTCAAATGATGGATAGAATAATGAATATGGTTGTACCATATTTATAATAACATTAAATTATGTAAAATATATTGGAGTAATTATTTTATAATTGAAATACCAAAGGAAAAAGAAGTTGAATAATAATGGAACTTGAAAGAGAGTGGTGAAAACATTATCTCTTCTTAGGGTTCTTCATTTTGATTTGGTCAAAAGGGCTCTATAAGTGGGTTTTATGATCAAAATATGGCTTCTAGGTTGAAGTGAGGGAATTTAGAGAGTATTATGGAAGGTTTTGGCCGAGCCAAAAGGCTTTGAGTGTGTGAATTAGTGAGAAGGGGGAGTGCCTTTTTATAAGAGGTGTGAGGGGAACCTTTGGAAAGGCTAGAAATATTATTTTACAATAAATAAATATTCGGTTTATAATTGCCCCATAGTGGAATATTTAAAGTTTAAGGTGGGTATAGGTCGAAAAAACTCAACCAATAGGTTATATACTTGTTTGGATCACTTTATTAACCTTATCATTTATTTTTAACTCTTAGTTAATTAGTTTGACACTTACCATATCTCTTTGTATATTTATATTATATAGTCAATAAACATATTATAGACTAACAAATGACACCCAACTTGTCCATTAATGATTCAAAAATAATTAAATAAGTCTCATGGACGAAACATAGATTTTTAGGAAGAGAATATAAATTATTAATAAAATATTTGTTTTAAAAAATCTTTTATGTCATTTTTGACACTATTTGGTATATGATTTTTGTGAAAATCATAACAGAATGATTAATTAGAAAAAACATAATTAAATAAATAATAAAATGTAATATTAACATTTAAAATTAGTTTAATTCATAAAAATTCTCAAAATACATTTATTTGGATATTTATAGTATCAATTATTTTAATATTTCATTAATTAGGTAATTACTGCATCACCATTGTGTCATGAATAAATTAAATTATTTAATGTCTAAAAATTATAAATAAAATACCATTAGGTAGTAAATCTTATTCTCTTTATATTTAATTTTCACACTTGAATTTATCTTATGAATAACCCTATATTAAAAATGTTTTAGTAATTAAAACTTGATTTTAACTCTTTTAACTCTTATTTGAATTAAATAATAATAAATATCCTAATCTAATCCAAGTGGACATAAATGATAATATTTTCTTCCTATGGTTGTTTTTGGTCGATATACACTTGTCCAATAGAATTTGGACTTGTTTTAGGGTAATATTAATATAAATTTTACCATTAATTACCCTATTTACTTTTTACTATGGTAAATAAAAGTAAAAAGTTACTATTCACCAAATAAATTTTATCTTATTGTACCAAATTTTACTCCTTGATATTAACTATGTCTCTCGGATTTTTTAAATTCCACTCAAAAAAGTGGTAAAATTATGTTTTATATGAATTTGGAAATTCTCCTATGATGTGGGTAAAAGATGGTAAAAAATTCCAGAAACTTTTTATATATCTATAATTATTCTAAACTAAATCTATTGAATTAAATTGAAACTATATTGGTATTATATATATATATTGACCTTAATTAAATTTAAATAAAATAAAAATTTAGATAAATAAAAATTTTCTTTTAAACTATAACTCAATGTTTTTTCACTATTCATAAAAAATTGAATGTTTTCTGAAAAATACCAAAATTTCACCCTAAGATAATTTCGATATTCCGAATCCAAAAATGAAGTCCATTTTGAAAGATAAAATTTATAAAATTTCAAAAAGTGGGTATTACTATTCATAACAGCTAATTTGATTGGTTGTGGTTTGTGTTAGAACTTGATGTTGCGTACAACACACGCTACTGTATTATTCAAAGTGAAGAGTACCGTGGAAGATTGGGGTGTTACATTTTTCCATCCTTCAAATAATTTCATCCTATAAATTTATAGAATACTAGCGCATAAAATTACTTGGGTGGTTTTTCATCATTATTTCCTCAAGTTCCCACATTGCCTCTTCCATCTTGTGGTTTCTCTATAGAACTTTTACCAGGAAAGTTGTATGGTTTCTCCGCACTTATTCTCTTGTATCAAGAATCCTGATGGGCTCTTCACAAGAAGATAGATCAGGTTCTAATTCTATTTCCTCATAGGTGAGTACATGCGTTGGGTCAGGCATGTATTTCCTCAATAGTGATATGTGGAATACATCGTGAACTTTGGAGAGACTTGGCAGCATTGCCAAATGGTATGCTACAACACCAATTCGTTCTAGAATTTCGAAAGGTCTGATGTTCCTGGGACTCAATTTACCTTTCTTACCGAAACGTATAACTCCCTTCCATGGAGACACCTGCAATAAAACATGCTCTCCTACCTAAAATTCCAAATCCTTCCTTCGGTTATCAGAATAGCTCTTCTGCCAACTTTGAGCTGCTATGATGTGGTTTTGGATTACTTTTACCTTTTATATTGTTTCCTCCACAAGTTCTGGGCCTACAAGTTTTTTTCACCAACGTCATCCCAACTGGTTGGTGTGCGACATCTCTTTCCGTACAACGCTTCATATGGTGCCATCCGAATACTTGAATGGAAGCTATTGTTATAGGAAAATTACACCATAGGTAATTATTGATCCCACATACCATGAGAGTTAAGTGAGCATGATCTCAAAATTTCTTCTAAGGTTTTAATAGTCTGTTCTGCTTGTCCATCTGTTTGAGGGTGGTTGGTAGTGCTCAAATGAAGTTCAGTATCCAAGGCCTTCTGAAGACTCTTCCAGAATCATGAAGTAAAATGTGTATCACAATCAGAAACAATCGATAGGGGTACTCCATGAAGTCTCAGAACATCATTAATATAATGTATTGCTAGAAATTCTAGTAGTATATCTTCTCTTATAGAAAATAATGTTCTGACATGGTAAGTCGATCAACAATAACCCATATTGCATCTTTCCTTCTAGGATTCTTTGGTAGTCCCATGAAAAAGTCCTTCGTGATATTATCCAATTTCTTCATAGGTATGGGAATATGTTCCGTGACTCCTCCAGGTTGTTTCCTTCCAGATTTCACTTTTTTAAAAACCATACATCTTGACAAAAAATCAGCAATCTCCCTCTTCATGTAGTCCCACCAAAAATTTTTCCTCATATCTATATACATTTTGGTTCTCCCAGGGTGTATAGAGAAATTGGAACTATGATCATCATCCAACAACTCCCTTTTTAGATCAGGTATATCGGGAACACAAAGTCTCTTCCTGAATTTCAAAATTCCATCTTCATACACAATGTCACTAAATCTCCCAACATTCACTTCATTAATCTTATTTTGGAATTATTCATAATTGGTCTGAGAACTCTTAATCCTTTCTAGTAAGTATGGTTTGGTAATAATTTGAAAAATAATTGATGTTTCCCCTTCAATGGTGATTCCCATATCAAACATTACTAAATCCATGAAAATAGGATCCCTTTCAATTCTCATCATGTTCAAAACTCCATGATCTTTTCTGATCAAAGCATCTACCACCTTATATTCCATCCTCGGGTGGTAGTGTATTTTGAAATCATAATCCTTGAGTAGTTCAAGACAAATATTTTGCCTCATGTTGAGTTCTCTTTGTGAGAAAATATATTTCAACTTCTTGTGATCAGTATAAATCACACATTTGTCACCATAAAGGTAGTGTCTCCATATCAACAAAGCAGGGATCACAGCTGCAAACTCGAGATCATGCGTAGGATAGTTTATCCAAAGAATTTTCAACTGTCTTTATGCATAGGCATTAACCCTATCATTTGGCATAAGGACACAACCAAGTCCTTTCGTCGATGCATCACTATAAATAATGAATCCATCATTCCCTAATTGTAGATTCAATATAGCAGCATTGAATAATATTCTCTTCAGTTCATCGAAACATTCTTCACAATGATTTTTTCAATCAATTTTAACCCATTTACGTGTGATATTTGTTAATGGGTTATCCAACCATGAAAAATTCTTGATGAAACATCGATAATAACCTACTAAACACATAAAACTGCATAACTCTGTAATACTGGCCAGTGCTGTCCATTCTTGGATTGCCATGGTCATTGAAGGATAAATAGAGATTCCGTCTATAGAAACAATATGGCCATGAAAAGAAATCTCCTGAATCCAGAATTCACACTTTCTAAACATCCCATATAATTCATGTCATCTAAGTGTCTTCAGGATAATGCGCAAGTGATTTTCATGATCTTCATAGATTTTGGTGTATACCAAGATATCATCAATAAATACCACTAAAAATCACTAAGTTATTCCTTGAAAACTCTGTTCATTAGATCGATGAATACAGAGGGTGCATTAGTCAATCCAAAAGGAGTTACTGTAAACTCTTAATGCCAGTACCTGGTTCGAAATGTTGTCTTCAGAATGTATTCCTTATTAACACACAACTGATGGTATCCAGTTCGACGATCAATATTTGAAAAGTATTGATCTCCATGCAGTTGGTCAAAAAATAATCAATGCGAGGTAGGGGATACTTGTTCTTTATTGTTATAGAAATGATTTCCCTGTATTCGATACATAACCTCATAGATCCATCTTTCTTTTAAACAAAAAGGACAGGGGACCCCCATGGAGAAACACTAGGGAGAATAAATCCCTTATTACTCAATTCCTCTAGTTGTTTCGTTAGTTCAAATAATTCCACAATGGCCATAACATATGGGGTGATCGATATAGGCCCTGAACCGAGAATGAAATCAATGGAAAACTAAACTTATCGTTCTGGAGGGTGTCCAGGTAAATCATTCGGAAACACATCTACATATTATTTCACAATAGGTACATCCTCTATTTGAACATTCCTTTCCTCACCCACATTAATTTCATTATCTTCCTCCCCAATAATTGAATTTAGTTGAGCTACTGGTGGTGGATCTAGATAATAATTAGGTGGTGACGATTCTGATCTAAAGATAAGGGGATCCTTATCATCATCATCAAAAATCGTAACCTCCGTCTTCTTAGGATAAATATTCGTATCATGGTCCGAAATCCATTCCATACTGAGGATTATATCAATTGTAGAATTGTACATCGGCAGCTTCCTTCTTCCCCTTGCAATCACGATCTTGGTGGATTTTTTACCACACTTGTAACAGACTCCAATTCCCTTCAAACAAGTACCAGGGTGAATCTTCCCACATTTAATTCAGAATATATATTAAAATATTCCCTTTTTCCCCTTATTTCCATTCCCAGATTGATTAGAAGATCTCTTCTTCTATTTATTTTCTTTAAAGTCATAAGAATTAGAGAATTTTTTTCTATCTTGATAGCACATGTGACAATATCTTCGTACGATGAGAAGGATTGTGAGACAAATGCTCGATGGAGAAATGGTTTCAACCCATCAACGAAATAATCAATCTTACTTCTTGGGTTACGTATATAATCTCCTGCATACCTTGCGAACCTTGTAATGTTAGCCCCATACTTTGTGACATTCTCATCCTCCTTCTGTCTCAGACTCAGAAATTGCCATTCCATATCTTCTCGATGCTTATAGGGAAATTATTTTTCTAAAAACAGATCTTTGAACTACCTCCATTCCATATTAGATACTTCTTCAACATCCTTTTTGTTTTGAATCAATGGCCACCATTGATCAGCATCTCCAGTGAGGTTGTAAATTGCCATGATAACTTTTTCCCTTTCACTACTCCCCAAAGCCTGAAATATTATCTCTAGGGAATTTATCCATTACTCAGCTACCAATTGATCTATACTTCCATTGAATATTGGGGGTTTTTTCCTCATGATGTGATATAACATTGATCCTCCATGCATCGGATCAGGGTGCTCCATACGGGTAAGGTTATTATTCATAACCCGAGTGAGTTGTCCCAGTATGGTGATTAACTGATCAGCACCATTTGTATTAACAAATCCACTATAATTATCTTGAGCAGGAGGGAAATCCCTATATGGAGTGCGTGCATTGATACAGTTTCCATTTTTTCCACTAGACACCATTTCTAAACAATGGCGTAAACAAGATCAGTTAATGAATCAAAATAAATAATTCCATAGTTTTAAAACACTTAACATAAATTGAAATATTTATGGATATAATCCATAATCATAAAAATGTTTTCATTGAGGATGTATATACTTATTAACCATTCATAATGGTTTGTAATGAAAATGAGATTTAAACTATGCATATCCCCCGGGAGTGTCGTAATCCACGAGTGCAGCAGGGCCTGTTGTCGTGCACCAGTTCCCATTCGAGTCTAGCTCAAAGAGGTGTTTTTGGGTTTTACCCCTAGGTACATCTGTGCTAGAGCCGCCTCTACCTGCTCATATCCAGACAAGAATGTATTTCTCAGAAAACTCACAAAATCTCTATAATACCAAAATTCTAGGAATTTCTTCTATACTAATCCTCAAAGGACATCTTAGGTCTATGTGCTCTAATCAGTGTTTATCTAAATCTAGTTTACATGGTTTGTACTAAACTTCCTCTGATTCCAACTATAACGCCATGACCCAAATCACCCAGAGTCGGTGCATTATTACATTACATTGTCTTGATTACAAAAGATCAAGTCTCTAAAGACCGATTTGTTTAGTAGCTTTGGAATAACTAGATACATTCATAATGTTTACAATACATCATAAAGTGAAAACTACTACAAGAAAATATTTTTTTCATATCCCCTCACACTATCCTTATAGGTCATTCATAAATTACTTCTTCACATACTGGAAAAAATAAAACAATTAAAGGGGTGAGCTCAGATGCTTAGTAAAGATAACAATATAGCGGAAACTATCATAAATAAGCATAAACATTTAAGGCAATGTATTACTAAATCAAATCCTTTAAAACATTAAATTTATCATAATATGGCGAAGATAAAATGAAATAATTTCATTTACTTATTCACATAGATATTTTACTAGTCGAATAACCACATTCAATATCAATAACCACATTCATAATGCTGGAATGCATAATGCCAGACTATCATAAACAGATAGCCAAGGCCTCGTGCCATGACTAAAAATAAGATTTTTTTCAAGGCCTTGATCCAAGACACTATTTTGTCTCATGAGACCTATCGATGCATCGAGGATCTATAGCGGGCTCCACCCGTTACTTATTAAGTTCAATGCATTCCTCATATGAACAAGTTTAAACATAACATAAACATTCGTATTAAACATCCATACGAAATGTCAATAATTTTTTCCAAAAAACATGAATGATATAAAAATAACACATCCATAGTCAATCATATCACACAACCTTCAATATAATATGAAATTTTTGTATAATAATAAATCAACTTCAAATAAGCTGAAAATCTATCAAACAATGTTGACATAGATGAAATCAAAACTATTTGAGAGAAATATCTTCTTTATTGGAATCATTTAAAAGTCACTTAATTATAAAAGAAAACATTTAATTTGGAAATACTCTTATATGATTTTAAGGGATGCTTCAACAATTTTATAACAATAGAAATTAGCCACACCCACCGTATAAGTTAAAAAAGTCATTCTTACCTTAATTCTATCGAAAATGATAAAAAGGAACTTGTTTGGAAAATGAAAGAATGATTTGAAATACATTTTTTAGAAACATGGATTTGGATGATAAGGAGGTCGCAATAGATAATTACGTATAAACAACCTCAGATAATGAAGAGATTGCGAAATAAACCCATACATTGTATTTTTCATTAGTAGATGGTATGTTAACATCTTGGATAATAGTTACAACATTGTTATTAAATTATAAATGAACCATATACATAATTATTATATCATATATGGTCTTCTAATAATGCTTTTTAAATAATATTTTAGTATTATCGTCGTTTCAGGTGTTAACATACTAGTTTTCTTTTATGTGTTTTGTTACATAAGTTGTGATTTTTTTGGATAGGTTGTATCTTATTAATATCCAGAATGATAAAAATTTCTTTAAAAATTACTTTTAATCATCAAAGATAATTAGTCTTGAATTTATATGATGGGTAATTAATCTCCTCGCATTCGTGGAGATGATAGTCCATACGTACGCACGAGCGACAATATCATTCTTCTGATATTAAAATAATATATAATTGGATAGTATATCATATATAATGACTCATTATAATGTTATATTTATTATTTACAAGAATTACACATCATTATTATACACATCCAATTAATAATATATGGAATAACAATTACACCACGTCGTGGAGACGGTTAGCCGTACGTACACACGTATGGTGACATGTCAATCAAAGGATGGATGGAATACTTAATATGGTTGTACCATATTTATATTAACATCACAGTATATATAAGATACTTGAGTTATTATTCTAGAATGGAAATAACAGAGAAATACGATTTTGAAAAGAAAGGAACTTGAAAGAGGGTGGTGAAAACATTATCTCTTCTTTGAGTTTTTCATTTTGATCTGGTCAAAATGGATCCATTAAATGGCTTTATGATCAAACTATGGCTTCTAGGATGAAGTTAGGGAAGTTTAGAGAGTATTTGGGTAGGGTTTTGATGTACCAAAATGCTTTGAATGTGTGAATTACTGAGAAGGTGGATTTTTATTTTATAAGAGGGGTGAGGGGAACCATTTGAAAAGTTAGAAATATTATTTTATAATAAATTCATATTCGGTTTCTAATGGTTCCAAAGTGTATTATTTAATAGTTAAGGTGCGGATAGGTCAAAAACAACTAAACCAATAGGTTTTATATAGGTTTGGGTCACATTATTAACCTTATCCTTTAGTATTAACTCTTAGTTAATTAGTTCGACACTTACCACGCATCTTTGTATTTTTATATTATATAGTAAATAAACAAAATATAAACATCCAATAGATCCCCAAGGGGTCCATTAGTGATAGAAAAATCATTATATAAGTATTTTGGCTGAAAATTTGATTTTTAGGAATGGAATGTAAATTAATAATATAATATTTGTTTTAAAAAATCTTTTATTTCAATTTTGACACTATTTGGTATTTGATTTTTGGGAAAATCATAACAAAATTATTACTTTGAAAAAACGTAATAAACTCAATATTAAAATTTAATAGTATCCTATGAAATTAGTTTAATTCAAAAAAAGTCTCAAATTACATTTATTTGGATATTTATAATATCAATTATTTTAATATTTCATTAATAAGGTAATTATTCCATCACTATTGTGTCATATAAATTAAATTATTTATTTTCTATAAATTATAAATATAATACCCTTATGTAGGAAATCTTTTTACCTTTCTAATAAATATTTACAATCTAATTTAATATATGTATATCCCTATATTAAAAATGGTTTAGTAATTAACCCTTGATTTTAACATTTTTAACTCTTCATTGAAATAAATAATAATAAATGTCCTAATCTAATCCAAGTGGACCTAATTGATAATATTGTATTCCTAAGGTTTGTTTTTGGTCGATATACACTTGTACAATAGAATTAGGACATGTGATTGGGTTAATATTAATATCATTTTTACCCTTAATTACTCTATTTACTTTTAACCGTGGTAAATAAATGTAAAATGTTACTATTCACGAAAAATCATTTTTATCTTATTGTACCACATTTTGCTTCTTGATATTAACCGTGTATCTTGGATTTTTAAAATTACACTCACAGAAGTTGTAAAATTATGTTTTATGTGAATTTTCAAATTCTCTTAGGAGGTGGGTAAAAGACGGTGAAAAGTTCCCTAAAATTTTTATATATCTAAAATTATTCTAAACCAATTCCAATGAATTACATTGAAAATATATATGTATTATATATCTATTTTGACCTTAATTAAATTTAAATAAAATAAATAATTATTTAAATAAAAACTCGGTTTTAAACTCTAACTCAGTGTTTTTTCACTATTCATCTAAAATTGAATTTTTTCAGAAAAATACCAAAAATTCACCCTAAGCAAATTTCAAAATTCTGAATCCAAAAATAAAGTCCATTTTGAATGATAAAATTTATAAAATTTCAAAAAATGGGTATTAATATTCATAACGGCTTGTTTGATTTGTTTTGGTGTGAGTTAGAACTCAGAGTTGCGTACAACACACGCTACTGTATTATTCAAAGAGAAGCATGCCATGGAAGCTTTGGGTGTTACAAAACTTAGTGGATGTAGAAAACCATGAGATGTTTTCAAGAAACTGATCTTAATTAAAAAATATCCCACGAAAAATAATTATATATATTTTATTTTTTAAATTGTTAAACAATTTTTAAGTAATGTTCAATTATAATTTGATGTTTATAAATAATATGACCAAGTAAATAAATCATCTAGAACCAAAATTCACAAATAAAAAACATAATATTAGGTTTATTTTCATTTTGTGTTTCCAAAACCATATATAGGTGTATTTCATGTTCGTCACACTGTATAGAATATTTCATTATAGAATAGATTAAATAACAACAATCATATCCAAGAGCTCATGGAAAAATCTATTTGTTATATCCATAAATTCTTTTAGTGTATTGGGAAAACCAAAGGAAAAAAGACATAGTTCCCATATCTATTTAAAAAGTAAGCTCTCACAATATCGTCCTCCATCACCTTACAATAATGGAACCCATATGTGAGATCATCATAAAAAATGTACTACAATTAAAGAATATTATGAAAATTTAATAAATATGAGGAAATTGATAATTATTGTTAATAGTGTTGTTGTTATATTTATTATAATAAATGAATAACCTCTATGAATCGATTATCATTTATAAAATCAATATAGGGGCAACCCGTTATTGTTTTATTGGATGAATAAATAATTTATATTGAAACTCATACTATTTATTTTTCTACTTCCAATTTTTATATTTGGGTAATTTGAAAAGGATTTTTGAAAGAGGCATAACATCAAGGACTTCTATATTAGTAAAATCATGCTCTATTTGGAATAAAATTATTCAATTCAATAAGAGAAGGATATATATATTTATCAACTACTATAACACCACTAATCATATTTTCATTATCACATTAATAAATATATTCTATTAAACATTCAATTACACTTTGAATTAATATATCTTTATATTGGAAGGTTATTAAATGTATGATGACTTTATGAAAATCTTCATTTTCTATACAATGTGAATTTTCAGGATAAATATATATATATTCCTTAAAAATAATAATCTCAAACCCAAATAAAGATATTTCAAAATTATATTTAGGTAATAATATTTCACCAATAGAAATATGAATTGTGGTATAAATCAATGTTTCCTTAATATACCCCTAGTTTTTTTCACTAAAATATATATCACACATTAATGATGTATCATTTCTCGTATCCATGAAAATATCTCAAATATTAATCAAAATTATGATATATAATCATCCATGTTACATTAATAATTTTAATTATCAGGTAACAGTACTTTAAAAAATATATTTTATGGCACAAAATCAACTATATCAGCAGAAAATGTTTTTCTAGACCAATGTGTTAAAAATAATTTTTGGTCCTATCATGGTAATTTGACTTCAAACATATTATATCATAATGAACGATCACATTTAACCTAAAATGAATAATTATTTTGTGGTTAATGGTTACCCAATATGTGGTTATTAAAGATTATTTTCATTATAGTCACATGCCTTGTGTCCATGATAAACACACTAGTATAACATCCACAATTTCATAATATATTCTCTAGGGTTATTTTTATAGAACACACCACAAGATGGTAGAACAATTTTATTTTTTATATATTTCTTTGATTTTTGTAACCCAATAATTTTCAATCCCGGCTTCTTCATACATTCTCCCTAACAAGGTAATTCTTTTTACAAAACTACATCAAAAATTATTTTATATTATGAACAACATTCTTATTGATTTAAAAATCTCAATCATTTAATGATTTATTATGAAATGGATTAATTCCAATTTAATATTTTTTCATCTGGGAATGGGGATGACCTTGTTTGTATAAGGTTCAAACATTCCAATCGGTTTCTAACTGGTTTATTCATTGAACCGGAAACATCCAATGAATCAATATCCATTTGGTCATACTTTCCAAAGGTAGGTTTTCAATAGTTGTGGACTGATGAGGCTTAATAATTTGCATTGGTCGAGAGGATGGGAGGCCAGACTCATCATACCTTTTGGGGGGAATTATTGTCTACTCTGAGACTCTCTTATATATTATTGTTTAGTTCACAAATCCTTATTAATTCACTATGTATAAAAATGATTTTTCCTTTAGATTTTGACATCAATGATGGATATTTATGGGAATTAGAGAATCATTTATATGTATATTTTTTCTTCAACGATAAAAAATCATCTTTGTGTATTATAGATTCTTAGTCAATGGTATCCTTAAATACATTATATAGAAATCTATTGGTCATTATGATAACCATACTAGTTTTAAAGCCACTCATAGGGGCACTTGAAGTTTATTTCCAATAAATAAGACCTGGATTATTTCTGAGTTGGGATCATACCAATAGATGGGCTACCTACATATACATGTTAAAAATAATCAGAACCCACGTAGTTCGATAAGAAGAATATAGTTTAACGTCATATCAGACAGAAAATAATTAATGAAATATGGGGTTGAACCTTATAAATGCTTCATACATACTATATTTTTTAGGAAGAGATCAAAGTCCACATAGTTCAGGCAAAGAAATATAGGGTTTATGTCACGACCCATCCTCAGGGCCCGTGTCGTGACTACCCCAAGCCTACCTTTCATAGAACAGGGGCTGACGACTAGCACCAAGGCGTAAGTTCACTCTAAAAAGGGAATCCATTGACTTTGTAAAGTAAACTAACACCACAGAGCAAGAAAGAAGAAGAAGTAAACACTAAGTAAAAGCTGGTACAACAGTAAGTGTGGAAAAGAATGTGGGCCAGTATACAAACCCAAACTGAAAGAAAAGTACAACTGGAAGGGAAAACAGCAACTGTAAAGTAAATCTGCAATGCTGAGCTATCCACTAGAAATCCCACCTGAAGGGTGGGTACAGATAGCCTTCACTGCTTCTCGGGTCCTGTCGAACGCTCCAAGTACGTCTTGCCCAGTGGTCCACCTCGAGGTACCATCCTACTCCGCAAGCCTCAACCACGTTCAGCGTTATCCATCATCTGTAACCAACACAATGTAGTGCAGGCATAACCCGTGCAGGGGTGAGTATAAGCTACTCATTAGGGACCTCGAGACCCCCGAAGGTCTCCCAGAATCCACAAAGGATAATCTACAAAGGAAAGATACAATCACGAAGTAACATCTGACACCGCTTAGGTATATTCCCATACATATACCAAAGTCATCAATTCTCATTCGGCTCCGACATCCGATCCCAAGTACATCCCAGTCCACAAAGGAAAGCAAAACGTAAATCTACACAGGATAGCACAACACAATCCACATAGGAAGAAAAATAGGATTCAACTCACACAGGTATACTTCGTCATTTGACGATAAAGATGACCAGATATTGCCACTGATTCATCTAAGCCGTCAGACCCACAAAGGATCGATAGGTACTAACCCCCACAATGACCCACAAACAATCTGACCCACAAAGGATCGATAGGTAACTAACCACCGCAATGACCCACAAAGGATCTGACCCACACAGGTTTGATAGGTAACTAACACCCGCAAAGACCCACACATGATTTGTAGGCGCTGGCTCATACAGGACCGTTGAGCAGTGACCCACACAGGATCAGTAGCACTGATCCACAAAGGATTGCTGAGTGCTTTAGTCGTCGCCGTCGAATCCACTGAGGATCTCTGCACAGTCGTCGTCGTCGCAGTCGCAGCCAGCTCTAGGGTTCCCTCACACAGCAAGCTTGCTCGAGAGGGTACGCTCCATGAGCCGAGAGGCTGATAAATTAACTGACACATAGTCCAGAGTTGATGTATCAAAAAGTTTCGTATCATTTACTGGAATTCAACGTCGCAGACAGCGCATCAATCGGACGTCCAGTCTGAGAGTTATTTGCTTTTTCGTTCCAGGAACCCGATTGGTCTTTAAGGCAAAACCCACCTGACAATACTCTAATGCGTCCAAACCTCGGGCGGAGTAATCCAAATGATCCATCTCACTTATAGGAAAACATTAAAGTCGATGGAACGTCAATCGGATGTCCGAGGCTCAAGATATAAGCGTTTCTGCTCCGAGGGCCCGGTTGGTTTCGTGTACGAACCAACCCGGTCAAACCCAAAGTCCTCTGAAACCATGAGTGAGATATACTGAAACGACTGGCTCGATCTAAGGATCTCATCTCCACTGATGGTGCATCGATCGGATGCCTACAGTTCATGTTATGAGAAAAAGACCGAAAAGGTCCGAAAATAGGGGGTTTGGGCCCTGACCGACCCGGCCCAACCCCCCCCCCCCCCCCCCCGGGTCGGCCCGAACATGGGCGACCCGACCCGGGTCCAGGTCCGACCCGGCCTGGCGCGACCCGGACTGCCCCGGCCTGGGCACGACTCGGCTGGCCAGTCTGGGCGGCTCGGCGCTGGCCAAGCGGCCGCGCCTAAGAAGCCGCGGCCCCCGCGCGGGGGGCCGCTCCATGTCACCGGACGTGGCGGAAGGCCGCGTCCCTTCCCCGTGGTCCTGCGCGTCCATGGGACCGTCTCTCGCCACTGTGGCTAAAGCCGTAGTGGATCTCCCCGGCGGCGCACTGGGCGCCGCCGCTTCCTGGCGGCCGGCCGCCGCGTCCGGCACCGCCGTGCCGGAAGGGCGCGTCGGCGGGAACTTCCGCGGAACACCGGACGTGCTCAGATGGTCTGTTTAGCCTGCGGTTTGCACCTACAGCTCTCCCGGGATACTAACTTTGCTTCGATGTCCTCCAATATCCATTCAGATACCATTTTGTAAACGTCGTTAACCCACGCATCAACGAAAAACTGCGGAGGGTTGTCGGGCCGTGTTTGTTTTTCCCGCACCCTCCGTGTTAGGTGATAACAATTGGGAATAATAATCAGCACACGAAAACATAACCAGGTACAATTTTAATAAATTAAAATTGAACCATGATTTGGGGGTCTTTGTTTTAGAAGGAAACTACCATGGGAATAAATATTATTCTCAAATAAAACCCCTACCTCGTAGTTGTCGTCGGACGAGAGTTCTTCACGGAATTGACCGTCGCGGAAGAAGAGGATCGTCGCGTCGCGGAAGGTTGTCACGTCATCGCAATATACATTGTCGCATCAATTATCTCCGAGGGTTAAAGAAAACACATAGATTTAATTTCATGAATTAAATCCATGTTAAGATAAAAATCCACAAAGGAAATTTAAAAGATTCGTAATCTCCTACCTCAAAAAGTTTATTGGAGGTTGTCGCGGGGAAGGATTGTCGCAGAAGAACGTCACTGGAGGAGAATCGTCGGCATCATGGTACACGGCATCACATTGTTGATCTCCGAGGGTTCGGCGTTCTTCGTCGCCTTTCGCCGAGTGCCAGTGTTCTTCGCGTTTTTCGTATTCTTCGCGTTCTTCGCGAAGGAGGATGAAGAAGTTAGAGTTTCTCTGAATCCTCTCAACAAGTAACCTCAAGAAAAATGTGTGTTGGTCTTATTTTACTAACATGCCAACAATTTGAAAAACAAGTTAAGAAACGAACCATTAATTCGGTGAATTAATGGTAACATCTTAACTGTCCAACTAATAGGAGCGTTATGTGTTTTAGGAAACGCACCAGTTGACTTTCATTAAAGAGGAGGTTTCAAGGGTGCGTTACATAGAGGAATGGAAACGGTGGGGCTCGTGCGGGCCCCACCTCACAAATATCCTACCAAGAGGGTAGGATATTTTGGGTTCCACCCTATCTATTTCAACTTAGCTTAAGTAGCTTTTACGTGGCTTTATGTGGCTTAAGTCAAATAAAATAAAGTCATCGCACCACTTTATTTTATTTTCTTCACTTAACACCAAAAATTAAAAACCACACCCAAGAAAACGCAACTCTGAAAGAGGTGTTTCTAAGAAAATACCAGTGCTTCGATTCCATCGGTGCCCTCTGAATTCGATTCCGAGCACCAGTTCAAATGTTAGAAAAACCCACTCGTTCGTTCACTGAATGTACCCGAGCCAAACATTAGAAAATGATTCGGGGCACACTGGGCCTTGGAATCACGTGCCAACAAAAACTACGTTCTTGTATAATTCCAAATAAAATTAAGAAAAAAATTTCCATTAAATTTATGGGTCTTTTCATCACTCCCACCTAGGTATTTACGTCCACGTAAAGATACATCATAATCTAGGGAAACAAATGCGGTTATGGAGAACACATTTGATCCTCTCGCTCCCAAGTGCTCTTAGGGAGGTTCCCCTACTGCCATATGATGCGCACTAGAGGAATCGACCGTCCACGTAGGACTCACTCCTGTCGATCCTCGATCTCCACCAGGACCTACGCAAAAGTCATTCCATCATCAATGTCTAGCTCCCCATGGTTAATGATATGCATCGGGTCATGCACGTATCTACTCAGCTGAGATACGTGGAAGACGTCATGCAACCGGTGCAAATGAGGTGGTAGAGCTAAGCGATGGGCCACCTCGCCAATCCTGCTGAGGACCTGGAATGGTCCGATGAAGCATGGAGACAACATGCCTCCTCGGCCAAATATCCGTAAACCACATCGAGGTGAGACATGTACGAAGACTTGGTCGCCATCCTCGAACTCTAGTGGCCTCCGCCTCCTGTCAGCATAAGACATCTGTCGGCTCTGACCTATCCTCATCCGCTCCGGGATGACCTGGACCTTCTCTGTCGTGGCCCGAACCATCTCTGGTCCTACAAGTGTTGACTCCCCAGGGTCTATCCAACACAAAGGAGATCTGAAAGGTCGGTCGTACAACGCCTCGTATGGTGCCATCCCGATGGTAGAGTGGTAGCTGTTGTTGTACGCAAACTCCACCAAGGGTAGGTGGTCCTCCCAACTATGAACAAAGTCGAGGACACATGCACGGATCATGTCCTCGAGAGTCTGAATGGTCCTCTCCATCTGACCATCCGTCTAAGGGTGAAAGGTGGTGCTCATACGTAGCTGCGTCCCGAACTCCTCCTGCAACCCCTTCCAAAGCCAAGATGTAATGCGAGCATCTCGATCGGAGACGATAGATGATGGAACACCGTGAAGCCATACAATCTCCTGAACGTAGAGATGTCCCAAGCTCTCCACTGATCCCTGATCTCTGATGGCTAAGAAGTGAGCCAACTTGGTGAGTCGGTCAACAATCACCCAAATGGAGTCGTGACCTTTGGAAGTGCATGGAAGTCCAGTCATGAAGTCCATAGATATCTCGTCCCACTTCCACTCTCAGACCTATAAGGGCTATACCAAGCCTGCTGGTACCTGGTGCTCCACCTTCACTAGCTGGCAGGTGAGGCATCGAGAAACGAACTCTGCCACATCCTTCTTCATGTCCGGCCACCATTGCTATCGTCTGAGATCCTAGTACATCTTCGCCACTCCAAGATGTACCACCAAAGGATAAGTGTGTAACTCTCTCAGCACCTCTTCTGGTAAGGAAACTACTACCAAGGTACGTCCTTTGAAAAGGACATCGAGCTCTACTCCAAAGGAGAAACCATCAGGTGCCTATCCTAAGGATATATGTGCACGCCACGTCTCACAGTCAGCGTCCCCATGCTGTGCCTCTCTGACCCGCTGCAGTAGTGGAGGGGTGACTGTGAGAGACTGAAGGAAGGCTGCTCCATCTCTATCCACGAAGGATATCTTCAAAGCGGCTAGCTGCTCTGTCACCTCCTCAAGTAGCTGAATGCCCATCCTCCTGCTGAGAGCATCGAATACAACGTTCCCCTTACCAAGAGTATATACTATCTCAAAGTCATAGTCCTGGAGGAACTTGAGCCATCGTCACTGTCTCAGGTTTAGGTCCTTCTGGGAGAAGATGTAACTGAGACTTTGATGGTCAGAAAAGACTGTAAATTGCTCGCCCATCAGATAGTTTCGCCAAGTATGCAGAGCGAAGCCCAGTGCGGCTAAATCCAGGTCATGGGTAGCGTAGTTCTTCTCATGTGGCCTCAACTGACGTGATCCGTAGGTGATCTATGCCCGCTCCTGCATCAGGACACATCCGAGTCCGATCCCTGATGCATCACAGAAGACTATGTACCCTACTCCCTCCTCTGGATGCCTCAAGATAGATGCGCTGGTCAATCTCTGAATCATCTCCCGGAAGCTCTGCTGACATCTATCTGACCATACAAAGGGTTTTCCCTTCTTCGTAAGTGCTGAGAGTGGTTTCGCAACTCTGGAGAAGTCAGGCAAAAATCTCCGGTAGTATCCAGCTAGTCCCAAGAAACTATGCACCTCTGTCATGCTCCAGGGTGGCTCCCAAGCTAGAACTTCCTCGATCTTCGTAGGATCCACCGCATCTCCTGCCTCAGAGATGACGTGCCACAAGAAGTGGACCTTGCATATCCAAAACTGACACTTCGAGAGCTTTCCATAAATCTGGTGCTATCAGAGTGTGTCCAGTACAACACGCAAGTGGTAGGCATGCTCCTCCTCAGTCACCGATTATATCAAAATGTTGTCGATGAAGAACATGAAAAATCGATCAAGGTATGGCTGAAAGATCCTATTCATGAGGCCCATGAACACCGCTGGAGCATTGGCTACACCGAATGGAATAACCAAGAAATGATAGTGTCCATACCAACATCTGAAGGTCGTCTTCTACACGTCCTCGTCCCGAACTCTGAGCTGATGATAGCCTGACCTGAAGTCTATCTTAGAGAACCACCGTGCTCCCTTGAGCTGATTGAAGAGGTCATCAATCCTCGGTAGCGGATACTTTTTCCTCACTGTCACCTAGTTCAGGCGACGATAGTCAACACAAAGTTTCAAACTCCAGTCCGCCTTCAAGGAAAACATTATCGGGGAAGCCCAGGGTGAAACATTGGGTCGGATGAATCACTTGCCCTGCAAGTCCTCCAACTATACCTATAGCTCTCAAAGCTCAGCGGGGGCCATCCAATATGCTGGAGTTGATATCGGGGCTGTCCCGGGGTACAGGTCAATATAAAAGTGTACCTATCTGCGAGGAGGTAGTCTTGGAACGTTGTCGGGAAAGACGTCTGCATAATAATCCACCACTATAGGAAAACCAGGACGCCGCGGGTCAACTGCTTCTAGGATGAGACTAGCCAACTGATGAGTGATGGGTTGTCCTCTCCTCTGTGGAAGTCCATCTTGTGCTGCGAAGGCTCCCTTCTCGCCAGTGAAGGTGAACCTGCTCTCGTCGGTGCGTACACATCGCACCTTGTGCCTAATATAGTTGATCTGAGCATGGATGGTAGATAACCAATCAATGCCCAAGATGACATCATAAGGCCTCGACGCCGCTACAAGAGGATCCCAGGCGAAGCTCTCGCCTCCTAGAGTAAGCTCACACTACCGGCACCGGTGCGTTATCGTCGAGTCTGCTCCCGTAGGTGTCTCTAGCCGTAAGGATCGAGCCAAAGGCTCTGTCAGAATCTCCGAGCTCCGAAAAAGGCAGCGGCTATGAAAGAGTGACTCGCTCCTGTGTCTATAAGAATGGTAACATGATTTCCATAGACACAGATAGTACCTCGAATCATCTCGGGCATTCTATGGTCATAGGCCTCCACTGCTTGGAGCTGTGCCTGTCTCTGCCCGCCAGCTCCCTATGGCCGGGGTGGACCTCCTGGTGGTGGTGGTGGTAGAGCCTCAAAGCGTCTCCAATCACCTACTGCTCGGCCAGATCCTTTGCTCGTCCTCCACCTCCCTGTGGACTGGCACGGTCGACCCTTTGCCTCTGCCTGGGTGGCCCTTCAACCGTCTGCTGCTCCTCAGCACGGTGGGTCGGGCAGTCACGAGCCATGTGGCCCTTCCCGCCACATGTGTAGCACTGCCTGACTCTCGAAAGACTGGCTCCACGCTGTCTGCCCCCGCACGGCTGAGCTAGTGTCATGAGGTCATCTGCGTGAGGGTCTGGTCTGCCTGGACCCCTGAGTCATCCGTCGACTGCCTGCTGCAGAAGACTCTGCTACGTGTCGCCCCGCGGTAGGTCTCGCTGCTGAAAAAGGCTCAGCAAGAAAGCTCTCAATAAAAAGGGCTCTCTCCAGTACTCCTTCCTGAGTCGAAATGATGAGGGAGATCAGCGATGCCCTGATCTCTTGTCTCAATCCCTGCTCAAAGGTCCGGGCCTGGAAGAACAGGTCCCGTACCATGTCTGTCAAGTTATGCGAGAGATCGGTAAATCTCGTCGAGTAATGGGCGACCATCAAACTGCCCTACTGCCGCTGAAGGAGCTCCTAGATTCGCACCGCACGGAGGGTTTTCGGGACGAACTCTGAGTGGAAGGGGCTCTCAACGTCCGTCCAGAGAATAGATGCCTCATCGTGCACCTAGAGCATCAAGCTCCACCATCGGCCTGCTGCCGCGTGCAATAATCTCGCTGCGAGGACCACCATGAGGTCAGCTGGTGTCCTCACTAACGGGAAAACCCGCACCACTGCCTCCAGCCAGTCCTCGACTGCCTGGGGGTCTGTCGCCCCGTGGAACCAGGGTGGTCGCTGGCACTAGAACTCATGCAGTGCACTAAGGTGACGTGCATCGTCAGTGGATGGGGCTGGAAGCATCGGTGGCTCGGCGGGTAGAGGTACCACCGATGCCTCAGCTGTCAAAGGGCCCTGTACCGAGGCCTCGTCGCTCTGCGGGCTATCATCACACTCAACTCTCGGAACCCCTACCTGGCGGTCGTCATGGGGCCATCTTAAAAAAGGAAACAGGTGTTCCATGGTTAGAACAGTATACCTGGTGAGCTGACACAAAGTAATCACAATGAAAATTTGAAACACACATGAAATCAATATTTTTGTGCATTAAGTCGGAAATCAGAAGTCAGGGTCCTGGTGTATGGATATGTCGGCCGCCGCACCAACACTGGACTCCTTGAACTGATAACCACACCCAATACGCAACACACTATTGATTCACATAGAAAAGATCAGAGTCTCAAGTTCTGTGGTAGAACCGAACTCCTCTGATACCAATTTGTCACGACCCGTCCTCGGGGCCCGTGCCGTGACTACCCCAAGCCCACCTTCCATAAGCCAGGGGCTGGAGACTAGCACCAAGGCGTAAATTCACGATAAAAAGGGAAGGCATTTCCTTTTTAAAGTAAACAAACACCACAGAGCAAGCAAGCAGAAGAATTAAACACTATGTAAAAGCTAGTACAATAATAAGTGCGGAAAAGTAAGTGGTCCAGTATACAAACCCAAACTGAAAGTAAAGTACAACTGGAAGGGAAAACAGAAACTGTAAAGTAAAGCCGCAACGCCGAGCTATCCACTAGAAATCCCACCTGAAGGGTGGGTACAGATAGCCTCCACTGCTTCTCGGGTCCAGCCAACCGCTCCGAGTATGTCCCATCTAGTTGTCCACCTCCAGGTACCGTCCTGCTCCGCAAGCCTCAACCACGATCAACGCTTTCTATCATCTGTAACCAACACAACGTAGTGCGGGAATAGCCCGTGCAGGGGAGAGTGTAAGCTACTCAGTAGGGACCTCGAGACCCCCTAAGGTCTCCTAGAATCCACAAAGGATAATCCAAAAAGGAAATATACAATCACAAAGTAACATCCGACATCGCTTAGGTATATTCCCATACATATACCAAAGTCATCAATTCTCGTTCGGCTCCAACATCAGAACCCAAGTACAACCCAGTCCACACAGGAAAGAAAAACGTAAATCCAAACAGGATAGCACAACACAATCCACATAGGAAGAAAAACATGATTCAGCTCACACAGTTAAACTTATTCATATGAAGATAAAGATGACCAGATATTTCCACTGATTAATCTAAGCCATCAGACCCACAAAGGATCGATAGGTACTAACCCCCGCAATGACCCACAAAGGATCTGACCCACAAAGGATCGACAAGTAACTAACCCCCCCCCCCCAATGACCCACAATGGTTCGACAGGTAACTAACCCCCGCAATGACCCACAAAGGATCTGACCCACACAAGATCGATATGTAAATAACCCTGGCAAAGACCCACACAAGAACGGACCCACACAGGATCTGTAGGCGCTGGCCCTAACAGGACCGCTGAGCGCTGACCCACACAGGATCAGACCCACACAGGATCGGTAGTACTGATCCAAAAATGATTGTTGAGTGTTGTAGTCATCGCCGTCGAATCCACTGAGGATATCTGCACAGTCGTCGTCATCGCAGTCACAGCCAGCTCTAGGGTTCCCGCACACAACAAGCTTGCTCGGGAGGGTTCGCTCCATGAGCCGAGAGGATGATACAATAACTGACACATAGTCTAGAGTTTATGTATCCAAATGTTCCGTATCGTTAACAGGAACTCAACGTCGCAGATGGCGCGTCAATCGGACGCCCGGTCTGAGAGTTATTGGCTTTTCCATCCTAGGGGCCCGGTTGGTTTTTAAGGAAAAACCAACACGACCATACTCCACCTGCGTCCAAACCTGAAGTGGAGTAAGCCAAAAGATCCTTCTCACTTGTACGAAAACAAAAAATTCAACGGCACATCAATAGGACGTCCGGGAATCAAGATATAAGTGTTTCCTCTCCGAGGGCCTGGTTGGTTTCGTGTACGAACCAACCCGGCCAAACACAAAGTCCTCCGAAACCATGAGTGTGATATTCTGAAACGACCATCTTGATCTAAGGATTGCATCGCCACTGACGGTGCGATGATCGGAGGCCCGCAGCTCATGTTATGAGCAAAAGGCTGAAAATTTCGGAAAACGGGGGGGTCTGGGCCCGGACCGACCCAGCCCAACCCGCCCCTGGGTCGGCCCGAACCGGGTCGACCTGACCCGGGTCCGTGTCCGACCTAGCTGGGCGCGACCCGGCTGGCCGATCTGTGTGGCTCGGCGCTGGCCGAGCGGCCGCGCAAAAGGACCCGCGACCCCCGCGCAGGGGCCGCTCTGTGTCACCGGACGTGGCGTAAGGCCTCATCCCTTCCCTGCGGTCCCGCGCAGCCGTGGGACCGACTCTCGCCGCTGCGGCGGGACTTCCCGGTGGCACACCGGGCGCCACCGCCTCCTGGCAGCCGGCCGCCAGCGCCGCCGTGCCGGCTTGGCGTGCCTGCGGGAACTTCCACGGACCACCGGACGCCCTCCGATGGACCGTTTTGCCTGCAGTTTTCCCCTACGGCTCTCCCGGGATCCGAACATTGCTGCGAAGGCCTCCAATCGCCATTCCGATCCTATTTCGTATACACCGTTAACCCACACATCAATGAAATACTGCGAAGTGTTGTCAGGCCATGTTTGATTGGCCCTCACCCTCCGCGTTAGGTGATAACAATTGGGAATAATAATCAACACATGAAAACATAACAAGGCACAATTTTAATAAATTAAAATTGAACCTTGATCCGGGTTCTTTGTTTTAGTAGGAAACATCCATGGGAATAAATATTATTCTCAAATAAAAATGCTACCTCGTAGTTGTCGTCGGACGATAGTTCTTCGCGGAATTGACCATCGTGAATGAAGAGGATCGTCGCGTCGTGGAAGGGCGTCGCGTCGTCACGGTATACGGCGTCACGTCGACGATCACCGAGGGTTAAAGAAAACACAGAGATTTAATTTCACGAATTAAATCCATGTTAAGGATAAAATCCACAAAGGAAATTTAAATGATCCGTAATCTGCTACCTCAAGAAGTTGATCGAAGGTTGTCGCGGGGAAGGATTTTCGCAGAAGAATGTCGCGGGAGGAGAATCGTCGGCATCGCGGTACACGGCATCGTGTCGTCGATCTCCGAGGGATCGGCGTTCTTCGTCGCCTTTCCTCGAGGGCTGGCGTTCTTCGCGTTCATCGCGTTCTTCACATTTTTCGCATTCTCCGTGAAGGAGGATGAAGAACTTAGAGTTTCTCCAAATCCTCTCAACATGTAACCTCAAGCAAAACGTGTGTTGGTCTTATTTTATTAACATGCCAACAATTTGAAAAACAAGTTAAGAATCGAACCATTAATTCGGTGAATTAATGGTAATGTCTTAACTATCCAATTAATAGGAGCGTTAAGAGTTTTAGGAAACACACCAGTTGACTTTCATTAAAGATGAGTTTTCACGGGTGTGTTACTTAGAGGAAAAGAAACGGTGGGGCTTGTGCAGGCCCCACCTCACAAATATCCTACCAAGAGGGTAGGATATTTTTGGGTTCCACTGTATCAGCCCGAGATTTTATGAAAAATATTCTTTTTAATTTCATTAATGTCCTGTGATGTACGCTACACTAAAAGGAGCTTGCACAACACACATCCTTGACTTGCCTTGCATTACACGCAATCGCGACCTTCCTCGATAGCCTATGTAGTACTCAAAAAAGAGTTTCACTAAACAACAATATGCTATTATAATATTATTATGAACTAGCCGTTATGAATAGTATTAACAATATTTTGAATCTTATAACATTATTATTCGTCTGGCACATTTTCTAAAACATGGTATAAGAACAAAATAAATTTCGGGTAAAATTAGTATTTTTAAAAAAATGCAGTTTTTCCGCCTTTTGATGGTGCACCAACTTTAAATCTAGTTTTTGACATGTTTATAAGTTCAATTTAGAAAAATAAAATTCTTCTTTGGAATCATGAAATATAAATTTACTTTGGATAAATTATCATATCATTCTGGTAACTTTCATATTTTGATGAATAATAAAAACACGCTATATTTTAATTAAAAACAACTTTTTCAATCGAAATAATTAATAGTGATAAATTATTTATTTGAGTGGTTTTAAATTATATTTAGAATATATTTTTACAATTTAATTCAATATTGGTCATTGGATGTAAATTCACATTTAAACCAAACCTAAGCAAGTTTCAATCTTTTGACAGTTATTATCTCTTAAGAACACGCTATTTGTGTTGACGACAGGAAATAATTTTTAAATTAATTAATTCAACTGATATGTTTTGAATTTGGTAAAATAGACATCATTTTTGAGTTCATAATATAAAATATAGCTTAGGCCTAATTTTTGGTATTTTTCTGAAAACTTTCAATTTTTGATGAATAGTGAAACCACTAAGTGGTAGTTAAAAAACTGAATTTTTCATAAAACTTTATTTTACCGCTTCTGTGAGTGGAATTTTGAAAATCCGAGAGACATGGTTGAAGTCAGTAAGTAAAATGTGGTTCAATGAGATGAAAATAATTTTTTGGTGAATAGTAACTTTTTACTTTTTTTTACCACGGTTAAAAGTAAATAGGGTAATTAAGGGTAAAAATGATATTATTATTACCCTAACACATGTACTAATTCAATTGGACAAGTGTAATTCGACCAAAAACAACCTTAGGAATAATATATGACCATTTAGGCCCCCTTGGACTAGATTAGGACATTTATTATTCATTTATTTAAAGAAGGGTTAAAATAGTTAAAATCAAAGTTTAATAAGTAAATCATTTTTAATATGGGGTTCTACATAAGATAAATTCGACTATAAATATTCATTTAAAAGATAAAAATATTTCCTACATAATATTATTTTATTTTTATTTTTTAAACATTAAATAATTTAATTTATTTATGACACAACGATGATGCAGTAATTATCTTATTAATGAAATATTGACATAATTAATGTTATAAATACTCGAATAAATGTAATATGAGACTTTTTATGAATTACACTAATTTTATAGGTTAATATTACATGTTATTATTGATTTAAGTAACTTGGTTCGAACTAATCATTATGTTATGATTTTCGCAAAAATCAATTACTAAATAGTGTCAAAATTGACATAAAATAGTTTTTAAAACAGATATTATATTATTAATTGTAATGTTATTCCTAAAAATCTATGGTTCGGAAAAATGACTTAGATAAGGTTATATATGTTAATACTAAACAACTTGGGGTTCGTTTGGCTTCATATAGAAAGTTTATTAACCTAATAGTGTAAGAAAACAAGAAGCCACGGTAAAAGTTTAATTATCTAACTTAAAGTTAAATCTAAATGATAAGGTTAAAATTGATACCTAAACTTGTCTCAATTCTATTGGATGAGTGGATTTCGACCCATACCTACCTTAGCTTTGAAATATATCAATTTGGAGCTATTTAAAACCGAATTTGGCTTTATAATAAAATAATATTTTTAGTTATTCCAAAGGTGCCCCTCTCCTCCCTTATAAAAGGGCTCCTCCTCCCCCTCTTCCTCACACCACTTTGAGCCTTCAAGCTCGGCCAACCCTTGCCAATTTCTACTCTCCACTTACCTAGAAACATCCTAGAGGTTCTGGTATTCTTCAAAGACCTATTTTAGTGCCCTAAAAGGAGGACTCAAAGAAGCACATCAAAGAAGAGGTGGTTCGGACACTTACGAAGAAAATCAGACCTAAGGTAAGGGAAATATCACAATCTCATTTTTATCCGAGATTGTTTATACTTTGGAATTTACTGGGGTTAATGTTATCATCCACATCCATGTTTCTTCAATATATAATATTTACATCATTATACAATAGTTTATATCAAATTTTACCCTTCAGTGAGTTTTAAGTAAAATATATGAAAGGAATCTTTTGTCATTTTTCGTACGAGGTACTTTTTGACTCTTCTAACAAAAGTATGAGAAGAATGTGTTTTTAACTTGTACGGAATGAATTGATTTTTAAAACATTATTTCCAAGAAGCTTCCTTTACAAGTATTCAAGTTTATTTTTAATCAACTTCTTTTAGTTTAGAATTGTATGACATGTTATGAAAGGAAAAGTGTTTTTGAAGAAGAAATGATATTTTCCTCAAGAATGGAGTTCAAGTGTTTTATCAAAATTATTTCCCATATAATATAATAAATGGTTCTGTTTCTATCCCTATTATTACATTGATTTGACTATGTTGTGATGGAATTATTTTTATGAATTCCTTTATCTTATATGAATTGTTTTATGATCTCATGATGTTTAAGATTCCCATTTTTATTACATGGGTTATGCTATGATGTATAGTTTATGATTTTGTGGAACACATAAGATTGGTATCATTATGAGATGGGTGGGACCTATATATCCCACCAATGCATTGGGTAAAGATTTTATATCTCATGAGATAGACATGGCTGGAACGGTAGGTTATACCGGTTCAGTGAAACAGGACTGAAACGAGGAGTGAACTTGGTTCAGAAAGGGACTTTGTCCACTAAGATAGTATTGGTAATGAGTATTGAATAATAAGAAATGATTCTCTATGATTATGTGTGTATTCCACAAAGTTTCATGTTTTAGGTTATGATTATTGGGATTTCATTTCACTACTATGATTTATCCCATGTAATCAAATTATGCTCTCTTTTGCAGGTTAAGATTTCCAAAATGTTATGTTCTTATGAATATGATGTGATTGATATTTCTTTTGTTTACCATTACTGAGCATTTGAGCTCACCCTTTTATGTTTTCTTTTCCCCAGGATATAAAGAATGGTTTTAGGTAAAAAAGGGGGAAGATCTTTATGGGAGATGTTGAAGATCTTTCACCATGATTAGAAGATTATATTCCGAGTTTCCAAAGACACTAAACTATTACGATCCTTGTGTGTGTGTTTTTGTTATGTACTAAGTAATCCTCAAATGTAATGTAATGTCCATGTATGTCAGGCTTAGGGTCTCTACATCCTCCATATCTGCTTCAACATAGACTAAGTAGCTTTTAAGTGGCTTTAAGTGGCTTAAGTGAAATAAAATAAGGTTGTCGCACCACGTTATTTTATTTTCATCACATAACCCCAAAAATTAAAAACCACACCCGAGCAAATGCAACTCCGGAAGAGGCGTTTCTATGAAAATACCGGCACTGCGATTCCATCGGTGCCCTCAGAATTCGATTCCGAGCACCGGTTCGAAAGATAAAAAAACCTACTTATTCTTTCACTGAACGTACCCGAGCCAATCTTCAGAAAATGATTATGGGCACACCGGGCCTCAGAAGAATGTGCCGTCAAGAACTGCATTCTTTTAAAAGTCCAATGAACATTAAGAAACAAATTTACTTGAAATTTATGTGTCTTTATAGTTTATGCATGGTTAATGGCACAAAAAGAGATGTCGTGATTACTTTTACACTCTAATCCCACGTGAGTCATGCTCAGTGTGAGAAATAACATGTATCAGTAAACTTGACGATGGTGCCACGAAAGAAACAGTCATAAGAAATGATGTTGGGCTTACATATATAAGACATCAAAACTAAATGAAGACCATGACTTTATGAAAGAATCCCAAGAGCAGGGTCCATGAATGTTTTTGTACTTTCAGGAGATTTGGAATTTTAACCCAAGACTTACTCCTGAAAAGTAATCCCAAATTAAAAGGGACTTATTATTGTGTTTTATTCCTGATAAAGGAATCCCTAATAAAAAGAAATTAAGATTAGGGCTAACTCATGAGAAGGATGCCCGATGTTAATGAAAATTATGACTGGGGATTACTCTTGAGAAGGAGGCCCAGGTTTAGGGGACTCGATACATGGGGATTACTCTTGAGAAGGAGGGAAAAATGAAAACGTCTTCTTATCTCAAAGGATGAGGTTATATAGTTCACCCCTAACGTTGGTGACATAATTCTTGTACGTCACAAGGTTTTGGGAGAGGTTATCAAATAATTCCTTTCAGATAAAGAATCCATCAATGGAACCATTCCATAAATGGGTTTGAAGAAGGTTTTTATATCTATGTCTTGAAGTGGATATTTGGATTTGAGGAAAGGAGGTGACTAGAAAAGAGGCACGCAATTATCATTATGGAATGCATGTCCTGGTCGCGCAAGTAGACTTGGGCAACATGAGTCCCCTAGGGCGACGATTAATATATAGGGTAATACCTGGGTGACATTGAACACAACAATTAGTGTCATCCCCAATGGCTTCCATAAGGGTGGCGCACAAGTTCCCTTGAGAGGGAAAGTCAGTGTGATAGGGTCTTCATTTCCCTTAAGGGATAGATACATAGGCGCACAAGTATTGATGAGTTCTAACACTTAAGCCTTATTCTTCCTCTTTAGATCTTCTCTTCTAGGTAAATAATTACCATAGAAGTGTTCAAAAGACGTCAGACAGAGACTTGGTTTACCAGAGCTTGAATCGGAGTTTTGGAAAAATTATCCTAAAAATGGGGGGCCCACAGGGGCTATTTATAGGCTATTGGGCACCATGGGTGAAAAAAGGAATAGAGAGCGCATGTGAATTGCACGACCAATATGAGGCATGCAAGTTACTTGCACGGCGTATAGGAAACTTGTGTGACTCCTTCCAAAAGTGTTCCTGGACCATGCCATTGTCAATTGATTATGTTATTCAATCGGTGACCATTATTGTGCTTAAGGTATTGACCTTTTCCATTCGTTGGAAACTATGATAGAAATGAGCATCAACAAAAGTCCCCCCTCAAAGTTGGATCTGAAAAAGGAAATAGGATTTGTCTCTAAGGAAATGAAAATAAACTGGCGTGCAGCGGCATGCAACTTTTAGGCACGCAAGACTTAGGCGAGTTAATGAAATTCATGTGGCTGCTCATGAAGCTCGGGATGCCGTAATTCAAATGAAAATTTATTTTGAAAGCCACTTGTATTTGTTGAAAAAGATAAGATACTCCTATATATGGATGTTCTTCTTAATCTTGTACATCAATGAAAAAGGAATTTCATATTCAATCATTTGTACCTGCATTCTCTTGCTAATTGCATAAATTTTTTACCTAAGCCAATGGGCCTAGTAAGAATAGTTTTATTTTTGAAATGATTATACAAAACAACCCACATATTTTTCATATTTGTTTTGCTCAATATTTCCAAAATAATTCGAAATGTACGTTTAGCAAGCTGGGACTCAACTTTTCTTCAGAGTTCTATTTATAGGTTCCCAATTTAATGAGTACCCTCTCTCTTGTTGGAAGTTTGAAGTCATGCATATCAGATATAAAAATGCTAATTTATAAGGTCGAATAGCTTTAACTGAAAGGATTAAAATTGACTCAATACCTTGATAATTTTTTTGAAAACAGTTTACCATATTCATGTATGGGGGAAAATATGTAAACAATGACTTAAGAAATTTTTAATATGAGGGATGATATGAAAAAGGGATAAAAGGCATTATAAGATGTATTTCCTAAGAGTGAAGTTACCACTATTTGAAAAACCAATTATGGGGTTGATTTATGCAGGGCTGCTTAAGGGAATTGGATGCGTAGTCAAATAATAGAATCATTTTTCTGATAGTTCCGTTATGTAGACTACTTATGAATGGCCTCCTAAGGGAACGTGCTACATTGGCAGGAAAAAGAACTCTCAGAAATTTTACTTTTCTATTTATAAAATCCAATTAATGTTTTTGGAGATTCAAATTTTCCAAATCATTAAGTCTTATTTATAGAAAGAGGTACTTGAATATATAGAGGATATTCCCAATAAATTTTGTAAAAGAATTGGATTAATATCACTCATGTGAAGGTCTAACCCAAATTAAGGGAAGGGAAATATAAACCATAGACTTGAATACATTCAGATCCTGAAAAAGAGTATGGGAAAAATATGATAAGGATAGTTGTCTTTGTGGAATACTACATAACATTGTTAAGAACAATAAAAAAAAAGAGGTCCCCCCCAATGAATGAAGATACCACTAATTGAAAAACCAGTTAGGGGGCTTGAATGATGCAGGTCCACATAAGGGCATTGGATTCATAGTAAAATAATATCATCTTTTGGCTGACAGGTCTATTATGTAGACTATTTATGAAAGGCTACCTAAGGGCACGTGCAGCATGGTCAGACAAAAGAACTCTTGAGCCTCAGATGTTTTGTGACTAGAAGTCATGAAAAGGGGTGTGGAGATCAGGAAGTATTTATGGATAGAAGTATGACACTTAAAAATGGGTATTGTCCAATTCATGAAGGAGATACATAGACCAATGCTGACAAAAATCATGTCCTGTATGTGTCCTGAATTGAGATGTTGGACTTCACTACGTATCTCATAGGTATGAGAATCAATCCATATGTAGTTCTTGAAATATAGTTTAACGTCTTGTGGGATGAGAGCATATGAGATTTTAGTTTAGGGTCGTAGAGCTCAGACAATAACGAGGGAGACACATTGTGTATTTGTTATAAACCTCATATGAATAAATACCAGGGTTTTCATACCACATTCATGTGGTAGTAGGGGGACTCATTAGCCAAGGGACTAAATATGGAGTTTGTAGTTAGGCCCAATGACTTGGGGATGGATTCGAGGAATGGTCGAATGTTCCTACGTATCCCATATGGATGGGAATCAAGCGCTGCGTAGTTCTTGAAATACCCTCTATAGAGATTGGGCTCGTACATGTGATGGGTGAAAGGGGACATTAGTGCAACGATGATTGGACCCAAGATTAATGGTTCAGGCATTACACGTATGCACATAGTCCTTGGAATATGACATGAGTGTAGATCAATGTCAACAATGATTCCCTCTTAGGTGATGGTTTCATAGTTGTTGTAGTTTATTTTCATACAGGACAAAAGTGCGAATTGTTTAAGTTCATATGCATGGACCGGTGATGAACAGTTTATCATCATGTAGCTAGGACGTATTGCAATGTAGTTTAATTTCTTACAGCGAAGATAATGGGGGACTGTATAGTTTAACTTCATATAGCATGGATAATGGTGAATCAATGTGATGATATTGGTTTGGTGGGGGGGGGGGATTCATTGATCAACATCATATGAGATGGAGGTGAACCAACTTGAAGATATTGGTTTTGGGCTTGAACATGAGGAGGTTGCCTACGTACCCGGCCTAAAAGGAAAAGATCAAAGTCCATGTAGTCTGATTGAGTATGAATTGGTGATCGATTTGTACATGAGGAAAATGGCCTGAAGATTGAGTTGGGACATATGCATGGTTAGCGGCCTAGAGAGGGTGTTATGGTTGAAGCTTACTCTAAGCCCCCGTGATTCATGCTCGGTGTGAGAAACAAGACGTAGAAATAACCCAAACGACGCACAGTTTAATGTCATGTGGGACAAAGGGTGTTGTATATTTTAGCATCATGTGTCTAGGAGATATTATTGTGTAGTTTAACGTCTTGTTGGACATGTGCGCATTTTGACATCATGTAGGACGTATTAAGAGACTTTTTCATAGTTTAAATGTCATGTAAGACGAACATGTACAGTTTAACATCATGTAGGACGTATAAGGGACTATTTATAGTTTAACATTATTCATGATGAAAAGGGGGACACAGTTTAATGTCTTGTTGGACGATGGAGAGAGCTATTCAGTTTAACATCCCATAACAAGTACAAAAGTGTATTTCAGTTACACAAAATACTTCTTCATGAATATTGCATTAGTTGGAGTTGTATTGAGTTCTCAATCAATTGAGATTAATTAATAAGCTCTATTAGAGTACACATTATGTATTGATTAAGGTCCTTCCCAATTTGGATCAAGATTTGGATGTTTCATTCCGGGTATCATAGGAGTTCTAATGACCAATACCAATTCTACTTAAAATAATGAACGAAGACTATGTTTTTTTTGAAAGCCCATGCTATTCAATTTTAATAGACTTCAAATTAGTGCAGGGTGCACAATTGTTTTCCATGTAATAGTTCAAATTCATCAAATCCCTTATGATATTGTTGATCTGTGGATGACTGATCACAAATGGCTACTCTAAGTGAAGGTATTTGAATTTCAATGGTCAAGACTACTTCGGTTCCATATACTAGTGAATATGGAGTTGACCGCATAGCAGTGCGAGTGGTGGTTTGATAATCCCATAAAGCATGAAAAATCTTAACATGCCATGATTTATTATCTTTATCCACAATAGTTTGTAGTATGATTGAAAGAGACTTATTGAAGGATTCTATTTGGCCATTTTTTGCTGTATGATACCGAGAAGAATGGTTCGATTTGATGTTGTATTCTTGATTCAACTTTCTCACCATAGATCAATAGATGTTGGTTCCATTTTCCGTTAATATGGTATGAGGGACACCAAATCTAGTAATGACGTTATACTTGATGAAGCTAAGAATTCCGTTAGAACAAACTTCTTTGAGAGGTATTGCCTTTTCCCATTTGGAAAATAAGTCAGTAGTAGTAAGAATATACTTAAACTTCTTAGAGTAGCCAAAGGATAAGGTCTTACTACATCCATTCCCCACGTGGAAAATGGCCAAGATTATTTATATGTATGAAGAAAATCTGGGGGTAGAGGAATGAAGTTGTCAAATACATGGAATGAATGACACCTCATAGTGAAATTAACACAATCTTGCATCATTGAAGGCCAGATGTATCCAAACCTTTGAATTTCACCAGAAAGTCTATGTCCAGACTGGTGGGAACCACAAACTCTTTCATGAACATCATTCATGATATCCCTTGTCTCTACACCATGAATACATATTAAGATAAATCCATCAAAAACTCACTTGTAGAGAATTATTTTGTGATATGGGCTATCATAAAGTGTAAAATTGACCACACATCGCCAGAAAGTGTCTTTCCAGGATCTATCAGGTGGGAGTGTTCCATTTTGAAAGAATTCCATGATAGGTACCATCCATCCTGTACTATGACCATATGGTTCTGAATTCGGACTTATTTCATTGATTTCCTCTGTTCTGATGTGAAAAAAAGGTGAATCTCCATGACGGTGGGCAATACTGATGATTGTTTCATCCCCGTTTGGATCTACTAGTGCTATGGCTACATTAACCAGTGCGTCATCATGGGTATTTTGTGATAGTGGGACATAAGAAAATGTCGGTTCTGAAGGAAATTAATCCATTAAATCTCCGGCGTAATCACACAAAAGTATTAACTCTTCTTTTTTGATGGCATAGTCCCCATTGACCTGTTTGATTACCAAATCTGAATCACCTTTTACATTCAAGTGATTCACATGTGCCTGAAGTTCCAATTCCAAGCCTGCGATGAGAGCTTGATTTTCTGCTTTGTTATTTGTACCGATTTCCAATAATAAGAAGGAATAGGGTAGCAATTCCTTTTCTGGGGAAAAAAGAATGATTCCTAATACAACATTATTGAATTTAAAATATTCCATTTTCTTCCCTGTTGGTCTTCTGGAGGCACCATGAATGTACATTTCCCATGTTTAAGGATTATCATTAATAGAGATAACGTTCTCATCAGGAAGTTCAATTTTTAAAGATGTGTCTTCTACATATGGGTGTTCAGATAGAAAATCGCCAGATATTGGCCCCTTATTTTATTTTGTAGACACATACTAGATATAATAATACTGCAAAATAACTGCCCACTATGCTAAATGACCTGTAAGAATTGAATGACTAAGGATAAATTTGAGTGGGTTATTGTGAGATACCAATTGGACCTCATGATGTTGTAGGTAGTGTCTCAATTTATGAACTGCAAAGATTAAAGCTAATTAAAACTTTTCAATACTTGAGTATCGAGTTTCATCCTCAAGCATAGTCCGACTGAGATATTAAAGGTTGTTTTCATTCCAAGAATCATTCTTTTGGGCATGGAAGGCATCCAATGATCGCTATAATGATTTCACATAGAGAATGACTGGTCTTCCATCAACGGGTGGCATTAATACCAGTGGACTCAAGAGATATTTCTTGAGAATATATAATTCATCTGGAATTCTTCGATCCACTTCTAAGTAACTCCCTTCTTCATTAATTTGGTAAAGGGTAAACACTTGCCAACCAAATTGGCAATGAAATGCCGAATATAGGCCAAGTGTCCATCAAGTCTTCTTAATTCATTCAAATTATGATGAGGTGACATTCCATGGATTGATTTTTTTTTCTCAGGTTCAACTTTGATACCACAATGGCGTACAACAAAGCTGAGAAATTTTACTGAGGTTACCCCAAAAGCACATTTCAAGGGGTTCATCTTGAAATTATGTTTTCCATGTTTGTTGAATATGATTTCCAGGTTGCCCAAGGGATCCGACCATTGACCGGATTTAACCACCAAATCAGCCACATAATATTCAACAAATTTCCCTAAAAATGGTTTGAGGATCTGGTGCATGGCACATTGATATGTTGCACCTGCATTCTTCCTGCCAAAGGGAATTACCCAATAGCAAAACATACCTTGAGGAGCTTTGTAGGCTGTAAACTCCACTTCCTCTGGGACCATTCATATTTGATTGTACCCAAAATAACCATCCATGAAGGAAATAGCTTCGTAGTTGGTTGTTGCATAAATTAAGAGTTCTGTGATCGGAACTAGAAAATCATCCTTGAGACAATGCCGATTAAGATCTCTAAAGTCAATGAAAACTCTAATTTGTACAATATTATTTTTCATAGGGACAATATTATCCATACATTTGGGATACTAATTTTTATGATGAATTTATATTTGATAAACATATCAAATTCAACTTCAATTTAGGAGGAATAAGTTGGTTGTGTTCTTCTTGCAGTTACTTGAATCCTTGATGTTATTCAGTTAAACCCAAATGATGAGTGTGAAAATCGGGATCAAGACCTAGAATTTCTGTATAATGCCAAGCAAATACATCACATTTTTTTCTTTAAAAATGATGTGTACATTTATTTTTCTTCATGAGTCATGGCCACACTAATTAAAGTGGAGAATGTATCTTCTATTGTGCCCAGAATTATATCTCTGAGTTCATCCACAGTGGTAGAGATACCCTCTTCAAATGTTGGAGGAGCATCCTTTTTTATCTTCCTCTTCTTCTTCAATATGTGTTAATTCTTCTGTTTCTACTTACAAAGTAGATGATGAAACAAAATTTCCCTGATCACAGGACATGTTAAAACTTGAACATCATGAAGATGAGGCTTAAATTTATGACCATATTGATGATGAAGGGTCATTAGGGGGTGATAGATAGGAGATTATGGATTGATAAATTACATCATTGTTTTCGTCTATCATTTCTATACCTTCTTTTGGCCTGGTTGATAAAGTATAGAATTTATGGATTTCAGTGGATGAAATTAACATGTCTCTATTTAGGATTTTATCACTACTTGGAAAATCAAAAAAATTTCCCATGATGTCTGGCTTGGTAGTCATAATTGACATTTTGGAAGTTTCTATAAGATTGTTTGGATTTAGGTCTATCCTGTCAATGTGACTGATAGTCAACATATAATCTATACTAACATGTATGAATGGGTATACTGGGATCTTTTCCAAACGATTTGGAGCCTTAATTATGGTGACCTTCTTGGCCGTGGATTTTTACTTTCCCTCCATGTGATATAATGCTGCCTAAAAGTATTGAGATTCACATGTTTTGAATGGGGATTTGTCACCATAAAATGTCCCAATTTGACCATTGAAACAAAATTTGAGTCATTAATGGAATGAAAAAGGTACAACCCCATGTTGATGTATCCAAAGTCTTCTAAGAAAAATGTAGAAGGCTGTGTCCTCAAGAAAAAACATGAAATCTAAATTAGAAACAAGGTCTCCAAATAGAATTTTGAGTGTAATTTCGACCAGAGGATCTTGTTCATTCTTATCATATCCTTGCAACATCAATGTACAAGGAGATAAATCAAATTCGGTGAGGCCCAATCTATGAAGTGTACAGATAGGAATGAGATTTTCTCCTAAACCATTATCAATGAAAGCTCGTCGAATGTCTATACCATTGACTTTTCCTGATAGATATGAAGATCTCATATGTTCATGTACAACATAATCTTCATCTTCATCTGTAGAAGATGTTACTACATGGCATTCTGCAGTATCATTTTCTATATGATAGACCTCTGCCACATCAATTTCAGTTTTGAAATCTTGAGGACTTGACAAAGCCTCAATAAGAGCCTCCTGAAGATCTTTTGATAGATTCAAGGTATCCATATATGATAACTTGGCTGGTACATGGGCCAAATTCTTCAATACATCATACTTTTGGTCCAAATGTCTGTGTTTCCATTCAGGAAAATGTGGTTTCATCGGTGCCTTGTAAGATGATGCTTTCACAGTAGATGCATCCAGTATTGGGGTTGGGGTGGGAAATACTCATTGCTTCGGTATATTAGATAGTCTAGGTATATCTCTTTACTGAGAGGAAGAAGGTGTGAACACTAACCGGTCTTCCAAAATAACTGTGTCAGGAGAGAATCTACAATATGTGGAAGTACAATCTTATTCCTATGGAGCCCACTGAAGGGATTTGCCATGATGTTCTAGTGTATATACAGTTCTAGTAGGAGTAGGATTTAAATAGAGGCTTCTGAAATATCCAAGTGTTCCCCTGTATCCTAGAACTCTGTCTCTTCCTCTAATTCCTCTATTAGATATAGGGAACTTAGGCACATCATAATCGAAACTGTCATTTCCAAAATGATCTGTTAAATAAATCATGTTACCATAACCAAAGATCAATTATTCATCTAATTAAGATTCTGTCTGATTAAATATTTCATGCTTGCCATTTGGTGGGGCAGTGACCATGCTTTTGAAGAAGATGTAATAAAATATGCCAGAGTCAAAGACAATATAGGCTTTGACACGATCTTGTCTCCATCTTACTGCTCTTCTTTCTTCAAATTACGCGGCTTCTTTGAGGATTTCCATTCTGATAAAGGGGGTTTTTCTGTGGCATTCATAGCAGAAGACACAATTAGTTGATTTAATTGTGTACGTGAAATGGCATGAGTTCAGCTGATCGTTTTCCTAACCATACAATAATCATATTCTTGGGAATTTTTACTTTTTAATTTGTGCCACTCACCCTCTACCTAGGGATCAGCTGCAGTAACAAATGCTACATGGGGTAAAAAAAAATCAGTTTTACTTGTACAGAGTCAACCATATTTTGTAGGATGTTTTTGAAGAAAAAACACTCTCGAATGGGATGGCCCAACATCCGATGAAAGGGGACATAGTTGGGGAGGTCTCCATCTCCTTCCTTGTTCAGCCTTTGGGGATTTGGCAGCTGAACCAGATTCTTTTCCAGAGCTGAGATGAAGTAGTCAAGAACTTGTTCATTCGGTAAGGAATAAAATTAGTCCTTCAAATCTTCAAACTTTTTCTGCCTTTGATCTATTTGATCATCTTGACATGGAAGCGGTTTTTGTTGATGCTCAGGAGGTGGATCCCTTTTAAATGATGAATGGTTTGAAGTGGAAGCATGTATAGGTGATTGTTTAAGTGTAAATGTACCAGTCTCTTCTTTACCTATTCTAATTCTTAGAACTAATGGAATTACATGAGTTTTATCCATAGTCTTTATAAGAGAATCTTCTATCTGCTGAGTGATTGAAGTAAGGTATTGAAAACCTCCTATTTATTTCACAGGGATCAATGGTGTGTGTAATTAATTACGTAGATTTTCTACACATATTAGAAATAATTATTCTTGAGGGAGTGCTAAACATAAATAATAAGTTAATCCCATCCATTGAGAAATGAAGACTGAAAGTCTTTCATTTTCCCTTTGAGTACAATTGGTCTGATAAAAAACTGTCGTTTATGGAAACGTTGAGCTAAATTGAAGAAGAAATATTTGATGGATATCTTCCCACCAAGAAATTTACCGACATTGAAAACTTCTATAACATACAAAATCATGTCCTTTTAATGACTATACAAAACACCTGATCTTAACTACTTCTTGTTGTTGATGAGTTCCCATCATAGGATCACAACAAGAAACAAAATGTGTTATGTACTGTTCTAGATCTCCCAAAACATTAAAATTAGGGAACGTGGTATTAAAAAATTTTGATGGGGAGGGATTGCATCTACCCATTCAGGGTAAGCTCTCTTTTCGGGTTGAACTTGTGCACGCTTTCCTTCCAAAGCTTCTAACTGAGCTGTTAATGACCCAATGGTATTCATTAATTTTTGAGAAACATCTTGTTGAGCTTGGGCCTGAGCAGGTGAAATAACTATAGCTTTAATGGGTGTAGTGACTTGTACAACCACTGATGGTAGTATTGGTGATTTTTGTTTTGTATAAACCATAGTATTGGTCCTATGATGGTGTACTTGTAATGGGGGAAATTCTTGATCCATCTGAGTAGCTACAACAAAATCCATTGATTGATTTACTCCATCATTCTTCAGAGGAAGACTACCCTGATGTTTTTCTATATTTATCATCCTTAATTCCTTCATTTATTCTTCTTTCTATGTGAACGTTTCCTCTAATGAGAGTTATTGGCCTTCTCTGGAGACAGGGTTGAATGCAACCTGACTATTACACTTTTCCTTGGCATGTTTCTTTCTGGTGTATGGGAGGGAATTACCCAAAGGAATGTCTTTCCCATTGGCAACCCTATGTCTTCTAGTATGCACACCTCCATCCTTTATTTCTGTATGTTTAGATTATTGAATAGTAACTTCTTCATCTGATACCTCTGAGTGAGACTCATGTTCTAGGGGATTAGAGAAAATGGAATTGATGACATTTATCGATTCATAACACATTTCAGCCCTTCTATCAGTGCTTCTGCAATACATTATTTTGCCATGTCCATTATGTGACATTTCCTTTTGTTTGATTGATCCCTCAAGAACATCTGGATGAATCGCAATTTGGAGGGAATCTCCTGATACTTGGGCCCTATGTTCCTCTAGTGGATTCTTCCCTAATCAAGATAATACTATCTTTCATTGAGTAAGAGATTGAGAATTGAAAAAGTCCCCAGTCCAGTGGATTGGGGATATTCCTTTTTTTCCTGCTCAACACCTCGAATCATGTCTGTTGATCCCTAGGGTTGAATTAAAAGAGTCCCCAGTCAAGAAATCTGAGGTGGCTCTTGAGCTACTATATCTGATAGTTTCTTAAAATATCTCCTGATTTTGCGGATTTTAGTCTAAAAATTGTCCGGATGTATCATCCTACATCCACTCAAATCACCTGACTGATATGACCATAGTATTATTTTTGACACCTCTGCCACATGATGATGTTAATACACAAAAGGAGAAGCCTATTTTATATTCTCATTTTCTTGATTCAAGAGTAATTTGAAAACTTCTTCTTAATATGCCTCACTTTGGAAAAAACTAGTTCAGGCCTGTTCCTAGGAAATCCATTGATTATGCAGAAATCCAGTTCAATCTGGCCATCCATGGGAAATAAAATTGGATGAAAACTATTATTACGGGCATTTTTTACTAGAGAGCACAGTGAAACGGAATTCTCTATGAACACCCCATCCCCAGATATGAATACAAGATAGGTAATTGGTAATTAACTAGTGTAACATTTTGAACGCGCCAAGGCATGAACGCTGAAGGGCTCTCTACTGTTTTTCAACATTTAGATGTCGGGAAACTGAGAGATATTCCATGTAGATTTGGAGTTGCAATCCTTCTATTATCTTGACAAGATATGGATATTCATCATAAGATAATACTTTCTCTTTTAAGTCACAAAGAGTTTTCTATATGTTGAGACGAATATTATAATGACCCGAAGCCTGTCGTACATGAACATTACATTACTTTTGCGGAATACTTAGTACATAAAAAAAACACACACACAAGGATCGTAATAGTTTAGTGTCTTTGGAAACTCGGAACGTAATCTTCTAATCCTGGTGAAAGATCTTCAAAATCTCCCACAAAGATCTTCCTTTTTTTTACCTAAAACCTTTCTTTATATCCTGGGGAAAAGAAAACATAAAAGGGTGAGCTCAAATGCTCAGTAATGGTAAACAAAAGAAATATCAATCACATAATTTTCATAAGAACATAACATTTTTGTAAATCTTAACCTGCAAAAGAGATGCATAATTTCATAACATGGGATAAATCATAGTAGTGAAAATGAAACCATAACTTAAAACATTACTCATTGTGGCATACACACATAATCATAGAGAATCATTTCTTGTTAGTCAAGACTCATTGCCAAGACTATCTTAGTGGACAAAGTCCCTTTCTGAATCGAGTAATCCTCGTTTCAGTTCTGTTTCACTGAACCGGTATAACCTACCATTCCAGCCATGTCTATCTCATGAGATATGAAATCTTTACCCAATGCATTGGAGGGAGATATAGGTCCCACCCATCTCTTAATGAAACCTTTCTTATGTGTGCCACAAAATCATAAATCATACATCATTGCATAACCCATGTAATAAAAATGGGATTCTTAAACAACATGACATCCTAAAACCATTCATATAAGATAAAGGAATTCATAAAAATAATTCCATCACAACATAGTCAAATCAATGTAAAAATATGGATAGAAACAGAACCCTTTATTATCTTAGATGGAAAATAATTTTGATAAAACACTTGAAATGAATTCTTGAGGAAAATATCCTTTCTTCTTCAAAATCAATTTCTTTTCACAAAACATCATACAATTTTAAAAGAAAGATATTTTATTGAAAATAGTCATGAAATATTTTAGAGGAAGCTTCATGAAAATAAGGCTTTATAAAACAGTATAAATCCGTTCGTGCCGTATAAGTTAAAAAAAACATTCTTCGTACTTTTGTCGGAAAAGTCAAAAAGTACCTCGTACGAAAAACAGCAAAAGATTCCTTTCATATTCTTTACTAAAAACTCACCTAAGGGTAAAATTGGATTTAAACTATTGCAAGTGGATGGAAACAATATTACATATTGAGGGAACATGGATGTGGATGATAAAATACACCCCAGAAAATACTTACGAATAAACAATCTCGGATAAAAATGAGATTGTGATATTTCCCTTACCTTAGGTCCGACTTGCTTCGTATGTGTCCGAACCTCCTGTATAATGATTTAAATAATGTCATTTACTTATTACAGAATCATATTAATTGTTATGATATCATATATGGTTCACTTATGACATTATATTACCCGTTCTTTTTTAAATTCCATGTTAAAGAAGCGTTTTGGGTAAAATCGTTTCATTTATCGTAGGTGTTTTTACTTGTTGTTCTTGACATCATTATTACTTATATCATGATTTACTTACTTCCAGAATATAAAATATGATTTATATATCATATATATTCATTATATATATATATAATAGATAGATAAATAAAATGAAAAAAAACACCGTTCATGGAGACGGTAGTCCGTACGTAAGCATGAACGCTGTTTTTCTTTCCTTATTGTCTTGAAATGGAAGTAAGTAGATGACATACATATGTATATATATACATAAATCCAGTAGCTTTATAATGTCATATATTTCATTATTATTTCTTATATATACATTATAATCATTCTTAAATGGTTAACATGGAGAATGAATCTCATCGCGTCGTGGAGACGGTAGTCCGTACGTACGCACGAGCGATGATATCATTTCTATAAATATTGAATTGAATTGGAGTGGATTATACAATATATCAGAATCAATATGATGTTGTAATAACTATGTATAGTTATTCTTTACACCATTATACCCATCCATGTAAGGTGGTGGTGGAAAATAGATTACACCACGGCGTGGAGACGGTATTCCGTACGTACGCACGCGCGGTGATTTCTTTTTCCGTAGGATGGATAGATGGTGAAATAGGGTTGTTTCATACTTATAATGACATATCAGTATATGAGTGATACTGATGTTATTACTTCATAATGAAACAACCTAAGAAGAAGAAGTGGAAGAAGAAATAAAGATGAAAGAATTGGTAACGGTAATTACCTCTTCTTTGAAGTGCCTCTTTGAGACCTCCTCTTAGGGCACTAAAATTGGTCTTTGAGGAAGACCAGAACCTCTAGGATGTTGCTAGGGAAGTGGAGAAGAGAGTTTGGCAGGGGTTGGCCGAGCTTGAGTGCTCAAATTGGTGTGAGGAGGAGGGGGAGGAGGTGTCCTTTTATAGGGGAGGAGAGGGGCACCTTAGGAATACCACAAAATATTATTTTATATTAAAGTCAAAATCGGTTTATAATGGTTCCAAAGGGTCTTATTTCGAATCTAAAGTGGGGATGGGTCGAAATCCTATCAACCAATAGAATTTAGACAAGTTTAGGATATTATTTTAACCTTATCAATTAGATTTAACTCTAAGTTAAATAATTTAACTTTTACCATGTCTTTTTGTTTTCTTTCACTATATGGTTAATACACTTACTATAACATGCCAAACGAACCCCAAATTGTTTATTATTAATATATATATCCTTATCTAAGTCATTTGGCCGAACCTTAGATTTTTAGGAATACAATAACAATTAATAATATAATATTTGATTTAAAAACTATTTTGTGTCAATTTTGACACTATTTGATATATGATTTTTCTAAAAGTCATAACAGAATTAAATGTTCGAACCAAGTTGTTTAAATCAACATTAATATATCATAGTAACCTAGAAAATTAGTGTAATTCATAAAAAGTCTTAAATTACATTTATTTTGGTATTTATATTATCAATTATGTCAATATTTCATTAATAAGATAATTACTGCATCATCTTTGTGTCATAAATAAATTATATTATTTGATGTCTAAAAATTACAAATAAAATACCATCATGTAGGAAATCGTTTTAGATTTCTAATGAATATTTATAGTCGAATTTATCTTATGTATAACCCCATATTAAAAATGATTTACTTATTAAACTTTGATTTTAACTATTTTAACCCTTCTTTAAATAAATTAATAATAAATGTCCAAATCTAATCCAAGTGGGCCTAAATGGTCATATTTTATTCCTAATTTTGTTTTTGGTCGAATTACACTTGTCCAATAGAATTAGGACATGTGTTAGGGTAACATTAATATCATATTTACCCTTAGTTACCCTATTTACTATTAACCGTGGTAAAAAAAAGTAAAAAGTTACTATTCACCAAGAAATTATTTTCATCTCATTGAACCAAATTTTAGTCCTTGATAATAACCGTGTCTCTCGGATTTTCGAAATTCCATTCACAGAAGCGGTAAAATTAAGTTTTATGCAAAATTCAGTTTTTAACCTACCACTTAGTAGTTTCACTATTCATCAAAAATTGATGTTTTTCAGAACAATGCCAAAATTTCATCCCAAGCTATATTTCTTATTCCGAATTCAAAAATGAAGTCTATTTTACCAAATTCATAACATAAAAGTTTCATTAATTAATTTTATAATTAAATCCCGCTGTTAAAACAAATAGCGTGTTTTTAAGAAACAATATCTATCAAAAGATTGACACTTGTTTATGTCTAGTTTAAATGTGAAATTACTTCCAATGACCAACATTGTATTAAATTGTAAAAATATATTCTAAATATACTTTAAAACCACTCAAATTAATGATTTATCACTATTAATTATTTCGATTAAAAAAGTTGTTTTTAATTATAATTTAGTAATTTTCACTATTCATCAGAATATGAATGTTATCCGAAAAGTACCAAAATTTCACCTTAGGCTAAATTCGATATTCTGAGTCCAAAAATGAAGTCCATTTTGAAAAATAAAAATTATAAAATTTCAAAAAGTGGATATTACTATTCATAACGACTAGTTTTAATAATATTTTAATAGCATATCGTTGTTTAGTGAAACTCGGTATTGCGTATTACACACGCTATCGAGGAAGGTCGTGATTGCGTGTAATGAAAGGCAAGTCAAGGATGCGTGTTTTGCAAGCTCCTTTTGGTGTAGCGTACAACACAAGACATTAATAAAATTAAAAAGAATATTTTTTTTTATAAAATCTTGGGCTGTTACATTCTACCCCCCTTAAAATGAATTTCACCCTCTAAATTCGTCGGGGTTATAAATGGTTTACTATTCGAAAGTTTCTTTAATAGAAACCCACATCGTAAAAGGGAATACCAAAACTTGGCTTTAAAAACTAAAGTATGAAATGTAACGATTACCTAAATAAACTAATCACTGGGTTTCCACATAGGTGAAAATATGGATATGGAAGAGAAATCTAACCATCATGTTCTGATGGAGAGTGGTGGAGAACATGGCTATAGAAAAGCCAGTAATCACAAATCCATAAATTTGTGACGATCTAAGGTACCATCTGATTCATCAGGTATAAGAGAACTAGGACAACATTTTTGGTTTTCAAGATCATTTCCCTAAAGTTAAAGAATTTGAATTAGAATAAATACTTACTTTATTTTGGTACAATCTCACTGTTGTTCTTTCCTTTAACAATTTCCACTTCATCTCTTAAATAAACGAAGTTGAATTTGTTATTCGTGAAGTGTTAGCAGATCATGTGATAGAATGACAGGTCATTCCATCTGTTTCAAACAAAAGGTTAGCAAAATTATATACATAAGTCGATCTATAGTGAGATTAATCACATATGGTTTCTATAATTGACTTATACTTCATATATCATACTGCTTAATATGATAAAACTAGTTTCTACTAAACAGGGACTTCCTGTAGGTCAGTGGTAGGCGATAAAGGCCAGTCGCACTTCGGTTGTGGGTTCGATTCCTACAGCCTTGTCCGAAGCGATGGGCTGTCGCCCGTCCTGCAGGTTGTCCCTTTTTCTAAAATTACGTTACTATAACAGCCCATCAATAATATCGAAAATCTTATATCCTTAAACAATACTAACTTATGTCCAACATAATCCAGTCTAATCTTTAGGCTTATACATAATACTGCAGTCCACTCTCATAATATAGTGACAACGATTACCAGAGATTTAATACTGTCGTTGATCCCCACATATCATAAGATATGTCTTGTTGGTCATATTCCAAACATTCAAAGTCCTTAATCGTGTATTCTCTTGAATACCTTAGTGAAAACATGAGTGCAGTTAAAAGTTAACACTTTCCACATACCAAAATCCTCAAAATTCTATATACTCAAACCATGATATCACTTAGTCTTTATATCAATCATGAGCTCATGAATACTATTAAACATTTCATTTTCTCGTCTTCATTATGCACATATCATCTTATTTCCAAAAAAAAATATCTCAATCACTTTGAATACCACATCAATAAATATTGCAATACTCAATGATACAACATGATTTTGGAATCCCATTACATAAACACTTAATCATTCCACCACATCGTTGTCATATTCAACATTGCCAACAGTGATCGCATGTGATTTCCCTTTGTCCTTTGCCTTCAGTGGTTTCTCATGTTGATCATCACTAACCCTTGGATTATGGCAATTATTAGCATAATGCCCCATTTCCTTGCACTTGAAGCATTGAAGTGTTGGCGGTGCGTTCTCTGCAGTGTTTTCTTTATTCACATCATTAGAAACCCTTTTTCCATTACTTCGACACTCAGCTGCTCGATGACCTTATTTTCCACACTTAAAACATTTTCTAGTCCCTTTTAGACAATCTCCACCATGCTTCTTTCCACACTTTGTGCATAAGGAAACATTCATCTTCTTTTCACCATTATTCTGAGATTTCTCCTTGAACTCCATCTTTCGTTTCTTGTCAAAACCATGAGATGGATATGTAACACCAACTTCCATTTCTACCTTGATAGCACAACGCACAATTTCTTCATAGCTACTGAAGTCTCTTATAGCTAATGCCCTTCGAAGACTTGGTTTTAAGCCACTGAAAAATCGATCAACTTTACTTTCAGGTTGGATGATAATTCCAGAAGCATACCTTGCAAGTCTTGTAAAATTTGCTTCATAGGTACCAACAGATTCATCGTCCCTTTGCTTCAGTTCAAGAAACTCTTTCTCCATCTTTGTTCGAAGAATACGAGGGAAGTACTTATTGAAAAATAAGTTCTTGAACTCGTCCCATTCCATGGACTCAATTTCATCTCTTGGCCTCGTATTCTTGATAAGATTCCACCATTGATCAGCTTCACCTTCCAAACGATATACTGCTAAGATGACTTTATCATGTTCAGAACATTGAAGAACTGAAAATATCTTTTCAGTAGTACTGATCCATTGTTCAGCCACAAGTGGATCAGAAGACCCACTGAAAGAAGGTGGACGTTGCCTCATGAAGGACTCAATAGAATATTGTTCCCTTCTCTGCTCATTTGGAAGTCCAGAATGATTCATAGCTTGTGTAAGTATAGCAATAAGATTTTGCACTCCATCTCCCATAACATTTGTTTGTTCAGGAGGGCAATCATTGCATTGTCCATTGCATTGATCAACACGGTTCCTTCGGGTTCCAGCCATCGTCTAAAACCCAAAAAGAATAGTGTGAGAGGAAAAAATCATGCTAGGGAAAACAACATAATAAAGGGGGAGTACCTTCAATATCCAACATCTTAGGTTTAATTCTATGATCGTTAGCGTAATTCTATTACTATAACCTATACGTATACTTATCCCTAGGGACATCCCTAGACATACCTTAGAAATATCTCTAGGGATCTCACTAAAGTTCTCGCATCCTAGTTTCCAAAGGTTGACTAAACCTTTCCTCTGATACCAACTATAATTACCCGAAGCCTGTCGTACATGGACATTACATTACTTTTGCGGAATACTTAGTACATAACAAAAACACACACACAAGGATCGTAATAGTTTAGTGTCTTTGAAAACTTGGAACGTAATCTTCTAATCCTGGTGAAAGATCTTCAAAATCTCCCACAAAGATCTTCCTTTTTTTACCTAAAACCTTTCTTTATATCCTGGGGAAAAGAAAACATAAAAGGGTGAGCTCAAATTCTTAGTAAGGGTAAACAAAAGAAATATCAATCACATAATTTTCATAAGAACATAACATTTTTGGAAATCTTAACCTGCAAAAGAGATGCATAATTTCATAACTTGGGATAAATCATAGTAGTGAAAATGAAACCATAACTTAAAACATTACTCATTGTGGCATACACACATAATCATAGAGAATCATTTCTTGTTAGTCAAGACTCATTGCCAAGACTATCTTAGTGGACAAAGTCCCTTTCTGAATCGAGTAATCCTCGTTTCAGTTCTGTTTCACTGAACCGGTATAACCTACCATTCCAGCCATGTCTATCTCATGAGATATGAAATCATTACCCAATGCATTGGAGGGAGATATAGGTCCCACCCATCTCTTAATGAATCCTTTCTTATGTGTGCCACAAAATCATAAATCATACATCATTGCATAACCCATGTAATAAAAATGGGATTCTTAAACAACATGACATCATAAAACCATTCATATAAGATAAAGGAATTCATAAACATAATTCCATCACAACATAGTCAAATCAATGTAAAAATATGGATAGAAACAGAACCCTTTATTATCTTAGATGGAAAATAATTTTGATAAAACACTTGAAATGAATTCTTGAGGAAAATATCCTTTCTTCTTCAAAATCAATTTCTTTTCACAAAACATCATACAATTTTAAAAGAAAGATATTTTATTGAAAATAGTCATGAAATCTTTTAGAGGAAGCTTCATGAAAATAAGGCTTTATAAAACAGTATAAATCCGTTCGTGCCGTATAAGTTAAAAAAAACATTCTTCGTACTTTTGTCGGAAAAGTCAAAAAGTACCTCGTACGAAAAACGGCAAAAGATTCTTTTCATATACTTTACTAAAAACTCACCTAAGGGTAAAATTGGATTTAAACTATTGCAAGTGGATGGAAACAATATTACATATTGAGGGAACATGGATGTGGATGATAAAATACACCCCAGAAAATACTTACGAATAAACAATCTCGGATAAAAATGAGATTGTGATATTTCCCTTACATTAGGTCCGACTTGCTTCGTATGTGTCCGAACCTCCTGTATAATGATTTAAATAATGTCATTGACTTATTACAGAATCATATTCATTGTTATGATATCATATATGGTTCACTTATGACATTATATTACCCGTTCTTTTGTAAATTCCATGTTAAAGAAGCGTTTTGGGTAAAATCGTTTCATTTATCGTAGGTGTTTTGACTTGTTGTTCTTGACATCATTATTACTTATATCATGATTTACTTACTTCCAGAATATAAAATATGATTTATATATCATATATATTCATTATATATATATATAATAGATAGATAAATAAAATGAAAAAAAACACCGTTCATGGAGACGGTAGTCCGTACGTACGCATGAACGCTGTTTTTCTTTCCTTATTGTCTTGAAATGGAAGTAAGTAGATGACATACATATGTATATATATACATAAATCCAGTAGCTTTATAATGTCATATATTTCATTATTATTTCTTATATATACATTATAATCATTCTTAAATGGTTAACATGGAGAATGAATCTCATCGCGTCGTGGAGACGGTAGTCCGTACGTACGCACGAGCGATGATATCATTTCTATAAATATTGAATTGAATTGGAGTGGATTATACAATATATCAGAATCAATATGATTTTGTAATAACTATGTATAGTTATTCTTTACACCATTATACCCATCCATGTAAGGTGGTGGTGGAAAATAGATTACACCACGGCGTGGAGACGGTATTCCGTACGTACGCACGCGCGGTGATTTCTTTTTCCGTAGGATGGATAGATGGTGAAATAGGGTTGTTTCATACATATAATAACATATCAGTATATGAGTGATACTGATGTTATTACTTCATAATGAAACAACCTAAGAAGAAGAAGTGGAAGAAGAAATAAAGATGAAAGAATTGGTAACGGTAATTACCTCTTCTTTGAAGTGCCTCTTTGAGACCTCCTCTTAGGGCACTAAAATTGGTCTTTGAGGAAGACCAGAACCTCTAGGATGTTGCTAGGGAAGTGGAGAAGAGAGTTTGGCAGGGGTTGGCCGAGCTTGAGTGCTCAAATTGGTGTGAGGAGGAGGGGGAGGAGGTGTCCTTTTATAGGGGAGGAGAGGGGCACCTTAGGAATACCTCAAAATATTATTTTATATTAAAGTCAAAATCGGTTTATAATGGTTCCAAAGGGTCTTATTTCGAAGCTAAAGTGGGGATGGGTCGAAATCCTATCAACCAATAGAATTTAGACAAGTTTAGGATATTATTTTAACCTTATCAATTAGATTTAACTCTAAGTTAAATAATTTAACTTTTACCATGTCTTTTTGTTTTCTTTCACTATATGGTTAATACACTTACTATAACATGCCAAACGAACCCCAAATTGTTTACTATTAATATATATATCCTTATCTAAGTCATTTGGCCGAACCGTAGATTTTTAGGAATACAATAACAATTAATAATATAATATTTGATTTAAAAACTATTTTGTGTCAATTTTGACACTATTTGATATATGATTTTTCTAAAAGTCATAACAGAATTAAATGTTCGAACCAAGTTTATTAAATCAACATTAATATATAATAGTAACCTAGAAAATTAGTGGAATTCATAAAAAGTCTTAAATTACATTTATTTTGGTATTTATATTATCAATTATGTCAATATTTCATTAATAAGATAATTACTACATCATCTTTGTGTCATAAATAAATTATATTATTTGATGTATAAAAATTACAAATAAAATACCATCATGTAGGAAATCGTTTTAGCTTTCTAATGAATATTTATAGTCGAATTTATCTTATGTATAACCCCATATTAAAAATTATTTACTTATTAAACTTTGATTTTAACTATTTTAACCCTTCTTTAAATAAATTAATAATAAATGTCCAAATCTAATCCAAGTGGGCCTAAATGGTCATATTTTATTCCTAAGTTTGTTTTTGGTCGAATTACACTTGTCCAATAGAATTAGGACATGTGTTAGGGTAACATTAATATCATATTTACCCTTAGTTACCCTATTTACTATTAACCGTGGTAAAAAAAAGTAAAAAGTTACTATTCACCAAAAAATTATTTTCATCTCATTGAACCACATTTTAGTCCTTGATATTAACCGTGTCTCTCGGATTTTCGAAATTCCATTCACAGAAGCGGTAAAATTAAGTTTTAAGCAAAATTCAGTTTTTAACCTACCACTTAGTAGTTTCACTATTCATCAAAAATTGATGTTTTTCAGAACAATGCCAAAATTTCATCCCAAGCTATATTTCATATTCCGAATTCAAAAATGAAGTCTATTTTACCAAATTCATAACATAAAAGTTGCATTAATTAATTTTATAATTAAATCCCGCTGTTAAAACAAATAGCGTGTTTTTAAGAAACAATATCTATCAAAAGATTGACACTTGTTTATGTCTAGTTTAAATGTGAAATTACTTCCAATGACCAACATTGTATTAAATTGTAAAAATATATTCTAAATATACTTTAAAACCACTCAAATTAATGATTTATCACTATTAATTATTTCGATTAAAAAAGTTGTTTTTAATTATAATTTAGTAATTTTCACTATTCATCAGAATATGAATGTTATCCGAAAAGTACCAAAATTTCACCTTAGGCTAAATTCGATATTCTGAGTCCAAAAATGAAGTCCATTTTGAAAAATAAAAATTATAAAATTTCAAAAAGTGGTTATTACTATTCATAACGACTAGTTTTAATAATATTTTAATAGCATATCGTTGTTTAGTGAAACCAGGTATTGCGTATTACACACGCTATCGAGGAAGGTCGCGATTGCGTGTAATGAAAGTAAAGTCAAGGATGCGTGTTTTGCAAGCTCCTTTTGGTGTAGCGTACAACACAAGACATTAATAAAATTAAAAAGAATATTTTTTTTTATAAAATCTTGGGCTGTTACAAATATCATGAATACAATCTTCTATCAATGTTTCTGGAATACCCTACGAGAGTCAGCCAAAGGATAAAACAATACTAGTGCTTCACCTTTCGCAAGTGGTTTTCTCATATTCAACACTTCCTCTATGTCATTTGATGATGATTCTTCTACATGATTGGACCAAATGTGGTGCTTCTCTATTGCTTCATCAGATTCAACAAGATTTGTAGAGAATTCATTTGTCAAATTAGAATATGAATAACCCAGGGGTGGTTGGTAGAATGAGTTACACCGTGGGATATCTTCTGATTGAGAAATTATTTTACCTGCTAGTGGTGAGGCATCAGACATCACTGTCTTCGCATTTGCAAGTGCCTCATGATAAGAGGGATTTCTCGTTACTGCATTTCCCATTGAAGAATTTTCTAGGAAATGTGAATTACTATGGTTGATAGGAATTTCGCAGCTAAATTTATCATCATGGGGAGGACTACCATGGTGGGTTATAGGAAAAAATGAAACATCTTGCTCCTTGGTCTTCTAGCCACACAGAAGGATTTTCGTGGCTCTAATCAGAAGATGATACATTAAGATTGATCGAATTTTCATGAAGCAAGCCTTCATGAAGAAGTGTCTAATGAAGAACTTTAGAATTATTATTGTTACATTTGGAATCTGAAAATGAGAGATTATAATCTTGAGTTGTAACAGACAATTTTCTGAGGTCTTCAAGAAATACAGCATTGAGCAAGGTCTTATTGTAGATTGGCTCTTGATTTTTCAACATTGCTGGATATGTTTTTTTCATAGATGCATTCTTACTAACATTGGAAACCTCTTGTTGAAGAAAGTGGTTATTATGGGCTAGTTTATGTGCCTTCATATGGGAAATGGTCAGGTTAGGATGATTATCTACAATATAATCGGGTGTATGTGCCGACATGATTATCCGTATGAATTGGTGGAGTATTCTCCATGACCCTCCTGAACTGGAACAAAGGTGTGTATCAGCTTTGGAGTGGCATGTTGATGAGTCACTCCACTGATAGGGATATATTTATGTTTCATTCCCTGTTATGTCGCTGATGTTTTTTTAATATTCTAACAGGTATGCAGAATATGGTGACAGGATTTGGTTTTTCTCTTTCACCATTTTCATAATGTGCATGGTGAATTCAGCTGTCGGAATGGGAATATAAGTCCATTTCATGTTTGGAGTAGGTGTGTGTTCCTTATACCGTCCTCCTTTTCCTATCAGTGAGTTTTGATAGTACTCATGTGTGGAGGCAAAAACATGTTTATGACTCATGTTGGTCATTGGATCATTCCAATTGACATCTTTGGGTGCTACAAAACGAGACTGTTGGTTAGCTTGATTAATAATAGGTGTATGTTCCAACTGATTTTTCTCCACCAAATATGATTGATGAATTTCCTTAAAGACTTGTATATGAGACTGTTGGAAGAATTGATGAGTGTAAGAAGGTGTATGTGCCTGTTTACATGTGGTTACCACATTTGGTTGGTTAACTTCTTTGGATGCAGTCAGTCGAGCCTGCTAACTGGATGATTAATAATAAATAGGTGTATGTGCCTTTATATAGTAATCTACTGGAATTGTATGGCGGGATTGGTGTGTCACATCCAGACGAGTCTGCTGGGCAGTGAAATCAGGACGGACGGGTGGATATGCCCGCTCGTTGTTTTCCATTAAGTTAGATCGATGGAATTCTCCAGAGGGGGAAGATATAAGAAGATACTCCCTATTAACTAGATTTCTCCTCTGACGGTTCTTCATGTATGCTCGGGTACAAGGGACCAGAGCCGAACATCTAGAGGTGATACCCTCATCATGTTGAGGGTGCACTACCTCACGTGTTTGGCGGCAATTGTTGGTTGGATTCCCCATAAAGGGCTCCTGTCTTCTTGAACTGAGGCCTTGAGTGACTTCTTCATTCACCTCCCAATAATATGGAAGGTATTAGTTGTTTATTTCATGGGATAACGACCCAAAATGGTTGGAGATAGTGGTTGGCACCACACTCTTCCTGATTACTGGTCAACGCTGTCCGGGCAACTATACTAAGTTCTTAACTTGGAGGGATTGTCGAGCAGCCTCCAGAGTTAGGATTGTACTGTGTTCATAGTATTCCCTCAATAATGCATTCGTGACCTAGAATTGAATTCACTGAGTAGGTGATGTCATACTTAGATCAAACGAGGATCGAGTAGAGGTAGCGGTCGAGGCATTCACAGGTGTGAACATTAAAGAAGCCATTCTGTGTGGCAACGAAATCTCAGAAAAGAGTGCTTGTTTGATATAAAAGATATAACCAAGATAGGTTTGGCCAGACTACATCTTTTGGATGAGCACATATCTTGTTAATTTCATTGCTGGCCTTCATATTGGGTTCTAATAGGGGATTAACAGATAAGTAAAACATCATTTAACATGGTTAAGGATTCATATTGGGTACACCATTTTTTGTTTCTTATTGAAATGGGGATGACCTTTTTTATTTAAGGTTCAATATTTCCAATCGGTTTCTAATATTTTTATTCATAGAACCGGAAACATCCAATAATTCTATATCCCTTTTCACATACATTCGAAAGGAAGGTGCTCATTATTTGTGGACTGATGAGGCTTAAAATTTTTCATTGGTTGAGAGGATGACAGGTCAGACTCATCATAAATTTTTGTGGATAATTATTGTTTACTCTATGAATCTCTTATAGATTTAAGTTATGTTCAAGAATCCTTATTAATTCACCGAGTATACAAATGAGTTTCGATTTAGATTTAGCAATCAATGATTTATATTTATGGGATTTAGATAATCTTTTATATTTATTTGAGGTTATTCATCAATAGAGAATCATATGTATGTATTATATATTCTTATTCAATAGTATCCTTCAATACATTATATAGAAATATCATGGTCATATTGATAACCATACTAGTTTTAAAGCCACTCAGTGGGGCACTTCATGTTTACTGTCATTCATAATAACATGGATTATTTCAGTGTTGGGATCATACCCATAGATGGGTTCCCTATGTATCCTTGTAAAAAAGGAATCCGAACCCACACAGATCGATATGAATAATATAGAATAATGTTATATGGGATGGGAAATAATTAATGAAAGATGGGCTTGAACCTTATTAAGGCTTCTTACATAATCTACTTTTAATGCAGAGATCAATGACCACATAGTTTGGGAAATGAAATATGGAGTTTATATATGGTTAATGGACCAAAAAGAGATGTCGTGATTACTTTTACACTCTACGTCCACGTGAGTAATGCTCAGTGTGAGAATCAAGATGTATCGGTAAACATGATTATGGTTCCATGAAAGATGCACTCATGAGAAATGATGTGGGGATTATATATGTATGATGACCCAAGTAAATAAAGACCAAGACATCAGGAATGAAGCCCAAGAGCAGGGTCCATTAATGTCTTTTTACTTTATGGACATTTGTAATTTTAATCCGGGACTAACTCCTGATATGGAAGACCAAAATAAGGACTTATGATTGTGTTTTATTCCTGGGAAATGATGTCCAATCAAATGTAATTAATATTGGGGCTTACTTTTGAGAAAGAGTCCCAATGATAAAGGAAATAATGACTGGGACTTACTCCTGAGAAGGAGGCCCAGGTTTAGGGGACCTGAAACATGGGGCTTACTCCTGATAAGGAGGCTCAAATCAAAAGATATTCTCATATCAAAGGATGAGGTTATATAGGAAACCCCTAATTGTGGTAACATAAATCTTTTAAGTTATGAGGTTTTGGGAGAGGTTATCACAAAATTCCTTTCAAATAAGGAATCAAATAAAAAACCATGCTAGAAATAGCTTTTAAAATGGTTTTGAATGCTATTTCTTGAAGAGGAGAGGTGGATTTGAGGAAAGGATGTTAATAGGAATGAGGTGGGAAAGTACCATTCTGGCGTGTATTTCCTAGTCGCGCAAGTAGACTTGAGTGGCATGAGTCACCTTGGGTGATGAATAATATATAGCGTAATATTTGGGTGACTTTGTACTCAAGCCCATAGTACCATCCCTAGAAGCTTCCAAATGGGTGGCGTGCAAGTTCCCTTGAGAGGGCAAGGCAGCTCGCATGTGTCTTCATTTCCCTTAAGTGATGGACACTTCAGCCTGCATGTATTAATTAGTTCTAACACTTTGGCCTTATTCTTCCTCTTTAGAACGTCCGTTATATTAAAAGAATTAACTTAGAAGAGTTCAGAAGACGTCAGATAGAGACATGGGCATCCAAAGCATTAATATGAGTTTTGGAAAATTCATCATCAAAATGGGGGGCCTAATGGGGCTATCTATAGGCCACTACGTAGCATGGGAAAAAAAGGAATATGGCATTCAAGTGACTTGTGCGACCCATAGGAGGCACAAAAGGGACTTGCACGACACACATGAAACTTGGGTGACTCCCTACAAAAGGGTTCTTGGACCATGCCATTGTCAATTTTGATGTTTTTTAAAGGGTGTCTGTCATTGTGTTTAAGGTATTCCCCTTTTCCATTCATTGGACTATGTGATGGAATGGAGCGTCAACAAATATATATAAAATTTATTAATTGTTAACTAATGAAAATTCTATATATATACATAATCTTCAACTCATAGAAATTATGCCTAGAAATGTATCCCCTTTGAAGATGGACAAACATTTGGAATTATATTTCATGTAAAATGTACTAACATGTTTCCAAGTCTATCACTCCATGTCCACGTTTACCAATATTATCCATATCCATAAACAAAAATCATCATCTTTAGCTTCTGATAGATAAATACATAGGGTTACATTTTGATGTTCTAAATACAACATTACTTCAATTATATTCTCCCGGGTATTTATCTATCATTCTACAACACATGGGTATGATGATAACATTAATCTAGGATGGTGCCTCCATATTTAATGATCCTCTATCATCATGTACATCTATGGTCTATTACGAATCTCAATAGCATGGATTAAAACACCATATATATATCTCATTACAACTAATCCATCACAACTAAAAACCAATCAAATCCATTATTAACCACTCAAAGAGTTGTATTTGTAAGGTTATCATCCTCTTTATACCTTCTTACTATATCCACCATGTTGAATAGGAGTATAACATTTTGAAACAAAACGTATTTACTCAATGATTCATAGTAAAATTTAAATGATATAAAAATTAATTATATTAATTAAATTGAATCATTTGACTGTATTATACTTTCATTATCAGGTCCCTATTATTATCTAAACCAACATTTGCTACAAACTATATTTACCCGTCATAATTATCACCATATCCAATTTTTTATGTAACGAATTAAGTAATTTACAATTTTGGATCATCTCTGGTATATGAATTTATATAAATTGGAAAAATAGTTACATAAAAAATCATATATTAAATATTTTACACATCTCATGATAACCCATTTTTAAAAAATATTTATCTTTTAATACAATGAATAATTTCTGTTTAGGGAATCATCAAAAGTTGATACATGGATCCATAGTCACATAGAATGATCCATAAACCTTATTATATACATTTTAAAATCCTCATATGAGAAAAATAATAATTTTATAGGACATTAATGAATACTTTTGTTAATATATTGAAATAAATAAATCCATTTATTAGAAATATAAATTTTCTCACAAATAATATATCATTATTCTCATAAAATGAATCATAGCCATTCCATTTCAGAACATAATATTTTTATTAAAACACATTAAATTGTATAAAAATATCAGCTATGTTTCTTAGGACATCCTCTTAATAAAACCCTTCAAAAGACTACACGTCGACTTCAAAAACACTTAAAATTTGTATAACCATATGACCAACCTTATATATAACTATTATGAAAGAAAAATAAATACCCAACTCATTGGAGCACTATTTAATAGAACCCAAACTTATATTTGTCTTATATATTAGCTAAATTGGTGATAAAACCATAATAAATAATTAAAAATAAACATATCATTAATAAAAACATTTAAAAAATTTATTTATCCCATATGAGAGACACTTTTGAATATAAAAATACCCTTGTTCTAAAAATATTACTTTTAAAAATTTTAAAATATGCACATAATGATGAAAAACTTTTCATTGAAAATAAGCATCGATTCATATAAGGGTAAAATAAAATCATTGATAAACATGTTGGTGGGAATTGTTTATCAAGATTTAAATGTTAAAAAATATATGGGGTTATGTTTTTTTTAAATATATCTAAAATATGAACTTGAAAAAAAAAATTTAAAAATAATATCCCTTACCCTAGGTTTTCATCATCACAAACACTGTTTAACATCCAGAATAATAAAAAATGGTTAATTTTTTTAAGATCAATTTTGTCGGTCAATAATAACTTTTATAACACTTATCATTGTCTTATAACAAATACTTAATTATTTATCTTCAAGTTGGATGTTTTGATATATTTGGTTCATAATTCAAAAATTACATTTCTCATTTAACTATGGCCAAGAGGTCACAATTAAATCATATATAGAATAATAATCATGTAGTCATTACAAATTATATACAAGAATTATTATTTTGAATTAAACTATGAATTATTGTTGTCAAAAATTGTGTATATTAATATCACGACATTGGTATGTATTTCGTATACATTAGTAATATTTTAATTTTTCAAAGATAATTAATACATGATGGATAATATTATATTATCATGACATAAATATCATTATATATTAAATATCATATGAATTTTCAATATATACATATTGGTCATTCATGTGACCTGGTTATGAAATTTGTATCTCATTTCTTCATGGACATTGAATTCCACACTTACGCACGAAAAACATTATAATTTATACAAGGAATTAATATTAATAAAATAAGTGATCTATTTTTAGGAATGATTAAATATATTACAAATATAATATATAACCATTACTTCTGTATTTATATTCAATACCCAAGAGATGGTGATTGAAAATTTATTCAATTGCTTCATGAGGTGGTAGTTTGTCGTACACAGTAATGATGAATTCATTTTCAATTTGTTAGATGTGGTGATGAAAATAGTTCATGACACTAAAATAGTAACATATAATTATATAAGTGATATAATAGTAGAAATTTATCATGGATGGGGATTTATTTAGGGATGTTTAATATTAAGTGTAACAGAAATGCTCGATTAATAATGATACCTTTTATTTAGACAATTTGTTTCTGTATGACCTTAACACGACTATTATTGGTTTTATGGCTATAATATTACACTTTAATATATTTAGTGATTATATAATGTTATATGGGAAGGTATTAGACAATCCAAAATGGGTTCTAAATGTAAATATTTGAGAATAAGTGGCTTCCTTTTATAAGAGGTTTGTGGGGCACTATTGTCAGTTATGATATTATTAAAATTGGTTACATTTATTTATTTTTAAATGGACTGAAACTCTATTTATATCAAATATAAAGTGACGATGGTTAAAAAGTATTTCTTCCCATGAATATGTGACAGGTTTTAAATATATTTATATCCTTATATCTTTTCATTATATCCCTTTTATTACCCATTATCCTCTGATTGTGAAAAAAATTAATTCCCAATATATTATGGTCAATATATTTCAATTAAAATTTAATAACACCCTTTAATATAACGTGTTTTATATTGAAATATTATCAAAATAACTTATCCATATATATTATATTTTATAATTTTATATCATTTAATAAAATATCTTCTTTCTATAAAATATTCATAATGATAATTTTATGAAATAATCATTTCAATGATATCAATAATATAAAGATAACTCATATGATTTAGAAAAATATATATATTAAATACCTAACATGAATAGGTAATCTATATTATTACTTGAACATATTATTTATCTCAATTTATACTTATTTTAATATTTATAGTTTTCATTATCAGTTAATTTTTAATCACTTGTTATGTGACATACACTTCACCCAGGAAATGACAATTAAGATGTTCACTATGTATTTTTCCCAAAACATATTATTTAAAACTCATTAAATTTAAATATAATAAATCCATGTAAGGGTTTTTAAAAAAAATTAAATTAACAAAATTTTCATTATTTAATTTAATAAAAAACATATAAGAATACAACATAAACCTGCTTTCCATTAAATCACCCTTTTTAAAAATATTTTTTTTACTATACTTGAAATATAAAATCAATTGATAAAACCATAATTGTATTATTTTAAATGTAATTTGAATATTAAAATTTAATATTAATCCAATACATAATGAGAACACAAAATATTATAAAATAAAATTACTTTTTTCAATCATAATCAGAATTTTTCATTACTCTCAAAAAATAATATTCTCTATAAAATTCCTTAAAAATATTTACAATATAATTTTGACATGTCTAATTCAATAATTATATAAATTTGTTGAATTTAAAATACTATAATTATAATATATTTCTTTTAAATGTAACACTGTATCAAATATGTTTTACAAATCTATTTTATTTTTTATTCTATATTTATATCCAATATCAATATTAAATTACTCAATACTAATAAATATGAAAACAATTGAATATATTAGCATCAAATTTGTTACAATCATTTATATTCCATGCATGAATAATTGAACCTGAACATAAGGTAATGTATTCAAATATTGGATATTTCAACAAAAAGAACAAAGGATTAATGCCCATGTATAATAATATAAGGATTCATGGAATTTCACATATATAATTTTACATTGAATGGTATAATGATAATTATCATTCCATGAAATTTATATATGATATTATAGGGAATGAATTACAATAAAATGATTTAATGGTTGAGAGTAATTCATCATACACAAAATGATGAGCTTAAAGCTGATAATACAGTAGTATCAATAAATTGTATATACCATGTGAAGAAGTATCCTTGAGAAGCAATGCCTTTTGAATATTTTAATGATAAATGAATAATACTTTAAGATATTTTAATTGTATTTTATATGACCCTTCATGGAATTTTTTTTGTAACCAGATGGGTTTATGTTATATAAGAATATTCGGCCTCATGAGGGGATCTCAATCAATGATTTAACTTTAAAAGTGAGGTTTCTTTATTTATAGAGTAATAAATAGAGGTTCCATACCATGTGAAGAATTAATTAAATAACAATATCAATAGTTTCAACTAAGTAGAATATGATATATAATTTCATCTAATTTTGGGTCATTTAAATTAATTAATATAATACATAATAATTCTTATATATTTATTTTTTAATAAAACAATTAATGTTTTATTTATAAAAATAGTTAAATATATCAATATATTAGTTCCTAGGGAAAATATTGTTATAGTGTAATTTTCTCAATCAAATAATGTATGATTTTATAAAAAACATTGGAGGAAAAGAAATGATTAAGAAATTATATTTTTTGAGAATCTTGTATACCAATTTATCAAGGAAGAAATGATACAAAAATGTAGGAGTAAATAAGAATACACACAATAGTATTTAATTAGATAAACATGAATATAGACTAAACATAATCAATATGTAGCCTTAATACCATCATAATTGATGTTTTGAGGTTATTAAAAAACATGGAGAATCCATATTTCATGTGGTGGTAGAATATCTTAGAAAGATGTTATTTTTATCATTGGATCATTTATTGGAGGTGTGATTAGAGGATTATGGAGATGAAGTTTGAACATGAGATTTTTTATGGATTAATAGAGTGATCAATAAATTATATATTTTATTATTAACATTTTTAAGAAGTGAGGAAATAATTTTAGTGGGTAAAAATATTTTCAAATAGACTATTCCATATATAAAATCCTCGTAAATATTTTATAATTATCTCACCCTTAATTACACATGACATGATGTGACGTTGATATATAATTTTTACTTGCTAATGAAATTGAATAATGTTAATGTGGTTTTTTTCATGATAATTTTTAAAAAATATGTTCCACTAATTCAACCCCATATAACAATGACACCAATTTGATCCTTTTATTTTTTAACATTTATCAATGGGGTATACAAATAATGACTCTTTTTTTAGAATATAGACTTTTTAAATAATCTTAAAGTGAATATATTTTTGATTTCATGAAATTTGAGATTTTTTAAAATGAATAATGAAGAATAATTATTGAAGAAACCGAATTATTATAAATATCTCTAATTTTTATATGAAATCAATCAAATATTCTATCATAAGAGTAATAATAAGAAGTGTATATCACATGATTTATGTCTCATGTCATTAAAATTTTTTAGTGTAATCATATCTCTAAATCATACCAATGAGTGGATAACGAATATGATATTTCAATATAGTGTTTCATTATAACTTTTATAATTGGGATGGAGAGGTAAAAACAATAATTATTTTATTCCAAGTAATTATAATGCATTATAGAATAAAATTAATGGAAAATAACTAATGGTTGATATAAATAAAGGGGTATAATAGTTATGTTGGAAAATAAATTTTTGAAATTAAAATACATGAAATTAAGATCACATAAAAATATATCATGGCATGTTCAAAAACATTTCGGAATCTCGATATGAAATCCTTCATCAAAGAATTTTCTGATAAAAAATATAGACAATATTGTTTAAGAAGACGTACTAAGATACCTTTATAATAGATGACATGGTCACATCATTAGTATAAGGTTAAATAATAACAATCCTAATCAAATTAAAGTAACTAATTAAGTACAAAAAATATTTATAATAAAAACCAAATGTTGTATGAATCATATTGTAAATGTTTCATTAGTTCTAAACATGATTATAATGTAATGTATATTACTATGAGAAATATATAGATGGTACATGAATTTGTATAATGAAAATTCACTACTATAAATTTTAATGAATAAAAATGTATCTTTAAAAAATTTCAATTAATAAGATTAATAGATTTAATATTTTACAAAATTGAATGATCAACAACAATTTTTGTAACAAAAATCAACATTTGATCTATCTAAAAAACACACATGGATGCCATGAATGAAAATATAGAATAAAAAACGTTAGTATGTTTCATCATAGAAGGAGTTTGGAAATGATATTCAACCCAATGAATCATTTTATATGAACAAAATATGCACATAATGCATAAAATCGTTTAATAAATAATTAAATCACAACCATCAATATGATTGGAAATAATATGAAATAATTGATGTGATGACCCCCCGATTATATATTACTTCTAAATATAAAATAGGTTTATCCTTATTAGATAATATTGTTAATTTTTTAGTTTAATTATAGAGATGTTATTGTCATCAAGGATATCACTAATTTCCATGATGATAAATCAGTCCCACCATAGTGGGTGAGTTTTCTTGATATTTTAGGTATTCCAATAACACTATCATACCTATGTTTTAGTTTTATTTGTTAACATTGATTAATTGGTTTATGAGAAATTAAGCAAAGTGTAATTTATTCATGGTCACATTGAAATTCCAAAGTGTTTTCCAAATTTGTGTTGTATTTTTTATTACATTGGTAAAACTGATCTTCCAACACATATAACTAATATTTTTTATTTTTGAAAATAATTATCTTAGTGAATAATTTTTATATGTATTATAAATCAATGGTTATATAACTATTGTTATATACAATAGTATGTCCCTTGTATATATAGTGTCGATCAACTAAAATATCAATTCCACCAATAATGTGATATCATTCATTTGTATTAAAATAATAAAAAATATATTTTAAGAAGATAGATACGATGATTTGACACCATTTACCCTTTTAATTTTACAAAAATAAGATCAATAAATAATATATCACCATTTTTTGAAATTTTGTATCTGAAAAATATTCAATGGGTTCTATAGTAGAGCCCATGTGCGGAAATTGTTTTTAATGGGTCAATATACTATTTCATGTTTCTTGTATAATTGTTATGGTTTCATTTTTTCTCATTATATTCAATTAATGAACAAATTATTTTATTTAAAATATTATAGTTGAATTTTTAAATCATTAATGAAGAATACTAATGTTCATGACAGCGCATTTTATTCAACTAGATAGTGTAGAGTATTTAAAGATGACCATTAAAAAATCTATATATTAATATGTATGATTTCCATGAATAATATATATTATTCTTGTAAAATATTTGATGAATCCGGATATATTGGGTTTTATTTTTTTATATGATTTAATTTAAATCATATTTCTATATGTATAATGGAAAAAATTCCCAACAATTGATATATGGTCAAGCTAAACTGAAATCATTATGAGCAGAAGAGTACAAAAAAATTGAATTTTTGGATCACTAAACACACAACGTTTGAAGACAGTAGTGAGGCCCTATATAGGTTGGTTGGGGAATTCATGTGTTGTGGATATGGCTGGGAAGCTAGGCCCATATTGGTGAGGTGTTTTCTATAAATACATTATATGAATTTTTTTTACTGACCCTCATATTATCTCAAAAAAATTGATGGGTCATAGTGAAGGAAATGGAACATCTGGATAAAATTGTTACTTTCAGATACAGGATTAAAAGAAATTATCCCTCCGCAAAATTTCATTCATTAATAAAATTTTAATTCGATTTGATACATGATATTCATTCAAACAAAGGATGATCATTATGATCATTTATAATCCATCACACATTAAGAATTATTTGACTTCCTGAGATTTTTACAGCAAATGTCTATTTGTTCATGAATCAAAATGGTATCCATATTTAATAGGGTCATACATAACTACAAGAATCCATAAAAAATTAAAATATGAGTTTGAAATGATATTCATCAATCTAACATAAAATACAACACGTGATTTCTCCACTTCTGAATTTTTTTTCATTAAATTAAAATGATAATACTCTTATGCACTTATATTATGGATTTAATATACTCATCTAGTGTCAATAAAAATAATATACATTAAATAGGAAAATTATTTTCATTTTTTTCCATCATGTTGTGAATGATATTTTATTAAATTTTATAGTCATGCACAATATTATAAAGATCTTAATTTATGAATAGTTTTTAAAAATATTATTTAGTGTGATGTGAAGCCACATTTTATTATAAAATGAATAAAACACATGATTAAATATCACAGAGTAGCCCAAATCTATTTAAAATTTTAAATAACAATTAGAAAAAGGGATTTAATATTTTATTTAAATGAGATATTGGTCATATGGTATTTTTTAAAATATGTGAATTAATGTTTCAGATGATGATAAGGTCACGTATTGAGTTCCCAAGCTCTCTATGCATTTCAAAAACTAGTTGATTTTTTTCATAATATTCTATAGAGGCAATAAACCACATGAAGAAAAATTAAAAAAATGAATATCACTAGAATTTCATATGAGGGTTATGAAAAATAATACACAAAAATTATGAAATAATTAGAATATGAAATATATTTACTAATATTTTGAAGATATTTTTATTTAAATTAGGAAAATAATTTTGGTGATTAAAAACTCATTTATTTCATTTAATAATTGATATTCCACGAACATTGCTTTTTCTCCATATAACAATGTGCATAGAGGTGATGAATATATGGATAAAATTATGACAGATATATAATCCTCTGTGCATGATAAATTTTAAAAACATGATAAACCATATTATTTAGGAATGATGGTGGTAATAATACATCCATCCTTGATTAAATAATAAACAATTAAAATAAGAAGCTAAGGATATTAGATATTACAAAAAATCATGAATGTCTTTTATAACCAATTCTATAGAATTTATTGGGTACGTATAAAAGAATATTGTATCCATCCTTATTGGGAATGAATATTTTCTGATACATTTTCACATTATATCATGTTAGTACATGATATGGACTATATATGTGTGTTTAGGGAAAACATGTTTTATTAAATTAATTTCCCATGTGATCCCCTTAAATTATTGCAAGATTATATTAAAATCACATTACATCCTCATGAAAAACCATTTCACATGATTACTTCATTCAACCGGGATTATGTGACTCATTTTTGTGATGAATTCAAAGAATAATTCATTGCATCCTTATTTTCATGACACTCTTGATCAATATGAACCATAGTTCATACATTGTTTAATGATCCCAACTCTAGTAGCATAGTGTATGTTGATAGAATATATTATTTTAAATAGACAAAAGGAATTAAATTTAAAAGGAAAAAATAGTTTATTCTTCATGGTTAACAAGATACGTAGAAGAAACAATCAGTGTAGTTAAATTCATAAGATTCTATATTTTATTAATATTGAGTAATTTTTTTCCTATATTTCATAACCTTCATATAAATTATAATATTACTTATAGAATAAAAGGTAATTGAACCATATTAAACGGGTGATCTATGTTTATTTAGTAATTTTATTCTTATAGGTAAAAAAATTCATTAATTCATAACCAATACGTCATTGTCAACATCATAAAAAGTACCCATTAATTAAAAAATCATGACAATGAATTCAAATAAGATAGGTATAAATTATAATCACATAATTTAATATTAAAAACAAATGAACAAGAATCCAATTCTCGATTATAATAAATATCTAAATAATAACATTGAAATAAATATGTATATTCATGAAGAAATGCATAATTTTAGAAATGAAAAAAATATTTCAATTCCCTATTTCATGATTTCATGCATAAATGGGTAATTCCCCATCCAAATACCCAATTCATTTTTACTAATTAGATCTACTAATGTTTCTAGGGGCTACAACAAACCCCTTCCATCACAACATATGTCCTGTGATTTTCTCATACGATTTTTCCATTAAAAATGTAACAATTGTTTTTTAAAATCTATTATGAAAAATTTAAATATGTTCAATAATCATTATTGAAAATCATAAACTATTCCTAATTATAGGTTTAATGGTATCAAAGTATTTCATACTATATCAAATTGATCATAAATCACCATGAGAAATAATAAGTATGGTATAAATAAAATATATCCCTAGTGGATCATTATGCAAGATGTGGATTTTTTAAATGCATTATACCAATAATTGAAAAAATTAATTAATAAATTATTGAGTTAATACTAATTATCAATTTTAATATTACTTTGAAAAGGTCAACATTTCTAATACATTAGTGAAAATATTTATCTGAAAAAATAATGAATATGTATAATGAATTTATCATTTAAATAACTTTCCATGATGATACAAAATTCCATTGACGTTTTTATGTAAAAATAATGATTCTTAAAACATTTTTTGTAAGAATTCAAAATGTACATTGGTCAAAAAAAGAAGAGGATGATTCATTTTAATTTTTTTTTAAAAATCCAATCACTGTAAAAATGTATTTTAAAAATAAAAAATAGAATATTAAAAAAAATAACAAATGTATTCAGAAAACAAGTATATAGAAGAAAAAAATACTTCACACCAAATATAGAAATAATGTTATGATTCGTTCTAAAAATTATTTTAGAAGCATGAGTACATAGTGAAAAAATTTAAGGGAAATAGAGTCATTTATAAAAATATTCATTTTATAATAAATATAAATATTTTTAAATTTTTTGTATATAATAATATATATTCATTGTTCGCTGAACCCTAATAAATATCAATAAAAAATTATATTATAAAATAAAACCCTTTCTACAATTGTAATATTCAGGTTATATGATGCAAGGAAATAAATAAAAAAATATTTATTTACATATCCCAATTACTTGATATTAATAATTAAAAAACACATTCATGGGATATATATATATATATATATATTTCCAATAAAAAACAAGTGGTAAATAAGCCTTGTATTGAATAAAAATGAATGTGAGTCAAAAATAACTTACATCATGTATGTTTTCACTTGTACATGTATGAAACTCTTATATGATAAAAATATATTAATTATAATTATATTTTTTAACTATACACAGAAATATCATATGATATATTATTCACATATAACCCTTTATTTTACATTTAAAAAAAATTCATTGTAAAATCCCTAATGTCTTGTGATAATTGCATTGTTCTTCCTATATGATTAGGTTTGGTAGCTTCATCCACTATAAGGTCATCATTTTTAAAAAGATCTCATAATATAAATTATAATATTTATAAATAATATACTACTTATAAATTTATTTACAATCATAAATAAAATATAGCGATAGAAAATTTGCATAATGATTTCATGGAATAAGTTGGTCATACGTATGAATAAACATTATATCAATAAATTGAACGAATGAATTGAATGAAATGTAAATAATTCATTATAAATAAATAATTATTATTATATCATATTTCACATATATATTAATTTAATATATACTTATTAACATCCATTTAAAAATAAAATTAAAAAAATTATTTCGCTTCATTGTGGTAGTAGTCTACATATACTCACGAGTCAAGTTGTTATTTTCCACTGAAATGTATTGCATGAATGAGATGTGGTACACCAAATATAGAATTATAATGATTTCATAAATATAATATATAACAATTAAACCTATCATTATAATAATCCATTATATTTGGTGATATAAAACATATAGCACATGATCATGGGGTGGTAGTCTGTCATACGCATGATCAAATATTTCAATTCCCAATTGATAAAAGTATAGATGAATATAGCTTGATAGATTAAAATATTAATATATTAGAATATGGAATATATTGGGGATACTATTTCAACAATTTTGATATGGATTTTATATATATATTAAAATAAATTAAATACAAATTCACATTTTTAAACTATGCATCTTATTCATATGAGCTCCTTCGGTTTGTACATAAAACCATTGTAATTTTTTTATAGAAAATGGGACTCCAGGTAATGGGGATGGATTTACAGAAAATATTTTTTTGTTATTGGTAGATCCAAATGGGTCACGATTTGTGGATAATTGAGATATATATTTATTCATTATTATGAAAAAAAACACACAAAAAAGATAAAAAAATGGTATTAACAACATATTTCTTAAATATTGATGAGATAGTTTTATTACTAATAATTGATTATTAACATATAAATTTATGTTATAAATTTTTATACAATATAATTTTCATTATTTCATTGTTCATACTAATAATCTCCATTTTAACTACATGTTTAATTTGGTGTTATTAGTTTTAAATTTTTACTAAGTCATTTAATCTTGGTGTTGTGTTTCATATACAAAATTAAACATTATTCTCATCATTTCAAAATGGGGGTAGTAATTACCCAAACCATAACTTAATGATATCCTCATAATATGACCATTTTCCCTTATTCATTTTTTTGAAATTTTAAAATTAATTTTTGAAAAACCTAAATCCTTAAGGTGTTAATAAAAAAACCTAATAAAAGTACAGTATGAGAAATTCAATGTTTATCTAGAGTTCCACTTGACATGGTATTCAAATAGGATAACATTGACGATATGTTGATGTAATTATATGGATAAAATAATAATTTAAAAAAAATTATATAGAGTTACAAATATCATTGATCAAAATAAAAAGAATTATCAATGGACTATTACTGACCACAAATCCATATATTTCTAATTATTGAAAGGACGATCATAATTTCTTGAATAATTATAATTGGATAACCATTTTTATAATGAACCCTTACCTAATTTTGAGTGTTTCTTTTCCTATTATTCATAATAACACATGAAAGGAAACATTTATGACATCATATTTTTTTATTGGTTTAATTTAATCATTTGGTTTTTCATCGATAAATGGACATGCTATAATGTACAAAAATAAATATTCAATAAAAAAATTTCAATCATAATCACTAAAATTATCATTTAATTTATTTAGGAATCTATTAAATAATAAATAATGATTTATCATATATCATGATATTTTAGAAAACCCAAAATTTTGTAATATGTTATCTAATAATAAAATAATATATAAAAAATCTACAATAACTACAGTGTAAAAAATAATCCATTTTAGAAGTACGTGTACATATGAATCCACCAAAATATGCATGAAAAATTTATAATTACAAAAATTTAGAAGGAAGGCCACTCAGTAACAAAAATCAATGTTACATTAGATTCCTAAAACAATATAATATATATATTAATTTAAAAAATAATATATTTGAATACATTTATATCTATATAACCATAATGAAAACATAAATTCCTCCATGGTCATTAATTAAATAATATTTTAGAATCATTAAATACATCCCCTCCCTTCTACACTCTTATCTTATTCCCATTTCCATAGTTCTAAACCTCCCTTTTCTTATGTTTCATTTGGTAAATTCCAAAATAAATGAAGACTATTTTTCAATCTTGATAGAAAATGGTATTGTATCTCAATATGATCAGAATCAGTGGGATACTAGTTAAATTCTAATAATGAAATTTTGGAAATGACATAATTGATCATTCATTATCATTAAATTATATATAGAGTTTGAAACATTGAATTATATCATTGTAATATTGGATTATTATTTTTAATAATTTTCCTCTTATATTTTCCTAAGAATAATAAATTGTTTCTTCATATCCTCTCCTCACCCATGTGGAAAACAATTTCATTAAAGAGTAAAATTGAATCATTTATTTCATGCTGATGATTTACATTCTTAATTTTTTGAATCAATTATTATAATTTATTATATTAACATGATTGATGATATAATTCAATTAAAACCTTATCCCTTCCAATAAATCTCTTAATAAAATAATATATTCAATATCATACATATAAATTTCTCACCTTAATAATTTGTTTATAGTATCATCAAATGATTGATGTTACTAACACATGAATTGATATAACATTTTGAATCCAAATTGTTTATAAATAGCTTCCTCATATGGGAAATGTTATTTTTACTAAACTAAGTCATCTTTTGTAATATGTTTTCAATTTGATCAGTTCCATTATTAACTCCATCTCATGGTTGTTTATCCTTCCTTTGAGGGAATTTTTAAAATATATTATGAGTCTTGTTACAATTATCTTCCCATGAACGAAGTTTTATTTTATAATAACAGATTACACTATATTAGATCATAGCATTAGGGTTTTAAATATATAATCATAAATCTACTAAACACATAAAATATATTGAATAATGTTTCCGTCAACAATATAATAATATTAAAACAAATTATTGTTAATGATTTCAAAAAAAATTATTCAAGTAGTTGATAATGGATTAAATATAAATTGATATGTATCCTAAGAATACTATCAATGAATGACCTACATGGTCTGAAACAAGGGTTGTTGTTATGTACAGGGTGATGAATGATTAAAAACCAAATACCTTCAATTTGGAGTTTGTACAACTATGTAAAAAAACTATATAGACACATTTAAATATAGTATCTATATAGGGTTGTATTTCTTGTTAATCCATATAATCTATATCTTAATAAAATTTTCCTTATTCACCTATACATAGACTTATCTAAATAATAGCAATGAAACATTTGTTTCATGTAACGCTTATAAAAATTATCATTTTGATACTTACCCTGTGATTCGATGGGCTCGCATTAACTTAAAGTATGATTAATCATTGGTTCATATATCGATATAGATTTTTCATAAGGAAGAGGATATTTTTCATTGAAAAACCATAATTATAGTTTAGATTTTAACTACATGGTCAAATTTGGGAGGATAAATAAGAATTTGAGAATTAAATGATCAAAACATTTACCGAACACATTCAGACCAACTGTGGATTTCTACATAATGGGGATACAAAATTCTAGTTTTTGGGATATTATAGCACCACAAATATTCTGTATGAACTAATTAAATTATTTATATAATGTGTGTGATGTATTTGGGTGATGTTTGTGAGGATTTCTAGTAATTTTAGATAATTTTTTGCAAATTATCATGGTTAGTAGAAATAATAGAACACGTTCTAGAAACCATGAAATTGTAGTGAGTGGGATATGTTTAGGTGCGCAGTTACGAACACGGTTTATATAAAATATGCATCCAACTGTGAGTAACCATTCCATTTGAAATACATGGAATAAGGTCTGGATCAGGATATGTTTAAATTTGTGATCTAACCTTTAAATTGGTGTTTGGAGGCAGTTCCAATCATCCAATTTGGGAATGGATTCCATAACCATGTGAGGAAATGGATCATTATTAATTTTTAAATCCTTAAAAATTATATCTCACATGGGATCACTCCTAAAACTACTTGTTTCACTTATTTGATTCCTTACTCGGTTTTCTCTCTTCTCAATGGTTATAAATACATTTCCATTGAAACTAGAGTTATACATATTATTATCTTGGGGAGGTGAATGCCATATTTCATGGTATTTTTCCATTCAAGGTTGGTTTCCATAGATACAGTCAAACTACCTCGCATAGATTCATAGATATAGTCTATTGGAGGTAGATCATTGTTATTTTACCACAATAGTGATGAGATACAGCTATTTTAATGTCAGTGAACAATATATAATGTGAGTATTTGAAGATTCAAAAAGGTTTTGTTGAATAATTATTTGACTCTCCTCATTTCCACAATAGATTATTTGGTTGGTAGCTTCTCTCGAAACTCCTATTATTAGAATATTATGTATTAGATACAAATTTTATGTATTATTTATAATATATTTGGAATTTTTTCTGAATATTGGTAGAATCCATATTTAGTTAAGGATAATTGTAATTTTGAAATTTGTTATTTTGAATTAAAAATTAATAGATTTTAAATTGATGAATTTAAAAAGTTAACTACTATTGAGTCATTGAAATTTGTTCGATCGAAATGTTTTCAATAAAAGGATGGTTTTATTTAAAAGTAGTCAAATCGTTGGTTTATCATGGTTTTAGGATAATTGGTTGTAATGTGTTTGTTTTCATTGACGCTGCCTTGTGGATTGGGAATTATACATTATAAAACTAGTACATGGGTACCAAATTATGTCAAAGTAGATTGATGAGAAAAAACACATCAGAATGGAATTTTCACATTGAAATGAATTTATGGATATGTTGTTATGTGGAATATAATGGTTATACCAAAATGGAGGATTTAGAAATTGTTTCATACTATATGACATCACTACTTGATGTGTGATATTCCATTGATAAGATTTTGTGTCATTACATTGAAACCCCTTTTGAAATTTCACCCTAGAAATTTCATTTTACCTAAACAAGCGAGGATTATTCTCCTTCATGACATCCTATGGTTCCTAAGACAGCTTTTCATTCTTATGGTTCCTTCACAACATGTTGACATGTTGGTATTTATTTTTTCAATGAATTTTATATCTCTTCTCTAGATTCTTCACGGGATTCCCCTCATAAGTTAGACCGTATTACATATGTACTACCTCTTAGTTCATTTTATGTGAGATCTCTTCTATGTACTTACTCAATGTGATATATGAAAAAAATCATGAACATGATTCAAATTATGTGTAACTGTATGATAATAGGCCACAGATCCATTACGTGATAGATCTCAAAGGGTACAATTTTCCATGGCCTTAACTTCCCTTTGATTCCAAACCACATAACTCTCTTTGACATTTATATTTTAAGGATGAATATATCTCCAACATCAAACATCATGTTTCTTCGATGAGAGTCAACATATTAATTTTAGCATCAATGAGCAATGTTGATATTTTTTTGGATGACTTGCTCTTTCCTTGTAATCTCCTATGCATGATTAGGTGCATGTATTATTCATTCTACAACATCATCCAAACAAGTTAGAGTTCTACATCTCTTTACACAGAGAGCATCATATGGAGCCTTCTGAATACAAGAGTGAATACTATTTTGGTATAAGCACTCCACCAATGAGAGATATGATCACATTAACTTTTTATTTAAAATTTTAATGCTCTAAACATATAATTGTGCAACTAGAGGGTCCATTCAGATTGATCCTCATTTTCGGGGACATATGACATAATGAAATTAAATTCAGCAATTAATGAATGTTGGTTACACCCCTAAAATTTAGATGGGAAACTTGAAACATATTTGGTGGCAATAAATAGTGGAAACCCATGATGTCTCACCACATCGTTCAGATATATATTTGAATGTTGTTCAAGTGGAAGATCTCCCCAAATACAGACAATGTGGGCAGTCGTGGTGAGTCATTCAACTACAACCCATATCACATTATTTCCTTTCGAGGTATCTTCCAAACCAGTGATAATGTCGACAGTGATATTCTCCAATTTAAACATGGGTATAGGTAATGGTTGTATCACCATAGGGGACTTTTTATTACTTTTATTTAACATTATCACATATTTCGAACCTTGAGATATATTCCATAATATCATTCTTAATGTAATCCCACTGAAAGAATTCTTAGAGATCACGGTACATATTGGTCCTACCAATATGGATAAAGATGGTTGAGATATTTGAATTGTCCAAAAGTTCCTTCATTATCCTAGTTTCTGAAGGGATGAAAATCCTTATTCCAAAACTAACTAAACCATCAAAATCCATATGAGACTCTTGAAGATTACCTTTTATTGTTGTATTCCTCTTCTATTGTAACACTGGATCATACATTTGGTTGTCCTTAATCCTCTCTTACATAGATGGTTGCGTAATAATTTTTTAATTATATGATGTATTCCATGAACATATGATTTCCAAATACACCCGTTACATATTTGTGAAAATATAATATTTCTCAGCCCGCAACATGGATATACTAGTTCGTTCATCTTGGCATATAGAATCTGCTACCATTTTTCCTTTCCAGGATTATAGTGAACAGAGAAATCATAATATTTCAATATCAATGTACATCTCCATTGATATATTTTCATCTCCTTTTGTGAGGATATATAATTTAGTATATTTTTATTTTTTAATATGTCACACTTCTCACCATAGGGATATTTCTGAAAAATTTTAACCACAACAGTCTTAGTTGTTATATCCATATCATGTGTTAGGTGATTCTGCTAATGGATTTTTGAATGCAATGAGTAATAGGATATCAAATTATCTTTATTCATGAGTACAGATCGAAATACATTCTTTTAATCAAAATTATATATCATGAAGCAATATCAACATTTTTGGAGATGTGAGTACATTTTCACCAGTTATCCTTCTCCTTAGATGCTTTAAATTTTACTGACATTCTTATATCCAGATAGACATTACCCCTTTTCATGATTATATAGTTAGAGGTCTTTAAAATCCTGAGAAATATTTCACAAAACATTGGTAGTACCCACCTAATACAATAATACTACATAATTATCTAACAATAGTGGGTTTGGTCCATTCCTCAATCACCTTTGTTTTCAAGAGTCCACAAAAATTCACTCACTTGTGATCACATGTCGCAATAATTTGTCTTGTTTCAATATAAATTCATAGTTGTTGAATGTGGAGATCAACATATCATTTCTCAATGTTACCAACATAATAATTATATGTAATTTATGTACCTCATTTCTTGTAGAGTAGATGAGAATATCATTAATAAACACTACCAAAAACATTTGAGGTACTGTCGAAAAATTTTATTCATCTAATACATAATCATTACTAGTGAATTTCTATGTATGAAGGGAATAAATAGAAACTCAAAGTGCCCATACCATATACGAAACACATTCTTCCAAATATTTTCTATCTCCATGTTTAAATAAGGATATCCAGAATGAATATACAGATTAGAGAAGTGTTGAGCTCGTATAAAAAATTAAAAGAAAACATCAATCCATAGAAGAGGATAATTTTTTTATGGGGATCTTGTTGAGTTCCTAGTAATCAGTACATATCCACATTGATCCATCATTTATTTCACAAATAGCATTGAAGAAAACCAAGGTAATGAATTATGTCATATGATCCCTTTAACCTAATGCTCTTGTGTCTCCTTCTTTAATAACACCAGTTCTATATGATCTATGCTCTTGGGACTCATATTTTTAAGAGTATATCTAGGTATATGTTCTATTAATAATTCTACCTCACAATCTATGTGATGTATGGGTAACTCATTGGTAAATAAATCACTACATTTCCTCACGATGGTAATTTCCTATATATTGACAATTTCCAATAACCCAATCATTTGATTGAGGTATTATTTTTCATAGGGAACCAACACCCACACCATTAATGGATTTTCATAATGAGATTAATTATCTGATATGCATTTTTATAAGGGAATAGTACGTTTTGGAATAGAAAAATATGTCTCCTTTTCCTGAAATTTTACATGGTATCAATATAATGATAGTCAATCCATTCTCATTATAGAATCAAATTCCACCAAGGGATATATTAGAAGATACAAAAGATGAATTTTCCCACATACACAAATCGGAGAAGATTCTAACAATTGAGTTTATATTTTTACAATTCTAGGTATTTTTATAGATATATATATAAAGGATTTATGGATTCAATTCTATATATCTACAAAACATACATGATATAATATACTACATATAACCAGAATCAAATAAGACATGCCCCATTGTTGAGTAAATTAGAAGTGTACCAGGCACAACATTACTTTTCTTCTCAACATCTGATGTAGTGATGCTGTAAAGATTCTCATAACCATTTGGCTTTGGTTTCTGATAATTCTGATTACCCATGAGGGACCGAGGTTTAGTGTAGAATCATTTATATTTCATTTTCCCCCCATTTTTGTATCATTGGACTATGGTTGGTGCTCTACTTTATTCCCCCATATTATCCTTTTTTTCATATATTTTTTATGATCTCGGTCATGATGGCCTTCTCTCCCAAACATTTAGCATTTCCTGTCCCTTTGAGGTACATCCCAGGATGCTTGTTCCCACATATTTTCCATGTGGATGAATATGTTTTCATTCCACTATTCTAATTGTATCATCTTCCATGAATCTTCACCATTTTATTCTTATCACCATATAGATGGGCCCGTTCTGCAAACTCTATCTCCACTTTCACAGAACACCAAACAAGTTTTCATAACTTCTAATGTTATGAATTGTAAGATCCATTCCAAGGTGTGATTTAAATCCACTAAATATTATATCAAATTTTCAATCATTTTTATGAAGAAATCATTCTAATACTTGTGAAATTTTCAATCTATACCTTGAAAATATCTTCATCCTTTTTTATCTCTTTGAATCCTTTTTCCAACTTAGTATGATGTGTTTTTGGGAAATAATTGTCATGAATATTTTTCTTAATGACTTCCCACTACATTTCACCAATTTAGTCCCACGATTTGGTCTTCATAATAAAACAACCCCAATTTTTGGTCTGTATATTGAGATGATAAATGTCTAGAGTCGCCTTACCTGTCTCCGAATAGTGATAAACCAAAACGATCTTCACAATTGTGTTAATCCACAATTCTACAAATATTATAATAGAAGATCCACTAAACATCGATGGTCATTTTCGCAAAACACACTCGATATCCAGTTACTCGTTCTTCGGTAAAGGAGGACATTATATAGAATTGAAGATGTTATTCATAATCTAAGATAATTGGTTAAGCATATACATGATTTTTTGAAATCCACCTCTTAATGCACTAGGGATGTCATTCAAGAAATCATGACATTGTCCCTCATATGGGTTGTTGTCCAAATTTCACCTGGTTCCCATCATGTTATAAAAGAGTTAATGATAGAAAAACATATGTAATCCCTAAATAAGTTATTCCACTGTGAAATTAAAAATACAATAACATCTTATCAGATCCATATGATTTGAAATAATTCATGCGGTCTCATATATTGTTAAACTCATACTATGGTTTTCACTATGGTTCTCTATGGCTAATTCCTAAATTAACTAAACTATCCCTCTGATACCAACAATTGTAACCCTAATTTTCTTACATTACTATTCCAAATTTTTTAAGGTAAACAATATAAAATAACCACACTAAGAGTATCTAATGGGTTTGTGTCTTAGTAAAATTAAGAAGATATATAACATTTATAACATAAACATAAACATTTATTTGATTTCTTTTTCTATATTTTATTAATGGCCAATGAGTTCTCCATTGTACTAGTACTAACCTGAGGATATTCAAAAAATTGTGGTTATCTAAAAATCCACTAAGAGGATAAATAATAACATGAAACGATATAGCATAGGGTGAGCATAATCGCAACATTAAAAGTGTTGTCCTGAGAAGAATCATTTGATAATATCGTGTTATGTAGAAATGAATGAAAATAAAACATCATGTCTTAGTGTTAAATGACCACATATACTTGTGAATAATGAGGGAATCATGTTGAAGAATATTTCATATCGATCGGGAGGTTATTCACAATACCCAATTCATTTTATCTCTATATAATTTCTGGTTCACATGTCATGTCATTACTTTTACATTGAATTATATAATTCCAAGCACACCCATCACGTAAAAACATTTACATTATCATGGATGCCACAAAGAACATACATCAATTAGGCACTTATTATAACCCATTGAAACGAATGGGATAAATTTAATATTCATACATTCATAATATTTGTGTCCAGAAATGTAATATGGAATATCTTACTTGATATAAGAATCATCATCCTTGGGTGATGGAAACAATATTGAGATTTAGAATGTGTGTTTTTTGAAAAATGATTTATTTTGAAAACATTATTAATTTCATAAACTTTTTTAGAAATCCTATATATCCTAGAAGAGGTAAATAATGATTAATATATTATTTTTAAGGAATTATCATACTAAAAATTGAGTGGATTATTGATACATGATGATATAATGCTGGGTTGGACAATACCGGTTACCCTGAATCTGAATAGTTTCTTCACGTTAATGTCATATATAATGACATTATATTCATTAATTAAAAATTATCAAACCTTTTAAAAATTTTATGATTAATTATGGTTTCATTAAGATATTTTATGAACCTTTTTATGAGTTATATAGTTTAATTTCATCATTTAGAAGATTATGTTTTTTTAGTTTTCATGATTGATTCACTTTAACACATGAATGGAAGATCATGTAGAACATGGTTAAACTTCCATAATTTACATTAAATTTTATTAATTATCCCCCATGGGTTTTAATGATCATATAATTAATTGTTTTATATTGAATATGGATTATTAGTTAGATAGATTTTTATAATGATCATTTTTTGGTTAATGTGGGTGGTTTGTGATCACAACGAACATGTTTTTTTATATTATTCACCATTTTGTATAATAGATTTTTATATAACATAAAAGTGGTTGACACATACGTATTAAAATATTTTTTCAACCATTAAATGGTTTTATTGAATGACTAGAATGTGTTGAACAAAAAGTGAATTGCATCACCCACGATGTTGCAAAATTTACACATCAAAGGTGGCGATTTCATTTTTATAAACAGAGAGAGAGAGAGATATAGAAGTGTAATGAATAATATTATATTAATAATATATAATACCACTATATTAATAATATTAGAGTTAACAAGACATTTTTATACAAGAATAAGAGATTCAGATAATAAATGAAATTAAATTTGAACGGAAATTGAAAGAAAATAGAGAGGGAATTTTCTTTTTTCAACTCATTGATAACATAATTAGAGGAGATGTTTTGGTCCTTTTATGAGACTATGAGATTCATGTTTCATAAGATGATAAGGTCACGTATTGAGTTCCCATGTTCCTTATACATTTCAAAAACTAGTTGATTTTTCTCATAATATTCTATAGAGGCAACACACCAGATGAAGAAAAATTAAAAACCTGAATATCACTAGAATTTCATATGAGGGTTATGAAAAATAATACACAACAATTATGAAATATTTAGAATATGAAAAATATTTACTAATATTTTAAAGATATTTTTATTGAAATGAGGAAAATATTTTTGGTGATTAAAAACTCATTTATTTCATGTAAAAATTGATATTCCATGAACATTACATTTTCTCCTTATAACAATGTGCATCGTGGTGATGAATATATGGATAAAATTATGATATATAAATAATCCTCTGTGCATGATAAATTTTAAAAACATGATAAACCATATTATTTAGGAATGATGGTGGTAAAAATACATGCGTCCTTGATTAAAGCATAAACATTTAAAATAAGAAGCTAAGGATATTAGATATTACAAAAAATCATGAATGTGTTTTATGACCAATTTTACAGATTTTACTGGGTATGTATAAAAGAATATTGTATACATCCTTTTTGTGAATGAATATTTTCTAATACATTTTCACATTATATCATGATAGTTCATGATATGGACTATATATGTGTGTTTAGAGGAATCATGTTTTATTAAATTCATTTCTCATGCGATCCCCTTAAATTATTGCAAGATTATATTAAAATAAAATTATATCCTCATGAAAAACCATTTCACAAGATTACTTCATTCAACCGGGATTATGTGACTCATTTTTGTGATGAATTCCAAGAAGAATTACTTGCGTCTTTATTTTCATGACACTATTGATCAATATGAACCATAGTTCAGACATTGTTTAAATATGTGAATTCATGTTTCAGAAGATGATAAGGTCATGTATTGAGTTCCCAAGATCTCTATGAATTTCAAAAACAAGTTGATTTTTTTCATAATATTCTATAGAGGCAAAACACCACATGAAGAAAAATTAAAAACCTGAATATCAATAGAATTTCATATGAGTGTTATAAAAAATAATACACAACAATTATGAATTATTTAGAATATGAAATATATTTACTAATATTATGAAGATATTTTTATTGAAATGAGGAAAATAATTTTGGTGATTAAAAACTCATTTATTTCATGAAATAATTGATATTCCATGAACATTACTTTTTCTCTGTATAACAATGTGCATAGTGGTGATGAATATATGGATAAAATTATGACAGATATATAATCATCTGTGTATGATAAATTTTAAAATCATGATAAACCATATTATTTAATAATGATGGTGGTAAAAATTCATGCATCCTTGATTAAAGCATAAAAAATTAAAATAAGAAGATAAGGATATTAGATATTAAAAAAATCAAGAATGTGCTTTATGACCAATTTTACAGATTTTATTGGGTACATATAAAATATTATTGTATCCATCCTTATTGTGAATGAATATTTTCTAATACATTTTCACATTATATCATGATAGTACATGATATGGACTATATATGTGTGTTTAGGGAAAACATGTTTTATTAAATTCATTTCTCATGTGACCCCCTTAAATTATTGCATGATTTTATTAAAATCACATTACATCCCCATGAAAAACCATTTCAGATGATTATTTCATTCAACTGGGATTATGTGACTCATTTTTGTGATGAATTCAATGAAGAATTCCTTGCGTCCTTATTTTCATGACACTCTTGATCAATATGAACCACAGTTCATACATTGTTTAAAGAACCCAACTCTAGTAGCATAGAGTATGTTGATAGAATATATTATTTTAAATAGACAAAAGGAATTGAATTTTAAAGAAACAAACAATTTATTCTTCATGGTGAACAAGATACATACTAGAAAAAATCAGTGTAGTTAAATTTATAAGATTCTTTATTTTATTATTATTGAGTAATTTTATTTTTATTTTTCATAACCTTCATATAAATAATAATATTACATATAGAATAAAAGGTAATTTAAAAATATTAAAGGGGTGAGCTATGTTTATTTAGTAATTTTATTCTTATAGTTAAAAAAATTCATTAATTCATAACCAATACGTCATAGTCAACATCCTAAAAAGTAACCATTAATTAAAAAAACATGAGAATGCATTCAAATAAGATAGGGATAAATTATAATCACATAATTTAATATTAAAAACAAATGAACAAGAATCCAATTATCGATTATAATAAATAACTAAATAATAACATTGAAATAAATAAGTATATTCATGAGGAAATGCGTAATTTTAGACCTGAACAAAAAATATTCCAATTCCCTATTTAATGATTTCATACATAAATGGGTAATTCCCCTTCCAAATAACCAATTGAGTTTTACTAATTAGATCTACTAATGTTTCAAGGGGCTACAACAAACCCCTTCCATCACAACATATTTCCTGTGATTTTCTCATTTGATTTTTCCATTAAAAATGTAACAATTTTTTTAAAACCTATTATCAAAAATGTAAATATTTTCAATATTAATTATTGACAATAAAAAAGTATTACTAATTAAAGGTTTAATGGTATCAAAGTGTTTAATACTATATCAAATTAATCATAAATCACCATGAGAAATAATAAGTATGGTATAAATAAAATATATCCCTAGTGGATCATTATGCAAGATGTGGATTTTTTAAATGCATTATACCAATAATTGAAAAAATTAATTAATAAATTATTGAGTTAATACTAATTATCAATTTTAATATTACTTTGAAAAGGTCAACATTTCTAATACATTAGTGAAAATATGTATTTGAAAAAATAATGAATATCTATAATGAAATCATCATTTAAATTACTTTCCATGATGTTAAAAAATTCCATTGACGTTTTTATGTAAAAATAATGATTCTTACAACAGTTTTTCTAATAAGTCAAAATGTACATTGATCAAAAAAAGAAGAGGATGATTTATTTTAATTTGTTTTTTAAAAAATACAATCATTTGTCAAATGTATTTTAAAAATAAAAAATAGAATATTAAAAAATTAACAAATGTATTCAGAAAACATGTATATAGAAGAGAAAATATTTTACACCAAATATAGAAATAATGTTATGATTCTTTCTAAAAATTATTTTAGAATCATGAGTACATAGTGTAAAAATTTAAGGGAATTGGAGTAATTTATAAAAATATTCATTTTATAATAAATTTAAATATTTTTTTTATATAATAATATATATATATAGTTGTCGTTGAACCATAATCAGTATCAATAAAAAATTATATTATAAAATAAAACCCTTTCCACAATTGTAATATTTGGGTTATATGACGCAATGAAATAAATACAAAAATATATATTTACATATACCAATTATTTGATATTAATAATAAAATAACGTATTCATGGGATATATATATATATATATTCCCAATAAAAAACAAGTGGTAAATAATCCTTTTATCGAAAAAAATGAATGTGAGTCGAAAATACCTTACATCATGTATGTTTTCCCCTGTACATGTATGAAACTCTTATATGATAAAAATATATTAATTATAATTGTATTTTTGAACTATACACAGAAATATCATATGATATATTATTCACATATAACCGTTTATTTTACATTTAAAAACAATTCATTGTAAAATCCATAATGTCTTGTGATAATTGCATTGTTTTTCCAATATGATTAGGTTTGGTAGCTTCATCCACTATAAAGTCATCATTGTTAAAAAATATCATAATATTATTTATATTATGTATAAATAATATTCTAATTATAAATTTATTTACAATCATAAATAAAATATAGCGATTGAAAATTGGCATATTGATTTCATTGAATAAGTTGGTCATACGTATGAATGAACATTATATCAATAAATTGAATGAATGAATTGAATAAAATGTAAATAATTCATTACAATTAAATAATTATTATTATATCATATTTCACATATATATTCATTTAATATATACATATTTACATCCACTTAAAACTTACATTAAAAAAATTATTTCGCTTCATTGTGGCAGTAGTCTATATATACTCACGAGTCAATTTATTATTTTGCACTAAAATGTATTGCACAAATGAGATGTGGTACACCAAATATAGAATTATAATTATTTCATAAATATAATATATAAACATTAAACCTGTCATTGTAATAATCCATTAGTTTGGTGACATAAAACATATAGCACATGATCATGGGGTGGTAGTCTGTCATACGCAAGATCGAATATTTCAATTCCCAATTCATAAAATTATAGATCAATATAGCGTGTTCAATTAAAATATTAATATACTAGAATATGGGATATATTGGGGATAATATTTTAAAAATTTTGATAAGGATTTTATATATTTATTAGAATTAATTAAATAAAAATTCACATTTTGAAACTATGAATGTAGAGACCCGTATCCTGACGTACATGGACATTACATTACATTTGCGGAATACTTGGTACATAACAAAAATACACACACAAGGATCGTAATAGTTTAGTGTCTTTGGAAACTCGGAACGTAATCTTCTAATCCTGGTGAAAGATCTTCAATATCTCCCATAAAGGTCATCCTTTTTTTTTACCTAAAACCTTTCTTTATATCCTGGGGAAAAGAAAACATAAAAGGGTGAGCTCAAATGCTCAGTAAGGGTAAACAAAAGAAATATCAATCACATCATATACATAAGAACATAGCTTTTGGAAATCTTAACCTGCAAAAGAGATCATAATTTCATAACATGGGATAAATCATAGAAGTGAAATGTAATCCCAAAAATCATAACTTAAAACATGAAACTTTGTGGCATACACACATAATCATAGAGAATCATTTCTTGTTAGTCAAGACTCATTGCCAAGACTATCTTAGTGGACAAAGTCCCTTTCTGAATCGAGTAATCCTCGTTTCAGTCCTGTTTCACTGAACCGGTATAACCTACCATTTCAGCCATGTCTATCTCATGAGATATAAAATCTTTACCCAATGCATTGGAGGGAGATATAGGTCCCACCCATCTCTTAATGAATCCTTTCTTATGTGTGCCACAAAATCATAAATCATACATCATTGCATAACCCATGTAATAAAAATGGAATTCTTAAACAACATGACATCATAAAACAATTTATATAAGATAAAGGAATTCATAAAAATATTTCCATCACAACATAATCAAACCAATGTAATAATAGGGATAAAAACAGAACCCTTTTATTATCTTAGATGGAAAATAATTTTGATAAAATACTTGAAATCCATTCTTGAGGAAAATATCCTTTCTACTTCAAAAACATTTTCCTTTCTTAACATGTCTTACAATTTAAAACTAAAATAAGTTGATTAAAAATAAACTTGAAAACTTATAAAGGAAGATTCTTGGAAATATGGTTTTAAAAATCCATTCATGCCGTATAAGTTAAAAAAAACATTCTTCGTACTTTTGTCGGAAAAGTCAAAAAGTACCTTGCACGACAAAAGATTCCTTTCATACATATTACTAAAAACTCACCGAAGGGTAAAAATGGATTTAAACAATTGTAGGTGGATGGAAATAATATTACATTTTGATGAAACATGGATTTGGATGATAAAATACACCCCAGTATATACTTACGAATAAACAATCTCGGATAAAAATGAGATTGTGATATTTCCCTTACCTTAGGTCCGATTAGCTGTGTACGTGTCCGAAGCTCCTGTATAATGGTTTAAATAATGTTATTGAATTATTCCAGAATCATACATATTTATATGATATCATATATGGTCATATTATTAGCTTCTTGTTAGTAATATTTCATTGTTACTTGTTACTCGGGTCTTTATAACTTTTTGTTCTTATGCGTGTTTTGTCGAATAAATTCTAATTCTTATCTTTAGGTTATAGATAATTCATTTCCAGAATGGTATTAGTGTATTATATACCATATTCATTCATTCAATTCATTTATATAATCATTATGAAATGAAGATCATGTAGAACGAGTCGCATCACATCGTGGAGACGGTATTCTGTACGTACGAACGAGTGATGATATCATTCCTATGATCGTGGAATTGTATTGGAGTATATATATATATTATTTCAGTATCAATATTACTTCATAATAATCATATATAGTTACTCATTACACCATTATACCCATCCTTGTAAGGTTATGGTGGAAAATAGATTACACCACGGCGTGGAGACGGTATTCCGTACGTACGCACGCGCGGTGATTTCATTTTTCCGTAGGATGGATAGAAGGTGAATTAGGGTTGTTTCATATTTATAATAACATATCAGTATGTAAGTAATACTGATGTTATTACTTTATCATGAAACAACTAAAGAAGAAGAAGTTGAAGAAGAAAGAAATTGAAAAGATCGGTAATGGTTATTACCTCTTCTTTGAAACGCCTCTTTGAATCCTTCACTTAGGGAACTAAGATTGGTCTTTGAAGAAGACCAGGACCTCTAGGATTATTCTAGGGAAGTGGAGAGGAGAACATGGCAGGGGTTGGCCGAGCTTGAGTGCTCAATTTGGTGTGAGGAGGAGGGGGAGGAGGTGCCCTTTTATAAGGGAGGAGAGGGGCACCTTAGGAATATCTCAAAATATTAATTTATATTAAAGTCAAAATCGGTTTATAATGGTTCCAAAGAGTCTTATTTCGAAGCTAAAGTGGGGATGGGTCGAAATCCTATCAACCAATAGAATTTAGACAAGTTTAGGATATTATTTTAACCTTATCAATTAGATTTAACTCTAAGTTAAATAATTTAACTTTTACCGTGTCTTTTTGTTTTCTTTCACTATATGGTTAATACACTAACTATAACATGCCAAACGAACCCCAAATTGTTTATTATTAATATATATATCCTTATCTAAGTCATTTGGCCGATCCTTAGATTTTTAGGAAGAAAATAACAATTAATAATATAATATTTGATTTAAAAACTATTTTGTGTCAATTTTGACACTATTTGATATATGATTTTTGTGAAAGTCATAACAGAATTAAATGTTCGAACCAAGTTGATTAAATCAACATTAATATATCATAGTAACCTAGAAAATTAGTGGAATTCATAAAAATTCTCAAATTACATTTATTTTGGTGTTTATAACATCAATTATGTCAATATTTCATAAATAAGATAATTACTGCATCATCTTTGTGTCCTAAATTAATTACCTTATTTGACGTCTAAAAATTACAATTAAAATACCATTATGTAGGAAATCTTTTTATCTTTCTAATGAATATTTATAGTCTAATTTATCTTATGTATAACCCCATATTAAAAATGATTTACTTATTAAACTTTGATTTTAACTATTTTAACCCTTCTTTAAATAAATTAATAATAAATGTCCTAATCTAATCCAAGTGGGCCTAAATGGTCATATTTTATTCCTAAGTTTGTTTTTGGTCGAATTACACTTGTCCAATAGAATTAGGACATGTGTTAGGGTAATATTAATATCATATTTACCTTTAGTTACCCTATTTACTATTAACCGCGGTAAAAAAAGTAAAAAGTTACTATTCACCAAAAAATTATTTTCATCTCATTGAACCACATTTTAGTCCTTGATATTAACCGTGTCTCTTGGATTTTCGAAATTCCATTCACAGAAGCGGTAAAATTAAGTTTTATGAAAAATTCAGTTTTTTAACTACCACTTAGTAGTTTCACTATTCATCAAAAATTGATGTTTTTCAGAACAATGCCAAAATTTCATCCTAAGCTATATTTCATATTCCGAATTCAAAAATGAAGTCTATTTTACCAAATTCATAACATAGAAGTTGCATTAATTAATTTTATAATTAAATCCCGCTGTTAAAACAAATAGCGTGTTTTTAAGAAACAATATCTATCAAAAGATTGACACTTGATTATGTCTGGTTTAAATGTGAAATTACAACCAATGACCAACATTGTATTAAATTGTAAATATATATTCTAAATATACTTTAAAACCACTCAAATTAATGATTTATCACTATTAATTATTTCGATTAAAAAAGTTGTTTTTAATTATAATTTAGTAATTTTCACTATTCATCAGAATATGAAAGTTATCCGAAAAGTACCAAAATTTCACCTTAGGCTAAATTCGATACTCCGAATCCAAAAATGAAGTCCATTTTGAGAGCTAAAACTTCTAAAATTTAAAAAGTGGTTATTACTATTCATAACGGCTAGTTTTAATAATATTTTAATAGCATATCATTGTTTCGTGAAACTCAGTATTACGTACCACACACGCTATCGAGGAAGGTTGCGATTGCGTGTAATGCAAGGCAAGTCAAGGATGCGTGTTGTGCAAGCTCCTTTTGGTGTAGCGTACAACACAAGACATTAGTGAAATAAAAAAGAATATTTTTCATAAAATCTCGGGCTGTTACATTCTACCCCCCTTAAAATGAATTTCGCCCTCGAAATTCGTCGGGGTTATAAATGGTTTACTATTCGAAAGTTTATTTAATAGAAACCCACATCGTAAAAAGGAATACCAAAACCAACCTTTAAAAACAAAAGTATGAAATGTAATGGTTACCCAAATAAACTAATCACTGGGTTTCCACATAGGTGAAAATATGGATATGGAAGAAAAATCTAACCATCATGTTCTGATGGAGAGTGGTAGAGAACATGGCTATGGAAAAGCCAGTAATCACAAATCCATAGATTTGTGATGATATAAGGTACCATCTGATTCATCAGGTATAATATCACTAAGACAACATTTTTGGTTTTCAAGATCATTTCCCTAAAGTTGAAAATTTAAATTAGAATAAATACTTACTTTATTTTGGTACAATCTCACTGTTGTTCGTGCCTTGAACAATTTCCACTTCATCTCTTAAATAAATGAAGTTAAATTTGTTATTCGTGAAGTGTTAGCAGATCATGTGATAGAATGACGGGTCATTCCATCTGTCTCAAACAAAAGGTTAGCAAAAATTATATGCATAAATCGATCTATAGTGAGATTAATCATATATGGTTCCTAAAATGGACTTATACTTCATATATCATACTGCTTAATATAATAAAACTAGTTTCTACTAAACAGGGACTTCCTGTAGGTCAGTGGTAGGCGATAAAGGCCAGTCGCACTTCGGTTGTGGGTTCGATTCCTACAGCCTTGTCCGAAGCGATGGGTTGTCGCCCGTCCTGCAGGTTGTCCTTTTTATAAAACTATATTACTATAACATCCCATCAATAATATCGAAAAAACTTATATCCTTAAACAATACTAACTTATGTCCAACATAATCCATTCCAATCTTTAGGCTTATCCATAATACTGCAGTCCATTCTCATAACATAGTGAAAACGATTACCAGAGATTTAATACCATCGTTGATCCCCATATATCATAAGATATATCTTGTTGGTCACATTCCAAACATTCAAAGGCCTTAATCTTGTACTCTCTTGAATACCTATTGAACCTTAGTGAAAACTTGAATGCAGTTAAAAGTTAACATTTTTCACATACCGAAATCCTCAAAATTCTATATACTCAAACCATGATATCACTTAGTCCTTATATCAATCATGAGCTCATGAATACTATCAAACATTTAATTTTCTTCTTATCCCTTCATTATGCGCATATCATCTACATTCCAAAAATATCTGAATAACCTTTCATGGATACTGGTAACATTAATCATACACTTTCAAAACAAGGAAAGGCAACAGTGTAACAATACATAGATGTCTCTTTATTCCAAAATTACACATGATAAACATGTAATCATTCCACTACATTCTCAAACCATTGACCGAGCTTCAAAAATTCTTTCATCTCACATATCATTTGTAGTCTCTTCATCATCATCCACATAAATACTACCCATATGACCATACTGATTCTCTTCATGAGTCTTTCCCTTAGGGAATTTGTTTGCATAATGCCCATACATTCTACATTTAAAACACTTAACCATTTTTGATGTCGTAGCATTACCATTATCCTCATCCATGGTGTTAACCGACACTTTTCCTTTGCACTTACTTGCTTTGTGTCCTTCTTTTCCACACCCAAAGCATCTTCCAGTTCCTTTGAAACATTCTCCTTGATGCCTCTTCCCACATGATTTACATAGGGGAAATTGAACTTTCTTTCCTCTATGATCATCATGGAACTCCATCTTTCTCTTATTAGTCGAGCCAGGAAACTTACGGAATTTTACTTTATTGATCATATTGTGAGATTGCTGATTTGGCATAATCACAATATCTTTATCTCTAGGCATTACACAATTTTGTTGCTCATAGTCACCAATTTGTCCATTGGATTCAATGTTAACCGAATTCCTTCTGGTTCCCTCCATTAACTAAAACACAAAAAGAATTCCGTGAGAGGCGAAATCATGCTAGGGAAGACAACATAGTAAAGGGGGAGTACCTTCAATATCCAACATCTTAGGTTTAATTCTATGATCGTTAGCGTAATTCTATTACTATAACCTATAAATATACTTATCCCTAGGGACATCCCTAGACATACCTTAGAAATATCTCTAGGGATCTCACTAACGTTTTCGCATCCTAGTTTCCAAAGGTTGACTAAACCTTTCCTCTGATACCAACTGTAGAGACCCGTATCCTGACGTACATGGACATTACATTACATTTGCGGAATACTTGGTACATAACAAAAATACACACACAAGGATCGTAATAGTTTAGTGTCTTTGGAAACTCGGAACGTAATCTTCTAATCCTGGTGAAAGATCTTCAATATCTCCCATAAAGGTCATCCTTTTTTTTTACATAAAACCTTTCTTTATATCCTGGGGAAAAGAAAACATAAAAGGGTGAGCTCAAATGCTCAGTAAGGGTAAACAAAAGAAATATCAATCACATCATATTCATAAGAACATAGCTTTTGGAAATCTTAACCTGCAAAAGAGATCATAATTTCATAACATGGGATAAATCATAGAAGTGAAATGTAATCCCAATAATCATAACTAAAAACATGAAACTTTGTGGCATACACACATAATCTTAGAGAATCATTTCTTGTTAGTCAAGACTCATTGCCAAGACTATCATAGTGGACAAAGTCCCTTTCTGAATCGAGTAATCCTCATTTCAGTCCTGTTTCATTGAACCGGTATAACCTACCATTTCAGCCATGTCTATCTCATGAGATATAAAATCTTTACCCAATGCATTGGAGGGAGATATAGGTCCCACCCATCTCTTAATGAATCCTTTCTTATGTGTGCCACAAAATCATAAATCATACATCATTGCATAACCCATGTAATAAAAATGGAATTCTTAAACAACATGACATCATAAAACAATTCATATAAGATAAAGGAATTCATAAAAATATTTCCATCACAACATAATCAAACCAATGTAATAATAGGGATAAAAACAGAACCCTTTTATTATCTTAGATGGAAAATAATTTTGATAAAATACTTGAAATCCATTCTTGAGGAAAATATCCTTTCTACTTCAAAAAAATTTTCCTTTCTTAACATGTCTTACAATTTAAAACTAAAATAAGTTGATTAAAAATAAACTTGAAAACTTATAAAGGAAGATTCTTGGAAATATGGTTTTAAAAATCCATTCATGCCGTATAAGTTAAAAAAAACATTCTTCGTACTTTTGTCGGAAAAGTCAAAAAGTACCTTGCACGACAAAAGATTCCTTTCATACATATTACTAAAAACTCACCGAAGGGTAAAAATGGATTTAAACAATTGTATGTGGATGGAAATAATATTACATTTTGATGAAACGTGGATTTGGATGATAAAATACACCCCAGTATATACTTACGAATAAACAATCTCGGATAAAAATGAGATTATGATATTTCCCTTACCTTAGGTCCGATTAGCTTTGTACGTGTCCGAAGCTCCTGTATAATGGTTTAAATAATGTTATTGACTTATTCCAGAATCATACATATTTATATGATATCATATATGGTCATATTATTAGCTTCTTGTTAGTAATATTTCATTGTTACTTGTTACTCGGGTCTTTATAACTTTTTGTTCTTATGCGTGTTTTGTCGAATAAATTCTTATTCTTATCTTTAGGTTATAGATAATTCATTTCCAGAATGGTATTAGTGTATTATATACCATATTCATTCATTCAATTCATTTATATAATCATTATGAAATGAAGATCATGTAGAACGAGTCGCATCACATCGTGGAGACGGTATTCCGTACGTACGCACGAGTGATGATATCATTCCTATGATCGTGGAATTGTATTGGAGTATATATATATTATTTCAGTATCAATATTACTTCATAATAATCATATATAGTTACTCATTACACCATTATACCCATCCTTGTGAGGTTATGGTGGAAAATAGATTACACCACGGCGTGGAGACGGTATTCCGTACGTACGCACGCGCGGTGATTTCATTTTTCCATAGGATGGATAGAAGGTGAATTAGGGTTGTTTCATATTTATAATAACATATCAGTATGTACGTAATACTGATGTTATTACTTTATCATGAAACAACTAAAGAAGAAGAAGTTGAAGAAGAAAGAAATTGAAAAGTTCGGTAATGGTTATTACCTCTTCTTTGAAACGCCTCTTTGAATCCTTCACTTAGGGAACTAAGATTGGTCTTTGAAGAAGACCAGGACCTCTAGGATTATTCTAGGGAAGTGGAGAGGATAAAATGACAGGGGTTGGCCGAGCTTGAGTGCTCAATTTGGTGTGAGGAGGAGGGGGAGGAGGTGCCCTTTTATAAGGGAGGAGAGGGGCACCTTAGGAATATCTCAAAATATTAATTTATATTAAAGTCAAAATCGGTTTATAATGGTTCCAAAGGGTCTTATTTCGAAGCTAAAGTGGGTATGGGTCGAAATGCTATCAACCAATAGAATTTAGACAAGTTTAGGATATTATTTTAACCTTATCAATTAGATTTAACTCTAAGTTAAATAATTTAACTTTTACCGTGTCTTTTTGTTTTCTTTCACTATATGGTTAATACACTTATTATAACATGACAAACGAACCCCAAATTGTTTATTATTAATATATATATCCTTATCTAAGTCATTTGGCCGAACCTTAGATTTTTAGGAATAAAATAACAATTAATAATATAATATTTGATTTAAAAACTATTTTGTGTCAATTTTGACACTATTTGATATATGATTTTTGTGAAAGTCATAACAGAATTAACTGTTCGAAACAAGTTGATTAAATCAACATTAATATATCATAGTAACCTATAAAATTAGTGGAATTCATAAAAATTCTCAAATTACATTTATTTTGGTGTTTATAACATCAATTATGTCAATATTTCATAAATAAGATAATTACTGCATCATCTTTGTGTCATAAATTAATTAAATTATTTGACGTCTAAAAATTACAATTAAAATACCATTATGTAGGAAATCTTTTTAGCTTTCTAATGAATATTTATAGTCGAATTTATCTTATGTATAACCCCATATTAAAAATGATTTACTTATTAAACATTGATTTTAACTATTTTAACCCTTCTTTAAATAAATTAATAATAAATGTCCTAATCTAATCCAAGTGGGCCTAAATGGTCATATTTTATTCCTAAGTTTGTTTTTGGTCGAATTACACTTGTCCAGTAGAATTAGGACATGTGTTAGGGTAATATTAATATCATATTTACCTTTAGTTACCCTATTTACTATTAACCGCGGTAAAAAAAGTAAAAAGTTACTATTCACCAAAAAATTATTTTCATCTCATTGAACCACATTTTAGTCCTTGATATTAACCGTGTCTCTCGGATTTTCGAAATTCCATTCACAGAAGCGGTAAAATTAAGTTTTATGAAAAATTCAGTTTTTTAACTACCACTTAGTAGTTTAACTATTCATCAAAAATTGATGTTTTTCAGAACAATGCCAAAATTTCATCCTAAGCTATATTTCATATTCCGAATTCAAAAATGAAGTCTATTTTACCAAATTCATAACATAGAAGTTGCATTAATTAATTTTATAATTAAATCCCGCTGTTAAAACAAATAGCGTGTTTTTAAGAAACAATATCTATCAAAAGATTGACACTTGATTATGTCTGGTTTAAATGTGAAATTACAACCAATGACCAACATTGTATTAAATTGTAAAAATATATTCTAAATATACTTTAAAACCACTCAAATTAATGATTTATCACTATTAATTATTTCGATTAAAAAAGTTGTTTTTAATTATAATTTAGTAATTTTCACTATTCATCAGAATATGAAAGTTATCCGAAAAGTACCAAAATTTCACCTTAGGCTAAATTCGATACTCCGAATCCAAAAATGAAGTCCATTTTGAGAGCTAAAACTTCTAAAATTTAAAAAGTGGTTATTACTATTCATAACGGCTAGTTTTAATAATATTTTAATAGCATATCATTGTTTCGTGAAACTCAGTATTACGTACCACACACGCTATCGAGGAAGGTTGTGATTGCGTGTAATGCAAGGCAAGTCAAGGATGTGTGTTGTGAAAGCTCCTTTTGGTGTAGCGTACAACACAAGACATTAGTGAAATAAAAAAGAATATTTTTCATAAAATCTCGGGCTTTTACAATGAATCTTATTCAAATGAACTCATTATGTTTGTACATAAAACCATTATAATTTTTTTATAGAAAATGGGACTCTAGGTAATGGGTATGGATTTACAGAAAAATATTTTGTTGTTATTGGTAGATCCAAATGGTTCATTATTTGTGGATAAGTGAGATATATATTTATTTTTTATTATTAAAAAAACACCCAACAACGATAAAAAATGGTATTAACAACATATTTCATAAGTATTGATGAGATAGTTTTATTACTAATAATTTATTATTAACATATAAATTTATGTTATAAATTTATATACAATATAATTTTCATTATTTCATTGTTCATACTAATAATCTACAATTTAACTACATGTTTAATTTGGTGTTATTCATTTAAAATTTTTACTAAGTCATTTATTCTTGGTGTTGGGTTTCATATACACAATTAAACATTATTATCATTATATCAAATTGGGGGTGGAAATTACCCCAACCATAACTTAATGTTATCCTCATAATATGACCATTTTTGCCTTATTAATTTGTTTGAATTTTAAAATTAATTTTTGAAAATCTTAAATCCTTAACGTGTTAATTAAATAACCTCATAAAAATCCAGTATGAGAAATTCAATGCTCATCTAGAGTTGCAGTTGACATGGTCTCCAAATAGGATAACATTGATGATATGTAGATGTACGGATATAGATAAATAAAATAATTTAAAAATAATTATACATAGTTATAAATATCATTGATCAAAATTAAAAATATTATCAATGGACTATTAATGACAAAAAATCAATATATTTCTAATTATTGAAAGGATGATCATAATTTCTTGAATAATTAAATTGGAAAACCATTTTTATAATGATCCCTTTCATAATTTTGAGGGTTTCTTTTCCTATCATTCTTAATAACACATTAAAGGAAACATACATGACATCATATTTTTTTAATGGATTAATTTAATAATTTGGTTTTTAACGATAAATGGACACTCTATAATGTACACCAATAAATATTTAATAAAACAATTTCAATCCTAATGAATAAAATTATCTTTTAATTTATTTTGGAATCTATTAAATAATAAATAATGATTTATCATATATCTTGATATTTTAGAAATCCCAAAATATTGTAATATGTTATCTAATAACAAAATAATATATAAAAAATCTACAATAACTAAAATATAAAAAATAATCCATTTTAGAACTATGTGTACATATGAATCCGCCAAAATATTCATGAAAAATTTAAAATTACAAAAAATTTAGAAGGAAGGTCACTCAGTAACAAATATAAATGTTACATTTGATTCCTAAAACAATATAATGTATATATTAATTTAGAAAATAATATATTTGAATACATTGATATCCATATAACCATAATTAAAACATGAATTCCTCTATGGTCATTAATTCAATAATATTTTAGAATCATTAAATTAATCCCCTCCCTTCTACACTCTTATCTTATTCCCATTTACATAGTTCTAAACCTCCCTTTTCTTATGTTTCATTTTGTAAATTCCTAAATAAATGAAGATTATTTTTCTATCTTGATAGAAAATTGTATTATATCCTAATATGATGAGAATCAGTGGGATACTAGTTAAATTCTAATAATTTAATTTTGGAAATAACATAATTGATCATTCATTATCATTAAATTATATATAGAGTTTGAAAATTTAAATTATATCATTGTAATATTGGATTAAAATATTTAATAATTTTCCTCTTACATTTTTCTAACAATAATAAATTATTTCTTCATATCCTCTCCTCACCCAGGCGAAAAAAAAATTCATTAAAGAGTAAAATTGAATCATTTATTTCATGCTGATGATTTCCATTATTAATTTTTTGAATCAATTATTATAATTTATTATAGTAAAATGATTTATGATAAAATTCAATTAAAACCTTATCCCTTCCTATACATCTCTTAATAAAATAATATATTCAATATCGTACATATTAATTTCACACATTAAAAATTTGTTTATAGTATCATCAAATGATTGATGTTATTGTAACATGAATTGATATAACATTTTCAATCCAAATTGTTTATCAATAGCTTCCTCATATGGGAAATGTTATTTTTCATAAACTATGTCAAATTTTGTAATATGTTTTCAATTTGATCAGTTCCATTATTAACTCCATCTCATGGTTGTTTATCCTTCCATTGTGGGAATTTTTAATATATATTACAAGACTTGTTACAATTATCTTCCCATGAACAAGGTTTTATTATATAATAACATATTACACTATATTAGATCATAACATTTGTATTTTATATATATAATCATAAATCTACTAAACACATAAAATATATTGAATAATTTTTCTGTCAACGATATAATAATATTAAAAAAAATTATGGTAATGCTTTCAATAAAAATTATTCAAGTAATTGATAATGGATTAAATATAGATTCATAGGTATCCTAAGATTACTATCTAAGAATGACCTACATGGTTTGAAATAAGGTATGTTGTTATGTACAGTGTGATGAATGATTAAAAACCCAATACCTTCAATTTGGAGTTTGTACAACTATGTAAAATAACTATAGAGACACATTTAAATATATTATCTATATAGGGTTGTATTTCTTGTTAATTAATATAATCTATATCTTAATAAAATATGTCTTAATCACCTATACATAGACTTCTCTAAATAATAGCTATGACAAATGTGTTTCATGTAACGCTTATAAAAAGTATCATTTTGATACTTACCATGTGATTAAATGGGCTCTCATTAACGTAAAGTATGATTAATCATTGGTTCATATGTCGATATAGATTTTTCAAAAGGAGGAGAATATTTTTCATTGAAAAATCATAATTATAGTTTAGTTTTTAACGACATGGTAAAATTTGGGATGATAAATTAGAATTGGAGATGGAAATGATCAAAACATTTACCGAACACATTCAGACCAATTGTGACATTCTACATAATTGGCATACAAAATGCCAGTTGTTGGGATAATATAGCACCACAAATAACCTGTATGAATTAATTAAATTATTTATTTAATGTCTGTGATGTATTTGGGTGATGTTTATGTGGTTTTTTAGTAATTTTAGATTATTTTCTGCGAATTATCTTGGTTAGTAGAAATAATATAACACGTTCCAGAAACCATGAAATTGTAGTGAGTGGGATATGGTTAGGTGAGAAGTTATGAACATAGTTTATATAAAATATGTGTCTAACTGTGAGTAACCATTCCATTTGAAATACATGGAAATGGGGTGGATCAGGATATGTTTAAATGTGTGATCTAACCTTTAAATTGGTGTTTAGAGGCAGTTCCAATCATCCAATTTGGGCATGGGTTCCATAACCATGTGAGGAAATGGATCATTATTAATTTTTAGGTCCATCAAAATTATATCTCACATGGGATCACTCCTAAAACTATTTGTTTCACTTATTTCATTCCTTACTCAGTTTTCTCTCTTCTCAATGTTTATAAATACATTTCCATTGAAACTAGAGTTATACATATTAATATCATGGGGCATTGAATGCCATATTTCATGGTAATTTTCCATTCATGGTTGGTTTCCATAGATATAGTCAAACTACCTCGCATAGATTCATAGATATAGTCTTTTTGATGTAGATCAATGTTATTGTATCACAATAGTGATGAAATATGGCTATTTTAAAGTCAGTGAACAATATCTATTGTGAGAATTTGAAGATTCAACAAGGTTTTGTTGCAGATTTTTTTGACTCTCCTCATTTCCAAAATAGACTATTTGGTTGGTAGCTTCACTCTCAACTCCTATTATTAGAATATTATTTATTAGATACAAATTTTTTGTATTATTTTTAATCTATTTGGAATTTTTTTTGAATATTGGTAGAATCCATATTTAGTGAAGGTTAATTGTAATTTGAAAATTTTTTATTGTGAATTAAAAATTAATCGATTTGAAATTGATGAATTTAAAAATTTAACTGCTATTGAGTCATTGAAATGGTTCGATCGAAATGTTTTCAATAAAAGGATGGTTTTATTTAAAAGTAGTAAAATAGTTGGTTTATCATGGTTTTAGGATAATTGGTTTTAATGTGTTTGTTTTCATTGATGCTACCTTGTGGATGTTGAATTATACATTATAAAACAGGTACATGGGTACCAAATTATGTCATAGTAGATTGATGAGAAAAAACTCATGAGTATAGAATTTTCACATTGAAATGAATTTGTGGATATTTTGATATGTGGAATATAATGGTAATACCAAAATAGAGGATTTAGAAATTGTTTCATACTATATGACATCACTACTTGATGTTTGAAATTCCATTGATATGATTTTGGGTCGTTACATTGATACCCCTTTTCAAATTTCACCCTAGAAATTTAATTTTACCTAAACAAGTGAGGATTATTCTCCTTCATGACATCCTATGGTTCCTAAGATGCCTTTTAATTCTTATGGTTCCTTCACAACATGTTGACATGATGGGTTTTATTTTTTCAATGAATTTTATCTCTCTTGTCTAGATTCTTCAGTAGATTCCCCTCATAAGTTAGATCGTATTACATATGTACTTCCTCTTAGTTCAGTTCATGTGAGATATCTGCTATGTACTTACTCAATGTGATATATGAAACACATCCTGAACATGATCCAAATTCTGTTTAAGTGTAGGAAGATAGGCCACAGATACATTTCATGATGGATCTCAAAGGGTCCAATTTTCATTGGCCTTAACTTCCTTTTCATTCCAAACCACATAACTCTCTTTGACATTGATATTTTGAGGATGAATATATCTCCAACATCAAACATCATGTTTCTTCGATGATAGTCAACATAGTTATTTTACCATCGATGAGCATCATTGATATTTTTTTGGATGACTTGATCTTTCCTTGTAATCTCCTTTGCATGATCAGGTGCATGTATTATTCATTCTACAACGTCATCCAAACAAGTTATAGTTCTACATCTCTTTACACAGAGAGCATCATATAAAGCCTTCTGAATACATGTGTGAATTCTATTGTTTTATAAGAACACCACCAATGAGAGAGTATGATCACATTCACTTTTTATATAAAATTAAAATCTTCTAAACATATCATTGTGCAATTAGAGGGTCCATTCAGATTGAACCTCATTTTGGGGGACATTTGACATAATGAAATTAAATTCAGTATTTAATGAATGTTGGTTACACCCCTAATATTTAGATGGGAAACTTGAATCATCTTTAGTGGAAATAAATAGTGGAAACCCATGATGTCTCACCACATCGTTAACATATATACTTGAATGTTGTTCAAGTGGGAGATCTCCCCGAATACAGACAAAGTGGGCATTTGTGGTGAGTCATTCAACTACAACCCATATCACATTATTTTCTTTAGAGGTATCTTCCAAACCTATGATAATGTCGACAATGATATTCTCCAATTTACACATGGGTATAGGTAATGGTGGTATCACCATAGGGGACATTTTTTTACTTTTATTTAACATTATCACATATTTGGAACCTTGAGATATATTCCATAATAACCTTCTTAATGTAATCCCACTGAAAGAATTCTAAGAGATCACAGTACATCTTGGTCCTACCAAGATGGATAATGATTGTTGAGATATTTGAATTGTCCAAAAGTTCTGTCATTATCCTAGTTTCCGATGGGATAAAAAGCCTTATCCCAAAACTAACTAAACCATTATAATACATATGATACTCTTGAAGATTCCCTTTTATTGTTGTATTCCCCTTCTATTGTAACACTGGATCATCCATTTGGCCCTCCTTAATCCTCTCTTACATAGATGGTCATGTAATAATTTTTTAATTATATGATGTATTACATGAACATATGATTTCAAAATACACCCTTTACATATCTGTGAAGATATAATGTTTCTCAGCCCGCAACATGGATATACTAGTTCGTTCATCTTGGCATAGAGAATAAGCTACCTTTTTTTCCTTTCAAGGATGACAATGAATAGAGAAATCGTAGTCTTTCAATATCAATGTACATATCCATTGATATATTTTCATCTCCTTTTGTGAGGATATATAATTTAGGATATTTTTATTTTTTAATATGTCGCACTTCTCACCATAGGGATATTGCTGAAACTTTTTAACCACAACAGTCTTAGTTGTTATAACCATATCATGTGTTAGGTGATTCTGCTAATGGATTTTTGAATGTAAGGAGGAATATGATATCAAATTATCTTTCTTCATGAGTACAGATCTAAATCCATTCTTTTAATCATTATTGTATATCACAAACCAATATCAAATTTTTCGTAGATGTGAGTACATTTTCACCAGTTATCCTTCTCCTTAGATGCTTTAAATTTTACTGACATTCCTCTATCCAGATATACATTACCCCTTTTCATGTTTACATAGTTAGAGGTCTTTCAAATCATGAGAAATGTTTCATAAAACATTGTTAGTACCCACCTAATACAACAATACTACAGACTTCTCTAACAATAGTGGGTTTGGTACATTCCTCAATCACCTTTGTTTTCAAGAGTCCACAAAAATTCACTCACTTGTGATCACATGTCGCAATAATTTGTCTTTTTTCATTATAAATCCTTAGTTTTTGAATGTGGAGATCAACATATATTTTCTCAATGTTACCAACATAAAAATTATAATTAATTTATGTACATCATTTCTCGTAGAGTAGATGAGAATATCAGAAATAAATACTATCAAAAACATTTGAGGTACTGTCTAACGACATTATTCATCTAATACATAATAATTACTAGTGAATTTCTGTGTAAGAAGGGAATAAATATAAACTCAAAGTACCCATACCTTATACAAAACCCATTCTTCCAAATATTTTCCATCTCCTCATTTAAATAAGGATATCCATAATGAATATATAGATTTGAGAAGTGTTGAGCTCCTCTCAAAAATTAAAGGAAAACATCAATCCATAGAAGTGGATAATTTTTTTATGGTGATCATGTTGAGTTATCGATAATCAATCAACGTCCACATTGATCCATAATTTATTTCACAAATAGCATTGGAGAAAACCAAGGTAATTAATTATGTCATATGATCCCTTTAACCTTATTCTCTTGTATCTCCTTCTTTAATAACACCATTTCTATAGGATCTATGCTCTTGGGACACATATTTTTAGGATTATATCTACGTATATGTTCTATTGATAATTATACCTCTCGATATGTGGGATGTCTGGGTAACTCTTTGGTAAATAAATCAATATATTTCCTCACGATGGTAATTTCCTATATATTGACAATTTACAATAACCAAATCATTTGATTGAGGTATTCTTTTTCACAGGGAACCAACACCCACACCATTAATGGATTTTCATAATGAGATTAATTATCTGATATGAATTTTTATAAGAGAATAGAACGTTTTGGAATAGAAAAAGATGTTTCCTTTTCCTGAAATTTTACATGGTATCAATATAATGAGAGTCAATCCATTCTCATTATAGAATCAAATTCTACCAAGGGATATATTAGAAGATACAAAAGATGAATTTTCCCACATACGCAAATAGGAGAAGATTATAACAATTGAGTTTATATTTTTACAATTCTAGGTATTTTTATAGATATATATACATAAAGGATTTAGGGATTCAATTCTATATTTCTACAAAACATAAATTATATAATAGACTAAATATAACCAAAATAAAATAAGACATGTTCCATTGTTGAGTAAATTAAAAGTGTACCAGGAACGACATCATTTTTCTTCTCAACATCTGCAGTAGTGATGGTGTAAGAATTCTCATAACCATTTGGCTTTGGTTGCTGATAATTCTGATTACCCATGAGGGACCGAGGTTTAGTGTAGTAGGTTTAATATTTAATTTCCCCCCGATATTTGTGTCATTGGACTGTGGTTGGTGCTCTACTTTATTCCCCCACATTATCCTTCTTTTTCATATATTTTTGATGAACTTGAGCATGGTGGCCTTCTCTCCCAAACATTCAGCATTTCCTGTCCCTTTGAGGTATATCCCAGGATGCTTGTTCCCACATATTTTCCATGTGGTTGTTTATGTTTTCATTCCAATATTCTCATCATATCATCTTGCATGAATCTTCACCATTTTATTCTTATCACCATATCCATGGGACCGTTCTCCACACTCCATCTCCACTTTCACAGAATATCAAACAAGTTTTCATAACATCAAATGTTATGAAATGTAAGATCCATTCCATGGTGTGATTTAAATCCACATAATATTATATAAAATTTTCAATCATTTTTTATGAAGAAATCATTCTAATACTTGTGAAATTATCATTAAAATCCTTGAAAATATCTTCCTCATTTTTTATCTATTTGAATACTTTGTCCATCTTAGTATGATGTGTTTTTTAGAAATACATGCTATGAAAATTTATCTTAATGACTAACCACTACATTTCACCAATTTCATCCCACAATTTGGTCTTTATAATAAAATAACCCCAATTTTTGGTCTCTCTATTGAGATGATAAATGTCTAGAGTCGCCTTACCTGTCTCCGAATAATTATAAACCAAAAAGATCTTCGAAATTGTGTTGATCCACAATTCTGCAAATAGTGGAATAGAAGATCCACTAAACGTCGGTGGTCATTTTCACAAAACACATTTGACATCCAGTTACTCTCTCTTAGGTAAAAGAGGAAATTATATATAATTGAAGTTGTTATTCATAATCTACGATAATTGGTTAAGCATATACATGATTTTTTGAAATCCACCTCCTAATGCACTGGGGATGTCATTCAATAAATCATGACATTGTCCTTCATATGGGTTGTTGGCCAGGTTTCACCTGGTTCCCATCATGTTCTAAAAGAGATAATGATAGAAAAACATATGTAATCCCTAAATAAGTTATTCCACTGTGAAATTAAAAATAAAATAATATATTATCAGATTCATATGTTTTGCAATAATTCTTGTGGTCTCATATATTGGTAAACTCATACTAGGGTTTTCACTATGGTTCTCTAAAGCTAATTCCCAAATTAACTAAACTGTGCCTCTGATACCAACAATTGTAACCCTAATTTTCTTACATTACTATTACATATTTTTTAAGGTAAAAACATAAAATAACCACACTATGAGTATATAATGGGTCTGTGTCTTAGTAAAACTATAAAGGTATATAACGTTTATAACATAAACATAAACATTTATTTAATTTCATTTTATATATCTTATTAATCGCCAATGAGTTCTCCATAGTACTAGTAGTAACCTGAGGATATTCAAAAAATTGTGGTTATCTAAAAATCAACACAGAGGATAAATAAGAACATGAAACGATATAGCATAGGGTGAGCATAATCGCAACATCAATAGTGTCATCCTGAGAAGAATAATTTGATAATATCGTGTTACGTAGAAATGAATGAAAATGAAACATCGTGTCTTAGTGTTCAATGACCACATATAATTGGGAATAATGAGGGAATCATGATGACAAATATTTCATATTGATCGGGAGGTTATTCACAATACCCAATTCATTTTATCTCTATATAATTTATGGTTCACATGTCATGTCATTACTTTTACATTGCAATATATAATCCAAGCACACCCATCACGTCAAATCATTTACATTATCATGGATGCCACAAAGAACATACATCAATAAGCAACTTATTATAACCCATTGAAACGAATGGGATAAATTTAATAATCATACATTCATAATATTTGTGTCCCGAAATGTAATAGGGAATATCTTACTTGATATAAGAATCATCATCCTTCGGTGATGGAAACAATATTGAAATTTAGAAGGTTTGTTTTTTGAAAAAAGATTTATTTTGAAAACAATATTAATTTCATAAAATCTTTTAGAAAACTTATATATCCTAGAAGAGGTAAAATAATGATTAATATATTATTTTTAAGGAATTATCATACTAAAAATTGAGTGGATTATTGATACACGATGATGGAATGTTGGGTTGGAGAATACCGGTTACCCTAAATCTGAACAGTTTCTTCACGTTAATGTCCTATATAATGACATTATATTCATTAATTAACCACTATAAAAACTTTTTAAAAAATTTATGATTAATTATGGTTTCATTAAGTTCTTTTATGAACCTTTTTATGAGTTATATAGTTTAATTTCATCGTTTAGAAGTTCATGTTTTTTTAGTTTTCATGAATGATTCACTTTAACACATGAATGGAAGATCATGTAGAACATGGTTAAACATCCATAGTTTACATTATATGTTATAAATTATCCCCCATGGGTTTTAATGATCATTTAATAAATTGTTTTATATTGAATAGGGATTAGTCGTTAGATAGAATTTTATAATGAACATTTTTCGGTTAATGTGGGTGGTTTGTTGATAACAACGAATATGTTTTGTTATATTATTTAATATTTTTTATAATAGATGTTTATATAACATAAAAGTGGTTAACACATATGTATTAAAATATTTTTTCAACCCTTAAATGGTTTTATTGAATGACTAGAATTTGTTGAACGAAAATTGAATTGCATCACCCACGATGTTGCAAAATTTACACATCAATGGTGGGATTTCATTTTTCTAAACAAAGAGAGATGGATAGATAGAAGTGTAATGAATAATATTATATTAATAATATATAATACCATTATATAAATAATATTAGTTTTATCAATACATTTTTATACAAGAATAAGAGATTCAGATAATCAATTTAATTAAATTTGAATGGAAATTGAATGAAAAATTGAGAGGGAATTTTCTTTTTTCAACTCATTCATAACATCATCAGGGGAGATGTTTTGGTCCTTTTCTGAGACTATGAGATTCAAGACGTGGGGTAGGAGTTGTTAAGGGTTCTGATCTTAATTAGGTGTTGTAAAATGGATTAGAGGTTTTAGGAAACATGTTTGCGAGTGGTGGTATTTGTAGTGGAGGGGAAATGGGTTTTCACAATATTATATTCATTAATTTATTATTTATCCCCAATATAAGAAAAAGTGATCATTACATTATTAAATAATGTAAATAGGAAACATGATTTTTAAATTTGGTTTCATACATCAGAAATGATGTCAGTAATAGTTGAAGAAAATATAATATTTTAATACTGTAAATTACCATTTTTAATATTCACTTAAAATATTATATTTCCAAAAAATCTTAAAAATAAAACTAATACATTATTCAATGTGAAGAATATATAAATAAAATCCATAATATTAATACATTTTTTTAAATATGACTAATTTTATATTAAATTCAAATCATATTTTATATGAAAAATTAAAATTTAACAATTTAATCAGATTTTATAACAATTTTATAAAATAAATTAAAGACTCAAAAAATAATTATATAATCATATGAAATCATAATAATATCTTATGAATAAATTTTAGAATAAAAATATATTTTAAATAATAAAATTAATCATTAAATATTCATGACATGCACAAATACCTACACTATCATATTTTCTCTTATAAAATGGATAAATTTTACTTATACTTTCATTTGTAAGGTTCCTATTCACATAGATTATTAACTATTCTCAAGGTCCATATTAAAATAAAAAATTTTGACATTACTATTCATAATTATATATAACAATTAACAAATAAAATTATGTTTGTCCAACCAGACTCCGAACATCTTATTGGACACAACTGTGTATGTCATATTTTGAAAATTCAAATCACATATATGGGAAATAATGATTACATGTCCCATTGAATTTTAGATGTTAATTTAATAATAAATAGTCAATAGGTTTCATAATATCTTTTTATGTTGATATACTATATAACATTTCTATATGAATGGATAAATTTCATTGTTAAAAGATTAGGTTGTTACACCAACCATCACCTCTAGATCAATTTTAACACATTTAGAGTTTAAATTTACAATAAATAATTATGATGTGTATATATATCACATATTATATAAAAATAAAAAATATATATGTATATATATATATATTGAAATAATAAACATAGGTATCTAAAAATGTTGAGTTTTGTAATTGTACTCATGAACATTCATTTTTTATGAGCTCCCGACTATCATTTTAACAATCTAGTTGAGACCACAATTCAATCCATTCAACATTAAATCCTTATATATTAAATTAATTCATCATTTGTTTGTTAATTTAATCATAGGATAATTAAATAAACTTCTCTTTAGTTCCTTGAATGTCTTCTTAAATACATCCGTCTAAAAAAACATGGCTCCATTCTTAGATAACTTCATTGGTAAATTAGAAACCAATGAGATATTCTACATAAGATACAAATAATATTCAACAAAAAAACAATAATATGGATATCATTTATAGTGGTTGTTCTAAGAAAATGTTCAATAACAGCAAAAATTCATTAAATCTACAGTTGTACCCTCTCAACAGATTATATGAATAGAAAATAAATCCTTTTATAGCCAAAATTCTATATTTTTTAACGTTGGATTCAAAATCAGATCCCCCATTGTATTGAATAGATTTTTTGGCTGAAATAAATGATATTTAAATCCCTTTGAAAATATAAGAATATCATCTATAAGGAATACCACAAACAAATTAATATAACATTCAATGATATTATTTGATAAATATATGATGATAGTTGGGGAATTAGTAAAACCATATGAAATCCCAATGTATTCATTTGGTCCATATAATTAACATTTTTTTCTTCAGTATATCCTATATCATAGAAAACAATTGATGATACACGAAATGAGTTTCAATCATAGAAAACTATAGAGATACATGTAGATGACAAATAATTCATCTATATGGTGAAGGGGATATGTATTCTTTATTTTGATCATGATTAGTTGCCAAAAATAAATAAATAGATTCATGGATGAACTATTCAGATGAAAAAGGAATAAGTTCAACCCAACGTGAAACACATGATTCAAGGAATTCCTTTTCAGGATACTTTAGGAGTTTTTTCTTCAATTATCACAACTAAATAATTTAAAATCTATATGGATATTTGAAATAGGTGTTGTATTTTGTAAAATGTATTTTGATATATCAATTTCACACATCCGTGGAAGGATAAAAACTATTATATAAATACCGAAAATCTCTATCATTAAACTCATATCAACAATGTTTATTTTCTCAACAGACATCATTGAAAAACACAAAATTTTACAAGAATCAAAAACCACTCATGAATGCAATCTCTGTTGGATGTTTATGTATATCACTTCACTGATAGTTGATCTTATGTTGGGTTAGAATAATAAACATGATTCTATTCCTCTACAATTTATGTTGTATTTATATAGGTAATGAAAATATTCTCATAATATAACATTATATTAAATAAGATAGAGACTAATAGGAAATTAAGTAAAAACATTACCAAAAACGTCAACCTTATAAGATTCATAGATGACATATGAAATCATCATACCATTAATGATTTCACATGAAATTCATCATATAATTGTTAGATATTTTTATTAACGATACATTTAACAATTATAGTTGTACATGAACTTAGATAAATATGACTAAAAAGGAAATGAAATACTTAAAATTACTTGAAACCTCCTAATAAATATTATTCTATCATCAATACCATAGTCAAAACCCAAATAGTGTAAACAACCATCAAGAATAAATGATTATATTGATATATCTTGAAAAAAATAATTCATTCATATATAAATAATATGACATTATTTTTATAAAACGTCTCTTGTTATTTTACCTACATCATTGATGATAAATAAATATTCAAATCCTTCCCAATGGTTCATAATATAAATGTGAATTTGAAAAAGAATATACCAAGGAGTGTCAAACAATGTGTGTAAAATTGCATCTTTTTCATGCATATGGTACAGATTAATTGAATTACAATTTGATGATTTTGGGATTACTAACTATAGGTATAACTATTCTAGGGACACATCCTCTTACAGTAACTATATATTTATATTTTTTATATTAAAACCATAATTATTTATTTACAATTACATTTTTTATTTTTATATTCATACGAATATTAGTGTTGTTATCATAAATGATTTCTCATAATTTTTTCCAATTATTAACTAGATCTATATCTGATACAAGATGTAGTTTCTAATACATTCGAAAAATAAATATTATTTCATAATTTATGAATATTCATTTTATAATAAAAACAACTAATAGATAATTTAATATGAATAATGTGTTTTAAAATTTAGATGCATATTCATATTATTCATAAGTAAAGTATTTCATATAACACCTAGTTCTTCATAACTAGGAACTTGTATTGGAATATCATACAAAATATCATTCTTCTAATATTGTAGAGAGTATAAAAATGAATTGATTATCTTATATTATCATTTTGTGTATTTCTGAGATATTTTAACAAAACCCAAGAATAATGGTGCATGAATAATATAGTAAAATTTAAAGACAGTAACATTCATATGATAGATCATACAAATGATTTAAGAAAAAAATAATAGTATATTTAACGATGTGAATCGTAAAGGAATCCTAGAACATGAGCTATTAGAGAAGATATAGGAAATGTATATATATTTATAGCATATATATAAGAATAAAAAAATCGTATTAGTAAAGTTTATTTTCCAATGTTATTATTAATCATTGGGTTCACTACACATCCCATAACAGTAATCACAATTATCATCCAAGATTATCATTGTGAATAGAAGTCCCTTATTGAACTTGTCTCATTACCCATTCCTATCAATCAATATAAATATAAATAAATCAAGACATAATTCATTAGAGGGATATATAATTATTTTACCCCAATCATATAATGAAATATATACAAATGTGTTCTACTGGATCTCAATAAAATGATTCATTTAATTACACAAAGAATGTGATGGGGTTTCATTGAAATTTTCTAATTTCATTACTCATAGAAATCAAACGGGTTTTATACGAATATCCAATTTAAAATAAACAATTTCAATAAACATATATTCATTATAATAATAAAACATCCATGGATAGAATATAAATTTTATCATTGAATCATATCCCCTTTAATTAATTTCAACAATGAAGGGGATTTTTTATTGATTCGAATAATACCATTTAATTATAATTTAAACCATTATTTAATTATTATGATTTCTAATCTGGAAATAACGTTTTAAATATGAAAATTTTAAAATATTAAGCAATAAATTTTTTATAAAATAGTGAAACATTTAAATGAATATTTATATATTTCATCAGTTATGATTTAAAGAAAAAGATATTATGTAGTTCAATTTAAAAACAAATATTCAATTAAATTTAATAGAAAGTATAAAGAGCCTTTTTTAAACACAATATTTCATTATTTAATATGTAATAAAAATATAAAATTTTCGTTAAAAATCATGGGAGAATAGAAAAAAAATTACAACATCTTTAAAAAAATAAAAATTGAAGAGAAATGATGTTCTACAAAAAAGGGATAATGTTATTTTTCCTGAAAAATGTGACTTTTAATCGTTATTACATAATGGGATGGAAAAACAAAAAAAAATAATTTTAATACATAACCATAGGATATGAAAATCATTATTTACATGTGATATAGATCATATCATTTCATCCTAATAAATTTAATCATAAACAACCCTGATAATCAATGAGATTATAACATAATAAAAGTACTACTAATATACCATTCAAATCGTATGCATGTTTAATGAAATAAACTTATGTGGATATGTATATCTAATAATATTTATGATATGAATATTTAATTTCTTGATTATTATGGATATAAAACACGTAAAATAATAAGAGTTCAATATTGAATTTGTATCGGTTTAATTTAAGTGTTTTGAAACTACCTTCCCTAATATATTGACATCCTTTAGACATGGTCTAACATCAAATATCATAAATAGAGTATAATTAAACAAAAAATAATGAATAAAACTACTATATATCATTCTGTATGTTATTTACTAAATATATTTTTATAACCCATTTATTTTAAATTATTTATTAAAATCACTATTCAAGGTGTTTACAACGTTGACATTCATTTCTATTTTTGTTGTATTGATTTTGTCACTATATTATTATTATGATTCCATTATCTAAAAAATTTTAATCATTATATATATATCATATATATTAATTGTATACATATTTAAATTTACCATAAAATGTAATTGTTAGAATTAAAAATTTCCCACTTCCAAGAGACAATAAGCCAATTGTAAAATTGAATAATTTTTCCATATTATATAAGAATGGAATGAAATAAAATTTTAATGTAATTAAATATTCATGAATAAATTGTATATCATATATATCATATATATTTTCTATATATATTATTATGATTATTCAAATAAAAATAAAATTTTAATATTCACAAATCTCTTCGTGGAGGTGATATTCCACATTTATACGTGAGTGGAATTATCATTTATTCAATGCATCATAAGGTAAGAATGTACATGTGATATTACATTAAAAATAAAAATTAGTTCATATATATATTTATAATATAATCATTAAATCTATCACTCTACGCTTTTTTTAAGAGTCACATATGGAAAATGAATATCATCATCTTGGGAGGTGTTTTCATGTTTTATACACAATCATCACTTTCATTTACATTTTGATGGAAGAGGATATGGAGATATATTATTTAAAAAAATATCATATATATGAATATGGTTGTTATTATTATGTTTATTTCAACATATTCTAAATATATTACATGATTTAGATGTTGAGAAAAATGTAAATTCATTGTTTTGAACTATACATCTACTTCTGAGAACATCATTAGGTTAACACCTAAAGCCTTTCGAGGTTAGTTTTATAAATACCATGAAATAAACAATGAGAATAGGGGTATAATAAATGTTTTATGGAAATACATGACAAAAAATCTCATTATATTGTAGAGAGTAGATGATTATAGGTTTTCCATTATTAGTGGGGGCCAAATATGAAACTTCCCAAACAACACAAATTAATAAAGTAAACCACAATAAATATGCTTCCATATTGACATATATTCAATTTTTTGATAATATATGGTTAAATATTTCCATCAAATATGATTTTTATGTGTTTAATATGAAATCATAGTCTTATATATTGATTTATCTCCTCTATTTAACCAGTTTTAACAACAACATTAGAAATCAACATTTATGAATTTTATTATTTTTTGGATGGAAATATTAGCTTAATGTTTTAAATTATATTTATTATAGTAATTAAAAATATAGAATAAATTTTACCAGGCTCCATTCACATATGTAGAATAATTAAATATAAATTTATCATTTACTAGTTGCTGAAAAATTAGTTTTCCAATGAAAATCTTTTCATTATTATATAATGTTATTATTTCATAATTATTATGAAATTTAATAAAATTACATAATTTTTTTAATAATAATATAATTGAAGTGATATTATTAGTCAATTATTGTATAAAAAATGGTAATTATAATTGCTTAAAATGAAGAGGTAGTTTTCAATCAAAATCAACATTTACACTACTTAGTGAAAACATTTTTTTTAATGTATTAATAATTAAAAAAATATTAAGTAGATATGTTGATTTTAAATTCCATTAATTTTTGAATAAAAGTTTTTTAAATTGATTGAAACAATTAAAAGATGTCTCCAAAACAAGTTGATATTGAATATTTATTAATATATTTTTAAATTGTAAAAAATTATTTATTATTTTCGATAGAATTGAAAAAATATGTGATTAATCATATTAAATTATATTTAATAAATAATATACATTATTCATTATTTTATTCACTAATAATGAATCATCTAATTTATTAATATAATAAAACTTTTCACATAAAAAAACTGTTTTTTGAGAAATAATTTCTACTAAATCAGATGATTTTTTTTAATTTATAATAAATTGAAAAGAAATTAATTTAATTTTATAAATCTGTCGACCATATACTTTTTATAATATTTTTAAGTATTCATTATCTTAAATTTAGCATACCTTTTCAAAATTTATAAATATTATCTCTTCATAAATCTAAGTGTTTCATCTTACCTAAGATATAAAATAAATTAAATATGTTAAATAATATATTTTAAATTAAAAAAGTATTATTAAAATAATAATTATTTCAAAAGAGGACATAGGATTAGATTTTATAAATTTTATTATTTCAAAATTCCTCTTGTAATTTCTATATTATCGTTAATTCATGTAATAAAATATTATCCAACATTAAATTTTATTGATGTCATTTGTGTACCTGTTTATTTATTTTTATGTTAATTTCTTATAGATGAAAATTTATTTTGATTATAGAGCTTTAAATTCTCATAGATAAATTTTAATTAATTCTACATATATTGGTGCAAAATATTTAATAAAAATATTATTTTTGTATTTTTAAAATTCATTATTAATTATTTCAATTGGCTTCAAAAACATTGTTTCAACATTATGATATAATTTATAGTACTTATAAAATAATTTAAAATTATTAATTAATAAATAATGTAAAATAAATTTTTCATAACTATAAAATAATCATTTATAACAAACAATAATAACTTCTTCAGCCTATAAAAAATATTGTAATTCATACAAGAAGGGACAATGAAATTTTGTATTTTCATTAGTTAAAAATAATATAGCTCATAAATATTGAATTAGGGTAATAAAAATAACATAAGACAAGTTATTGAAAGATTATTGTCTAACACCACTACTAGAATTTGGAAAATTCACTTTTTGGGTTTAATTAAAAGTTATACTCCATATTTTTAACCATGTTTTATAATTTTAATCAATTATGAGAATTCTAATAATTAACACAGATAATAAATATAATATAAAAACATAACTGAGGACTAATTACCAGATTTTATCTTTTTTATTCCAAATATCAAAATCAATTTTTATGAATCAATTTTTTGGATGTGGAATATATTAATAATAAAATATATTCATCAAATGAAACAAAAACCCATATTTAGTAAATTAAGATTTAAACATTACAATTATCTTCTATCAAAATCATGAATATTTGAGATTATTATTGATTGATTTATAATATTCTATATAAAATGAAATATATTTAGCATTAATACAAAATCAAAAATATAATTAAGCATTAACTTTTTAAAATTAAATGAAATGTAATGAGTGTAGTAGAAAATAATTATTTTTAACTAATCAGTAATAAATCAACAATTTCAATAAAAATTCAAAAAAAATCAGCATATATAAAATCTAATACTATGAAGATAAAATTATTCACATTTCATAGTACGTTATTTCATCAAAGTAATTCAATAACTTACACTACACACAACACCGAGTTCAAGCGCCCCACAAGATTACCGACCTAGTCGTTCAAAAGCAGTTCTGAATAGCATTAACTGAATTTTCAACATTATATAATCCTTATAATTTTAGAATCAATATTATGAGTTTCTTAGACATAATATAACAACTAGTTCATTTTTTCAGATAAAAGAAGAATTTTCAATAAATGCACTTTTACGTTTTATAAGGGTGAAACCATTTTAAATCCCAAATTTGAAACATTTATATATTCAATTTGATAAGATAAACTTCTTCTCTATAATCAAGACATAAGAATTTAGTTTCGATAAATATTTTGTGTTTTTCAGATAACATTCATATTTGGGTGAATAGTGAAAAATACTATATTTTAATTAAAAATAACTTTCTCAATTGAAATAATTTATACTGTTAAATTATTCATTTTAATGGGTTGGATGTATAGATAGATTATATTGTTACCATTTAATCCAATTCTGGTCATTGTAAGTAATTTCACTTTGAAATTGGGCTTAAACAAGTGTCAATCTTTTGATAGTTATCATTTCTTAAAAATACGCCTTATGGTTTTGACAATGGAAATTAATTTTAAATTAATAAATGCCTCTTTTATGTTTTGAATATGGTAAAATAGACTTCATTTTTTTAATTTGGAATATAAAAATTACCTTAGGGTGAATTTTTGGTATTTTTCTAAAAACATTCATTTTTTTTGAATAATGAAAAAACTAGGTTATTGGTTAAACCCGTCTTTTTATTTAAATAATTATTTATATTATTTAAATTTATTTTAGGTCAAAATAGATACATAATACCTATATAAGTTCAATTTAATTCATTGTAGTCAATTTATAATAGTTTTAGATATATAAAAATTTTATTGAACTTGTCACCGTCTTTTACCCATCTCCACGGAGAATTAGAAAATTCACATAAAACATAATTTTACCGCTTCTGTGAGCTGAATTTAAAAAATCCGAGGGACACATTTAATATTAAGGAGTAAAATGTGCTTCAATGTGATGAAAATAATTTTTGGTTAATAGTATCTTTTTACTTTTATTTAACACGGTTAAAAGTAATTAGGGTAATTAATGGTAAAAATGATATTAATATTACCCTCACATATGTCCTAATACTATTGGAAAAGTGTATCTCTACAAAAAAAACCTTAGGAATAAAATATTACCATTTAAGTCCACTTATATTATATTAGAACATTTATTATTATTAAATTCACAGAAGAGTTAAAATAGTTAAAATCAAAGTTTAATAACTAAAACATTTTTAACATAGAGTTTTACATAATATAAATTTTTTAAATAAATATTAATTAGAAAGATAATAAGATGCCATACATAATGGTATTTTATTTATAATTTTTATACATTATATAAGTAAATTTATTTTTGACAAGATGATAATGCCGTAATTAACTAATTCATGAAAGAATTAAATAAATGGTATTATAAATTATAAAATAAATATAATTTCAACATTTTTACGACATACACGAATGTTTTAGGTTAATATGAGATGTTAAGATTGATTCAATGTATTTCTTTGAAGTAATCAAGTCGTTATAATATTAGAAAAATACAAATACCAAATAGTGTCAAAATTGACCTAAAATAGTTTTTAAAACAAATATTATATTATTAATTGATATAATGGTCTTACAAATCTAGGGTTCGGAAAAAAATACTTATATTATGAAATATATGACATTAATGAACCAATTGGGGTTCTATTGGCAATATATAGTATGTTTGTTAACCATATAGTGTAAGAAAACAAGAAGACACAGTAAAAGTTAAATTTTTTAACTTAGAGTTAAATATAAATGATAAGGTAAAAATGGTAAGATAAACTTGTATAAAACCTATAGGTTGAGTTTTTTTCTACCTATACCCCCATAAATTTTAAATAATCAACTTTGGATCTTTTAGAAACCGAATAAGAATTTATTATAAAATAAAATATTATGTTTTTCCTAAGGTTCCCCTCACCCCTCTTATAAAAAGGCACTACCCCTTCTATCTAATTCACACATTCTAAGACATTTAGCTCGGCCCATACCTGGGAAAATACCCTATAAACTATTCTCCCTTATTCCTAGAGGCCTTAGTTTTATCCTAAAGCCAACCTAAAAAGCCCTTGTGATCAAATCAAAAGGAAGGACCCCAATAAGCAGTAATGATTTCACCACCCGCTTTCAAGTTCCTTTCTTCTTCCACTTCATTTTTCTTTGTTGTTTCCATTCTAAAATAATAAATACCATATATTATATATACTGTTATGTTATTATAATTATGTTTCACCCAAATTAATTATTTTATCCGCTCTTGGAATGACATGTCACCATACGTTCGTACGTACGACTTACCGTCTCCACGTAGTGGTGTAATTGTTATTCAATACATTATTATTTGGATGGGTATAATAATAATGTGTATTTGATGAAAATAAAAAATATAACATGATAAGGATTATGTATATATTATATACCATCCAATTATATATTATATTAATATCAAAAGAATGATATTTTTTCTCATGCGTAAGCACGGATTACCGTCTCCACGACACGATGTGATTAATTTCCAAGTTCACCATTCATCGACGATTATAAAAATATATATTACAAATAAGTATGTAATATATGATATAATAATTATACTTGAGATATATATATTTATATATATAAGTATTCATTTACTTACATATATCTTATTCACTTAGTTCATTTCAATACTATATGAAAACGGAAACAACGTTTATGGGTACGTAAGGACTACAATCTCCATAAAAGGTGTTTTCCATTTCATATATATACATCTATTATAAATTTTGATATTATAAATATATATGATAAATGAATCATGTTTTATATTCTGGAAGTATTTAAATCATGATCTATGTGATACAATCAAGAGTAACATGTTAAAACACGTACAATAAAGAAAGCGATTAAAACCTGAAATATTAATATAACATAGAAATTATTATTAAATAGGTAGTATAAAGTAATTAATTATTAATGTATGATATCATAAAAATTAATATGGTTCTAGTATAATTTAAAAAAATACTATTGTCTTCATAGAAGAAGCTAAACATACCCTCGACTAAAGGAAAGGGCAAGGTAAGGGGTTTTCAACTCACTCCTTATTCCCGTGTGATTCATGCCATATTGCCACTGTTACCTTTTTTGTTGTGTATGTAATGAAAATAATTTTATTCTTTATTTAATACAATTTAATTTATGTATATTTACATATTCATTGTATGATGCATTTTTCATGGGGTGTATGTTTGGTAAGTTACCAAATTGGTAAGGGTTAATTTCATAATCTCTTTATTATTCGAGGTTGTTTTTACATAAGTATATACTGGTACATATTTATTATCCATGTCCATGTTTTATGAAATAGTTATCAAAGGGATTCTTTTAGTGACTTTTTACTAAAAAATCATTTCCAATGTTTTAAATATTTATTCTTCTAAATTTTTCTTATTAATTTCCATGTCTTCGAAATGGGGTTTAAGGACTTATTTATATGGACATTAATTTTTTTGAAATGTTATTTACATTCAAAAGTTTAAAATTGGTATGGGACAAATTGATTCAAAAATTCCTTTAAATTAATTATTTTCCAAATTGTGTGACTTTTAATTATTTTCATGAAAAAGGGGTATTTATGTCAAAGAGTTTTACAAATCATTTTCATCAACGTCAAAATACATTAATGGATTTTAATCTTGTTTTGAAGATGATTTGTCATGATACAAATATTCCATATTTTGTTGAAGGTTTTGTGATATGTTTGACTATGGATGCGTTATTTTTATTCCATTCGTGGTTTATGGGTAATGAATTGACATTTCGTATGCAAGTTTTAATACGAATGTTTATGTTATGTTTATACATTTTAATATGAGGAATTTAGTGGATTTAGTATGTGACGGGTGGATCTCGCTATAGCATCCTGATTCATCGGTAGGTATCATGATACAAACTAGTGTCTTGGCACGAGGCCTTGAAAAAATATTATTTGTAGTTTTGGCACGAGGCCTTGGCTACGTGGTTATGATAGTCTGGAATTATGTATTACATCCTTATGAAAGTGTTTATTGATATTGCATGAGATTATTCGATTAGTAGAATATCCATGTGAATATGTAAATGGAATTATGTCATTTTATTTCTTCCATTTTATACTGAAGTTCACGTATAAAAATCTTTTGTTTTAGTTTTATACATTTCCTTAAATTTTTATGCTTATTTTTGAAAGATTTTGCTGTATTTCTTACCCTTACTGAGAGTTTGAGATCACCCCTTTCTAATTTTTATTTTCCCTGGATTCCATGAAGTGTATTGTGATTGATATGAAGGGTTAAGCCAAGGTAATAATGGTGTTCATAAAGGATTATTTATGTTTCTTTGTGTGTTATAATGTTTAATGTAACATTCATGTATGTAATCTATTTTCCAAAACTGTTAAACCAATCGGTCCTTCGGGACTTGATTCCTTGTAATCATGTCAATGTATTAAAATTATGCATCGACTCAAGGTAACTGGGGTCGGGGCGTTACATTTGGTATGAGAGAAAGATTATCAGTATCCTTCGGAACTATATTTAGATAAAATATGATTAGAGAAAATTACTATAAGATAGAATTTGAGGATTAGTATAGATGAACATCCAAGAATTTTGGAAATGAATAGATTTTGTGATTTTTCCAAGAAAATACATCACTGTATGGATACGAGAAGGTAGAGGCGGCTCTGGAAAACATGTACCTAGGGGTAAAACCTGAAACCACTGCTTTGAGATAGACTCGAATGTGAACCGGTTCATGAAAACGGGTCTTGCTGCACTCTTGGTTATGACACTCCCTGAGGATATGCTTAGGATAAATATCGTTTACTTTACAAACCAATATGAAGGTTTTATGAGTATATATCTCCTCAAAGAAATAATTTTTGATTATGGATTATACCCATAAACTATTCAATTTATGTAAGGTATTTTACATGTTTGGAATTATGAATTGTAATTCATAAACTGACTTAGTGTATGCCATTTTTTGGAAATGGCTCCCTCTACAAGGAATGAGAACTCCAGCAATACGCATGATCCAAAGAGTAAGAAGGATCATATCATTCATTGTCTTATGCCATAATTTAGAAGGAAAATAGTCTCCCATGTATTATAATCATATGAAGAAAGAGTTTCTTGTGTTAAAAAGATAAGTAAAGAATTCTTTGAGTCCAATGGATTTTAATGGAAGCCAGAGAAGAAAAGGATGGGGGATAGAAAGATGGATAAAGGGAATAGGGAAAAGAATAATATTCCCATATGTGATAACTATGGGAAGAAACACCCTGGATCTTGACTAAAATGAATGTGAGTTTGTAATAAGTGTGGAAAAAAAGGACACCATGTATATGACTTCAAGGGTATGAAAAAGGTTTCAAATGTACAATGATTCATCTGCCAGGAGTTGGGAAACTAGATGAACAAACGTCCAAATCATAAGAGTATACTGAAAATTATGTAATTGGATAATAATCAAGTTATGATAATACCTCAGATGAATAGGAATGATTAGAGTTCTTATGTTGTTAATAATATATTATGTCATTTGAGTGTTGTATCAATGATGTTCTGGTTATAATAATTATGGAGTATATAAGGATTGTACTGCAGTAATATTTCATTAAGGACTTGAGATTATGTGGAAGCATGAAAATGGACTCTATAGTAGGTAAAAGTTTTGGAAAATATTTATATGTTAGAAAGATAAGACCTAATATGGTTTTGATATCGAGGTACTGATTTTTGAATAATACATGATTGATTTGGAGAAATTATATTGGATATTATTCACTACCTAAACACTGATTAATGATTTGTATATATTCCATCATTGTTTGAGTTTGCAAAATTTTGGATAGGTCTATATCCAGTATTCTATAATGAAAAACGGAGTATAAATGTAATCAATACGGTTTTATGGTAATTCAAGATGTTGTAATGTTTTAAAAGAATACATGACGAAGCTGTTCACATGTTATCACCTGGAAAAAAAGATCTTCATTGTGTTTAACTTCCCAATAAACTATCGAATGTGAGTTTGGAAAAAAGTATTTTGGATAAGTCTAGTATAAGATTATTTTTGTATTTCCATAAAAAGGACAACCTGGAGGTTGGGCGGCAACCCGTCGCATCCGGTAAGGCCACGAGACTTGAACCCGCAACCGAAGGGCGAAAAAAGTGTATCACCTACCACTGACCCACGTGATGTACTAGATTGAATAATGTAGTCTTTTTAAAGGCTCTGGTTGATGAATTTTGAATTTAGTTTTTTAACCCTATACGAATATGATAAATAGAATATTTTTTAAGGTCTATTATCTTTTAGAGTGAAAGATGTGTTTTTGGTAGGAATAAGTTAAAGGATGGAACTCTGCTTTTCAAGTATATATATATATATATATTATTCTCTTATTCTATGAAAAAATTAATTCTTAAACATTATTTAAGGGATATTAAAACTAAAAATGTGTAATCTAAATAACTTATGTTTTGTGGAACTAATGATATTTTAAATCATAATAGATTGATAGTTTTGAGGCCCTCAATTCTAAAATTTTTTATGATTGATGAACTCAATCACTCCCTATAAATATTTACGTTTTCCCTCCAATTATGTGTCTCTAATTTCCAACAATTTTGTCCTAATCGAGATCATAATTTGTTGGTGACTCTTCATTCCCCTTTTCCTCTTAGTAAGACTAAATTTTATTAAACCAATTTCCGATGTGGGTTTCCCCACAATGGTATTTTCTATTTTCATCCATTTATTTTCGAAGAACAATTTCAAATTGAGAGTACACAATTTAATGAAGGAGGGAAGAATTTAATACCCCAATATTTCATAGTACGTTATTTCTTCAAAATAATTCAATAACTTGCACTACACGCAACACCGAGTTCAAGTGCACCACAAGATTACCAAACTAGTCGTTCAAAAGCAATTATGAATAGTATTAACTGAATTTTGAACATTATATAATCCTTATATTTTTTGAATACATATTATGAGTTTCATAGACATAATGTAAGAACAAATTAATTTTTGTCAGATAAAAGATGTATTTTTAGAAAAATGCACATTTACCGTCTTTTAATGGTGAACCCATTTTAAATCCCATATTTGAAATATTTATATATTAAATTTGACAAAATAAACATCTTCTTTATAATCAGGACATAAGAATTTAGTTTTAATAAATTTTTGGTGTTTTTCTGATAACTTTCATATTTGGGTGAATAGTGAAAAATACTATAATTTTATTAAAAAAACGTATTTAAACGAAATACTTTATTGTGTTAAATTGTAAATTTTAATGGTTTGGACGTATAGATAGATTATATTTTTACCATTAAATCAAATTCTGGTCATTTTAAGTAATTTCACATTGAAATTGGTCATAAACAAGTGTCAATCTTTCGATAGTTATTATTTATTTAAAATACGCCTTTTGGTTTTGACAACGGGAATTTAATTTTAAATTAATAAATAAAACTTGTACATTTTTAATTTGGTAAAATAGACTTCATTTTCGAATTCAGAATAGAAATATTAGCTTAGGGTGAATTTTTTGTATTTTTCTAAAAACATTCAATTTTTGATGAATAGTGAAAAACACTAGGTTATTGGTTAAACCCGACTTTTTATTTAAAAAATTATTTATTTTATTTACATTTATTTTAGGTGAAAATAGATACGTGATACCTATATATGTTCAATGTAATTCATTGGAGTAAGTTTATAATAGTATTAGACATATAAAACTTTTATTGAACTTTTCACCGTCTTTTACCCATCACCTAGGAGAATTAGAAAATTCACATAAAACATAATTTTACTGATTATGTGAGCTGAATTTCGAAAATACGAGTGTCATGGTTAATATCAAGGAGTAAAATGTGGTTCAATGTGATGAAAATAATTTTTGGTGAATAGTAATATTTTGCTTTTATTTACCTCGGTAAAAAGTAAATAGGGTTATTAAGGATAAAAATGATATTAATATTACCCTCACACATATTCTAATTCTATTAGACAAGTTTATCTCGACCATAAACAACCTTAGGAATAAAATATTATTATTTAGGTCCTCTTGGATTAGATTAGGACATTTATTATTATTTAATTCAAAGAAGAGTTAAAAGTGTTAAAATCAATTATTAATTTCTAACACATTTTTAATATAGGGTTTTACATAAGATAAATTCAATTATAAATATTCATTAGAAATATAAAACGATTTCTTACATCATGGTATTTTCTTTATAATTTTTAGACATTAAATAAATAAATTTATTTATGACACGATGATGATGGAGTAATTACCATATTTAATGAATGAATCAAATAAATGGTATTATAAGTATTAAAATAAATATAAGTTCAAAGTTTTTATGACATTAACGAATTTTATATGTTCATATTACATGTTATTATTGATTCAATTTATTTATTTTTAAGTAATCATGTTTATATTATTTTAACAAAAAACAAATACCTAATAGTGTCAAAATTGACAGAAAATAGTTTTTTAGAATTATGTTATATTATTAACTGATATAATGGTCCTAAAAATATAAGGATCATCCAAAATACTTATATAATAATATATATGAAATTGATGTTCCAATTGGGTTTTTATTGATAGTATATAGTATGTTTATTAACCATATAGTGTAAAAATACAAGAAGACACGGTAAAAGTTAAATTATTTAACATAGAGATAAATATAAATGATAAGGTTAAAATGGTAACCTAAATTTATCTAAAACCTTTTGGATGAGTTTTTTTCGACCTATCACCACCTTAGACTTTATATAATCAACTTTGGAGCCATTAGAAACTGAATATGAATATATTAGAAAATAATATTTTAATTTTTTCCTATGGTTCCCCTCACCCCTCTTATACAATGGAAATCCCCCTTATCTCTAATTCACCCCGTCTAAATCATTTGAATCGGCCAAACCCTGACCAAAGACCCCCTAAACTATCCTACCTTCAATCTAGAGGCCTTATTTTGATCAAAAATCCATCCTATGGAGCCCTTTTGATCAAATCAAAAGGAAGAACTCGAAGAAGAGGTAATGATTTCACCACCCTCTTTCAAGTTCCTTTCTTCTTCCACTTACTTTTTCTTTGTTGTTTCCAATATAAAATAATAACTCCAGTATATTATATATACTATTATGTTATTATAATTATGGTACAACCAAATTCATTATTTCATCCGCCCTTTGAATGACATGTCACCATACGTGCGTACATACGGCTTACCATCTCCACGTCATGGTGTAATTTTTATTCAATACATTATTATTTGGATGGGTCTAATAATGATGTGTATTTGATGTAAAAAGTAAATATAACCTGGTAATTATTTGTTATATATTATATAAAATCCAATTATATATTATATTAATATCAAAATATTAATAATTTTGCTCGTGCGTACGTACGGATTACCGTCTCCACAACGCGATGAGATTCATTTCCAAGTTCACAATTCATCGATAATTATAAAAATATATATTACTGATAAGTATGTAATATATGACATAATAATGCAACTGGATATATATATATATATATAAGTATTTATGTACTTACATATAATTTATTCTCTTACTTTCGTTCAGTACTATATGAAAACAGAAACAACGTTTATGCGTACGTACGGACTACCATCTCCATAAATGGTGTTTTCTATTTCATATATATATTTATATTATAATTTTTTATATTATAAATATTTATGATAAATAAATCATGTTTTATATTTTTTAATTATTTAAATCATGATCTAAGTGATGCAGTCAAGAGTAACAAGTTAAAACACGTATGATAAAGTAAGCGATTATTACCTGAAATATTAATATAACAAGGAAATTATTATTAAATGGGTAGTATAATATCATAAATGAATAATGTATGATATGTTAAATATTAATATTGATATGGTATAACTTAATAACATACTATAGTCTTCATAAAGGATGATAAACATACCCTCGACTAAAGGAAAGTACAAGGTAAGGGGTTTTCATCTCACTCTTTATTCCAGTGAGATTCATGCCATATTTCCACTTTTACCTTTTGTGTGGTGTATGTACTGCTCATAATTGTATTATTTATATAATACACTTTAATTTATGTGTATTTACATATTCATTTTATGATACTTTTTTCATGGGTTGTATGTTTCGTATGTTACCAAATTGGTAAGGGTTAATTGCATAATCTCTTTATTATCAGAGGTTGTTTTTACGTAAGTATCTGCTGGTGCATATTTATTATCCATGTCCATATTTTATGAAAGAGTTTTCAACGGGAATATTTTAAGGTGCTTTTCACTAAAACTTAATTTCAAAATTTTCAAATATTTATTATTCTAAATCATTCTAATTAATGTCCATGTCTTCAATATGGGTTTTAAGGATTTATTTATATGGAAATGAATGTTTTTAAAATGTAAATTCATTTCAAAAGTTTCGAAGTGGTATGGGACACATTAATTCAAAAATCTATTTAAATAAATTATGTTACAAATTGTGTGACTTTTAAATTTTTTCATGAAAAAGGGGTATTTCTCTCAATGAGTTTTACTAATCATTTTCATCAACGTCAAAATCCTTTTATGGATTTTAAACTTCTTTTGAAGTTGATTTATTAGGATACAAATCTTCCATATTTTGTTGAAGGTTTTGTGATATGTTTGACTATGGATGTGTTATTTTTATACCATTCATGGTTTAATGGTAAAGTGTTGACATTTCATATGCTAGTTTTAAAACGAATTTTTATGTTATGTTTAGACCTTTTCATACAAGGAATGCATTGGACTTAGTAAGTGATGTGTGGAGCCCGATATAGATCTGCGATGCATCGGTAGGTCTCATGAGACAAACTAGTGTCTTGGCACCATTCCTTGACAAAATCTTATTTGTAGTCTAAGAAAAAGGCCTTGGATATGTGGTTATGATAGTCTGACATTATGCATTCGATCGTTATGAAAGTGATTATTGATATTACATGTGATTATTCGATTAGTAGAATATCTATGTGAATAAGTAAATGGAATTATTTCATTTTATTTCTTCCATATTATGATTAAGATCAAGTTTAAAATTATTTTGTTTTAGTTTCATAAATTTCCTTAAATGCTTATGCTTATTTTTTAATGTTTCTTTTGTATTTCATACCCTTACTGAGCGTTTGAGCTCACCCCTTTATATGTTTTATTTTCCCAGGATTCCAAGAAGGGTATTGTGATTGATATACAGTGTTAAGACAAGGGAATAATAGAGTTTATAATGTATTATTTATGTTGTTGTGTATGTCATAAACAGTATTGTAACATTCATATATGTAATCTATTTTCCAAGACTGCTAAACCGATTGGTCCTTCGGGACATGATTCTATTTAATCATGCCAATGTATTAAAATAATTCATCAACTCTGGGTAACTAGGATCAGGGCGTTACACATAAAGTAAACAAAACTACAACAATATCTTGTCTTTATATCCCCTCATACTATTCCTGTAGGTTATTCATAAATTACTTCTTCACTTCATGGAAAAAATAAATCATTGAAAGGGGTGAGTTCAGATGTTTAGTAAGGGTAACAATATATCAGAAAATTCAAACATAAGAATACAAATTTAAGGAAATGTATAACTAAAACAAAAGCCTTTTAAACTTGAACTTTAGTATAATATGGAAAAGATAAAATAAATTAATTCCATTTACATATTGACATGGATATTATACTAGTTGAATAACCACATGCAATATCAATAAACACTTTCATAATGATGGAATTCATAATGCGAGACTATCATAAACATGTATCCAAGCCCTCATGCCAAGACTAAAAATACGATTTTGTTAAGGCCTCATGCCAAGACACTAGTTTTTCTCTAGAGAAATATCGATGCATTGAGGGGATATAGCGGGCTCCAACAGTAACTTACTAAGTTCAATTCTTTCCTCCTATGAAATGTTTGAAACATAACATAGACATTCGTATAAAAACTAGCATACGAAATTTCCATACTTTATCTACAAACCATGAATGGTACGAAAATAGAACATCCACAGTCAAAAATAAATCATTAAATACAATATGAACAATTTTATTGTAACAGATTAACCTCAATCGAGAATAATGAAGGATATTGACATAGATTAAAACTAATCATTAAAACTATTTGAGAGAAATATCCCCTTTTTCATGAAATCATTTAAAAGTCAAACTATTTGTCAAGAAGACATTATAATTAGATTTTTGAATCAAAGTGTCTCATACAACATTTAAACTTTTAAAAGGAATTTTAATTTTAAAACTTTAATGTCCATATAAATAATTCCTTAAAACCATTTTTAAACCATGTACATTAATGAGAAAGAGTTTCAATAATAAATCATTAAATCATTTGAAATGATATTTTAGTTAGAGTTCCTAAACAAAAGAGAGACACTTGAATACAAATAATTGAGGTCATAAAAACATTTTAATATCATGAGAATAAAGGGATTTATGAAATACTATGTCAAAGTACATTATATACACCATATAAAAGTTATTTGGTGTATAACAACAATGGAGTCTCAATGGAAGGTAAATTGAGATGAAATCTCTTATAAAGGCAGTATCCTTAGGTTAAGGACAAATCAATGACATAATTATGTGTGAAAAATATAAATACACTCAATATGATTGGATATTCAATGTAACACAATAAAAGTAGATTCACCAATATTCTTGTAATAACAACACCAATGAATTAGATGTTTAACTTTATAAATGGAGATTGTGTTAAAATTACTCATATCATGTTCATATCGATGACTTGAAAATTTATCAATGGAGTGATTATATGTATAAAAATTATATCCACATAAAGGGGAGTGGAAATTATGACATAATCAAATGAATAGTTATTACACACATAATCTTGGAGTAAGATAATCAATGAAGTTTTCATAAAACCGAATGAGTGGAAATGGAAATTTTAAGTTCCATTATCGATTTGGTAACTTACGAAACATACACCCATGAAAGAAGGATCATAAAATGATGATGTAAATATCCCTAAATTAATTTATATTACACAATTAATACAATCATGGGTAGTACACACACAACATGAAATAAATAAGTGGTGAATAATGGAAATATCACAGAATTAAAAGTGAGATAAGAAACTTCTTAACTTGTACTTTTCATTGATAGAGTGTAGGTTAACATCCTGTATAATAGTTAAATAATTGTTATTTAATTATACAAGAATCATATACATTAATATGTTATCATATATGATCTTTTAACATTTCTTTGTTAATAATATCTTAGTATTATCATTGTTTCGGGTGTTAACTTACTTGTTTTATTTTATATGTTTTGTTACATAAGCCATGTTTTTTATGGATATGATGTATCTTATTCATATTAAGAACGATATAAAGTCCATAAAAATTATTTTTAATCATAAAATGATAATTATACTTGAATGGATACGATGGGTAATGAATCTCATCACGTCCGTGGAGACGGTAGTCTGTACGAACGCACGAACGCTACTTCCACTTAATTTTTCATTTCAAAAGGAATCAAAACCAAATGATATATAGGTGTATTATTATTCATGTATAATATAATATATTATATTTGTTAATTAATTTCATTAATACCATATTTTATACATTCCATTTATGGTATGAACGAGTCATATCACTTTGAGGAGGCGGTAGTATGCACTTCCTCAAATGAAATTATCATATATATGCACAACATGAAATGAATAATGGTATGATATAAAATGGAATTATAGAAGAATATATATAAAATAAATATCTGTAATATCATATTTAATTATAGTTCCATCATAATGGCCACCATGAGAGGTGGTAAGTGATAATTGAACAATCATCATTTCGTGAGGCGTTTGGTTGTCATCCACAGAAACATTATGTTCTTCACCAATAAGATGGAGGTGTGTGTATGTGTAGTTCGAATAATTCTCATAAAAATATCCTAGTATATTTAGGATACTGTTTTTATTACAAATGACAAGAATAATAAGAGTTTAAGGGTTGTTGAAGTAAAATAAAATAAAAGAAGCTCAGAGAAATTGTTAACTTTAATTTGGGTAACTCCCTTTCGAATGAACCAAAAAGGACTCTTGTTGTGCCTTCTGCATAAGGTAAGGCCTCTAAGAGGAGGACAGTGATGTAAGGAAATTAATTGGGTAGAGTTTGGAATAACCAAAATTCTTGAGAGGTGTGAGGAATTGGTTAGATGTGATGTCCTTTTATAAGGGGGAGGAGGGTCCCATTACGAAAATGTTAAAGTATTAATTTATAATAAATTCATATTCGGTTTCCAATAGCTCAAAAGTTTATTATTAAAATTCTATGGTGGGGATTGGTCTGGAACCACTCAACCAATAGATTTTAGACAGGTTTGGGTCACTATTTTAACCTTATCTTTTAGATTTTACTCTTAGTTAAATAGTTTGACATTTACCATGTCTCTTTGTACTTTTATATTATATAGTTAATAAACTTACTATATACCTCCAAGAGACCCCCAAGTGGTCGATTAATTATACACCTATAATTATATAAGTTCTTTGGCCTGTCCTTATATTTTTAGGAATAAAATATCAATTGATAATATAATATTTGATTTAAAAAAACTTTTATGTCAATTTTGATACTATGGGGTATTTTGCTTTTGATAAATTCATAACAGCATTATTACTTAGATTAAAATTCATATAACCAATAATAATATGTAATATTAAACTAGAAAATTATTTTATTTTATAAAAAGTCAAAAATTACATATATTTGGATATTTATAATATGAATTTTGTTATATTTCAATAATTAGGTAATTACTACATCACCATTGTATAAAAAATAAATTGAATTATTTAAAGTCTAAAAATTATAAATAAAATACCATTATTTAGAAAATAGTTTGTTATTTCTAATGAATATTTATAATCGAATTATCTTATGAATATCCCTATATTAAAAATGTTTTAGTTATTAAACATTGATTTTAACTCTTTTAACTCTTCTTTGAATTAAATAATAATAAAGGTTCTAATCTAATCCATGTTGACAAAAGAGGTTCATATTTTATTCCTATGGTTGTTTTTTTTCAAATTATACTTATCCAATAGGATTCAGACATGTTTTAGGGTAATAATAATTTCATTTTTACCCTTAATTACTCTATTTACTTTTTACTGTGGTAAATAAAAGTAAAATGTTACTATTCACCAAAAATTATTTTTATCTTATTGAACCACATTTTACTCCTTGATATTAAATTTGTATCTCAGATTTTCAAAATTCCCCTCATAGAAGCGGTAAAATATAGTTTTATATGAATTTTCAAATTCTCCTAGGGGATATTAAAAGAAGGTGAAAAGTTCAATAAAATTTTTATATGTCTAAAATTATTATAAACTGACACCAATGAATTAAATTGAACTTATATAGGTTTTACGTATCTATTTTGACCTAAAATAAATTTAAATAATATAAATAATTATTTAAATAAAAAGTCGGTTTTAACCAATAATTCAGTGTTTTTCACTATTCATAAAAAAAATGAAAGTTTTCAGAAAAATACCAAAAATTCACTCTAAGCTAATTTCAAAATTCAAAATCTACAAAGGAAGTCCATTTTGAAAGAAAATATTTATAAAATTTCAAAAAGTGGGTGTTACAATTCATAACGTCTAGTTTGATTAGTTGTGGTGTGAGTTAGAACTCGATGTTGCGTACAACACACGATATTATATTATTCAAAGAGAAGCGTGTCGTGGAAGCTTGGGGTGTTACATTCTCCCCTCCATCAAATAATTTCATCTTCAAAATTTTTAAAATTGGGCTTGGGAATATAATGGAAAGTCCCAAATCAGATAAAGAGTCAATTATACTATCACCTTAAAAGAAAGAAAGAGAAGTACAAATGTCACCCAAGATAACTCTTACTAGGATTCCCGTAGGAAAACATGAATATGGAAGATAAATTAAGTGGCATGTTCTGATGGAGAGGGATAGAAAACATGATCAGGAGAAAGTTAACAAAAAGAAAGCCACAAACTTGTGATGAAACAAACGGTAATTAGTTTCGCAGTAGAAATAGTATATGGACAACATTTTTTAAAGTCACATTACATAAAAACTAGGAATTCATTTATGAGATTGACTACGAAAATAATGAGATATACTTACTTTTTAAGTAGAGTTTCATTCTTTAATAACCTTCCACCACTAACTCATTTTTATAAACAATGAGTATTCAAGAAGACATGGTCACACTAGAAGAGCTAGAATAAACTTCTATTGAATCACACGATCCATGAAATATGAACTATATATTTAACATGTCATTCGAGATTAATCAAAAACAAAATGGTTAGTACAAGATCTGATGATCCCCCAAAAGGATAATCCTTTAGAGAAAGAAAAAATAATCTTAAATTCTAAAATTAAACCAACAATACCCAAAAGTTAAATAAATACCATTCAATAAATAAATGTACATAAAATCCTTCAATATAATCGAAACTAATATTGAAACCCAAAACATATAATAATTTGGTTGTATAGTCTTCCAAATTAAATTGTATCTCCAAAGGACATCAACTACTCTTAATGTCACATACTTAAAAGTAATTAACCTAATAACATATTCTCTATTATAAGGTAATCATTTCCATAAATATACCAAATCACTATAAATCCATAATAAAAACATAGATAAAAATACACCATTACTCCTCAAATTGAATCCCATAGTATTCTAGTTTCCTTGGGAATATAATGTTCCCAATAAAGTGACCATCTTCCAAAATAACATTTATCACTTAAACACCAAATCATTTTCCTGTACTAAGGGTATTAATTTGATAAGACATAAAGAACCCAAATCAACTTATTATTGATAAATAAAATCATTTAAATAAAAATAATTAGTCTCACTAACCAGGGACTTCACGTAGTCCAATGGTAGGCGATAAATCCCAATTTCCCTTTGGTTGTGGGTTCAATTCCCACAGCTTTCTCTAACGTGATGGGTTTTCACATGGTATGCATGTTGTCTTTTTTCAAAAACTATATATTATAAAATTACCAAAATGAGATAAATTCGTCAAAATAATCATAACATAATTTTAACCAGAAATGTTATCTCATACCTTGCATTTTCATCCCAAAATATAATAACATGTAATTACCAAAAACCTAATGATCATATAAAACCAAATGGTTATTTATAACTATATCCACAAGGTAAAAGATAATTATACCTCAAATATCATTATCACATGGAAAATGGCGGGGTTACAACTAAAAGAGAAAATTATTCAAATGTAATCCCATCAACAAGGAGTACTAATACATTTATTCATTTCTCCAACCATTCATTTTCACATAGCTTCTTTCTTAACCAAGAAAATATCCTATAGAATAGGGCATTCACTTGGGTAATGGCAAAGTCCGCTACATTTACGAAAAATGACAGTAAATTGATTTTTGGGATCATTTTTATTTTCTTCCATAGTAATCTTCATTTTTACTCATATATTATTCACTTTATGTCCTTCTTTCCCACACATAAAGCATTTATTTGATCCGTTGAGACACTTTCCGGAATGTCTCCTTAGAAATCTCCTACATGATGGAAATTTAGGATTCTTTTCTCCATGGTCTCCACTGCTGGAGATCTTATCATTCATCACTTTTCTCATCTTTGTTGAGTCCTGGAGTTGGTTAATATATATGTTTTTGATCATAATTGTTTAAAACTGATTTGGAATGAACACTATATATTCTACACCTATCAACATTCCATTTTTTTGCTAATTTTCCCCACCATTTTAACCTTGTAAACCATTATCAATGTTACTATGACTTCCTTAGACTCTAGCCATTGACTAAAACAAGAAATAATTGTGTGAGTAAAAGTAGTAAAAAAATCATTTAGAGAACATCATGACACCATATTCCCAATTTGAAACACCTTATGATTAACCAATGTCATTTATTCACATATTATATTAAAATACATCAAATTGGTTTTTATAGAAAATTTAAATTATCCTAAGCATATCCCATGAGAGAGTCGTAACCAAGAGTGCAGCAAGGCCCATTGTCGTGCACCAGTTCCAATTCAAGTCAAGCTCAAAGCGCTGTTTTCGGGTTTTACCCCTAGGTACGTCTATTCCAAATCTACCTCTACTTAATTATATATATATAGGGATGTATTTCTTGGATACTCACAAAATCTATACAATACCAATATTCTAAGAAGTTCTTCTATTCTAATCCTCAAATTCTATCTTAGGGCGATGTGCTCTAATCAGAGTTTATCTTAATCTACCTTCCTGGGTTTGTACTAAACTTCCTTCGATACCAACTGTAATGCCCTGACCCTAGTTACCCAAAGTCAGTGCGTTATTAAATAACATTGGCATGATCACAAAAGATCAAGTCTCAAAATACTGATTAGTTTAGTAGCCTTGGATGTACTAGATTCATTCATAAGTCTTATATTACATCAAAAAGGTAAAAAAACTACAACAACATCTTGTATTCATATCCCCTCATACTATTCCTGTAGGTTATTAATAAATAACCTCTTCACATCCTGGAAAAAATAAAACTTTGAAAGGGGTGATCTCAAATGCTCAGTAATGATAAAAATATAGCAGAAACATTCATAAATAAGAATAAACATTTAAGGAAATGTATAACTAAAACAAAAGCTTTTTAAACATGAAAATCAGAATAATATAGCAATGATAAAATGAAATAATGCCATTTATATATTCACATGGATATTCTACTAGTCGAATAGCCACATGCAATATCAATAACCACATTCATAATGATGGAATGCATAATTCCATACTATCATAACCATGTACCCAAGGCCTCCTTCCATGACTAAAAATAACATTCTATCATGGCCTCGTGCCAAGACACTAGATTTCCTCATGAGACCTACCAATGTATCGAGGAGCTATAACAGGCTCCACCCATCACATACTAAATCCAGTTCATTCCTCATATGAAAATACTGAATCATAACATAGACATTCGTATTAATAATAGCATAATAAATGTCAATACATAATCCACAAACCATTAATGGTATAAAATTATCACATCCACATTCAATCATAACCCATTCAATACAATATGGAATATTGTATTGTAACAGATTAACCTTAATCAAGAATAATGATGTAAATTGACATATATGAAAATAATAATCAAAACTATTTGAGAGAAATAGCCACTTTTTCATGAAATCATTTAAAAGACAAACTATTTTTCATGAATCCAGTATAAATAGATTTTTGAATCAATGTGTCCCATTCCACTTTGACACTTTTAAAAGTAATTTTAATTTTAAAAATTTAATGTCCATATTAATAATTCCTTCAAACCTTTTTTTCAACATGGACATTAATGAGAAAGATTTATAATAATAAATCTTTAAAACATTTAAAATGATATTTTAGTTATAGTTCCTAACTTAAAAAGAGACACTCGAATACAAATAATTGTGGTAATAATTTCATTTCATATTATGAGAATAAATGGATTCATGATATAAAATGTCAAAGTACATTATATACACCATATAAAAGTGATTTGGTGTATAACAACAAATGAGTCTCAATGGAATGTAAATTCAGATGAAATCTCTCATAAAGGTCGTATCCTTAGGTTAAGGAAAAATGAATGACATAATTATGTGTGAAAAATATAAATACACTCAATATGATTGGATATTCATTATAAAATAATCATAGGACATTCAGACATATTCTTGTAAAAACAACACCAATGAATTAGATGTTCAACTAAATAAATGGAGAATGAGTTAAAATTACTCTTATAAAGGTCATATCGATGAATTGAGAATTTATCAATGGAGTGATTATGTGTATCAAAAGTATATCCACAGAAAGGGGAGTGGAAATTATTACATAAACAAATGAACAGTGATTCCACACATATTCTTGGAGTAAAATAATAAATGAAGTATGCGTAAAGCCAAATCAGTGGAAATTGAAATTTAAAATTACTTTATCGATTTGGTAACTTAAGAAACATACACCCATGAAAGAAGGAATATAAAATTATGATGTAAATATCTATAAATTAATGTATATTACAAAATTAATATAATCATGGGCAGTACACACACCACATGCAATAAATAAGTGGTGAACAATGGAAATCTTACAGATCTAAAAGTGAGATATGAAACCCCTTACCTCATACTTTTCCTTGACAGAGTGTAGTTTATCATATTGTATAATAGTTAAATCATTGTTATTAATTTATAAAAGAATAATTTACGTTAATATGATATCATATATGATATTTTAACATTTCTTTGTTAATAATATCTTAGTATTATCATCATTTCGGGTTTTAACTTACTCATTTTATTTTATATGTTTTTTTACATAGGTCGTGTTTGTTATGGATTGGTTGTATATTATTCATATAAAGAACTATATCAAGCCCTTAAAAATTATTTTTAATCATAAAATGAGAATTATACTTGAATGGATATGATGGAAAATGAATCTCATCGTGTTCGTGGAGATGGTAGTCCGTACGTACGAACGAAGGCTACTTCCATTTTATTTTTCATTTCAAAAGGAATAAAAACCAAATGATACATAGGTTTATTATTATTCCAGTATAATATAATATCATATATGCATTACTTAAGTTCAGTAATACCATTCTTTATACGTTCCATGTATGGTATGAACGAGTCATATCACCACTACCACAAAACAGGGCAAGGGAAGCGCTGCCCTTTATCAGCGCTAAACAGAAAGCGCTGATAATGGGGTATGCCTTTATTAGCGCTATAAAAAAGAACTAATGAATGAATTTTTTATCAGTGCTGATAAAAAATACCTTTATCAGTGCTTTTAATGAGCGATGATAAAGGTTCTGTCGGTTTTTATTTAATAACCCTAACAGGCCATTCTCGCTTGCATGCGGTCAAGCTCTCGCGGAAGCTGAACCAGGCACCTCGCCGCGCGTCCTCGTCCTCCTCATCCTCCTCCTTCCTCCTCCTTCCTCTTCCTTCCTCCTCCTCATCCTCCTCGTCCTCCTCCTTCTCTTCCGCCACCACCGCCTCCGCCCCCGCTCCCGCTACCGCGACCGCTTCTGCCTCTACCGCCTCCACCCTCACTGCCGCGACCGCCGCCGCCTCTACCACTTCCATCACCTCTGGCTCGCTCCCACGACCACCGCCGACTCTTCCTCCTCCTCCTCGTGCTCTCAAGGTGGGAGTTGAGTTCCATGGATGGTATTCCCATGGTATATTATTTATATATTGTCTGTGTGAGGACAAAATATTGAATATATATGTGAGATAGGAATGATACCATATATTGAGCCTAATTCCTGTAAGGATTTCCATAATAGATAGTGTGGTCTTAATGTGATTATGATTATGTCTATGGATGTGATTCATAATTAGTGATGAGTGTCAAAATAACATATGTTATTGACATTTAGCAACACAAGTGGGTTTTTTGTGAATGATGTGGAATTGGATACCCTATAAGTTATATAGGGATATCTTGACTCAATGATGAAGTATATGGTAATTGGTTAGTTATGATGGTTCACATTTTTGAGAGGTCTACCAAGGTTATGTGTGATGACTTCTGTGGATAACCAGCCCTTGTTTTCATTTTTTTCTTTTGAGTTACCATGGGTTGTAAGTTCTAGCCCTTCGAGTTGAATATTTATGTATGAGATACAAAGGAAATAGTTTTTAATCTTATGGTTATATGGATTACAAAAGATTATCCCAATGGAAATGATGATGGATCCATATTAATTTTCATCACATATCATAACATCATAGTTATATGATTAAACAAAGATGAAACCATAATATAAAACATATCTCCTAGTATGTCTGTCACATATACAAATAAATAAATTAGAAAAAAACATGCTACAAAGCATAAAGGTACCATTAAATACTTACATTGGTAAACTTGTTTTAGATATTTTTTATCTTCATCTGTGCCTTGTACTTGCACACATGAATTTGAAGGTGATTATGCGTACACGAAAGTTGACCTTCTTAGATAAGAATTTATAGAAGAGTATAAGAGACATGAAGAAATGAAGATCATTAGAGTGTTGGAGAAAATGTGGTTTCTAAAAATAATGTGGCAATCGGCTTGTGAAACGTGGCCTAAGTTACAACTTTCAGGTATTGTAACATAGGCCACGTTGCACAAGCCAATTTCCACAATGAATAAAAAGATCTTCATTTCTTCATTTCTCTTATACTCTTCCAGAAACTCTTCTCTAATAAGGTCAACTATCATGTATGCATAATCACCTTCAAATTCATGTGTGCAAGTACAAGGCACAGATGAAGATAAAAAATATCTAAAACAAGTTTACCAATTTAAGTATTTAATGGTACCTTTATGCTTTGTAGCATGTGTTTTTCTAATTTATGTATCTGTATATGTGACAGACATACTAGGTGATACGTTTTGTATTATGGGTTTATCAGGAGTCTGTATGATTTCCTGTTTCAACATTTCATTTTAAATAGCATGTTATAATTATATATTTACTGTACCCTAATGGATCAAATAGTCAGGAATATATTAGATGTTGCTATAATGTTGTAAGATTATTTTTCCCCAATGGTAGTACATTTTTAGGATGTTTTAATTGATGAGTAATAAAATTTACTTCTTAATAAAGAGATAAAATTTAAAATCTAGTTTATTTTGGGAGAAAATTCAGTTTCTATCACAATTTCTAAAATATCACCAAAAGAGCATTAGTTGATTGAATTACAATTTGATGATATAGAATATAATGGTTTCATATGGCATTGTACTTTACCATGGGGTTTTATAGTTCTCTAAAATAGAAGGTTGATTGGTATTTATTATTTTGTTGGACTATTAGAGATTAAACCTAATGAGAGTCATGAATATGTATCCTCATCCACGCATTAATAGTAACATTGATTATCTATGAGGTTCTATGAGCTTCTCCAAGATAGATTTGAAATTATGATACCATTAGATGAGTTGGACATCGATGGACCTACCATGGAATGATTTTAGGAGTAGTTATGGCCTTTATGAATTTTTAGCGTTGATTTTTGGTTTATCTAATGTATTGGTTGTATTAAGGACTTAATGAATATGATATTTCATCATTTTCTGGATCAGTTTTTACTAGTTTTTTTTCAATTAAATATTAGTGTACTCCCAACCCATTTTTTATCTTGACCAACATCTTATCATCACCTGGAGTACATTGAGATAACATCATATTTATTACTGTTTTCTATTGTTACTCATTGGTTTCCTCTTGTTAGCATGCCATGTATTTTCTAAGGAATCATTCCGTGTTTTAAGACTAACATGGAATAAATTTGATATATGTCAGATTAAATTATGTTCCTTATACATACACGTAGTTCACCCTACTGGAAACACCATGTATATGGATTTCACATGTGCTTAAAGGAATTTTTACCATGATTTGTTTTTATAAAACCCAAACAATGCTACCTGATTAATTAGAACATAATATTAGGCAAGTTCTCGAGATCGAACCCATAAAGACGATGAATTTGAATAAAGAATGGATGAATGCCAATCGGTTGACAAAAGAGTATGAAGATGGTGTGAAAGAGTTTATCAAGTTTGCAGAAGATCATGCCTGTGACCCTTCTCAAATCCATTGTCTGTGTTTACGCTGTTGTTATTCAAGACAAATTAGTCCAGAGGAGTTAGAAGAACACCTGATCTGTCACAGAATAGATCGAAGTTATACATGTTGGAATAAACACGTGGAAAAAACTAATGTAGGTAGTGACTAAATAAACAAGACATTTTATAGATCATCTGATATGATTAGAAGCGTGAATAGAAAAGACAATCATATAGAGGGTGTGATTACAGATGTGAACGATGATGAAGCTCGTATTGAGGAAGTGACAAGGACAGTTGAAGATGAACATCGTGATTGCCCAAAATTGTTTGAGAAGTTAACGATTTGTGAAAAAACGTCATTGTATGATGGTTGCACAAAATATACAACATTGTCAGCCGTATTAATTCTATATAATTTGAAAGAAGGCAACGGGTGGAGTCACGCCAGTTTTACGGAACTACTTGCTCTCCTGAATAACATACTCACAGACGATAACGAACTCCCATGCCGAACATATGATGCCAAACGAATGCTACGATCGATGGGTATGATCTCTGAAATAATACATGCTTGCCCGAATGACTGTATATTGTTTCTCAAGGACCACAAATCACTTAATGAATGCCCAATGTGTGGTGATTCCCGATACAAGAAAGATGATTCTAGTCCTACGAAATTTGTATGGAACTTTCCAATCATTCCTAGGTTTAAACGCCTATATGGAAGTGACGAGACTGCAGAACAATTGACATGGCATGCAGATAAAAGAATTAAAGATGGGAAACTACGTCACCCTACAGACTCTCCTCAGTGGTAGGGAATTGATCACGAATATCCTGAATTTGGGAACGAGCCGAGAAACCATCGTCTGGTGTTATCTATAGATGGGGTGATTCCGTTTGGTTTTAAAGTATCAGTCATAGTACAAGGCCGGTTATGTTGGTAAATTATAATTTACCACCGTGGTGATGCATGAAACAAAAATACATTAGGTTATTTGTGCTTATATCATGACCAAAACAACCGTCTAATGATATTGATGTTTATTTGTCCCCATTGATAGAGGATTTGAAAATATTGTGGGATTCTGTTGTTATGATGTATGATGCTTAAAAAATGAATAGTTCAATTTGAAAGCCATGTTGTACGGGATGATAAATGAATTTCTTGATTATGGAAATTGTCAGGATATAGCATTAAAGGAACTCAAGGGTTTCCTATTTTCAAACAAGGTACACAGTCAATTAGGTTGAAACATTCATCGAAAACCATGTTTCTAAGACATCACAGGTTTCTAACTCGACGAAATATGTACCAATCTTGGAAGACATCATTCGATGGAAGTTCAGAGGAACGTACAACACCGTATCCACTAACATGTGAACAATTGTTTGAGAATGTGAAAGATTTGGACACTACTTTTGGTAAACCGTTTGCAAAAAACTTTACGAAAAGTGGTTGAAAAAACAGATCAGTTTTATTTGAATAACAATACTGGAATTCCCTGTATGTCAGACATTTTCTTGATGTTATTCATTTTGAAAAAAATGTATATGATAGTGTCATCGGCACGTTGCTAAATGCACCCGGAAAAACAAAGGATGGAATTAAGGTTGGATTGGACTTGGTTGAGATGGGAATACAAGAAGAGTTGGCACCAGTGAAGGGTGAAAAACGAACATTTATTCCTCCTGCTACTTACACTCATTCCAGGCAGGAGTGATATCAGTTTTTAAACTTCTTGAATGACGTACAGGTTCTAGAGGGGTCTTCATCAAATAACAAAAACATCATGTTAATTGGAGATTAAAAATTAAAGGGTCTGAAATCACATGACTTCCATGTTTTGATGCAAGATCTAATTCATATAGCTTTACATTGCATTTTGCCCAAGAATGTCATCCATACATTAACGAAGCTCTTTTTCTTCTTCAAAGCTATATGCAGCAAGGTTATAGACCCGACGAAATTGCCAACAATTGAAATAGAAAATGTTGTCATATTATGTGAATTGGAAATGTTCTTCCCATCAACATTTTTTGATATGATGGTTCATTTGATAGTTCATTTGGTGAGAGATATTCGACTATGTGGTTCTGTACATTATATATGGATGTACCCCATTGAATGGTATATGAAGATTTTGAAAGGGTATGTTAAAAACTGAAGTTGGCCAGAGGGTTGTATTGCAGAGCAATATATTGTTGAGGAAGCTATTGAATTTTGTACCGAATACCTTTCTGGTGTGGAAATCGTTGGCCTACTGAAATCTCGTCACCCTGAGTGGCTTTAGGGTGAAGGAATTTCTGGAAGAGAGGTTGTCACAGTCAATATTACAGATCGAGAGCAGGCCCACCTTTATGTTTTTCATTATAGTTTCGACGTTGAGCCATATGTTCAAACCCACAAAAAAATTCTTAGGCCTTTGAAACATTCTAGGGCTTAAAATGGATATCAGATACACATAATCGACAGTTTATAGGATGGTTTCGAGACCATATTTTTAAGGAGTTATATGAAAATCTAGACTCAATTTCAGAATGACTTCAATGGCTGTCCAGAGGAGCAAGTGTGTACGTATTATCTTACAATGCTTATGCAGTTAATAGTTATACATTCTATACTAATGAACATGATGAAGATAGTACCATGCCGGATAGTGGGGTTACACTTATGGCTGAGACGATGCATGTTTCCGGTGCTAAGGAAAAAATCCAATTTATGTGAATATGTCATACTTTGGCATCATCAAACGAATATGGGAGTTGGATTATATGAAAATAATGTGTAGATTTTTCAATGCAACTTGGTTGATAATAGGACTTCTATTAAAATAGATTAATTATGATTTGTGAAAGTTGATTTTAGTAAGGAAGGGGAGAAAGACGAGCCATTTATAATGGAATCACTAGCAGTACAAGTATTTTATGTTCCAGACCCCGAAACCCAAAATTGGTCAATTGTTCTGTTATTGACCAAAACAACTGATGGGTCAGATGAATGTTCAATGGATGTTTACCCTTTTATTGGGACTTCACAATCATTTCGTAGTGGTTCAAATGTAGACGATGTTTTTAATGTCAGAGGAGACCACAATGAAGAAATTTTCATAGCTGATAGAGGAGTCAAATCACTTCATCCATTAAAGAAAAAAAAGAGAGTATAATAATCAGGTTATTTTTGTTATTGTAACATACATTGTGTTACGTTATGATATTATCAGTTCACTGCTATTTTTATGTAATCTAATTTAAATATTAAACAACTTCTTCAGATAATGACTTCTGCACCTGCTGATGCGCCCAATCCTGAGGAACAAAAGGTCTCTCAACCAGCAGCTGGTGGTCCCACTACAGAGCAACAACATTTTTTTCAACCAAAAGCTGGTGGTCCCAGTTCAGAGCAACAACAGGTTTTTCTACCTGTTGTTGTTGTTCCCAGTGCTGAGGTACAACAGGTTTCTCAACATGTTGCTTCTGGTCCCATTGCGGATGCTAGCACTCCGGGGGAAGATATTGATGCTACTTCTGAGGAAATGGTAGGTAATGAAACCCTGGAAGCACAAAAATAACAAGAGCATCTTAGTATGATAGTGTTGGAAAAAATCCTTAAGGTAAAAGAAAAAGGAATCAAATATGAGGTGGGATGGAATAAGAGAGTCCAACATGTTAACCCCAATAAATCCATCTTTAGTAGCTACATTGGAATAGTCACTCGGTAACACGTGCCGACTGATGTACAGTCATGGCACCATGTTGTCATCAGGATGAAGACACTAATGTGGGAAGAGATTACGGTAACATTATGATATTACTTTTTTAATTTATTAAATTAAAATAAAATTCCAAAACATTTACTTACTCTTCATCATCCATTTTATAGTGCATTTATTGTAGATTTCTCGCACAATGAATAAGTATTAAGAGTTTCAGGAAGGATTCATAGAGGTTTCCACACAGTTTTAGTGAAATATCATCTTAAAGATGCAGAAGGGAAAATCAAGCCGCACCCACCTCATCGTTACACACACATGATATCCCAAGGAGCATGGAATTCTTTTAGAAACCATTGAGGGGAGAATAATTTTCAGGTACACTGTGTAGGGTAATTTATTGTTTGACGTTTGCTTGTATTCATCACTCTGATTGATAGTTTATTATTTATGAAATAGCTACTAAGTGCAAAAAATAAAAAAGACGCAATAGAACCAGTGTACCCTTACCGTAAAGCATGGATGGGGTATGCTGAACTTGAGAAAAAATTGGTACGTCTTTTAAATCTACCCTACTACTAGTATGTGACATAAAAAACACCATAACCATGATTCTCTATTTATATGATGATTGATGAATCGAAATCGAAATCGAAATCCATACCACACCATGTTCTATGGAAGGAGGCTCGTGTAAATACAGACAGGACATTGATAGATGAAAACACACAAAAAGTGTGGGAAACATGTGTAAGAATGACATAATGTAAATTTGAGTTGCTTTAAATCGCTATTACATTACAATAACTACTTATTTTTCTATATTTTCTATATAAAATAGTCACAAGAATCAACAGAAACTGCACCAGATGCGGACAAACTTTCAGCAGCCTTGAAGCAGCCAGAAAAGTATGGCTGCATTGGAGGTCTGTGTTTTGGGGTGACACCCCTATCATATTTTCAAAAACAAAAAAACACTGAGGATACAAATGAAAAAATGGAAAAGCTGGAAGAACAATTATGTATTTTTGAAGAAGAATTACAATAAGAAAGAGAGATGGAAGAAAAATTGATGGGGGAGAGACAAAGAGAAGAAACAACTCAACAACAACCCGTGTGTGACGATCTCGGCCCACCCCCACCAGCGTTGAGGCAAACCATTCCCCTAAAAAACCTGACTTATATGAGGTAATAAATTTTTTAAAAAACATTTCGGTGAAATGTGATTTACATAGACACTGATACCTTTCCTGTACTAATATTCCATAGGGTGAAAATTACTGTGATTTATTTTTATCAAATCCCACTGATCGCCTTGTAGAGAGGGCTACGATGTTCAATACGCAAAACGACATGCTACACAATAGACAGCTTCCAAAAGATCATCTTAGAGTGTCAATCAACGTAGCTAATGTGCCGAGTTCCAAGATACCTATTCCAAATGACGATGACGAAATTCATACGGTTGAAAAAGATGTTGGAACATTCATTGCATGGCCGACAGTTCATTTAAATAAACATGTCGACAAAAAGGTATTCATTTCTTATTTATTTTTCAAGATTGATCTTTAACATTTAATGAAAAAAGGTCTGAACTGATGATTGTTATTACAGAATGACAATGACTGTGGGGTGAAATGAAATATCAGCTCAAAACTATCTCAAGGATCAACCAACCGAATGAAATGGTCTACTGAGAGCACCTTCACCCCACCCGTTCTATATCCATAATTAATATCATTGCAGGCTCATGTGGATACAAAGTTGAAAGACAAAGTTACTCACATAGTTGCTTTCGAAAAAGATATGTATGGAGAAGAGATACAAAATTTCATTAGTGCTGAAAATTTAAATGAAGTCCTCAAGTATGAATGGATAGGCGCCTTATTTGTAAATCTATACATGAGGTATGTTTTAAGGATTTGATTTTACAAAAGCTGATATACTCTTATATTTTTTACTAAATACATTTTATATTTTTCACAGACATATATATGAAAAACAATTGAATGGATTTCCCCATGAACGAAAACTTGGACTCATTAGTTCTCACACCACATCTTCAAAAGACAAAATAGATTCTGTTATAGAGGCTACAATAATGTCATCCCTTCTCAAATCTTTTGAAAACAAAATCATGGATGACAGGGTTTGTTTAATACCAACGATTCAGGGGTAAAACTCCACAATTTAATCATATCAACTATATTTTCATTTCATTATTTACTTATTCCTTTTTGTATTTTTAGGGAGCATTGAATGCTAATTGTAGTCAATTTGAATAATCCAATGATTTATTTTCTGGATTCAATGCATGGATATCCAACAAACCAACCACGCATGATGGCGTTTGTTAATTTTTAATACACTAGATCAAACATTTTAAAACAAAACATCTAGTTATATAATTTATGTTATCTTTTAATGAGGATTCGGTTATAATAGGGCAGTGCATCAATATCGTCTAATGCATGGAATGAATCCAAGGCATAAGGATGAGCACGCCTAGAAGATATACAATTGGAAAAGTATCCAGGTATATATAATAACATTTCACTATCCAAACACATATCAATTCAAATTACTTTTTGTTGTTGATGTTTCTGTAGTGTCCAAAACAAACAAACGGAAATGACTGCGGTTATTATGTTTGTGAATTTATGAAATAGATCATATTTCATCAACAAACTAGCATCCCTGATGAGGTATTTTCGAAAATAATTACACGGTCATTTAAATTATTTCTTAATCCTTTATGTATTTACATTTTTTCAGTAATACTATGACTATCGCAAAAACTCATATTCATAAAATTATATACATGGTTTTAGAAATGAATGGGAAACATACTTGATGGAAGATTGTACAAAAATAGGATGACGGTGAATTCCTACCACTTATGTTTTCTATATATGATCATTTATTATCCTCCAACCTTCATTGGTGAATTGAGAATACTCTGAAGTATTGAAATCTTACTTTATTACTCAATGTTTTCTATCCCCGAATTCATATTATTGATCTTTGAACAAATCAATATTGAAGTACGACATGATGGTGTGCAGTGCATATGGGGTGAATGAAGAAACCACCGAGGATCAAAAAAAATCCATTTTCTATATCTCGTTTGTTTGAACATGTATTTGAGCACATGTGTTGTTGTTTGACTTGCACAATTATTTCTAGGCAGATGCATGAGATAATCAGTATCATTGAGGGATTTTTTTGGAACCAAAATATGTGTCCCAGGATAATTAAAGTAAGGTAAAGGCTTGTAGAGATGAAATCCAAGCTCAAACGACCAGTACATCATCAAAAGAATCAGCCTTGTGTTGCACCATCATGTAGAATTTGTTCCTCGTCATGTTTTGAGGTGTTTATGGAAGGTATGGGGATTCTAATAAGCCCCATGGCCACCATAAATAATGTTTATAGACATCTCCACATGTTTTTTGTGCCTCGTTCCTCTTTACAAGGATCACGCCATTCACATGGTCCATCTTAGCACATATGTCCCATTCATCCCATTGATACTCTTGGAAGAACCTATGAATCTGAAAATGAATAAGCCCCACAAGACCCATACTCATCCAACCAAGAGTATTCCTAGTGTGAAGGGAAGCTAACCATTGGTAACTCCCACAACGTACCTCTTTTAAATATATGGAGTTTTATCCTTGTATTCTAAATAGGGTACGTATGAAGCCTCCATGAGGTTAAATCCCATCCAATGGTAAACCATGGTGACCCCTTCACTGTGGTACACCTTTGCTTATTTTACCACTTGTATTTCCCGTAGTGGTGTACAAATAATTCTTCAAAATGAGAAACCTTACCTTTATAGGATGCACCACACTTGTGTCAGACCTCATTGGGAGTTTTGATCCATCCATCATGTAAAAATTCCAGGTGCTCCATCCAAGAGATGTACCTACCTGATCCACCTTTATAAGTGTTTTGATCCACCCAGGTCTTACATATCTGTATGAAATTAAATCATGACCGTCTATCCTTGTGGGATGCTAATCTCATGGAATACCACAAGTTAAACATGGGTTTCTATTAATATATTCAATATTAATGTTTAATTAGTCATTATTAAGGTATTTTGGAGGTGTGGTGTTTATGTTTTCTGGCTGATTTTTTAAGATTCCACGCTTTATGTAGGTGATTCCATGCGTTTACATTATATGATGATTTTATTATCCTCTATTTTCTTTCTAAGTGTAATATATGAAATGTTTGTGTGGTTAAAAATGTGTTATCAAAGGAATTTGGGGTGTGTATAGACATGAAAGTAATTTTTAAAATGAATTCAGTTGTGTTTCTTGTGTATTTTCAGGCTTATGTCCTATAAATGTGTTTGATGAAATGATAATGTTGTGTGATGGGTGTTTTCAAATGGATTTAATGTGTTTGTGAATTTTAAAGAGGGTTTTCTTATGATATGTAGAGATTCTATATATGTTTATTTACATTGAATTAATGTACATGAGAATTTTTTGATATATATGATGTGTATAATGTAAATTGAGCACAATTTCCATACAAGGTATTTTCTTTATGATGTGTAGGAGACAGGGTGAGAGGGCAGGGGTGGTTTTATAGGTGAGGTGGTAGGGGGGAAATTGGTATGGGGAATAGGTAGGGGGTGTGATGGGTTCTTTTGAAATATGTAGGGGGTGGGAAGGGGGTGTGCAATGGGCAGGGGGGAAGTGCAGTGGGCAGGGGTGTGCTGGGGTAGGGGGCAGGGGGTGTTCAGGGGGCAGGGAGTGTGCATGGGTATGGTGTGTGCTCGGGGGTGGGCAGTGTGTAGGGGGTGTGGTGGGGAAGGGGGAAGCTGTGATTCTTTTTTATGGAATGGGGATACATATAGCAATGTTCTACTAAACATTGGTCCATTTGATTTTTATAGATGATTACTCATAACCACGCACCAATTTCGTTAATTGGTTATTTTATGTTTTCTGACTCACTAGTATAATTCCATTTAGCAACCCCATTCTTTATTTCATTATTGTATTACTAACATAATATTGGTTTTATTATGTAGGTGAAATCTGTTTCCTCAGTTCGAATGCTTTGTTCAGAAACTACCGCCATGGACGACAATTTTTTACAGCGGATGGATGCAAAAAGGATGGAACTTCATTGTTTTTAACTATTTGTTGGATAAATGTAATTGTAACCAAATTAAACATTGTTTGAAATGTATATAGAAGTGTGTTGGTTTGTATTCATGATTTCAAGTAAATGTCTATATCATTTTTTGTTCTTCTATGCTTTGTGGGTGGGTTTTGTGTGTGCTATGTGTAGGTTTTGTTTGGACAATGTGTAGGTGCTGTAATGTGTGTAGGTGCTGGGCTGGTTCTGTGCAGGTTCTGGTTTTGGATAGGATCTTTGGCCTTTATCAGCGCTAGTTAAGCGCTAATAAATTTATAATATATCAGCTCTATTTTGAGCACTGATAAAGTTAGTTTTTATTAGCACTCATAATAGAGCTGATATATTATACATTTATCAGCACTGAAAATAGCATTGATATATACTACCTTTATCAGCGCTTGCTTAGCGCAGATAAAGGGGCACTTTTGTCAGCCCTTGTTTTAGCGCTAATAAATGTCCCCCTTTATCAGTGCTATTTTTAGCGCTGATAAAGGGGACCCCCCTTTATCTTCTCCGAGATTAAAAGTGTTTTTTAAGCGTTGTTAAAGGCCGTTTTTAGTGCTATTATAATACATATTTGTAGTAGTTCACATTGAGGAGGAGGTAGTCCGCATTTTCACAAATGAAATTATCGTATATATATACAACATGAAAAACATAATGGTATGCTATAAAATGGAATTATATAAGCTTATATATAAAATAAATATCATTAATATCATATTTAATTATAGTTCCATCATAATGGCCCCCATGAGAGGCGGTAAGGGATAATTGAACAATCATAGTTTCGTGAGGCGTTTGGTTTCCATCCACAGAAACATTATGTTATTCATCCATTAGATGGATGTGTGTGTAAGTGTATTTCGAATAATTCTCATCAAAATATCCTAGTATATTTGGGATACTGGGTTTTACCAAGGAAAAGAATAAGAAGAGTTTAGGGGTTCGATAAGTAAAATAAAAAAAAAGCTAAGAGAAATCGTTACCTTTAATTTAGGTAACTCCCTTTAGTTTGAACCAAAAAGGAATCTTGAGGTGCCTTATGCCTAAGGTAAGGCTTCTAGGAGGAGGGTAGAGATGTAGGGAGATTAATTGGGCAGAGGATGGATTATCCAAAAGGCTTGAGAGGTGTGGGGAATTGTTTAGAAGTGCTGTCCTTTAATAAAGGGGAGGAGGGGCTCTTTAGAAAAAACATAAAGTATTAATTTATAATAAATTCAGATTCGGTTTATAATGGCTCAACGGTTGATTATTAAAAGTAGAAGGTTATTATGGGTTGAAAGATACTCAAACAATTTATTTTAGACAGGTTTGGGTCACTATAGAAACCTTATCATTTATAATTAACTCTTAGTTAAATAGTTTGACATTTTCCATCTCTCTTTGTAATTTTATATTATATAGTTACTAAACTTACTATATACATACAAGAGACTCCCAAGTGGTCCATTAATGATACACCTATCATTATATAAGTCCTTTGGCTAATCCTTATATTTTTAGGAATATAATAGCAATTAATAATATAATATTTGTTTTAAAAATTATTTTATGTCAATTTTGACACTATTGGGTATTTTGTTTTTGATAAATTCATAATAGAATTATTAATTCAAATAATAATCATATAACCAATAATAATATGTCATATTAACCTATATATTTATTTTAATTAATAAAAAGTCTCAAATTACATTTATTTGTATATTTATAATATCAATTCTTTTAATATTTAATTAATTAGGTAATAATAATATCATTTTTACCCTTAATTACCCAATTTACTTTTTACCGTGGTAAATAAAAGTAAAAAATTTACTATTCAGAAAAAATTATTTTTATCTTATTGAACCACATTTTAATACTTTATATTAACCAGGTCTCTTGTATTTTTTAAATTCCACTCACAGAAGCGGTAAAATTATGTTTTATATGAATTTTCAAATTCTCCTTGGAGATGGGTAAAAGACGGTGAAAAGTTCAATAAATATTTTTATGTATAAAATTTTGATAAACTGACTCCAATGAATTACATTGAACTTATATATGTGTTATGTATCTATTTTGAAATAAAGTAAATTTAAATAATATAATTATTTATTTAAATAAAATATCGGTTTTTACCAATAACTTAGTGTTTTTTCACTATTCATAAAAAATTGAATGTTTCCAGAAAAAATACAAAATATTCACCCTAGGCTAATATCGATATTCCGAATCGAAATAGGAAGTCCATTTTGAAATATAAAACTTATAAAATTTAAAAAAGTGTGTATTATTATTCATAACGGCTACTTTTATTGGTTGTGGTGTGTGTTAGAACTCGAAGTTATGTACAACACACACTATTGTATTATTCAAAGAGAAGCGTACCGTGGAACTTTGAGGGGTTACATGTAATCACATCATGTTGGTCCAAATATTTAATATACAATTTAAACAAGATACATACATGATTCTTATATTATATTTGAATAAATAAAATTAAAATTTGATATTCCTTAAAAAATGTCTTTCTTACCTCAAGAAATTCCTTTCATATCATTAATAACACAGTTCTTGGATTTCAGGTAATGAAAAAACAATTAGTGATCTGTATGTCATCGAAATAGATTCATAAATGGGATGATATCATGATAAAACTATAAATAATAAATATTGAATAATGAATTTGAGAAGATAAATATATGAAAACTTATTCTGCGTAATAAATAAAATAACTATCTATATACGATAAAGGAAATAATAATTAAATGAAAACTAACTAAAATTACATTCCATTTATGTAACATGAATATCATCAGTTGTTAATTTTTAATCAACGTAGAATGAAAAATAAAAAGATGACATGATATTTGAATAACATAACAATCATGAGTATATAAGAAATTAACATTAGACTAAGGATAATTCTGGTCATATGAAATATTGTGGGTGCACATGGTTGATAGGTTTCATTCATGGTGATCACCACCCTAGGTAGTAATGGTCTCCAAATAGATCTCTCTCCCTTACTGGAGGGGGGATCATTGCAGCACCCCGGTGAATGCCATTTTCTCTCATTATCAAAACCTGATTACCTTCCTTTGTTCCTGAAAATCATTATCTCTCCCAATCTTCCTGAGATCTATGTTGGGATCCCACAGTTATTGATCACTACTCGAGAGTTTACTGATGCCTCTTCTTTGATGAATCTGACAGTGATTGCGTGGTTCATGAAACACTGCCTTAACAAGGATCTCTTTTATCACTTCATCTTTGAATCATGGAATCTACATGAGCTCGCCATTGGGTTTCTCCATGACCGATGGAATATAATGATTTGTTCCGATTAATAATAAGATTTTATTTTGTCTTAGTTCTATACTCGGCGAATATGTGATGGCTCTTGTTTGTTTCTCTTCCAATTTCCATATGATGACCACATGAGGCACGACTCTCCAAACAAAACAATTTTGATAAGAATTTTGGAATTACCGCTTCAATTTTTGAATCATGTTATCATTCTCATGCTCGGAAAGTTGGTTGTTTGTTATCTATGATTAGATAGAATCACTAGGGTTGTTTTCTTGTTATGAGAATCTGAATTAATGTTGATTTATCTAAACCTCCTTTTAAGTCATTCTTCATTATTGTGAGTGAGGAGTTTAGATATAAGATGTATGTGGTTTTTGATTCCTGGATTGATTACTGATCCTGGTGTCTCAAAATCATGAATTAGAAGGAATTTTGTATAAGGTAAACGGGTTGGTCCACAGGTGGATTAATATTGACATGTCATGATAGCCTTGATTTATCTCCAAGGAAAGCAAGACATGGGTATTGGAATGCTGACATGGCCCTTTCCTATTAGCAAAAATACAGTTCACGGTTCCCCAATGAGGATAGTGGAGGTGAATCTCAACCTGATGGTTGATGAGGGGATTATAAGATTGAAGCGTGATATTGGGGTGGTCAATACCGGAGGACAGGTGGCCACTGTGAAGAAATCTGTTCAAACAGCTGGGAACAATGGGGTAGATCTTCATGTGCTTAGCATAGGAGGAAAGTAGGCCAATGTGATGCAAGCTGTTGGGGAAGTGGGGGGAATTCTTGTAATAAATATGCAGGAATGTGGCTCATTGGATAAAAATGGTGAGTGCGTGAGGGTTTCAACTGGGTTATAGCCACAATATGAGAAGCAAGCACCTAGTATCTAACAGGGTAATGTTTTTAAGGAATTTGGTGAATGATGGATAGGATTTGAACAAGGATTGGGTTGTTCTTTTGATTGTTCAATCTGTCCCGACTCTATCTCCTATTTGGATTGTGGCTGAATTATATTATAAACTGTGTGACATCAAGACTTCGAGTTGGAGAAAGATTTTCAATCAGGGAGGCAATAATAATGGGATGTTGTAAGAGTAGGCATATAGAATCCCCATTTAAGAACTGAACCATGGGAGCCTCATTAATTATTTGGAGGAAATTCAATGTAATAAAGGAGAAAATATTCAGATTAACTTTTATTTGTAGGATGCTATAATTGGTGAAGGATTATTACTAAAGGGGTTGCACGATTGTCATGATTTTGTTGAACACCAAAATTTTTTAGCAATGATTGATACTAACATTCACTTTGAGAAATAACAGTTATTGAATGAAGGTGACCTGGAGGTGAAAATACCTAGAAATTAGGATGATATCTCTCATAGTTAAAATGAAATTGTTGGTGGTAGGGTTCGACCCTCTTATAGTGAAATTATTCTAGGTGGAATGATGAATGTGTCCTGAATGAGGAATTTATGACCGCTAAACTAATAATATGGTTGAAGAAATACGTTTATTATCTGATACATATGATGCGTACATGGACTTTTATCAGTAAGGAAAGCATGGAAATATATATTTTGAGAAATTATATGTAGTTTTATTATGAGTTTCTATATTTGGAAACGTGTAATCTCTAAAAGAAATATGTTAAGACTCTAATGCATTATGAAATCTCGGAGTGGAAATCAACTAATGTAGATTTATCAATAGATCACAAGTAAGGTTATCTGTTTGGTTTTTATGTTTGGAATTTTTCTTTTCTCGCTTGTGATTCTTTCTTGTTGTGCTCTTCTTTTATCTTAGTAAATGGTTGGTGGCTAGCCTCTATGTGAGATTTTTCTGTATGGGTTGTTACTTATAAAACAAGAAATATTATCGATAACTGAGAATTATATGAATATATATATTTTATCTTTTCAAAAATATCATGGATAATAATAACATAATTTAAAATGAAGATAATTACTAACAATTTTAATTCAATATCCTAATCATCATGGCATCTATACAGTCAAGAAATTTTACAAGATGGTTTAAAACATTGATTAAAAACCACTTATTTATAGCTTACTAATTCAAATAATTGCTTTAAAACTACATTAAGGTGAAATATAATTATAGGTACCACCATCCACTATATGTTTACATCATTACTAAAATATTTAATAACCTCATTAATCTACAAATAATTTCCATCACCATAAATTTCCATATTGAGTAATGAATAAAAATTTATCAATATTTCCATAGAAAATAAATTAACATTAAATATAGAAAATATAATATAGAAATTTTATATGTTTTAAGATGTAAAAATACCAATAATTATAAAAGGATATTTTAGGGATATTTAACGCCCGAATATTATATGAAAGATAATATTTCCTATGGGAGGTAATAAAAACCAAAATTAATCAATAATATGAATATAAACACTATCATTATCAAAATGATCATTAATAAATCACTAAATGAAATAGGAAGGTATAAATATAATATATCACTAGAGTAGTAAAAGTAAAATTAAGGGTTATTTTTATATACTAAAAAAACACCATAGACAGATCATAGAAAACAATAAGGGTAAAAATATTATTTTGACATTTAAAATATAATTTTTGAATTCTAAAAGTTCATAAATTATTTTGGTACATATTATCTATGATAAATTATTGGGACAAATTTAATTGATGATATAAACCATTGAGATTTGGTGGATATAATAATTTATATACATTTCATGGACGTAAAAATAAGTTTATATTTCATAATTTTGGAAATATCAAAACATGCCATTTTTATAAAATGAGATGAATATTATATTCAGAGTTATTTTGAAAATGTAATCATGTGTAGAAAACATTTTAATAATTATTTTTGTGAATTAAATAAATCATTTTAAAAATCATTTTTAGATATCATGTATTTGGAGGAAAATAGAATTTCAACTGAAGAGTGTAAATAAAGATGTATTTTCATAAAAACAATTCATCAATACTTTTCAAAACTAATAACTGTAATTATTTGTAGTGTTACATTAAAAAAATACTAGAAAAATTTATAAAGATAAAATTAAACTATTTTATTATCCAATGATCATATAATTTTTATCAATATAAATTTAATCATAAACAATCAAGAATATAATTAGATTTTATAAAACACTAAAAATATTGTAATGTTAATATCAAAATTAATACATGAATCAATTATATATATTAAATGTAAGTCTATATAAAAAACTAAAATAAATGATTAGATAATAAATAATTTATCATGAATATAATACTAGATTATTTTAGACAAGAATTATATAAAATAACACATAGAATGGAAAATGGGTAATGCAATTTTTTACAACATGGAAATATTTAAATATAATCTACATAGATGAAAATGTTAATATAGAAATATAAAATAAAAATAATAATGAATGATTAATGAATTATCGTATAAATTTAAATTCACTATGTAAGTATTTACAACATACACATGAAATTATTTTTATAATAATTCAATATTTCTAAATCAAGTGAAATTTTTAGAAATCCCATTACATCATGCATCCATTCTTTTAAATTGGATTTAAGATACGATATTATGGTTTTATACATGTTGATAATATATAATAGTATCATATTCATATTTATATTATCATATATGATAATCTAACAACCATTACAATTTTTTTTAATAATATTTTCTTTTTTGAGTGTTAGTTCGATTGTTCTCTCAGGCGTGTTTACCAAGAATCCAAAAATTCATGCACACATTATATAGTCCCTTAATGTCCAGATTAATAGCATGCTTACATATATATAAATATATAATATTTTCCTTAGATTAATTTTTATAATAATTATTTAATTCCTAACATATAAAATGTATTACACCGGTCTGTATGGATAGTATGTTGTATGCATGCATGAGCAATGCTATCATTTCCTTATTGGGTGAAAAGTTATGAATGTGATTTATAAAATGGTTTTCCATAAAATATAAAATTATATATATATATATATAATCTAAATTTATATATATTATGCTATGTATAATTCATAAGTGAAAAATGAACACATCTCTTTGCAAGGTGGTAGTCTGTTGTAAGCACGAGCGATGAAATCATATATTAACTAGAATGATGAGTAATGTCACCACCCATCCTCTTGGCCCATGCCGTGACTACCCCAATCCCACCTTCCATAGGTCAGGGGCTGGAGACTAGAACCAAAGGTGTAAATACTTATACTGGGAAGTCATTTCATTTAGAAAAGTAACAAACACAAAAGAGTAAGAAACTAAAGTAAACACTAAGCAATACGATATACAAAAGTAAACGCTGAAATGAAATGGGGGCTGGAAATACAAGACCAACAGTAAGTATAGTACAACTGAAAAGCTAATAAAACTGTAGTAATGTAAAATAGAAACCACTGAGTCGTCCTTCGGGAATTCCACCTGATGGGTGGGTACAGATGGCCTCCTCATCACCCCAGGTCCGTACGTCCGCTCCGTGTACATCTCGCCAAGTGGTCCAACTCTGGGTACTGTCCAGCTCCACAAGTCTCCTCCTCGATCAGTGTTGTCCATCGTCTGTATCCAAGACAACATAGTGTGGGCATAGCCCATGCAGGGGTGAGTATTCGATACTCAGTTGGAACCCTTAGACCGCCGTAAGTCTCCCATAATCCACGAAGGATTAAGCACAGAAGTAAGATACAATCACGAATTATCAACCAAATCTATTTTGGTATATTTCTATACGTATACCTAAGTCATCAAACCCATTTCGGCTCAAACCCTCGTGCCCAAGCCCCACCCAGTCCACACAAGAAAGAAGTCAATCACATACAGATAGTGATTGAAAGTCAAGAATCAGCTCACACAGGTATACAACATTCATATTGAGATAGAGATGATCAAATGTAGTCACTTATTCCTCTATGTTATCGGACCCACATAGGATACTAGACCAGCTAAGCTGTCGAACCCACATAGGATACTAGACCACATAATCTGTCGGACCCACTCGAGATACAAGTACCGAAGTCAAATTTTGAGACCCAATTAGGATACAGGTTTTGTAGACATTGTTTTCAATTCCACAGAGGATTCTTGTACATTTATAGTCGCTGAAGAACCCACACAGGATTCCAATACAGTAGTTTTCACTGTCGAACCAATGGAGGATTCCAGTACAGTAGACGTCGTTGTCGAACCCACATAGGATTTCAGTATAGTAGCTGTCGATATCAAACCCACGGAGTATTCCAGTATAGTATACGTTCCTATGGAACCCACGGAGGATTCTAGTACAATAGACATAACAGTTGAAACCACATAGGATTATAGTAGAGTAGACATCGCAATCGAACCCACGAAGGATTCCAGTACAGTAGATGTTGCAGTCGCATACAGCTCTTGGGTTCCTACACACAACACACTTGATTCTGGGAGGGTTTTCTCCATGAGTCAAAGGTCGATAAATAAACTATCTCTATGTTCTGAGTTTATGTATGAAAAAGTTTCGTCACCTCAAAAGGAACCCAACGTGACAGACGCGACATCAATCAGACGCCCAGTCTAAGAGTTATTAGCTATTCCGTTCTAGGGGCTCGGTTGGATTTTGGATACAATCAAACCCGGCCATTCTCCAATTTTATCTGAATCCCCTGTGGAGTTTTACAAAAGGACTGTCTATTCAAATTTAAAACCAAGGTTGTTGACGACACGTCAATCGGACTGCTGGTCCATAAGTTATAAGTGTTTCCGCTCAGGGGGCTCGGTTGGTTTCAAGTTCAAACCAACCCGGCCATACCCATACATCGCCAAAACATTGATTGTAATAAAAAGAAATGACCTTCGCGATCCAAGGAATCCAACACAACTGACAGTACATCAATCAGAGGTCCGTAGCTCATGCTATGGGTGAAATACTAAAATTGGTCCGAAGAGGGGGGTTTGGGTCTGGTCTGACCCGGCCAACCTACCCTGGGTCTGCCAGAATCAGGTCGACCTGTCCTAGGTCCAAGTCCAACCCAGTAGGGTTCAGCCTGACCTGGTGGCTATGGCTTGGCCCGACTGATGCCTGGCGTGGCCTGGCCCGCGGCTGGTCGTGGCTCGGCCAGTTGGCCAAGCGCATCGGGGCTGTGGCCCCCTGTTTTCCGAAATGGCGGCGCCGCCCTCCTGTTCGGACGTCCGAATTCGTCCGATCTTCGTAGTGTGAGTGGCCTGCACGGGTGGACCGTTGTGCCCCCAATGTGGCACCCTCATGGGGTTGTAGGGTCCTTCCAACCCGGTAGGTCGTCTGTCGGCCGGTTCGTCTGCATAGCGGCCCGCAGAACAAGGGTCGCCGTCCTCTGCAGCGCAGCGACGTCATGACGCCTTGGTTCATTCGGTCTGGCCGGTTGTAGCCGACCGGTTATTCTTATGCCGATAGGCCCGCAATTTTGGGTCGCAGTCTTTCCCTCTTCGCGCGGCACCCAGTACCACAATCCGCTTTAGGAAGGAACACGACCATCGTTGCCGCCGCCGCCTTCGTTCGTCGCCGGCCTCGATCATCGCCACCACCGGTCACCACCACCTCTTCCAACATGGTCTCCATCATGAATAAAAAAAATTATGGAGGGTCATCGATCCGTGTTTTTTCGGCCCACACCCTCCGCCTTAGGCGGTATCAATTGGCCATAGAAGATCACTTGAATTAAATAAGAACGAAGGAATAATTTATTCAAATTAAATTATACAAACACCCTACCTCGTAATTGAGGTTCGTTCATCGACAATCCGCGGAAGACAAGTGTTGTGGTTTTTGGGCATCTCAGAAGACGAATTCGTAGAGAACATTTTCGTCCCGTCAATGTTGGAAGTCGTTCTCGTAGACGGTGTTTCTCGTGAGTGGTGTCTTCTCCCTTGACGTAGAGGAATAAGAAAGGATGAATGCATTCCCCACGAGCATCACCTCGTGTTCTTGCCTCTGTCTTTGAGAGGATATCGTTTCTCATGTTCTTCATTGGTTAAGGATGAAGTATTTCTCCAAATCTTCAAAGGCACAACCACCAAATATTTCCAATCCAATATAATATAAAGGATCCTAAATTATTATAGAATTTCTGTGCAATTCAAATTGAATCAAATGAAAAAAAGATTAATTAAATGTGGCATTTAATTAATCCTAGTTTTTGGCATTAATTAATAGGAGGTAAAGAGTTTAAAATTAAAAAGATAGGAGGTGGAGAGTTCACATTAAAAGAGGGTCGTTTTCAAATTAAATGAAGGGGAGTTAATGGGGAGATGAAGGGTTAGGGGATTGTGTGGGCCCCACCACACTTTATCCCTTCATGGGAGGTTATGTGGGTGTGGACCCCACCTCTAACATCCCCTTGTAGGAAATAAAAAACCCTTAGACAATAAAATTATGTACAACAATTTTATTTAATTTAATATAAATCCCCCAAAATTAACTTCTCCTTCCGAGCAAACGCAACTACGGTAAAGGTCCTCTTAAGGGAATACTGGTGCTTTGAGTTCATCAGTGCCCTCAGATTTCAATTCTGAGAACCAGTTCAAAAGATATAAATCCCCGCACGTACGTTTACTGAACGTACCGAAACCAAACTTCAGAAATTGATTCCGGGCACATCAGGCATCGTTATCAGGCGCCGTTAGAAACTGCAGACTCAAAAAATTGCAAAGAATTATGAAACCAAATTCTATGAAATTTATGGATCATTAGAAGTAGTAAGTTATATGTGATATTAATATTAAATATGTATAATAATATAATCAAATACCATAAATGTATAAAATTAATCATTATATACATCATTTAATGGTGGTGATGGGAAACGAATCACGTCTATTTGCAAGGTGGTTGTCCTTCATACAAGATCAATGGATTAATATCACATTAGATAGAATTTAATATTAATATTGGTAATAAAATTAACATAATAAAACTATATTTATGTGTATCATACTAATTTTATTATACAATAATGATTTAATAAATTTTTATGGAGGTGAAATAAGACAAAAAATCATGTTTATGAACATTGACTCTACTTCAGAGAAAATATTTAGGATTTCAACAAATTCCTTTCATGGATTAAATTATGGTCAATCAAATGGAACAATAATATTGAGAGGAGAGTAAGGAATTTAAGATGGATGCACTTTTAGTAGATTTTTTTTGGAAATTTGAAAAGGCGAGGATATGAGTTCCCCCGTATTAGTTGGGAGAGGGGACACAAGGCATATTTGAAAATATTCAATTAATTTTGTTTTTTGGAAAAAGACACCAATGTGGTTTATTACGAACCATTATTGGTTATATGGTTGAAATATGGCTATCCATTGGGTGTTACGCTACTTTTTAGTTCATTATAAGCCATATTTTTTTCCGTGTAACCTCTTGTAAATAAATTGTTTTCATTCACCATAGTAGTTACCTATTAATTATTTTAGTTGTCATAATAGAAATAAATAAGAGTAATGTTTTATATCATATTGATAATTATGAAACCAAATTTGTATTCCCATTTTCCAAAATCAATTCATTGAATTATAAAAATAGAATTTAAAATTATACCCATTGAGGAAATGAGAATGAAAATTTCAATTGATAAAAGTTATATAATTATAGTAAATTTTAGTATTATAATTAAATTTGAAATTGATTTGAAATTACTAAATCAGTAAAAGTAATATATAATTGAAATATTCCATTGTTAAAAAATATATAATATAGTTTACCGTTATCTATTTTTTTTAATGTCAATGAAATATTCAATAAAATGAAATATTATTCAGTTTTTATAAAAAATTCAAATATTTGATACAAAAACCAAAAAAACCCTAAGATAAAACTAAAATGATTATATAATTGTGGATTTTATTATCAAATAATTTATCAAAATGATGTAATTTATTTTAAATAGTATGTAGAATGATATACTTAACTGAATTTCAAGATAATATAGTTTTTCAAGAATCATTTTGTATTGTGTTTTATTTTATTTTTAATAAATAGATAACCCTATTTTCGTCATATTGTTATTAATATTTATAATAATAAAATTATATGGAAGGTTATAATGGTATACTAAAATTTTTTAGCTTTAATTTTATGGTTTTTTTGTAAAAAAAAATTTATAAAGAAACAAATATATCATATAGTATCAGGGTGTTATGTTCTTATCTAAGAATGATATTGTGTGTCAAATATGATATTTAACATGGTATAATTATTTTACAATACAAGGGTGTTACATTTAAACCATCAAAAATATTTTTTCCAAACAAAATTTATACCTTAAAAAGGTAATCTAGTGATTAATATTTAAAAATAACTTTATTGAAAACACCAAATAATAACATATTGATAAAAAAATTTATTGATTCGGGGGAAATAGAAAAAAGAAGTTCGTTTTTACAAACACATAACAAGGGTTCATATTCAATGAAAATAATGTGGAAGAGATGATATATAAAAAATAATGACATAAATAATGATACAGAGTATTAGATATCATTGATCAAAAGAAATTGAATGATAAATAATATTATAAGTACATAAAACCAGTATTCCAATGATGATTTACAATAATTTTATATTCCCTAGATACAATTATAACAAGACATCAATTTTTCAACTTCATTCTTTCTATGATGAATAATTATTTTAATTTATAATTGTTAATAAATATACATAATTTATATCTTTCTATTTCATGAGAAATTATATAACTTTTTTTCTGCTTCTATAAATATTCACATCATCTATTACTCAAAAAAATGAGTATCAAAAACTGAATTTTTTTTCATGAAGAACTAAAAATTAAAATTTTATGGTATCTAATATCTTTCATATAATGTAATTTACTTCATATTATATCTAAATAATTTCCAAATCAGATTTGTTTAAAAAAATATATCAAATATAATACATTAATATCTAAATATAAAAAATAACATCGCTACCTAAAAATTATTAATTATAAATTATATAATTTCATTAAAAATGATATATTTATAAAACCATAAAATTGGATAGTGTTGGTTTCCACACCCATTCCATCCATCAAATATTGGATTATCCCCATGGCCTTTCTGGTTGTTCTGAGTTGTCACCCATCATGAGTTTTTTTGTCATAAATCAGTATTGATATAATAATTATAACATACCTAAAATGAAAACCCCAAAATTTCAAAAAATTATTATATAAACCTAATTTTTTACCTATATCATTTTCCATATTCTTAATAAATAATTTCATTCAAACTTAAATAACATTTACAGTAAAACATATATGAAACCAATGGTTTTCATTTCAATAAATCCCTAAAAAATATAATTATTCATCATATACATCCATCACTAACAATTTAAATCAGGGGTTTAGGACATTGATCACATGATAAATGATTAAATTATTGACCCTTTATTGTATGAATAAAACTTATGTTAATATAAGAATAGATTTTTCAAATATTATTCATTACCCTTATATGTATCAATATTCATATAACAAAAATATTATTTTTCAAAGTACTTCTGCAATATTATTCTTGAATTCCAAATCATAAATACTTATTCTATTTCATTTCAACAAAAATGAATCCATTTTAATAGGTCTAATCATTTAAAGAAATCAAATAATCTCTTAATTTACATCTTCCACACATTTAGGAAAAAAACAATAATTGGCTCCCAGTGATGATATTTATTTACTTTCATTATACTCATAATTTTGCCTCCTCAATTAATTAATTTATACCCTAACATTCCACAAATAAAAAATATCTCCATTCATCTAAGAAAATATCCTATTAATCATACACTATATTTATGATCTGGAGGAGATAAATCCATCATTCCTCCAAAATCTCTACTAATCATTCGCTTAATGAACTAGATCATTCTCTTCCATAGCTAGTCCTAGAGTTTGTTATAGTGTAAGATGTATTTTATATTCTATAATATCTGATTAGGAATAACCATGATAACTTTTTGTCAAATAAGTTTTTCAATTGGTTACACATAATCATAAAATTTTCATACATATTCACTGTTAACATGATTCATGTGGGTTCCATCCATTTACTAAATCTAAAGTACATAGTGTGATAATCAATAATCATTGTTGGGAATACACGTAATAATATATATGATTTATAAAAAATGAAACAATATTTTAAATATATGAAATATTTTAAACATCCTAATTTATTCATTTTCATAATCAAATCAAATCCATCATTATAATTTTGAATTAAACAATGAATTATGTATTGAATATATCGTGTGATTATAAAACCATGTGTACAGTAAGACTATTTATTTGGTACCAAGTAATACTCAAGTCAATCCCGATTCTATTTTTTAGGATTTATTATACATTGGAATATACATTCATGGAAAATTCAAATTTAATATCTAGAAATGGATGCATTTCTATAAAAATCCACACAATCTCTACCTTAATAAAACATTAGTAAATTTTTCTTTTTGGTTCCTAAATAAGTATAATAGAGTTATGTTCCTTGATCTACATTTTATAAAATAAACATTCTAATGTTTTGGATATTCTTCAAAAAATATCAACTATATATATTTTGACACTAGTAACCCATATATAGTGTCCACATTATTACATTAGAATAAGACACAAGTAATCACATCATGAATAACCGAATTATTAGGAAGTCTTAGTAAATATGATTTATAATTTAATCCCATATTACAGTTCAATATTGGAATTATTAATTATTTCATTTCATTAATATAAATATTCCATATAAAATTTCATTTCAAATCATTTATTTTGTACATACAAGGTAATTGGGAATGAAATTTGAATATTGGTGATCTAAAATTATTAGTATGTATAGTGTAAATTTGATTTTTTAAGAGTAAATTCATAAGAATAATAATAATAAGGCATAATGAATAGTGAAATGTTAATTTTTTATAATACATTCCATTTTATCAATGACATTACTATTCAGATTAGATTAGGAGCAATAATTATGGAAAGGTAAATAATCAGACACACATCCCAATTAAACAACTACGAAATCATTAATAGATATTTATTTATGAATATGGAAATGTTTATAACTAAAAAAATCGAAATAAATTTTTTGAATTTCCTAAATAGATATAAAAAAAATATTGGAAGGTAAATATTTGGAAAAACATTACATTTAATCAGTAATAAGAAATGAAAGAAATCCTCATATAATATCATTATTAAAGTGTAACTGATAATAAATAATGAATTTTTAATAATGAAAATGATTAATTATTTGACATCATGAACATAAGAATAATGTTATATCAATTATGAAGGCCATTCACCATGAAGAACAAATCAACATGAAAAAGTCAATTTTATTCTAGATTACTAATTCGACTTAGAGGAATTGGAATTCATTTTAGGGATATATAATTAGGAGGCGGAATCATCACTGGTTGTCACAAGCATCCAACATATATTAAATAACCTAAGTAATTCATTAACAATGTTCATTTTTATCAAACATCTATATTGTGTAATTAATATAGATATATATATATTTCCCATAATAAAGAATTATCTAACTAATTAGATCACCATATATTGGAATGATATAAGGTTCTTGAAATAAACTTATCTATGGTAGATAATATTTATTTTTTGGAAATTTAATTTCCAATGATCAATTAAAAGGTATTATTTTAATTGAAGGTTAATGAATACAAGAAATAAGTTAAGGGGATGGCAGGGAAGGCGACGGGGTCTCGCTGCACGAACAATGGGTGCTAGGGATCGGTATGGCGATACCCCATTTCTTAGGGTTTTATCCTCTTCCTTCTGTGTCGGCTTCAGCTACTCATCCCGGATCTGGTGTTGTGGAGAGGAATCGATGCTTGGAGAATCTTACTCTTGCCAGATTTGGTGTTCCTATGATGTCAACGAACCCTTCGGCTCCAGATCTTGCTAGACCTGGTCTTGCAGGATCTGTTTGTGCTGGTTTCTCTTCCCATGGTGGTCTACTGATGTCTTCTGATGGTGGTGCTACGTCTACATTTCACTCGCCACTGATTCCTTCTTCTCAGGATCTCGGCGCTGCTGTCATGACCTCGGGTCTGTAGGAACAGCTCCTCGCGTCAGCTTCAGATACTTGTCCCGAATCAGGTGTCGTGGAGGGGAATCAAGAGAACCTTCCTCTTTCCGGATTTGGTGTTCGTATGAAGTCAACTAACCCTTCGGCTCCAGATATTGCTGGATCTGGTCTTGCGGGATCTGTTTGTGCTAGATTCTCTTCCCATGTTTGTCCGTGGGTGTCAACTGGGAAGACTGAGCTGCTTTGTGTCTCTACTACATCTGAAACTGGAGGTAAGCTGCCTTTGCATTTGCTCATGGATGTTGGTCCTGCCAAAATCATCTGAAAGGGCACTTGTGCTCATGTCGAAGCCAATCCTGTATCCCTTGCAGAGAGAATGATGATTGGTAAAAACTTTATGATTGATCATATTATTCTACCTATGGGTGAGAAACCGTGGAAGCTGGATGATTTTATTCATAGAATCTCAATGTTATGGGGTTTTTCAAACTGGAAATGTGTTTCTCTTGGTCGTGGATTTTTTAATTGTCGATTTCCCTCAAAGGAGATGAAAATTCAAGATTGGAGCATTGGGACCCTACTTCTGAAACCTGGCTGGCTTCACTTGCATGAATGGTCTACGGAATTTAATGTTTCATGCGCAAGAAATGCTTTTTCTCAGGTTTGGGTACGTCTTCATGGACTCAATTGGGTTATCTAGCATCTGAAGATCTTGCATGATATAGGTTCGACAATTGGGACTCCTATTATCCTAGATAAAGAGACTGAGGATGTCCGGTTTGGCCACTTTTCCAGAATATTGGTAGAGATTGATCTCAGTTCCACTCTGATTGATCATGTAACCCTGTCTACACCTTCTGATAATATTCAAATTGATGTTGAATATGAAAAAAATACACTTTTATGTAATTAATGTATGGCTGTTGGGTACTCATTAGAGTCATGTCGGAAGAACCTCTTATTTGAAGATTGTGGGATGAAAGGTCACTCAACAGATCTTTGTCAAAGGAAAAAACAAAGGAAATGGAAGACTTTATCAAATGACACTGTTCACGATGGTGTTTCATTTAAAGAGAAAGCTCCCTATGCAGGTGATGGTCTGACTACTGGGAGCTGTAGTTCCCATTTGGCTGATGGTGGTGTTCCTAAAGAGTCACCTCCGGTTGATGTTGAGGTTTTTGTCGCTCAACCTCTCAATGATAAATAAATGACAGTGGAAATTTCCCCGAAAATTGTCCTTAGTGGGCCTTCTTGTGTGAATTTGGATCAAGGACTTGTAGCTGATAACTCTGCACCTATGTTGGTCGATGGTCAACATGATGATGTTTGACAGGAACCCCTTTTTATTGGAATATGGGGGAATGTTTCAGATGATGAGAGAGAAGTGTCTGGCTTTACTACTCCGAACAGTGGTGGATCTATCTCCTTCAATTACATGGTATTAGCTAGAGAGGCAAGGATGGCTGATGGTGAAAATTTTATTTCTGCTCTTGTAAAGAGAAGACCTCACAAAGATTACTCTCAAATCCCTAAGACTGTGTCCACTAAATCAGCTTCAAGGGCCTCAGGAAGAATTGATGACAATTATTGGAAGGATTTCAACCATAATAAATCTCAATCTGAGTGGGAACCTGCTGGAGTCTCGGATTATGGAAATGACTTGTCGTAATATAATTTATAGTCTTGCGATTGAGGGCACTGCTGGCTGTGTGACCTAGTTCGCCTCCCTCATGTATCTTCATTTCTTTATTAAATAAAGGGTCAGAAGAATTTTCTTCTAACTTGTCCTTTACAAAATGAGTTAAAATTATAAATTTTAATACATCATTGGTCAAAATTATTATATTCCATCCATATGAATAATATTTAATATATAAAACCGAGTTACACATAATATAGTGTATTTAATATAAATTATTGTCATTATTATGGAATATAAATTCTGTAAAAATATCATAAAAATTATCAATGAAAAATATCATATCCACTTTGCAAATTTATTTCCCTAAAACTAACAGTCCTCAATTTTTTAGAATTAATTTTATAAATTATAACAATTAAAAAATTAATTGAATTTTATTTATAATTGAATTGTTATGATGATAATAAATCACAATCATCTCGTACATGATTAAATAATAAGTCCTTTAATATTTGTGAACAAATAAACATAGAAAATATTTGGAAAATTTCATGAATATTTGAGTTTAAAATAATTTTATAAAAAATTGGTTAAAATTATTAAAAAATAGTATCATATTAAAATAATTTATCAAAATATTGTAAATTAAATCATCATGAATATCACTAATTTAATGTGAGACTTAATCAGTGTATCAATTATGTGTATAAATGTATATCAACATGATACTTATGTAAATATAACATATTTTTTACCTAATATTCCCTCGATTTTGAATAAACATAATGATAATTTTGGATAATATGTATTGAATAATAATAATAATAATAATAATAATAATAATAATAAAGATTCATATTTTTATATAAATCGTGCTAGACATCAATTAAATCATTTCATATCGGCATGATAAACAAATGAATAGTACCTCCGATAAAAAAATTTAAATATTAAAATTCAAGAAAAATAATCTCATATGAATCTGCCTATACTAGAGGATTGGTATATCACTAGAAATAATTAAGGTGAACATGATGAAGGTGGAAGTATTATGATTAATTCCTCTTGGTATATCCCCAAGATTGTGTAGATACCATAAAAACTAGACTATTAGAAGGATGGAACTGATTTTTCTAATTGATTTTGAATTTATGAAGATAATATTTTCACACATAATGATAGTAACGAACAGGACATGGAACAAATTTTTTTCCATGAACTATTAATTTCAATATTCATGGGATTCATATACATGATTTAGTTTGGATTAATCCATCCCATGATTATAAGGATCCAATTGATGATGATAATTATTGAAATACCCACGCACCTACTGAATGTGCAGAAACATCTTTTGGAATATGCACTTTCAATGAAGATATGGAATGATGTCAGGCTATGGCTGGGGTAAATGCAAATTATGTGGTTATATGTAGTTGAATTAGTATTTTTATTTTATCATCTTTAACAAATTTTGTTAATAAAGAAATATTTTCAATAAAAGTTTATTTATTTGATGTCTTCTATTACACTCAGCAAAAACATTTACTTCCTAGGATAAAACACTATGTTTCTATGGAAAATTATTTTATTTAAGAAATAATTTAACATATATAATTAAAACCATTCCGTTAGGGTGGTAGGAAAAATTATGATTAATTGAATTATTAAAATATGATTTACAGGGAGAATTTTTTTTGTAAATGAATATAAAAAAAATTTGAAAACAAAGCTTTTAATTTTTTATAGAATAAATTATTTTTTAATCCCTAAAAATAGTTTGATATTATCAAATTAATGAAATTAATATTTTTGAATGATTTTAATTAGACCTTTATGATTTATTATAAATTATTTTTTTGTAATTTATTGAATACATTTTATAGTAATAATTTAAGAAAAAAGAAATTTTAAAAATACAATGTTATATTACAATAAAAGGCTATATTTCTTCTATTTATTTAATTAATTTTTTAAAACTACATTTTAATTGAAATTCAAATTTTTTAATAAAAAACTATTTCATGAATTTATAATTCAGAAAATCACTTTGTGTGATTTTAATTCTTTTTCTGGATAGTTTAACATTTTAATGAAAATTGAAAATACAATTTTTTATTGAAAGAAAAATTTTATTTTAACATAATTACAAGGTAAAATTATGCTTCATATTAGTTTGAACTTTTTATGAGTTAATTTTTATCTTTCATGGGAATTATTTATCCCAAGAGCTATTATATAAATCATTATATGTATAAAATTTTCATTTTTTGTGGAGAACTATTTCCATGGTGTTTTTTTGTATAATTATAATATAAATAATGATACATTATTTTCATGAAAAATCAAAAATGGAAATCAAATTATAATTCATAGTGTATAAATTTATTTAATAGTACACTTTTATTCTTTGCCAATAAGAATAGTAACAATGGTAAATTTCAATACTACAGTAAAGAGTATAATGGGAAATTCATGTAAAAATAAGAAGCGGAAGCCTATATAAAGTTACTCTAAAATGATCCAAAATAATATAGAATTAAGGTAATTCAATCAGTAACACATAAGTATAAAAATTATGTTTTTAGTGGAAAATTTACATTGAAAAGTACTTATATAATATATATATCATTGAAAGTAAAAAAATTCATTTTCTTTTCCATAGATACCCCTTATGTGTTTGCTAGTGGAAAAATGTATTTTATCAAAATATATAATTCTATATTTGTAACCTAATAAACATATTTTAATGATATATATTTATTTTTTTCGTATTGGGCCACTTATATGAAATTGTGATATTTATATTAATTTATTTTTTGAACATGTAAAATGACACATTAATATTTTAAATACTATATATTAATTAATATAGTGATTCCCAACTGATATATATGACTATATATATTATTCGAAAATATATAAAAATTTGACATTATAATTGTATTTTATTTTTATTTTATAGTGGAGATTATGTATATTGAATAATTATAGAAATCTGGTGCATTGATTATTTTATTAACTAAAATAACATATAAATTTTATTAAGAAGATACAATTTATATAATTTGAGAAAATTAATGTTATAAATGTACATTGTATAGGAATTAAAATTTTATGTGTATTATAAAATATTGTATTCTATGGTATCTTGTGATAATGATATTTTTAAATGTCTAAATATAGAATAGTGTCAAAAGTGAGTGTAATGATATTTTATCAAAATAAAATATTATTTAATTATTTAAAATTGTAAAACATCATTAAAAATACAAATTATTATATTATGGTCAAATAATGTAATATATTTTTAATTTATTCTCTTATTGAAATCACATAAGTCAAATGTGATTCCTTTTAATATAGAAACATTTGTTTACATAATTAAAAATAAAATAGGTTAATTAAGGGTTAATCAAAATGATACAATTAAAAATAATACAAAATATTGTCTAAAATGTATTGGTTTATTGGATTACCGACACATCTAATATTATATTACGTTCCATGGATTCATTATGATATTTTATTTTATGTTGTATTTATAAAAAAATAATATTTTATGAATTTCTAAAAGTGCACTCACATTAATGATAAAAAGGCACCTACTCCATAATATATTCACATCACATTGGGCCATTATTCCATATCATACCATGAAAAGTTCTTTTATAAATTTCACGGTAAACATTATATAGTTTATGGGATTCTTAAAATACCAACCCATGTGTCCGTAGTAGAACATATAAATGATTTTTTCTGAATAAGTGGTATTCGAATTTACATACTCTTTCAAGATTATTTCTTCTTCAAAATTGTATAAATTTTTTTCATTATTAAAAAATACTAACTAAATATGAAACTATATAAGGATATTTTATTTTTATTATGTGAAAACAATATTCTCTATTTTAACAATCTTATTAAAATAATATTTTCGGTACTTACATAAAACATCCCATCCCCAGGTTGTGGTGTACTTTGTTTTACACAGGTATGTTACATAGATGTGCATAATTATTGAATTAATAAATATATATAATAATTATAACCTTATTTTTTTGGATGAAAATATATACCTTGTACATTGTTACCATTACACCATTAAGGAATGATATTATTGCTCTTTCATACGTATGACATACCATCTCCACGACATGGTGCGGTTCATTTTCCATCATCACTATTCAATTATTATTGAATAAATGTACATAATTAATACATATTAAATATATTAATTTTATAAAATTATTTATATTATGTAACTATAACTTATGAATAATCACTGGGACTTATACTACAAAACATTAATTAAAAAATGAATAATTTAATACTTGAGAGAATGACAATAATAAAAGTTTATTATAAAATGGGTTATTAGATGATAAATGAAGATAATATATGACATAATAAATATTAATATGGTGGTATAAAAAATTAATTACATTATTTAAACCATTATTCATAATGATCATATACGTACAATAAAAATCATACCTAATGTAAGTGGATTTATAGTCTAGAGTTTATTTCTATGAGACTTATGTCATATTCAACACTCATTACTTTTTATGGTTTAGATATTTTACTTGAATAAAATATAATTTCATAATACATAAATTTATAGGTTCATACATATGAATATTATTTTATCTTTTTCATGCTGTTTAAAGATCAAATGTAACCAATTCTATAATTGAATTTTCTCTCAATTTGGTTTCTTTGAGACAAAAGTCATGTTATAAACATAGATTATTTTACGTGGTGTGTATAATGATAATTGACTTGTTTTATTAATAATATCATTGATTTCATGATATAATAAGATTCATGAAGTGGTATTCTATCTTCAATTATAAATCTATGTTCAGTCAAATAAATATTTGCTAAAACTTTTCTAATAGTGTTATAAATTGAATTATAGGCATTTTTAAGGAATATTAATTTAAAAGATGTTTAATATAATTTTATATTATTAATTTATATGTTTTAAAATTTATTTGTAATGAAAATGTTTTGTATAAATGACTTATGATTTATAAATCATTTCTCAAAATATTTGATATAATTTTATATGCAATCATTTCAATTGATCTTTCTGAATAATATTCCATCTAAGACAACATTTTATATTTTCACTAATGTTTTAATAGGTATATGATACAAGGATAAAATTATCATTATTTATATGATTCTTTATATTTATGACGTATTGATACATATGATTTTTTACATTCCCTGATTTATATTATAATGAAAATTTTATGAAACCGATGTATTTTTATGCATTTTGATATGATTTATGATCTTGTGGAACAAATATTTATGGTTTTAATTATGTTAAAAAAGGCACATATATCTCCAACCATTGAGTTGGCTAAATATTTATATCTCATGAGATAAATAGGACTTAAATTAATAGTGATCTAATTTAAGTAGTACAAAAATAAAATGCGAAGTAAAATCAGTTCAGTGACACTGAGATATAATGAAGAGTGAACCAAGTTATGTAAAGGAATTTTTGTGCATGGATGGTATTGAAAATTATCCGTGGATAATATGGAAATTACTTTCAATTCATATGTGTATTCCAAAATTTCATATATTATGTTATTCTCTAATGGAATTTTCTGTTTTATTTTTTATGAATGGAAAAAATATATTATATGAAAATATATTATGATCTTTGATATACAAGATATGATTTTCAATTGTATTGTTTATGCAGTTATGACAAATTGATATAATATGAGTGATATCAACATTATTAAAATTAATGAGTATCTCGAATCAATCATTTCATATGTCTCCATTCCTCATGTTATAATTACATGTGTTACGCTAGAATAATAAATGGGAAGATCATTTTGTGAAATATTTTATATCATTAACCAGAATAGAAATTTGTTTTCCATGTTGTCAAAATGATGTAATCTAATATAGTCATTGGGAATGTTTTTGTTCAGTGTATAATATATTCTGAAAAAATGATTCAATTTATATGACTATTATTATTGAGATGTTATATTATGTATTAGAGGAATGTTTTACTCCACATTTGGAAACTATGATGCAGAATATTTAGTGATGTTCATATAGATATTTCTAAGGATAAATATATGGATTCACTTAAGGATATGTATAATTATATTTTACAAAAACATCATTTTGGTAATGATCATTAATAACAAAGTATTTGTTATGATATGTTATATATTGAATGTAATTTCACATGATTATGTGTTTTTTCCAACATGGATAGTGTTCCTAAAACTATTCATTATGTGTTTTTAGACAATATAATGAACCTGAAGGATTCCTGTTAATGGTGAATTTTATTAAAAATGAAATTATATGTCGTATATGAATCCAAATGAAAATTTAATTGGATGGAAAAACATTGTTATTTTACATAAACATAAATATCATAATATTATTTCAAATCCCAATATTAATAAGTTTTTTAAAATATATAGTAATATAATGAAAGATATTAATTTTTACTATAGGGGAAAGAAAGATCCATTTTCTTTCTTTAAATCAGGTGGGATGATTCATTAAGGAGAATGTTTCAGTGGAACTAGGAGATTCATTATGTCTTTAAAAAAGGACACAAAGACGGTAATTTTAATGGTAATGGTTCAATGAAAATAATAGATAGTGATAATGGTATTTAAAAATTAACAATTACATTAAAATAATTTATGTGTGTAATGTGTGTGAATTGCTCAGATCAATTATCTAGGGGTAATGCTCATGAAGAGAATCAAAAAGGTTGTTTGGTTGATGGGTATGTTTCGGATGATGAAAATACTACAAACAAGATTTAAAATGAAATTACCATTCTTGAAAAAAATGAAGATTCGTATTTAATGGATTAGGAATATATTTGATTTATTGTGTAAAATTCTTCCATTTCAATGCTTTTATAATAAATGAAATTTTTTTAGTAATTTATTCAATCTGTTTTTTCTCCATAAAATAAGCACAATCCAATTTTTATTAATAAATGATGATTTTTAATAAATGCATTTTTCCTTCTAGGGTTGGTAAATATGTTTTAAAACAAAACCTTGAATCTCTTTTAATTGTTTTTTAATTAAATTTACATATTTTTTAAATATTAGTTTCAATATTATCTTAGTGTTAATTTTTATGTTTTATCTAAAAAATTTCATCTTTTGGTGAATATATAAAATAATTATTTTTAATAACAACATTAGTTTCTTTTAATGTATTTATAAGGTAAAATTACATTTGGTAATTATTTTATATTTTAAAAAGTGATATTTAATTTTAGTGAATATAAATATGATATTTTAAATTTATTTTAAATTTATTATTTATTGAATATATTATTTTTAGAAAACAAATTTTATAAAAAATAGTTTTTTTTTGCATGTTTCTGGTTTTATTTTCGTTTAAAATGTAAAATTTATGTTTTTTAAATTATGAAAAATGGATTCAAAATTTTAAATTTTATGTGAAATTTTACATAATAGTTCATATTTATTTTTTCAAATTAGAATAGTAACAAGGGTAAATTTTGTTACAATGGAAAATATCCTGAGCTGACCTTTACTGGGGATTGAGCCACAACTACACCATACCCGTCTCTATATTCTTGGGGATGGTTACCAGCACCGAAGGCATTACTAACACATGTAGACATTTTCACAATTACATGTACATACCCAAACACAGAACCTACTCAATGAAAATATTCCATAGGGGAGGAAATCATGATTCAACAATACTATATACAAATCAAAAATATGTATCGACCTCTAATAAGTAAATGTACCAAAAATTAAACTGAATGGGAAAGGGAAAAAATAACTGCCCAACCAAAAAAGAGCCACAACTCGGAAATAAGTGGAAATGTATAGCAGCTGAGAGATCCGTACTCTTAGATCCCATGATCTGGCCACCACATGTGGTCCAAGAACCCTGGATCCCTGTGTTCCTATAATGTTACAATAAACCTGTCTGTAATCTGCAAGGACACACTGAGTGTCGGAAAATCCCATGTAGGGGTGAGTATAAAAATTCTCATTAGGATTATTTTATGGCTCAACGGAGAAATATATGAGTTAATGAAATGGGAACCAGTATATATAATAGTGTATAGTAAAATATTACAGCTCAAACCACCAAAAAATTGATCTAAGCACATCCAAACACAAGGGTCTATGAACGATGATAAGGTGAAAATATTGTCGACTCGTCACAATCAATAGTAGGAGTGTATAATCGTCTAATAAAAAGAAGATAGACACGGAAAGCACGTGGCATACCACTGGTGTCTTCGCCTATCCTAGAAAAAGAGTATCCAAAGCCAATGAAGTGGGTGCTCTAATATGATGTATAAATGATCAACCAAAGGATCCCAAATGATATAGTAAGGGAATATTCATATCACTAGATCATCCCAGAAAAATATTCTATAATAGTTCTAGAAGTAAACATCATCGATTCCCATCAACCCACATGTCAGCCCTGAACTACAACTCAAACAAGCTCAATCACTTCAGCATGGTACTATTCCCTTTGCGTTTTCCTATCATGACCGATCAGTTTTAGGTCACTTCACAAGGATTAGTCTTGGTGAAAAAAACAACCCTATTTGTTGAGAGTCCAAATTCACATCAAAGAATGTCTCTTCACTAAGCCCCACAGTCACTATATCATGCCACAAGGTCATGAAACCACTATCTCGCCCCGCTGGAGGGTATGCTCAAAATAGTCATTGATGAACCCACTACCATGCCCAGTGGGAGGGTAATCCCGAAGTAGTTTCTGGTGAACGCCACTTCCATGATATGCGGGAGGGTAAATCCTAAAAGAAATCGGTGAACACCACTGCGAAGCTCTTCTGGAAGGTATTCCCTGAACGATATTAGATAACACCACTACCCTACTGCATTGGAGAGTAAGCCTTGAAAGATATCGACAATAAACTCTACCCCAACCACACTAGTGGGTAATCCCTATGTGATATTAGTGAACACCTCTTCCCATCTTCGATTTAGGGTAATCCTTAAAGAGAAAGGTGAAAAAATAGCCTAGATACGCTTGAGGGTTACCCGAGATTACTCAATTCATTCTAAAAAAATCATTGTCATCATCCATGATCTCCCCAAATTTGCATCCCACTCAGAACATCTCGCATCGTATCTACAAATCCACTACAGAGGGAACCATCACGTCGTACATGGAGAAACACATAGAATAGGCTACTCACAGTCTATACTCTGAGTTCATGAGATAGTGATACAAGAGATAAAAAATTGTAGTAGTACATGATGAAATTGGGGCCAAAATGATGTGTGACTCCTCCTCATCGTCTGGCCGTGTACCTAATCATTTCTAGGTCCGAAATCTGTAAATATGTAACACAATGTGTCAAGTTACTCCCCGAGTACACGACACAATAGTCTCAATGTTGATGAGCGCATAAAACGTAACATTTTTTCGTTGGGTCAGAATCATATGTTAGCTGGAAAACCTTTAGAAATAGTCATATAACATCGACAATATCTCTTCAAACATCATCTCCACTCTAACAAGAGTTATATTTGACCGAAGTCATGGATTCTATTCAAACATGTCAAAAGGGTCATACACTAATATCAATTCCTTGTTTCCACTTATGAAAACAACATTTTAATATGACCCTACAAATTCAAATAGATCATGTCATCGTTATCATTGTGAAAAAACATGAATGGTCAACAACTTACACATCTGAAATGGACTCCTAATGCATAAGCTACATATCCCAAAATCACATGCAAATGGGGAACCTTGAGGACCACACCTCGATCCCTAAACACATAACACAGATCATGCAATTTCTATCCTTACAGATAAACACACAAATTAAGATATTTATATGCCCCAAATAGTCTTTTGAAGATTTAGTCGAAATAATATAGCATGCATACAAAATATTCCTTTTTGGGAAAAGAAACATCCTCAATTTTTTGCGTAGGAATTCTGACATTGTAATCACATTAGAAAAAAACTCACAAATGGGTACTCAAACACTCCAACTGGATGTATGGTGAAAAAACAGCACTTCACCATACATAGTGCTAAACAGGACCCGTTTAGCCTTCTCCTTTTCTCCAACCCAATATCATTGGAATGAATCTCAAAACATTTCTCACAAGGGTTGGGGTCACACTATAGCTGAATGAGACTCAATCAGATATCCCAATTGAGAGTTAGGTCCGACGCAAGAATAATTAATTAATTAATTAATTAATTAATTAATTGCATTATTAATTTCATGCCACCGAGAAATGAAACAAAATAAACCAAGGTCGCTAACTTACTGTCGATGGACCATATCATATACAGGATCACAAATCCTTTGTCGGTGTATCAAAAATAAGTCTAATTCAAGAGATATGTACATTCCATGCATTAATAATAATTTAATAATTTTAAATTAAAGCATTCTGGGTCAACAAAATTTGGGAACAGAACAAAAATTACAAGAAAACCCTTTCAAAATGTCTGTCTTGATGAGATAGACAAGTTAACATAGACAAAATTTCAAACAGACATGCCATTTAGATGTTGTGCCCATTTGAACATGAAGGGGCCCAACAGGGTCAGCCCGTCCTGACTAGCCCAGTCCGGCCTGCCAGCCCACGGCCCTACTGTGTGTATGAATGAGCATGACGCAACCTGCTGGCTGCGGCTTGTGCCAACAGCACCAGACCAATGAGTTTGGTTCTCCAGCTCAGACCGAACGCATGACCGGTCATTGTCCGCATATCGAACATTCAAGACATTTGAGTCGTGGGTCCTTGTTCATTGCTCTCCCAATGACACTAAAATCAGGATCCTCCTCCCTACTGAGCATAGTAGAACAGTGCCTCCTTGTCTCCCTCCGAGCTCCATCATCGAGGTGCACCAAGACAATTCTTTGGTCTCATCCTGAAGCCTCGACTTCGCCCTGTTAAAACATGATAATGAACCCAAAAATCATCTTGGATACTGTCCACAACACACCACACTGAAAATAGCCCTCTATGCTTCAGATTATCCTTCAAAACCACGCCAAATCCCCTCCTCGACCTGCCTCCACATTGAGTACTTCCAGTCATTGATGTCGTCCAGCAGAGGGCCACCTCGCCAAAGTTCTGTGATGCCACTGCATCCTCCGCCTGTCACCACCGTTGCGCCGCCTCGACCTCTGTCCACCTCCCATTCTAATTATGGGTCTTCCATCAGCCACCACAACCACTCCATCCACCTGGATTCAAATATGAGGGTGGATTTCAGATCCTCGGGATAATTCCTTCACAATTCCTATCTCCAACGGATGATCCATGGAAGTTTTGGTGACCCAAAAAATTAAGATGAAGAACGTATCAAACATGGGATTTAGAACAGGTTTTGGACGATGGATTTGTTCATTTGGCCATCATCTGAATTCTAAAATAATATAATATAAATGAAAAATTTGATGAAAACTGAGAAATTCAACTAGAAATAAAAAAATAAATAGAAATCATACCATGTTCGATACTTTTGTCATTGGTGATGACTTTCCTATGATCGTGATTTGTTTTGCCTGTGTTTTCTCATCGATCCACCAAAGAACGATTTAGAATGGTATACAGAGAACGATAGAGATATATATAGAGAGATAGTTGAGAGGGAAGGGAAAACCCTAACTCCAAAGTGCTGTTTTTCATTTTATTTAAAAACACACATAGCTTGAAATCACAAACCTTTATTCCCTCTCAATTTAAATCACGCATAGGTAAAACAATCCATTTATAACTCCACTAATTTCTTAGAATTAAATTATGAGGATTCATTAGAATGATATTTGAGTGGAATTCCATATATAAAAATCACTAAGTTGTTATTCTAAAATGATGATATTCCTCTTTGTGACTTTTCTCACAACATTCCTCCACTGAGACAACTAATAGCACTCCTATGATAAACGACATGCTCTGAGATCAACCCTGGACTCAGATTTTCAATATGAGATGCCTTTGAATAGTTATATGGATTTAAGATATTAAATAAATGACATAATAATTTAATTAATTCATTTATTTACCAATAATGCGTAAGAAATCTAAAAATCCTGAGTCAAAATTCTTTATATCACATCTATGGTAAAAAATTCCTTACAGACCCAACCATGGTCTCAGATGACTGATATGATTAATCGATTAAGAGATATCCAGTTTTCATTGCGAGAACAGTACAAAAGAAATCAATATTTTTTTAAAATTTATTTCGGACACACCAAAGAACATAATTGCATGTCGTCTCAGTTCCTGGATCTGGAAACATATCTATAAATATTCTACTATCATATAGGGAAAAAAACGAGGTCTCTACATTGGAGGGTAAATTTTTTAATTTTGGTTAACAAAAATATGTGAATTGAAATAAAAGGAATCTAACGCATCCCAAAATTTTATTTCATGAATATAATTCTACCATTTACACATAATGTCCAAAATTATGTTTTCAAATGGACACAAATCCATGAAATTGACTTATATTATATTTAAATCAATGAAATTTAGAAAATGACACTATGTTTTTCAAAAATATCTTTTATGTTACCACATAGGGGAGATGGTATGGTAGGAATTAATATAAATGTAAAAATAGACATAATAAATATATTTTCATGAGATATTTTTTTTTAAATTTTGGTCAACATATATGATACTATTCAATTTATAATATTCTATTTAATGAAAATCTAATGATGTTACATTTAATTTTTATATACTATATCATTTTTAATATTGGGTAACCCATAAGACAATTTTTACTATAAAAATAATTATTTAATAAGGAAAACTTATATTTATCATGGAATTTCATTTTTAATTCTTACCGAAGAAATATGTATGTTAAAATATTACTCAACACTGGTGTAATAATTATTAAATTAATGGAAATATAAAATATATGATCCTAAAAATATTAGTTTCAGATAATTAATGGGTCTATTTAATTTTATAGATTACTTTGACATATTTTGAATTTGAAAAATATATTTTTTATTTCAACTTGATATATATATATAATTAAATTTCCAAACAAATAATAGCCTCAGAATTAAATTTTGATAATTTATTGAACTAATTTTTCAATAACTTAATTAAAAATAATAAAACATATTTAAAAATAAAATATAATTATTATATGTTATAAAATCATATATGTAGATCGGTTATGGCTTAATTGACATCAACTACGGGAAAAATACTATCATTTATTATTGGAAAAGGTGGTACCGTGTATATGATTAGAATATGTTAATTTTTAGTAAATCAAAATTATAATGTTATCAATAATAATAAAACATGGTTAAACATATTTTTTATGAAAATATAAATTTATATCATCATATATTATAATCCATGTCATTTTGGAAATATTTTAATTGATATTCAATTTACTATAAATTTATATTCTTATAAATTCCAAAGGTTCCAGTCACTTCAATTATAAATGATACCCTCCTCATCCACTTCTACACATCACAAAGATCCTTAATGATTGATCATACTTTGAAAGAATCTATTTTGACGTCCAAATCCACATTATTATTTTCTTTTTATAATTAAGTGTGGTACCGTGTATATGATTAGAATATGTTAATTTTTGGTAAATCAAAATGATAATGTTATCAATAATAATAAAACATGGTTAAACATATTTTTTATGAAAATATAAATTTATATCATCATAGATTATAATCCATGTCATTTTGGAAATATTTTAATTGATATTCAATTTACTATAAATTTATATTCCTATAAATTCCAAAGGTTCCAGTCACTTCAATTATAAATGATACCCTCCTCATCCACTTCTTCACATCACAAAGATCCTTAATGATTGATCATACTTTGAAAGAATCTATTTTGACGTCCAAATCCACATTATTATTTTCTTTTTATAATTAAATTACACCATTGTCTCCCAACTTGGATATATGAAGGATTTTTTCCAAATAAGAAATAGTCATCTTTACTCACTCATTGAAGATTATTCCTTACTTAAAATGATTTCAATGTGTTGTTTTGATTATAAAGTAAAAAATTCCAAAGTCATGTATATTTAGATATGTAATTATAATTATTTTAAAACCATATTCCACATTTAATCCATCCTAAGAACAACAAAACCAGCTTGTATGTGTACGTATGACTTATCATATCCATGCCTTGGTATAATCTTTTTCTCCTTAATAATTTATCTAGATTTGTATAATGATGGATGTAATTGATATATATAATAATTATAAAATGATAATAATTCTATAAAAAAATATACCATCCACATCAATATCATTTTAACATTAAGGGAATAATATCATCTCCCAAGGGTACTTATGAACTATCATCTATATAATGTGATGAAATTAATTTTCCATGAACACCAACTTATAATAATTAAATTAACATATATAATGCTTAAATATGAAATTTATTACCATAAAATCAATATGGAGATGATGAAATCATATAATATTCTCATTAACTGGGACTTATATGAAAAACATACATTGGAAAATGAAGCAGCTAACACCAATGATAAAAGTTGTAATAAAATTTTATTATCAAATAGGGTATACAATGATATCAGGGGATATTATATAATATCAAAAATATTTATTTTGTTCAATAATAAATTAATAAAATTATTTATCCTATTATACATGAGTTCATGATATTTACAATTGATCATAGTCTTAATGTAAGGGGATTTCAAGCCTCCCTTATTCTTATTTCATGCTAATGCTATATTAGCCAATAATTTTTTCTGTGTTTTATATAATTCCCTTGAATGTAAAATATGATCCTTATCATTTATTTTATGGTTATATACATATCCATACTAGTATATCTTTTTATTGGGTTTTATAGGTAAAAATATACATAATCTATAAAGGAATTGTGTCTCAATTTTCTTCCATTGAGATTGATGTTATGTTCTGTACATAAATTATTTTATGAGGCATGTAAACTTCACTTTGACTAGTTTTTTCAGGAATTGAATACTCTTCATGATATTATTAGATTCATTTATATTTATTATCTATTTAATCAGATATTTGTGTTAAGTTATTTAAATGTTTTTTAAAATTATATTAATAGTTTTTAAATGATATTATTAAAATTTTTAGGGGAAATGATTGTAATAATGTTTAAAATTGTTTTCACAGCATACATTATATGATTTGAAGTATATCATCAATAAAAGATGATTGAATCCAAATTCTTTATAAAGAACATATTATTAAAAATAGAAATGTTATTTTTCTCATGAATTATTTTCTATGAAATTTCAAAATAATTTTCCACATATGACTACATTAATTGATGTTATATATGTTTTACTAGGGATATGCTACAATGATGGTATTATTATTATTTTTCTAAATTATTTATTAATATTATGGATTGGTATTTGTGAAGATTTTTTCTTTATCATGAGGTATTTAATAATGATCTATTTCTGAAACCAATTTATTTTTTGTGTTATCATATGGGTTGTATTCACATGGTACACATATACATGGTTTCCATTATGTAATGTGTGGGACTTATATCTCCTTCATATTCCTTGGGTAGTAATTTATTTTAATCGATATAAACATGATTGGAATCAGATGTTATCTCAATTCAGTAATAGATGGATGGAAGATGATGTAAACTCGGCAAAGTAACACATGGATAGAACATTGAGTGTACCCCATTTAGTAATGTAATTTTTCTAATATGATGGTACATTAAATTACCATTATCTAATATGGAAATTAATTTATAATATTATTTGTATAGAACAATTTAATGTCTTATCTAATTCTCTCATAGAATGTGGTTTTGATTCATTATATGGTTCTATTATTTATTCTGTTAAATGATATCAAATTTTTTCTAAAAAAATATAATATTTTCAGCTGTTTTTTTATTTACTATAGATGTATGGCTTTATTATGATTGAAATCACCATTCTTTCCCTTACATGGAATATAATATCACCATTTATCACAAGTTTTTTTCCCATCATATTAAGAAAGTATTTTGAAAGGAATACAGAAGGGAAATATCATTGTGGGAATTGTTAATTATCATTTACCAAAAAAGATGTTTGTGTTACATTTTTACAAAGGAACTCAAATAATATGGACTCTAGGTGTTTGTTTGTGTAATGTATACAATATTAAAAATAATTGATTTAATAACTATTTCTATTTTTTTGGGCCAATACACCATAAGCTCACTTGAACTATTCGTGATTCTATAGTTTTAAGGAGAATAGATAGATGAAATAGACATATCAATCAATTATGAAATAAATAATGATTAAATAAAGAATAATATTGTAAAAATAATTATGTTGGTATGAAACATGTTTTATCTATTCAAAACAGAATTCTATAATTATAATTTCTTTTTATGAACTATAATTTCCCATTTTATAATGGAATTGATAATTACCTTCAACATAATATAACAATGCACAATCTAAATAGTATAGGTGTCACTTATCCAAATAAGATTAATTATAAGATGTTTTCCCTTCCTAATTTTTTTTATGAACTAGTTATAAAAAACCAGACAAGTAATGAAATCAAAATCCTTTTGGATTTTTCCCATGTGAGAATATGTATAATCTAAATCATTAGATATACTAATTGAATTTTTTACTCTAAGTTTTATTTTTTTTCTTATTGATGATTTTTTAATGAGTATGTTATTTAAAATTAGTATCATGAATGAATTGATAATTGGTATTATTTTCAATATTTAATAATGAAATTACAGTGTCCTTGTATTCTTCTTCGAGACATAAATTCCATTCTCCATAAGGATGATAGGATAGTAACTGTCAACATTTCACTCTAAACATGTTATTTTAGGGCATGTATTGAGAATATTATTCTATAGATACTCAAATTTTAGGATGCTAAATATACATATTATAATAATTCCATTAATAATATCATGTCTAGTATATTATACATGTATATTTTTGATTATTTGGAAGATTATTTTTGTGACTCTATATCATGTTACACTATTGAAAAAATAAATTCATAGCATCAACCTATTGGGAAAATTATTATCATCAGATATACAAACCCTCAGTTTCTATTAATATTAATAAATTCTTATAATTTTAACAAAAATGAATAATTTGTTTCAGATTCATAAATATATTTCAACGATAAATACATTTCCTTGGAATTTCTTCATAAAAAATTTCATATTACCTATTTAATAATTTGGATTCATGATCTCATTACACACATTGATGAAAATATTATGCATCATGAATATATACTTCATTCTATTCAATAGAGTGATACTAGTGATTATTTTCCTTCTAGTCTTGAACACGTAAATAAGTTTCTAAATGAGTTTATTAATTTAAAAAATCATAATTTTTTTATTAACATAAAACCCTTTGAAGTTAAATGGAATATTTATTGATAAAAAAATACAAAAAATAAACCTCTTTTATAATCCAATAATATCAATTGTCCATTTCCAATCATCATGGATAATTTGGAGGTACATGATAAAATAGAGTACATTTATCCTCATGTTTTTAATTTTCATTGATCCTCAATGAATGACCTAATATTAATACTAATATTAGTATTTTTTTTCTCAGGACAATAAAAGAATAAAACAACTCATACCTTACTGCTCGTACCCATGAATTTAACATAAATGATGTGGTTTCATGATTAAATTTTGGTTGATCTCCAATACTATATTGGTTTACAAATTCATTATTTCAATTGTATTTAGAGATTCTTCAATGTGTCCATTGAAATATTTTATTTAATTTTTAGGATGTATAATTAAAATATGGTATTAATGCTTATTTTATTTTATTCTTTCTGATAGTTTATAATTTGAATGATATTCAACAATTATGAACTATGGGACTTTTAGGCAATAGTTTCAAAATTATAACTAAATTTAATTCCAGAGTATTTTATGGATTTAAGCCGTTATTATTTATCCATAATAATTTGGTTTCATTAAATTAATAACCATTAAATATTTTTAAAACTTATCATTTTAAAATGAATTAATATTTTAAGAACAAATACTGGAGAGGGAAACACTGCACTAAATAATATTGTTAAAAATGTCTATAACACATTATACTATGGATTCATTCTCAATATTTTGATATATTTTTTGTTTATTATTGATTTGGTAGAACTCTTTTGAGACCATCATATACCTCAGTTCTTATCAATAGGTCCCCTGTAGGGTATTTCACACATACATATGGTGATTGGCAATGTGATACTCTCTCATCCATTAAATTATCAATTGATAAATATTTTTTAATCCATCCCATTGTCACCATGGAAAATGCTAATAAATTTTAGTCTATTAAATCATCCCAAAGGCAATTTTCCCCCTCACATTTTTTATATGTTGGTGATATTATTATTTTTACACATGTTGAATAATGACAAAAATAAAATCATAAAATATTCCCTTACACATTATGAGTGTTTCATAGGTTAGGATATATGATATAATATGTATTTTAATTAATTTTGGAAAAATAGTACATGATCAAGAAATAAAAAAGTCATTAATGAATTAGGAATTAGATAATGAATGATCTCATAAAATTAGGAAGGTGTACCAGTGTTTTTAGGAAATACATGTGATAATTATTTTTATTTTTATTTGATCGAGGTCATAAATCAATTGAATTTTTAGAATGGAAAGGCTCTGTTGATTGATGGAAGGGTCAAACATGTCAAAGGAGATATTGTCATATTTTTCAATCAATATGTTTATACATGGCTGGGTGATCTCACTAAAAGTATTGGAACATAATTTCAAAATGATATTTGAGTTGAAGCCTTCTTTGAGGGAAAATTATGATATTCCTATAGAAATAGTTTTGTAATCCAATTTTATTTTTGTGATATTGAAATAAAAAAACAAATTAATTTAAAACAATATTTTCAGTTTAACATCATCTACAGGATTATCATTGTGTATTTCATGGGAATGGTTTATCTGTTATTAATATTACTTTATACACTCTAAATATACAATATTAATTTTTCGGACACTTTAATTTTTATTTATCTAGAATTTTCCTTCTCTAATATTTCAATTAACTCACATTGGATTGAAAACAACACCCCCTTCTTATAATTTTAGTTATGTAACAGGAAAGGTCTTCCTTTGTTCAATAATGTTAATTATTTCTGAAACATTTATTGAAACAAATATGTTTCACAAAAAATAGATTTTTTTTAATGTTATTAGTACATAATAAAGAATTTTTTATTAGTTAAAACATCAGTACTGGTGATGATACTCTTGTATGTGAATCTGATCCAAAATTAGAGGCCATCCACAATCTCCTTATAGCATGAGGCTATTTATAGACATTTCATCATCAGGAATACTATGTTTCATATAGTATGAATTATTTTTTCAATATTCTTATTTTTATAAGGGGTCATGAAAACTAGGTTATCCAAAGGAGATTTTATGTTTGTTGTAAAAATTATTCTTTGTTATAATTGTGTCCGTTACAATCAGCACATGTAATATATTCTTTAATTATTTTTTTCATTTTTATTGGATTATTCTCTTTGGGCATCAGCTATATTATTTTTTAAATTTTCTATTCAGATTTAAAAAATATATGTCTTTATCTCTAGATTTTTCCTTTTTTCCACATTTCAAACAAATGTTTATGATTTTTATTCAGTCATACACTAAAATTATGAATTCAATATGCAGTATAAGAAAAACAATCATTCTTTGTGGCACTTATTTATTACTCCAATCACCTTTGGTTAGTGTTTTTTAACATTGAGTCATTGAAATGTCATGCTGAATGGTCATTTTAACTATTATATTCGTGATCTAATGATGATCAAGCCTAAAGGATATCATGAAATTACCACTCTTCATCGAGAACATTTACTTTTACATGGAATCATCAAATTTTTTGGGAGTGAATAGGTATCACATATGGTTCATCTTAATTAAATTTGTTTCTTTCTAATTATAAGAAATGTTTTATAATTTATAAAGGTAAAGTAATGAGAATATATTCTCGATCCATGTGGCTACACATTAGAATGTGATAAAGAAATTCTAGTAATTATCAATGTGGTGTATGTTTTAGATCAAATAGGCTATTTCAATATGTGGATTGAATATAACCCCACAATATTGTGAAATCTATTAAAAATGATATTTTTCATCCTTCATGGATGGTATATAATTAATTGGGTGACTATCTCGATAATCTCTTTTCCACGAATTGTATCATTATGCATGTTTATTGTGATGTAATTTACTTGGTTAATAGACATGAAAAAATTGATATTACTACATTTCGATTAACTGGGGTCAATGATGTTGATGTTGAGAAATTATGTTTTTAGAAAATTAAATTTTATATATTATATATATTTATATTGATATAAGTAATATTTTTAGGTAAAAAGTGATTCTTTTCCTATTGGGTAATATCTCAAACCAACATATGAAAAATAAATTGAGATCAATTCCCTTACCTCAAATTTTTATTCAGTTGAACAAGATATACCATCACGTAAAATTGTTTTTTACTTGTCATGAATTTATACCGAAAACATATTCTGAATTATAATATTTTATATGATCCTAAAATTATATTTTACCTCATGTTTTTTATAAATATGTTTATTATTATCCATGTTACATGTGTTAAAAGCAGAGTTTTTTAATTTGAATAATGTTATTAATGTTCCATCTCTTATGAATAATATGTAGTGTCATTATCTAGAAAATTATATTTATGTTAGAAATATCATTTAATTTCATTAGATGCAATTTTAAAATAATTATTTATATTTTATCATAGAGAATTGATCACATTTCTCTAGAGAGATGGTATGTCGTATATATACATAAGTTATGTTGTCTTTTTCAAAATTCCTGAAAGGGTTTGTAAGTGGGTGATAAATTAAATTTAAAAAATTAATATAATTATATACAAATATATTGAATATATTTATCTATATGGCATCCCATGATATGTATATGTGAATACTGAATCACATCATATAATGAGTTGGTAGTTCACTATACCCATGATGGATATTATCGTATTGTAATACGAATGGGATGTAAAGAGTTATATGTGGTATAACAAGTCTATATGAATAATAAAACCATAAATATAATATAGGTATTTTAAATACACTATTTTATTCATCCATAGATTGTATTTCTAAAAAATTAATTACATTGTTTTGCAATACGGTATTGCACCAAACACATGAACATGTGTTTTGTTTCCAAATTGAGGAAAGAGACTATGGATTGAAGTCATAACTCTAAATTAATAACATATAAAAATACTGATGATATTGAAGATATTATAAAATCATGGTTTAATAATATTTTAAGGATTTGGATGTAGAAACCAAATAAAAACTGTTTTTTATTACTATTATCTCATCTTTAGACAACATCATTATGTTTGTAGAAAAATCCTTTCATGTTTTGATTAATGATAAAAATATTAATCTATAATTTTATAGGGGTTTAAGGGTGTTATTTGTTATTCTATTGGTCTATACAAAATGAATTTGAATTGTGATGAGGGTATGAGAGTGTGTGGGACTATATCAGTGGGGTAGAGGAGACAATATTATTTTTTTAAAAATCATTACACTAACATTTATATCATTAAAAAATCTTACAAAATGGGTTATTATAAAAAATTATTTGATATAAGTTCATTATATGTCTACAAAATTCGTATAGGAAAATATAATAGTTCATTTCAACCATTATATTTTAATATTATGTCTTGATAAATAAGGTATAACATTATCATCAAGAACTAATTTACATAACATTTAAAAATCTTAATGGTGAAAAAACTAGATGGAAATTTCCAAAAATATAAATTATAATAATTTAAAATATAAAATCAATTATAAAATATATTATAATATTTTTTAGAATCAAATGTAATATCATGTCACTAGATGAATTTAAAAAATAAGATTTGAATGTAAAACAATAATGATTATTAAAGAATTTTTTAATATCAACATTCAATTTGAAATTGATTCAAATGAAACAAATTAGTTATATGGTAACATAATTAAAATAATATATCATTACTTTCAAATATCTAAATAAATGTTCATAGTAAATTATTTAAATGAAAATTTCATTTTCAATTAAAATTTGTAAATTTTACAATTCACCGAGAAATGAAAAATTCAATTTAAAACTATAAAATGTACACTATGATATTGTTTTATGATTTTTATTTAATTTTATGAAATAAATATCTAAAATATAGTAAATGATTAATTTACATTATGTTAAAAATGTGTCACTGAACTGCCTTTTATAAAAATATTACTTTTTATAAAAACATTCTTTTTATCATAAAATATTCTTATTTTATTTTTAATCTTTTTACTATAATTACATCATAATTTAGTTTGTACAATTCATAATCTACACTATAACAACTATGATATAAGGGTATATTGTGATACATTCCATTTAGAATATGGGTTTCATGTTGTACAAGATATCAAAAAGATATATTTAATTTAAAAATAAATATATCATATATTCTATAGTGTTACATTCTCTCCTATGCTTAGAGATGTCTTTAATATGCATTATCAATCATGTAGTAACTATTTTAAAACTTTGGGTTGGTATATTATATCGTATAATAATTATAAAATACTATACAGATTCTATTATGATGAATATTTTCTATAACAATACCATAAAAATGCATAATGAATAATTATGTATTTATAATACAATGTATAACTAATTATAAGACTTATGTATTTTCAGAAACATGCATAGATAGTTCAAAAATAAATTTCACATAATTTTTGATTGATTTATTTTCCTATTAGTTTATTTTAGAAAATATTATCCATCCTATTATATAATACAAGCTCATATACATACATGATTTCAAAATAGATAATAACAACAATATATTGCATTAATTTTCCTTAATAAAGCATTTCTTCCTTGATTCAGCCCATATTTCATTTAATAAGTAACTATGGGGTATTTTTTAATTACACATCACTGATGTTATATTATATAGATCAGAAAAATAAAAAAAAATACTAGAAACTCATTCCAATAGTTTTTATATTATAAAAATCTAAAAACATTAACAACAATAATATAATTAGAATAATTGTAATTACTAAATTCCTTTTGGTTGAGCGTTGTGATAAACTTTTTACATTTAAACCATTTTCAAGGAATCAATATATTTTAAGGACTAAATTTTTTATTAGTCTAAAGAAACACCATAAAAACATCAATCTTAAAATTAAATTTATTTTCTATAATAAAAAATAATATGTTATTTATGAAAAAGATTTCAACCTTCGTTATATCCATGTTTTTTAATCATAAAATACATCATGGAAACATATAAAATTGAAAAAAATGAATGGTTTCACCTATATTTCTCATTTAGGGGTTGTGTATATAATAAAAAATAACTAATAAATAGGGTATGATCAATATGTCATGGTAAATATCTAAAAACAAAATCTATTTAATAAACTACATGATCTAGAATAAGTATGTAGTATAAATACATTATGTTAAAATAATAAAATATAAATAATTACATGATATTGACACATCACCATAGATATCATAAAAATAGAAAATAATATGGAAATATATAAATAATTACATAATTATCGAATTAATAATTTCATAGATCATAGACATTCTGTTATGTCATCCTGCTATGACATTTCATAGAAATGGTTAATGCCTCAACCATATAACTAATCTAAATTGTCACATGAGAAATTTTGACGTGTCTAGGGGATATAGTGGGACTTGGGTGTCAATGAATAGGTCTAATTAATTCCACATATGAAAGGGGTAAACCATAATCCACATTAACATTCAAAATGAGAAATTAACATATATAATTTAAATAATTTACCTAATTAAAAAACACAGTCCTAATCCAACCTAATTAATGTGGTGAATTCTAAAAATATAGTATACCACTAATCAATTTTCTCATAAACCATATAAATAAAAAAAATAATTGTACCATTATAACACTTCCCTAGTGTATATTAGGTCAAATAATGTGTTTTTTCATTTTTTGAATAGAAACACAAAAAATGATCAATAAATAAGTGTTTCCATAAACTAGAACCTCTTTAATTTAATTAACCAATGTAATTTTTATCTTATTATTAACTATTTTTATTTTTTCACTAAAAAAAAATTACACATGAAATATAGAACAAATGGATAAGTTTTAAGATTACAGTTATACATTACCTTGTGAAGGAAATGTGACCATATCACCTATCAATATATTAGAGATCACCATAGAAATTGGAAAACTATATGTCCATGTGTATGATAAAAAAATTTCCAATAAAATTTTTGTGACTATACAATAATGATTTTTTATTTTTTCACTTATAATCACATTTCATCAGGTATAGTTATAAAACCATTAGATTGAAATATCTGATTTCACGAATCAGTGAAGTGAGATCATTGAAGAAATTACCTACGAAATTAATAGATCATGTTAACATTACATGATATTTATAATGATTCAAAAATATTATAGTTCCCTAAACAAATAAGCCACTAGAATAGTGCATTCAGGTTGAGCTCCACTAGCAATAGACATGCCTCAATCTATACGAAAGGATAATGACTAGCTCCGAGTGTGCGAAATGAGGGATAGTATGGATAATATACCCCATGGAGATGATGTTGTAAAGGAAAAAGTTGATATAAAAAATGAAGTGGCAGGATTGAATATACAAACTCAATCCAGAATCCTGCAAATGGTGGAATCACAATAAAAAGCATAACATATAACATGAGTAAGAAATTATAGTTATGGTAATAAATAAGCACATCAACATTCCTAAATGGCATATATTATATCTCTTTGTTCCCCTTATACCTTATCACTTGGCACAATTTCCACACTATCTAATAAATCACAGGGCATGCCCACAACCTGAAGTCCATACCCCCTCAACTATAGATCATGTCACCCAATTGATGATCACTAACCCATGTATGTTGGTCTAAGACCATCCATCATCACATCAAATCCAGATGGCCATGTACAACAGAATCCTCAGGTCAAGCCCATCCATGTCCCATTGATCATAGTAGTTCATGAAAATAAATCCATATATACATATAAGTCATATAAAAATTTTATAAAAAATTAAATAAAATTTTAGTGATAAACTAAAAATAAATATGACAAAATTATAAAATAAAATTAACCCCCTCTTCCTAATATTCCAATGTTTATAACCTCTTGAATAGCTCAAACCACTTTTAGTGAAGATTGGGAATGCACATTTCCATCCCACAAGTGTTTATTTAATTAATTTAGAACAAATATAAAATATAAATGGAAGATTTTAATCCATATAATTGTGACATCTTGGACCCAGATTTCACATAACTAGTTCTAGGAGCCTAGTGGGACACATACAATCAAACACATCTTCCAAAATGTCAGAGGATGATGACTAGAAGTGAGGGCCTTGGCTGTGTCCATGCGAACATCATTCCCTCAATAGGATAGAATAGCACCTTTGAAGGAATATAAATAAATAGAAAAAAGAGAATCAATATAAATACATAGAGGAAGCAACAAATGTGTTAGTTAAATAAGAAAAATAAATCTTCCATCAACTAGAATGTTGATGATGTAATGTCATGTCACTAGAAAGCTAATTAAAATGGATAAAAGATTGCAAGAATAATATGTTTCACAATATTATAATTGTAATTAAAACTATCCCAGTCATACAATGCTCTGGCTCGATCATCTGTTATCATACTCTTTCCTAAAGATAAAGTAATAATGTTTTTGATTTCGTACTCTTCCCTTTGTCAATATGTTCAACCATGTAATCTGCATCGCATACCAAACTGCACTAGGAGAGGGTGATAGATAAATCTATGTGGGCCACCATCAATAGTTTCTATAATATTAGGACTATGTAATGGATTATAGCAGGGTACATTAATGTATATCTATACATTAAAGAAGTAAAATATAACAGAATACCCTATTTCCTATTTCATCCCTAATCTATTGAATGAAAATATTACAAATTAATTTTAAATTAAGTAATTACCATTTAATGTTAATAGTTTATGTTGAGAAAATCGATCCCAGACCTCACCTCATGATTGTTTATGTAGTGAGGGTCCCACAACCTAAAAAGGCAACGTTGAAAATGATATCCATTGTGGGGCTTCTAGGAAAAAATCCATGATTATTTTGATCTCATATTACCCTAACATAGTATTATATGAGTCTTTCTTATAGTTAAGAGTGTAATATAATGATTGTATTCCCTGGAATTCCATAATATGGTACCTACTGAGTCCAAATTTATTGAATAAGATAAAATGACAATATGAAAATACATGGCCCTATGGGATTTCACAATGGAACCTACTACTCAATGTTATATCCAAGGAGTATATCTGATGTATCCTGTAATAATGTAAAGGACTCTACGGTAGAATACTGGGCATATGAGGAATAGAAAATAACTGATGTCTAGGTGGGTATCATTATAAGAAAACCACATCCTTGAATCAAGCAGGGGTTCCCAAGTCCCATGGTATTCTCTTATCAGAATCTAAGGTTAGAATGAGTCAGTCCATTCTTATTTGATATTATAATCATCTAATAATTCATTAAAATATATATTTTCCTTCCATTAGTTGGGATATTCCATGTATTATTTCCAACCTTGTAATAAAGTCTTTATCAACCATTACGGTATATTTAATTATTGAGCATCACCCTTCTACCTTCCATAAATATTTGCTGGGGTGCAATAGACATGTGTCATTTTATTCAATATCTTTTTATAAGGCCATGTTATAAACATAGTATACATTTCAATCCACATTAATCATTTAATAATAATTTGAATCTATTTTTCTTGTGTGGGTCAAGTGGTGAGAATACAGCGCAGATTCCATTACACATTTCTCATTAATAACAATCAATTTATTACAGGAAGGCTAACCTTTATGAAGGTCATAAGAATATAGACATGAACGATGTCTTACATGTTCCAAAACAATAACAACCCAAATATGGAATATCCTTTGATATGAGGCAGATTGAGTTGTGTGTGCAACTGCTAACAACTAATATCATATTTGGAATAAGCATACCCATATGGTTCTAGAATGTATAATCATGGCTTGTAAATTTATGAAACGACTTCTGATGCAATCAGTGGACCCCACATGAATATTAAAATGTCATCTAACTCTATGAATGAGTTATTAGCCACCCAACATAGAATTCTATGATCCTTCACCTTCTGTATCAGACCTTGGTTTTCCTTGTATAGAAGTAGATCTATTAAACGAATTAAATATCCCACATGATGATATCTAGGCCAAGAGTAAAAGACAAGAAGAAGGGCATTAGAAGACTAAATTTCATACCATTTCACATCCACCATGATGAAAAAATGATCGATCATATGACAGATGAAGTAGATCTCTTGATCCTTATATTTGGCCTTCAAAAGATCAAAAAATGAGTAGAAATTGGCATTATCCTATTGGTTCTTGGATTCAGGAAAATATAGGATAAAATAGTTTATTAAGGGAATTTTGAAAAAAAATTCAAAAAAATTATCTTACGCATGGTTTTTCTTCAATGTTTTTCAAATCATGCGCAAACCGTGCGAGACAGTTCTTCCCGAAAAAAACCATTCCCACTATTTATGAAAACTATGCCCAAGCCATTCATGTGTACATGGAATAAAAGGGCCATTCACATGGTTAGCCCAGATGTTCGTGTGACAACTGTAAGAGAAGGATTGGTCCGAAAACAAAACAATCTACAAAGTTGGACACACTGTGCTAAATTATTTGAGGGTTTACTCTAAACCATGTGACAAACTAGTTCTTCCCAAAAATATGGGATCCAGGATCTTAACATGTATTAGACTCCCACAAAACCTTAGTCAACTCATGAGGAACTAAATGTACATCAATATTAATGATTTATATTGACAATTAAATGATACCTTCTTGATTGAAAACCTATGCTATTATAGTAAAAGATGGAACAAGTAATAGGTATAAAGGATCTGTGCAACAACATGAAAGTATCTCTTATGGTGGAAGGAAAATTTCTACTGTAGTTTCTCATCAGGGTTGTGGCAGATAATGTTTTTAGTTACATAGATCTATATTTTGGCATCAATATGGATGCATGTGTCATAAGAAGATCTAATGTGATAGAGTACCTATGGTGGGTCGGGATTGCGGTCGTATAGGGAATCTTAAGCATGTCTGCAAGACCTTTCCACCAACTTCATGTGTAAAAGTATCATTATATGACGCCATTAAAAGATAGTTTTATTATTTTTCAAATCAGGGGGAGTTTGAATAGCACTGACATGTCTGGAAAAGGAGGTGGTTGTGGTCATGGAAGTCTGGCCCCTGATGACCAACAGTGTTGGCAGAGGAGTCATGATCATGGTAGCTCATATTATGCACATGGCCATGGATCATATCAGTATTATTCATTATGGGCGATAACCAGGGATCAATCTAGGTGACCATATATTGTACGAGGTAATATTATAGTGGCCTCCTCTATTGACTCTTATTTTTTAATATAGGTTATTCAAACAGTTTTATTTCTATATCAATCATGGAATGTCTCAGACTAAAGATACATTATCAATACAGAGTAATAACCCTCCACACACGGATGGAAATACAGATGGTGTGAATAACCTAGTGTAGAGATTGTCCCATTAACATAGGCAGATACCCTTTCATGTGGAATCACATTATTCTCGAGATTATATTCTTTGTTTTCATAATTTGGATTATCAGGATAGTCCATTATCTCACATTTTTATATTGATATCACCTCTGGTTCACTTTTACATCACCAAAAAGAAGTAGTTATCTTTTTAATTGTAGTTGGATGTCCATGATGGTAGAGCCAGACTGAAGCATCATGGAATAGGTGGAGATACCGCTCATACAACAAATATTTTCATGGAGGATCGGGAATTTCATCAAAATGATTTTACTATAGTAGTTTTCCATCTTAGGGAAGTCATTCCTAATGACATATTGGGATTACCTCTATAGAGAGAGGTATATTTTACAGTTGATATAGTTATATGAGGAGTGTAAGTGACAATTCATCCATACAGGATGGAACCTTCTGAGGTTTAGGAGATCAAGAGACAGATAGAGGTCCTAGAGGAAAAATTCTTTATATGTCTTAGTAAATCCTTTGGGGGTTCACATGTGCTTTTCTTAAGAAGGCGTATATAACTCTTCGTTTATTTCTGTATTGTAGAATATTAAACAAGGATACGATCATGAATAGGTATCCACTCTCTCAAATAGATGATCTATTTGACAATCTATAGAGGGAAAATGTGTTCCCTGTAATCAAATTGATATTAGGTTATCAGCATGTGCATAAATAGTAATCAATACTAAATAAATATATTTTGGTCAATATGTCAAGGTAAAAATAAAAAAAATCTATTCATTAAACTAAATGATCTTGAAGAATTATATAATATTAATAAATTATGATAAAATAATAACATAGAATTAATTAAATTATATTGATACATCGCCAATGATATCATAAAAATTAACAATAAAATGATATTAATTAAATAATCTCATAATTTTAGAATTTATAATTTCATACATCAAAGTCATTCTATCATGTCCTCATGCAATAAAATTTCATAGAAATGGTGAATACCTCATCCATATACCCAATCTATATTTTTTCATGAAAAATGTGATGTGTCTAGGGTATATAGTGGACCCTAACTCTAACTTAAAAGGTCTAATAAAATCCTTATAAGAAAGGGGTGAAACCCAATCATCATTAACCTTAAAATGATAAATTAATAGATAGAGTCCTAATAATTTACATAATTATAAAACGTAGTCATAATCAAACCTAATGAAGGTTGTGAATTGTAATAAAATTGTATACCCCTAATCAATTAATCATAATACATCTAAATGAATATTATTTATTGTATCATAATAACATTTACCTTGTGGATATTATGTAAAGTAATGCGTTTTTGTCAATTTTTGAATTGAAATACCAAAAAATGAAAATTAAATAAGTGTTTACATAGACCAGAACCTCTGTATTTTAATTACTCAATGTAATTATTACCTTATTATTAATTATTTTCATTTTTAACCCAAACCAATTACATTTGAAAAGTACTGAATGTGATAAGTTTGATGATTTATATTCCTCCTTACTATGTGATTGTAATGTGACCATCTCACCTATCAACCTATTATATATCACATTAAAAAATGGAAAATATATGACAATGATTAAGATGAAATGTTTTTCCTAATATTTTAAGTGACCATAAATTGATGATTTGTATTATTGTTCATAAGTAATCAAATTACATCAGGTAAAATCCTAAAACCATTAGATAATAATATCAGATAGTGCATATCGGTGAAGTGATATCATTGAAGAAATTACCTACCAAATGAATAGATCATGCTAACATGACATGATATGTATGATGTTTCAAAATTTTCATAGATCCCTGACCCAATAAGTCACCAAAAAATGTGCATTCTGGTTGAGTTCCAGTGGACTTAGACATTCCTCCATGTACAACAAAGGGAAACGACATGTTGAGAGTGTTTTAAAGGAGTTATAGTTGAGATAATATACCCTATAATGATAGTTTTTAATATAAAAAGTATATATATATATAATTAAAAGGAAGAATAGAATAAATAGACTCAATCCAAAATCCAGCCTATGGGGGAAGAACAATCAATCCCATACCATAATAGATGCCTATGTTGTGATATTCATGGTAGTAAATAAGCACCTCAAAAATACTTTTGTAGATAATAATACATAAAATCAATTGAATATAGTAAAAACATTAAAATAAATAGTTAATGTTCCCCCATGTATGAACATGTGTATATACATATACAAAATCAAGATGGGATAGAAATGAGATCTATAAAGGGAAATCTAGCGGAGTAAAGAACCAATAGTCCCATTCAGTCCATCCATTCAAACCCAACCACTGGGATCCTAGATCATAGCCCAGACAATTACCAAAATTAGAAAGAATAAATTCTACAAGCATCTTGAAGGACTTTTTACGGTGTGTGATTGAGTCCTTGTAGGGTACCTACCTTGTGTTAATAACATGCAATTTTTTATTATGAATGTGAATAGAAAAAATATAAAATAATTAGATATATATGACAAAAAAGACTCCTGTGGTTCTCAAAATCAAACAGGATGTAATCAACTACCTCGGATGACACTGGAATCCTATAGAAGAGAGGCACCATAGCCTATGGAGAATGTTTCCCCCTGATATCAATTATTACATTGTGAACCCTCATGTTCCATCTCATAATATGTCACTAATCACCATGTTCCACTAACACCAAGTGTCCATTCCATGTCACTAAAGTCTTAAACTCATGTACAACAATACAACCATGATCCCATAGAACCCGGATCAAATGAACCAATCAGATAAAATCCCAAATTCTTGACAAATAATTATATATATATTCAATAATATCACTATCATACAAAAGAAACAAATATAGATGAATAGTGATAACTATCGTTTAAAATAGTCTTAGACGAACAACATAAAATATAAATATACTCACTCCCCAACTAATAGAATCAACACCATCATATAATGTATACACAATATTCACATTTCCATTTATGAAATACAACATAATAAAAATTACATTAGCTACACTATTCTGGGGATCAACCAAAAAGAGTGGTCAAAACCACCTCATAACATAGTTAAACTATGATTACATGAATCAAATGTTGCATCGGCAAAGAGAGGTGACTAGAAATCACTAATTTATAACCATTAATACTTATAGTATATCACATCATTCCCCAAAGACCATGCCACTCGACATGATGACCACGTCATCTAATAAATCCCTAGTCCAGACCATAACCTGATATTCATTCCTCCCAAACTGATAACCATTTCACCCATTCTATGATCACTCACCCGAGTATGATGTCGAAGCCCGCCCTTACAATCACATCACCTCAAATCCAGATGTCCGTGTACAAACCAATCATCAAGTCAAGAAATCTTGATACCATGGATCATAGTTTTTCATGAATATATATATATATAATTCATTTAAATTTAAATGAAATAATTAAATAAAAGTGAATTAATCAAAGGATAATAAATATAACAAAAAAATAAATAATAAGAACCCCTCGTCCAAACATCTTAAGGTGAAAAGCCTCTTGAAAATATCCAAACACTTTCTGAGAAGAGTGGAAATTGTCATCAAGATGCCACGAGTTTTTAAATAATTAATTTGGAACAAATATAAAACATAAATTGACACCTTCAGTCAACATAATTGTGATGTTCTGGACCTAGATACCACATAACAGTTGACCGGAGCCCAGTGGTCCACAAAGACCCAATTATATCTCCACAAATACTAGATACTGCCGACTAGTAGTGAGGGCCTAGGGTGTGTCCATATGAAGGCCATTCCCTTATTTGAATTGCGTAGAACCATTTATGGAATATAAATATAGAGAGAATTGAAAACTGAATATAATGAAATAATAGAAGAAAAAAAATGCAATAGATAAATGAGAATAATAATAAATGTATTAACTAGAATGATGATGATGTAATGTCATGTGACTTGAAAAGTAGAAAACATTGATACTATATAGCAGGAATAATATTTTTCACCCCATTATAAAAGAATTAAAAACTATCCACAACATCTTGAGCCATGACATGGTCATCTACAGTCAATATCCAACCTAAACAGCAATAAATAATGTGTTTGAAGTCGTATGATTCCCTTTTATAACACATGCAACCATGTAATCTACTCTGGGTACCAAAACAACGCCTAGAGAGGGTATGTGATAAATATCAGAGGGCCACCTCCAATGGTTTCTATATCATCCGAACTATGTAATGGAATATAGAAATGGGCATGAATGTATATTTATAATGTTAATTAAACAGTAAATTTTAACAAAATACACATTTACCTACATCATTCCTTGGTTGGTGTATGAACCGATAACCAGTTCATTATTAATTATGCAATTAGCATTTAATGTTAATAGTTCATTTGATGCATTTCCATCACTTACTTCACCTTGTGATAGTATTAATACTGAATTTCCCAAGACATAACAAATAAACATGATAATGATATCTAGTGAGGCATTTCCATGGTAATGACAAAGGTAATGTAGATCTCGTGGAACACTAAATAAGTATTTTATAAGTTTAGATAAGGTTTAAGAATGTAATACAAGGAGATTAATCCATGGCCTTCCATAAAATGGAACTTAATAGGTCCATGGTTATATACCACTATAAAATAGGTCTATGAAATGAAAAGGCCCAATGGCATTTCACCATGGCACCTACTAGTCATTGTAGGATCCATGGATTGTATCCACGGTGTCCTATATTAATTTAGTGGACCCTAAGGCAGTATAATAGGCATTCATGGAATTTACATGATCTAAAGTATATGTGGGTATCAACAAAATAAAAATGCATCCTTGAATTGAAAATGGTTTCCAATGACCCAAGGTATTCTCCTCTAATAATCTCGGGAGAGCATTGGTCAATCCATTCCTACTTTATATTGTAATAATATAATCATTCAATAGGTTCAATACATGTCTTACATTAGTTTTTATAGGCTAATTATCATGGAACCATTTTAATGAAATCTTTATTAACAATTATGTTATATTAAATTATTGGTGTTTACTCTGCTACCCTCTAGCAATATGGAATGAGGAGCTATAGACATGTAACATTTTTTCAATATTTTTTATTTGGCTAAGTTATATACATTCAATAAATACCATTCCATAATGACAAGACATTTATTATGGGAATAATATTTTTTAGAAAGGCCAATAGAATGTACATCTGAATGGTGGCTTACACATGCCAAAATAGTAAAAACACAAATATGTCATAACCTTCGATATGGGGATGATTGAGTTATTGGGGTAACCACTAAAAAAAATCACATATTTAGAAAGATAATAATCATCTGATTATAGAAGGTATAATCATGAAATATAAATTTACAAAATAGCTTCTGATGAATTATGTGGTACCCAAATGATTATTAAAAAGTCATTGAACAATAAGGATAAGTTATAAACCACCCACCTATGGGTTGTATGATCCTTAACCTCTGGTATCAACCCTCGTTTTTCCTTCTATCATAGTAGATCTAAGATAAGGTTTAAATATCCCCCATGATGATATCCAGGTCGAGAGAAAAAGATAAGAATAAGGCTAAAGAGAACTCAAGCGCATACTTTATCGCATCCAACATGATGAACAAATGCATGATCGAATATCAAATGAAGGATATCTATTGATCCCAAGATATGTCCTTTAAAGGCTCTAAAATATGAGGAAAAGGGATTAATTATAATAGTTATTGGATTATGAAGGAATAGAAGAGTAAAAGAACATTTAAGGGAATTTTGGACTATATAAACAGTATATTCTCCTACAGACGGTTTGTTTGCACTGTTTGTCAAATCATGCTCAATCCATGAGACGCAGTTCAGCACTAAAAGACATATTTTTCAGGGTTTTATCAATCCATGCGCATGCCACAAAGGGTACTTGGGAAAAAATGGGTGATGTGGTAACCACCTGATAATGATCTATTTGAATAAAAAACAATTTTCACATTGATAGAAACTGTGTGTAATTTCTAAAATGTTTACATTAAACCATAAAAAAATCTAGTTCTTCGCAAAAAGATGGCTTCTCGTATCTGAATAATCCTTATACACCCATAGAACCATTATTAACTAATTAGTCACTCAAATTTTGACTACATTAAATTTCATGATCGAAAATTATAGTATCAATACCTTAGTGATAAATAAGGTTCTTAAAGTGGAGGCCAACCAAAGTATTGGGTTTATAGGATCTATGAAACGTCATTCTAGTAGTTTTTCTGTTGGCAGGAAGCATTCCATTGTGGTTTCACATTAGGGCAGCAGATGCTCAAGTTTTCAATTTCATAGCTCTATATAGTTCCATCAATATGTAATATTGGGGAATTAGAAGCACCAATGAGATAGATACCCTACAGAGTGTTGGGGTTACACCCATATGGGTTATATTAATCATTTCTGCAAGACCATCTCACCAGTTTCATGTGGGAATGGATCAACATCTTCTCCACCAATAGGAGTGAGATATTTTGTGCCACGCCAGGTGGTGAGTTTGAATAGCACTGGAAAGTCCAGATGAAAAGGGGGATGTGGTCGTGGTAGTCCTACCCCTGAGAAATAGTAGTTCCAACAATGTTATCATGATCGTGGTAGTTAATCTGTTTCACAAAGACGTGGATCTTGTCAGTTTCTTTCATCATAGCTGATGCATGAGGATCATGCTACAAGTCCATCTACATTACGCGATACTATTCTAGTAGCCTCCACTATTGTGTCTGGATTATTTTATATAGGTGCTTCAAACTCTTTTATTTCTGTATAAATCATGGAATGTCCCAGAAAAATGATATAATACAACTATCATGTATTCACCATCGATACACAGTTATTATATGGATTTTGGGCATACACTTGTGATGGGATTTCCCCTTACGGTAGGAAGTTAACCTTTTTTGGTGAATTTCTTTATTCTCAAGATGACATGATTCAATGTCATTAGCGGGATGGAGTGGTTAGTCAACTATCACACCTTTGTAGACTGATATTTCCCCAGGGTCACATTTACATCACCATAATGATGTAGTTATAATTTAAATTGTGAGTTTTATGTCCAGGTTAGGAGAGATAGACCGAAGCATCATGGGCTAAGTGGAGAGACAACTCAAATTGATAATATTTTCATGGAGGATCAGAGAAGTATTAAATCTATTATCCCTACAGTAGTTGATCACATCAGGGAAGTCTTTCCAAATGACTTTTATATCTTAACTCTTAAGAGAGAGATATATTTTACAATTGATCTTGTTCCGAGAGTATCACCAGTGTCCATTCCTCATTATAGGATGGATCAAACTGTGTTTTTGGAGCTGAAGAGGCATATAGAGGACCTAGATTGCAATGAAATTATATGTCTTAGTACAACCTCTTGGGTTTCACGTGTTCTTTTTCCATTAAGTTATATGGAACTCATCGTTTATGGGTTGATTATCGAATTTTGAACCAACTTATAGTCATGAATCTCTTTCCACTTCCGCGGTAAGTTGATCTCTTTAACCAGCTTCCTGGAGAAAATGTGTTCTCTATGATTGACCTGAGATTAGGTCAGCCTCTGTGGAAAGTCAGACCATTAATCATACCTCATAAAACATTTGGTAGCAGGTATATTCTATATGTGGATTAGGTGATGCAATCGAATATGTGTCGAATATTCACAATCCTTTTATTTTGAGATTGCCTATATTCCTAGAAAGGGAAATGTGGTCACTGATGCAGTTAATTGGAAAACTCAAAAACAAGCTGTATAGGAAGATAGTTATGAGTGGAAGTTAATGACCCTCTTTTTGGAACAAAATCTATTGTTTCATTACAGTCATTGGTATTCATACCTATCAGCCTAAATAACCACCCCTATCTCCCTGATAATATGAATAGTGGGATGTTTTCAAATCATGATGGTTTGGATCTCTGTGAAATTATAGAGGAGGAAAACCCACCTCTGGATTGGTTTGTTGACCAAGATGTCATCCTGCATCTAAATGGATGTATCTGGGTTCCTTCAAATATGAAAGAGGAGTTGCTGAAAGGGTCCCATGCTTCTCATTGGGCTATTTATCCTGAAATCTCAAAGAAGTATTGATATATGATACACCATTAATGGTGGCCTTGAATAAAATGTCAGATTTCAGGATTCATCAATATGTATTCCACCTATCAGTAGATGAAGGCGGAGCACTAGAGTGCTGTCAACAAGTTACAAACTCTACCAGTCTAGGAATGGAAATGGGAAGATGTTGATATTGAATTCAAAGTTGACATACCTTGGTTTCCGATGGGTTGTGATTATATCATGGTTTTCCTTGATCAACTAACAAAATAATCCAACTTCATTCCTTTGTGGGATAATTTTTCAGTTTATGAGTTAGGGAGAATGTATGTCCATGATATCATATTACTAAACATGGTTCTAGGTAATATCATTTCAGATAGGCATACTCATTTTACATGATGATTCATTCTATTTTTCTAGAAATAAATGGGATCTCAGGTGAATCTATGAATAGATTGTCACCCTCATATGGATGGATAATAGGAATGGACCATACAGGTTAAAGGGAATACGAATAGATCATGTGTCCTTGATTTTGATGGTTTTTTGGGAGAAGCATATCCCGATATTCATGTTCAATTATAATAATTGTTTTAGGTGACAATTCAAATGGATCCTTTTGAGGAATTATATAGAAGTCCATTCCATTCACACTTGTTCTCACTATAGGTATGTGAGGTAGACCTGATAGGTCTTCTCCTTGTTCAAGAGAATTGAGAAAAAAATCATTTAATCAGAAAACATATGTCTGCTACCCAGTCTAGACATAAATCATAGACTGATCCTTACCTGTGACCTCTTGAGATTGATTTTGGGGATTCATTTTTCATTATTTATTTCCTAGGATAGGTCATAGATGGTAAAGGAAGTAGAAATATATGTTACCTCGTTACATTGGGCCATTAGATATTCTAGAGAGTGTTGGGCTGGTAGCATATCGGTTGCTACTACATCAGAGGTATGATGTTCAGCATGACATATTTAATGTCTTATAGCTTCCCCAATATCAATCTGACCAATCTCATACATTTTTTCTCGATGAAGTTGATTTAGATGTTGATGCTAACATTGAGGATTATCCAGTACACATAATAGAACCAAGCACAAAGGCCTGTTGAGGAATGTATGTACCTCTCATACGGGTGATATGGTAGCACGAGCTAGTATAAGACAAGACATGGGATAGGGATGTCAATGTATGTGCTCAATGGCCAGAATAGTTCTCAGAGAGTGTTTCTTGGCAACTGGAAGGAGAGATCAAGGGAGAGTTCTTTTAATGGGGGGAAGACTGTAATAACCCAGTTTTTCAATCAGGTGTGGATACATTAATTTTCAATCTATATCCCTACATTGTAACAAATTTGAGTTATTAATGATTTTGTAATGGTTATAATGGTGTATGGGTATTTTTTGGATCCTAGAGACCTTCATTTTTGGGAAAAAAAATTTGGCGCACTGTTTAGAGTAAACTGTGTAGAAATTCCACAAGGTTTTCAAACTATGATGATTGTTTTTTTAAGAGAGATGCCTTGCATGGTTGGAATACTTCCATGTGTCCTAACTATGAAAACACACCATTTCCTAGGTACACGTGCAAGGCTTGCACAGGGTTTGATCAAACCGTACCAAAGATGATTTTTTTTGGCAGAACTGCCTTGCATGTTTTGGTCATAGTATGACAAACTGCATGGACAAACCATGCACTGGTTATAATTTAGTGAGTTTTTTTATATTCTCATAATGACTTATTTACACCCATATTCTTCCTTGGTCTGAGAACGAGTGGGATTCAACCATTTTCCACTCATATTCTGAGCTTTTAAAGGCCAATGATAGGGATCATAATATATATTCCATCTGGAATCTGATTGAGATTTTGTTCGTCACATTAGATGGCCAACTATAATTACTCGAGTTCACTTTAGTCATTCTTCTTATTTTTTCCTCTCAAACAAGATATCATCGTGTGATGATTTTTCACGTTTTCATAGATATATGCATATCCGAGAAAAACAAAGGGCTGCAACATAATAAGAAGGATCGCAGAACCCTAATGTTGGCGTTCTGTAACTCATCCCCAAAGTTTTATGATTTAAGAATATTTTTGTGGGCCTCACTGATTTTATCATATTAAATTTCTGAAATTTACATTCAATGATTATACTTTCTAGATCATATGGTTATTCTCATTAAAATTTTTAATTAGTTGTTATCTGTTACATCCAGAACTCAATCTAATTCATGTATATGTTTATGCCATATTTGGGTTTTTAGGTGTATTGGCACTTTTATTACACCATTCAGGTGTGCTTTCACGTGTCCTTCCGAAAGGTGAGCCTTACTATAAAAATGTCTTATTATTAATGAGAATTGTTTAATGGAATGTACCATGTATTGTCACCACATGGCCCGCCTATGGTACGCGATTTCAAATTGTTATTAATTTTTAAATGTAGAATAGTAATTATACATTGTATATAACTTGGACTTTTCAAAATAGATTTAATAAATGTTACATGAAAATAGAACACCATTCCATATTGGTGGAACATAGTAGAGTGATCGTAAATAATAGAATATTCCATAATTATAAATAAAGACTTCATTAAACGGTTGTAATGCTAGTTGAAATATACAGTCTAATGGAAGGCAAGGCATGAATAAAATGAATGATTACATGATTAAAATATCAGATTGGGATGGACTACCTTGAACTCATCTTGGATTCCGAGAGGAGAATAGAATTGGTCCCATGAATTACATTCTGATTCAATGATGGGGTTTTCATTGGTTGATACCCACATAGACTCCAATTCTTGTCTATTACTCGGATTCCTAGAATACTACAATAGGGTCCTTTAAATTATTATAGGATGCCTCTAATAAACTCCATTGTTTAAGAATTGACAAGTAGTTTCCACGGTGAATTCCCACAGGACACTGTATTTTTGAATCCTTATATTATCTTTTTCAATCACCTTAGACTCGATAGGTTCGTTATTGTTGAATTCCATGGATTACTCCCTTCGGATTACACTCTTAGACCTTATATAGACTTATATACTATTGTGTTTTCATTTTGTGGGATTTTCATTATCATGGTTATTACTATAGAACTTCCTCATTGTATTTCATTTTAAGGTTATGTTGTTCTGTATTAGAACCATCAGTTCTTATACAATCATGAGCTGATGTTAGTGATATATATGCCTCACTTGACCTATTATCATTAAATTGTAATTACATAATTAAAATGACCTAGTTACATTTTTAATCACCAACCAAGGGAGGAAGATGAAACAAGGGTAATTAGTTATATTTAACTATATTCTATACTTTATATATATACATACCTGAAAAAACACTATATTTGATTACACATGCATGTTGTTATAGAAAATATCGGTGGTGTCCAACTTATATTTATATCTCACCCTTTATGGGCGATGTTTGGAACCTAGATTATATTACATGGATGTAAGTATTGACAATGGGCAGCCTATAACATCAAAATCTTAATTGCAAGAATTTTAAGCTTGAGATTACCTACAGATGATGTAGCTAGTGCTTTGGATGAATAGTATTCATTTTATTTTCTTTTATACTACTGGGGATAATAATATTTCTGCTTTCTTATATCAATGTTTTCCTGTTTTCTAGTGACATTATGTTAAATTATTATCATTCTAGATAAAATAAATTATTATTATTATCATTTAACTATTGCATCTGTTTGGTTCTCTATCTATTTATATTTCATATGTTGGTTACTATTTATTTAAATTACTTCAAATGTAGTTTACTCTACATATGGGGGCATAGTCTTCCCACAAACACACCCTAGGATCTCACTGCTAGATTTTAGCCACTAGAATTTGGGGATATTCCCTTGAGGTAATGTGGACCACCAGGATTGGGTCACCCGTAAACTGGCATTTGAATCTGTGATGTCACTATAATTATGTACTAAAAATTTTCCCCCCAAATACTAATGAAATATAGTGATAGTTTTGACCCCACAACATACAATTCATATATATAATCATGTATAATCATAGCCTCTAACCAGTTCCATTTTTGGATAAACTGGTGTTTCTGAAAATTATCCTTAAACATAGAAAAAATTACTCGAACCGATTTATCCCTCTATGAAGGGAAAGAAGGAATAATCAGAATCATGGGAGAGGAGAGGCATGCAAATATGAAATAAAAGACAACCAATTTTGATAAATTAATGTATGATGAATCACTTGGAAACAATGGAAGGATATGAGGATAGTGGTGATCCCATCCTTTTGTGTGTGACCCAAGAAAGAAGAAAAATAATAAAATTTAGTTTATTGAGAGGTTGGAAAATGATAATTTCACAGGTTTTATAAGACCCTCCAATTGGAAAAGAATGCGGAAACCATGAAGATCCAACTTTTTATGTGCCAAGCCATTCATAGTTAGCATAGATGGATTTCATGGATAATGTACAAAATGTGCATGATATAGTGTGATGATACACAAAAAAGGAACTAATTGTGTGGCCTATGCACAATTTTGAATATATTGGGTAATCCATGCTAAATCCCTTTGAAAAAACAATAGAGGTTTACGTATGGTCATGTAACCCAACCAGCATGGTATATGCAATCAAATAGTAGTGTAAATTTGGGCGACATTGTTTTCCCGAAGTGGCCTCATTGTTTATCCATACCATGCACCTCACCATTGATGTCACCAAAACTTGTCATTCAGGCCTCCGATGCACCCAAAACCCATCAGAAATATAATTTAAATTTCAAAACCTCTGAATATAAATAAAATAAGGTATTTTCATTAATGTAAAGCTCATAATTGCGATTTTAATAACATGGGAGAACTTGGGATAGATAGAAATCCTAAAAAATTCATAATGTTAATGAATTTCAACCTACTCAAAAAATGTTATATTATAGTCTCCTCAATATAACATCGCGCATCACTAACCATTATAACATAAAACAATGACTGAACCAAACATACCCCTTCCATTATTAATTATATTAGACTATTATAGTGACAAGGGAACACGTAAAATACCTCATAAGGGATCCCCAACATATGAGTGACCCACCAAAGTCACAACCTAACCAAAAGTCAATTTAAAAATTTCTCAATCAACCATTCATGGAATCAATTTATTCATATGGTGCATTATCAATCCTCCACCTCATATAGTTCTTCTGTTTCATTCCTCACACCAATCAAAATATTACACCACATAATGTTTTACATTGATCCCATGTCACACATTGCTCTAATGAGGGCCCACATCTCTACCGATGTTCAATATAAATACGACTTCCATGAATCTCAATGAAGAACTAAATTGTAATGACGCTCAATTGCAATCTCAAATCATGTAACCTAATTCTCATTGATTTCCTAATACCAACACACCTCAATAACCACACACATAATGGTGAGCATATATAAGACCGACTGTCGTGCATCACACATCGAGGCACACACATTGATATATATATATATATCGCATATGAAAAAATGAAAACCCACTAACAATCATCTGTTTTGTCCATGGGTACAACCTATACACCATGTGAACACACAATTCGAATTCCTCTAAAATGAACTTGATAAATGAAAACAAAATAACAATGTTATGTCCATGGTGTACCTCATACCATCATCAGTTCAGTACAATGCAATGACCCTGGAAGGTAACACCTCAAGATTTTATGATATAGATTCCATTTAAATTCATTGACGTATTCTACAGGAAGATTATCTTGTAAAATAGGAAACACCGTATTGGCATACACTATATGTTATTCATTTATTTGATTGTGTTAAAAATAATTTCATGTTTATATGATTTAATTCATTTAAAAAACACTAAATATAGATTTTGTTTAATGTATAAATGAACTACATTCATATTATTTTATACACAAAACCAATGGAGGCATGCACTACATGCAACACTGACTTGGGTTGTGTTCCATGGAAGAGAAACATTTCTCTATAGCATGCGTTGTATGCAATACCACGTTTCACTGAACAAGGATAAATTATTAAAATATTATTATTTAATGGGTTATCAAAAATAAGTTACGAATATTATTAAACACATTTTTAATTTCATGACATTAACATTATTGTTATGTATTTTTAGAACTTGGTTTGAGAAAGAATTCAAATTATCAGATTAATGAATTAATTTTCCAAAAAATCATTGTTTTACCACATTTTGATGGATCACTGATTTTAAATATAGTTTATGACAATATGATATGTTTAATTTGACAAAATAAACATATTTTTAGGGATCATGATATTATATTTTACATTGGATGAATTTCTATTGATTTTGGGATTAATTTCATATTTTGATTAATAGTGAAAAATTCTACATTTTAATTCAAAACTACCATTTTGTCTAATATATTTATCTAGTTAGGTTATATTTTTATTTGGTTTCAAAGTGTAATTGGATTGTTTTCTATCATTAAATATAATTTTGGTCATTGTAAGTAATTTCAAATTTAAATTGGAAATAATCAAATGACAATCTTTTGATGAATTTTTACTTTTTTAAAACTCGCCTTTCGTTTTCGACAATAGAAATTAATTTTAAATTAAATTAGGCCAATTATCTGTTTTGAATTTTTTGAAATGGATTCTGTATTTTTAATCAGTGGGTTGAAATTATCTTAATTTTTATTTTTATATATGGAGATTATGAATAATAACTATGGTAATTTATATTTACAACTTTCCACGGAAAATCATGTAAATTAGGGTAACTAAAATTATGATAAAGATAATAAAATTACAATAACATCTTCCAAAATAATATTGGATGATCCAAATTTGACCATTACTTACAATGTGTCTGAGTTGACTCATTTAATGGATTTTTTCCTTGAAAGTGATGTCATTATAATTAATGCAAAAGAAGGTGACAACATGATACTCTCATATATGTTATAAGTATAAAAATAATAATATAGTGATAAACATGATTAAACATCAAAAATAAATATTCTCTTGAAATATATTGAAATTATCTACATCGTGTAAATTTATTTAGGATTTTAAATTTTAAATATTATCATTAATGATAAGACATTAGAGAATTAGAAATTATTTTAATTATAGAAAAATCAAATAAAATATCTTAAAAAAATTAAAATAAATATCATATTAACTTATAAATGTGATACATGAATTTTTTAAGTGACAATGACATGTTAATAATGTATTAAATATTTTTTTAAAATCTATATTCTTTTTGGTTTTTATTTAACATCAAATAAATAAATATTGTCAAAATTGACATAATTGATATTTTATAAAAATAAAATATTATAAAATTATTTAAAAATAAAAAAAATATTTAAGAATTTCCATGAGATCATTATAAGGTCTATAATATCATAAATAAACTTTTATGGTCAATAAACACTATATATATAAATATTGATAACCATTAAATATTTATAATGTTATTTTCAAAATTAAAATTTAATATAATAAATATGTGTCAATTCAAAGGACATAGTTTAAATTAAAAAAATAACTTGTCCAAAATTTATTTGGTATTATTTTTAAAACTCGATATCATATCATATTCAAAATTGGGACACTTTGGATGTTTTTGGATTATTTTTTATTTTATTATAAATTATTGATCATGGAATTTCCAAAAGGGTGCCTCCCATCAATTATAAAAGGGAACCTCCTCCATCTATTATTCACAAATTCTTGACCATGTATGCTCAGAAAACCCCCAACCATTTATCTTATCAACTTCCCTAGTTACATTATAGGGATTTTGTTCTTTTCAAAAGACCAACTCTAATCCCTAATAAGAAATTTTAAGGAGGAAGATCGAGGAAGTGGAGTTTCAGACACATATGAAATTAATCTGATTTAAGTTAAGGGATAATTTTTCAATATCATTTTTATATGATATATTTTATATGTATTTATTTACTGGGGTCTAATTTTCATCCATATCCATGATTTCTAAAAAAATCGTAATTTTTTAACTATACATTAATGTATGTTTAATTTAAATTTATCCATTATTTGACTTTTACTACCTAGTTTGGAAGGAATCATTATTTTGTTTACCATATGAAGTTCTTTTTAACTTTTCTACAAAAAGTACGGGGAGAATGATTTATAAATTATACATCATGAATTGGTTTTTATATCTTCATAACTCATTCCTTTCCATGAATCTTTCTATAAATGTAACAACTGGGATTATCCCACCAGTTTCCCCATAAACACATGGTCCACACCCGGGGGCCCACCACATGCCCGAACGGGTCATCTGACTAATGATTATTCCACATGACAACACATTTTCTTTCCACTGTTCTTTGTCGTCAGTCACACACACCCTGGAAACATTCCAGAAGGATCACCATCCTTTTCGGGAGAATATCCGATTAGAACTCCATAATTAATTAGGGAGGAACCCCTTGAACTTCTCCATATGAATGGATCCAACTACCCTTAAATTTAATTTGTGCCACCTATCAAGCATTAATTAGGTGGAGCCACTTAATTTAAATCACCAATTTTATTTGTTATGACAACTCCACCCCATTAATTAAATGAGTCATCTCATTTAAATAAATCACTCAATTTGAATTTACACCAATGAACATAATACATCGTAATATATTATTTGGCTACGATTTCATTTTTGGTTGAGTGGAGAGAAAGGAGGAACTTGGGAGAAATATTGGGAGAAGTCTCTCAATGAAGAACTCCTTCGGAAACGAATAAGGATCTTCCCTGACATTCTTCCTAGAAACCCCCTTTGAAGATGGAAGTCTTCGTCCGATCTTCCCTCCTCATCATCTTCAAGAAACCGACGCACGAGATTGGATTGGAAGTTTGTGGAAGATGTGACGAACGATGAAAACATCGTCTTCTTCCCGTGACTTAATCATCATGCAATGAACAAATGTAGGAGGTTTACCTTGAGTATTATTCCTTTACATATTCTCATCATCATTTAAAAGGAATCGATGCAACGTATTGTAAACAATTTTTGTTCAACTTTCTTCCACTTTTTTGAACTAATTGTTATCATCCCAAAACTAGTAGGGCGCAGCCCAAACTAACATGGTCTGACTCCCTCCGTCGATCTCTTTGTGAAGTTTCTTTCGGAATGGCGATGAAGAAGAAATGAGGAGACCAAGGTGCCAATGAAAAAGGTCGTGCTACCCGCAACATCCTTGAACTGCGCCACCACAGTGGTGCACTGGTGTTCTCGGCCGACCACAGCCGGCCCGCACTGCACCGGCCTCCTTGGCTGCCATTGGCCGTTGGCCCACCTGCCCGCTGCCGGCCCACATGCTGCCCGACACCCCGCCAGCCTGCCATGCGGGCTTCGCGCCAGCTTCCCGCGCTCCCCTCCATCATGCCCGCGCAACATTCGTGCTCCCTGATGACCTAACCGCACCCTGCCTGGAGCCCCGCCGCCTCCCCGCATGCCGCCTGCACGCCCTTCATTCCTACATCTGTGCCCCACTGACCTAACCATGCCCTCCCTGCCCGCATCCCGGCAGACCAGCCTCCCAAACCGGCTCACGACCCCCCCACGCAATGCCATGTCCGAACCGGCCCAACTGCGCCCTCCAGGCTGAGCCACGTCGGGTCGTGCCCTCGCGACGGTCCTGGCCAAACCGACCTCGATCTCGGGCCGAACCACCCTCGCACCATACTAGGATGGGCCCAGTGGGTCGGGCCGATCCTAAAAGGATTACCCACATAATGTGTTGGGCTAGACCCAACAGGTCTGACCGGGTCAACCCAAACGTGGTCGGAACAGAACCGAGCCCACTACTGACCCTTTATTATCTTTGGCCATATCGTTGGTACCAGACGACCTTTGGATTATCCGTTAGTGGCACTGGTATTCTTGGAGCGTGTCTGTCTCACTGAGTATACCCCACTGGAGTTTTGGGTATGGTTGGGATATGCTCATGTTGGATCGTGCACAAATCTAACTGGGCCCCTGAGACTAAAAGGCTAATAACTCAGAGATCGTTCCTCCGATTGACGGGTCATCTGTTGCGTTTTGACCCCTATGATGTGGCAGAAAATTGATATACATTTTCATGGGACTTAGTGGCAGTTGAAGCATCAACCAGTAGCTTATGGAGTAGATCTTTTGGAGATGGTAAAGCTTTTGTTCGGGATCCTAGTAGCAGGCTGAGACCTAATGAATGATGACAGTTTGACTCAGAGTGACTCTACTGTCCTAGTGGGGATCACTTTAGTGTCATTGAAGACCCATTGTGGGGAGCGCCTTGGTGACGTAGTAGACCCACGGTACTCGACAAGAGGATTTCCTCAACGGGATATGAGGGGACTGCCTCTGTATGAACGTGGCAGACCCACGGTGGGGAGCACCTCTGTGTGAGCACAGCAGACCCACGGTACTCGACAGGAGGTGTACCTCAGCAGTCCAAAGATAGTGGGAAGTTCCTCTATGTGACATGGTAGACCCAATATACTTGATTGAGCTATATTTCTACATCAACCGTTGTTTCGATAATAAAAATCATGGTTTGAGCTGAGTTAGTATCTTTTTCCATTTTCCTCATGATTGAGATGGATTACATGATAACATAGTTATATGTATGGGCATATACCTATGTGGGGTTATCTATTGATTTCATCTTAGTTTATCCTTGTTGGTTTTGTGTTACCTTGTGGGTCTCAGGGTCCCTACTGTGTATCATTATACTCTCCCCTGCACGGGCTATGCCCACACCTCTTTTGTTTGATGCAGATGATGGACAGTGCTAATCACGGCAGAGTGTACCACGACTGGAGGGTACCCAGAGGTGGACCATATGAGATGATGATATTTGGAGGATAATGAAGGATGTGGAGTGCTGGGGAGGTTATATGTACCTACTTTTCAGGTAGGATCTGTGGTGGTTGATCCCGGTGCTACTCTTCCCCATTCAGCGGTTTTTTCAATAAACGTTTTACTTGTTTTCAGTTGTCCTTTAATTTCCCTGTTGGTCATGTATTCTAGCCCATCTACTTTCTGCAGTCATTGTATACATTTTTACTTATTTTTTTCTTCCAAACCATACTATATTGTGCGAGTTTTCTTGTTTTAGGGGTAATTCCTTCCCAGTTTAGTGATTTAAGCCTATAGTGCTAGTCGTGAGCCCCTCGGCTATGGAAGTGGGGCTTGGGGTAGTCACAGTAGGGGCCCTAGGGGACGGGTCATGAAAAATTGGTATTTTTGTCATGACCCATCCCCTGACGCCCATTCCATGACTAACCCAAGCCCACCTTCCAAAGGCATGTGGCTGGCGACTAGCACCAATGGCATAAATCCCTATAAATGGGAAGGAATTGCTTTAATAATCAGTAAACACACACAAACAGAGTACAAACTGGAATAAAACACTAAGTAAAAATTGTATACAAATGGAGTGATGTATAGTAAAGGGGACGAAAATTCATGTCCAACTATAAAGTAAAAGAAAACTGAAAAACAAGTACAACTGTATAAAGGTAAACCGATTATGGTTCGTCCACCCAGATTTCCTACCAAAAGGGATGGTACGGAAGGCCTCCACAGAACTCCATGTATGTCCATCTCCTCTGATTAATGTCACGCCGTGTGGTCCACCTCCAGGTATTGTCCAGTCCTACCCACTCACCCTCGATATTTGTTCTCCATTGTCTGCAACAAACCAAATGAGGTGCAGGAAAAGCCCGTACATGGGTGAGTATAATGATACTCAGTAGGGACCCTGAGACCCTCATGGTCTCACAAAATCCAACAGGGATAAAACAACAACATGAAATCAATAGATAAATTCACTTAGGTATATGTCCATACATATACCTAAGTTATCAAGTAATCCATCTCAATCATGAAAAACAATAGAGTTACCGACTCATCACACACAGGTATATAACATATGTATAGAGATAGAGATGATCAGATATAGCCACTGAATCATCAGACCAATCAGACTAACACGTGATCTAGGACCAGCTATTCTGTCGGACCTACACATGATCATGGAACAGAAGTCAGAACTAGTGGACAAACACATGATATAGGAATAGTCGTCAGAGTTGTCGGACCAATATATGATCTAGGACAAACTATTCTCTCAGACCAACACATGATCTGTGAACAAAAGTCATAACTGTCAGACCAACACATGATCCAGGAATAGACGTCAGAGATGTCGGAACAATGCAATATGTTGGACCGACTATTCTATCAATCCAACACATGATCTAGGAATAGATGTCAGAACATTCAGACCAATACATGATCTATAAACATTTGTTTAAGTAGAGCCAGCCACAGGTTTTCCACAATGCACGCTTGATTCCAGGAGGGTCCACTCCTCAAGCCATGTGTCGACATGTTAACTGCCACCAGGTCACATGAAGAGGAATCTCAAAGGACCATATCTTCATAGGGGTCTCAAAACATTAGACAAAGCATCAATCGGGCATCTGGTATGTGAGTTATTATCTTTTTAGTCCTGGGGGCTTGGTTGGATTCATGTACGATCTAACCGGAACATATCTAAAAATTATCCTGAACTCTTGTGGGGTATACTCAAAGAGAATTTCGAGTTCCACGAAAACCCTCGCCACTGACTGTTCATCAAACAATCATTCTCTTCCAAAGATATGGTCAAAGCAAGAAACTGGGTCGGTAATGGGCACGGGCCTGGTCTGACCAAGTCCGACCGCCTCGGCCTAACCCAGACTGGGCTGACCTGGTCATACCCACTGTGTCTCACCCGACCTTCTTGTCAGGTCATCTTGCTAGGTTCAGTCTCGGTCCTATGGGCCTATCCCAGCAGACTGCATGGGTTGTTTGGCCTGAAGGATGCCGCGTAGGTGGTTCTGCCCGGATGTTGTTGCCGGTTCGGCCAGCACCATGTGGGGCGTGGCTCGGGCAGATCAGCCCAGAAATTGGAGCTGGTTCGGCCATCGACTCCACGAAGGATGCAGTGGTCCGGCTCCGGTGGCAGGCAAGGCTCGGCCTGTTCGGCCAGGAGACAAGGCGTGGGAAGGTAGTGCGAGGTGGAATGAAGGGTGCGGGCAGACCGCCTAGGGCGCAGGCAGGCCGCACGGGGCACGAGCAAGCTGGCAGAGCGCCAGGTAGGGTGCCAGCACGCTGAGAGGGGTGCGGGTTGCGTGCGGGCATGATGGTCGGGCGCGCGGGCTGCACGCAGTTAGGTCATGGGATGCCTGGCAGGGTGCCGTTAGGCCAGCAGGGTTCCTGGGCAGTACACCGGCAGGCCGCGGAACACACGGGAAAGATGTAGGGAGTGCGGGCAGTGTGGGGGTAGGCTTGTGGGGCACTGAGCAGCACATGGGAAGGTTGCAGGCAGGCTGTCCAGAGGCCGGTGGCAGCCAGTAAAGCCAGTTCAGCGCGATGTGGGCCAGCACGGGCCGACGGTGTTTGGGCAGGAACACCGGTGCGTAGCGGGGCATCGCGGTTCACGGATTTCACGGGTAGGGAGTCCTTGGTCATTGGCGCCTTCATCGCCCCATTTTTGATTCGTCGCCGTGCTGAAGGAAACTTCACAATGAGATCGATAGAGGGAGTCCGGCCATGTTAGTTTGTCCCACACACTCCGAGTTTAGGGATGATAACAATTGGTTCCACAAAAAGGATGAAGGTTGAAAAACAATTGTTTACAATAAATCACATTGATTCCTTTTAAATTATTATGAGAAGAATGAAAGGAAATAATACACAAGGAAAACCACCCTACCTTTGATCGTTGCTTAACAATGAAGTCGCAGTAAGAAGATGATGTTGTCGTCGTTCGTCATGTCTACCACACAATTCAAATCTAAGCTCGTGCATCGGTTTGTTGATAACAATGGGGAGGAATGTTCGGACTAAGTCATTCCACACCGAAGGGGGTGCTGAGGAAGAAGATCAGGGAATACATTTCTTCGTTTTCGAAGGTGTTCTTCATTATGAGCCTCCACACAATATTCTTTCCATGTTCCTCCTTTCTCTCCACTCCACCCAAAATGAAATTGTAGCCAAATAATGGATTATGATCTATTATTTTCGATGGAATAAATTCAATTTGTGTGATTTAATTAAATGATTTGTCTCATTTAATTAATGGGGTGGAGTTGGCATAACAATTCAAATTGGAGATTTAAGTTATGTGCCTCCATCTAATTAATTCCTGAGAGGCGGTAAAAATTAAATTAATGGGGAGTTGGCTCCATTAAGGTGGATAAGGTCAAGGGGTTTCACCCCATTTAATGAGGAGTTTGAGGAGGTTTTACCCTCCTCCATTAATAGGAAATTAAGCCTTCTGTGGTCCCCACATCATAACCACTCACGGGAGGTTATTCTCGGGTGGGACCCACCAACATAACCTCTCAAGGGAGGCTAAGGTGTGGTGGTCCCACCTCCATCTCCCATGTGGATGTTTTATCCACCAAACCTCCTCATAGCGGTTAAAAATAAAATATTATGAGATTACTTTATTTTATTACTTCACAGGAAAACAAAAAAACTAACATTTATCCTCGACTCACTACCGTCGAAGTAAAAGTATTTTTAAGAAAATATCGGCGCTGCGAGTTCAACGGTGCTCTTGGATTTCAATTCTGAGCACTAGTTCAAATGTTATAAAAAACCTGCTCATGTGTTTCATGAAAAAACCCGAACAAAATGTAAAAAATTTATTCTAGAAACACTGGGACCCGTAATAAATCAACGTCAGTTTTCGTGGTCACGTAAAAATATCATCTATTAAAATAATTCCACGGGATTTATGGGTCATTAAATTCTAGCCACATTACAGCTTTATGTACCTGTAAGCTACCAATGAAACAAAGGGATCAATTAGGGGTGCTGAGAATGCATCTAATCCTCCCACTCCCATGTGTTGTTCTGATGGTTCCCGTGCTGCCAGTGAACGCGCACCAGAGGTATCGACCGTCTATGCAGGACCTGCTCCTTTTGATCCTCAATCTCCACTTGAACCTCTATGAATGTCTCCCCATCATCGATGTCTATCTCTCCATGGACTATGATGTGATAATAGTCATGCATGTATCCCCTCAGCTGGGATTCATGGAAGACGTTGTGAACCCAGTGCAACTGAGGTGGAAGACCCAATTGGTAAGCCACCTCGCCTACTCTAATGAGGACCTGGAACGGTCTGATGAATCTCGGAGATATCTTGCTATATTATCCAAAACTCTGTAGACCACGTCGAGGTGAGACCCATAGAAATACATTGTCTCCATCCTCGATCTTCAGAGGTCTATGTCTCCTGTCGGAATAAGACTTATGCTTGCTCTGTGTAGTCTTCATCCTCTCCTTGATGATCTGCACCTTCTTCGTGGTAGCTCATACCATCTCTGGACTAATTAGTGCTGACACCTCAGGGTCAATCTGGCACAAGGGTGATCTGCAAGGTCTCACGTACAACGCCTTAGAGGGTGTCATCCCTATGGTGGAGTGATAGTTGTTGTTTTATGTAAACTCTTCCAAAGACAAGTGGTCCTCACAGCTACGTCTGTAGTCGAGGATAGAAGCATGTATCATTTCCTCGAGGGTTTGAATGCTCCACTCAGTCTGACCATCTGTCTGAGAATGGAAGGCAGTGATCAGATGATGTTGTGTCCTTAACGCCTCCAGCAACCCCTTCCATAACTGAGAAGTAAACTGTGCATCATGATCGGAGACAATCCATAAAGGTATACCGTGAAAACAGTCATTCTTTTTCACATATATGTGTCCCAAGATATCTACTAAACCCTGCTCTCTGATTGGTAAGAATTGGGCCGACATGGTGAGTCGGTCGATGATCACCCTAATCGAGTCATGACCCTTAGATGTACGTGGAAGACCCGTCACGAAGCCCATTGATATATCATCCCAATTCCACTCTGAGACCTCTAAATGCTGAACCAAGCTTGCTGGTAAATGTGCTCCACCTTCACATGGTGACAAGTGAGGCTTCGTTAGGTAATCTATGCTACCAACTTCTTCATACCCGCCCCCTAGTACTGTCTTCTGAGGTCTTGATACTTTTTCACCACAACTAGATGTACCGCTATAAGGGATGTGTGGAACTCCATCAACACTTCTTCCTGAACTGACACTGGTACCAAAGTGCATCCTCTAAATAGGATGATGTGCTCCACACCGTTATAAAATCCATTTGGTTACTTCCCTATGGATATTTGAGCACGTCCTATATCGTAGTCAGTGTCTCCCTGCTAATCTTCTATGACTCATTGAAGGAGTGGGGGAGTGACTGTATGTGGATTTATAAGGGCTTCTCCATCCCTATCTACAAAGGATATCTATAAGGCAACTAGCTACATTATCGACTCTCCTAGAAGCTAAATACCAGATCTCCTACTGAGAGCATCCGCGAAAATGTTCCCCTTCCCAGAATCCTGGACTATCTCAAAGTCATAGTCTTGAAGTAACTCAAGCCAACATCGCTATCTCAGGATCATGTTCTTTTGTTAGAATATATACCTTATACTATTGTGAACAGGGTACACGGTAAAATGTTTTCCCATTACATAGTGTCTCCACATCTTCAAGGCAAAGACCACAACTGATAACTCTAGGTCATGGGTAGCATAGTTTTTCTCATGTTGTATCAGCTGAAGTGAAACATTAGCATTCAATAATCACTCCTGCATTAGGAAACACCCATGTTTGGTCCCTATTGCATCGCATTAGACTACGTACCCAAGGCCTTCCTCTGGAAGCCTCAAGATCGAGGCACTAGTCAGCCTCTACCTCTGTTCATGAAATATCTGTTGTCATCTCTCTGACAACACGAAGGGTTTCCCCTTCTTTGTCAAGGCTGATAGTGGTGCTGCATCTCTGGAGATGTATGGTACGAACCTCCAGTAGTAACCATCCAAACCCAAGAAAATTCGTACCTCTGTCACACTCCTAGGTGGCCCCCATGAAAGTACCGCCTCGATCTTCACTAGATCCACTTAAAATCTAGACTCCAAGATGACATGTCCCAAAAGGTTAACCTCTCGGATCCAAAACTGGCTATTCGAGAGCATTCCATAAAGCTGGTTCTCACAGAGTGTGTCTAGTACTAACTGTAAATGGTAGGCATGATCCTCCTCCGTAGTCGAGTAGATCAAGTTGTCATCGATGAATACTATGAAAAAGGTATCGAGGTATGGCTAGATGATCCTATTCAGGAGTCCCTTGAATACTGCCAGAGGGTTGGTTACACCAAAGGTAATAACCAAGAACTCGTAGTTGCCGTACCGAGAACTGAAGGTCGTCTTCTGCATATCATGAACTCGAACTCTGAGCTGGTGATAGTCTGATCTGAGGACAATCTTCAAGAACCATCGTGCTAACTTCAGTTGATCAAAGAGAGTGTGTATCCTCGAGAGTGGGTACTTTTTCATCATGGTCACCTGATTCAGGTGACAATAGTCAACACAAAGCCTCAGGCTCCCATCCTCCTTCATGACGAAAAGAATCGGGGCTTCCTGGGGAGAAACAATGGGTCGAATGAATCCCTTCCACTACAAGTTCTCTAGCTGTACCCTCAGCTTGCGACACTCAGAAGGAGGCATCTGATATGCTGGTGTAGATATCGATGTCATCCTATGGTACAAGTAAATGTAGAAGTCCACCTCTCTGTGGGGAGGTAGTACTGGAACATCTTAAGTGAAAAAATCTACGTACAGGTCCACCACTATAGGATAGCTTGGACTCTCCACATCAACTACTCTGATGGTATGTCAGGACAACTGATTAGTTATTGGCAACACCCTCCTTCGAGTAAGTCTATCATGTGCTGCAGAGGCTCCCTTCTAGCTGGTGAAAGTGATTCTGGTCCAATCTGTGTGGACACACCACACTTTGCGTATAATACAAGAAATATTAGAATAGACATTAGATAACTAGTCTATACCCATGATGACATCATAAGGCCCCGACACCGATATGAGGAGATCCTTTCCAAAGCAATCATCTCCTATAGTATGTTCGCACTGCCGACACCAGTGTGTAACTGTCAAGTCTGCTCATATAGGAATCTCTAGCTGTAAGGATCGAGCCAACGACAATGTCTAAATCTATGAGCTCCAATCATGGGAAGTGGAAATGAAAGAGTGACTCGCACCTGTGTCTATAAGAACTGCAGCTAAGGTGCAGTAAACACATATCGTACATCAAATCATCTACGGTTCTCCATGGTCATATGCATCAAGTGCCTGTAGCTATGCTCTCCCATGTCAACCTACTCCCTATGGCCAGGGTGGACCTATTAGTGGTGGTGGCGGTAACACCTTGATTCGTCATCCACCATCAACTGTAGGGCTAGATCCTCTGCCACATCCACCTTCTTCTTCCAGTCTACCTCAATCAAACATATGACTCTACCTAGGAGGTCCCTCAACTATCATCTGATCATCAGTATATCGGGTCGGACAGTGATGAGCCATGTGATCATACCTACTGCAAGAGTAGCATTGACCGCTCCACGCATGACTGGATTTGTCTCATGTGCCCCGCACAACTGAACCTCTGTCCTGAGGTCATCCACCGGTTGGCCTGGTTCGCTGGGTACTCTGTGACATCTGTCTACTACCAGCTGTAGAAGAATCCACTGCATGTCGACTAGTGATGGGTGTGGCTGCTGGTGACTGCTCAGCATGGAAACACTCCACTAGGAGGGCTTTCTCTAACACCCCCTCCTTCGTCGAGATGCTGAGGGGGGTCATGGAAGCTCTGATATCTTGCATGAGCCCCTACTAGAAGGTCCAATCCCTGAATAATGGGTCATGTACCATATCAGTAGAGTAACTCAAAAGGTCGGTGAACCTCACTGAGTACTATGTCACTGTCATGGTGCACTACTACAGATGAAGTAGATCCTATATCCGCACTGCACGCAGGGTGGATGGGACAAACTCTGCCTAGAACAGGCTCTCGATGTCTACCCAGAGAAGTGTCACCTTTTCGTGAACCTCAAGCATCAGTATCCACAATCTTCCTGCTGCTTCCTGAAAAAAACTCATTGAAAGTATCACCCCATGATCGGATGGTTTCCCTACTAGACTGAAGATTCTCACCACTACCTCCAGCCATTCCTAAGCATCCCACAGGTCCGTCTCACACCTAAATCTTGGTGGCCTCTGGCACAAGAACTCGTGAAACACACCCAGACAGCGTGCACTATATGTTGCTAGGGCGGGTGGCATCGCTGGCCCAACATGTAGTGGTACCTCTAGTGCCTCTTCTAGAAAAGGGTAATGCTCCAATGACTCGTCGCTCCATGGGAAATCAGTATTCACAACTCTCGGAACCCTGGATGGTTGTCTACGTGGGGTCATCCTAAAAAGAAACATATGTTCCACAGTCAATAAGTATACAGGGTGAGATGAATCAAGATATCACAAAGAAAAACTCATTAAAACACACACGCAATTAGTGTTTTCGTTCACTGAGTCAGAAATCGGATGTCACGGTCCTTCTGTATGGATATCTCGGCCGCCGCATCAACAATGGACTCCCTGAACTAAAAACCACACATAGTACCCTTAACACTATTTCTTAACAGAAAGGAATGATCATAGTCTAATGTTATGTGGTAGAACCGACTCCTCTAATCCCAATTTGTCACGACCAGTCCCCTGGGGCCACTACTGTGACTACCCCAAGCCCTCCTTCTATAGGCTAGGGGGTGGAGACTAGAACCAAAGGTGTAAATCCCTAAAACTGGGAAGGCATTGCCATAATAATCAGTGAACACACACATACATAATACAAAATAGAAGAAAAAACTAAGTAAAAACAGTATAAAAATGTAGTGCTATAATGTAAAGAGACCGGAAATAAAGCCCAACTATAAAGTACAAGGAAACCGAAAAACAAGTACAACTGATGAAAGAAAAACAGTTTTTGGATCGTCCCCTGGGATGTCCTTCATGATGTGTACGTAGAGAAGGCCTTCAAAACAATCCACATTCGTCTGTCTCCAATAAGTACTGTCACACCTTGTGATCCCCCTTTGCGTATCGTCCAGTCCTCTCAACTTAGCCTTGGTCAGTGATGTCCTTCCTCTCCATCCAATAGAATGATGTGCAGGCAAAGCCCTTCCAGGGGTGATAATAATGATAAGTAATAGGGACTCTAATACCCTAATGGTCTCACAAAATCCAACAAGGATAAACCAAAAATTATGAAATCAACAAGTAATCCCACTTAGGTATATTCACATACATATATCTATGTTATCATTTAATCCATCTCAATCATGAGGATACACCGGAGTTACTGAATCATCCCACAATGGTATACAAAGTATGAAGAGAGATAGAGATGATCAGATATAGCCACTGAATCCTCAGAGCTTTCGGACCAACACATAATCCAGGACCAACTATTCTGTTGTACCAACACATGATCTAGGGACATAAGTCAGAACTGTCAGACAAACGCATGATCCAGGAACAATCATCAGAACTGTCAGACCCATAGAAGATCCTGGACAAGAAGTCAGAACTGTCAGACCAACACATGATCCAGGAATAGTCGTCAGAGCTATCAGACCAACACATGATCAAGGACCAAGTATTCTATCGGAACAAAACATGATCCAGGAACAGAAGTCAGAACTGTCAGACCAACACATGATCCATGAACAGCCGTCAGAGCTGTCTGACCAACACATGATCTAAGACCCAATATTCTATTGGACCAACACATGATACAGGAATAGAAATCAGAGTTGTCAGACTGACACATGATCTAGGAAAATTCGACATAGCACAGCCAGCCATAGGGTTTCCACAAAGCACGCATGATTCTGGGAGGGTCTACTCCTCAAGCCAAATGTCGACACGTCAACTTCCAACATTCCACCTAAAGTTGTATCTCAATGGTATGTCCCGTTATAGAGGGATCAACGCAATAGACGGCATGTCAATAGGACGCTCGGTCTGTGAGTTATTATCATTTTAGTCCCGGGGGCCCGGTTGGATTCATGTACAATCCAACCTGACCGTTTCTCAACATTAATCCGAACTCTAGTGTGGTATAGTCCAAGGGACTTTCATGATCCATGAAAACTTGCACCACTAACGGTTCATCAAATGATCATCTGGTTCCGAAGATACGACCAAAGGAAGTAACCGGGTTGTTAATGGGACTAGGCCCAGTCTGACTTGGTCGGACCGTCTTGGCCCAACCCAAACAGGGCTGAACCAATCTGGTTTGACCCGGTCAGACCTACTGGGTCTCCCCGAGCCCGATGGGTAGGTCAGGCAATTAGGTTCGGCCTAGTCCGTCTATCTCAGGCCAGCAGACTATAGGGGCAGTTCGTCCCGATGGTCGCCATGTAGGTAACTAGGAATAGTGGTCGTGGTAGGTTTGGCGAGCACAACATGGGGCATGACTCAGGCTTCTCACCCTGGAAAGATGATCAAGATTGGTCAGCGACGCTACGAAGGATGATGTAGGCCGTCTCGGGTGGCCGGCGCGACTCGGCTAGTTCGGCTAGGAGCCAGGGCACGGGAATGCTGCTGTTAGGCCACTCGGGGCAAGGGCAGGCTAGCCGGGCTCCAGGTAGGGCGCGGGTAGGCCGTGCGGGGTGCGTGCAGCAGGAAGGCAGGCCGGCGGGGAACATGGGAAGATCGCGGGCAGGCCGCGGGGCATCGGGAAGGGCGTAGTTGGGCCTGGGGGCAAGAGGGCACCGTGCGGGCAAGCCGTTGGGTGCCTGGGGAGGCTGCGGGGTGCACAAGAAGCATGCTACTAGGCCTCGGGGAGAGCAAGAAGACCGGTGAGGTGGCAGGCAGTGCACGGGCAGGCCACAAGCAGGTAGTTTTCATCCGGGGGCACAGGTGTGCAGCGGGGGTTACACGGTTCATAACGGCTGCGAGTAGCATGAACTTCGTGATTGGCGCCTTCATCGCCAGGTTGCCACTTCGTCACCATGCTAAAAGAAACATCACAAAGTGATTGGCTCAGGGAGTTGGTCCATATTATTTTGTCCTATACCCTCAACGTTTAAGGATGATAACAATTGGTTCAACAGAGAGGATGAATGTTGAACAACAATTGTTTACAAAACATCACAACGATTCCTTTTAAACAACGATCAAAATAAGGAAATGAAATAATACCCAAGGTAAACCCACTAGCTTTTATCGTTTCTCGACGATGAAGTCGCGGGAAGAAGATGATGTTGTCGTCGTTCATTGTGTCTGCCACACACATCCATTCGAAGCTCATGCACCAGTTTATTGACAACGATGAAGAGGGAAGATTGGTCGAAGATTTCCCGCATCGGAGGGGTTTTGTGAAGGAAAGTCGAGGAAGATCTTTCTTCAACTTTGAAGGTGTAATTAGTTAGGTGCCATCTCCCAATATGTCTCCCAAGTTCCACCTTTCTTTCCACTCCACCCAAAATGAAATCGTAGCCAAATAAAAGATTAGGATCTATTATGTTTTTTGGCGTAAATTCAAATTGGATGATTTAATTAAATGAGTCGACTAATTTAATTAATGGGGTCTTGTTGGATTAACACATAAAATTGTAGATTTAAATTATGTGGCTCCACATAATTAATTCTTGAGAGGTGGTAAAAATTAAATTTATTGGGAGTTGGCTCCATTATGGTGGAGAAGGTCAAGGGGTTTCTTCAAATTTAATGGGGAGTTGAGGAGGTTTTACCCTCCTACATTAATATGGGGTTAATCCATGTGTGGTCCCCCTGTCATAAACTTTCCTGGGAGGTTATTCTTGGGTGGGCCCCACCACCATAACCATCTATGAGACGATAAGGTGTGGTGGTCCCACCTCTAACTCCCCTGTGGAGGAGTTAACCACCCAACCTCCACATCGCGGTTAAAAATAAAATAAATTGAGCATACATTATTTTATTACTTCACATGAAAACCAAAAAACTAACTTTTGATATCAACTCACTGTCGTCGAAGTAAATGTCTTCTTAAGAGAATATCGGCGTTGTGAGTTGAATAGTGAAAATGATATTTAATTCTGAGAACCAGTTCAAAAGTTATTAAAAACCGACTTGTACGTTTATTTGATGTAGCCGAGCAAAACTTCAGAAATTGATTCTGGGCACAGTTGGCCTCAGAATCAAGAGATGTTAGTTTTTGCGTTCTCATAAAAATCCCTTGTATTAAAAAAATTGCAGGGGATTTTTGGGTCTTTACACTACACATTTACAAGTGTATTTTCAACTAAAATATTTTTCATATAATATTTCATGGAATTTTGATGAAAATAAAAAAACGCTGAAAATGATTTCATATTTCCGCATGAAAAATGTTCATGTGTTTTATCAAAATTATATTCCCACTTAAATAACATTATGTTATGTTTCTACACATATTATTAATTTTATTTTATTGTGTTTTTGATGGATTTATTTTTAATAAATCAATTTAATTTATATTAATATTGATGGAATGATGTTTAAGAAACCAATTTTATTTAATGGGTTATCCTATAGTAAATTATTTATATATTTTTAGAACATGTAAGAATGATTTCATTATGAGATAGGGGAGACCTATATCTCCCTCCAATGAATTGAGTAAATATTTATATCTCATGTGATAGACATGAATCGAATTACAAATAAATCTAGTTTAGTCATATATTGAATGAAATGAATGTAAACATATTTCACTAATGGACTTTGTCCAATAAGATAGTAATGGATGGAATTCCTTGTCTACAATGGAAATCATATTATGTTCTTATTATTTTTCCACTATTACAGGTTTTATGCCAAAAATATTCTATCATTGTTAATGATCATTTATGATCTATGACTTACGAACTTCCAATATTTATTTCATTAATTAATATTTTTATGTTTAAAATTTATGTTCAAGTTTTTATAATAAAATGGTGGTGGCTTGTTTTATATTCTCCATGTTTAGAGTTACAAAGCATTTAAAATCAAGAGTTTTTTTTCTTGATGATATAATGAAATTTTTTACGTTGGAATGAAAACAGGTATGATCTTTATAGGATATGTTGAATATCTTTCGTAATTTTATAAGATTATATTCTGAGTTTCCAAATAATATAAATTAATATAGTCTTGGGGAATATATTTTGTGAAATTTATTATGTATTACACAAATGAAATTTAATTTCCAGGTACATTAATCATGGTTCGTTAGATTCTGTATCAGATCGAAGGTCTAGTTAACCATTAGAATCTAGTATGTGGAAACATTAGTGAGATCCCATGAGATATTTCTATGGTATGCCAAGGAATTCCCATATATTAATGTCTAACAAGAGGGTATAGTCTTATAATAATGGTAACAATCACGAATGACCAAGAATTATTCCTATGTTATTAGAGATTGAATGATCTCACAATTAATTTATAAACTAGCCGAAAATATGAGGACTCATGCAATTAGAGAATATGATGGGTAAGGAAATGATATTATTCCTAAGAAACCAATTAAAATTGTAGTTGGAATGTGGAAAACATTATTATTCCCAATCATCAATATTATAATATGACCAATAATATATACATTGTTGATATTACAGTCCTAGATATTAAGAGAAATATGGATTTTCATGGTGATTATAGAAGAAATAATGGTTGATATTCCTCATCTAAATCATTTGGGAAGAGGCATCATAAAGAATGATTTAAATGAACTATAAGATTCATTAGGTGTGGAAAATATCTAAACAAATCCAATAATTGCATAGGTAATGGTTATGATAACACAATGTACAAGGATAATGGTATTACAAAGACATCAAAAATGTTTAAATGTTTTAAATGTTGAATGTATAGTAATTATGATAATCGATTCCCTGTGGGTAAACCTCATAAAGAGAATCAGCATGGTCATATAAGTAGTATTTTGTTTATTGATGATGAAGTGGCTAAAAATGATATATGGGATGAAAAAAGTGTCGATGAATAAAATGGAGAAGCTCGATCAAGGGGTTAAGAAGATAGTGGAATTATTTCATGTATTTCAGGAATAATTTATTGTACTATGAAATAAATATACATTTATGGATTGTTACACTATTGTTTTTACTCGTGTATTTGAACGTGTGTGTTTAATGGATCTAGTAACCATGAAAATATATTCAGATATTTCTTGAAAACAAATAATATGAGAATAATGATGGGATAATGATATAATGAGTTTTTTAACAGTATTAATGACATTAGGACTTATATAATGAAAAAATGATATCAGGGTTAGAGCACATAGAATTTTTTTATTTTTGGTGTGTGTAAAGTGTATATTTTTATAGAATTCATGTTTTCTATAATTTTCAATAGTAATTCATGTTATTATCATTATTCAAAAGAATACATTAGTAATGTATTCAAATTTTTGGAATGTGACAACCAATAATATCCCAATGATATATGGGAGAATAATTTTAAGATGATTTTGTTCACATTTTCCTAAAGATGTATATTTTCTGTTTTTTGAAGGATTGTAATTTTATGTATTTATGGATAGAATAAGTTACATTCTAGTTGGAGTTTGTATAATCTTTCTATAGGTGTCCTTATGAATATTTTATTACCTATACTATCCCTTTTGTATAGACATATGTAATGGCCTATTATTCTATCACATGATCTACAAACACACCAATAATGAAAAATTGAACTTCGTTTATTTAAATGAGATAAGAGGTGGAAATTATTCATTTGACGAACAACGAAAAGATTTCACAAAAATCATGTAAGTATTTATTTCGATAAATATTTCATCAATGTTAGGAAAATGATCTTGAGAACCAAAAATGGTATCCCAGTGCCTTATTATCTGATTAAATAGATGGTCCCTTAAATCATTGTATATTTATGTCTCTCTGGCAGTTAACTTTCTCCAATCCTTATTCTCTATCACTATCCCTCTGTACATGATGGTTCAATTTCTCTTCCATATATATGTTTTCTCATCCAAACCATATAATCTGATGTGGAAACCAAGTGATGATTTAATTTGGGAAACCAATATGTTTCTAAATTTCATAATTATAATGATGATTTATAATTCTTTTTAACAATGTGGGTTTTCATGATTTAAATTTTCTAGTCTTAAACTTTTTCTAACCTTGAAATATTTTGAGGGTTAAATTCTTTTTAAGGGGGTAGAATGTAATGCCCTTAGATTTTATGATATAGATACTTTTTAATTTCATGGATCTACTCTATAAAAAATAGTATATATCACTATACTCAAAAAAATATTAACTTATAGAATAAGGAAAACAATTTTTGAATTGTGAGATACACAATTTCAAGTAAACTTTTACTTGGTTTGAGTTTTTAAACAATTACAATCACAATATGTATTATCTTGAACAAGATATAATAAAAAATTCAATTCTTTATATAAAAGAAGTATCTTATAAAAAATTCATGTTTTGTATCCTTTTGATGACGCACAAATCTTAAATATATTTATTTACACTATTATTTGATAAATTTAACAAAATTTCACTTTTTTATTTGGATGTGAGAAATAAAATTTTACATGGTTTGAATTTCCGATAAGTTTCTAATAATGTTCATATTTTGCTGAATAGTGAAAAACACTGCATTTTAATTCAAAACAGCCATTTCATCTATTTTTTTATATTCATATTAACTTATTATTTGGTTTTAATGTGTAATTGGAATATATTTTTTATCATTTAATCCAATGTTGTAATTATAAGAAATTTTTCATTTAAAGTGGACACAAACACATAACTATCTTTTGATATGTTTTTACTACTTACAACACCGCTTTTTGTTTTTGAGAATGAGAATTAATTTTTTTTCATTTTATACCAATTATGTGTTTTTAATTATGAAAAATGTATTACTCATTTTGAATAAGTGGTTTCAGAATATGTTATTATGATAATTTTATTTTTGGATATTATGAATAGTATCTTCGAAATATTTTATTTACCATAGTTAAAGGTAATATAGATAAATTATGGTAACTAAAAATATTATAATGATAATAAAATTATCATTACTACATTTAAAAGTATATTGGATGAATTACATTATACCAATATCACATATTGTTTGAATTTATTCATTTAATGGATTTGTTCCATCAATGTGTTGTAATTATAGTTAAAACAAAAGAATGTGAGAACATGACACTATCGTCTATCATATAAGAACAATAATATTAATAAAATTATAAACATGATAAAACATAAATAATAAATAGTCCCTAGAAATATAATTCAATTATCTACATAATATGAATTTATTTATTATTTTTAGTGATTATATAATTAATATTATTGATGACACAATAGTGATGTTGAAATTATTTTATAGATCGATACATCAAATAAATTTTATTAAAAATATTAAATGAAATATCATAAGTACTAATTATTGTTCTAAATGAATTTTATAGATTCCTATGACAGGTTATAAAATTATTAAATATTTTTTTAAATTTTTATTATTTGTGTATTTTATTTATATTCAAATAAATTCATATTGTCAAAATTGACACTATTGATATTTTATAAAAATAAGATTTTATTAAATAATATAAAAATCATAAAAATATCTAAAATTTACAAATAGATAATTATAAGGACTACATTATCATAAAATATCTATTTATTGTCAATTAAAACTATATAGGTAAATATTTATAACCATTAAATATTTAGAATGACATTGTCAAAATTAAAATTTAATCAAATATCTATGTGTCATTTAAAATGATATTGTCTAAATTGACAAAATATGATATCCAAAGTTTATTGGTTGATGAGATTACAACCCAATATCATATCATATATGAAATTGGGACACATTGGTGGTTTTTCATTTAGATTGTTTTGTTATAATTTATTATTTTTGGAGTTTCCAAAAGTGGCCTAGACCATAATTATAAAATAGAACAACCTCCCCCTCTTATTCAATCCATTTTGAGCCTTCATGCTTGGAAAACCCATGCCCATTTCACTTTTATTTTTCCAAAGATACATTATAGTGGTTATGGTCTTCTCAAAATTGAATCTCTAGTTCCTTAACATGAAATTTAATGGAGGCACGTCGAGGAAGATGTAATCTCTTCTACCAATTCATTCATATTTCTTTCTTCGTATAATTCTTTTTCATTAGTTGTTTCACTATAAATTAATTAATCCGAATAAATCATATATTGATATGTTGTTATATGTATGAAACAACCCTATTTCACCTTCTATACATCCCATGATAAACGAAATCATCATTCGTGCATACGTACTACTTACCATCTCCACGCTGTGGTGTAATCTGTTTTTCACCACCACAATACATGGATGGCTATAATGGTAGAAATAATAACTATATATGATTATTATAACATGATAATAGTTTTGATATATTATGAAATTTCTAATTGAATACCACTCTATAATTATGAGAATGATATCATCGCTCTTGCATATGTACGACTTATCGTCTCCACGACATGATGAGATTCATTCTCAACGTTAATTATTCCGGACTGATTATAATATATATATATATATACATATTAAATAATAATTTAATATATGAATTAATAATTATATTGGATATATATATATGTATATACATCCTTTTATTTCTTCCATTCAATTTAATAATGAAACTGAAACATCACTAATGCGTACGTATGTCCTATAGTGTCCTTGAATGGTGTATTCCATTTCATTAATATATATATGATAGATATATTTCTATAATTAATTGTTATGATATATAAAAAATTTCACTTCATGGAAGTACATTAATCAATATCTAATGAATTAAATCATGATTACAATTCAATACCTGTATGATAAATAAAATGATTATTACACAAAATGTTGCTTTAACATGGATATGATAAATAAATAGGTAATATAATGTCATCAGTGAATCATGAATGATATAATAAATATTATTATGGTTTTTTGAAATGTTAATAATTGTTTTTAAACAACTATATATGTGTTTCAGACACATAAGAAATAAATTAGACTTACAGTATGGGATAATTTTTCAATCAAATTATTATCTGAGATTGTCTATACGTATTTATTTAATATGGTATATTTATCATCCATGTACATGATTTATATTTTTTATCATAAATTTTTTAATATCCTTATATGTATTTTAAATTTTATTAATTACCCTTTTTTAAATTTAATTCATGTTTTGGAAGCAATCATTCTTCCATTAACCATGTGAGGTACTTTTGGACTTTTCCAAAAAAAAGTATGGGGAGAATGTTTTTCTATGATATACGGAATGAATGAGTATTTAAATCTTCATAATTTAAAATTTACATGAATATTAAAATTCATTTGAAATAAATTATTTTCATTTAAAATTAAATGACATGTTTAGGAAAAGAGAATATTTATGGAAAAGAATGTATATTTCCTCAAGAATTATGATCAAGTGTTTTATCAAAATTGTATTCCATATATCATGATATCAGGATATATTTGTAAACCAATTATTAATTTTTTAACTGTTTTTCTATTATGGAATTAATTTATTGAAATCAACTAATTAATAGGGGTTTTGATAAAATGGTGTTAAAGAAACCCATTTTATTCCATGGTATATTCTATGACAAATGTTTTCTTTTTTTTGTGTGGCTCATGCAAGTATGATTTAATTATGAGATTGGTGGAACCTATATCTCCCTAAAATTCATTGGGTATAGAACTGTACATCTCATTATATAGTGATGACTAGAACAAATCTTGTTCAGCAATACAGGGATGGAATGAAATGTACCCCTAGTTCAGTAATGGGATTTTTCCACCCTCATGGTCTTGGATGCAATAACTTTGATACTATTGAAATCATATTATGTTCTTACTAGTTTTCCAAAATTACATAATTTATTCCAATACTATTCTTTCATGGTTAATGTACATTAATGATATATACCTTATGAACTACTGATATTTATTTCATGACTCGCGTTTTTAACGGCTAAAGATTATTTTCATGTTTTTACGTTCAATTATCTATGGTTTGTTTTATTTTCTCACGGTTTAGCCTTACTATGTATTTGAGCTCAGATTTTTTGTTTAATTTTCCCCAATATTTTAAAAAAGGTTTTATGTATGAAAAAAAATGGAGAAGATATTTATGGGAGATATTGATGATCTTTCAACAATTAGAATATTAGGTTCTATAGGTTCAAAAAATAGTAAACTAATATTTTCTTGGTTTATATATACTGTTTAATAAATTATGTATTTCACAATAGAAATGTAATTTTCATATATATCATGCTTGGGTCGTTAGATGGAATCCCAATGGTATGAACAGGCAATGAATCATGATTGACTAAAGCATGAAATCCCAGTTGTGTTGTACCATCAACAAACAACTGAACCAAAAACTAAGTCCCACTATCTCTCCAATGACTTCTACAAGATACAGTAACTTAGTAACCATCAACTAGTATTTCTACTAATCTGATCTCATAACCATGTGATTCCCCTATTTTCATATTGTCACATATCCAAGATCAACTCCTACATATCCTCTTGAGATTACTGACCTCTCCAAATTCCCAAACCTCCATTACAGGCCACTCACACTTAGTTCATAGAAGTCCTAGATTCCCACACTAGAATAAAACTTCAATAACCCACACTAAGGTGGTCTGCACATATATATGGATATAATTTCTTACTATTACTCATCTTAGACCCACTTCCTTCCATATGAGGAATCATCACTAAAATTACATGATTTTATTACCTTGATCGAGAATGACCTTTATTTAAAATTACCTAAAGGTAAGAGCTTCAAATATAAAACCCCTAAAAATTATGATGCCATAATGTTGTTCCCCTGCCCCTGAATGTTTTCTCGTAACCCATCATTGAGACTCCTCACTATTGAGGTATCATCGCACACTATGACAAGTGAAAAGTGACAAAATTATTTAAATTTCCATGCATAGTCCTCGAAATAAATATAGATGACTAGATTCTAAAAAATATACATGATCAGCACACCCCTTAGCATCTCAGGGAATCATTGCTCTATAAACATGAATTTGAAGTACATCAATTCAAATCCATTATTTCTTCCTTAGTTAACTGACATGTCCCATCAGCGCTTATCAGTACTCATAGACTATAGGTCTCTAGCTTCACCCTTATCTCTAATGACATCTTTATACTCACAAAATTTATCTACATGGACTTGATCATATTTCTATCTGCCAAAAGACCATCATCGCCATTAAAAAGTAAGATGTTGCTATCATTAGAACTCCCAAGTGAGATACTCCATCGAATGGTATAATCCTCAAGATCCCTTATTGACCATGAGATAATTCATATCAAGATCACCCTGAGGTCATCAAGACCTTAATGAAAGGATGCAATATCAGTAAGATTCCCCAGCTTCACTAGAAAATATATTTGTGATTTCACATACATATCATTATCTTCATATCCTCCCATGGGTCTCAACATTCTCCGGCTCTTACACCTCCCTTTAAAAGCTTGATAGCCTCTTCATCTAAAGTAATCCATCTGGAAAATTGATTAATAACATTAAATTGTAAGACAATCTAGATAGAATATATATATATTTCTCACAGATTAAAATATTATTAATAGGTAGAATCCACACAATCCAATTATCCATTCCCACACAAACCATGTCACATGAAATTCATACCTCATGGAATCCTTACCAACCCATATAAGATCAATATTCACAATATGGAAAGGATCATTCCCATATTGAAAATAATATCTCCTCAAACCGACAACCATGTCACCCAACCCGGTGACCAAAATAATGAAATTTTATTCTACATTCCAAATCCTATAAGATCTAGGATCATATAAAAAAATATCAAATATAATAATAATTTTATTTATGGGCAGACATACGTATATATAATATAATCATCTTTTCATTTTCCTTATCCATGGAAAAAGCAAGCATATAGACAACAATTTCTTGACCTGGCTTCTAATCCATCATATCCACCCATACTATATCAGGTAGAGGTTCACATTTCGTTATTGGTAACAATAACATCCCCTGTCATCCGCTTGAGGTGGAAATTATATAAACTGTAAAATGAGTATTAGTTGGAAAAAATTCCCAAAACTGAAAACATGATCTATCCCCGATTAATGTGGCTTTATGCACCAAAACATGATTTTTTATCCTATATCTGACAAAATCATAATCTCAAATATATCATTTTCAAAACATTTTGACCATCATAAATTAATGTAATTAGATATAATCTCTATCTTTCTGAATATACTCTCAATTTCATAGTTAATAACTATGTTGATACCATTTGTAACACCCCAACATGATTATCCACCAAAAAACAACATTCAGGCTGAGTTTCATTATCCTTAGTTGTGGATACTAATAAGCCAAAGTCATCATCATATAATAGATGGTGTGAAAGTTGAGATAGTTGGGAGAAGATAACCTCTGGTGATGATGTTATAATGGTCAAATGGGATATATAATATGGAGTGGAGGAACATACTAAATAGATTCAAACCAATAACCATCCAATTGAGGAATAACAATCAATCATTGACCATATTAGAACCATAATAAAAGTAATAAAAAAAATCACATCAACTAGAAAAATATGTAGATATTATAGTAGAACCTTCATTCAATATTGGTCAAACATTACAATAATTTTAAATGGTCACCCATGATAGACCATGTATGTATAAATATACAACTGCATGCTAAGATAGTGACAATATATACAATGGAAACGCAAGCTGAGGAAATAACTAACTGTCCCTTGCCTACCATTCTTTCTCACCCCACAAGAATGATCTTTCTCTAGATCCTTGACCGATTCCTAAACAGAAAAGAATATAGTCAACATACTTCTTGTACTTTACATTTCTGGTGTGAAAAGGAGCATCTACAGGGTACCACCAACATGTTAATTCATTACATTTTAGATTAAAAAGGTTTTCAATGAACATAATGAAGAAGTACATTGATATGAATAAACATATACTCAACTAGTGCTCAAAATATACTCAGATGTTTTTACTAGCCTTGACCAATTTTGGAATTCCAAAGTATATAGGATCCTTATCCCATTTCCATGTGCATCCCATGATGTCAATTACACCTATTTTAACCCTTACGATCCATTATAATATAAGTCACCCAACACCATGTGCCTTCAAAACATTGTGTCCATTAAAAGATAATGATTTCTTGAAGTCACACCAAATAAATACCAAAATGATCCCTATGACCACTACTCAAATGAACTCATTGGATTGATGCATGATGTATGGAGATGCTATGTTACATGTACTCAATAACACCCTTATCATTTTATTGAACAAAATTCAGAGGAATGTCGATCTTTGTCCTTCAATGACAGTCCTGGTCCAATGGACACATATAACACAACCCTTAGCCGCAACTAACTTTATAAATGCTATCATTCAATAACTCCTCTCCATCCCCATCAATTTCTATGACTTGAACCACCATAAAATTACCCGTGACACTAAAATAGAAACCATGACACAAATGACTGGTCAAAACCACATCATTAGAGTGACAAATAATGCTAAAAAATCAATAACACATTGGCCAATAAACATTTGAAAAAATAACTATTTTAGTATATAATATAAATCATCTTCAATGTATCATTACAGTGTATCCATGTCACTCATTCAGATGGCCATGTCGTTCAGTAAATCATTGGTCTGGATCTCAACCTGATGGCCTTACAGTCTCAACTAATGATCATGTCACCCAACTGGTGCTCACATCACGCTTGTAAACCATGTCAATCCCATTATGACAATCAAATATTCTTACATATAGAAAGAAATAAACTTCTCAAACCTAGGTTCAATTCCATCATGATCATATAGATGTCAAAAACATATCAAAAGAAATAAATATATATATATATATCATTCAAATAAATTTAAATAATATGAATAAATACATTTGAAATTATCAAAACAAAATAAATATAAAAAATCAATATAATTTTAAAAAACCCCGACCTGAAATTCTAAGTTCTCAAACATCGCTCACAAATCAGAACAGTTTTAGATGTCATTGGACATGCATGTTGGCACCAAAAAATATTTCAATTAATTAGTTAAAATATAATAATATTTAAATGGTATGACATTATCAATATAATGGTGTTCTAATAGTCACACATTCAAACACTAATGAAATTTCAAATAAAAATATACACACCCTACCATGATGTTTTAGGATCATGAACATTCAATAATTGCAATAAATCCAACCAATTTGTAAGAAATGATCGTTTTTGATGAACTCCCTAAAAATAGGAAAAATAACCCCAAGGTATTTTGCAGTTTGTTAGGCGATAGAAAATAAAAAGGAAAGCATGGGATATGATAGCCTTAAAATAATGATCTGACACTACAATCAACATTACAAATAGATTTCAGATAATGGATTTGGATCATATCTATAGACAAGAGGAAATGGAAGATCTCCAACAATATTTTAACAAACTATATAAGAAGAAGGATAATAAAAATAGCTTTATTGAGGGGCTGTAAAATATATTCATTTATATTATTTTTGGATTTGTATGGATATCTCTTATGATTTTTCAAATCGTGTGTCTACTATGATTTTTAGTATTCTTAGGACCCATGACCCACTTGGTTTCCCAGCACTAGATTTTCCGAACCATTCGGAAAATATGTATTTTATAGTGCATAGTTTCTACCTAAATGGCTCTATCTATGCAGATTTTTCATGATTTTCCAAATACTGCACACACTATAGGAAATACCTTTATAAAAATTGTCGAGACTCACACAAGGTTATGCTCCTCATACCACATGGTTCTCCCAACCACACTGAAATGTAAATTTTGGCTACCTAGTTTTCGCATTGGGGCCATACATTTGACCCAAGTCGTGCACCTCATCCTGTAACTCAACAAAATAGATCCTTAGGGAATCCAATGAACCTGAAATCCATCAACCAAGCTGTCACCTAACGAAATCATCAAAAAATACTAAAAACAAGGGATTTTTTTTAATAAAATCTTGTAATTAATTTTTAATCAACGAGAAAGAAGTTTTTATACACAACAAACCATGAAAATTCAAAATGATTGAGGATTTCAACAAAAAAACATGGGATGTTAAAATGAAATATAATACTCATATAATATAATATAGTGACTAAATGAAGTAATAGTTTTCTGAAATAATTCTTGAAAATGAATCATGTTAAAACGAGGTGACCGTATGAATAGATAAAATAACCCAGTCACCTTTCTACATTAATAGAAAATGTCATATTTTCATTTTTTTCAACAAACCATGTACTATGTGAATAAATTATTTTTATAACATTCACGTGGATTGTTTCAAATATTATATGTCTTGTTTTTAATATTTAAATGAATAATAGATAATTTAATGATTTATTATTATTATATTATTCAAACATTTATTAATGAACCATTAAATAGAAATATTTGACGATGTGGAGGGTAAGAGAATTACTAAAAATTAATCTCAATCATATAGAATAAAAATAAATCTTCTACAAAAGACCATTCACTACAAAATACACTATACACCACTCTGGTTTACAGAATTCTCTAGAAAACCATTCTAGACTAATTCAAAAGAAAAAATCATCAACATTGGACATGCTTATTTATTTAGAAAGATCCAAATACTATTTTCACGTTATTAAACCATTATTCTTTTTTTATGCTTAATCATTTTATATTGCTTTATATTAATATTTATATTTTTAAAATCATAGTCACATTTTAGAAACAAGATAATACTTCATATTCTTTAAATCACATTAATTTTTATTCCAATGAAAAACTATGGAAATGGAAATGTTTTTACTATTAAATTTTTCATCACCCAATGAACTATGTAAAATGCTATGTGTATAGAAATCCTTGTGTGGTGTTGATTGTTAATTAAAATATAGGTTTTGGATAAATTAATTATTTAAAAATAATATAGAATTTGGTGATTTTAATTTGTTCAGTATTAGGTTTTAGCTTTACAGTAAACCTTTTGTTTTAAGTTTCTATATTTTTTGTGATATTTCATTAATTTAAAAATATGTTTTTATCAAATCTATAAAAAATAATTTTGTAGATTATGAGTCATATTTTTTTATATGATATGTCGGGTTATGTAAATTAATTTAAATTGATTATAAATATTAAATATATTATAACTAAGTCTCGATACCTCTATTTGGAAATTATTTTAATGATCATATTTATTTATTTTTACTACTTGTATTCCGAAGTCATTTTAAAAAAATTTGAAATTTTGTTTTTGAATTAATGTAAAGATAAACATTATACTTAACTCAATTTACCACATCCAATAATTTTTCACACTTCAACAAACTTTTTAAATCCTTGGTCATTCAAAAAAAAATTCACTATGATTAATTTTCATTTAATGATCATCAAATTTTTATGTATTTTAATATTTTCACAAAATATATTGCATGAAGGAAATATTAGTGAATGTACTACTTAATAAAAATGTTATTAATATACTCAAGGGATTATTACAAGTAAAATTATCATTTAAATTATGGTCAATGATATTTTTATATTTATTGATCATTGATATGAAATATCTAAAGCTCTTAGAGGTTATTAGAGTGATTTACTAAATCCAAAAATGATTATATATGTAATGATATCAATTATTTTTAGTATGATTGAGGATAAAATTAATTTAATAGAATATCAACTTATGTCATGTCTATATAAATTTTTAATAGTTTTTTATTTCTCATGAAAAAACATATAACATTAAATTTATCTATATAAACTGTTACAGTATTTAATATGAATCATAAAAGGGAAATCCTGATGACTCTAAATTTATTAATGTGTCAATGAGTTTATGAAAAGGATGTGTTGTCATGGAATTAAAATTACTAAGAAGGATTATTTCATGAGACTGCATAGGTGATTATAAAAAATGTTGTGAGTAACATCTATATCTATATAATAATCATGTTAATTTAGTTTCATTCCAATATACAGAAATATTTGAATGAAAATGACATAGAAATAAATTTAATGAAAAAAATGGTACTGTTAGTGAACTAATAGGAATTTAGGTATCTTTTTAAACTAATGATTCCAGAAAAATACATGATTCAATCTAAAATATCTTCTCATATGGAATCAACAAATTATATTTATTAGTAAATAGAACATTTCCCATATTTCAAAAAATGTTCAATAGACAATAAAATGTTCTTCATGATTTAAAATTATAAAAACAATTACTGAGAATGGATTTTTTCTAAGATATTGAAAAATGGATGATTCTTTTCGTGAAATAATATTTTATAAATATAATGGAAAGTATACATAAAATAATAAATTCCAAAGATGAATTAATAGAAACTGTATCACGTTAAATACAATTTATATATTAACACTATGAAATCCAATAAGATTTATTCATAGGATATTTCAATGAAATATGACTATATAAATGTGTATATAAGTGATAAAGACTAGATTTGTGTTATGAAAAACATATATGAGGTATGAAATGTTTTTCTTGGGCCTCCTTATCATATTTCAAATAATAATGAAACATAATATTATTCTAAAAGCATAGACAATAAAAAATTAATCAATTATTGAAACATGATGAAAAACACAACATATTAATTTAATTATAAATTGAAATTACTAAAGTTGCAATATTAGATGTCTTCACAATATTAAAAAGAATATTATAATATTGATAAATGAAAATTATAAATTTCATAAAAAATATAATGATATTAATGTATGTATTGGATAATGAATAATATATATAGATATGTATGCCAATTTAATAAAACGTTTTACTCAATATCATGTAAAAAAACTCCAAAATACACCATCGGAATAAGATATCAAACAAATAGAGATGAATTGTTAAAAATTAATTTATTTCAAGATAGAGTTACAATAGTTTAGTAATAAATTTTTACATTTCTATTCCAAATAAGGTGTTAATTTTTTATTATCGTAGGTATTTTAATAGGAATCATGTAACTCATTTGTATATTCCAAAACCACAAATTACTAATATTAATGGACCAATGAAAATATTGCTATCAAAATTATTTTTGGTTTAAATCTATTCTGTAGGAAACCTGTTTATAGACTTCGATTAGAAATATATGGTTTATGAATAGTGGATGTTCCTAAAACATGAAAAAAACTACTCAAACATAAATAATAATTAAATTAGATTGAGGAAATGCCACATTGAGTGAGAAATTTAAATTGAATATAATTTTAATTCATTAAAATGGAAACTCACTTTTTGTTTACATTTTTAAATTATTATTTTTATATTGGTTGAAATATAATATTCATAAAAATCAATAAATTTATGATCATCCTATCATGGTTAAATCTGATAACATGGTGTATAATGTTTTTTATTTAAAATATAGTATTTTTATTTCATTAATAAATGATAATTTCTTATGCAAAAAAACTAGTATTTCATTTTCAATAGAAATTTTATTTATTTTACAATAAAAATGTATCCTAGAATTGGAATTGTAGACTGTAGAATCACAATTTACACAAAATAATAATGATATCATTGAAATGATTAGTTTAGGATATACCTAAGCCATATTATATAATATAAAATATCTATAATACTGATAAATATTAAAAGATACATAAATTATCATATGAATCAAAGAAATATTTTAATAATCTAAATGGTTACATTTCATTAATATTACCCTTTTCGGACCATATAAAGTTTATATTTGGGATTAAAAAATGTATGACTATCTACAAGTGGATTATTATTCACGATATATCTGGGTATTTTTCTCTCATAATAGTTAACCACACTCAATTTTATATAAATATTTTATATGTTTTTTAAGTATTAGTAGACTATGAATTTTTATAAACCCAAATTTCCAATTTTCAACTGTTTATTTCATAATTTTTATGTATATAATGTAAATATGAAAAAGTTATGAGAGTTGGGAAAACATTTTGAGACTGATTGGACATTTTATATAGGTCCATAGGCAGTGCGAGATATGTGATACCAATGAAACATTTGATGGAAATCATGAATAGTGATACATAGGCTAATACTGAGGCATACAAGATGCACACAGTTTTTGTGAGCCCTATGAAATCCTATGAGAAACAATTAAATTTAGTGAAAATGATGGATAGAGTGATTTACCCTGATCATGACCTGGTTTTTGATCCTTGTGTGTTAGATGTGTAAGACATTTCATTAGACTAAAGTGGGAGCATGGTTAGTGCATGATTTATCTAATAGTGCGACTAAACCCTGCATGGAGTAAATGTTAGATACTAAAAAGTAGATATCACTAATTCAAATCATTTTACCCATTAATCCACTATTTTCCTCTTTAATGTGGAACTAAATAATTATTTTTCACCATAAAAGGATGTAGATCCTCTCCCATGTGAATTGGAGGCAATCCAGAGCCATAACATGGTGCATTGAATCGTGATTCATGTGGTAAGGCCTCATTTTTCATCGTTTTTATGCCTTTTCCTATATCTATATCCTCCCTTTATCTCATTTTCATTGATCTACACCAACGATTGATTTATATTTGTTTTTGTTTTCTATATATGTTTATATTTTATTGGATCATGATATTGGATGAGATTTAAGGAAGGATTATGGAGATTCAACACCGTATTTTATTCCTTTTCTCTCATTTATCATTTTCACAAAAAAATCTCGTGGTTGGAAACCTCACTATCTAATCCTATATCTTGAACTGATATTCATATTATTTTAATTTTGTTATTTTATTTTTGAAATTATCCATGAAATCTTATTACAATACATTTCATTAATCTTCTTAACTGATGATTTTTTGTTTTTGTTAAAATTGATAAATTTAGGTGATTTTTTATGAAAAGTGATTTAGATTTCATGAATTTAAAATGGATGTTTTAGAATATTGTTCTGATGTATTTATAAAACTTATCTTTAGAAAAAGTTATTTCAATAAAATGAGGGTTTAATTGAAACGGGTTTGGAATGATGGTATTGACATGTTTTTAAGAATTCTTGGTGTGTGTGTGTTCAAAAAGAATTTATGAGGCTTGGTTGGAATATGACCGTGTTCTACGTTCCAAATATGTAATCGAACATGGGATATAACTAAATTTTACTAGAATAGAATATTGATGTGATACCACTCATGAGTATGGAACTACCATAACGATCCATTCACATTTTATAGTAGGGTTATGTTGAAGGGAATAGTAATTCCAAATAGAACATGGGGAATGTTTATAAGGAATTGCTTGGGTTGTTCATGAAAATAGCCTTTTTCATAATTTTGGATGATATATTACTTGTTTAATTTTGGGATTATACTATTTTAGATTTTTTATATATTTGGTTACTAAATAATTGGAATTTTTTAATATAAACTATTATTTATAAATGTTACTAACTATTGAATCCTAGGTTTTTGAGTATGGATGTAAATAAATAAAAACCCAAAGTGTTTGAATACATTCCCCCTCATTGGTACTTTAGTGATTTTAACGATTTCATCTACTAGGAGATGTGTAATGTTAAAATATCAAGGTCATTAGGAGTACATTTTGATACTTGGGAAATATGATGATGTTAGAGAACACAGATTATTAAACATGGTCTCTTATGGTTGTTCATGGTTATTGTAAGATTGTATTCCACTCATTTCATTGATTTTTTATTCGACCACTATTGTACATGAATTTATTATGATCTAGATAATTCAAAGTTTTATTATTCTTTCGTGGTAAACAAGCATTATTTATTTGTATTTTTGAATATGTATTGATAGGTGGTTGTTTTAATTTTTAATGGAAAATGATAAACAACCTGTTTAATAATGTCTTTCAACATTTATTTCCAGCATTTGGAATCTTGGGGTGTCTCTTAAAGCCTTGTTACATATCATCTCATTGTTAAGAAAATGAAAAGGTGGTTAGATGTTACAAATAGAATCAGTTTTGTTCAGTCTAATGTCTATTTGGAGACAATAGTTATCATCTTGTTTTTTTCCATTCCTAACAATTAGTCATCAATTTTCATGGTCTTGGATTTGAACTATTTTTCATCTATTCGTATTTTCAGGATTGTTGGAAATGTTTCGGAGTTTAGGGACATGAAATGTATAATATAATAATATGTAGCGAGCATTTTTATATTGAACATCATGTTACCAAGTCGATTGGTAAATATATTTATTACAGACACATACAATATTTTGAAATCTCATTACCATGGGTTTAGATAAAGAGATAAGAATTACAAGCCTTTTAGTGGAATGAAATCCAATTTAAAGAGCATATATCATTTTGTGAAATTATTTATGATTTGTTTCAAATTTATTGAATGTTTTTGGAAAAATGTTGAAATTTAGTTCAAATTAATGACTTTGAAAAGCGCATGGTTGGTATTTTTTGAATAAGGTATCATTTTCAAAATCAAGAACATATTTTCAGAAAATGGTTGAAATATGAAAATTTTGTCTTGTAATGAGATTTTTTCATAGTATATGTAATAGATTTATATATTTTAATACTTCAATTTCTAAAAGAGAGGCTGATAGTGTATGTTTGGATATTTAGAAATTGGCAACCATTAGGTATCATAGATATAAAATAAAAGAAGCTGTAGAGACTGTGGTTACACCTAAGCCATTGGTGAACTGACAACCAGTTAAATGTTTCATCAATCCATTTCATGTTGTGGACATAGGTAACTATAGGGATGGTTCAAGACAAGTTGATCATTATGTGTAGTTAATAAAATAGAACCCAACCATAATCATATGTGATTAAGAAAAAGATTAATTACAGGAATGGTTGAACAAGGTGAATCATATATTTAATTTTTTTCAACACTTTAGTGGAGATAATGTCAACCTAGAAAAATATATGATGAATGAGATACAATTCCATTGGTGGGAATGAGAGATTTATGCTAATGTGGACCCATGACATTGTTGGATAGATTTTGAAGAATTTTTTAACCAAGTATTCAATTATCACACATTAAATATCAAGATAATGACAGAATTAATCATCCATAAGTATGAAAATATCTCTCTCATTGAGTATATAGATAGGTTCAAGAATTTAGTCATATTTTTTACTCAATGATTCTATATGTATGACCATAAATTAATGCATCCTTGAATTGGGGATAAGGCATGTGATTTTTTCGATGATTAATGTGCTCTGTATTATCGACAATACATATATGGTTAATAGATCGATGGTAGATTAAAGGGACACCTTATGAGTAATGGAACTAGGATATATGTTTATTTCCATTTTAAATAGTGGGAACACTATAGCTGGAAGCAAGATGAAGAGGGACACCTACATCCATGGTGGGAGTGAAAATCATAATTAGATAGTTGGATTAGTTAATCATTATTTTTGACCAATGACTAGAGAATTATTTTTTAAATGTGGTTGACTTGATCACATGAAGTGAGATTTTACAAAACCACCAAGAGTATGACATATTTGCAACATGATGAGACATATTAATTTCTTTTGGTGAATTTATCATTTTAAAGGATCTCACAAAACATCTTAGGTGTCACATGTGTCATCTTATTTGATGGGATGAGAAAAAAATCAGTATATTAATTAGATAATTTTTTTTAAATGGTGATTATTTGTACACATTTACTCCTATGAAATGATATTTATTTCCAGGAAATAATGATTACTGTTAAGAGAATAATAAATTAAATAGGGATTAGAAGATAATTTTGGATAGTTAGGATACACCATCCATGATGACAGATATGATTTTTTTTCAATTATATCCTTATAAAAATGTTCTTTGACACTGATGCATATCACTACATCCTTTATTCTTTTTGTTAGTAGTATTTTAATTTTATAACATGAGATGTTTCCATCTATGATAAAACATCAAAAAACATTTGGTTAAAGATAATGTAGAGCCGTTATGTTTAAATCATGTTCTATAATTATTGATGGAAATGAGGTAAAATTAGATTTCTCTATGGAAGAGATGGATTTTTATGATATAATAATAGGAAGTGATTTGTTTAAAATTATTGAGGTTCACATCGACAGTTATAGTAAAAGATTTAGTTACACAATTGTGGAAGGCTCTGAACATAAATTCGGAGGAGAAAGGGTACTAGTGATAGGTTCAACAGGCTTGTTGTCCCCAGTAGTAGTAATGATCACTTACCATTTGGGGGAGTTGACATTGACATCTAGGAAATGAATTAAGTATAATAGTTATCCTATTTTCATGTATAAATATTCACATTTTTTCCAAATAACATATTTGGGTTAGCACATAAATGAAAAGTGGAGTTTACGATTAATATCATTATTGGGAATTGTTTAATTTTATATACATAAAATTGGATAGAACCAACTAAATAAAGGGATCAAAAAGTATAGTTTGAAGTGTAAGGAATCATGGGTTTCATTTGAATGATAACATCTATTTTGGAAGCACCTATCAGATTCATGAAGAAAGAAGATAGAAAGCTTCATATTTATGTTGATAATTATAAACATAACAATGCTATGATAAATAATATATATCCACTTCCACAAATTAAAGATATTTAGGATCAATTAAGGGGTGATATGTGGTTCTATAAAATTGACATGTAAACCAGATATCACCAAGTTCAAGTACGAAAGTTCGATATGCTGAAAACTTATATTAGAAGCTGATATGGCCATTACGAATTTTTTGTAATGCCTTTTATTTTTTATAATTAACCTAAGTCTATTAAAAAATTGATTAATTGGATAATTAAGATATATATATATATATGTATTTGTTTTGGAGTTTTGGATGAAATATTTGTCTATTCAATGTCAAAGTGATGATCAAGTGTAATCCTAATATGCAGTGTTGAAAATCATCAGACATAATCATTTGTATTCCAAATTATTTATGTTTGATTTTTGGATACATTATGTTGGATTTCATGGTCATGTAATTTGTAGAAAATGTGTTTTAATTGATACATATAAGATATATGTTATTATATCTTGGATAATGGGTAATAAGTTCATTGAAATACATAGCATCCTTATTCAGGCTAGACATTACTGATGATTTTCTATAACCATTCATTACTAGATTCACCAATTTAAGCTTTGATATAGATTAAATATCCATTCCAATGGATCGTGTAATGTGGTATGTCTTTCTATGAGCTTATGGATTTTCTTACATCTGCACATATCATGGTTTTTCCAAAATTAGGATAATGGTAAGCTGTGTATTGTGACATTTAAAAATCTGGGATGGGGTTTGTTATCATTGATGTAGACCATGTTGTTTATTAAGGCTCATAGAAGTTATGAATTCATGAGAAGAATTACCCAACACACTATTTTGAGATAGTTTGTTTAGTCAATTCCTTGAATATTTTTTGTTATAGTACATTTTGTGATAAATTTAATGTGTTCTCTAATAATATTTTTTTGAAACATATTATCTAACAATGTGATTTGAATATGAGATATGTATTATGAATGGATTATAATCAAATTTTATCATCAGACTTGACGTATAAGGCCCCGGCCTTGAACCTTACTTAATATTGAATAATATGAATAATTCACATTGAGGATTTTTTCATGTTTAGAGTTTTATAGAATTAGGACATAACTATTACATCTCAAAATATTACAAAGTAGACACTTCTACTATGTTTCCGTAAAATAAAAACTCTGAAAAAGAAACATGTCTAGTTCTATGTTTTAGATAGCATGCCTTTTCCTTGATCCCATCCTTGACCCTATTCCACATTAAGTCCTGTGAAAAACATTTCAAAAACTTTGGGTGAGCTTAAAAAGCTCAGTAAGGGATAAACAAAGAATGAAAACTGTTAGTTTATCAAAACATCATGTAAACCATGTATACTTTATCAAAGTAATAATTTTCACATTTATGAAGTAGTAAAAACTCTTCACTGAATAAAAGATCATTACTTACCCTTTTGTAACAAAAATATTACCATAAAACCCATATAAATATCACAAAACATATAAAGGTATCTTGGTACATAAACATACTTAAATGGAATAACCATACGGACGACTTCCACACATATCACTTAATGGAATAGCCATACGGCCAAATTTCATACCCAATGAATTGGAGGCTATAACGTATCCACCCATCCTGGTATTCATGACACCACCTGTCATATGGTTTATCACGTAACCACCAGTCAATTGTCCAACTACCATTATAAAATCATAAGACATAAAACAAATATAATGGAAAGAAAACATTTCCACACTTTGATCACAATATATCACTTAAATATATTGACATAACATAACCATTATAAATGTAACACCCCAGGTAAATAGAGAATATAACATTTTCATATTTTTCCATATTTGTGAGTAAAATATTAATATGACTTTAAAGGGGACGCTATGCTTGATAGCGTACCCAACACGCAACAACGAGTTTCTTGGGAATCTTACGTTGCACTATAATAATAAAATAATATTATTTTAAATGGTAGTTAACATGTAGCCGTTGTGTTGGCCGGAATGGATATAAATAACTAAAATATGATTATATATGTTTTTAAATGTTCTTACATTTATCAAATAAAATATAAAGGCTTAAAATACGGAAATAATTCAATTTTAGGCGTATATGGCCTAGTTTTCACTAAAGGTTCACTTATATCCTTTTGATGGAGATCTGTCATTAAATATAGTTTTTTTCACTCTTATAAATCCTTTTGGACCAAATAAAACTCTTCTTAAGAATTGGGACATCAAAATTTACTTTGTGAAAATTTTTGGTATCTTTCCGATAAAGTTCTTTTTTTTTAAATGAGTAGTGTAAAATGTTGTATTTTAATTCAAAACCTCTTTTTAATCTAATTTATTTATATGATTAGATTATATTTTGAATTGGTTTTAAAGTAAAATTATAATATATTTTTACAATTAAATCCAATAGTGGTTGTTGGAATTAATTTCACTTTGAAATCAGACGTAAACCAGTGTCAATCTTTTGATACTTATTGTTTCATAAAAACACGCTATTTGATCTGAAAGCGGGAATTAATTATTAAATTAATTAATTTGACTTATATGTTTTTAATTTTGTAAAATAGACATCATTTTTGAATTCGGAATATCAAATATAGCTTAGGGTGAATTTTGGGATTTTTCTGAAAAACGTCAATTTTTGATGAATAGTGAAACCACTAAGTGGTACTTATAAAAACTGATTTTTCCGTTTAAATGAAAATTTTCCATCATTGTGTTTTGAATTTCAAAAATATGACATACATGGTTGTCATTAAGAAGTAAAATGTGGTTCAATGGGATAAAAATAATTTTTTGGTGAATAGTAACTTATTATGTTTTTAATCGCGATTAGAGGTAATTAGTGTAGTTTAAGGTAAAAATAAAGTTTTAATAATATGAAATGAACTTGAAACATGTCCTAACCTCGTTGGATGTGTAATGGCCGACCAAGACAAGCCATGGGTCAACTTGGGGACCCCATGGAGCCACTTTGGTTGGGAAATGACATAAATAACTTTTTATTTAATGTAAAAGTAAAAATGACACAAACATGATATGTTTTACTAAAACAATTTTTAAGTGTGGTTATAAAAGTCAGATTTTTTGTTATAAATAATAATTGGAAAGCTAAAATGATTTAATACATCATATTAATTGTTTTATAATTTTTACATATTAAATAAATTAAATTATTTATAACATCATAATGATGCAGTGATGACATCATTATCTGACGATTTAAATAAAATGAGAAGATAATGTAAACTCTATGACCTACACATGTCTAAAACTCATTGGATGGGTGGATTTCGATCCCTTATCACCTTATACACTAATTATATCAATTTGGGACCTTTTAAAACCGAAAAACATTTTCAAATAAAGTAATATTTCTTACTTTCCAAAAGTGCCCCTCCTCTCCTCTTATAAAAGTCCCCCACCTCTACCTCATTTCACACACTCTTCAAGCCTTTTTCTCGTCCAAACCCTGCCCATTTACTCTCTCCACATCACTATCCTCATCCTTGAGGATTCTATTTGGGCAGAAGCCTTTCAAAGTAAGCCTTTAGGCTCAAATCAAAAGGAGTTACACTTTTAAAGGTAATTCATTCTCTAATGTTAATTTGTTTTATTTTTCTTCTCCAACCACCTAAACTATTTTTATTTACTTATTTTGTAACAACACCAATATCTTCAATATACTAAGATGTTGTTATAAGATTTATTGGAGCTACACTCTCACACAACTACATCAAATGGTTAAAGAACATATGGTTTCCGTGGAAGGCGAAATTCTGCCTCTCGAAACGATGATTGTTCAATACTCATTTAACACCTTCAAATGTGGCCATTATGATGTCACTATTTTTTTATATGATATATAATATGTTTAGGTTTTACTTATTCTTCTGTATTTTTCATTTGTGCCTTACCTTTATGGCTTCCATTATGGGTATACGTGATATCTTCATTTTAGGAAGTGCGGACTACCGCCCCCTCAAAGTGATGTGATTCATTAATGCCATACGTGGGACGTATAAAGGATGGATTTAATGTTATTATATATGATTTTATACTGGAACTATTATATACCACTATATCATTATTATTTATTTCCATTAAAGTATGAGATAGAAATGAAAGTAGCGTTCATGCGTACGTACAGCTTACCGTCTCCATGAACGGTGCATTTCATTTCTTATCCCCAAATGTAATGTACTATTATAAGTACATGTATATAATGTATATATTTGATGAATGATACATCTAAATGATGAATGTAATTCTGTAATTAAAATATACATACCTCTCATTTAGTTTTAATTCAATTAATATGACAATGAAATGAAAGTAGCGTTCATGCGTACGTACGGCTTACCGTCTCCATGAACGGTGCATTTCATTTCTTACCTCTAAATGATTATGTAATATTATAAATACATGTATATTCTGGATATATATGATATATATGATATCCAAATAAGGAATTTCATTCTGGATATAAAGACCGTTTGACCACACGAACAACATGTAATTGTAAGAAGTCCACTTTCAACTTAAGAACCAAATATCGACAAAAAAACATTATTAACTTAAATGATTACATAATGTTTATAACATGGAAATAAGTGATATAAAAGGAATAATTAACTTGAAAAAGGTTCTTATGCAAATAGAAATTATCTCAATTTTATTATTCAGGACGTTAAAGAATGATCGAGTCAAGTCGGACCCGAGGTAAGGGATCCTACAACTCTCTTTCTTTTTAAGTACACTCTTTTATGTCATTTCTTTTAAGCTCATATTTCTTATGATTTGGATGATTTTTTTATTAATCCTACTTTAATTTTTATTTTAATGTGATGAGAGACCCTATTCTCTCTCATCAATCCATTTTGTAAGTTTTGAGTTGCGTCGTTAGGCTGCCGAACTTTCATAAGAGATCTAACCTCTCTCATTCTTTTTAAGTATTCTCCTTTATGTCACTTCTTTTAGGCTCCTCTTTGTAATGTTGGGGGATTTTTTATTATATTCCTCTTGCTGTAAATTTTATTATAATGTGATGAGATACCCTATTTGATCTCATCAATCCATATTCGGAAGTTTTATGTGGCGTCGTTAGGCTGCCGAGTTTTCGTAAGGGATTTTTCATCTCACTTTTATTCCCGTGAGATTTATGCTACATTTAACACAAATTCTATTGAGTGGTGTATGTAATGCCCATTATTCTACTCTTTGTGTAATATAATTTCTTTTATGAGTATTTACATCAATGATCTATTGTACTTCTTTAATGGGGTGTATGTTTTGAAAGATACCCAAGTCGGTAAGGGAACCTTTCACCCTCCTCTTTTTTAAAAGACTTCTTTTGTTGGGTCTTTTAATTTACATATTTTTATGTAGGGATATGTTCTCATATATCCTTATTGATGTAAATTTTATGTCCAAGTGATGAGATACACTTTTTATCTCTCATCAACTCATTTTGTTGTGATGCCGTTAGGCTGTCAAGGGAACTTTTTAACCCAATTTCGATTTCTTTGGGTTCAACATGTAGTCATTGAATATGTCATCCATTGAATACGTGTGAATGAAATTTTATTTTTTTACACTTAATATCCACTTATATTGGGTGTATTTATATTTTTCACACATATTTTTGAGATTGATTTGTCTTTAATTTAAGGATACCTTCTTTTTAAGGGATTTCATCACATTGACATTTCTATTGAGGTTTCATTGTTGTTATGAACCAATTAACTCTTATATGGTGTATATATTGTCCTTTGGAGTATTATATCATGAATCCATTTATTATCATGATATTATAATGTTCTGACTAAATGTTATTCCTCAATTATTGTATTCATGTGTCTCTAATTTTGGTAAAACCCCTTTAACCAAAATGTCATTTTAAATGTTTTAATTATTTGTTCTTATTAATATACATGTTTTCAAAATGGTTTTAAGGATTTATTTATATGGATATTAATGGTTAAAAATTTTAAGCTTCAAGGTGGTATGGGACACTTTGATTCAAAAATCTCTTTATTAAATATTTTAAATGGTTTTGAAAATGGTTTTGATAAAGGATTCTATTATGATATATTGTGATGTGGAAATGTTATCATTCCTTTATATTGGTTTTATGTTTTATGATTTTATATTGGTACTTGGACATTTTAACGGGTGGTTACGTTATAAACCATATGACGGGTGGTGCCGTGAATACCAGGATGGGTGGTTACGTTATAACCTCCAATGCATTGGGTATGGAAGTCGTCCGTATGGCTATTCCATTAAGTATGTATGTAAATTGGCCATATGGATATTCCATTAAGTGATATGTGTGGACGTCGACCGTATGGTTATTCCACTTAAGTATGTTTATGTCCCAAGTTACCTCTATATATGTTATGTGTTCTTTAAATGGGTTTTATGGTAATCCTTTAGTTACAAAAAGGTTAGTAATGATACTTTTTTTTCAGTGAAGAATTTTTACTACTTCATGAAGGTGAAAAGTATTACATTGATAAAGTATTCATGGTTTTCTTGTTTTTTTGAAAAACTAACAGTTTTCATTCTTTGTGTATCCCTTACTGAGCTTCTTATGCTCATCCCAAGTTTTTGAAATGTTTTCACAGGACTTAGCATGGAATAGGGCCAAGGATGGGATCAAGGGAAAGTCATGATACCTAAAACATGGAACTATACATGTTTCTTTTTAAGAGTTTTTATTTTATGGAAATTTATTAGAAGCGACTACTTTGTAATCTATTGAGATGTAATAGTTATGTCCTAATTCTCTAAAACTCTAAACCTGAAAATATCCTCAATGTGAATTACTCATTTAATTCAATATTAAGTAAGGTTTAAGGCTGGGGCCATATAGTTGGTATCAAAGGTCGGTTTAGATAAGTTTAGAGGTTAGGGTATTCTTTAAGCATAAGTGACATTACCATAATGGTTAGGATTTCAGAAAGAGTCCTAGTTTTAGATAAAGTGAATGAGTAAGTGTATCTTAGTGTTTACCTTCCCCATTAGTACATGATGGTTTTGTTGATATACTCACACTGACATTTCTATGTTTAGTGAATGGATGGATCTAGCAGGAACCAAAGAGACAACAGGTTTGAAGGAAACTGTGGTGGTTCTCTGATTAAGATACTAGATAAAATGGAGGATTCAATGAGGAAACTCGTGGTTGTTCTAAACCAAATATCAAGGAGTCATGATCAACCACTTGAACCTTGGTATGATCTTTAATGCATCACGTACGAGATGACCAATACATGTGGATGTTTCGGTAATAATTATAAAGGTAACCATTAGAGTTTATATGATCCTTACTTTTGAGGTAACTATGGGTTATTATATGATATGCTGGTAAATGAAATGCATGAGATAAACTTGAGGTTAAAATATGTTATGATCTTTTTTGATGATTTTATCTATTTTTGGGGAATGATTTAAGAATTATATAGTTTTGGAAAAAGGAAAACACACAGACCGTGTGACAATGCGTCGCGTCAGACAAAGCTGCGGGAATCGAACCCACAACCAAAGTGCGACTGGTATTTATCGCCTACCACTGGACTACGTGAAGTCCCTTGTTAGATTGACCAATTCTTTTTAGTTATATGATTTTATGAATTAAGAGTAAGTTGATTTTGGGTTATTTATGAAAATGATTAACCTATCATGGAGGATATGTGATTTGGTTAATTACTTTTCAATACGAGACTTTAGGAGCAACTGATATTGTTTGGAGATAAATGTTACGATTTAACTTGGAAGACTATGTTACTGAATCCTTCAAATATTTGGGTTTCAATCTTATATTGGTTTACTTTGATTAATTTTATGGACAAATTGTTTATCGGATGGTCCTCGATGAACTTTGGGTTTTTTTGGAAAAAATTTTGAGATTAAGAATAGATTTTCTTTTTATAAAGGGTTATCGTTTTTTGGATTATCTGACCTCGTACTAGCCATTTTGGTTTTGGTTTTGGTTAACGTCTAAAGACATGGGAAGTATATAGTTCTCTTTTGTGGATTAGGTGATTCTGTAGAAGTTAATTATAGTACTCTTAATGCGAATAAGTCTCCCTAAATACTCGTCTTTTGGAAAACATATGAGTTGAAAGTCAACATGATAAGTGATTATGCTTCCTTATGAATAAATTCCTCAATATTAAGTAACTTAAAACAAAAATTTTGTCTATTAACTTTTCCTACTGGGGAACCCAACACCGTTTAAGCCATCACAAGTTTGTTATTTTCTTATTGTTAACATTCTCCTAAACATGTTTTCTATCACTCTCCATCAGAACATGACCCTATGTTTTCTCCTCCATGTCCATGTTTTCCTACATGGAGTCCTAGTATGGGTTATCTCGGGTGACCTATGTACTTATCTTTCTTTATTTTAATGTGATTGGTTTACCGACTCTTGTTCCGATGTGGGACTTTCAAGGATGTTTCCAAGCGCAATTTTAAAATTGCAAGGACGCAATTCCCAAAAGGGGGGAAGGATGTAACACCCCAGGTAAATAAAGAATATGAAATTTTCATATTTATCCATATTTGTGAGTAAAATATTAATATGACTTTAAAGGGGACACTATTCTCGATGGCATACCCAACACGCAACAACGAGTTTCTTTGGAATCTTACGTTGCACTCTAATAATAAAATAATATTATTTTAAATGGTAGTTAACATGTAGCCATTTTGTTGGCGGGAATTGATAGAAATAACTAAAATATGATTATAAATGTTTTTAAATGTTTTTACATTTATCCATTAAAATATAATGGCTTAAAATACGGAAAGAATTCAATTTTAGGCGTATATGCCCTAGTTTTCACTAAAGTTCACTTATCGCCTTTTGATGGAGATCTGTCATTAAATATAGATTTTTTCACTCTTATAAATCCTTTTGGACCAAATAAAACTCTTCTTAAGAATTGGGACATCAAAATTTACTTTGTGTAATTTTTTGGTATCTTTCCGATAAAGTTCTTTTTTTAAATGAATAGTGTAGAATGTTGTATTTTAATTCAAAACCTCTTTTTAATCTAATTTATTTATATGATTAGATTATCTTTTGAATTGGTTTTAAAGTTAAATTATAATATATTTTTACCATTAAATCCAATAGTGGTCATTGGAATTAATTTCACTTTGAAATCAGACTTAAACCAGTATCAATCTTTTGATACTTATTGTTTCATAAAAACACGCTATTTGATCTGACAGCGGGAATTAATTATTAAATTAATTAATGTGACTTATATGTTTTTAATTTTTTAAAATAGACCTAATTTTTGAATTTGGAATATCAAATATATCTTAGGGTGAATTTTTGGGATTTTTCTGGAAAACTTCAATTTTTGATGAATAGTGAAACCACTAAGTTGTACTTATAAAAACTGATTTTTCCGTTTAAATGAAATTTTGCCATCTTTGTGTTTTGAATTTCAAAAATCCGATATACATGGTTTTTAATAAGAAGTAAAATTTGGTTCAATGGGATAAAAATAATTTTTTGGTGAATAGTAACTTATTAAGTTTTTAATCGCGATTAGAGGTAATTAGTGTAGTTTAAGGTGAAAATAATGTTTTAATAATATGAAATGAACTTGACACATGTCCTAACCTCATTGGATGTGTAATGGCCGACCAAGACAAGCCATGGGTCAACTTGGGGACCCCATGGAGCCACTTTGGTTGGGAAATGACATAAATATCTTTTTATTTATTGTAAAAGTAAAAATGACACAAACATGATATGTTTTACTAAAACAATTTTTAAGTGGGGTTATACAACTCAGAATTTTTGTTATAAATAATCATTGGAAATATAAAAAGAATTCCTACATCATAGTATTTTTTTTATAATTTTTAGACATTAAATAAATTAAATTATTTATAACATCATAATGATGCAGCGATGACATCATTATCTGACGATTTAAATAAAATGAGAAGATAATGTAAACTCTATGAACTACACATGTCTAAAACTTATTGGATGGGTGGATTTAGATCCCTTATCACCATATCCACTAATTATATCATTGTGGGACCTTTTAAAACCGAAACACATTTTCAAATAAAGTAATATTTCTTACTTTCCCAAAGTGTCCCACCTCTCCTCTTATAAAAGGCCCCCACCTCTACCTCATTTCACACAGTCCTCAAGCCTTTGGCTCGGCCAAACGCTTCCCATTTACTCACTCCACATCCCTCTCCTCATCCTAGAGGATTCCATTTGGGCATAATCCTTTCAATGGAAGCGTTTAGGCTCAAATCAAAAGGAGTTACACTTTTAAAGGTAATTCATTCTCTCATGTTCATTTGTTTTATTTTTCTTCTCCAACCCCCTAAACTCTTTTTATTTAATTCTTTTCTAACAACACCATTATAATAAATATACTAGGATGTTGTTATAAGATTTATTCTAGATACACTCTCACACAACAACATCAAATGGTTAAAGAACATACGGTTTCCGTGGATGGCGAAATTCTGCCTCTCGAAACGATGATTGTTCAATACTCATTTAACACCATCAAAGGTAGCCATTATGATGTCACTATTTTTATATATGATATATAATATGTTTATGTTTTACTTATGCTTCTGTATTTTTCATTTGTGTCTTACCTTTATGGCTTCCATTATGGGTATACGTGATATCTTCATTTTAGGAAGTGCAGACTACCGCCCCCTCAAAGTGATGTGATTCGTTAATGCCATACGAGGGACGTATAAAGGATGGATTTAATGTTATTATATGTGATGTTATACTGGGACTATTATATACCTCTATATCATTATTATTTATTTCCATTAAAGTACGAGATAGAAATGAAAGTAGCGTTCATGCGTACGTACGGCTTACCGTCTTCATAAACGGTGCATTTCATTTCTTATCCCCAAATGTAATGTACTATTATATGTACATGTATATAATGTATATATATGATGAATGATACATCTAAATGATGAATATAATTCTGTAATTAAAATATACATACCTCTCATTTAGTTTTAATTCCATTAATATGACAATGAAATGAAAGTAGCGTTCATGCGTACGTATGGCTTACCGTCTCCATGAACGGTGCATTTCATTTCTTACCTCTAAATGATTATGTAATATTATAAATAAATGTATATGCTGGATATATATGGTATATATGATATCAAAATCAGGAATGTCATTCTGGATAAAATAACCTTTGACCACACGAACAACATGTAATTGTAAGAAGTCCACTTTCATCTTAAGAACCAAATATCGACAAAAAAACATTATTAACATAAATGATTACATAATGTTTATAACATGGAAATAAGTGATATAAATAGAATAATTAACTTGAAAAAGGTTCTTAAGAAAATATAAATTAACTCATGTTTATTATTCAGGGCGTTAAAGAATGATCGAGTAAAGTCGGACCCGAGGTAAGGGATCCTACAACTCTCTTTCTTTTTAAGTACACTCTTTTATGTATTTTTGTTTAAGCTCAAATTTATTATGATTGTGATGTTATTTTATATTACTCCTACTGTAATTTTTATGTTCATGTGATGAGAGACCCTATTCTCTCTCATCAATGCATTTTGGAAGGTTTGAGTGGCGTCGTTAGGCTGCCGAACTTTCGTAAGAGATCTAACATCTCTCTTTCTTTTTAAGTACTCTCCTTTATGTCACTTATTTTAGGCTCCTATTTGTAATGTTGGGGGATGTTATTTTATATTCCTCTTGCTGTAAATTTTATTTTAATGTGATGAGATACCCTATTTGATCTCATCAATCTATATTCGGAAGTTTTATGTGGCGCCGTTAGGCTGCCGAGTTTTCGTAAGGGGTTTTTCATCTCACTTTTATTCCCGTGAGATTTATGCTACATTTGCCACAAATTACATTGAGCGGTGTATGTACTGACCATTATTATACTCTTTGTGTAATATACTTTCATTTATGAGTATTTAAATCAATGAACTATTGTCCTTCATTCATGGAGTGTATGTTTTGAAAGATACCCAAGTCGGTAAGGGAACCTTTCACCCTCCTCTTTTTTAAAAGACTTATTTTGTTGGGTCTTTTAATTTACATATTGTTATGTTGGGATATGTTTTCATATATCCATATTGATGTAAATTTTATGTCCAAGTGATGAGATACACTTTTTATCTCTCAACAACTCATTTTGATGCGATGTCATTAGGCTGTCAAGGGAACTTTTTAATCCAATTTCGATTTCTTTGGGTTCAACATGTAGTCATTTAATATGTCATCCATTGAATAAGTGTGAATGACATTTTATTGTTTTAAACATAATATCCACTTATATTGGGTGTATTTATATTTTTCAAACATATTTTTGAGATTGATTTGTCCTTAATTTAAGGATACCTTCTTTATAAGGGATTTCATCACATTTGACATTTCTATTGAGGGTTCATTGTTGTTATGCACCAATTCACTCTAATATGGTGTATATACTGTCCTTTGGAGTATTATATCATGAATCCATTTATTCTCAGGATATTATAAAGTTCTGACTAAATGTTATTCCTCAATTATTGTATTCAAGTGTCTCTAATTTTGGTAAAACCCCTTTAACCAAAATGTCGTTTTAAATGTTTTAATTATTTTTTGTTATTAATATCCATGTTTTCAAAATGGTTTTAAGGATTTATTTATATGGATATTAATGGTTTAAGAATTTAAACTTCAAGTTGATATGGGACACATTGATTCTAAAATCTCTTTATTAAATTTTTTAAATGGTTTTGAAAATGGTTTTGATAAAGGATTCTATTAAGATATATTGTGATGTGGAAATGTTATCATTCTTTTATATTGGTTTTATGTTTTATGATTTTATATTAGTACTTGGACATTTTAACGGGGGATTACGTTATAAACCATATGACGGGTGGTGTCGTGAATACCAGGACGGGTGGTTACGTTATAACCTCCAATGCATTGGGTATGGATGTCGGCCGTATTACTATTCCATTAAGTATGTATGGAAATTGGCCGTATGGCTATTCCATTAAGTGATATGTTTGGAATTCGACCGTATGGTTATTCCACTTAAGTATGTTTATGTCCCAAGTTACCTTTATATATGTTATGTGTTCTTTATATGGGTTTTATGGTAATCCTTTGGTTACAAAAAGGTATGTAATGATACTTTTTTCAGTGAAGAGTTTTTACTACTCCATGAAGGTGATAAGTATTACATTGATAAAGTATTCATGGTTTTCTTGTTGTTTTGAAAAACTAACAGTTTTCATTCTTTGTGTATCCCTTACTGAGCTTCTTATGCTCATCCCATGTTTTTGAAATGTTTTTCAAAGGACATAGCGTGGAATAGGGCCAAGGATGGGATCAAGGGAAATTCATGCTACCTAAAACATGGAACAATACATGTTTATTTTTAAGAGTTTTTATTTTATGGAAATTTAGTAGAAGCGACTACTTTGTAATCTTTTGAGATGTAATAGTTATGTCCTAATTCTCTGAAATTCTAAACCTGAAAAGATCCTCAATGTGAATTAATCATTTAATTCCATATTAAGTAAGGTTTAAGTCTGGGGACTTATAACAAAAACCATTTTCAATACCAAAATACATAAAAGATTATATGATATTTATTTCATTTTAAAATCATTATGTCTTGTTGAGGAAGCCAATGACCAAATAATACTTGCGGCGGTAGAAAAGGTCATTATCACCGCGTACGTAAAAAGAAAAATTTCTTTTTGTCATTTTGTAAAACTCTTCATAGAAAAAGATTCCTTTTTTATAAAAGTAAAAGTCAAAGGGGTTTATACACCGTATAAAATAAAGTTGTGTATAAAACTAAATATTCCTCAATGAAAGGAGATTGAGACGAAGTCCCATACCTCGGGTCCGACTTGACTCGATCGTTCTTTAACAACCTGAATAATAAACATGAGTTAATTTATACTTGCTTAATAACCTTTTTCAAGTTCATTATTCCTTTTATAAAACTTATTACCATGTTATAAACAATATGTAATTATTTAAGTTAATAATGTTTGTTTTGTCGATATTTGGTTCTTAAGTCGAAAGTGGACTTCTTACAATTACATGTTGTTCATCTGCTCAAAGGTTCATTATATCCATAATGATATTCATGATTTGGATATCATATATATCATATATATCCAGAATATACATGTATTTATAGTATTTCATAATCATTTAGAGGTAGGAAATGAAATGCACCGTTCATGGAGATGGTAAGCCGTACATACACATGAACTCTACTATCATTTATATGTCATATTAATGGAATTAAAACTAAATGAGAGGTATGTATATTTTAATTCCAGAATTATATTCATCATTTATATGTAACAAAAATCATATATAATAACTTTAAATCCATCCTTTATATGTCCCACATATGGCCTTAACGAATCAAATCACTTTGAGGGGGCGGTAGTCCGCACTTCCAAAAATGAAGATATCATGTTTACCCATAATGGAAACCATAAAGGTATGGCATAAATGAAAAATACAGAAGATTAAGTAAAACATAAATATATTATATATCATATATAAATATAGTGACGTCTTAATGGCCACCTTTGAAGGTGTTATATGAGTGTTGAACAATCATCGTTTTGTGAGGCAGAAATTCATCATCTACAGAAACAATATGTTCTTTATCCATTATATGTAGTTCTGTGTAATTTTATCTCTAATACATCACATAAAAACATCCTAGTATATTTAAGATACTGGTTTTGTTTCAAAATAATGTAATAAAAAGATTTTAGGGGGTTGGAGAATCAAAATAAAACATAAGAACACAAGAGAAAACACTATCTTTAAAACGGGTAACTCTTTTAGATTTGAGCTCAAAGGCTTACATGGGAAGAAATCTGCCCAAAGTGAGGCTTATAAGATTTAGATAGGTATGTGGAGAGATAAAATGGGCAGAGGTTGGCTGAGCCAAATGCTTTTTAAGTGTGGGTAAGGTGGCAGAGGTGGGGGCCTTTTATAAGAGGAGAAGAGGGGAACTCTTGAAAAGTTTTAAAAGGTTACTTTATTATAAAATGCGTTTCAGTTTTTAAAGGTCCCAATATTATATATTTAGAGGATAAGGTGATAAGGGTTCAGAATACACCCATAAAATAGGTTTTTTTACAAGTGTAGGTCTTTGATTTTACATTATAGATTCATTTTATTTAAATCGTTAAATAATAAGGTAATCGCTACATCATCATGATGTCATAATTAATTTAATTTATTTAATGTCTAATAATTATAAAAAAATATCATGATGTAGGAAATATTTTTATCTTTCTAATGAATATTTATAGTAAAAAATAAGACTTGTATAACCCCACTGAAAAATTGTTTTAGTAAAAATGTAACACCCCGAGCTTCCACGATACGCTTTTCTTTCAATAATGAAATAGTTTGCATTGTACGCAAGTTTGAGATTCTAATGCACCACGACCAATAAAAATATCCATTATGAATAGTAATACCCACTTTTTGGAATTATATATATTTTATATTTCAAAATGAACTTCATTTTTGGATTCGGAATATCGAAATTATCCTATGTGGATTTTTTTTTGTAATTTTCAGAGAACTTCCAATTTTTTATGTATAGTGAAAAATACTTAAAAATGGCTTTTTTAATCAAAATAATTATAGTAATATATTATAATATTCAGTGGTTTTAAATTATAATTAGAATATATTTTTACCATTTTATCCAATGGTGTTCATTAGAATTAATTTAACTTTTAAATTGGACATAAAAAATTGTCAATCTTTTGATATATATTATTTCTATAAAATACGCTATTTGTTGTTACATCAAGAATTAATTATGAAATTAATTAATGAAAATTATATGTTGGGAATTTTTACAATATACATCATTTTTGAATTCAGAATATCAATTATAGCTTAGGGTGAAATTTTGGCATTATTCTGAAAAACATCAATTTTTCATGAATAGTGAAACCACTAAGTTGTAGTAAAAAAACTGATTTATCGTTTAAATGAAACATTAACAATTCTGTGATTTTATTTTCAAAAATCTGACATACATCGTTGTCATTAGGAAGTAAAATGTGGTTCAATGGGATAAAAATAAATTTTTGTTGAATAGTAACTTTGATGTTTAATTAATCGCGATTAAAGGTAATTAGTGAAATTTAAGGTAAAAATGGTATCATAAAAATATGAAATGACCCTTAAACTTGTCCTACCCCTATTGGATGAGTCATGGACGACCAATAATATCCATCAGTCAACTTGGGGACCCCAAGGAGCCACTTTGGTAGGAAAATGACATTAAAAAACGTTTTATTTAATGTTAAAATAAAAATCTCACAAACAAGAGTTGTTTTACAAACACAATTATTAAATGGGGTTATACAAGTGATATATTTGACTATAAATATTCATTAGAAATATAAAAAGATATCCAACATCATGATAATTTTTTTATAATTTTTAGACATTAAATAAATTAAATTATTTATGACACCATGTTGATGCTGCGATTACCTCATTAGTTAACGATTTAAATAAAATGAAAGGATAATGTAAAATCTAAGGCTTACACTTGTAAAAAACCTATAGGATGAGGAGATTTAGAACCCTTATCACCATATCCTCGAACTATATCATTGTGGGACCTTTATAATACGAAAAGTATTTCTTAATAAAGTAACATTTCATGACATTCCAAGAGTGCCCCTCCTCTCCACTTATAAAAGGCCCCCACCACTACCACCTTACTCACACATTCATGCCATTTGGCTCCGCCAAACTCTGCCCAAATACTCTCCCAAATTCCCTCCCTTACTCCTACAATCCACACTATGGGCAGAATTCTTCTCAAGGAATCCTTTGGCTCAAATCAAAAGAGTTACCCGATTTTAAGGTAATGTCTTCCCTTATGTTATTTTGTTTATTTTGATTATCCAACCCCCTAAAATCTTTTTATTAATTATTTTGTAACAACACAAGTATCCTCAATATTCTTGGATGTTGTTATAATAAGTATTCGAGCTACACTTACACACACCTACATCTAATGGTTAAAGATCATATTGTTTCTGTGGATGGCGGATTTCTGCCTCACGAAATGATGATTGTTCAACACTCATATAACACCTTCAAAGGTGGCCATTAAGATTTCACTCTATTTATATATGATATATAATATGTTTATGTTTTACTTATGGTTCTGAATTTTTCATTTATGGCATATCTTTATTGTTTCCATTATGGGTAAACGTGATATTTTCATTTTAGGAAGTACGGACTACCGCCCCCTCAAAGTGATTTGAATCGTTAATGCCATATGTGGGATGTATAAAGGATATATTAAATGATATTATATATGATATTATACTGGAATTATAATACACCTTTATATCATTATGATTTCATTAAATGCGAAATAGAAATGAAAGTAGTGTTCATGCGTACGTACGGCTTACCGTCTCCATGAACGGTGCATTTCATTTCTTATCTCTAAACGTTATGGAATATTATAAATGCATGTATATACTGGATATATATTAGATATATGATATCTATATCATGAATATAATTCTAGATATAATGTATATATTAACACATGAACAAAGTGTAATTATAAGAAGTTTATTTTTGACTCAAGTACCTAAGATCGTCAAAAACTGTTATTAACAAAAAATAATTACATAATGTTCATAACATGGTAATAAGTGATATAAAAGGAATAAAAACATGAAAAATATTCTTATGCAATTATAAATTATCTCTAGTTTATAATTCGGGAGGTCAAAGAACGGTCGAGACAAGACAGGACGCAAGGTAAAGGAACTTCTTAACCCAATTTCTATTCTTTGGGTAAATCTCCTACTTTCAAATTATGTCATGATATCATTATGTCCTATCTTGTATTTTTACTTTATTTATGTGTAATTATAGTGAATACACATAATAGATCTATTTTATTTAAAAAAATGATCTTTTTGAGGGACTTCGTCTCAATCTCCTTTCATTGAGGCATATTAGGTTTTATACAAAACTTTCCTTTATACGTTGTATAAACCCCTTTGACTTTTACGTTTATTCAAAAAGAATCTTTTTATATGAAGTGTTTTACTAAATGTCAAAAAGGAATGTTTTTCATGTTGTACGTGTGCGGCGACCACAAATTCTCCACCGCCATGGCCATTATTTGGGTTTCGGCTTCCTCTACAATCCATAACGTTTTTTAAAATGAAAAATTAATTCCATGTATTAATTTTCTTTTATTTTGGTATTGAAAATGGTTTTGAAAGTGTTTTTATTATATCAATGTGTTGTATTGATATCTTGTGATTGAAATATGGAAATGTTATCTTTCCTTTATGGATATTTTATGTGATATGATTATGTTATGTTTTATGATATGTTTAAACCTGTTCATATGAGGAATGCATTGGACTTAATAAGTGACTGGTGGATCCCGCTATAGCTCCTCGATGTATCGGTAGGTCTCAATGAGACAAACTAGTGTCTTGGCACGAGGCCTTGACAAAATCTTATTGTAGACTTGGCACGAGGCCTTGGCTACGTGGTTATGATAGTCTGTCATTTGCATTCCATAATTATGAAAGTGGTTATTGATATTTCATGTGATTATTTGACTAGTAGAATATCCATGTCAGTAAGTAAATGGAATTATTTCATTTTACTTTTTCCATATTATGCTAAAGTTCAAGTTTAAAAGGCTTTTGTTTTAGTTATACATTGCCTTAAATTTTAACGTTTATTTATGAAAGATTCTGCAATATTTTTATCCTTACTGAGAATCTGAGCTCACCCCTTTCAATGTTTTAATTTTTCCAGGATGTGACGAAGTATATTATGAATGACCTGCAGGGATAATATAAGGGGATATGAAGAGAGTATGTTTTCATTTTTTTTACTTTATGATGTAATGTAAGACTTGTGAATGTATCTAGTGTTTCCAAGGCTACTAAACTAATTGGTCTTTCGAGACATGATCTTTTGTGACCATACCAATGTTACGAAGTAATGCACCGACTCTGGGTAACTGGGGTCGGGGCGTTATAGTGGGTATCAGAGGCAGTTTAGTACTAACCTTGGAAGCTAGATTCAAATAATCTCTAATTAGAGCACATAGCCCAAAGATAGACTTTGAGGATTAGTATAGAAGAACATCCTAGAATTTCGGTATTATAGAGATTTTGTGAGTTTTCCGAGAAATACATCCCTGTCTGGATACGAGCAGGTAGAGCCGGCGCTGGAACATATTTACCTATGGGTAAAACCCAAAAACACTCCTTTGAGCTAGACTCGAATGGGAACTGCTGCATACAACGGGCCTTGCTGCACTCTTGGTTACGACACTCCCTGGGGATATTCTTAGGATAATTCTCATTTTCGTAACATACCACTATGAAGGGTTATGAGTATATACTTCCTCAATGAAAAGTTTTTTTATGATTATGGATTATATCCATAAATAGTGTAATTTATGTTATGTATTTTACAAGAATGGAATTATGTATTTTGATTCATAAACTAATCTAGTTTATGCCATTGTTTAGAAATGGAGCCTAGTGGAAGGAATGAAATCAGTATCAATGCGCGCACTCTGTGTAGGGATTTCCCTCTTTCTCAAGATAATTATTGTGGATCTGGAGATAAAATTGGTGCTGATCAACTTATTACCATACAGGGACAACTCACTCAGGTTATGAATAATAACCTTACTCATATGGAGTAACCTGATCCACAACGTGGAGGATCAATATTAGACTGCTTCATTAGGCAACAACAACCAAGATTTAATGGGGGTACAAATCCATTAGTAGCTGAGCAATGGAAAAACTCCTTAGGAAAAATATTCCATGCCTTGGGGAGTAGCGAAAGGGAGAAGGTTTTCATGGTAGTCTACCGCCTCATTGGAGATGCTGATCAATGGTGGTTGCTGATTCAAAACACAAAGGAAGACGAAGAAGTATCAAATATGGAATGGAGATAGTTCAAAGATCTTTTCTTAGAAAAATAATTTCCACATGACCATCGAGCAGAAATAGAAAGGAAATTTCTGAGTCTGAGGCAGAAAGAGGATGAGAATGTCGCAAAGTATGAGGCTAACTTTACAAGTTTAGCGAGGTATGCAACAGATTATATATGTAACCCAAGAAGTAAGATCGATCGTTTCATTGATGGGTTAAAACTCTTTCTCCGTCGAGCATTAGTATCATAATATTTCTCAACCTACGAAGTTATAGTCACGTGTGCTATCAAGACCGAAAAATAATTCTCTAAATATTTTGACAATAAAGTAAAGAAAGAGAAGAAGATAATGGTGGAACAGGAGACATGGGAGAAAGGGAAAGAAGGATTTTCCATTATCCGAAAATTTTGGGAAGAATCACCCTAGTACTTACATAAAAGGAATGTGAGTTTGTTATAAATGTGGAGAAAATGGTCACCAGGCTCATGATTGCAAGGGAAAGAAAGAGGCTATTAATGTTGAATGCTACAATTGTATAGAAATGGGGCATTATGCAAATGAATGTCCTAAGCGTTAGGGAAACATAACTGAGAAAAGGCCAAGGGATCAAGGAAAATCTTATGTTGTGAATACAGTTGAAGCGGAATAATTAATGTATTGGTGCTTTTGGACTCATGGATTATATTCTAGTTATAAGAATAATGTGATATATATAAGGATTGTACTGAATTACTTTATGTTTTCATTAATGTTTTCTTATGATGAAGGTAATCATATTTTTGTATGTGACAACAAGATAAACATTAGCTTCTTTGAGGAATCTGAGGATATAATTGATTTTGGAATTTAATGACCTTTTAGACAAAGTCTGGACAGAGGTATTTTAGATTACTATAAAGGATAGAATGGATAAAGTTGAACTTTGGATAGTATTGTTTAAGGTTAAAACATTTCTAAAGATTACATTTGGAATATTATAATACTATATTTTTAGGAAAAGGACAACCTGCAGGTCGGGGGATAACCAGTCACGTCGGACAAAACTGCCAGAATCGAACCCACAACCATAGTGCGATAGGCCTTTATTACCTACCACTAGCCTATATGAAGTCCCTGGTTATTATAAAATAGTTTTACTAATATAAATGGTATGTTTTAATATTTGTAACCTTATACAATTAGGATAAATAGAATATTGTTGAGTTATATTTCCTTTTAGAGTGAAAGATGGGTTTGTGGTAAAAAAATTATTAATGAATGAAAGTCAACATGACAAGTATGTATATTGACTTACATTTTTAGTAAATCATCTAAATAAATTCCTCAACTTTATAAAAGGTAACTTAAAAAAATGTTGCTGGTTAACTTTTCCAACTGGTGATTCAATGACCGTTTAACCCATCACAAGTTTGTGATTTTCTTATGGTTAACTTTCTCATAATCCAGGTTTCTACAACTCTCCATCAGACCTTGATGGTTTGTTTTTCTTCCATATCCATATTTTCAAAGAATCCTAGTATGGGCTATCTTGGGTGACCTTTATACCTCTCTTTATTTGTTTTAATGATATATTTTTATTAACCTTATTTTTGATGTGGGTTTTCCACAATGGTATTTTCTATTTTCAACCTTTTATTTTAAAAGAAAAATTTCAAATTGCAAGGATGCAATTTATTGAATGAGGGGAGAATGTAACACCCCAAGCTTCCACGATACGCTTCTCTTTCAATAATGCAATAGCTTGCATTGTACGCATGTTTGAGATTCTAACACAGCGCGACCAATCAAAATAGCCAATATGAATAGTAATACACAATTTTTGAAATTATATATATTTTATATTTCAAAATGAAATTCATATTTGGATTCGGAATATCGAAATTATCCTATTTTGATTTTTTTGTAATTTTCGGAGACCTTTCATTTTTTTATGGATAGTGAAAAATAATTAAAAACAACTTTTTTAATCAAAATAATTTATAGTTATATATTATACTATTCATTGGTTTTAAATTAAAATTAGAATATATTTTTACCATTTTATCCAATGGTGTTCATTATAATTAATTTCACTTTGAAATTGGACATAAACAATTGTCAATATTTTGATATATATTGTTTCTATAAAACACGTTATTTATTGTGACAGCGGGAATTAATTATGAAATTAATTAATGCAAATTATATGTTTGTAATTTTGTAAAATAGACATCCTTTTTGAATTCATAATTTCAATTATATCTTAGGGTGAAATTTTGGCATTGTTCTGAATAACCTCAATTTATAATGAATAGTGAAACCACTAAGTGGTAGTTAAAAAACTGATTTTTCGTTTAAATTAAACATTACCACTTCTGTGATTTGATTTCCAAAAATCCGACATACATGGTTGTCATTAGGAAGTAAAATGTGGTTCAATGGGATTAAAATAATTTTTTTGGTGAATAGTAACTTTTAAGTTTAATTATTCGCGATTAAAGGTAATTAGTGAAATTTAAGGTAAAAATGGTTTTGTAAAAATATTAAATGACCCTTACACTTGTCCTACCCCTATTGGATGAGTCATGGCCGACCAATAAAATCCATGGGTCAACTTGGGGACCCCATGGAGCCACTTAGGTAGGAAAATGACATTAAAAAACATTTTATTTAATGTTAAAATAAAAATGTCACAAACAAGAGTTGTTTTAATAAAACAATTTTTAAATGGGGTTATACAAGTCATATTTTATACTATAAATATTAATTAGAAATACAAAAATATTTCCTACATCGTGATAATTTTTTATAATTTTTAGACATTAAATAAATTAAATTATTTATGTCACTATGATGATGCCGCAGTTACCTCATTAATTAACTATTTAAATAAAATGATAGGATAATGTAAAATCTAAGGCTTACACTTGTCAAAAACCTATTGGATGAGGAGATTTCGAACCCCTATCACCTTAGACTCGAAATATTTCATTTTGAGACCTTTAGAATCCGAAAATTATTTCTTAATAAAGTTACATTTCATGACATTCCAAGAGTGCCCCTCCTCTCCACTTATAAAAGGCCCCCACCACTACCACCTTACTCACACATTCAAGCCATTTGGCTCGGCCAAACGCTTCCCAAATACTATCCCAACTTCCCTACCTTACTCCTAGAAGCCTCACATTGGGCAGAATGCTTCCCAAGGAAGCCTTTGGATCAAATCAAAAGAGTTACCCGATTTTAAGGTAATGTCTTCACTTATGTTATTTTGTTTTATTTTGCTTATCCAGCCCCCTAAACTCTTTTTATTCATTTCTTTTGTAACAACACCAGTATCCTAAATATACTAGTATGTTGTTATAAGAATTATTCGAGCTACACTTACACACACCTACATCTAATGGTTAAATAACATACTGTTTCTGTGGATGACGAATTTCTGCCTCACGAAACGATGATTGTTCAACACTCATATAACACCTTCAAAGGTGGCCATTAAGATGTAACTCTATTTATATATGATATATAATATTTTTATGTTTTACTTAAGGTTCTGTATTTTTCATTTATGGAATACCTTTATTGTTTCCATTTTGGGTAAACGCGATATTTTCATTTTAGGAAGTGCGGACTACCGCCCCCTCAAAGTGATTTGAATCGTTAATGCCATTTGTGGGATGTATAAAGTATGGATTAAATAATATTATATATGATATTATAATGGAATTATAATATACCTTTATATAATTATGATTCCATTAAATACAAAATAGAAATGAAAGTAGCGTTCATGCATACGTACGGCTTACCGTCTCCAGGAACGATGCATTTCATTTCTTACCTCTAAACATTATGGAATATTATAAATGCATGTATATACTAGATATATATGAGATATATGATATCTATATCATGTATATAATTCTGGATATAGTGGATATATTACCACATCAACAAACTGTAATTATAAGAATTTTATTTTTGACTCAAGTACCTAAGATCGTCAAAACGAACATTATTAACTTAATTAATTACATAATGTTCATAACATTGTGATAAGTGATATAAAAGGAATAAAAAACATGAAAAATATTATTAAGAAATTATAAATTAATGCACGTTTATAATTCAGGAGGTTAATGAACGGTCGATTCAAGATAGGACGCAATATAAGGGAACTTCTTAACCCAATTTCCATTCTTTGGGTTATTCTCCTACTTTCAAATAGTGTCATGATATCATTATGTAGTATCTTTTATTTGTACTTTATTTATGTGTAATTATAGTGAATACACATAATAGATCTATCTTATTTAAAAAAATGATCTTTGTGAGGGACTTCGTCTCAATCCTCTTTCATTGAGGCATATTAGGTTTTATACACAACTTTTGTTTATACTGTGTATAAACCCCTTTGACTTTTAAGTTTATTCAAAAGGAATATTTTTATACAAAGTGTTTTACTAAATGACAAAAATTAATGTTTTTCTTGTCTTACGTATGTGGCGACAACGACTTCTCCACCGCCATGGCCATTATTTGGGTTTCGACTTCCTCTACAAGCAATAACATTTTTTAAAATGAAAAATAAATTCCATGTTTTAATTTTCTTTTATTTTGGTATTGAATATGGTTTTGAAAGTGTTTTTATTATATCAATGTGTTGTATTGATATCATGTGATTAAAATGTTGTAATGTTATTTTTCCTTTATGCATATTTTATGTGATATGATTATGTTATGGAATATGTTATGTTTAAACCTGTACATATGAGTAATGAATTGGACTTAATAAGTGACGGGTGGAGACCGCTATAGCTCCTCGATGCATCGGTAGATCTCATGAGACAAACTAGTGTCTTGGAACAAGGCCTTGACAAAATCTTATTGTAGACTTGGCACGAGGCCTTGGCTACATGGTTATGATAGTCTGGCATTATGGATTCCATCATTATGAAAGTGGTTATTGATATTTAATGTGATTATTCGACTAGTAGAATATCCATGTGTGTAAGTAAATGGAATTATTCCATTTTAATTTTGCCATATTATGCTACAGTTGAATTTTAAAAAGCTTCTGTTTTAGATATAAATTGCCTTAAATGTTAATGTTTATTTATGAAAGCTTCCGCAATATTGTTATCCTTACTGAGCATCTGAGCTCACCCCTTTAAATGTTTTAATTTTTCCAGGATTTGAAGAAGTATATTATGAATGACCTGCATGAATTATATATAATGGGATATGAAGAGAAGATGTTGTAGTTTTGTTTTACTTTATGATGTAATGTAAGACTTATGAATTTATCTAGTGTTTCCAAGTCTATTAAACTAATCAGTTTTTTGAGACTTGATCTTTTGTGATCATGCCAATGTTACGATGTAATGCACCAACTCTGGGTAACTGGGGTCGGGGAGTTACAAAAACACCTCATGTTTGTGACATTTTTACTTTAACTTTAAATAAAAAGATATAAATATCATTTTCCTTCCAAAGTGGCTCCATGGGGTCCCCAAGTTGACCCATGGATTTTAATGTTCAGCCATGACACATCCAATAAGGGTAGGACATGTGTCAAGTTTATTTCATATTGTTAATACATAATTCCTACCTTAAATTACACTAATTACCTCTAATCGCGATTAAAAACCTAAAAGATTCAATTCACCCAAAAATTATTTTAATACCATTGAACCACATTTTACTTTTTAATGACAACCATTTATGTTGGATTTCTGAAATTAAAAACATAGAGGTGGTGAAATTTCATTTAAACAGAAAATCAGCTTTTTTAAGTAACACTTAGTTGTTTCACTATTCATCAAAAATTGTAGTTTTTCAGAAAAATACCAAAACGTCACCCTAAGCTATATTTGATATTTCGAATTCAAAAATAATGTCTATTTTACAAAATTCAAAACATATAAGTTTCATTAATTAATTTAATAATTAATTCCCACTGTCAGAGAAAATAGCATGTTTTTATGAAACAATAAGTATCAAAAGATTGACACTAGTTTAAGTCCGATTTCAAAGAGAAATTAATTCCAACGACCACTACTGGATTAAATGGTAAAAATATATTCTAATTTCACTTTAAAACCAATTCAAACAATAATCTAATAATATAAATAAATTAGATTAAAAAGAGGGTTTGAATTAAAATACAACATTTTTCACTATTCATTAAAAAATGAACTTTATCGGAAAAAGACGAAAAATTTACAAAGTAAATTTTGATGTCCCAATTCTAAAGAAGAATTTTATTTGGTCCAATAGAATGTATAATAGTGACCAAAACTATACTTAATTAAGGTTCTCCATCAAAAGGTGATAAGTGGACCTTTAGTGAATATTAGAGTATCTATGCCTAAAATTGAATTCTTTTCTTATTTTAAGACTTTATCTATTATTAGAAAAATGTAAAACCATTTAACAAACATATTTAATCATATTTTAGTTATTTCTGTTCATTACTGACAATACAATGGCTACGTGTTAACTAACAATTAAAATAATATTGTTTTATTACTAATGTGCAACATAAGATTTCAAAGAAACTCTTTGTTGTGTAGCGGGTACGCTATCGAACATAGAAACCCCATTAAAGTAAAATTAATATTTGATTTGTAAATTTTAATAAATATAAGAATGTTTTATTCTTTATTTACCTGGGATGTTACATCCTTCCCCCCGTTTGGGAATTGTGTCCTCACAATTTTATTCACATTTCAAAATAAGTGGGGGTATTTATCCCTCATAGCATTTTCAGATTCCCACGTTGCCTCTTAAACCATATAGTTTTCCCACAAAACTGTTACCTGGTGAATTACCTTATTTCGCAACACGTGCTCTCTATGGTCAAGTATCTGTACTGGTTGTTCTTCATAAGATATATTATCTTCCAACTGAACTACCTCTGGGCTCAAAACATGAGATGGATCTGGCATATACTTTCTAAACATCGAAACATGAAAAACCTTGTGTAACTGAGATAAAATCGGAGGTAAAGTCACTCAGTATGAAACTGATCCAACTTTCTCCATAATTTCATATGGTCCAATGAACATTGAACTCAACTTTCTTTTCTTACCAAATCGCATCACACTTTTCCATGGCGAGACTTTGAGAAAAACATGATCACCTACCTCAAAAGATAGATCCTTCCTCCGGTTATCTGCATTACACTTCTGCCTGCTCTAGGTTGTTCTCATGTGTTTCTGAATCAACTGAACTTTTCTGCCATCTCATCTACCAATTTTGGTCCCATCAGCTTCCTTTCACCTACTTCATCCCAAAAAGCTGGAATTCGACACCGCTTCCCATATAATGCCTCAAACGGTGCAATATATATACTAGAAGGAAAACTGTTATTATATGAAAACTCAACCAAAGAAAGATGTTGGCCCCATCATCCATGATAATCCATAGAGAAAGCTCGTAGCATATCCTCCAAGGTCTGAATTGTTCGTTCTGACTACCCATCTGATTGCGGATGAAAAGTTGTACTAAAATTTAATTCAATACCCAATGACTTCTGAAGGCCATTCAAAAAGGTAGAAGTAAACCTGGGATCATGATCAGATACAATGGAGAGGGGAACTCCATGTAACCTGACAATCACTTTAAGATACAAATGGGAAAGTTTATCTAGGGAAAAAGTAACTCTTATAGAAAGGAAATGGTCACATATAGTGAAGCGATCAACATTAACCCATATTGTATTATTACCTCGAGATGTCCTCGATAATCCCACAACAATGTCCATGGATATATTTTCCCATTCCCACTTTCGCACTAGTAAAGGCTGAAGCATCCCATTCGGTAACTGCCACTCTCCTTTAACCTGCTGACAAATCGAACACTTCACAGTCAAATCAGCAATATCTCTTTTCATTCTATCCCACCAGTAATACTCTTGTAGATCTTTGTACATCTTAGTACTGCTAGGATGAAATAGAAACAGGGAACTATGAGCCTCACATAACTACTCATTCTTCAACTGTGAATCACTAGGCACACAAAATCTCTTCCCAAACCTCAAAACACAATCATTATCAATGTTAAATTTTGGAAACTTACCCTTATGAACCAAATCTATCTTTTTCTGAAACTCGCTGTCTTGATTCTGTGCTTGCTTAATTCTGTATGATAGAGAAGATTTCACTGATACCTGAAACAAAACATAAGGAATTCTGGCACATACAACTTCAATGCCAAAGTTCATCAAATCCTTAACCAAAGGATCACATTCCAAACGCAACATTCTTAATGAAGCATTACTTCTTCAACTAAAAGCATCATCCACTTTATTTGAATTTCCCGGATCGTAATTAATTGTACAATCATAATCCTTTATTAATTCTAGCCATCTCCTCTGTCTCATGTTCAATTCTTTCTGAGTGAATATATATATTAAACTTTTGTGATCAGTAAATATTTCACACTTTAATCCATACAAATGGTGCCTCCAAATTTTTAAAGCGAAAACAACAGGAGCTAATTCCAAATCATGTGTAGGGTAATTTAACTCATGAGTTTTCAACTGACGTGAAGCATAAGAAATTACCTGATCATTCTGCATAAGGACAAAACCATGTCCTTTAAATATAACATCACTATAGATAACAAACTCACCATTCCAGGAAGGAAGTGCCAAAACTGGAGCATTCACCAATCTTCTTTTGAACTCCTCAAAACAATCATAGCATTATTTTGTCCAGATAACCTTAACACACTTTCGAGTTAGCTTAGTCATTGGACTAGATAACTGTGAAAAATATTCAACAAACCTTCGGTAGTAACCTGCCAACCGAAGGAAACTATAGATCTCGGTTACATTTGTGGGTGTTGGCCATTCTTCAACAACTTTTGTTTTAGCTAGATCAAAATTTATTCCATCTTTTCAAACAATGTGACTAAGGAAAGATATTTGTTGTAACAAAAATTCACACTTTCTGAATTTTCCATACAGTTTCTTTTCTTTTAAGGTTTGCACGATAACCCTTAAATGACTTTCATTCTTCTCTTTACTTTTAGAATACACCAAAATATCATCAATGAATAAAACCACAAACTAATCCAAGAACTCATGGAAAATTCTATTCATAAGGTCCATGAATACAGCAGATGCATTGGTTAACCCAAACGGCATAACTACAAATTTATAATGGCCATATCTAGTACGGAACATATTCTTCGTAACGTCGGATTATTTTACTTTCAACAGATGGCACCGCAACCTCAAGTCAATCTTCAAAAAATACTGAGCTCCCTAGTGCTGATCAAACAAATCCTTGATTTGAGGCAAAGGATACTTGTTCTTAACAGTGATATTATTAAAGGCTCTATAATCAATGCAAAGTCTCATTGAGCCATCTTTATTTTTAACAAAAAAGACAGGTGCAACCCATGGTGATGTGCAAGGTCAAATGAAACCTTTATCTAATAACTCATGCAATTTCTTCATTAACTCTAATAGTTTATCTTGATCCATTCGATAAGGGGGTTTTGAAATTGGCTTAGAATCAAGAACTAATTCAACAATAAATTCAACTTCCTAATCATGAATAATACCAGACATCTCATCACAAAAAACATCAAGATACTCATTTACCACTGGAACATCATTAATCTGAACAGTTCCCTTGTTTTCAATGATATGTGCAAGATCACATTCATTTCCATCTTTTACTAGTTGCCCAACTTCCTGATATGTTATCAAAAGCAAGGGTTCATTCTTGTACACAAACTGAAAATCTGTCTGAAAAGAAACCATTTTAGCTCTACAGTCAATCTTAGCATGATAAAAAAAAAGCCAATCCATGACCAAAATAACATCAAACTCTACTAGAGGAAAAACAATAAGGTTTTCTGGTAGATTCTTTCTTCACACGAGGATAGGAAGGTTCTTATAATTTCTTTTCGTCTCAACGTTCCCTCCGGGTGTTTTTACCATAAGTTAAAGATTCATATCTTGAGATGGAATTTCCAATTAACTAGAAAACTTCTTAGAAATGAAAGAATGTGTAGACCCTGAATCAAAAAACACATTGGAATAATCCGAACAAACAAACAGTGTACCTGATACTACTTCATTCGATGGCCGAACATTTACTAAATTAGTTGCAAAGGATTTCACCAACCCTTTCTGCTTGTTGTCTGGCTGCTTTCCCCTAGTTGACTTCTTATTTAGACACTCATTTTCATAATGACCCATTTCATTACACTTAAAACATCTTACCACTATATTTTCATTGCCTGCTTGATCATCTTCCTTACAGTTACGAGCAATATGACCAGACCTACCACACCAAAATCACTTTCCATACTTGGATAAACATTTTCCATGATGCATTTTACCACACTTCTCACAAGATGGATATTTTTTTTCTTACCTCCTTGCTTCTTTGATGAATTATTCCCCTTTTCCTGCCAACTGGACCTCTTATTCTGTTGTTTGTCAAAGAACACATGATCATCAGCAAACTCCATTCCCACCTTTTCCTCACATCGAACAAGATTTTCATAACTTTTGACATAAAGAGAAGCTAAAGCCCTTCGATACTTTGGATTTAACCTAGAGTAAAAATGGTTGATTTTACTATCATGATCTCGTATGAAGTTTGGATCATACCTTGCCAGTTGAGCGAACGTTTCTTCATAAGAAGCCATTGAGTCATCCTCCAACCTCAATTCTAGGAATTGTTTTTCCTTCCAAAGAAGAACCACCTTAGGACAATATTTCTCAAGATACATACCTTTGAATTCGTCCCAGTGAAGATCATCAATCTCATCACTATCCCTGATATTTTTCATCATCGACCACCATTGATCTGCTTTACCTTAAAAATGGTAAACAGCAACACTATCCTTTTGATGTTCTGAACACCCCATGACATCAAAAATCTTCTCCAGGGCTTTATTCCACCCTTTATCTAGAACAGGTTCAGATGATCCTCTGAATGATGGGGGATGTTGCCTCATGAAATGTTCCACCACTAACATGTTCCTCTGTGGTCGATCTAGATGATCCCGTGCATGGATACCACCACCATTTATAGCCTGAGTCAACTGTTCCATAACTACTACAAACTGTTCAGTTCCAATTCCGACCATCTCAGGTTCCTGATTTGGAATGTTGTCTTCCTCTTGATGTCTTCCCAACATACCTGCCTTGTTTCCTCTATGGAAAACCATTCTGAACACATAAATATCTTAGTCTAAGAAACATGGTAATCTTTAAATGCTATATCATTTCAATCATACCATAAAATAATTTCCTAACTCCTAAAGTTGTCTAAACTGACCTCTGATACCAACTATAAGGCCTCGGACTTATCCCTTAATTAATTTTGAATTAAATGAATAATTCACATTGAGGATCTTTTCAGGATTAGAGTTTTAGAGAATTTGGACATAACTATTACATCTCAAAAGATTACAAAGTAGACACTTCTACTTTTTTTGTAAAATAAAAACTCTTAAAGAGAAACATGTCTAGTTCCATGTTTTAGATAGAATGACTTTTCCTTGATCCCATCCTTGACCCTATTCCACATTAAGTCCTGTGAAAAAGATTTCAAAAACTTTGGGTGAGCATAAACAGCTCAGTAAGGGATACACAAATAATGAAAACTGTTAGTTTATCAAAACAAGAATTAACCCATGTATACTTTTTCAAAATAATACATTTCACCTTTATGAAGTAGTAAAAACTATTCACTGAATAAAATATCATTACTTACCATTTTGTAACCAAAATATTATCACAAAACCCATATAATGATCACATAACATATAAATGTAACTTGGGACATAAACATACTTAAATGGAATAACCATATGGTCAACTGCCACACATATCACTTAATGGAATAGCCATACGGCCGACTTCCATACCCAATGCATTGGAGGTTATAATGTAACCACCCATCCTAGTATTCAAGGAACCACCCTTCATATGTTTTATCAAGTAACAACCCGTCAAATATCTAAGTACCATTATAAAATCATAATACATAAAACAAATATAATGGAAAGAAAACATTTCCACACATTGATCACAATATATCACTTAAATATATTGACATAACATATCCATTATAAAAACCATTTTCAATACCAAAATAAATAAAAGATTATATATATAAATTTCATTATAAAAACATTACATCTTTTTGAGGAAGCCAAAGACCAAATAATACTCGCGGCGGCAGAAAAGGTCGTTGTCATCGTGTACGTTAAAAGAAACATTCCCTTTTGTCGTTTTGTAAAATGATTTGGAGAAAAAGATTCATTTTTTATAAAAGTAAAATTAAAAGGGTTTTATACACCGTATTAAATAAATTTGTGTATAAAATGAAATATGCCTCAATGAAAGGAGATTGAGACGAAGTCCCTTACCTCGGGTCCGACTTGACTCGATCGTTCTTTAACGTCCTGAATAATAAACATGAGTTAATTTCTACTTTCATAAGAACCTTTTTCAAGTTAATTATTCCTTTTATATCACTTATTACCATGTTATAAACACTATGTAATTATTTATGTTAATAATGTTTCTTTTGACGATATTTGGTTCTTAAGTCGAAAGTGGACTTCTTACAATTACATGTTGTTCGTGTGGTCAATGGTTCAATATATCCAGAATGATATTCATGATTTGGATATCATATATATCATATATATCCATCATATACATGTATTTATTGTATTTCATAATCATTTAGAGGTAAGAAAATGAAAATCACCGTTCATGGAGACGGTAAGCCGTACGTACTTATGAACACTACTTTCATTTCTATGTCATATTAATGGAATTAAAACTAAATTAGAGTTATGTATATTTTAATTCCAGAACTATATTCACCATTTAGATGTAACATAAATCATATATAATAACTTTAAATCCATATTTTATAAGTCCCACATATGGCATTAACGAATCAAATCACTTTGAGGGGGCGGTAGTCCGCACTTCCAAAAATGAAGATATCATGTTTACCCATAATGGAAACCATAAAGTTATGTCATAAATGAAAAATACAGAAGCTTAAGTAAAACATGAACATATTATATATTATATATAAATATATTGACATCTTAATGGCCACCTTTGAAGGTGTTATATGAGTGTTGAACAATCATCATTTCGTGAGGCAGAAATTCTCCATCCACGGAAATAGTATGTTCTTTAACTATTAGATGTAGGTGTGTGTATGTTTAGCTCGAATCCTTCACATAAAGTTATCCAATTATATTTAATATACTGGTGTGTTTTCAAAAGAAAGTAATAAATAGAGTTTAGTGGGTTGGAGAAGCAAAATAAAACATAAGAACACAAGAGAAAACACTACCATTAAAACGGGTAACTCTTTTTGATTTGACCTCAAAGGCTTCCTTGGGAAGACTTATTCCAAATTTGAGGCTTCTAAAAGTTATATAGGGATGTGGAGAGACAAAATGGTCAGGGCTTGGACGAGTCAATGGTTTTGGATGTGTGGGTACGATGGTAGATGTGGGGGCCATATATAAGAGGAGAGGAGGGGCAATCATGGAAGGTTTTAAAAGGATACTTCATTATAAATTGCCTTTCGGATTTTACAGGTCCCAAAATTATATATTTAGAGGATAAGGTAATAAGGTTTAGAAATAAACCCATCCAATATGTTTTTGAAAAGTGTAGGTCTTAGATTTTACAATATCGTTTCATTTTATTTCAATCGTTAAATAATGAGGTAATCGCTGCATCATCATGATGTCATAATTAATTTAATTTATTTAATATATAATAATTATAAAACAAATATCATGATTTAGGTAATAGTTTTATCTTTATAATGAATATTTATAGTAAAAAATATAACATGTATAACCCCACTTGAAAATTGTTTTAGTAAAACAACTCATGTTTGTGACATTTTTTCTTTAACTTTAAATAAAAAGTTATAAATGTCATTTTTCTACCAAAATGGATCCATTGGATCCCCAAGTTGACCCAAGGATTGTCATAATCACCCATGAAGCATCCAATGAGGGTAGGACATGTGTCAAATTCATTTCATATTATTAAAACATTATTCTTACATTAAATTACACTAATTACCACTAATCGCGATTAAAAACTTAAAAGTTACTATTCACAAAAAATTATGTTAATCCCATTGAACCACATTTTACTTCTTAATGACAACCATGTATGTCGGAGTTTTGAAATTTAAAACACAGAGGTGGTAAAATTTCATTTAAACAGAAAATCCGTTTTTTATGTACCACTTAGTGGTTTCACAATTCATCAAAAATTGATGTTTTTCAGAAAAATTACAAAACTTCACCCCAAGATATATTTCATATTAAGAATTCAAAAATGAAGTATATTTTACAAAATTAAAAACATATAAGTTGCATTAATTAATTTAATAATTAATTCCCGTTGTCAGAGCAAATAGCGTGTTTTTATGAAACAATAAGTATCAAAAGATTGACACTAGTTTAAGTCTGATTTCAAAGTGAAATTAATTACAACGACCACTATTAGATTAAATGGTAAAAATATATTCAAATTTCAATTTAAAACCAATTCAAATGATAATATAATCATATAAATAAATTAGATTAAAAAGAGGTTTTGAATTAAAATACAACATTTTTCACTATTTATTAAAAAAATGAACTTTGTCGGAAAAATACCAAAAATTTACACAAAGTAAATTTTTATGTCCTGATTCTCTTGAATAATTTTATTTGGTCCAATAGAATGTATATTAGTGACCAAAACTATACTTAATAAAGGTTCGCAATCAAAAGGTGATAAGTGGACCTTTAGTGAATATTAGATTATCTATGTCTAAAACTTAATTCTTTTATTATTTTAATCCTTTATCCTTTATTGGACAAATGTAAAACCATTTAACAAACATATATAATCATATTTTAGTAGTTTTTCTATTCATTCCCACCAATACAACGACTATGTGTTAACTACCATTTAAAATAATATTGTTTTATTACTAGTGTGCAACGTAAGATATCAATAAACTCTTAATTGTGTATCTGGTACGTTATCGAACATACAAATACCTTTAAAGTAAAATTAATATTTAATTTTTAAATATTTATAAATATAAGAATGTTTTATTCTTTATTTACCTGTGATGTTACATGATGTATTCACTAATAAAAGGAAATATGGTGGCATATGCATCGACTAGAAAGTAATATACTTAATTGGACAATGAATATTATAATGAGTTATATTTGCTTTCATTCCCAGATGGCATGCTTGTTAAATGTGAAGACCGATGTGATATTGTGGGTTTCATTCCATTTTTCATAGTCCCAAAATTTTTAAATCTGTTAATGGGGGAACAATTATCTTATGTAGAATGTGTTCCAAATTATTTAAAACGCAATGGTGGGTAGACCCTTGAGGGATGGATGCTAGAAGGGAGTTCATTGTTTTGGATAAAAAATCAGATGTGCTACTTATTTTATATGTAGAAAATTTATCATTCTTACCATCATTCGAAATGGGTGTTCATCAAGGAATACAAATGTTATATACTGCATTGAAGGAAAAAATTTTGTGGGTCAGTATGAAAGGGAATTTTGATAAGTTTTTTTCAAGATCCATAACATGTATACATTATAAACTAGAACATTAGGAAACCATGTGTATGTTGCATACATTTCATATCCCGATTTAAAAATCGGATTATATATTTATTGATTTTGTTATGGGTCTCCCATGAATTGTTCTGAAACACTATTCTATTTGGGTGACATTAGAAAAACATACCTAGTCGGCTCATTTAATCAATATATCTGAAACTCATATAGTAGAGGATGAATCAAAAATAAATATCCAATAAATGTTATAGATACATTAAATAGATGTTTTTATCATATTAGAGAGAGACCATTGGTTTAAATCTTGTTTCTAGAAATCATTACAGAAATCTCTTGGGTCTCAGTTGACTATGAGTGTGACATATAATCCTTAGATGGATGGATAGTCTGGATATTTGATAAAAACATTTTAAGACATGTTTTATCCATGGGTAATGGATTTTTGGTGGCTAATTATAAGAGAACATACCTTTAGAAGAGTTCTCTTATAACAAAAGATGTTATGCCTCGATACGTGTGGTTACTTTTTAAGAAGTAAATTTTATTTTGAGTAGTTCGTCTCTTTTTTGGTTGGAAACAAGTGAGACATCATAGGTTGGTCTGAGAATTGTCCAATAAATGATAGATAACATTTAGTTTACCATAAATTTGACGGAGATAGCTCAAAGGAATTATAAATCATAAGCAGATCATCGTTGATGGCTGTTGTCTGTTGCAGTGAGTGATCATGTGTTCAGGAGGATCACTCACATGCTTAGACATCATCATTTTGGGAAACTGGTAGAGTATGATCTTTGATACAGAGGCCCATTTTTGATAGTGTAATGAGTTAGTGTTGTGCCATATCAATGGTAATTTCTACCATGGTTCATTGCTCTGTATAATTTATTATTGGTATTTCATTTAAGAAAGTATCAGCAAAATCATGGCCAAGTGATCAAAAGAAATCACTTTGACCTATAGACATAGAAATTAATGGTACATATCTTGGTTCATATTTTTGTTAAGAAATAGATATCATTGCATTGAAAAATAATCATCCTAGTATAGGTTTTGTAGAAAATTGTAAAGATTTAGGAAGAATCATTTAAACTCATGATGGAAATAAAAGAGAAATGGGTATAAACTATATAGTGAAATGATGTTTTTCTAATAATAAAGTATTAAAATACAAATGGTATGGGGAATTTATCTTCCCTTTTTTCTAGTATGTAACCATTTATTTATTATTTTTATGAATATAATTTCAAATAGTAAATGTTGTGAGGGTGTTGAGACTTTGTTAAATGTTTATGGGCAATTTAAATTGATTCATGGATGTTGAAAAGTGTGTGAAAACACGAAAAACATAGAGGAGATGGGGAACAATGAGATATTGGATAAAGGGGAGGTGCACAGGCTGTGGATGGGTTGACCAACCATTGTGGATGTCTAGGAGAAACCATGTAATATAGTGAAAAATTTAGACATTGAATTTTGGATCGGCTTGCACATGGTTCTAAAGCTATGTGGGCCATCTATGTGATGTATTTCTTCTGATAGATTTAGGAAAATATTATGTGCATTTTATGTCTAATCATGATACTGAAACATGCACAATGTCATTGTTAGATCCTTTAAATGAGTATTGTGCTTATTCTATACAATAACCCACTCATGTTTCCTCTTATGTAACCCTAACATGGGATTTTTGCCTCTTAATGGTTTGAGAACCTCTGCAAAAATATGAAAGTGATCAGGATCCATCACTTTGGTATGTTGAAGCCCAATAATTGAGGGAAGGCTTCGTTGTTCATGATTGTTTATTCGTTTTGTTAGATCACCATTTTCCTTCCTCTCATTTACATTGATATAAACCGACTATGAATTGATCTAATGTTAGGGTTTCCAAATATGTTTATATTTCGATTAGTTTTTGAGATATGGGGATATCTAAGTGTTTTTAAGTAAGATTCATCCCAATTTTAGGACGTTTTTTATGCCATTTATCACATTATTCAAAATTATTGAGGTAACTGAATTCACTATTGACTCCCCTGGGTATAAAATATTAGAATAAATTTCAAATTGATTTAATTGATTGAAATTTTTAGTGAATGTTTTGTGCAATTATTGTCATATATTTTCTTTAATGAAAATTTATGGTTTCGGTGAAATTGTTGAATTGTGGTGATTTATTATTCCATGTGATGATGTTTTCATGATTTTAAAATGGATGTTTTTAAATATGGTTTTTTACTTTTGAATTTTATTGTTCAAAAATAGGTTTTACATAAAATGGTTGTTTTATTGGAATGGTTTTTTCCTGATGGCATTAAAATTGTTTTTGGAATACATGGAGTGTGTGTTCATATTTAATTTATGAGATTATGTGGAAATATGAACATGTTCTATGTGCACAAAGTGTAATAAAATAGGTGATATAATTATATTTTTAAATGGAAGATCTATGAGAGACCACTCATGAGTATGTAACTTCAATAATGGTCCATCCATGGTTGGTATTATATATATGTTTAAGGCAATGGTTATGCTAAATGGATCGTGTGAAATAATTTTTTGGCATTGTTTTGTGTTTTTCCTGAAAATTGCCTTTATTGGAAAATTGGTTTATGTAGAACATGTTTCTATATGGTTATAAAATTCTTTAGAAATGTTTTATATTTATTTATCAAATATTTTGGGATATTTTATTAACTATTTTATATAAATTTGGATAACATTACAATCCTAGTGCCATGAGTAGGAATGTAAATCTAGTAAAACATACTGAGCTTTTGTACACACCCCTTCTAGGTCACTTTGGTTATTTTTCACATGTCAACTTATGATACAAGGTAAAAGGTATTGTATCACACATGTTTAGAAATAAATTGTGATTCATGGGTTGTTCGATGAGGATTGAGCATATTTTTGTGGAGCATGGACTTTTCTAGATCACAAGGAGACTTGGTAGATTTCCTTCTAGTATTCACATTGATATTGTAGTCTTCCACTGTAGTAAATGAACGTAATATGATTTTGATATTTAGTATATTGAGTCTACATTCGTGTTTATCATGTATTATATAATGGTATGTTTGGTTATGTATTTTAGGTTTTTTGTTTTATTGTTAATGGGAACATCATCACCCATATTATTAATGAATACCATCAGTATTTATTTTGGGCCTTTCGCTTCATAGCGTTGTCTCTTAAGGCCATGTAATGTATCACTGCACTCTCATGTCAATGAGAAGGGGAGGGTTTCTACATAATTAAAACAATATGAAGTGATCATGTATGAGTGTTATAAATTAACTAATTTGAATCACAATACTCACACCATATCTATATTCATAATTTTTATGCTCATAAAATCCCATAAAATATTTTGGTTGTAGAGGGATAAAATATAACGCTTCAAAAAATATCGGGGACCATTCCCAATTATTATTATTTATCATTATATCTGTAGACAATATCTGTAAACAAAACAATTTATATAATTATTATTGTTTTAATTTGATTTATCTTCAAAAATACCACTTTAAAATTATAAAATGTTTTAAATAAAATTTCTAATTACGTTAAAAAAATTTATTTAAAAGTTTTATACGAAATAAAAATGAAAATATTAGATAATTATCATCAAAAACTGGTGAATCAATTTTTATTGGATATTATTCTTAAAAGAAATCATATTGGATATTTAACAGAGTGAATCAGATTATTTCAGTGTCTATACATGTCCAATTTAATGAAATTTATCAACATGAATATATACCCATAATATAAAATCACGATGATGACCATTCTATCCTAGAATTAATGTTTGAACATGTTGAAAACTCAACCATTCATCATGTAAATAAATATACCACATTTATTAAACAACATAAACCCAAACATAATGTTGTTAATGAGTATTAAATCTCATAAAAAATTTTAATTTGTTATCACTCATTTATATAATGCATTATAAGATATTATTGGTGACATCGAAAAAAAACTCATACAATATATTCTCTAAGAAATATGGGTGAACCGCATGATTTCTGGAATATACATGTCCCTTATAAAGTCAATGATATAATATGTTATGGATTCTAGTTAATTGTAATTCATGGGGAACTTAATCATTTTGAATGAAATATATTCTAGGAACTATTTGAATGAACCAAATGAATTCTTAAGTAATATCACTAAATATGGGTTTAGTAAATTTTTTTATCATTCATATATTTTTTTATAGTAATGCTGTTAGTATAAATTCATTTTCATGGTTAAATTTTTTATTTGTTAAAGAATTTATTTTTCACATTTTGTTCCATTAATTTAATATTATTTTCCATAGAAAAACAATTGAATGATAAAACAAGGATATCATATTGGGAATCGAAAAATAATATTTTTAAAATAGTCCCCTTTCATTTTTCAGCATTATGATTACTGTGTTTAGAAAAAAAACTCACCTAGATAATAGTAAAATATTTATAATACTTTTAAAAATTATGGTTAATGAGTTACAATTACTCAAATATTAGGATTTATCCTATTATATAAGTCGTTTATTTATATATCCATCCATGTCTCATCTACATTCTGAATTTTAGAAACATTTAATTATTTATAACCTTTATATTAATGAGTGAAAATTACGTATATAAAATTCTACTCTCTTTAATTTAATTTTAATAAATTTAAAATGTATTTTCAAGAAGAGGAATGATTCATTGTTAAAGGAATAAAAGAAATTTGAATTAATTTTTTATTAATTTAATTTATTGATAATTTTTATTAGTTGTATAATTTTCTTAAATTCTAATGATTTACTAACTCAGAATTTATTCAACTAAAATTTAAACAAATAAATGATTATAAAATTATTAAATGTAATAATGTCTCATGAAATATGATTTTCAAATAATTTCAAATGTTAATAAAAAAATATTATGAATATTTCAATGGATTATATTCCAATTTTAGCACATTCATGATGTCTCGTATTCAAATTATATTAATAGCGTAAAGATTACATTTTTGACATTTAATAATAAATATTGTTTTTTATTTTATTAAAAAAAAGGTTAAAATAGAGTAATTTAAATGGTCAAATATTTCCTAACATATACATATAGGATATATTTTTTTCCTTAATTGTTTTATTATAAAATTTTATTATTTATAATTTAATTAAATTAATTATGATTAAAATTTCATAATTAGAGGGGTAACAGAAAATGAAATGTTATAAAATGAGATATAATATATATAAATTTAATTGGATAATTCTAGTATGGACATAAAATATTTTTAATTGAATAATTATATATTTAGACTCATTTTAATTATGAAGGAATTATTTTTATTTTATCCTTTTTTTAATTCTATTTTGTGCACTTTACCTCCAAAATAACTGGATACATATGACACATTTTAATTACAACAACTTGAGATGTGAAGTTAAATAAACCTATGTCCAATTCTATAAAAAAAATCATTTTACATAATTTAGTTGTTATAGTATTCTTAATATTCCACATAAATGATTCTTAATAAATTATCAAAAAGTTGTATTTTAATGAAGTGGTTACTGTCTTATGTGACCACTATCAATTCATTTCACTATCCACCTACATTATATATATTGTATCCATCATCATATAGAAAATTCCATTCCATAAATATACTGAAATTACATTATTGTCTTGAAACATCCAATATCAACTGTATTTTCCATCAAATTTGATGTGATTGTACTGTTGATGCATACACGTGGTCTATAACCTCAATTTAATGATACAATAAATTTTTTAAAACAAATAATCATATTGGTGTATTATTATGGTTCTGTTGTTTATATATTATTTTCATAAAATTATAATTATTCTAACAATTATAATATAAAATTCTTCTTTTTATATTTAAATATATTAGAAAATGATAACACTGCTCATGACTTTGTATAGATGACCATCTCAATGAAGAGTTGTGAATTTTTTTTGGGTTATTTTTTTGGGACAGTAATAAGGATGTATTAATATATATATATATATATATTGATATAATAATTATTATGTAAAGGTGATTTATTACTTAAATTTATTTCATAGAATTTTTTAAAATGAAATCACCTTTAATATAAATGCAAAATTTTCGATATCCATTAATCATGAAACTTGTTATATCATTAAAAATTATGGCTTTCCATTAATATAACTACTGTATATGGGATTCATATAGTTGTATAATTATGGATATGATAGAACCATAATCAATGGACAATAACCAAAATAACGAAACCAAGATTCTCTTGAAAATTGATACAACTACCATTTTCAAGAGAAATTTTAGAAATTTATATTTAATATAGGGGTTTTTAAATTATAAAATAAGATCATTTATGATATTATTTATAATTAATTTACTTTTTTATAGAAATATATTATATTTCAATTATTTATACATCAGTATATAGCTCCATACAATTATTTCAATTGTGAGATATGGGTATTTAATTAAAATATATGTGTTTATCAAGATTGCTTATGATTGAATTTCTAATGATGAAATTTCTTGATCGACATATAAGGAATCTCAAGAATATTATTCAGTGATATTATTTTAAATTACATGACTTCCAAACATTTTTCCCTTTCAATATGAACTCATGAGGCCGATGTTTTTTTGAAAACAACATTATTTCTCACATCAATTAAAAATAAATTTTCTTATACTTCCAGGTTCCTATTAAATATATTAATGAATATATTTAAAAATTTTATATTTTCTTTTGAATCTATTATTATACATGGTTTAGTTTTTAGGAAAAAATTTAGTCTTGTTCAATTTTTATAAACATGGTATTTTTACATTTTGTTGAAACATTTAATTGAATATATATATTCTATTGTACATGGAATGGAAGAAATTTTCTATTATTAAAAAATAAATGATGTGCATATGGAATTAATTTTTCCAATGGATCAATTGAAAAATCCCACTTTATTCATTGATAAAATTATAAATTTTAGAAAAGATATATCAAAGTTGAATGTTTATTATACTTAAGAAATTTTACTATTCTATATTATGTGAAAACAACATCACTAATTACACCAATTGATGATAGTGAATATTTACTGAGGAAAATATCAAGGGATACAATCAACATTCAGTCATCTGATTCTTTATATTGATGTAGATTTATGTATCTTTCTTTGAATTCAATTTCATTTACATGGGATGAATATGTTATTATGAAAACTATAACAACCCCTTTCGTTTCCATGGTTTTTGTTATATTTAAATGATGTAATTTTTTTGATTCTCTTTTATTTTCAATTAATTATACTATAATGAATTTGTTTTGGTTTTCTGAATCACATTTTCAGGATTTTTTAATGTGATTAATGGTCCTAGTAATATATAATCCACTAATGAATTAAGAGATGATATAAATCTCATTAGATAATAAATAGTTTATTGGGGAGAGAAAACAACTCAGTATGAAACAGTTTACCTATTATCAATATTGAAAATGATCCTTGAATATGTGTCCAATGGTTTGTGGAGTCAATCCATTTATATCTTATATTCTTAATAGTGATCCTTTACTATTATGGAATTTATTTTATATGATTATGTCCATGAATCAAATTTTTGTTTTAATAATAAAGATCTATGATTTGATTTGGATTCAGATCACAAGGAATTATAAATCATTATTACATGGATCAATAATAAGAAAATTTATTTTAATGGATTTTTATTAAAATATAATATCATGTTGTCATTATAATTAATGTTTTATGTTTGATCAATCACTCATATGTCCCATATTTTCCCATTGTGAGTATAAAAAACAAAACGTTTTTTATGTTTCATATCTCCATTTTATAATGAATGGGTTTGAAAATGATATTTTTAATAATGGTACATTTTCTTATGAACCTAATTGGGGATGGCATAAATATCTTATAAAAATTTTCAATATGTATAAATAATACCACATAAACTAGAGTTATATTATTCTAGAATCAATCATAATTTAATTTAATGAATATTCAGCTAATAAGAAGTGATATTGATTTTTAAAAACTATTCATCTATATAGTTGGTAATAGAGAATGGTAATTTTTTATGGAAACAACTTTTGTAAAAAAATTGAAACAAGTCTTATTATGTTCTGTATTAGTTAATTTCATTTGTTATAAAAATATATTTTTTCTAGAAAAAAAATCAATGTCTAGACAATATAAGAGTATTTTGTTTATTAGTATAATAAAAATTGTATAATAACCCATGGAATTGGTTATCAAATAAAAATAATCATTATTATATTATATTTTTACCATTCCATTACTACACTAGTAGTTTAACACAACTATTTTATGTTAATTAATATATTTACATTTTTATTACAAACTATTTTAAAATATTTGAATATATGATAATCATGGATGAACTAGTTAAACCTACGGTTTCAAATATTAAATGAATTATTTTCTATATTAGACATCATATAAAGAATGTTTCTTAATTGATCACTCTTATCAAATATTTATGATAATCATGTTATTTAATTTGACTTTACTAAGAGATATAACATTGGATGATAATTTTGGTCTCGTTAATCGCATGAACAAATATTTATGTATCTATTTTTTATACTCATTATATGAAATGACACACATCATAAAAATTACATAGAAATGTTAATTCCCGTCAATAATGATTTGATGTTGAATTATCTGTTAAAACCATTAATGATATGATGAATACATCTCATGTCTTTAAATATTCTTTAACTGATGTGTGTTTTAACATGTCTCATTTAAATCTATTTATTCACTAGATATTGGAATTTTATTTTATATTTTTAATGGATTTCAATAAAATATATTAATTCCATATCAATTTTCAATGAAGGTAAATCAAATATGATATTCTATAACCCCCTATGATCATATATCAATGTGGAAATAAATATTTATTTTCATGTAAAATGATATTCCTTAAATTTACCTGGATTTCTATTGAAAATCTATGTGTATAATAAATATATATTGATTTGGATAAAAAATAATAATTATATAACAACGATGAGTGGGGTTTTTAATGTTATTCGAAAAAAATTACTATGTCTTTCACTGTATCAAGATATCATTTTTTATAGATATTCTCCCTCGTGATACACACATTACAAATACCATTTATAGAATACAGAAAATTTAGTTGGAAAAAAATATAGACATAACCATTGAGAAATATAGAAATTTAATTTATTCATCTAGGTATTTATGATGAATGAACATAATTTATAAAATAAAAATGTGAATTAAAAATGAATGTGAACAATTAATCTGATTACATAAAATATGAAAGAAATCATTTATTTAATTAGTTATGTAATCTAGGGATTTCCTATTATAATGGCCATCACATCTAAAATTTTTATCATGATGTCTACAGGGTATTATTTAATGTTATGGTCCAACTCAAAGGATAAAAATATTTTAAAAATTGAAGAGATCGTATGTGCTTTTATTATTGAGGTGAGGGAATAATTTAGGATTTCATAATGGATTATATTATAATAAAATATTTTCAATCCAAATGATTCCACAAAACCATAGATTTAAATATAAGTTAATATTTGGTTGTATTCCAATAAAAATTTTTGAAATTGAAACCTTTTATGTTCTCTTTTGAATGCCAATATTTTGATAAATCCTTTAAATAAACCATTTATACATTATTTATAGAGGAACAAATTTCAATATAAAATTGATAAATGTTTAGATATACAATTTTTATTGAATGATGAATAGTGAAATCATGATATTTTATACCATATATTATACATAATCTCTCCATTAAAATATTTATATAATTTTAAATGAATTTTACATTAAATTATATTGATAAAAAATTTTTTTACCAATATAATACGAATACATATATTTTATTTAAATATTTATTTTTTAACATTAATATATTCCTTTTTATGATATATAAACATGTATAATAAATATATTAAAAATTTTGTACACTATAACTCTATAACATTTTTGTAAATATAACATTATTAAAATTATTTGTAGTTATTCTCTCATTATTTAATAAAAACTGATTCAATTTTTAATAAGAATATAATGAAATTATATAATATCAAATAAATTGAATAATTGTTTATAATAATTAATATTTAATAAATTATAATATAGAAATTTTATTTCATTCAAAACATGATAAATTACCTATGTGAAAATATATTAGACATTTAATCCTATTATTGTGGATCTTTGTATCATTATTTTCATTGAATAAAATATTTTTCATTTTCATCTAAAAATATCCATTAAGAAATTAATTATATATCATTAGACGATATGGGTAAAATTTAATATATTAAATATAAATTATTATAAATAATTATGTCCCTATACTTTTTTTAATTAATATTAACACGATTAACCCATTACGGAGGTGATAAATAATAATATTATTTTTATTCATATTGAAATCAAATTAAAGTGGTATATATTCCAAATATTAAAATTGCAATTAAAATTATTTATTCCTTTTTATTCTAATAATTTTTTATTAGTGGCTGAAATTAATTGTAATATTACTGGAAAACCCTGACAAAACCATTTTTTTGAAAATATAATTTTTATTAAAAAAATATATTTATTTTTATCTCATGCCAATAAAAAATATTTAGATGAATGATAAAATAGTAGAATAAAAATATAATATATAAACTTAATTAAAATCATTAAATATTATTTAATAATTATATTAATTATGATAAATATATATTCCATTTTTAAAAAAGTGGTTTCAAAAAAGATATTTCATTTTAAAAATATTTTCATTTTTGTTTTTAAATAATTGATAACCAATGATTTATACTAATTACAATGTAAAGAAAAATTCATTAATTTATTTATTCCTATTCATATCGTCCATATAAAATGATTTTCCATAAATTTTAAAAAAATATCATTTTAACTATAAATAGATTTTCATTTAGACATGTTTTTCTATGCGATGTTTATGTTGAAATAAATAGAATTTATTTAAAGAAAATTGGACTTAACATCTCTATGAATGATATTCTCTTCCATGTTCCCATTAAAAACAAAATTTAATAAAATTTTATCTTCAATTCCTCTTGGATATTTTTTGTTCATGTTTCTCAGGATAAAATGGATCACTATCAACATTCGTGTTTTATATGATTCTCCACTAAAATGAGCATGTGGATTCATTCAGATCTCTACATAATCATTTCATATAGTCAAGTCATTTGGTTCAATTTCATTCTTATATAATAGTAATTTTTTTTTCAATAGTGAATATTAATCCTTCCTTAAATCAATTTTTATCATAAATCAATGCTAATGATCCCTTAATTCAAACATTTCTTGGCTTAACCTCACTCATTTTCTTATTAAATGTTGAACATCATGTTTTATGTCATTATCGATTTTAGAGTTACCATTTTGGTCAATATATAGGGTGACTACATTACCAGTCACCAAATAAAATAAAGAAAATGATGATTGGTAAAAGATAATCGACAACACTACTTCTGGGACACTTAAAATGGTCACAAGTTCATGGGATTTGATGATTCTTAATTCATAGACATAGAATAAAAGTTTTCTTCATCCTAAATAAGACAAATGAATTGAGTAATGGTAAAAAAATAATTTCATAATGGATGCCAGTGACAACAATGGGATAGGCTATGGGTCATAGATAAAATGGATTCCATGCATGGAATAATTCCATGGAATAAATGATTCATACTCGTAGATTAAATGTTAATAATTTTTTTTTCACATGTTCATGGACATAGAAGATAAAAACTACCGTATATTATTTTTTGAAGAATGCATTACCAATTTTAAAATTTCATTACATTGTATGATATAATTTCATTATTTGTTGCATGATATCACATTTATAAGGTAATATTTTTTTAATGATGTTATGTGAAAATTACATATTTTAAATTCATATTAAAATGATATTTTTATGGAGTAATTCAAAGATAAAAAAATGGTCTATTGATATCATAGTATCATGGTCACATCGTTAACATAATGATAATATGGTTTTTTATTTATAAAAAAACTCCCAAATAAAAATATAATAGTTATTTAAAATTTAAAATTTCGGTTTTCAAATCCAAAAAATCAATGAATTTAATAACAAAAAAACATTGAATAAATTTTTGGAATTAATTAATCAATTATATTTTAGAAATATGAAGAATAATGATAATTTCTTCAATAAGAATACTTTGACAAATAATAACAAACAATTATTATTATAAAATATTTTTAAAAATTAATAATATTATAATTGAACCATATATCATCATAACAATCAATATAATTATAATATTCAATGAATCAAAATTTTAAAAAAATACAAATTTATCAATTAAATGAATATTATCAATTTTTAATATTATTTTTAAATAAAAAATTGATATATTTTACTGATTCAATAACATGATACACCATAAATAATATGTTATTGGATTATACCCATTTCTTCACGAAGACCTAGACAAGTAAGTTTGACTGAGATATTATTGTATTAAATTTTTTATTTTCATACTATGGTTTCAATTATGAAGATACATTTAGGATGAAATTAATATAAAATCTAATTTTCTTGTTGCCTATATGAGTCATGGTTTTATATTTTTTAAATATATTTATGTGGTTTTTTATTATGATAATAATTAAAACGATTTAGTTTTCAGTTACATTGAAATTTTATTTTTTGTGATTATTCCTTGATAAACTCTACATCATTGACATTTAAAATGTTTAGAATGCCAAATTTTGTATAATATCTTTTATATTGGTTAAAAAAATCATCACCTATAATCTATTTTAGTTATTAAAAAATGATTATGATATTATGAAAGATACTATTTAGCATTGGTATAGATTTAATATGTAAACATTTTTCTCATTAATACATTTAACAATGTTATTATTAGGAGTAATTATTTATTTAAAAATAAATATTATATGATTTATGAAATTGATCGCATGTAAACCAATTTTTTAATATCATATTAATGTAATGGGATAAGGTGATTCCAATATCATATACACACAAATATTTTATCATATAATTGGATCGATACATTTGTTTTCTTTGCAATTGTATATAGGATTACTTATCCCCAAATAGAATAAGTATTAAACATTGTATCTATTATATAATTCATCTATGATTTATTGATCTGTTCAAGAATTATCATTATTTTTATCCTTCATAGAGTAGAGAGTTACTAGCTGTAGTTAATTAGTATCCATGGATTGATTCGTTAATTATTTAGTTTTATATATTGTTTTAATTTTTAATAATATTTCTATAAATAAGAATTTTAATAATTCGAATAATGGGCCATGATGAAATAAATTTAAATCCAATTAAAAATAAAATAATAAAGGAATATCCATGTGTTTTCTAGGAGAAGTAAAAATTAAAAGATTTTCTTTTCAAATATGAAGATAATTATTTCGTTTTGTGATTTTATTTATTAATTTTTTTATTATATTGAATAAAATTATAATTTTTGATGAGAAGGGTGAATTATTTTGGGTAATGATCAACTTTTAATGATATCATAAACCTTAAAATGGATTTATCAATTCATCATATTATCGTTTATGTGACATAATATTTGATAGAGTTGTAAATAACCTTTAGTTATGAGCTATGATTGGGAATTCCCTCATAGTAATATTGAAATTTTAGTCCAACTACCCATGTGAGGGGACTATTGGAAAATAAATTTAATTATAACTTTTAAAATACATAATATGGATCTTTTCCCTCGGAAATTTAGTAGAGAATAAATACAATAAAACACTTTCTAGACATTTATTAACATTCTCTATATAAAAAATCATTTCTATTTATGGATACATATATTAGATAGTTGGATATAAATTAATACAAATTATTTCAGTAATAATGAACAAATTAAAAATATAAATTATATTTTTATTTATTTTTATTAATAGACATTGAAACAAAAAATAAATTAATACTAAATCATTCATTTCCAATTCAATGAATGAACTCAATAATTAGATGAGAGAAACCATTAATACCATGCTCAATTAAAATATTACTACATGATTACCGGGGTAATAGATAATAATGGTCAAGGATAATAAATTATAAAACTAAGGAAAATTATAATATATTATGAATGAACATTTTGAATTTTCCTTCTGAAATTGATGACCTAACTCTCCAACACCCTATTGAGACCATTTTTTGCATTTTTTGTCAATGGTTAAATTTGTGAAGTGATCATTATTATTGAATTGTAATTGATTTATTTAATTTTATTAGATTTAATTCATGAACCATTATCTAGGATAAAATATAAAAATTTATTATATTTTCAATTAATTACAATGGATTTTTTGACGGTGAAAAAATGTGTACAAAAATATTATGTACTGGATTTAACAAGGGTCATGAAAATTTCAATAATGGAATTCGTAGTATGAATTCCATTCAATAAATTTTAATTGTTTTTGGCATTATATTTTAAAAAGATTGATGTCTTGGTTTTCAATTTTTATATAATAAATCAATTTATACTATATTTTTATATGTTTTACCAAGACATTGAACATCGATTTATATTGAAGATAAATTAATCCAAAAAATCATGGGAAGAGTACCTCAATCACATAGGATAGCACAATCACTAAGCCAACAAATTTAAGGATATAAAATTATATTACAAAGGCAAACTAGTGAATACACAGGTTTTGCATTGTGGTTGGAATATAGGACAACATGGGTGATGAATAGCCAATGAAACCCATGTGTGCAAGCAGAATCATGGTTTCAACAATAGAGCCGTCTTGAAAATAATAATGAATATAGTGTAATAAATGTATGATCATACGAATACAAATTTTAGATATGTAATTTGGTATATTAAAAAATTATAAATCTACTATAATTATATATTTTTATCATTATCATTTGATATGATGGATGAGGGTTATTAGATATCATATTTATCATCATCTTTTCATTTAAACACCATACCATAAATCAATGGATAATTTTGAAAGATATATTGAGTCCATGACCAAAAAGTCAAGAACTATTTTCATTTCAACATTCAATATGGTCATGTTGAACTCTATAGACACTAGAAATCACAAATAAATGATTTATAAGTTTTTCATTAATCCACCACAGATTACCCATGAAAAATGAGCATGATAATGAATGATATTATGATTAGTCAATGAATGAAATCAGAGAGAGAATAATGTTTACATTGAATGGAAAAACTATTTATCATGAATATTCGTTTCTATAAAAGACATAAAAACTATTATTATTTCTAGAAATCCACATCCAAATTTACATTACATGAGAAATTCATTAGATTGTTATTAATGTTTCATAGTGAGGCGTACTCTATTATATGGGGAGTCAATATAATGAGATAAACATTTGTTAATAAATTTTATATACCATATAAAAAATCATTGTGGGGGCTCCTAGTTATAAAAAAAAATTTATGTGATTATTATATTATAACTTGTGATAAAGTATTTATTTGAGAGATTTTAATAAAGAATTTTTTATCAACCAAATATTATTGTTTAGAATATAATAAAGATTCATGATATGAACCTGATTATGATGAAATTTTAAAATTAATATGAATTTTTTCATATTTAACACCAAAAATATGCACTCTATGCCGAGAGTATTTAAATCATAAAAAATATATTGTATTTCAGAGGAGATTCATTAAATTTAATAATCATATATTATGTGGTAATAAATTTATTATAAATTAAAACTATTAGTATATAAGTATTTACATTTGAAGGGGAAATGTATATTATATATTTATAATCACATTTAAATTATGTTATAATTTATATCACATTAAAAATATTTTTATTTTCACAATTAAGATAATATAGGTGATGATGAAGAGGAGAATCATTTAGGATACATATTGAATCCAATATGATATATTTTTAATAAATATAGAAATAATATATTATTGAATAAAAAATATTTAATTAATAAATTAGAAAATAATAAGACATGAAATAGTATTCCATGTGACTGAGTAGAATCAATATTTTTCTAAATCTGACCGAATACTCGAGAGTAGCACTATTTTTGTTAATGTGGATGAAAAAAATAATAGAAAATCTTGAACTCATATAGATAATTATAATGAAAGTAATATATTACATACATTAATTTATCAATATGTGAATATTTATATAGTTTATTGTAAATTAGTTTAGGATCCTATAAACTCATTATTGTTTTAGTGAGAGAATAATGGATATTGTGTCATTGTATTCATTCATCAAGGAAAAATACATTATATTTTGTATAAACCTTATGTAATGTATTATGAATTGTATTCTAACATTATAAATACATTATCAGGTACTCATTATCCTTATAACTAAAAAATTTGTGAGATTTATTAATAATAATCACTCCGTTGAGAACCTGAATACTTTTTATGAATTTGAATTTTAATGAATATTTTTAAAAATGATTGTACTAATGATTAACTTCCAACAATATAGTATAACATAAAATTTCCATGAATTATAATATATTCATCAATTTTTTTAACAAATTAGTTATATATATTATTTACGATAAATTATAATATATACTTCAATGAGTTCAGAGATCCTATTTAAATTACGTTCAGCGAAGGTAACTTCTAGATTGAAAACAATAGATTTAAGAACATTGATTCATTGTTTTGATCCAAATTTAGATATGAAATATATATCATAATATTTCAAAAAAATAATGACATGAAAAATCCATCATTTATGTTATATTATCTATTTCAATTGAAATATGAAATTAAATATATCTATATTTCCACCCCTTATATAGTGAATGATGGTGACAATATATAATCTCTCGTGGAATTTAGAAATAAATATGAATCTATTAATAAAAATGATACAATCTCTAGTCAATAATATATTTAGTGGTAGTAAAATTAAATTAAGATAATTGGATAATCATAGATGATGTTTAGTAATCCATGGGGAATGTTTATTCCATGGAAAAATGTTTGATAATAAATGAAGTTTCATTTAATATCAGCATAATGTTAATGAGATCCAAGATGGTGAAATGTGATATGATTTAAGATCATTCCTAATATTTTGTTTTCAAAAATGAAAATTCAAAAAGAATGATATTATAGAATAATATCTCTCAAATAACAACATTAATATTTTAAACAATCATATATGGACACTACATAAAATTTAAAATGAATTATTGCCACATATAAATCGAAATATATGAAAATATGAGACCATAAAAAATGGATAAAGACATAACATGACGTTTTTGATCCCCCAAAATGAAGCTATTTTTTTTATATTAAAATTTGGAATCAATATTTTAAATCTAGATATATTATTTTGTACAATTAAATATATGGATGAATTCTTCAAAAAAGCACCATCATTTATTTGTTTTCGATGATCTTGAAAATACATTTAAATTTGATTCCATTAAAACAATCTTAATGATGATAAAATAAATTTATCGATTCTAAAACCTATATCAATGGGAGGCTAATGAGATGTGACTCATAGATTATATGTAGAATTTATATTTTCTCTAATTATATAGAAATTCATTTCACATTATGAAATGAATGGATGAGTAAAGAATATATATATACACAAACCAATCCTATAAAATTCATGCAAATATAATATCTGGGTAAAAATAATATTTTGATATATAATTTTACTATTAAATTATAGAATACAATTTCACATTAACAATGGTTGTATCAAATAATAATTTTAATAACTCACAACATCTCTATTAGAGGATGATAAGAAAACTCAGTGAGAAAAATGAACCTGTTGTTCTATATCTGATGGATTTGAAAAATTGTATACCAAAAAAATAATCAACAAATATGTAGGGAAAAATAAAATAATACATAAATAATATAAATAATAATTACATAATACCCTATACATAGCATGTGAATAATAAGAATTAAATGATGGGTGGAAATTCAGACACTGACTATTTCTTATAATGAAAATGGATAATCCTCCAAATTACCAATTATGTTATGTGTTAACATGAAGGTATTTTAAGGGGATGTTATTTTCATCATTGAGTTCATCAGAATCCACGAGAATTAGTGATTTTGTTCCTTGTCAGGGATCATTTATGATATATTATGTATTTTAATCAAACTATCATCCGAAATTTATAATTTTAATTATTAATTTACAATTCATGGTTTACGAATTGAATATATAGAATTGGGAGTTAAAATTCTTTAGTCAAAAAATATTATTTGTTTTTGTAGTCTTTGAAGGATCATCCTTTTCATTGATAAATATGATTTTTGGAAAACCCAATCTTGTAAATTTTTTATTTTTTGTAATCAATGCAAATTTTATTATTTTATATAATTATTTTACAATCATGGTTATATGTCTCTTATTCTTATCATCTGGTTATCCAATTTATAATTATATCAAAAAATTAAATTCTCATTTAAATTCAATAGGCTATATGATTCAATTATTATAAAATAGTGTGATTTTTTGTAGAATAATTAACATAAGAAAATACTTGATTTAGACATTTCTTTTTAGTTTCAATAGGTGTAAAAATAATTGGATAACCACATGTTGAATGTAATGATCATATCATATTTTTCCAAAAAAATATTGGGGGATATTCTTGATCCATTTTTGTGATTTTTTATTAATGGTTAAATATAGTATGTGCTACTACTAGAATAAAATTTATTAATTAATTATACATAAATAAATTTCATGATTTAAAAATTGTTCTTGTTAAAAATATGATAATTGATTGATCTTTTTATTAATGATATATGATATTCTAAATTATGGCACATTTTGTACAAAAATAAGGTAAAGTTGAGTAAATTACAACCTTTATAAGTTTCATTATTGAATAAGGTGTATGTTCTGCATTATATATATATAATTAAGGGTTATTGATGAATATTATTATTATATTTTTTCTTTTTTTATAAATTATTTAATTTACACTAGTAATATAGTAGTATTAATAATAATTTTTAAACTTTTTACGAAGGTGAATACTCAAATTACAAAATTGTTGGAGGTTTACATCATCTACATAGGGATCTAGATTTTTGTCCCTTATATGTAATAATGATTTAATGAGTAGCTTTATAGGCATGATAGATCAATGTTGGTTTTTGCATGTATATATGCATGTGGTTTACCATATTTCATGAATCAGATGGGAAATACTTGTGTCTTAATAACAAATATTGTCCAAAAAAATAACTTTAGAAGTTATCTATCCCCATTTGTTATCAAGTAGAATCTCAAAAGATAAAATAAGAAATTAAGAACAATGTTTCCACAAGAACAACTAATGAAATAGGTACAATTTGGTATGCATACAAGAAAAACTCTATGTGGTGAACTATTCTATAATTCAAATAGTTATGTAAATCCTATTTTTGTAAAATAAATTATCAAAAATTAGGATAACCACTCAATTCACCAAAATATGTAGACAACCAATTAAAAAATAAATAGAGAAGTCCACCCCCATGTGGTTCCTTCCCCTTGCATGAACATGGATAGATGACATATAAAAACACCGAAAAAGAAGATTATGGGTGTGAGATAAACTCTCATTTGGTTCATACCATGGATTACATAATAATATTGAAATACAATAAACAATTAAATGATTTAAATTTTAAACAAAACTGGAATGGATGTTAAAATTTATTATAAAAAAAATTCATGATTTAAATTGTAATTGACAGAAATAAATTAAATAATAATAATAATAATTTAATATAAAATAATTTCTAAAAGTTTATATAGTATGTGGAATATAGTTCTCAATATTGTAATACATTACAAAATAATCATATGGGACCAACATTTTCCTTTTCCAAGAGGCTTGGTAATTCAATGTTTTGTGATCCTCACACACATACAAAATGAAAATGGGTTTATGTATATATTTCGCATTGAAAATGATATTAGAGGAATAAATACCATTTTAATGAAGATATTATTTGGGGAAATTTTATGTTAGATTTGAAACGTTTCAATACATTTCCGGGGCATTGTTATCGTACATTGTTTTTCCAAATAACTCACTGACTACCTATGTTTTTGTGTGCTCATAAAATAATAAATAATGGGAAATTAATTTCACAATTGGTCACAATAAACATATATCAATTTCCCATTTCTATATATTAATTTTAATTTATAATGAATGGTCTCTTAATAAAAAACATCATTTTTCCAGGATTAAACCACTATGTTATTATAAAAAAACTGATTACATTTTCACACAAACATATTTGAAATTAAATCCAAATATAAGTTTCACAATTGTAATTTAAGAATTTTCCATCAAATTAAAATGAATCATCATTTAAATAAAAATTTTGGGTTCTCACAATTTTATATAAAATAACAATCTAACCCACAATAAAAATGATTTATGGTTTTAGAAAACTATTTGAACAAAATTAAATTCATGTCATAAAACTTATTTAAAATAATGAAACTTATGGTTATCTATATAGAAAATCATAAATATAACCACCATTATTGGGATCACGAGATCAAAAAAACAATCCCCAAAATATGATTCACTAATGAACATTGTCAATGTGTATCCGAGAATCAAACATGTATTTAAGATCCAATAAAAACTAGATTTGATCCTCCAATAACATGGATACATAATATATTCCAAAGATGATATTTGTCGAGTGTGGGAGATAGTGATAAATGAGTTGATAATTACTAGGGAAGGTATGAAAAATTCCTCTAAGATTCAAAACAACTTAAATAGGGTTTGTAGGTTCCCAAATCAATCTTTGAGTGTTCGTAGATACCTGGAAACCATAATTGGTTGATTTAAGGTTTAGTGGATGAAAAAGGGAGGATCCATGGATTTTTTTTTATGTTTTTTTGGATTATTGTAATCTCATATTCATGGTTTTCTATGAATGGAAACACTCATAAGAAAAATGTTCCCCCTAGTCATCCAACCATATTGGTGGGGTTAAAAAACTATCCCTCGATGGGTGCATAGTTTTTAATACCATGTGATAACTATGAAAAACCCCATGTAACAGTACTGGAAAGGCTTGGTTTCCCAATGCTTTTGTACCAATGGTTCAAAAGAACCATTGGTATATATTTCCTTTAAAAACGGTTTTCATAAACTGCAGGTAAAGGTGTGGTAAGGGAATAATTTCCCAACCATTTGAAAAAACCATTGGGAAATACATACTTTTCCAAATGGTTTTTAATAACCATTGAGAACTCCATGATTTTCCCAATGGTTTTTAATAACCACATAGAAACCCCCCCAGTTCACATAAATAGAACTATCCCTCGACTACACCTAGAAGTGCCCGATTTCCTGAAGCACATTCCACCGACTCCTAGAAGCGCCCGTCCAGGTGAACCTCTTCCATCCAATCACCTGAAACACCCCCATTCAGGTTAGACTCCTTCAACCACTTCTCATATTATCTATGGATATCCTAATATTCTCAACATTTCTCCATTTATTTAACTATTTAGAATTATCACCTCGTTTTTACCTATTTCATGGTATTTTGGAACATTTCATGATTCACTACTCCCATTATGAATTGTGTACTGAAATAAATACATCACTGTACACATTTTCTAAATAATGTTTTAATTACAAATATACATTTATAAGGGAATAGTCTCTATATTGTGTTCTAATTTTAAAGAAGCAAGGTTTTTTTTAATCTCAGTGATCCAAATATAAAAACTTCATGTATATGACCTCATAATAAATTGTTTTTAATGTTTATTTATAGTATTTCCTGAAAATGAATCATTTTATTATGATCATGTAAAACATGATGATCTTATTAATCTTATTTTTTGTACATTATATGTGTTACATAACAATTATGTATCATGTTTTTATCAAATATATATATATATATATATATATAATGACTCACTGTGCACTTATGCTTTGCATAATAGAACATAAGGAGTATATTCTTCAACTTTGCAAAATAGTATGTGGTCCCAAATTATTCTTCATAGAAGAAATAAGAAATACATAATCGTACAATCCAATGAACTTTATTAACAATGTATCTACAAAGGGAACTCTCATTGGGACCTCTTTTTCTCCCATGTAGTACTTATTTCTTATTAATGAAACTATTTCACAGAATTTCAAATTCAAAATATTAATAAATATTAGTTTTACTAATATAGCCATTAATCATTCTGAATTCAACATCATATATGAGTTATTCAAATACCTTTTTAAAACCCTATGAACATTTTCACTGATTTGGGGTTCCTCAAAATGCCTGGAAAATCATAAATAGAAATGTATTGAATCGTGGTTCTCATATGGTTTCATGGATACAAGTTCATCTCAAAAATCATGACTGCGTGGTTCAAATATCAATTGGACCGTGGGATTATTATTCTTCACACAAATGAAGTTTTTTGATCTAATCCTTTTGTGAACAAGAATCTCATGATCCACTCTATTTCACTCCCAAAAATCATTATTACTTTGTGAGATAAAACAAAATAGATATTGAAGGTCCATCTCCTATGAGTGGCCATCTAGGTTCAGGTCACTAATGAGTGGCGTACTCGTTTAGGACATCACAATTCCTGGATATCCTTTTTATAGGTGTTCCTAATCATATACATACCTATAAATATTGAAGGTCCCTCTCCAAAATCAATTGGGACATGATTCAATGAATACACCCTACCAACCTATGATCTATGGACCAAAACCTAGGATCCTTTAATACATGTTTATGGTGAAACATGATGAGGATATAACTACTTTTTTTGTGATCCTCATCCAACTTATCATCCTGATCTCCCTGAAGATGTTAAATTATAAAACTCATGTACATCCAACAAGCCACTTATGGATTATGATTTCCTTGATCCACTTCCAATATCATACTAGGAAAAACATGAATATATGCATTAGAAATTCTGTATATTGATTTCTTATATACAATGTATTTTGTTGTGTTTCTTAAAATTATTGTCATATAGAGTAATGTGTCAGTTGGGTTTTTATATAAAGTAAACAATTGTGTTTTATGTAAATATTTTTTTGATTGAACATCAATATTATTGAATTTCATTGAAATTACCTATTTCCATTTTTTTTACAAAATGGATAAAAGTTTGATTTACGAAACTCATCGGATTTCAACTGATTTTCTAAATAATGTGAACATATTTTTAGATTTTTCATTTGAAAAGGCTTCAGATAGTGGTCACATACACTTCCCATGTTCTAATTTTGTGGGAAGTCCATGGTTGAGTCGTGAATCATTTAGCTATCATATAACTAAATATGGTTTCCAAACAAGATATTATGTGTGGTATCACAATTGATAGAAAATGGAATCTCAAACTGTTGATGATACAAATGATAGGACTGAATTGGAGAGTTTGATATATGATAAGTTTCAATTTATTCAGCATCATGAGAAAGAAAGGATGTCCAGCCAAAAAGATTTTGATACAACCACACATGATGTGCCCAATTAAAATGATGATGTTGATATGGTGAAAAAATTGAATGATGATGCGACGACACTAGTATATCAGTAATGTGGTAAAAAGAAAAAGTTGGAATTTTTAATCCGATTGTTTCATGGGAAAACTATTTATGGGATTTCAAATACTACAATCGATTACATTCTTACCTTCTTGAAGGACATACTTCTAGATGATACAGATATTCCATGAAACCACTATATGGCATGGAAGTGAGATGATGATCATAGATTCTCAAAAAAACATTCATGCTTGCCCAAATGATTTAAACATATTTTGGGAGGAAACTGCGGAATGTAATGATTGTATCAAATGTGGAACCTCCCGATGGAAGCCAAAAAAATGATGGAAAACCATCTCGTATGCCATAATAAGTTATGTGAAACCTTCCATTGATCCTCAGATTTCAGAATCATTTCATGTCTGATGAAATATTATTAAAAATGTGTTGACATGACCCAGAGAGAAAACAAAAATAATGAAGAGTTGTTTCACCCTGCAGATGGATTTTCATCATAGAAATTTGATGCTCGATATCCAGAATTCGCAGCCGAAGTTCGTAATGTGAGACTGGGTCTTTCATGTGACAATTTTAATCCATTTTGGAATATTCTTACTTCACACAGCACATGGCCGGTTTTCATACATATTTATAACCATCCCCAATGGTTGTCTGTGAAAAAGCCTTACACATTCTTGAGTATATTGATATCTATCCCATCTGATCCCAACAATGATTTAGAAGTATACATTCAACCATTAATAAAAGAGTTAAAACTAATTTGAGATGTGGGAGTTCCCACATACTATTCATGTTCTAAAGACATATTTCAGATGTGTTCTATGCCTATGCGGATGATCAATGTTTTTCATTCTTATGCAATGATGTATGGATGGAGCACAAAAGGAAAATTGTCTTGTCCTATTTGTATGATGAATACTCGATCAAGAAGACTGAAATGTCATTGTAGTTTTAGTTTTATGGGACATCGGCCATTCATGCCAATGAACCATCTATATATAAACAATTGTCGAATATTTGAAAATTCCATGGAGACTAATGGTCCACCCCAACATATGTTTGGAAATGATCTTCTTACTGAATTGATAGATTTTAGTTATTCATTTGGAATGGGTGTAGTGAAATATAAAAAGAGGAAAAATATTTCCAATGATACCTGTTACAATTAGAAGATTAAGATTATATTCATTGAGTTTCATATTGTTTAACCAACTTGTTACGTCATTGCTTAGACGTAATGCACATTGAAAACAATATATGTGAAATGATGATTTTGATTCTTCTAAATGTCAAGGGGAAGACAAAAGATGATTTACGATCTCAGAGTGACTTGGTAGATTGGGGGATCAGAACAGAATTCCCTTCTGTCTGTATCAGTGAAAATAAAGGGAAAGTTCTATATGCTTCATATGTGATGACGCCTGCTGAAAAAAATCAATATATGGAAGTTTTATATACTATTAATGTTCCAAATTCCTATTCACGAAATATTTAAAAACGGGTCAACCAATAAGATTTAAAGATGAAATCTTTTAAGACTCGTGATTTTCACATACTTTTTGCATTAGTTGATTCCAATAGCAATTTGTAATCTGTTGTCCAATAATGTGATAGTATCAGTTATTCAGTTGTTCTATTTGGATAGAGATCTTTGTGATAAGAATTTTTCCAAATCCTTCTAGAAAATAATTTTGGCAAAGACACCTTTAATTTTGTGTTAGTTAGAGAAAATATTCCGTCTGTCATTTTTTACAATAATGTTGCATCTGACTATCCATCTTCCGACAGAAATACTTCTTGGATAACCCATTTCTTTTCATTGGATGTATCAACCTGAAAAAAAATGTACACAATGAAATCATATCTTCAGAACATAATTTATCCCAAAGGTTATATTGTGAACGATTACCTGGATAAAGAATATATAGATTTCTTCTCAATGTATTTGTTTCATCTTACTATGAGAAAAAACAGAACAATGAAAAATAAAGAAGAACAGTATGAGAAAATTAAACCCAGTTTTCCATCACTTCTGCAAACATGAGGAATTTCAGAATAATATACATTGACGACAATAATCCTTGAAGAGAAAGACATGTCACATCCCAAAGTGTTGTTCAATTGTGATTTGTTTGATGAGTAGATCAAGTAAGTGAATTGTACATGTATCTTTTATCTTATCTCTTTTAATTTTAATTATTTGTTAAAATGTTATTATTTTAATCTACAAGTAACATAATGAATTGATATATAGAAATCATCGTTCTATATCTTTTAGAATGAAAGATAATTTGCAAAGCAAAGGGTTTTCTGCTTGGTTGAAATTGAAGGTAACTATATTTCTATAATAACTAAATTAAAATAATTTTAAATTAAGTTTACTATTTTTTTTATATTTCAGGTATCGAGTTTGCCTGTAGACTTTATTTCTGAAGAAATAAGAGCTTTGTCTTTTGGTCTTAATACAATGGATCATGCTTGTAAATCAATTTTGATAAATGGATACACATTTATTATCACTGAACGAGCTAGAAACATGTGAACACATAATGATGGTGTTATACTAACTACCACAATATACTGTTATGCCGGTTCATCGGATAATAGACATCATTCTGAAGATGTATCTTATTATGGAGTCGTGGATAAAATAATAAATTTCGATTATTAATCTCATGGTTGAGTCACGATGATTAAATGTCAATCTTTTGATTCAATGATGAGGAAAGGTACCTTTATTAATGATTTTGGATTTCGACTTATTGAAACGACTCACACTCTTTCAACTAATGAACCATATGTGTTGGCATTATTGGTGAATCATTTTTTTTATGTCCACGATCATCATCATCCTAAAATTGATGTAAATATTGAAGTAAATCCCAAACAGGTTTTTGATGATGGTGATGAGGATGTTGACACTATTCATACTGAAATTTGAAGTAATCCGTTTATTTCTTATGATGACTGCAATAGCTCAATTGTCAGAGTTGATTGTGAACCCAAAGTTTTGGTGGGAAATATATAGAATCATATAGTCATGTTCTCACCTACATGTTTCACCTACATCATTCAGAGTGTGTATCATAGTACTTACCTTTAAAATACCGTAAATATTATGTTTCTTCATTTTTTTTAATCAGAATGGATTTTCTATATTATGTTTTTTGGGTTAAACATTAGTGATCTGTTTCAAATTAAATCCATATTTGTTTTTATTGTCGGAAATGACACACATTGAAGAGATGTGGCAGAAATAGATGACAGAAAATAATCGTCGCGTGACAGAGATGGGTGTTCCTCCACTCATCCCTATTGTGAGTATTTTATTTCAAATATATATATTTCAATAACTTATAATTTCATGTTTTTACTTTTGTGTTAAATTTTTTATCAGGATCTACTCATAGACAAAAGATATCTGATGAGTAGCCTGATATTTCTCCTAGAACAGAGTCTGGTGGCAGGGGGAGGGGTGGTGTCATAGTTAGAAAATCATCTGGTAGTCCCAGTACTGAGGACGGTGGTGTGAGGTCTCATGGGGTGAGAGTAATACGATCCACTGGTTGTACCCGATTGTACAATGCCCTTACCACAAAAGTATCTTCTACACCCCATTTTGATCCTAGTGTGTCTTTAGGGACACATAAGATATTTAGTCCTCCAATGTTTACACTACCAGTTGGATAGATGTTTGAGCCATCATCTATTGCTTCTATTTCATTATCTCCGAGATATTGTATTCCTCCTTCTTTGACTCCTTCTCTGACACAGTATGTGGCTGATGAGCATAAACTGAGGGACACACCACCTGTATAGGATATTCCTCTATCTTCTACACATTCAGTGAAGCCCATTGATACAACTACCATAGGTATATTTATATAACTCTTAAAAAAATGTATACCAAAATTTATTTTAATTATAAAATGTACTTATATTTTTTTCCTTATTAAGAGATTCATCTACTGATATGATGTGGGGTTGGGGGCGTAATCGCTTGGGTGTGGTATGGAACCTATAGACATAGTTGATAGTTGAATACAATATTGATGGACAAATTATTGATAAACCTGGGCATGAATGTCGGGGTTTTTTGGTGATGCTAGAAAAATACTATATCATCATTCCGGTCAGCCCTATCTCTTGGAGACACCTGCCACATGAAGTCAAGGATCATGTGTAGGCACAAATATGTGTAAAAAATTATTAGATTTAATGTAGTAATTTTTTTTTATTAATATAAATTAATCTATTTGGTTTCAACTCCGGTTTAACTTCCATGATGCCAAAGGTGCACGAACTGCGCGTTTAAAGGATCTAGGAGAGATTTGGAGAGCTTATAAGCATGATTTATATGATGACTAATGTGATAGAGTGGGCATGGAGGTGGATACAATACCTATCATGGATGACATCCCAATAGAGAAATATCACCAAATTATTACCCATTGGGTGACTTCCAAATTAATGGTATTAATCCAAATTGAGGTATTTAAATGAAAATTTTCATATTTTGAATTAATATTATCATATTTATTATTAATAATTATTTAAGAATATTCGGAAAAAACACCGATTCAAAGAAATACCTCCACATTTTGGGGAACACTACTACGTCAGATCATGAGAGGCAGCTGGTACGATATAGCTGTTTAAAAATTTTCTCTAGGACTTACCCTTTTTATTGTTTCCTACATAAATTATGCGATTAATTGAATATTGAAAATATGATTATAGTTGCACTTTATATTGTTTAAATGTCATTATAGAAGCAAAAATTGAATATTGAAGGACGTCTCCCTCGAGAAAATTTGTTTTGCTTGAGTAGAAGGTAAAAGGATGGAACTACATTTAATGAACCGACACAAGAAAAGATTGTAAGTTTTAATTTGTTTATTTCAATGTTTAATATCTATTTTGTAGCTTATTAATCTATTAATATTTTTAACAGTCAGCTTTAGAGGTCCTTGATGCCCACGATCTTGATAATTAAGGGCCACATGATCATTTATATCAGGTTTTGGGAAATGATCATTCTGGTCGATTATGCTGCCGACCAGGTAAAAATATAGTCCTGACGAGGTATTGGTCCTCTACAAGTATCCATTATATTACCACCGTGGTGTAACATGTAAAGGATCTTGCAAGTCAGTTTGATAAAAAGGTCATAGAGTTGGATGTGTAGGTTCAAATGAGGGAGAAATAATTTATGAAACTGATCAATGATTTATTTCATCACGTCCACCAGAGGCCAGTGCGGCTTGTCAGATATATATTTCATTTATGGGTCAATTATACTATTCACCATGAGGCAGTTATAGTGGTGGTTGATGTAATGCCCCGACCCCAGCTACCCAGAGTCGGTGCAATACTTCGTAACATTGGAATGATCACAAAAGATCAAGTCTCAAAAGGCCGATTAGTTTAGTATCCTTGGAAACACTAGATACATTCATAAACGTTACATTACATCATATAGTGAAAAACTACAGTAACAATGTCCCCATTTTCCACAATCATATCCCCTTCAGACTATCCCTGCAAGTCATTCCTATAATACTTCATCACATCCGGGAAAAATTAAAACATTGAAATGGGTGAGCTCAGATGCTCAATAAGGATATCAATAAAGTGGAAGATTTCATCAATAAACATAAACATTTAAGTCAATGTATAACTAAAAAAAAGCCTTTTAAACTTGAAATTCAACATAATATGGCAAAAGTAAAATGAGATATTGTCATTTACTTCTTCACATGGATATTCTATTGGTCGAATAATCACATGAAATATCAATAAGCACTTTCATAATGATGGAATGCATAATTCCAGAGTTTCATAACCACATAGGCAAGACCTCGTGCCAAGACCACAAATATGATTTGGTCAAGGCCTTGTTCCAAGACACTAGTTTGTCTCATGAGACCTGCCGATGCATCAAGGAGCTATAGCGGGATCCACCCGTCACTTATTAAGTCCAATTCATTCCTCATATGAACAGGTTTAAACATATCATTAACCATAACATAATCGTATCACATAAAACATTCATAAATGAAACATAACATTTCCACATTTCAATCACAAGATATCAATACAACACATTGATAAAATAAAAACACTTTCAAAACCATTTTCAATACCAAAATAAAATAAAATTAAAACATTCTATTTATTTTTCATTTAAAATAATGTTATGTCTTGTAGAGGAAGCCGAAACTCAAATAATGGTCACGACGGTGGAGAAGTCGTTGTCACCGCATACATACAAAAAGAAAAACTTCCTTTTTTGCCGTTTAGTAAAATGCTCTGTATAAAAAGATTCCTTTTGAATAAACGTAAAAGTCAAAGGGTTTATACATCGTATAATGCAAATTTGTGTATAAAACAAAGTATGCCTCAATGAAAGGAGATTGAGACGAAGACCCTTACAAAGATCATTTTTTTAAATAAAGTAGGTCTATTATGTGTATTCACTGTAAGTACACATAAATAAAGTACAAATACAAGATAGTACATAATAATATCATGACATAATTTGAATGTAGGAGATTTACCCAAAGAATATATATTAGGTTAAGAAGTTCTGTTACCTCGTGTCTGAATTGACTCGATCGTTCTTTAACGTCCTGAATGATAAACTAGAGTTAATTTCTATTTGCATAAGAACCTTTTTCATGTTCATTATTCCTTTTATATCACTTATTACCATGTTCTGAACATTATGTAATTATTTATGTTAATAATAGTCGTTTTGTCGATCTTTGGTACTTGAGTCAAAAATAAACTTCTTATAATTACAAGTTGTTCAGGTGATAAAATATAAATTATATCCAGAATTATATTCATGGTGTAGATATCATATATATCATATATATCCAGTATACACATTCATTCATAATATTACGTAACATTTAGAGGTAAGAATTGAAATGCACCGTTCATGTAGACGGTAAGTCGTACGTAAGCATGAACACTACTTTCATTTCTATTTCGTATTTAATTGAATGAAATCATAATGATATAAAGGTATATTATAACTCCAGTATAATATCATATATAATATCATTTACTCTATCCTTTATACATCCCACTTATGGTATTAGCGATTTAAATCACTTTTAGGGGGTGGTAGTCCACACTTCCTAAAATGAAAATATCGCGTTTACCTATAATGGAAACCATAAAGGTATGACATAAATGAAAAATAAAAAATCATAAGGAAAAAAAACATAATATATATTATATATAAAAATTGTGTCTTCATAATGGCCACCATTAGAGGTGTTATATGAGTGTTGAACAATCATCGTTTCGTGAGGCAAAAATTCGCCATCCACAGAAACAATATGTTCTTTAACCTTTAGATTTAGGTGTGTGTAATTGTAGCTCGAATCATTATTATACCAACATCCTAGTATATTGAAGTTACTGGTGTTGTTACAAAATAAAATAATAAAAAGAGTTTATGTGGTTGGAGAAGAAAAATAAAATAAAATAACATAATAGAAGACATTACCTTAAAATCGGGTACCTCTTTCAATTTGAGACAAAGTCTTCCTTGGGAAGAATTATGCCCAAAGTGAGGCTTCTAGGAGTAAGGGAGGGAAGTTGGGAGAGTATTTGGGAAGAGTTTGGCCAAGCCAAATGGTTCAAAAATGTGAATAAGGTGGTAGAGGTGGGTGCCTTTTATAAGTGGAGAGGAGGGGCACTCAAGGAAAGTAATGAAATGTTAATTTATTATACAATGATTTTAAAATTATAAAGGTCCCAAACTTATATAATTCTTGGATAAGGTGATAAGGGTTCGAAATATACTCATCCAAAAGGCTTTGGACAAGTGTAATTCTTAGATTTTATATTATCCTGCCATTTTATTAAAATCGTTAATTAATGAGGTAATCGTTGCATCATCATGGTGTCATAAATAATTTAATTTATTTAATGTTTAAAAATAATGAAAAAATTTTATTTATTTAGGAAATAATGTTATCTGTCTAATGAATATTTATAGTCAAAAATATTACTTGTATAACCCCATTAAAAAATTGTTTTAGTAAAACAATTCATGTTTGTGACATTTTTATTTTAACATTAAATAAAAAGTTTTTAATGTCATTTTCCTACCAATGTGGCTCCATGGGGTCCCCATGTTGACCCATGGATTTTCTTGGACGTCCATAACTTATCCAATAGGGGTAGTACAAGTGTAAAGGTATTTTCATATTTTTATAATATCATTTTTACCTTAAATTTCACTAATTTCCTTTAATCGCGATTAATTAAACTTAAAAGTTACTATTCACCAAAAAATTATTTTAATCCCATTGAACCACATTTTACTTCCTAATTACAACCATGTATGTCAGATTTTTGAAAATCAAATCACAGAAGTGGTAATATTTCATTTAAACGAAAAATCAGTTATTTAACTACCACTTAGTGGATTCACTATTCATCAATAATTGAAGTTTTTCAGAACAATGCCAAAATTTCACCCTAAGCTATAATTGATATTCCAAATTCAAAAATGATTTCAATTTTATGATATTACAAAAATATAAGTTTCATTAATTAATTTTGTAATTAATTTCTGCTCTCACATCAAATAGCATGTTTTTAAGAAACAATATATATCAAAAGATTGACAATTGTTTATATCTTATTTCAAAGTGAAATTATTTCTAATGAACACCATTGGAAAAAATCGTAAAAATATATTCTAATTATAATTTAAAACCACTCAATAGTATAATTTATCACTATAAATTATTTTGATTAAAAAAGTTGTTTTATGTATTTTTCACTAATCATAAAAAAATTGAAGTTCTAAGAAAATTACAAAAAATTCAACATAGGATAATTTCGATATTACGAATAAAAAAATGAAGTCCATTTTGAAATATAAAATTTATATAATTTTAAAAATAGGGTATTAATATTCATAACGGCTACTTTTGATTAGTCGCGGTGTGTTAGAACTCGAACTTGCGTACAATGCAAGCTATTGCATTATTGAAAGAGAGATGTATCGTGAAAGCTAGGGGTGTTACATTCTCCCCTCCTTCAATAAATTTCATCCTCTCAATTTGATATTTTTCATTGAAAATAAAAGGTTTAAAGTAGAAAATACCTTTGTGGGAAACCCACATCGGAAATAGGGTTAATAAGAATATAACATTAAAAGAAAGAAAGATAAGTACAAAGGACACCCGAGATAGCCCATACTAGGATTCTATGAAAATATGGATATGGAAGAAAAAAAACCATCAAGGTCTGATCGACAGTTGTAGAAAACTGGATTAGGAGAATGTTAACCATAAGAAAATCACAAACTTGTGATTGGTTAAACGGTCATTGAATCCTCAGTTGGAAAAGTTAACCGGCAACATTTTTGTTTTAAGTAACCTTTTATAAAGTTGAGGAGTTTATTTAGGAGATTTACTAAGTACGTAAGGGAATATACATATTTGTCATGTAGAATTTCATTCATTAATAAATTTTTCCCACAAAATCATCTTTCACTCTAAAAGGAAATAGAACTCAAAAATATTCTGTTTATCCTAATTGTATAAGGTTAAAAATATTAACACATATCATTTAGATTAGTAAAACTATTTTGTAATAACCAGGGACATCCTGTAGGCTAGTGGTAGGTAGTAAAGGCCTGTCGCACTATGGTTGTGGGTTCGATTCCTGCATCTTTGTCCGACGTGACGGGTTATGCCCCACCCTACAGGTCTTCCTTTTCCTAAAACTATAGTATTATAGTATTCCAAAAATAATCTTCAGAAATGTTTTAACCTTAAACAATACTATCCAAAGATCAACTTAATCCATTCCAACATTTATATTTATGCAAAATACTTTTGTCCAACTCACAGTCGAAATTTTATAAGGAAGGTAAACATAATGAAGATCCTTTTTTCCGCGTAACAACATGTGAACACCTTCATCATGTATTATTTTAAAACACTTAAACATCCTGAATTACCATAAATCCTTATTGATTACATTCATGATCCCTTATTCCTTATGGAATACTAGATAAACTCCTTCTATCCAAAAAAGTACACAAATCATTAATCAGTTTCAAGGAAGTTAATAATATCCAATATAATTTATCCAAATCAATCATGTATTATTCCGAAATCACTATCTCAGTATTAGAACCATATTATGGTTTATCTTTAACTCAACCATATATTTTCCAAAAATTTAATCTGCTGTGGAGCCACTTTTCATGGATCCACACAATCTCAAGTCTTTGATGAAATAGTACTTCAGTACAATCCTTATATACTCCATTATTATTATAACCAGTACATCATTGATACAACACTCAAATGAATAAATTATTTAATAACAACATAAGAACTCTAATCATTCCTTCTCATCTGTGGTAGTATCATACCTTTATTATTATCCAATAACATCATTTGGGGTATACTCTGATGATTTGGACATTGTTTTGCGTAGTGTCCCCACTCCTTGCAGATGAAGCATTGTACATTTGAAACCATTTTCTTACCCTTGCAGTCACGCACTTGGTGTCCTTTTTCTCCAAACTTATAACAAACTCTCATTCCCTTCAGGAAAGTTCCATGGTGTTTCATCCCACAATTATCACATATTGGAAAATTATTCTTTTCCCTCGTCCCTTTATCCATTATTCTCTCTTCCATCATTTTCTTCTCTTTCATCCCTTAAAATCCATAAGACTCATAGAATTCTCTACTTATCCTATTAACACATGATACTATTTCTTCATATGTTGAGAAAACATGGGAGACTATTTCCCTTATAAATGTTGGCTTAATACTGTGAATGATATGATCCTTCTTATTCTTTGGATCATACATATTGATGGAGTTCACATTCATTCTACTGGGTGCCATTTCTATAAAACGACATAAACTAGGTTAGTTTATGAATCGAAATACATAATAACAAACTTGCAAAACACTTAACATAAATTGAACTATTTATGGATATAATCCATAATAAAAAAAGTTTTCTTTGAGGAAGTATATACTCATAACCCTTCATAGGGGTTTGTAAAGAAAATGAGAATTATCCTAAGCATATCTCCCGGGACTGTCGTAACCAAGAGTGCAGCAAGGCCCTTTGTCGTGCACCAGTTCTCGTTCGAGTCTATCTCAAAGTCTATCTTTGGGCTATGTGCTCTAATCAGTGTTTATCTAAATCTATCTTCCAAGGTTAGTACTAAACTGCCTCTGATACCAACTGTAACGCCCCGACCCCAGCTAACCAGAGTCAGTTCAATACTTCGTAACATTGGCATGATCACAAAAGATCATGTCTCGAATGACCGATTAGTTTAGTATCCCCGGAAACACTAGATACATTAATAAACGTTGCATTACATCATAATGTGAAAAACTAAAATAAGAAAATCTCCATTTTCCACACTCATATCCTCTTCAAACTATCCCTATAGGTCATTCCTATAATACCTCATCACATCCTGGAAAAATTAAAACATTGAAATGGGTGAGCTCAGATGCTCAGTAAAGATAACAATATAGTGGAATCTTTCATCAATAAACATAAACATTTAAGGCAATGTATAACTAAAACAAAAGCCTTTTAAACTTGAACTTCAAAATAATATGGAAAAATTAAAATGAGATATTTCCATTTACTTCTTCACATGAATATTATACTGGTTGAATAATCACATGCAATAACAATAACCACTTTCATAATGATGGAATGCATAATTCCGGACTATCATAACCACGTAGCCAAGGCCTCGTGCCAAGACCACAAATAAGATTTTGTTAAGGCCTCATGCCAAGACACTAGTTTGTCTCATGAGACCTGCCAATGCATCAAGGAGCTATAGCGGGCTCCACCCGTCACATATTAAGTCCAATTCATTCCGCATATCAACAAGTTTAAACATATCATAAACCATAACATAATCGTATAACATAAAAAATTCGTAAAGGAAACATAACATTTCCACATTTTAATCACAAGATATCAATACAACACATTGATATAATAAAAACACATTCAAACCCATTTTCAATACCAAAATAATATAAAATTAAAACATTGTATTTATTTTTCATTTAAAAAAAGGTTATGGCTTGTAGAGGAAGCCGAAACTCAAATAATGGTCACGGCGACGGAGAAGTCGTTGTCGCCACATAAGTACTACAAGAAAAACGTTCCTTTTTTTCATTTAGTAAAACACTTCATATAAAAATATTCCTTTTTAATAAACATAAATGTCAAAGGGGTTTATACACTGTATAAAGTCAATTTGTGTATAAAACAAAATATCCCTCAATGAAAGGAGATTGAGACGAAGACCCTTATAAAGATCATTTTTTTAAATAAAGTAGGTATATTATGTGTATTCACTATATGTACACATATATAAAGTACAAATACAAGATAGGACATAATAATATCATGACATAATTTGAAAGTAGGAGATTAACCCAAAGAATAGAAATTGGGTTAAGAAGTTCCCTTACCTCATGTCCGAATTGACTCGATCATTCTTTAACATTCTAAATGATAAAGTAGAGTTAATTTATATTTGATTAAGAACCTTTTTCATGTTCATTATTCCTTTTATATCACATATTACCATTTTCTGAACATTATGTAATTATTTATGTTAATAACGGTCGTTTTGTCCATCTTTGGTACTTGAGTCAAAAATAAACTTTTTATAATTACAAGTTGTTCATGTGGTAATATAAATTATATCCAGAATTATATTCATGATGTAGATAACATATATATCATATATATCCAGTATATACATTCATTCATAATATTACGTAACATTTAGAGGTAAGAAATTAAATGCACCGTTCATGGAGACGGTAAGTCGTACGTACGCATGAACGCTACTTTCATTTCTATTTTGTATTTAATGGAATGAAATCATAATGATATAAAGGTATATTATAATTCCAATATAATATCATATATAATATCATTTACTCTATCCTTTATACATCCCACATATGGCATTAACGATTCAAATCACTTTGAGGGGGCGGTAGTCCGCACTTCCTAAAATGAAAATATCGTGTTTACCCATAATGGAATCCATAAAGGTATGAAATAAATTAAATATAAAAAATCATAAGGAAAACAAAAACATAATATATATCATATATAAAAGTAGTTTCATCATAATGGCCACCATTAGAGGTGTTATATGAGTGTTGAACAATCATCGTTTCGTGAGGCAGGAATTATCCATCCACAGAAACAGTATGTTCTTTAACCATTAGATGTAGGTGTGTGTAAGTTTAGCTCCAATAATTCTTATAAAAACATACTAGTATATTTAGGGTACTGGTTTTGTTACAAAAAGAAGTGAATAAAAAGTGTTTATGGGGTTGGAGAAGAAAAATAAAATAATATAACATAAGAGAAGACATTACCTAAAAATCGGGTAACTCTTTTGATTTGAGCCAAAGTCTTCTTTGAGAAGAATTCTGCCCAAAGTGTGGTTTCTAGGAGTATGGGAGGGAAGTTGGGAGAGTATTTGGGCATAGTATGGCCGATCCAAATGGCTTGAAAATGTGAATAAGGTGGTAGAGGTGGGGGCCTTTTATAAGTGGAGAGGAGGGGCACTCTTGGAAAGTAATGAAATGTTACTTTATTATACAATGATTTTCGGATTATAAAGTTCCCAAACTTATATAATTCTAGTATAAGGTGATAAGGATTCTAAATATACTCATCCAATAGGCTTTGGACACGTGTAATTCTTAGATTTTATAATATCCTTCCATTTTATTATAATCGTAAATTAATGAGGTAATCGCTGCATCATCGTGGTGTCATAAATAATTTAATTTATTTAATGTTTAAAAATTAAGAAAAAAATATCATGATGTAGGAAATCGTTTTAGATTTCTAATGAATATTAATAGTCAAAAATATGACTTGTATAACCCCATTTAAAATTGTTTTAGTAAAACAACTCATGTTTGTGACATTTTTATTTTAACATTAAATAAATAGTTTTTAATGTCATTTTCCTACCAAAGTGGCTCCATGGGGTCCCCAAGTTGACCCATGTATTGTCTTGGTCGGCCATAACTTATCCAATAGGGGTATAAAATGTTTAATGGTATTTTTATAACTTTATAATATCATTTTTACCTTAAATTTCACTAATTACCTTTAATCGCGATTAATTAAACTTAAAAGTTACTATTCACCAAAAAATTATTTTAATCCCATTGAACCACATTTTACTTCCTAATGAAAACCATTTATGTAGGATTTTTGAAAATCAAATCACAAGAGTGGTAATATTTCATTTAAACAAAAAATCAGTTATTCAACTACTACTTAGTGGTTTCACTATTCATAAAAAAATGAAGATTTTCAGAACAATGCCAAAATTTCACCCTAAGATATAATTGATATTCCAAATTAAAAAATGATGTCTATTTTATGAAATTACAAACATATACATTGCATTAATTAATTTTATAATTAATTCCCGCTGTCACAACAAATAGCGTGTTTTTAAGAAACAATATATATCAAAAGATTGACAATTGTTTGTGTCTAATTTCAAAGTGAAATTAATTCCAATGAACACCATTGGATAAAATGGTAAAACTATATTCTAATTATAATTTAAAACCACTCATTAGTATAATTTATCACAATAAATTATTTTTATTTAAAAAGTTATTTTAAGTATTTTTCACTATTCATAAAAAATGGAAGTTCTCCGAAAATTACAAAAAATTCAACTTAGGATAATTTCGATATTACGAATACAAAAATGAAGTCCATTTTGAAATATAAAATTTCAATAATTTTAAAAAGTGGGTATTACTATTCAAACAGTTACTTTTGATTAGTTGTTGTGTGTTAGAACTCGAAATTGTGTACAATGCAAGCTATTGAATTATTGAAAGAGAGGCGTATCATTAAAGCTTGGGGTGTTACATTTGAGATGATGAAATTACTAGTAAAGATTATGATTATGAAGAGGACAAGGGAGAGGATGAGGTTGAGGATGAGGGTGAGGATGGGGCCGAGGGTGAGGATGGGGCCGAGGATGAGGATGGGGATGATGACGAGGAAAATGCTGAGAATAGAGATGGCAGCGAGAATGAGGTTGATGATGATAGTGGTGATGATGATGATGATCAGGGGCAAAATGATCCATTACATTTTTGACTGATATTTATGAAATATGATTTTTGATTTAATATCGATGATTCATTCTACATCAAAGCCTGAAACACCTTGCACAAACCCATCACAGCACCCCCACCCTCCTCTCTAGACCCCGAACAACCCCACAGGCATCCCCCCGGATAGACCCTTGGAGAGCTCCCTAGACAGCACCCCCACCCTTCACCCAGGACCCCAAACAGCCCCTGGATAGCCCCCCAGACAGCTGCCCAGATAGCCCCCCAAACACCCCCCCCCCACCCTCTGCCCTGGACCCCGGAAGGCCCCCCGGACAACCCCCACCCTCTTCCCTGGACCCTAGACGGCACCCCAGACAACCCACTGGATATCCACCCCCACCCTCCTCCCTAGACTCGAGACGGCCCCCCAGAAACCACCACGAACTGCCCCCACAGCCCCCCTGGACCCCAGACAACCCCCGGACAGAATAGTTCACAAATAAATGTTTACCACCCATTGAAGGTGACCTTTAGGATTACTTACATTAAATGAGTAGACTCTATGAACATAATTTTTCACCCTAGTATGGATATTTTTTAATTCAGTATAACTCTTTATTTTTGACAAAATATGGAATCCAAATGATGTTATAATGGTTTTCGGGCCTAAAGGGGCTTGTTCGGAGCTTGGAATCCAAGTTGGAGTAAATAACACTATGCCTTATGGTTAATAGAAAATTTAAGTCTGTCCTAGAAGTTATCTAAAAATCATAAATGGCTATATATTAGAAGAAATGTTCATGGTTTTCCCAAACCATGCACCAGGGGATGCACATAATTCACAATGTCTATAGTTTTAGTATAAGATAGTATCACTATTTTTTTCATGATTTGCCTACCTGGCATATGGAAAAACAACCGAACACATTTTTATTGTGACGATACATTATGAAAACAATCCATGAGTCATATGTGATGTGTACGAGTCAACCCCACCTCAATCTGAGGCACGGTGAGGCCGGTATCACTCAAAGATTCTCTCTTTTGTTTAAAATGGACACCCTTATTAGTAAAAACAACTGGCATGTGGAAAACCAACCAAAAATATTTGGATGGTGTTGATACATTAGTAAAACGATCCATGTGTCAAATGTGACATGTACAACTCAACTCTGCCTCAATACGAGGCACGGTGTGGCTGATACCATTCAAAGTATCTCACTTTTATTTGAAATGAACAACATTTTAAGTGAAAACAACAACTGACATATGGAAAAGGGACAAAATATTTTCAGATTCTACTGGTACATCAGAACAATGATCCAAGGGTCATTTGAGATTTGTGGCAGTCAACCCCGCATCAATCCAAGGCACGGTGTGGCCTGTACCACTCAAAGTGTCTCACCTTTATTTGAAATGATCAACATTTTATGTGAAAACAACAACTAGCATATAGAAAACCAACCAAATGCATTCAGATTGTGTTGATACATTAAAAAAACGATATATGGGACATTTTTGATGTGTATGAGTCAACCCCACATCAATCCAAGTCACGGTGTGGTTGCTACCACTCTATGTGTCTCTCTATTGTTTAAAATTGACAATGTTTTAAGTAAAAACAACTGGAATACAGAAAACCTAACAACGTAATTGTATTATTTAGATACTTTAGATAAATGATCCACGGGACATTTTTAATGTTTAAGAATAAACCATGCATCATTCCGAGGTGCAGTGTGGCCGGTACCACTCCAAATGTCTCTCTTTTTTTAAAAAAATGGACATCATTTTGAGTGAAAACAACATCTGGCATATGGAAAACCAACCAAACGGATTTGGATTGTGTTGATACATTAGTAAAAAGATCCATGGGACATTTTTAATGTGTAAGAGTCAACCCCGCATCAATCTATGGCACGGTGTGGATGATACCACTCAAAATGTCTCTCGTTTGTTTAAAATGGACATCATTTAAGTGAAAACAACAACTGGCATACATAAAACAAACCAAACGCATTCATATTGTGTTGATACATTAGGAAAAAGATCAATGGTTCATATGTGACATGTATGAGTCAACCCTGACTCAATTCGAGGCATGGTGTGGCCAGTATCATTCATAGTGTCTATTTTTGGTTGAAAATAGATATTGTTTTATGTAAAAAAAATAGAATACGGAAACCAACCATATTCTGATTGTGTTAATAATATAAGAAAATGATACATTGGACATTTACAACGTGTAAGACTCAACCCCACATCAATATGTGGTGCGGTGTTGCCAGTACCACTCAAACGGTTTCACTTTTATTTGAAATGTATAACATTTTTAGTGAAAACAACAACTGGCATACAGAAAACCAACCAAACTCATTTGGATTGTGTTGATACATTAGGTAAACGATCCATGGGACATTTTTGACATGTACGAGTTAACCCCACAACAATCTGAGGTATGGTGTGGTCGATACCACTCTAAATGTCTCTTTTTTTATTAAAATGGACATCATTTTAAGTGAAAACTACAATTGGAAAAGGGAAAATAGACCAAATGTATTTGGATTTTATTTAAACTTTACGAAAACAGTACATGAATCCTTGTTGATGAGTATGAGTTATCCCCACCTCAATCCAAGGTGTTGTGTGGTCAGTACCACTCAATGTGTCTCACCTTTATTTGAAATGAGCATGAATTTAAATGAAAACAATAACATGCATACAGAAAACCAACCAAACACCTTCGTATTGTGTTGATACATAAGTAAAACAATCCATTGGTCATTTGTGACATGTACGAGTCAACCCCGCCTCAATTCGAGGCATGGTGAGGACGATAGCACTCTATGTGTCTCTTTTTTTATTGAAATGGACATTGTATTCAGTAAAAACAACTAGCATATGGAAAACCGAACAAACATATTCCGATTGTGTTGATACTTTTGAATACTAATGAATTTGTCATATATTATGTGAATGAGTCAACTGAGACTCAATCTGAGGCCTATAGTGGACGGTACCACTCAAAGTGTCTCGCATTTATTTGAAATGGACAAAATTTTATGTGAAAATAACAACTGGCACACAAAAAACCAACCAAACACATTCATATTGTATTGATACTTTAGGAAAATGATCCATGGGTCATATGTGACAGGTACGAGTCAAACCTTCCTCAATCCAAGGAACGTTGTGGCCGGTATCACTCTAAATGTATCCCTTTTGATTAAAATGAACTTTATTTTAAGTAAAAACAACTTGCATATGGAAAAATAACAAAACGTATTCAGATTGTGTTGATACTTTCGAACAACGATCCATTGTCAAGCTTCACACAATCCACTTATCTTGGGAGGAACTCCTACCCCTATACTAAATCACATTGCATTTATGACACCAATGGAATCTATATTCCCTAAGTCACACAAGCTCCTTGATACACACCCATTATCATCATCACTATGTTCAAAGACACCCACCCCAAACCATGACACTATATTTTTGATTGGTTGAATTCATTTATTAATTTCCTTGTTATGGGTTATTAGCTTCTAATTTCTGAATTCAGTCATGTATGTGTTATAAAAAATGTAATTTTGTATTTATTATTAATTATGTATCACATTTAATTACGTATTTATTTTCTAATAAATTGTATTGATAAATGATTATTAAATTATGTATCCTTCTAATTATCAGTTTTTAATTATTCATCCTTATTTTGTTTTGTATTTTATGTATTATGTACAATTCACACATCATCACACTGAGCAGGATTCTGTGAAAATTGTACAGTAAGGAATATACCAACTATTTTAAACTTTTTATATAGGTTGTGTGTGAATTTATTTTACCAACGGTTCAGAACCGTTGGTAGAAAACCTTTACCAATAATTTAAACCATTTGTATATTGGTGAATGGATGACTAAAAAAGATATTCCAATGGTTTTTAAAACATTGGAATATGTGTTGAATAAGAACACTATACCGACAGTTTTATAAAACCGTTGGGATAGAGAAGATTTCTTCACATATACCAATAGTTTATCTCAAACTGTTGGTATATGTCTATTGTCTAAGCTTACTAGGATATGTTTTCTAAAATTGTGTTTATAATTTATACCATAGGTTCTCCACCCTATACCGATGGTTTTTAACCATTGGTATTCCATAAATTTCTAGTAGAGTAAAGACCGTTTTTCCATTTAATTGTTTTTTAATTTATTTTGAATAATTACGACTCAGTAAATATTTACATCATGTGATTCCAAGGCCAGAGTGCCTGGAACAGAATTTAGATCTTTTTTTACATACATTTAGTAAATTTGTGTGTATCAATTTCAATATTTTGTATCGGTGCTCAGATTAAACATATAAGGGCACGGTTGAATCCACATAATCATGATTTGCTTAAGGGAAACATAACATAAACGAAACAGGGGTGGAAACAAAATGTTAATTTTTGTACTTTTCCAAAAACAAAATTAAATAACTCAATGAGTTTATTATTTAATTCTTTGTAACTTATGAGCATCGGTGGAAGGGTCACTATGTTTTCAGATCATGTAATTGATGTTTGATCATGGTTGTGATACCACACCATTACGTTAATTAATATGTTCATCAATTACATTTATTAATGAAACTCATTGAGATTGTTGTTAGTTTATATCATATTTTTATTCTATTTAAATGAAGCTCATGCCAAGGTGTTTGGGACTAATGGGTGGAACTTTATTTGAAGTTTTGATGACTTCTTCCACCAACGTATAACAGAGCTTCGACGACTCATGGAGGAATCAACGATGAGCTCTAAAGGACGTGAACCTTTTCCTCTATCATTATATCCCTAAAACATGGAAACTCCTTTCCCATCTACATAAACTTCTAATGAACTCGAGGTGGGGGGATTGGGTTAAGTGTTTTTATGATTCTTTTAACTTTATGATGTTGAAAAACTTCCCATGTTATTATGCAAATGCAGAGGGCGCGACCCAAACAAACAAGGATCATACCCTCCACCGAACTCGGTTTTGGTTGTCTTCATTATGGGAAACCAAAATATATGGAGACTTGGTGGAACAAAGGGAACCACAGTGTACTCATCATCCTGGGAGGACTGTAGGAGCAGAAGAGAATAAAATCGGACCACTGGAGCTTCATATGTGGCCCTCGGAAGCTACGCGAGTGCAACGGCACCGGCGACTGAGGGAGACGGTGTCCGGAACCTATTGACCATGAATGAACTGTGGCTCCTTAAGGTTCCATGATAGACAATGGAGTGAGATGATTGTGTCTGCCCAGTTGAATTAGGGTAGCGCACTACAGTAGTGCACCACAAAGGAAGGTCGCAACTTCGAGCTACAACAGAGGGCGTACCAACACCACTGGGTCCATTTCAGTCCAGTCCCCATGGACCGGCCATCTGGTATGGCGTTTCTGTAGTTATGTGTGACATACTATGACGGTGCATTGCAGAGGAGGTCCACGACTTCGAGCTGTAGCAGAGTACGGACCCACACCCGTAGGTCTGTAACTGGAAAGTCCATGCGGACAAACCATATGGTTCGGTTCCAGCTGGCCCATACAGCATTGAAGTCCCAAACGACCTATGATGTTCAGAAGGGGAGTTGATCCCCACCATCCGTCCATCCAGATGATTGGTTCCATTTCCTGGCCTGCCAAGCCTAGCTGAGGGGGCCGGGCCAGACCCACGGCTAGGGGGCCTATCCCAGGACTAGAGGGATGAGCCCATGACCGGGTTCATTGAACCATGCCTAGATTTATCGGGCCATGGATATCCCTCTTTGTGCCGGGCCCTACGGGACGGGATGTTTTGGATTAGTCCAACCAGTTTAGGTCGTACCCAAACCCCTTTTTGCCCCGTTTAGCTTAAACAGGTGTATCTCCTAAACCAGACGTTCGTTTGACGAACTGTCTATTTTGATAGAACCATTAAGGCAGGAATTTACTTTTGGGATGCTCTAAGAGGGACATGAAAAATGATGGGGTTTTGCCGAGATGGATCCTACCAGAATCCAACTGGGTCTTTGGCACTAAAATGCATATAACATACTGCCCAATTGTCTAGTTGACACACCATCTATTGTGATGGAACCCTTATGAGATGGTGGATCATCGAGTTACTACTTGAAGGGACTATGTTACAGTTGAAAAATGACTGATGAATGGAGGATTAGTTCTCCCAAGTGCTATATGTGCAGAACCTTGCGACTGGCTGAGACCTAAAGACTACAGACATTTGACTCTTTGTGACTTAATGGCCCAGTGGGAGACACCTATGTGTGACTTTGCAGTCCAATGGTTGGGAGCAGCTGTGATTGACCCCGATGACCCATGGTATGCAATGAGGATGAGAGCATAATTAGTTGATGGTTAGTGTAAATCCCCCCCATGTGACTTGTCAGTCCCAATACACTCGATATACTATGAGTTATCTAGCATCCAAGGTGTTCGATGCTGAGACTGATGATGAAAATATATATTCATTAGAATATACATATTGTGAGATGTCTTTTTCATGTGCTTTATAAATAAGATCATGATTTTTGGTTATACCTCTATCCAATTCTTAGAGACCATCAGGGGGTCTCAAGGACCCCACTGAGAATTATTATACTCACCCCTTCACAGGCTTCGCCCACACCTTTTGGTGTCTTATATAGATGATGAGAATTTTTGACTATATATTGAGGATGCAAGAAATTACGATGTATGGAGGTGACCGGTAGACGTGGAGAGTCACAGTGATGAGTTGTACCTACACTCCAGGTAAGATCCTTGGATGATGACATCAAGAGATGTTTTACCATTATGACATATTTCATTTCAGTTGGTCTTGTATTATTGTCCCATTATGGCAGTACTTACTTTTACACTCTGTAGTGGTTTTTATACATGGTTTTACCATTCTCCTTCAGTTTATTTTTACATGTGTGCATTATTACATGCCAGTGTGTGTACATGTTTTGAGGCAATACATTACAATTTTAGGGAAATTATTTTTTGGTGCTACTTTTCAACCCCCGGACTATAGAAGGTGGGATAAGGGTAGTCATGACACATGCCATATGGTATGGGAAATGAAAAAGTGATGTCGAAGGGAATTTCATTCCCCCTTAAAGTCTTGGAGTCTGATGTTTTATTTTGGGGAAATGGTTTTTAGGGTTTCGAGTCCAACATTCTGATTCAAGTAGTGTATTGTTGATGTGCTGGCCAACATATCTATACACTAGGAAAATGAATTCTATTTTTTGGCATAATACATGAAATCACTGGTGGTATAAGTACCTTCTTTATTTGAATAAATTTTAGCTCACAAGGTATAATATTCAAACCATGAAACATCATGATGTACCTAAGGATGCCTCCATGTGAATGACCAGCCATGATCCTGATACGAGGTAGTGAGGATAACCTACCTTGAGATGAAGAGTCTATTCAGGAACCAGTGCTTGTAAAGGTCCTACCAGGTGGGGCAATGGTGCTACCAACACCTGATGGTCATCATCTACAATCCGTTGTTTTGGTAGAGGACGTTCGTAGGCTAAGTTCACAATATGATTTTTAGGGAAAGAGACTTCCCATGTTAAGGGGAGAGAAGGATCTTCAGGTTGTTGAGGACTATCAGGAAGTTGTGACATGAGTCATCCACTTAGTTGGGATACTGCAAGTCCTGGTATGGATCATGGAAGTGAGATTTATGTAGGGATTAGCATTTATATTGTTGATTATGACCATCCAGACACACAATGAGGTGACCTCAATTGGTTAGACGTTGAGAGGATTTTTAGGAAGAGTTTTTTACCTGACATTGTGCTATGATCGAATTTAGGATATTCTCTACCAATAGGAGGGAAACATGACAGTGGATGAGTACTTTGAAAGGATCACAGAGCTTTCTCACTACTCCAAATACATTTTTTGAGACCCTTTAATAAGGTATCAATCCTTCAATCAGTGACTCAGGTGGGAGATCTATGCTTTAATGTTGTCAATCAACATCCCTACCCAGGCTGAGTAACTAGAGCGAGACCATATGATGGATAGATTCATGGAAGAGTTGGAATCATCGATTAGAGCTTCCAGAAGACAATATAAGGAACAGTATATTGGAGACAGAAAATTGCAGATGCATGGGCCCAAGATGGCTAGGGCTTTCAGAGCCTAACCGTAGGAATCAGGGTTGGTAGTGTGAGGCTCCTAGGCTATATGGTTTCAGATGGGGACCATGATTTTCTCTTCATGGGGTGGGTGGGAACACATGGAGTGTGACCACCCCGGCCCACTGTATAGATGGTAGGTAGATGGTTGAGGGCCTGCTGAGGCATCGATAAGGGGATCGAATTAGGAGATCTGTAGGGTGGAAGACTTGGTAGGGGAGCTGGATGAGTGACAGGAAGTGGGAAATAGTTTGAGGTTTTACTACCACCACCACCTGGTGGTACACTCTGACATTTTGGAGAATCCTAAAATGGGAGATCATAGCCCCTTCCAGTAGAATATTTAGACCACGACCCTCTAGAGAGGATTATAGGTACGTGTTGTGTCTATTTCAACATAGATTCATTTCATATAGAGACATGTTCCATTCACTCTTTCATTGAAATGAGACTCATTCGGAGCACGAGTATTCTGATGTATCTATTTCCATGATCCTTTATATTAGAGACTCATACATGAGAGCATTTGAAGATTACTCATCAATGCATAAAATATGAGCTTATTCTTGAAGGTTAGAGATCTATGTGGGATATCATAGTTGCAGTGTCGAAGTCTTATGACGTCAGCATTGGTATGGACTGGCTATCCATAGTCTATGGTCAGATCAATTGTTTTATGTGAAAAGTGTAGGTTAACATTGAGTATGGTAATAGTTTTTTCTTTCACTGGTTATAAGAGAACCATTGCATCATAGTAAGGACATTATCGAAGGAGGGTGAAGTAGTTTAGTCATTTGTTTTGTAGAATTAACAGTAGATAGGATGATGAGAGGACCCCCTGTAATCATGTAGTAGTGTACTATTGTGTGTATGTATTTTATAACGACGTTCCGATACAATATAATTGCATCGTGGTAGACTTCTCCAACATCATGTACCCAAGGAAGACACTGATATATACAAAAACATATTAGATGGATCCCTCAGAGATTTGTGAGTTGTAGGTATAGCATAGGGACTTAAAGAGGAAGGGGTTCGTAAGGCCCAGTGTTTCTCCATGGACATCCATGATTATCATCACCAAGAAGATAGATGAGAGTCTATGGATTTGTTTGGACAATCGGCAGCCGAACTAGGTGAAGACGATGAACATATATCCCCTTCCAAGGATCAATGATATATTCAGCCAGTTGAAGGGAGAACATTGGTTTTCAATGATAAAACTCATTTCAAGATATAATCAGCTCAGGTTAGGAGATAAGGACATATTGAAGACATCCTTCACGTGTCGGTATAGACATTAAGAGTTCATGGTGATTCCCTTCGGCATGACCAATGCTTCTGAAGTGTACATGGGGCACATGAACAATATCTTATAGCCTTACGTTGGTCTCTAAGTGGTATTCTTCAATAGAAACATATCAGTTTACTCAGTGAAATATGAGGATCATGCCACGAACCTGCACATAGTTCTGGATACACTCTGAGAAGAATAGAGTTATGGAAATCTCTTGAAGTGCTAGTTCTGGATATGGGATGTCCATATCCTGGTGCATGTTATCTCAGAGGGTGGAGTTGTAGTTCATAATTGTTTCCATGTGTTGTTGATGGGGAGGTATGTGCATGATCCATCACACGCTAATGACTAGGGAGAGCATGACATCAATTATGGGGTGACGTTTGTGGAGTTCCCATTGGAGATAGAGGATTGATAGGAGTGGGTCCTTTGTGGGTGATCAATTCCTCAGGTGAGAGTTTGGTGGTAGCATGGGAACCTCTAGAGCGCACATGGGAGCAGTAGACTCATATATCTGGTAATTACCTCCATTTGATTTTCTTGTTCTATTATGGATTTTCGGGAAAAAATACCAATAGTTGGTATAATGTAATGACCAAATTCATTAATATAATTTTAATAAAATTCATTTCATATTATTACAGGACTTTGAAAATTTAAGTAACGTGATTTGGAGGGCCGGTGTGACCGAAAAAGAATTTAAAAAAAATTAAGATTTGTTCAGTAATTGTGCATGTGGTGATTTCTATCATTTGAACCAGTACTTAGATTAAAAATATGAGGGAACCATTGAATCTGTAGCACTAATATTATCTTATGGGATGCATAACATTGACTAGAAAGGGTCGGACATAAAAGATAATTTTTGGATATTACAAAAAATATTAATAATAAAAAAACTCAACAAGTTTTTTTATATGTTTCATTTTAACTTTTAAGTGGTGGTGGCGGGACCACTGGGTTGTGAGACTATTTAATGATTGGACACTCTTCGTCAGGTAACCACACTATTGGGAGAATTAACAGGTTCATTAATTAAATTTGTTAATTAACATCATTAATTGAACGATCGGTTTATTGCAACTTTTCTTCTATTTGAAAGTTGCTCGCGTAGGGGTTTTTGGGACTAAAAGTAGGAACATCTGATGAAGTGTAGATGATGAATTCAATATACTAACAATAGAGTTTTGATGACTATTAGAGGATTCGACGATGTGTTCAAAAGGAAGTGAACTTTCTTATTCATCTACTTCACCTATGAATGTGGACACTCCTTCCTCATCCGAGGTGAAATCCAATGAAATAGATGCATGGGGATTCATTTATGAGTTTTTATGATTAATTTACAGTGAAGTTATTGAAAAATGTACCATGTTATTATACTAATGTGAAGTGAGCTGGTCAAATGAACAACCCCCTAACACACCGTCAAACTCAGTTATGGTTGTGTTTTTTGTGGAAACAAGAAGATGTGTCGGTAAGGTGGAACCAAGGGACACAATGAATAAGCATCATTCAGGGAGGCCTATAGGCTTGAAAGAAAATAAATGAGGACCACCAGAGCTTCCCTGATGGCCCATAAAATCTAAACTGGTGGGGCGATGTTTACTGGCCTTGTGGTACGATGTTGTAGCTGAGCCGAGTGGTGCGCTACAACAACATATCGCTGAGGAGGGCCAATACACTGAGACATGGTTGAGTGTGGAACCTTTCCCATGGGTCTATAATAGGCTGGTCCAGAGGGATTGTTTAGGAGGTGCGGTGCTACCTGGAGCCGAGATATTGAAGGCTCAAACGACCTAAGTTGTTCGAAAGAGTAGTGGACCACCCATGCTCGACCAGCAGACTGAGTTCACAGTGTAGAGATATGAGCATGTGGAACATCGGGCTAGACTAGTTCAATCAATATTGGGCCAAGCCTAGCCCCTTTGGGTTTGGATGGGTTAGGTCGGGTCATTCTAACTTGGTCGGGTTGTACCTGGACACCATTTTTCCCAATTATACCTAAACAGGTGGATTTTCTAAATCAGGATTTCGTTTGATGAAATATCTGCGGCACCACAACCCTTAGGATAAGGAAATGGTTTTGATATGAAACCCAATATACGTAGACAAATATGGAGTTTGTACAGGTTAGATTGTACCTAAATCCAACTTGTCCCTTGGCACAATAATTCTTGTAACTTACAGATCGAGCGACCGGTTGGTACACCGTAAATTGCGATGGAACCATTATGACATCGTAGATAATCAGTTTACATCGTTAATAGACATAGTTATAGTTGAAATATTACTGATGGATTGATGACAGGTTCTCCCAAGGGCACTATGTGTGGAACCCTACAACTGGCTAAGACCTGAAAAATGCTGACATTCAACTCTATGTGACTCAATGGCCAAATGGGAAGCACGTCTATGTGGCTTTGTTGGCTAATAGTGGGGAGTGGATCTATGTGAACCAACATCCCCACTGTACATGATAGGAGGGGTGCCTAAGTAGGACATGGTGGGTATTAGATCAATTTGACAAGACAGACTAACATTACGCGATTTGGAGGAGTACCTAAGATGTTCATGGTTAGTGGGAAGAACCTATGTCAGACATTGTAAGACCACTGTACTTGAAAGAGGAGGAGTTCTCCAGTAGCTGAGGTATTCTATGATTAGACTAATGATGCTACTATTACAACCCTAGAATATACATTGTGTGAGAAATATTTTGCTTGTGCTTTGTGATATAGATGATGCTTTGTTGTTTTTTGTTTTTGGAATTCTGAGAGACATCCGGTTGTCTTGAGAACCCTACTGAGTATTATTATACTCAACCCTATGTTGGATTCGCATAGACCGTGTAGTTTCTGGTGAATATGATAGGAAAATTTGACTCTGTATCGATGCGTGAGGACATGATGGTGTACGGAGGTGACTGGTGGATGTAGAGTGTCACAATGACGAGTTGTTACTTCCCTTCATGTAGGATCCTTGGAGAAATAATTCAAGATATGTTTTCATTTTTTTATATATTTCCTTTTCAGTTGACACAGTATTCAGTTATCTTTACTTCAGTACTTACTTTTACACTCTGTATGGTTTTTATTGTTGGTTGTATTTTTCTCCTTCCATAGTGTTTTGCTTGTGCGTAGTGTGCCCTTTATTTATGTGTACATGTTTTGAAGAAATACCTTCCAATTTTAGGAATATTCCTTCTAGATACTACTCACCCAACTGTGGCCAATGGAAAGTGGGCTTGGGTATGTCAAAACAAAAGACCCAAGGGATGGGTCGTGTCACGCATAATACCAGGGATTGCTCAGTTTTCACTATCAGGTCACATGGTTTGGGAAAAATTAGTTGTAGCCTTAAAAATCCCATGAAAATAAATAACCTTCCATTATTTATTTGAATATGACCATAAATTAATCCCAATGAATGAATTATTAAAATAGAGGTTTGGTAATAACTAATAATAGAAATATAATTTCCAATTTTCTTTATTATAGAAATATTTTTTCCTTAGAAATCTTGTTAACAAGTTACCGAGTAGAGAAAGTTGAGGAAAATTATCTATCATTAGTTCCTCTATATCCTATGTGTCTTGTGTACCATATTTGTGATTCCATATAGCTCAAACACATTTTATAGTCCTCCAAAAAATCACCTAGGAATCAAAATCAACAATTCCAAGTCATGGAAAATTCAGGTTAAACCTTAAGATAACTCAAGAACAAAACATGAGATGGATCATAATGAGAGGTTCATAAATTTGAATCCTGGAACATGATATATATCAATATAATTTGCAGTGTTTGTTTTATACAATAATCCACATTCTCCACCTTGTCAAAAACGTCAATACATTCTACAAAGTGGTAGTGTGTTACCCTTCCCTCCCATGCTTTAAATGTCCCAAATATGGTGAATCTTTCATGAACACCTGACCAAAAACTAAAAATCCAATTCTCTATGATGATGATCAGTATAAGACCAGTACTATCTATATGACACAAAAATTATATGCCTACGCATATAAATCATTGACATCATATCTTTATTCAATTTCACTCAAACAGAGGAACATTCACTGATATAAGACCGAATCAATAAATATTTACGATGAAATCTATACCATGTCTCAAAATTATCCATTCTAATTGGATACCAGTAACAATTGTTAGAAAATAATTCAATCACTCCTAATTGATTATCCAATTCTCCTCCGATTTCAAGGATGACTATGGGAAGAATAATCTCATGAATATGTATTGATATTTCTTTCTATCCATCCAACTAAAGGTGGAATGATTCAATGAAATTGAGGGGAGACCCATGTTCCTCTTGAGGGCTTCACCAAATTCAATAAAGAAACAAGTGATATATATGAGTGACAATAAAAGATGGAACTCTATGAAAATGAATCATCACTTGAAAATACAAATTTTCCAACATGAAAACATTGTTTTTATGAAGAATGGGTAAAATGGTATTTGATTTAGTTACCCTATTGTTCAAAACACATGTCACCTTTTTCATTATCTGGTTTGTGGAAAACCCACAAAAATTACACGTGATATATCATTTCAATTCCTTGTCTGCATTGGATGTGATTAATGAAAACCTGAATCCTACTTGTGTCGGACTGTGAACTATTGAATGGAATAATAGTATGTGACAAAATTATAAATTTCCAATCTCTTACCCTTCTACCAAAAAATATGGATTATATCATAAAACAACATAAATTTTTCTGAAAAATCTTTTTGATAAGAGGGAAGGTAATCTAAACATGATCTAACGAAAGTGCTTTCCCTGATTTCCAAATTCAGTATAAAATGTGGAATGGGAGTAATCATGTTATTCTCATATGATAATGCATTCATGACCTCAGTTTTATACTTCATTCTAAAATAATCATGTACAACAATCAAATTCATAATGTTGTAGGTGATATCTAAATCAAATAAATTTTGGAATTCCACCCAACTCCTTTGGAGGATATTAAAATATATTTGTGATTAGATTTAACTCAATATCACATTGTTAGAATAAAAAATAATACCTTCTACAACAATTTAATGATGCAACTTGTATGTTTATTCAAAAAATTTGAATCTTTAGAATCATGGGATTGGTAATTCTTCTAATGTGGCTTAATTTGATAAGATCCATAGGCAATGACAAGACCTACTTGTAAAAGAAAAAAACCCAAACATGAACCTAATGCATTATTTAAGGCAACATTGCACATCCCATCTGTTGGATGTGTTAACAAAAACCAAGTAGTCAAAACGAATTTGATATGAACAAATCAATGATTAGATTTATCATCCCAAGAAATCATAACTACCTTTCATCTTAGAGAATAAACCAAATAATCCAAAATTGGAATGTAAATTACAAAATAGGTTTAATGTACAGTTAATACAAAGAAACAATTAATATCTAAAAAAATTGAGGTTCTTCCATTTTGATTTCATTTTTCATCTATTGAGGGTCACAAAAAATACATTGTTTTGACACCCCATGTAATAATAAAATCACTTATCAAATCCCAAATTCACTTTTCAAATTCATTGTATTAAGATGAGGAATTATCAAGAATTCCATAAATGATATCAAATTTATCACTTGATCCTCATTGGACTAATACAAAAACAATGATGAATCCAAAAAGGATATCATGAATGTAACATGGTACTCTTTGAAATTCATATTCATTAAATGGAAAATGACTTAAAGAGCATTGGCTAGGCCAGAAGTAATAAAATCATACTCATAATTGGTTTTCTTACTATGAAAGGTGGTTTTTAGATTTTAAGATTTATTTATTCTCAAATGATGCTATACGAATTTATGGTAAAATTCGAGAACTATTACTCCTAATTCAACTGACCAAATAAATCCTCAATCTATGGAAAATGATATTTTTTATGTATCATAACTCTATTGAGTTTTAGTTAATCCACAATATGTGAATGGACCAATAAAAATCGATAGAAAATAGTACATGTGTGACCAAAGGAGGCATAGTTGGATATATAAATCCATTCTCCAAAATATAATCCTTCCGGGACTTTATTTATTTCATTTCAGTAGGATACATGAATTAATAAGGAATTGATATGGTTTGAGTATCACACACTATCTCACATGAAACAATACCTCTTTTACTAATGGAAAACTACATGACTATGAAATATTATTGTTGAGAATAATTATTAAATCATTATGGGATATCACCACACAAATATTCTTACCATATATCAAATGAAACATTGATATCAAATTCCCAAATACAGGGAAAGTGGTTACATGGTGAAATAATAGAAACTCATCAAGGAAATCAGTCAAATTTGGCATTATTGGAGAAGTTACAATCAATCCATAATATGATGTCAAGAGTATTCATGTTGAGAACTAGAAATCCCATTGAAATATCCATATCTAATAATGATAACACATTTAATAGAATAATGAGACCATTCACTCTCTTCATTCTGAGGGGTGTAATAATATCAATAACATAAGATAAATATTTATTGAAGGATTTGTTATATTTACAATATTATTTTAAATAATTGAATAAGAAGCACATATATTGAATAATGTATTCAATAACAATGAATCAAAAATGGTGTTCCATCTCACATCCATTGGACCCGTATTATCATCCTATATGAACTCTTCCATAGTGTGAACAAGCTTTTATCTAGATGCCTATTTCTAGAACTTATCTATATGAGAAGTTTGTAATTTAATTGTAGTATTAACATAAAATGATTATTTTTTTAGAAGGTTGGGGCCAAAGCCTTAATTTATTATTTAAAGAAAAGATTACTCATATATATACTAACATTATGTCTTCATACTGAACCTACCAATTTCACATCACTATTTCATGATCAATCATAGATATATTGGTACTGTAATAACCAAGAAGGTCATGACATAGACCTATGGGAATTCCTGATCTGCATGTGTTATGGACTAGTACCAATAATCTCATAATATGAATGTGGGAACAAATATTTCACAAACACAATGGAATAAAAAAATACATTTCAATATGAATTGAAGAAAATCTCTATAGGGTGAATTGTACCAGAATTTAAATAGGAATAATCAACCCAATGTGTTACTATTAAGTACTAGAAACTTGGATAAAAAACCAATCCCCAAAAAGGAAAATAATCTCAATCACAAATATAAATACCAAAGACCACCTCCAAGTGGTTCATTTCCCCTAACTGAACTTGATCGAAAGAAATATACAGACACCAAATGGAACGGGTATGGTGTGAGTCAAATTCCAAGTAGGATCTCACAAGTTATTGAATAATATGATGATAACAAAATAAAGCAATATATTATTGAAATTTAAATTAAAAAACTCATCAATGATCAGACTATCATTATAAAAAATCATGCGTTACATTTGAATTGATGTTAATACATTTAAAATAGACTTCAAAATTTTTTTATATAAAATAGTTTAAATAAATTCATTATGCATGTGGAAAATAGTTTTCCGAAATTAAATATATTTCAATATAATCACAAGAGAGAAACATGTTCATCTTCAAAGAGGTATGTTATTTCAATGTTATGGGATTCTCACACACTTATGAAATTAAGACTACAATGTTAACAGACATCCCTTTGACACTAGTCAAATATGGATATCCAACATCCCATTGAGGATATGATCCGACAATAAGATTATTCTATAGCTGTTAGGGGTCAATTTATTATTTAGTAATTCCAATTAAGTAATTTTTTCATTAATAAATCTCTCACTAAAAATGATTACATGTGCTCAAACAAAAAAAATAAAATTAAATTTATTTTAAATTTTTTTCAAAATTCAATTAATGAAATTTTCATCTTTAATATCCCAATTTACATCTAAATATTATTAAAATTCTATAAAGAAATCATGACTTTTTAAAAGGTAAAACAATATGGTTTCAATCTAAACATTTCAATACATTTTTCTCAAATACAATATGAAATCCATTCGACAAATTAAAATCTTAGTTTATTTTGAGATAATAAATTTTAAAATGTACCACAAAAAAAATCACACACCAATTCAATGGAATTGGTTATTTTTAAAAATTTATGAAAAATTTTATTCAAATGCTTAATTATATATAATTATATTTTTAACAAAACCAATTAACAAAATGTAACTGAAATCGAGAAATTTAATATAAATAATGGAATTTAGGGAATATTAAATAAAAAATATTTAATGGAACCAAATAAATTCAGATCATAGGATTTTGGAACACAATTTCATAATTTCCATGTATGCGAGAATACCGGAGCATGAGATGCATAATAGGGAGAGAAATCATAAAGACAATGGAACACAAATAGATCACCTAGCTTTGATATGCCATAGAATGGTTGTCAGGGATCTAAAACAGGTCCTTGAGAGCCATATTATCCCTGAAAATTATAATAAGGACAATTACTATTGAGAGATTGTAAAAAAAGATGTTTTGTGAATTTGTAATGAATTTATCTTTTAATTAAGAGCGGGGCACATGTGTTTCTACCTAGGGACACACAATTACATAAACCATTCCCCAAATATTATGTCCCTATAGGTTCGGTCACATGGTTATTCTTTTCTTGTTCAATGGTTTTTCAAACCATACTAAAAAATTAAAAATGTCACTACCTTGGTTTTAATGTTTTACCCTTGTAGGGAAAACAGTTTTTAAAACCATCGCTAACCAAGAAAACTGCATGTACATCCAAATGTTTCAAAAATTTCTCACAAAACCCCTAAATTAAATCAAACCAATGTATGATAATAATAAGGTTCTAAGAGAACATAAAGACTATTACATGATGTTCCATCATAGGTGGAAACCTGAAAAAAATCAATAAATGGAATAACCATGAAAAAATGTTTAATGACGGACTGAAGACACATAAACACTTTTAAAATTAATTAAAATTAAATATTCAGATCATAATTTTTCAATCTGATTTGTGTAATCCATTTAATGTAATAGTGGCCCTTTTTCCCTCTCCACATCCATTATCATGCTTCAATGGTTCAGAAAGAAATATTATAAAAGAAATTATGAACTTGAACATGAACCAAAGCCTCATCACATTTAAAATCGTCGTTTTTACCTCTTTAGATACATAAAAATATAAAATACATATTTCATATTATATCTAATATAAATATCTAGAATTAAACATCACCAAATCTTGGGTTTGATGTCAAGAAATATTTATCTTAGATTTAACGATCATTTATGGTTCATTGTTTTAGATAACTCTGAATAAAATACAAAAAACATAATTTCATAAAATATATAATCTCTTAAAAAATATCCATTGTTTACAATATGAATTTTTTATATAATGAATCATTTGTTTTCATTAATAATCATCATGGATTTAATGTTGGTTATTTATTTTACTTTAATCATCTTAAAACACAATGATTTTCTTTAAAATGTTTCATGAAAACAAAATAATCAATAAGGACATAAAAAATATATGTTTATATATGAAACATTAAAACCCATTAAAAATAATTTCATATAAACAAACCATCTCGTTATAATACAATATCATTTTTTCTATAATATTAATCATTACCTCTCATTTTGAGACCATGTGATTTCCCGGAACACTCATTAGAAATAATATAAACAAAATGTTGCTGCGTATAGACATCATCATGACAAAAACTATATAGAGTCCGTATAATATCATTTTTTTAAAACCATTACAAATTGGAATAACCCTATGATATACTACAAATATAATATTTCATTGAAAAAAATAATTAAATAATGTATTGGAGTGCTACCAAAGATCCCCACATTCATTTAAGGTATCACACATGAGATATAATAGATCCAATCCCATCATATACAATTTATGTGGACCATATAATGAATTATAAAATTTTAAAACTTTTGTAATCCAATTTTAAAAACACATTTTGATATTAAAATACAAAAATTCATAAAACCCACTTGTAAATCCCCAAACATTCACACATAATAAAGAAATAATTTTATATAAATATAATCATGGAATATTAAAATAAAAAAATTATCTTTTAAGGTATAAATATCGTAATAAATTATACATAATCCATAAAATTTAATAAAACATTCATTGAACATTAAATGAATGTAGATGAAATATGTTCTTTGAAAAAGTAATTTTCAGAAGAAACTATATTACCCTGTGTATGAATAATCTAAAATTTTTTTTATCTTCAAGAATATTAAAAATATATTAATTTTTTTAACCTTTGAATAATTAATATTTTTTAAATTCACTTATCACGATGTTATAATAATTAAATATTTATTTTTTTCACATGGGATATTTTAAAAAATTAAATTCATATGTATAAATTGACTTTGTTTGTTATTTACAATTAAAAATGGACATAATTACATATTATCTAACATAATAGTCAAGAAAATGTATCACATTAATTTATAAATAGTTAATTTAAATACAACCAATTATTATGGTTATCAAAAATGAACTACATAACAATCATGGTGATAATAGGTCGTATGTACAGGTTATTAATGATTACTTTCTAAAAAATGATTATTAAGAGTACATAAGTATTATTTTATCATTTAAGATTTATCCCAATGTAATAAATATCAAATTAATTATTTAAATATATTTTTATATATAGTCAATTATATGTGGTGATGAAAACCCAATCATAACATTTCATGGGTGTAGTAGCCCACTGATACACAAGAAAAAAAACATAATTTTATTTTTCCTGGAAATGATAAGAATGTAAATGATATATGAATCTTTTATGTTAGTAAAATATTTCATGAAATTAATATTAAAAAATTTCATCCATTATTATTATAGATCCATGATAGATGGTGTTAGATTATTAATTACATCCATTCGTGAGGTTTGAGTTCCTTATACATACAATAGCCGAATTATCATACCGTTTTATAAGAGAAATAATTAATTTTGGTCATCAAACATACGTAATTACATATAAATATGTTTAGGATATTAATATTATTATTTTATTATTTTTGAAAAAAATTTGAAGGATTTTTATGAATAAATATTATAGATATTCTCAATTAAAAATTAAACATGTTATTCAGAAAAAAACATTTATTAACACCTTAATCTCACTAAGGTTCGTGATCTACCTATATTAATAACAACATAATAAATATAGGATTCCAAATATGGTACTTCAGTATAGATTTTCTAAACCCATTGGGTTTTGAATTTTCAATAACTAAGATAATAGGTGCCATTTTTTAAGAGGTAGGGGACCTCCACATATTAATAAAAATATCAAATTAATATAAATTAATGATTAAATTAAAAATATTTGAAAGGGGTTTATTTAAAATATAAGTTTATTATGAGTTATAATAGCATAATATAATTGAAATTATCAATATTTTGGAAAAAAATCATCCTTATTTTATGTTTTTAATCCTTGTTTATCTACTATAACACATACCAAGACAATACAATAATTCATTATTTAAGTGTCCACATTGTTACTATTAAATGAAAAGTAAGAAATAAAAGGAACATAGATAATATTTTATACCATATCCTATTAAATTTGAGGATCATATTTTTTTTATAAATTTTAAATCATTTAATACATTATTATTTACTAAAAAATATACATAACGTTAATTTTATGACATATTCATTTCATTCATATTAAAAATTTCAATATAAAATAGATTGTTTGAACCAACCATTTAATTATATTCATAACAAGACACAATATACCATATTTTAAATTTTTATGCCTTATTATATTTATTTTAATAATTTCTTATTAATTTTTTATTTTTCCAATAATATTATAATTACTTCATCGGCATTGTGTATGAATTTTGGGAATCATTTATTTCATGAAAAATAAAAAATAAGTTTTTATGATGATGATAATTTATTTATCTAAATAAATAACATTTAAAGATGATGAAATACACTTGATAAATGCATATTAATAATATTATATTTATTATAATCCAAAATTTTAAATGTTTGATATTTCTTGAAACACAATATATAGTTTCCATAATCTGAACCGTGTTTTCACAAATGGTCATGAATTCAACCCTCATATTATTATGGTTTAAATATAATAATAAATAAAATTTACCAATTATTTATTCTAATTTAATGATGAATATTATTTTATTTTTAATTGTTAATTAAATGATTTATCAATTACTATTATAACAAAAATTACTATGATCAATATTGTTATTGACCATAAATAAAATTAACCTAATTAATAAATTTGGGCCCACTAATTCCAATTATTGTATCTAATTTTTTGAATTTAAAATCATTCAATTTCTAGAATTTAATATATAACTACACATATAAAACTCACCAAAAATATATTTTTTCCCAATCATGCCCTTTCATGATATTTAATTTTTTATTATAAATTAAAATATAATATTCATTTCAATAATAATTAATATAATATATTATTCATAATATAGTCATTTCAATTTTAAGAATAATATAATATGTAATTTTTCCATGTAAATTATTTAAAATAATATATAGTTTTTTAATAAAAAATATAATTTGGATCTATTTATTCAGAAATAAATAATTTTAGAATATTCATAAAAAATATTCTATGATTTTTTTAAAATTTAAATTCATAAATGATATGTAAAAATAAAATTATATAGCCTAAAAATCATTCATTTCGATACAATACTATAAGATTTGAGTTCAATAAAAATATTTCCTTCTAGATTTTATATCTATAATAAATTTAGTTTTTTAATTGAAGAAAACTAATAAATATGAAAAATAGTTTTTCTATAAATTACAAGGTTATTACATTATCCCCATATTGAAATTGTTTCATCTCAATTTTATTCACTCATTAAAAAAGTGGTCATTCCTATCCCACATTTCATATTCGTATTCAGATATTGTTTCATCATCCATATTAAACCTCCATAAACCACAACCAACTTATTTCCATTATTTCTTAATAAATCCTATTTATATGGTCAAGAATATGAAAATGATTCTTTTATAAGAAATGATATCCTCTAAATGAATAACATATAACCTTAAAATAGGAAATGAATCCAATTTTTTTTATTTACTTCGATTCATGTAAAAAATTGGGTTGATGGGGTGTACTCAGAGGAAAAACCTCCTAGTTTCCGTGTTCAACATAATTTTTTAACTCATTTTCAAAATCATGTCCATGAGGTGGTTCACACTTACTAGTTAAATTGTATCTCGTAATTTGATTAGAATTTTTAAGGGTAGGTCTATTCATTATTGCCTCATTACTTCCATAGGACGTCTTATACAACTTAAGGAATCCAAAAAATATGCTAATATTTCACTCAAATTTGATGTCCATACTGATTTTGAAACAATAAATTGTAAATTCATTTAAATAGTTTGGAATTTTTTGGTTTTGATGATACTTTTATTACATTTGTTAAAATCAGCTTTGGGTCTTCTCGTATCCCTATCATGGATAATGGATACCCTAAGGTATATTTTTCATGTTCTATAGGTTTTAGACATGGTGACCCTTTCTCGGCCAATATTTTTCCCATTTTAGATTATTATCTTTGTATATTACATTCTATTATGACAAGAAATGGGAAACTGCTGTCTATTCGTACTTGTAGAGGAATTTTCACTCCCACACATTTTTTTATGCCGGTGATACAATTATATTCACTATACTGTATATTATAAATATTAAATTTATTATGTTTTCCCCTTTGATTTATGATAAAGATTCAGGTTAGGAGATTATTTTGAGTAAGTACATAATTTACATTGGTAGGAATTCTCCCTTTTCTAGGATACTAGCTTTTCCAGGGAATTGGGTATTCATGATGGGGTTTATGCATTTACATATTTTTGTACTCCTATGTTTTTTTGGAGGCCTAATGCATGTTCATTTTGATATATTCTTTATAAAATGAAAAGGAATCTTTCTACATGTAAGGGAAGGTATCTCACCTTAGAGGGTCATGTATGTTTGGTCAAGGATGTGGTTATAAATATCATTATTTGTTATTTCAAAGTATATAACTATCTTTTATCTCTCATCAAGACCATTAATGTTTCTATTTAAAATGTAATTTGTATTGTTTACATTATGGAGAAAAAATTTTCCACGATCTCATGCTATAATTGTTTTACAATTGATGATGCTAGGAATTGTGGTATTAAAAATATTGATATGTTCAATGATTGTTGAAAAGATTAATTCATATAGAGGCCTTCCAACATTAATATAGACTCTCTTTACTTTTTCCTAAATAAATTCACAGATAGGCTCAAAATGGGGACTTTATTAATCTGGATTCGTCTGGTTGTCTAGCTTTAGAATCCATTTTTTCTTATATTGACTGTCATGTCAGATGGCTTATTTCAAGGAATTCATCTTTATCCTTTTACAAGGCCAACTATTATGGTTTTCCCCATATTTATTCCATTGTAACACCGAGACCCGAGTTACCCAGAGTCAGTGCATTATTACATAACATTGGCATGATCACAAGAATGATCAAATCTCGAAAGACCGATTAGTTTAGTATACTTGGAAACAATAGATATATTCATCAAGTTTTACATTACATCATAAAAATGAAAACTACAACAACATAGTCTTCATTGTCCACACTCTTATACCCTCATACTATCCCGGAAAATCATTCATAATTTACTTCTTCACATCCTGGGAAAAATAAAACATAGAAAATTGGTGATCTCAAATTCCCATTAAGGATAACAATATAGCGGAAACTTTCATAAATAAGAATAAACATTTAACGAAATGTATAACTAAATCAAAATCCTTTTAAACGAGAACTTCAACATAGTATGGCATAAATAAAATGTAATAATTCCATTTACTTATTCACATTGATATTATACTAAATGAATAATCACATGCAATATCAATAACCACTTTCATAATGATGGAATGCATAATGCCAGACTATCAAAACCACATAGCCAATGCCACATGCCCAGTCTACAAATAATATTTTTGTCAAGGCCTTGTGTCAAGACACTAGTTTTTCTCACGAGACCTACAGATGCATCAATGAGGTATAGCGGGCTCCATCCATCACATATTAAGTCCAATTCATTCCCATATGAAGAGGATTAAACATAACATAAACATTTGTAATAAAAATAGCATACGAAATGTAAATACTTCATCCATAAACCATGAATGGTATAAAAATAACACATCCACAATAAAACATATAAAAAAATATGCAATAAAATATATTAGTTTTGTATCATAATAAATCAACTTCAAATAAGTGTAAAATCCATCAAAGGATGTTGACAAAAATGAAATAAAAACTCTTTTTAGAGAGATATATCTTTCTATTTTGAAATAATTTAAGAGTAATATATTTACAAATTAAAACATTCTCCTTTAAAATATTCTTATAATCTTGTTAGGTATGTTTTGATGATTTTATAATGGCGGAAAATAGCCTCACACGCCTTATATGTTAAAAAAACATTCATACCTTAATTCTGTCGGAAAGGTTAAAAAAGAACCTTGTTTTGAAAATGATAGAAAGATTCCTTTATAAACCACTTATAAAATTCACCGAGGTATAAATGACATTAACCCATATTCTAGTAAATAGTAAAAATGTTTTGAAATTAATTTTTAAGAAACTTGGATGTGGATGATAAAGAAGTCCTAGTAGATTATTACGTACAAAAAACATCGGATAATGAAGAGATTGTGAAATAAACCCTTACCTTGTACTTTTCCTTGGTCGAGGGTAGGTTAACCTCCATTATAATGGTGAAATAATTGTGATTAAATTATAAAAGAATCATATACATTAATATGATATCATATATGATCTTTTAACATTTATTTGTTAATAATATCTTAGTATTTTCGTTGTTTTGGGTGTTAACATACTCATTTTATTTTATATATTTTGTTAAATAAGCTATGTTTTTAATGTATAGGTTGTATCTTAATAATATCCAGAATTATATCAAGTCCTTATATACTATTATTATTCATCAATTGAGAATTAGACTTGAATGCATACGATGGAGAATGAATCTCATCACGTTCGTGGAGACGGTAGTCCGTATGTATGCACGAGTGACAATATCATTCTTTTGATATTAAAATAATATATAATTTGATGTTATATCATATATACAGAATCATTATCATGTTCTATTTATTATTTACAAGAATTACACATCATTATTATACCCATCCAAATAATAATTTATTGAATAACAATTACACCACGACGTGGAGATGGTAAGCCGTACGTACGCACGTATGGTGACATGTTATTCATAGGATGGATAGAATACTGAATATGTTTGTACCATATTTATAATAACATCACAGTATATATAATATACTAGAGTTATTATTTTATAATGGGAAAGAAAGAAGAAGTGGAAGAAAAAAGGAACTTGAAAAAGGGTGGTGAAATCATTACCTCTTCTTCAGGTTCATCCTTTTGATTTGATCAAAAAGCCTCCATAGGATGGATTTATGAATAAATAAAGGCCTATAGGATGAATTTAGGGAAGTTTGGAGAGTATTTGGGCAGAGTTTGGTAGAACCAAAAGGCTTTTAAGGTGTTAATTAATGAGAAGGGTGAGTGCCCTTTTATAAGAGTTGTGAGGGGCACCTTTGGAAAAGCAAGAAATATTATGTTATAATTAATTCATATTCGGTTTCTAATGGCTCAAAAGTGTATTATTTAAATGTTAAGGTGGGTATGGGTATAAAACCACTCTTTCTATATAATTTAGACAAGTTTGGGTTATTATATTAACCTTATCTTTAAGTATTAACTCTTAGTTAATTAGTTCCACTTTTACAATGTCTCTTTGTATTTCTATATTATATGGTTAATAAACATAATATATACATCCAAGAGACCCACCAAGTAGTCCACTAATGAATCAACTATCGTGATATAAGTCTCTTGGAAGAACCTTATATTTTTAGGAATTTAAGGTCAATTAATAATATAATATTTGTATTAAAAACTCTTTTATGTCAATTTTGACACTATTCAATAATTGGTTTCTGTAAAAATCATAACAAAATGATTAATTATAAAAAAGTCAATTAAATAAATAATAAAATGTCATATTAACCTATAAAATTATAGGTATTCATAAAAATTCTCGAATTACATTTATATGGGTATTTATAATATCAATTATTCTAATTTTTCATTAATTAGGTAATTACTGCATCACCGTTGTGTCATAAATAAATGAAAGTATTTAATGTCTAAAAATTATAAATAAAATACCATTATTTAGGAAATATTTATATCTTTCCTAATAATATTTACAATCAAATTTATCTTCTGTATTACCCTATATTAATAAAATTTACTAAATAAACTTTGATTTTAACTCTTTTAACACTTCATTGAATTACATAATAATAAATGTCCTAATCTAATACAAATGGACCTAAATGATAATATTTTACTCCTAAGTTTGTTCTTGGTCAAGATAAACTTGTCCAATAGAATTAGGACACGTGTTAGGATAATATTAATATCATTTTTATCCTTAATTACCCTATTTACTTTTAACCGTGGTAAATAAAAGTAAAAGGTTACTATTCACCAAAAATTATTTTCATCTCATTGAACCACATTTTACTCCATGATATTAACCGTGTCTCTAGGATTTTCGAAATTCCATACACAGAAGCGGTAAAATTATGGTTTATGAAAAATTTAGTTTTTTAACTACCAATTAGTGGTTTCACTATTCATCAAAAAATGAATGTTTCTAGTAAAACACCAAAAATTAGGCCTAAGATATATTTGATATTATGAATTAAAAAATGATGCCTATTTTAACAAATTCAAAACACATCATTTTCATTAATTAATTTAAAAATTAATTTCCACTGTCAAAACAAATAGCGTGTTTTTAAGAGATAATAACTATCAAAAGATTGACACTTGTTTATGTCTGGTTTAATTGTGAAATTATGTACAATGACCAACGTTGTATTAAATGGTAAAACTATATTGTAAATATACTTTAAAACCACTCAAATTCATAATTTATCAATATAAATTATTTCGATTTAAAAAGTTGTTTTTAATTAAAAGTTAGTAATTTTCACTATTCATCAAAATATAAAGGTTATCCGAAAAGTTCCAAAATTTCACCTGAGGATAAATTCGATACTCCGAATACAAAAATGAAGTTCATTTTGAGAGGTAAAATTTATAAAATTTCAAAAAGTAGGTATTATTATTCATAACGGCTAGTTTGATTGGTTGTGGTGTGTGTTAGAACTCAAAGTTGTGTACAACACACGCTACTGTATTATTCAAAGGAAAGCGTACTGTGGAAGCTTGGGATGTTTCATTGTAAATTTTTGATTTCCCCATTCTAAAATTTAAATTTATTTAGTCGAATTGTTTAATAGTTTAAAATATTTGATTTAAAAAGGGTTCACTATTAAAAGTTGGTAAAATTGTAATACTGAAAATGAATTTGTTCGTACATTATGTCTAAGAATCTCATAATATGGATTCTAAAATTATAAGGATTTTATAAAGTTAAAAATTTAGTTAATACTATTCATAACCTCTTTTGAACGGCTAGTTTACTAAGTCAGGGTGCACTTTAACTTGGTGTTGCGTGTAGTGAATGTTATTGAATTATTTTGAAGAAATAACACACTATGAAATCTTGGGGTGTTACATTCACCCCTCATTCAATAAATTGCATCCTCACAATTTGAAATTGTTCTTAGAAAATATAAGGTTGAATATAGAAAATATCTTTGTGGGAAAACCCACATCAGAAACTGGGTTAATAAAATTTAGTCTTAATAATAGGAAAAGAGAAATGAAAGGGTCACCACCAATTTATGATCTCTATTCGGAGAACATTGGTGGAAATTAGAGAAATATAATTGGAGGAAAAACGTAAATATTTATAGGTAGTGGTTGAGGTCATCAATCTCAAACATGTGAAAAATTGAGGGCCGTAAATTCATCAATCTATGATGATTTAAAATACCATCGGTTCAGCAAAACATATGGTATTAGGATAACACATTTTTTTGTTTTAAGATCCCTTCACTAAAGTAAAAGAATTAATTTCTTTATTGAATAAGAGAAGAAAAGAAATATATACTTGACAAGTAGAGTCTAATCCTTTAACTAAGTTCTACCACAAACTCATATTTCACTCTAAAAGAAAATAGAACATAAAAATAATATTCTATTTATCCTATTTGTATAGGGTTAAAAAAATGAATTTATAATTCATCTAACAGAACCATTAAAAAATGACATTATTCAATCCAAGACATCACGTGGGTCAGTGGTATGTGATACACCCCTATCGCCCTTCGGTTATGGGTTTAAGTCTTGCGGCCTTTCCAGACGCAACAGGTTGCTGCCCGACCTCTAGGTTGACCTTTTATGGAAATCCAAAATAATCCAAACTAGAACTATCCAAAATACTTCAGTCCAAAATTTATAAGGAAGGTAAACACAATGAAGATCCTTTTCACAGCGTAATAACATGTGAACACCTTCATCATATATTCTTTTATAACACTGCAACATTCGGAATTACCATACAACCTTATTGATTACATTCATGATCCCTTATTCCTTAAAGAATAATAGATATACTCTTTCAATCCAAAAATGTTGTAACCCCAAAAATGATGGAATATACAAATCATTAATCAGTTTCAGGGTAGTCATGAATATCCAATATAATTTATCCCAGTCAATCATGTATTATTCTAAAAACACTACCTCGGTATCAGAAACATATAATGGTTTATCTTTCTCTCAACCATAAATTTTCAAAAAATTTAACCTGCTATTGAGTCACTTTTCTTTGTTCCATACAATCTCAAGTCCTTATTTAAATAGTACTACAGTACAATCCTTATATACTCCATAATTATTATAACAAGTACATTGTTGATACAACACTCAAATGAAATAATCAACATAAGAACTCTAATCATTCCTCTTAATCTCTTATAGTATCATAACTTGAATATTATCCAATAGCATCATTTTCAGCATAGTCTGATGACTGGGACATAGGTTTGCATAGTGTCCAAACTGCTTGAAAATGAATCATTTTACATTTGAAGCCATTTTCTTACCCTTGTAGTCACGTACATTGTGCCCTTTTCCTCCATACTTATAACAAACTCTCATTCCTTTCAGGAAATTTCCAGGATGTTTCTTCCCAAAGTTATCACATATGGGAAAATTATTCTTTTCCCTCTTCCCTTTATCAATCTTTCTCTCTTCCATCCTTTTCTTCTGTTGCAGCCCTTCAAAGCCATAAGACTCAGTAAAATCTTTACATATATTATCAACACATGATATTATTTCATTATATGATGATAATACATGGGAGAATATTTCTCTTATATATTTGGGCTTAAGACCATGGAAGATATGATCTTTCTTTCTCTTTGGATCATGTGCATTGCTGGAGTTCTCATTCCTTCTACTGGGTGCCATTTCTAAACAATGGCATACACTACATTAGTTTATGAATAAAAATACCTAATCCCAAACTTGTAAAACACATAACATAAATTTAATAGTTTAGGGGTATAATCCATAATCATAAAAATTTCTCCTTTGAGGAAGTATATACTCATAAACCCTTTATAATGGTCTGTAAAGAAAATCAGAATTATCCAAAGCATTTCCCCCGGGAGTGTCGTAACCAAGAGTGCAGCAAGGCCCGTTGTCATGCACCAGTTCCTGTTTGAGTCCATCTCAAAGCGGTGTTTTCTGGTTTTACCCCTTGGTATATCTGTACCAGAGCCTCCTCTACCTACTCGTATCCAGAAAGAGATATATTGCTCGGAATACTCACAAAATCTATACAATACCAAAATTTTAGGAAGTTCTTCTATACTAATCCTCAAAGTTCATATTAGGTCTACGTGCTATAATCAGAGTTTATTTAAATCTAGCTTCCAAGGTTTGTAATAAAATTCCTCTAATACCAACTATAACGCCCCAACCCCAGTTACCCAGATTCGGTGCCTTATTACATAACATTGGCGTGATAACAAGAAAGATCAATTCTCAAAAGACCAATTAGTTTAGTAGCCTTGGAAACACTATATATATTCATAATGTTTTACATTATATCATAAAAATGAAAAGTACAACAACATAGTCTCCATATTCCACACTCTTATCCCCTCATACTATCCATTCAGGTCATTCATAATTAACTTCTTCACATCCTGGTAAGAATAAAACATAGAAAAGGAGTGAGCTCAAATGCTCAGTAAGGATAACAATATAGGGGAAACTTCCATAAATAAGAATAAACATTTAAGGCAATGTATAACTAAAACAAAAGCCATTTAAACATAAACATCAACATATTATGGCATAAATAAAATGAAATAATTCCATTTACTTATTCACATTGATATTATACTAATCGAATAATCACATGAAATATCAATAACAACTATCATAATGATGGAATGCATAATTCCAGACTATCATAACCACATAGCCATGGCCTCATGCCAAGAATATTAATAAGATTTTTCCAAGGCCTTGTGCCAAGATAGTAGTTTGTCTCACGAGACCTACCGATGCATCGAGGAGCTATAGCGGTATCCACCGGTCACATATTAATTCCAATGCATTCCCATATGGAAAAGTTTAAACATAACATAAACATTCATAATAAAACTAGCATACAAAATGTAAATACTTCATCCATAAACCATGAATGGTATAAAAATAAAACATTCACAGTCCAACATATCACAAAACCTTCAGTACAATATAGAAGTTTTGTATCATAATAAATCAACTTCAAATAAGCGTAAAATCCATCAAAGGATGTTCACATAGATGAAATCAAAACTCTTTTTAGAGAAATATCTCTTTCAATTATGAAATAATTTAAGTGTCATATATTTATAAAATAAAACATTTTCAATGAAAATATTCTTATATGCTTGTACGGGAAGCTGCGATGATTTTATAACAGATGAAAATAGCCGCACCCACCATATAGGTTAAAAAAACCATTCTTACCTTAATTCAGTCAAAAAGGATAAAAAGGACCTTCTTTGGAAAACGATGGAAATATTACTTTATAAACCACTTATAAAAGTCAATAACATATAAATTACATTATCCCATATTCTAGTAAATAGTAAAAATGTTTTGAAATACATTTTTAAGAAACATGGATGTGAATGATAAAAAAGTCCTAGTAGATTATTACGTATAAACAACCTCGGATAATGAAGAGATTGCGAAATAAACCCTTACCCTGTAATATTCCTTGTTGAGGGAAGGTTAACCTCCTATATAATGGTGAAATATTTGTTATTAAATTATACAAGAATCATATACATTAATATGTTATCATAAATGTTCTTTTAACATTGAATTTTTAATAATATCTTAGTATTATCGTTGTTTCGGGTGTTAACATACTCGCTTTCTTTTATATGTTTTGTTACGTAAGATATGTTTGTCATGGATAGGTTGTATATTAATCATATCTAGAATTTAGTCAATTCCTTAGATATTATTATTAATCATCAAATGAGAATTAGACTTGAATGGATATGGTGGAGAATGAATCTCATCGCGTTCATGGAGACGGTAGTCCGTACGTACGCATGAGAGACAATATCATTCTTTTGATATTAAAATAATATATAATTGGATTTTATATCATATATACAGAATAATTATCATATTATATTTATTATTTAAATGATTTAAACATCATTATTATACCCATCCATATAATTATTTGTTGAATACCAATTACCCCACGACATGGACACGGTAAGCCGTACGTACGCACGTATGGTGACATGTTATTCAAAGGATGGATAGAATACTGAATATGGTTGTAACATATTTATAATAAAATAAAAGTATATATATGATACTGGAGTTATTATTTTATAATGTGAAAGAAAGAAGAAGTAGATGAAGAAAGTATCTTGAAAAAGGGTGGTGAAATCATTACCTCTTCTTCAGGTTCTTTCTTGTGATTTGATCAAAAGGCCTCCTTAAGCTGGCTTTCTGACTAATGAATGTCCACTAGGATGAAGATAGTGAAGTTTAGAGAGTATTTGGGTAGTGTTTGTCCGAACCAAAAGGCATTGATGGTGTGAATTAATGAGAAGGGGGAGTGCCTTTTTATAAGAGGGGTGAGGGGCACCTTTGGAAAAGCTAGAAATATTATTTTATAATAAATTCATATTCGGATTCTAATGGCTCCAAAGTGGATGATTAAATGTTTAATGTGGGGATGGGTCGAAATACACACAACCAATAGAAATTGGACAGGTTGGGGTTATTATATTTAACTTATATTTAATTATTAACTCTTAGATAATTAGTTTCACTTTTACAATGTCTCTTTGTATTTTTATATTATATTGTTAATAAACATACTATATACATCCAAGAGACCCCAATGTGGTCCATTAATGATACAACTATAATAATATAAGTTTCTTAGTCTAAACATATATTTTTAGGAATTTAATATCAATTAATAATACAATATTTGTTTTAGAAACTCTTTTATGTCAATTTTGACACTATTCAACAATTGATTTTTGTGAAACTCATAACAGAATTATTAATTCTAAAAAATTTAATTAAATAAATCCTAACATGTCATATTATCCTAGAAAATTATTTTTATTCCTAAAAAGTATCAAATTATATTTCTTTGGGTATTTATAATATCAATTATTCTAATTGTTTGTTAATTAGGTAATTAGTGCATCACCATTGTGTCATAAATAAATTAAATTATTTAATGTCTAAAAATTATAAATAGAATACTATTATGTATTAAATCATTGTAAATTTATAAATAATATTTACAATCTAATTTATCTTATGTATAACCCTATATTATAAACGTTTTAGTAAATAAACTGTGATATTAATTCTTTTAACTCTTCTTTGAATTAAATAATAATAAATGTCCGAATCTAATACAAGTGGACCTAAATGATAATATTTTACTCCTAAGGTTGTTTTTGGTCGAGATACATTTGTCCAATAGAATTAGGACATGTGTTAGGATAATATTAATATCATTTTTACCATTAATTACCTTATTTACTTTTAACTGTGGTAAATAAAAGTAAAAAGTTACTATTCACCAAAAATTATTTTCCTCTCACTGAACCACGTTTTAATCCATGTCATTAACCATGTCTCTCAAATTTTAAAAATTTCACTCACAGATGCGGTAAAATTATGTTTTATGAAAAATTCAGTTTTTTTAACTACCACTTAGTGGTTTCACTATTCATCAAAAAATTAAAGATTCCAGAAAAATACCAAAATTTAGGCCTAAGATATATTTGATATTATGAATTAAAAAATGATTTCTATTTTACCAAATTCAAAAAATATCAGTTGCATTAATTAATTTAAAAATTAATTCCCATCGTCAAAACACATAGCGTGTTTTTAAGAGATAATAACAATCAAAAAATTGACACTTGTTTATGTCCATTGTAATTGTGAAATTATGTACAATGACCAAAATTCTATTAAATGGTAAAAATATATTCTAAATATACTTTAAAACCACTCAAATTCTTAATTTATCAATATAAATTATTTCGATTAAAAAAGTTGTTTTTAATTAAAATTTAGTAATTTTCACTATTCATCAAAATATAAATGTTATCCGAAAAGTCCCAAAATTTCACCTTAGGCTAAATTCGATACTATGAATACAAAAATGAAGCCCATTTTAATAGATAATGTTTATAAAATTTCAAAAAGTAGGTATTACTATTCATAATGGCTAGTTTGATTTGTTGTGGTGTGTGTTAGAACTGAAAGTTGCGTACAACACACGCTACTGTATTATTCAATGGAAAGCGTACTATGGAAGCATGGGATGTTTCATTGTAAATTTTTGATTTCCCCATTCTAAAAAGTCAATGTATTTAGTCAAATTGAATAAAATTTCAGAATATTGGATTGAAAAAGTGTTCACTATTAAATGATGGTAAAAGTGTAATACTGAAAATGAATTTTTTCTTACATTATGTCTATGAAACTCATAATATGGATTCTAAAATTATAAGGATTATATAAAGTTTAAAATTTAGTTAATATTATTCATAACCTCTTTTGAACAGCTTGTTTGGTAAGTCATGGTGCGCATGAACTCGGTGTTGCGTGTAGTGCAAGTTATTGAAATATTTAGGAGAAATAACACTCTATGAAATGTTGGGGTGTTACAACCATGATGGATGATGACTTCAATGCTGATCCAGATGCTAATATTAAAGACCATCTTGATAATATAGGTGTCTCCCAAGTCATTTTTTAATATTATAAACAGATATATTTCTCTAGCGAAGTGGACTTTGGGGCATGAGAACTAGCTTTTAATGGATTTCTACCTTCTACGAAAATTTATAGAGATTATTTAATTTTTAATATAGGATTAATAGATGGGCGATTCCCATATGAACTTTTTTAGGCCTTCTTAGATAGAATATTCCATGATACTAGCTAATGGGAAGCTTCTTACAGATTGTTTCCTTAAAAAATGTGTTATTTCACTCTATTCTTCATGTGTGTTTTTTCAACAACATAGGAAAGAAATTGATAAATTGTTTCAAAGTTGTAATACTACATCATTCATGTGAAACCAGGTTTATGATATATTTGAAATCCCAATGACTAGTGTGTATTCTATAGAATAATAACTCCATGGATGGAATTCAAATTACTTTTCTCTATAATTGCTGGATTTTTTTCAGGTAGTTGCTTCTGAACTTATTCATTTTATTTTTCTATTCACGGAATAAGGTGATTCATGAAAGGTTTTCCTTCTCCTGTAGTGGGACATTACCATATATTCTTACTACTATGTATAATGCAGAAATACCGAAGATGCATTTTTGTAACAACTTGATTAATGTTTTTCCTGTACTGAACCAGATATCCGTCAAGAGAAACTTATTTCCTCTATATAAAACATTTGATTTTTTTTGTTAGGACCATATTTTAGGAAGGTTAGAATTTAATTTTTATGGGGTTTCTAGTGGTAATCTAGGTATAATTGGTTATAGTGCTGTTTTTAGAAATCATAAAGGGGATTTTTTTAGAAGTTTTAATTATTTTTGTGGTCTTTGTTCTACTATTTTTGTTGAAATGATTTATATTTTCATTAATATGGAACAAGATGTGATTCATGGATGGTATAATTTATGGATCAAGAGTGATTCTATTATTATTGTCTCTTCCACTAGGATTGTTCATTATTACTTTTCATTGTTTCTAACTAACAGTTTTATTAAATTTTAGGATACTCTATTTTCCCTAAAACATATCATCAATCAAAATCAAATGGAATCCAATATGGTTTTTTATGTTTTTTAATATAAAGGTGTCAATTGATTTGATTTTTCTTGGTATGATCTAGTTCCTGAGGATCATCTTCCATTTATTAAAAGGGATTTTAATAAATCTCCAATTTATATACGTGTGTAACGTGACTCTAATTTTCCATAGTATTTTAGTTTTAAAAATTCATTTGTAGTGTCTAAATTACAATTTATTGATCTTTATGATTTCTGATTATCTTTTTATAATGTAGTTATGTACTTTTTTTTACATTTTTAGTGGTGAAACTACTATCTATGGCCTATTTTGATAGTTTTTCATTATTTCATCTTCCTTGTAGTGGTCTATTTCTATGATTTCTCCTCTTGAATAATGTATCATGTTTCCAATCATTGTTGATAATTATTTCCTAGGATATCATAGAAGAATTCATGGATCAGTTTGAGTCTCGAAAGGGGCCTCCCATGGAGAAAATTTTTTTTTTCATGTCACATTTTCCTTCATTTTTATTTGGATTCTAAGATTTTGTTTTCCCATTAACTGTATTCATTTTTCATTTCTTCTCAACTATTGATTATGATTACATGAGTGGAGTGGCTGGGTTTTCAATCATTATTGAGAATTTATGCACCTAGGAATCATGCAATTTCTACTTCGATGCTTTATTTTAATGGTTGGATCAGTTGGAGTCTCATAAGGATACCCTTTAGGTTCAAACTTCATCCTAGTTGTTTAATATCTTTATTAGGATCTCTCGGAAGTTTTAAAGGTGGATAATTACCCCCAGGACTATAAATATAAGACAATAGTATATGTAGTGAGCATTCTACTTCTTTTGTAACTTCAGTGGCTTTGTTTTATACATCCTTATTATATCTAGTGATGCCTTCTTCATTGCTGATAATATAATGAATGGACTGCATGGTGAGACCTCAGGATTTGGATAGTTAGGAAGATACTTTTGTTTGACTTCCAGAGTTCAACCCAAATTCATTGGGAGGATCATGATACCTTTAATAAGAAATTCGAGCATATGATCACAATCATCAAAACTCTTTCATTATGGTTGTCAGGTGGTCCATGATTTTATATTATTTCTAGTACTATTTTACTTTTCCTTAATAGACTTCCATTATAAAAATTTTATTATCCAAACATCGCTGGTAATCCTTCCAAAAAATATTAATCACTCCCTAGAAGGTGTAAATTCATCATTCCTATTGATCATATTTCGGGGGATGAAAATGTATTATATGATTTAATCCAATGATCAATAACATTTGATGCCTTTTGCAGAAATATGATGCTAACCTTGGATCATTATCATATTAGTTCAAGAGTATAAATTCTTGTATCATGAATGTCTCCTTGATTTATAATAAAGAATGATAATCAAAATATTTTGTATATCAAATGGGTTGAAAATGTTTTTATTTTTTCACTCGAACGACTTCAAAAAGAATTTATTTTTACCTCAAGAAATATTTGGTAGTCCAAACATAAAATACATATATATATTTTACCATATAAAATATGGAACTGGAAAAGTCCGATTCATATCCATATATAAATTCATTTTATCATAAACCTATTGATTTTTTAGACAATTCAGGGTAAATCACTCACATCGCATTTGTTATATCCCACTATAAATAATCCTAAAGGTCTCTAAATATCATATTTCTTGTAGGATGAATGGGGAATGGTGAATTATTATAATAATTTATCAACTCCTACTTAGACAAGGAATCATAAGTCAAACATACTCTCTCCTAAAATCACAAAACACAATTAGGATAAACAATAAATTAAGTAATCTTAATATTATTAACTAATTAATCAACTTCAAATAATTAACTATATTATTTTTATCATTCATAATTAGTTTTTATAGAGAATATTTCACATAATAATAATTCAAAATAGATGAAGTACATGCATCCACAACATCTAGTGACAAATATATCAAATTATGGACAAAAGTTTTATATTCCAAATATAAATGGTTTATTGTATATTTTTTTTGAATTAATGTATAAGATAAATTGTTTTCCATTATTGTGTGTAAATAGATCATGCAATTATAGCCATTAATTAGGTATATCTAACTCCGTCTACTCAAATTAAACACTTTTTGAGTTAATATAATTGTCAATATTTTAATTTTAGTATAACTTTTCTACATTATCCATATAAACGACTCCTATATATCTTAAACCTAAAAAAACATAAAAATTAATGTCATGGGGGAGATATTTATTTACTTTTAGTTTTGTTTTATGTGATACATACAAAATTACTCGTTCAATTTTCCTCAGGAAAATATCACGTACCATTAATGAATCATCTCTAGCGATGGAAAGATAAACAATTATGAAAGAAATTATACAACTACAAAATTCCTTATTATTCATTTTAAATCATGAAAATAATTATCACCTTATTAATTTCAAATCAATTTTACCCCCTCAGAAGTTAACTATGTCTGTTAGGAAGACAAATTTTTTTTTCCAGCATATGGAGTGTAGTAACCCGTTATCCCAAGAAAAAGAAAAAAATATAAGAAATTGATTGGTAATTCAAATTCCCAAATAAATTTTAATTTTTCATAGTCCACAATAAAGAATATATTATAAAAATGATAATTAAAATAAATTAGGTGAAACCAACATTTATACTAACAAAATTCTATATTGAATTTATTTTTAGTTAGTGTTTGGAAAACATTCCTTAAGTGTCCTTCATGTTCCATCCATAATTTATATTATTCCATGTTATCATCAATAAAAACACCCCAATAATATCTAATAACACATGAATATCTATATACATTAGATCCATTTATACAACAGGTGCATTGGAAAACTCATAGAGCATAACAAAAAAATTATAGTTTTGATACCTAGTCGAAAACGAATCCCAAGGAATATCATCTTCCATCACCTTCTAATAATAGAACCGAGTCCTGAGATCATCCTTCAAAAGGGTCAGTGATGCCTAGAAATGATCCAAGAAATCCTTAATATGAGAAACTAGATACTATTTCACATCACTGAGATTATTAATTTGATTATAATATATTTAAATCTAAAAAACTTTATTTTTTTAAAGTCAATTCAGGGAATCCCATAGTTATTTTCTAGTTCAAAAAATTCAATTATTTTCATCATCTCGAAATTATATTTTATTTCCCAAATTATTATTAAATATATTCGATAAAAAGATTCAAAAATAGGATTAGATTCTGGAACTATGTCCTTTATAAACATATCCTCCCAATTTTTAATAACAAGAGAAAATTCACCATGAAAATGGTATATATATTCATGAACTATTGGAGAATCACTTATATGAATAAAATCAAACTTTTTAATGAAATTTTAAATGTAACCTTCACTAACTCTTATAACTAATTTATCTACTTCTTGGTATGTGAAAATGTAATTAGTAAAAAAATTCATGCGCTCTACAAACAATATTTTCCTGAAAAAACAAATTCTAGTAAATAAATCAAAGTATATCAATGATTAATATGAGGTATTTAAAATGATTTGCAGGGTTTTCTATTCCCCTGATAATAATATGAACTATAAAATATTTGTTGGATTATATAATTTTCCCATAATGTAACTTGGAAAAAGGTTATATCTTACATCAATGATGTGATATTCCCAATATTAATTGAATTTTTTTTATAATTGAAAGAATATAATTATCATTAATGAGACATTGTTTTGTCATAATTTTAATACACAATGGACATAATTATCATAAATAAATTTTATGTCCCTGAATCAATATTAATATTTGAAAATGGATTCAATAATATATTCTATTTTAGTTCATAACTATTCATGACATGTATTCATATCATCGGACACATGTTATCATAATAAACAAACATATTTCATAAAAAACACATCATTGAAGGGTGTATAACAATTACCCCAGTTTTGGTTATTTAAGAATATTTTATTTATATTCAAATAAAATGATCTATATATAAATGGATTATTTACATTGTAATATCTATAAATTTACTATTTATTGCCGAAATTCAATTTGGAAAGATACATGGAAAAATTGTAAAATATCCATGACACACGGTTATATAATATTTTATACATTGGCATAATTCTTGGAATTGTTCTTCTATCTGGATTCGAAAATAATTATAGATATACATTCAGGTGATAATATGATTATTTTTTTATATTCCCTGGAATAAATATAATATTAATCTATATTATTCTTAACTAGAGACCATAATCAATAATCCTTCACTAAAAAATAATAAATTGTCATCATTAAATTATGATTATTTGAACATAACATGACATCAAATATCTTTTCTATTGTATTGATATATCTTATGGATTCAACATAGTAACATGATCCCCTAGATTATGGAGGGTTATAACACATTAAATGGTCCACCATTTTCAATTTACATTTTGATTGATAGGGTTTCGCTCTATAATGGATTCCACTACAAAATATATAAATTGACCCAAATGACCCAAAAAAATGAAATCACAACAATTAAACTAATGGAAATTATAGGATTCTATTTTTTAATTATATTTTCATATTTATTCATTTCTAAAACCTCCTACATGTTTTTTATATGAACCCCCATTCTTAAAAAACAAAATTTGGTCGAAGAATGTTGGTAATAATTTATTAAATATAAATTGTATTCATGAACATTAAAAAAATTTACATATCTATATTCAAATATCATTATAAAAATCTATATTTATATATATCTTATCCTTTGAAACCAAATATAATGACCAATCATTAATTATTAGAAAATTTCGAGTTTTAATTAAATAATTACTTCATACAAATTTGTGGATCTTTTTTGGTTTTAGTCATATAGAATTTTGAAAGGATATTTAAAATAATATTAAAAAAAGTACAAACTTCTCTAAAATATTGATTATTTCTATATTTGATTATTTTAAAACAAATAATAATTTTTTTTCTGACAAATCAACACTACATTCCAATTGGATCCTTCTATTCCTTTACCAATTCATAAACACTATTGTTAATATTTTTATAGTAACTAAATGAAAAAAATATATTGTTAAGAGACATAAAAGAATATTTATTTTATGGATTAAATAAATGAAAGCACATTAATGTTTTATTTTTAAAAAACATATATTTTAATCTGAATGACCACAATTGTTTCCCTTCATAAAAATCATATTCATTCTTTTTCATATACAAATATTTACTTGAAAAATAATTAGAAATCATTTAAACATCATGTGGATTCATTGGGAAATAATCATAATATAAACCTTGAAGATTCATTACATGAACCCTTACAATATCCCTTACAAATTTTAATAACTACCCTACTAACATTCAATATAACTATATCGTGAATAAAATCCTTACTAAATGCATTGGAACACTATTTGGGGGAACTACAATATATATCTAGCACATCCATTAGTTATTATGGGGATAAAATCTCTATAAAAATTAAAATTACTATATATTAAATAGAACCCTTGAGAAACACTTCAATCACATTTAGAAAGTTATTTGGGTTATCAAAATTGTATTTTATTATTGCAAATGAATTTTAAAATCCGCTAACTTCCCAAATAATGATGAAATTATTTTTTGAAATTTAATCATTAAATCTTATTTGGGTAAAAAAATATATTTGAGAAATCATGTTTGTCAGAATATACCATATTGTTTTTTATTTTAATAAACAATTATTTAAAATTTTGTAATGTTTTTTGAAAGCTGAACCGTGAAACGTGTTTTTTTTAATAATGACCCTTCACATGAGTCTAAATCGTCTCATATATTATTAATAAACATGAATAATAAAAACATATTAAACATTTATTTTCATAAGAACCTTCATCAAATTTATTTTATATTTTACATAACTTATACATGTTATATAATAATTATTTATTTCTTTATATTCATGTGAGATGATTTAATGATATTCTCTTCAAAAGTAAAAAATAACATGGTTAAGTAAACAATGAAAATAAGAATATAATTCCATCTTATGATAAATAATAATCATGAAATAATTATAACTTTTATTCATCAATTATTAATATATATCCAACCATGAATAGTGAAACGACTTAGTGGTAGATAAAAAACTGTCTTTTTCATTTAAATGAAATTTCACCACATCGGTGAATTTAATTTCGAAAATCCGACATACATGGTTGTTGTCATGAAGTAAAACATTGTTCAATAAGATGAAAATAATTTTTGGGGAATAGTAACTTTTGACCTTTATATACAGCGGTTAAAGGTAAATAGGGTAATTCAAGGTTAAATGAATATTATAATAATTCACCATTACCATAAATCTTGTCCTAACCATAATGGATTAGTAGTGGCTGACCATGGCCATCCAAGGGGATATTTTGGGACCCCAAGGAGCCAGTTATTAATGATAATGATAATTTATATTAATTGATTTAATGTATAGACAAAATTGACTTTAATAATAATCTTTTAGTAATTATTTTTTATATGGTGTTAAATAAGTCATATTTTAGACTATAAAAATTAATTATATATATAAAATGATTTCCTACATCATGGTATTTTTTTATATTTTTTAGACATCAAATGAATTATATTATTTATGACACAATAATGATGCAATGTTTGCCTCATTAAAAATCATTTAAATAAATATGATTATAATGATTAAAACATAATATAATACCTATCCTATTCCTTTTGGTTTATTATATATCGACCCTGAGTTATCTTATCTTTGATAATATTTATTTTTGGACCATTATAATCCAAATATCATTATATTATAAAATTATATTTTCACACATTCCTAAAGTGCCCTTTCTCTACCTTATAAATGGAGACCACTTCTAAACAATTCTTCACACCTAAAAAGCCATTTGTCTCCTACAAACTCTACCCAATTAATCTCCCTAGATCTCTATCCTCCCACTAGAAGCCTTAACATAGGCAGAAGGCACTTGAATAAGTCCTCTGTTTCAATCCAAAGAGAGGTACCTAAATTAAAGGTAACTGTTTCTCTTAAATTGTTTTCTTTTATTTTATATCTCCAACACCCAAAATCGTTTTATTCCTTTATTTTGTTATAAAAAATAGTATAAAAAATATACAAGGATGTTGTTATTATAAGGATTCTAACTACACATTGAAACACATCAATCTAATGGGTGAAGAACATAATGTTTCATTGGATGACAATCTAACTCCTCTCGAAACGATGATTGTTCAAATATATTCAACTGCCTCTCATGGTGGCCATTATGATGGAAATTTATTTATATATGATATATTTTATGTTTATGATTTTATTATTCTTATGTACTTCCCAATTATATCACACCTTTATGGTTTACATAGTGGGTAAAATACGATAATCTCATTTGAGGAAGTGCGGACTACTGCCCCCTCAAAGTGATGTGATTCTTTAATGCCTTATGTGTGGTGTATAAAGGATGGGTTTAATGATAATATATGTGATATTATACTGAAATTACAATATACCTATTTAACATTATGTTTTATATCCATTAAAATAAGAAATAGAAATTAATGTAACATTCATACGTATGCACGGCTTACCGTCTCCATGAACAATGCATTTCATTTCTTACCTACAAATGTAATTTACTATTATAAATACATGTATATACTGAATATATATGATATATTAATCATGAATATCATTCTGGATATAATGTACTATTGACCACATGGACATCTTGTAAATAAATGGTGTTCATTTTTTACTCAAGTACCAAATATCGACAAAATGGACGTTATTAACATAAATGATTACATAATATATATAACATGGTAATAAATGATATAAAAGGAATAATAAACATGAAAAAGGTTCTTATTCAAGAAGAAATTAACTTCATTTTATTATTCAGGATATTAATGAACGAACGGGTCAAGTCGGACACGAGGTAAGGGACATCATCTCAATCTCCATTCAGTGAGGCATATTTTGTTTTAATACACGACTTTATTTCATACGCTGTATAAAAACCGTTGACTTTTCAAAGGGAATATTTTTCTATGAATTGTTTTACTAAACAAAAAAATGGAATGTTTCTTTTAATGTAAGCGGTGACTACGACCTTTTCCGCTGTTGTGAGTATTATTTGATCTTTGGATTCCTCAATAAGTCGTAATGTTTTTCAAAGGAAATAAACACCTTCTACTCTTTTACATATTTTTTTATTTAAAATGGTTTTGATAATGGATTTGTTATGTCAATATATCTATGTGATATATTGTGTTTGGAATGTGGAAATGTTTTCCTTCCTTTATATTTTCAATATTTTATGTGTTATGATTTTATATTGGTACTTGGACATTTGATGGGTGGTTACGTTATAAACCAAATGACAGGTGGTGCCATGAATACCAGGATAGGTGGTTACGTTATAACCTCCAATGCATTGGGTATGGAAGTCGGTCGTATGGCTATTCAATTTTGTGATATGTGTGGAAGTCGACCGTATGGTTATTCTATTAAGTATATTTATGTCCCAAGATAACTTTTTTTGTTATGTGTTATTTAAATGGGTTTCATGGTAATCCTTTGGTTACAAAAGGGTAAGTAATGATAGTGTAATCAGTTATGAGTATTTACTAATTCATAAAGGTGAAAAGTATTACTTATGATAAAGTATTCGTGGTTTACTTGTTGTTTTGAAAAACTCACAGTTTATTTTTTGTATCCCTTACTGAGCTTTTTATGCTCATCCCAGGTTTATGAAATGTTTTTTACAGGACATAATGTGGAATAGGGTCAATGATGGGATCAAGGAAAAGTAATGTTGTCTTAAACATGGAAATATACATGACTATTTTTTTCATGAGTTCATGTTTTGTTAAAAAATAGAAACTGTTTAGAAGCGTGTACTTTGTAAATCTTTTGAGATGTAATAGTTATGTCATAAATATATAAAATTCTAAACCAGAAAAGATCCTCAATGTGAATTATTCATTTAATTAAATTTTATGTAATGTATAAGGCCATGTGCTTATAAATATATTAGACTATAAAAATTAATTTCAAATATAAGATGATTTATTACATCATAGTATTATTTTATAAATTTTAGACATTTAATAAATAGTATAATTTTTGACCCAATAATGATGAAGTGTTTACGTCATTAATGAATGGTTTAAATAAATGAGATTATAAAAAATAAAAAAATTTCCAAAACCAGTCCAATTTTTATTAGAAAGTTTATTTTTAACATTAGACTTCTTATGTTAGACTTTAATGAGTTTGGACCTTTATAAACCGAAAGCCATTATATAATAATTTTTTTAAAATATTCCTTAAGAACCCATCACCTTCCTTATAAGAGTCCATCACCTCTAACCCATTAATCGCATATCTAAAGCACCTTGGCTTATCCAAACACTGCAAAATTAATCTCCCTATATCATTTTTTCCTCTTAAAATCATTACATTAATCAAATGGCAGTTCAAGGAATCCTTTTGGTCACACCAAAGGGATTTACCTAATTTAAAGGTAACATATCCTCTTAAATTCATTTATTTTATTTTACAACTACTACCCCCTAAAATGTCATTATTATTTTGTTTATAACAACACTAATATCATCAATATACTTGGTTGTTTCTATGAGAAGTATTTGAACTGCACTTACACACACCTCCATCTAATGGGTATAGAATATAATGTTTCTGTGGACGACAAACTAATGCCTCACGAAATGATGATTGTTCAATATTCGACTACCACCTCATACAGTGACCATTATAATGGAAATGTAATTATATATTATATTAATGATAATTATTTTATTTACATTTTTCTATAATTCTCATTTATAGCATACCTTTATTCTTTTCATGTTATATATATATATGATAATTTGATTTAACGATGTGTGGACTACCTCCCCCTCCCCTAATTGATATGACTCCTTCATAACATACATAGAACGTATAAAAATTGTGTTAATGTACATACATAACATATATAAAATATTATATTATATTTTAATTATAATATAACTAACTATCATTTGGTTTTATTTCTTTTTAAAATGAAAAAATGAAATTGAACTACCATTCGTGTGTACGTAAGGATTACTGTCTCCAAAAATCCGATGAGATTCATTAGAAAACATAACCATTCAAGAATAATATTCATTTGACTATTAAAACTAATTTCTATGAACATAATTTCATTATCGATATGAATCAAATACATTCTTTCTATAATATACATTACTTAAGAAATACTACATATAAAGGAAAAATTAATCAATTAACACCCAAAACAATTACAATACATAAATATTATTAACAATGAAATATTATAATATCATATATGATATCATATTTATGTATGTGGTTCATGTGTAGTTTAATAAAAATGGTATAACTATTATAAAATATGTTAACGTACGCTCGACCAAGGAAATGTACAGGGTAAGGGTTAATTCCTCAATATCATTATTATCTGAGTTTTTTTATGTTTAATTATTATCTGGGACATATTTATTATCCATGTCCATGTTTTATAAATGACATTTCAAAATGTTTTTTTAAGTTACTCTTTAAATATAGCATCATTTTAAATGTTTTAATTATTAATTCTTCTAAATTGTTATCATTATTGTCCATGTTTTCAAAATAGTTTTAAGGATTTATTTAAATGAACATAGTTGTTTTTAAATGATATTTATTTTCAAAAGATTAAAAGTGATATGCGAAAATTTGTTAAAACAAATCCCTTTTAAATTACATTATTTATAAATTTTCGACTCTTAATTGATTTAAAAAAGGGATATTTCTATCAAAATGTTTTACTGATCATTTTTAACTATGTTCAAATAATTTAATGGATATTATTTGTGAATAAGGTTGATTTATTATAATAAAATAATACATATTTTATTTAATTAGTTATGATATGTTTTACTGGGGATGTGCTATTTATATATCCTTCATGGTTTATAGTTGAAGTATTGACATTTCGTATGCTAGTATTAATAAGAATGCTTATATAATGTTTCATTATTTCAATATGAAGAATGTATAAAAGTTAGTATGTGATGGGTGGAGCCCACTATAGCTCATCGATGAATTGGTAGATCTCATGAGACAAACTAGTTTTTTGGCACAATTCCTTAACAAATTCTTATTTTTAGTCTTGGGACGAAGCCTTGACTATGTGGTTATGATATTTGAAATTTTCCATTCCATAATTATGAAATTAGCTTTTTATTTTATTGGTGATTATTCTAATAGAAGAATATACATGTGAATAATTAAATAGAATTATTTGATTTATCATTTCCATTTTATGCAATAATCTAATGTTTAAAAATATTTTGTTTTAGTTTTATACATTTCCTTCAATTTTATGCTTATTTATAATAGTGTCTGCTAATTGTTATCCCTATTCAGCATCTGATCTCACCCCTTTCTTATGGTTTCATTATCCCAGAATTCGATGAGGTGTATTTTGTTTGATATGCAGTGTTAATCTAAGAGAATAATGGCATTCACACCCGATTATTTAAGATTGTTTTTATGTTCGAAAGAGTAGTGTAACATTCATGTATGTAATCTATTTTGCAAGCCTACTAAACTAATTGATCCTTAGGGACATGATTCTTTTTAATCATTCCAATGTATTAAAATAATTCATCAACTCTTGGTAACTAGTTTATGGCATTACTATAAGGAACTAGTCCTCCATACACATTATCGATAGTTTCGTCTATAATTTGTCTGTAGTGGAGTATAATATAGGTAATAAATAATCATAATAACATATAGAAATATAGATGAAATTATTTATTTTATTTTATTATATTAGAGTATTATTTTATAGTGGTAAAATAGTTAAGAAATGGAAATTCATGGATTTCAATTGTACTTCTTCTTTAGAGATCGTTGTTATGGTTATTCCAAAATCCTTCATCGGATACTTTTCTAATATATCAATGGAAAATATGTTTTGCGGAATTTATTGAGAAATGATCTTGAGGAATTCATGGATGATAAAAATGGGTTGTAAATTGTATATTGGGGAGGATAGAAGTTGTGGTTTTATAATTGGGGGAGGAAAACAACACTTGAATTTCAAAAAAAAAAATCCCAAATGATAAAGTAAATTCCCTGATAATTATTTATTATATATAAATATATTGTTACACCCCAAGATTTTATGATAATTATTATTTTTAATTTATACGATTTCTTTTTATGCTACACCATGATTAGTTTTCACTATATAACATAGCTTTTTAGCTTGCAGTATGCACGACACTATTCATGTATACTGTTGCACACAATTTCATGTTCTTTTTATAGAATTCATTTCACGAAACAGTGAGTAAAAATTATGTTGAATTTATAAATGAAATATATTTTAATTATGTTATACGCAAAATCAAATGAATATTTCACTACACACAACACTGACTTGGCATGCATTAAATGCAAGAGTGAGAATCCTCAACAACTTTCATTGTACGTGATATTGGGATTAAGTAAAACACGATATATTGTTAAAATATTATTATTTAAAGGGATATAAACTATCTGTTATGATTATTGATAGACACATTTTTTATTTTTATAAAATTATAATTCTTTTTAAACATTTTCTGGAACATGGTATGAGAAAAAACTCAATTATTCACACAAAAGATTTATTTTTAAAAAAATGTTGTTTTATGGACTTTTGAGGGTGCACCCATTTTAATTAATGATTTTCACACATTTATAAGTTAAATTTTTCATAATAAAATATTTTATTATATATAGAGACATAAAAATTCACTTTTGATTAACTTTTGTTATTTTTCTAATAAAATTGAATTTTTAATGAATAATTAAAAATACTACATTTTAACCAGAAACTGGCTTTTTATCTAATTTATATATATAGTTATATTGTCATTTTCATTTATTTTAATGTGTAATTGTATTATAATTTTATAATTAAATAAAATTTTGGTAACATGAAGTAATTTAACTTTTATCAATGAAAAAAACACAAGGCAATCTATTGATACATAATACTTTTTCAAAACACGCATTTTGGTTTTGACAACTGAAAATAATTTCAAATTAATAGAAGAAACCTCTGTAATTAGAATTTGAGAAATGGATTCCATATTTGGAATCAAAAGTTTCAAATTTTTTAAATATGTACCTTTTATTTATGGACATTATGAATAGTAACAAAGGTAATTATTTTATTTACCATGGTTAAAGGTTAAATCTGGTAAATATAGGCAATGAAATTAAATTATAATAATTTTAAACTACCCTAACACTTGTATTAATCCTCTAAGATGAGATATTTCTGAAAATGGTCAACCATGGAAAGAGTTTTATAACCCATTTATTCTATAGGATGTGAAAATTACATTTTAGGAAAATTAATTTAATGTAATGATAATTATAACCGAACCATATATCTTTTACAAAATCTATTTTAATATATGGTTTTATAACATTTCCCTATGTATATAAATTTTCATTTTATATATAAAAATATTTAATACATCATGAAATCTTATTTAAATTTTGTATACAATAGATAAACATATTTTTTAATGACATAATTAAGATGTAATGATTACATTATGAATGAAAAAATTAAATAAATGAATTTATAAATATTAAAATAAATTGAAAATTAATATTTTAATGCAATTAAATACTTTTATGGATTAAATTTAAATATTTGGGATTATTTAATACGTTGGTTCTAAGGAATTGGGTTCTTATGAGTTTTTTAAAAAAATTCAATTATTAATAGTGTTTCAAATTAACATAATTCTTATGTGAAAACATAAAATCGTTTATTAAATGCTATAAAATTTATAAAAATATAAAATTCGTCCTTATGTCTAATAAATGACATCATAATTCAAAAATAACTTTCTTGGATCGTTTTACATGATATGGAACATACATTAACCAACAATGTGTAAATAACATGATATCACGGTAAGATTAAAAAAGGTAAAATAAGGGTTACTCTAAAATGTTAAGGATAAATTAATATTGAAAACTTATCTCAAAATTATTGGATGATGGTTATTAGAACCAAAATTATATTTCATTCTATTTAAATATGTTTTTTTACAAATAAAAATTATAATTATAATTATAATTAATTAATTATATAGGACTTTAATAAAGATCCCCTCCCCATTCTTATAAAATGGCACATCCAACATCTCCTCTTCACTCAATTTTGATAATTTAGAAATACCCAAACCCAAACCATTACATTCCTCAGTTTATCTAGATACATTTGAGAGGCTTATGTCTTCTCAAAAGGCCACCAACGATGACGTAAGTGAAATTTAATGGAGGTATGTCGAGGGAGAGGTAATCTCTTCTATCGATTCATTCCAACATAATTATTCTTCCTCCTCCTATTATTTAATTGTTTCAATATAAAGTTATAAGATAATTATAAATAATATAATGATATGTTATTATAAATATTAAAAACCATATTTCACATTCTATATATCCTATGAAATAGGAAATCACCACGTGTTCATACGTACGGCTTACCGTCTCAATGTTGTGGTGCAATATTTTTTTCACTATCACCTTACATAAATGTTTATAATTGTGAGATTAGTTAATATATATTATTATTATAAAATTTTACTAATTATAATATATTATACACTATCCACTTCAATTTTTTTGAATAATTATTGCAACTATATCATCGCTCGTGAGTCGTATGACTTACCGTTTCCATGAATGGATGAGATTTATTCTCCATTTAACCATTTATGATTTATTATGAAGTATATATAATAAATAATATTGAAATACATGACATAATAATTCTACTATATGTATGTATATATATATATATGTGTGTGTGTGTGTGTGTGTGTCATTTACTAACTACCATTCAGTAAAATGTGAAACGAAAATAATGTTCATGCGTACGTAAAACCTACCATCTCATTGAATAATGTATTATATTACATTTGTCGATCAATTATATATATATATACTAAATATATATGACATATCAATATTTTTTTTCATTATTTATATTTTTAAATCATGATATATGTAATAATATCAAGAATATGAAGTCCAAACACATACGATAAATAAAACGATTACTACCAAAAACATTACATTTACATTGAATTTCAAATGAATGAGTAATATAAAGTCATCAGTAAATTATATATGATATCATAAATATTAGTATGATTTATTTTAATGTAAATAATATTATTATACGCACTAAACAGAAGTTTCAAAAAAATATGAAATTAATCTGTTCTAAGGTAAGGGATAATTTTTCAATCCCATTTTTATTATAGATTGTTTATAAATAAGTATTTACTTGCGGAATATTTATTATAAATTATTTCTAAAAATTATTTCCATAAAACATTTATGATTTTTATATTTATGTTTAAAGTCATTATTTACCAATTTTTTACTTTTACTACACGGTATGGAATGAATCTTTCTTTTATTTATCAATCGAGGTACTTTTTGACTTTTCCAGAAAAAGTACGAAGATAATGTTTTTTAACATATAGGGAATGAATTAATTTTTATGGTTTCTTTATTCCTTATTTATTAAACTTTCCTCTATAGTTTTTCATGATTATTTTAGACTGTTTTTTATAGATTTTTTTCATTTTGAGAAAAGAAATTTTTTTCTAAAGAAGAAAGGATATTTCTCTCATGAACTAAGATCAATTGTTTTATCAAATTACATTCAATATAATATAAAACTCTTAAATAACATTACGTTTATATACCTACAGGTACGATTATTTTATTTTTTTAATGATGTAATGATGTTTTTAATGATTATGACATGATGGAAAGATATTTACGAATCCGGTTTTATTTATTTGGTTATGCTTGATGAATGATTGATCTATTGTGGGACATGTATTAATGATATCAATATGATATGAGTGTGACCTATATATCCCTCCAACTAAAAGGGTAAATATTTATATCTCATGATATAGAAATGACTGTAAGAGAAAGTAAATAAGGTTCAGTAATACATGCCCGGAATGACATGTAAACGCAGTTCAGTAATGCACGATGTCGACTATGATGGTCTTGGAAGAAAAGCCTTGGATACATTAGAAATCATATTATATTCTTACTAGTATGCCACAATTATATTTTTTATTCCATTTCCATTCTATCATGTTTAATGTTTCCATATGACCTATGCCTTATTTTGTTCCAATATTTTTTTAATGTCTCGTGATTTTGATGTTTTTGTGTCCAATGTTTTATGGGTTTTTTGTGTTCTCCGTGATTACACGTACTGATCATTTTTTATCACCCTTTTTATGTTTCATTTTACACAGAATAAAAGGAATGGTTATAGGTAGAAATAATGGTAATATCCTTATGGGAGATATTGATGATCGTTCCCCATTATTATAATATTATTTTCTGAGTATCAAATGACACTAAACTAATACAATATTTGGTATTAAATTTGTGTCATGTATTATGTATTATTAAAAAGAAATGTAATGTCCTTGTACATCAGTCATGGGTCACTACAGTTTGTATCAGATAAAAGGTTTGTGAAACATTGAAAATTAGGATGCAAATAAATTAGTGGGATCCTTCGAGATATTTCTAAGGTATGTCTAGGGATATCCCTAAGGGCATGTCAATATATAGATTACAGTCCATGAATTATTTTAATGATCATGAATAAAATAGTATTGAACATATGATATTAGATATTGAATATACTACCCCCATGATTATATTGTTTTCATAATATGATTTTCACGTCTCACAGTATTCTTTTTGTATTTTAGAAAATGGCTAGAAATTGGAGAATTCGAGTTAATGGAATACATGATGGAAATAGGAATGATATTATTAATAAGGAATAAAATGAAATGGGAGTTCGAAAGAGAACTATAATTATTACGCCTAATAATAAATCTCATAATATGATAAATAATCTCAACATTGGTGAGTTTCTCGATACATCTAAATTGATCAATATATATTTTCATGAAGATCCTAGTGGAATAGAAGTTAAATTTTATTCATGTAATTCGTTTGGGAAGAGGCATCATGATGAATGTATCAAAGGATTTGGAAGATTCTTTGGGTGTGGAAAAGGACACAAATCCTACAATTTCATAGGAAATGGTCTATATAACACAATGGACAAGGATAATGGCATTTCTAAGACATCAACAATGGTTAAATGTATTAAATGTTTAATGTAGGGGAATTATAAAAGTCGATGACAAAAGAGAAAATCTCACGAGGAGAACAATCATGTTCATATGGGTAGTATTTATATAGATGATGATTAAGGGACTACAAATGATATATGAGATAGAATACGTGTTAATGAATAAAATGATGAATCTAGGTCACTAGATTAAGAAGATAATGGAATGATTTCATGTGTTATCATGAATAACTTACGATACTATGAAATACAGAATAATCTAAGGATTATTAAATTATTATACTTCATTAAGTATTTTAATGTATATATTTAATGGTACTAGTACCCATGAATATTTAATATGATATTTTTTGGAAAACACATGATATGAAAATAATAAAGGGATAAGGATACAATGAGATTTTTGATAGTATTAATGAGCTCATTCCCAATATAAGTAAAATGAGATATCATGTTCTGAGTATATAGAATTTTTGGGATTTAGGTTTGTGGAATGAGTTAGAATTTGACATCATTAGTGTTTTCACTAAGGAACTATGTTAACTTATGTTTCAAGGGAATATATGATTAAGGTATTTATTTTATTGGAATGTGACAACAATGAACTACCTTATGAGATATAGAAGATATATATTATGTAGATTTAGTTCAACTATTTATAATGATTTGTATTTTTAGATATTTGAGGTATTATAATTTTAAATAAATGAAAATAGTTTGGAATTTTTTAAAATACTTTGGAATTTTATGAGTTTGTGAATTTTTACGGCGCATGATTCTGAGGCCCGGTGTGCCCGAAATCCATTTCTTAAGTTTTTTTAATGTATGTTCAGTAAACGTACGAGCGTGATTTCATAACATATGAACCATTGCTCGGAATTGAAATCTGAGGGAACCGTTAAACTCATAGCACCAGTATTAGTTTTTGAATCCTTTCACCTTGATGGCAGTAGGTCGAGAATGATAGTTAGTTTTGGGATTTTAAAGAATAAATTAAATAAAAATAAATTGTTGTAGCTTATTTTTATTTGGTGGTTAAAACCATTAAGTGGGCGTTGGTAGTGGGGGCCAACCACACCTAAACCTCCCCTGAGAGTTTATGGTGGTGGAGCCCACCTGAACATAACCTCCCTTAGAGGTTAAATTTTTTCGGGGACCACCCGAGATTTATTTAACCCCTTTAACCCCCATTTAAGTAGAGAAAAATCATGACGTTACCCACTAATTTATTGATCCAACTCCACCCCATTAATTAAGTGAGTTATCTCATTTAATTAAACATCACATTTGGAATTCATGCCAACAATTAAAATAATAGACAATCTATTATTTCATTTGGGGTTGGAATCATTATTTTGTTGGAAGGGAGAATTAATGAGCTCATGGAGTTAGAACGCCATTGAAGAAATAACTCTCCAATGAAGAACAGCCACTGATGAATGATGAAGACCTTCTTCCTTCTTCAATGGGAACAAAGGAGGGAGCCCCATCCTTGAAGAACACTGATTATGGAATCCTCAACATCTTCATTTTTGACGTCAAAAAAACGTCATCTTCCTTTCCATGAAAATGTCAACAAAAAACGATATGGGGTAGGGGATTTCAATTAATTTTTTTCCCGTTCTATCTTGTTTAAACATGGTCTGTTATATTCCAAATGATATCATCATAACGCGGAGGGTTCAGGCCAGACGAACATGGCCTAAACCCCCTCCATTTTTCTTCGCTTGTTGACAGGGGTGGCGGTGCAATGATACCGCTGGAATAACGGACCGCATCCAGTGGTCCGTGACAGAGAAACGGCGGCTGGCGTCAGGCCGACCGTGAATCAACCAGCAACAGAGGGCCACCGGATTTCTGGAAGGGCGTGACACCATTTTTCCATGAAAAAGGATGACGTCGCGGACCCTAGCAGCGGTGGAACACATGGGCGGCTGTCAGCCCACTGGAGAGGTGCGATGCTATCATGCCCTGTAGAGGAAGGAGCCATGACCCCCTTGCCGCAACACTAGAGAAAAAGCGGCCGACAGGGCCGGCCGCCGGTGGAGCAAACCGGCTGGCCTCTCGGGCAGCAGGACAAGGAGGGACCCTCCTAGGTCCCACTCGATAATGAACCAGTGCCTAGAACTGGTTCCGTTCGAGAAATAGGGTGCATGGAACCCCCCCCCCCCCCCCACCTTACGTAGCAAGGGTGGGCCCCACAGGGCTCGCCAGCCGTAGGCCAGCCGGGCCATGTGGGCAGCAAGTCAGGCCACGCGGGCTGCTAGAGAGGCCACAAAGGCCGCTATCCAGGCCACGAGGGGCCGACAGGCCATACCCAGCACAGGCCAAGCCACCCACTCAGGCTGGGATGCCCTCATTTCTGGCCACCCCCTCGTGCCGAACTGGCACCGAGCCTCTACCAAACCGCCCCCGCAGTCCGCTGGGTCGAGCCCAGCGGACGTGGTGGAACATAGCGGGCTGACCAGCCGAACGGGCTCGGTCAAACCCAACAGGATTTTCCAGGATGACCCAAAGATGGTCGGCCTAGACTTGTATGGGCCGAGTCATTCTGACCGGGTTGGACCGGACCCGGGCCCACTACCGACCCTTTACTTACTTTGGCCATAACATTGGCACCTGATGTCTAATTGACGAACCGTCAGCAGTGCTGGTATTCATGGAGTGTAGCCATCCCTTTTACTATACCCCCACCGGAGATTGGGGTTTAGTTGAGAAACAGTCAGGTTGGATCATGCATGAATCCAATAAGGCCCCTCAGACTAAAATACAAATAACTCACAGACCGGGCATCCGATTGATGCATCATTAGTTGCATGAAGACACCTATTAAAAGGTAGACCATTGAGATACTTCTTCATGTAACATTGTGATAGTTGGAGTATTTTCAAGTATCTCGCGGAGAGGATCCTATCGGTAACGAGTAGACAAAGTTTGTAGACCTAGTAGTTGTCTGAGACCTGAGAACTGATTGACCAATTCGACTCGGAGTGATTCGACTAGACCAGTCGGGAGGGCCTGCTATTTGGAAGCAGACCCATGGTGGTTGTGCACCTGGTAGTTTGTGGGTCACCCGTGGTACACAATTGGTGTATGAATGCTATTAGGTGGAGTGCCTGGTATTTGGCGGCAGACCCGGATTGAAGAGTGCCTCTATGTGGGTGTAGAAAATCCATGGTACTTGATAGGTGGAGTACCGTAGTAGTTCAAGGTTAGTGGGAAGCGCCTAGTTGTTGGAGGAAGACCCACTGTACTCAATAGAGGAGGAGTTCTCCAGCAGCCATGGTTTTGAAAATGTGAATAAAATTCCTAGTTGAACTAATTCAATGACTTTTGTTTTTCCCTCATGATTGAAATGGGTTACCAGATAACTTTTGTATATGTAAGGGAATATAACCTAGTAATGGTTATCCGTTGATTTCAAACTTTTTTATTTATCTTTGTTGTATTTTGAGAGACCTTGATGGTCTCGAGGTATTTACTATGTATCTTTATACTCACTCATGCACGGGATATGACTGCACCTCATTGTGTTGGTGGTAGACAACAGACAATGCTGACTGATGTAGAGAGTAGTAGGACTGGACGGTACATGGAGGAGGACCACTCGGCGTGATGTTACATGATGCATACGAATGGAAATGGAGTGCTGAGAAGGCCATATGTACCTACCCTTTAGGTAGGAACCCCAGATAACGACTCATTAGATTCATTACTTTTTTTAGATTTACTTTCATTTCAGTTGTACTTTTACTTTCCTGTTGGCCTTATATTGCTGGCCCCTTTTTAATTTCCATCACTTCTCTTGTATTGAGTTTTACTTAGTGTTTTTCTTCTATTTGTGTTCTACTATGTGTTTATTTACAGTTATAAAGGCAATGTCTTCCCAGTTTAGGGATTTATTCCATTGGTACTAGTCTCCATCCCATGGCCTATGGAAGGCGGGCTTGGGGTAGTCACGATACGATGCCCGAGGGATGGGTCCTGACAAATTGGTATCAGAGGAGTCAATTCTACCTTAGAACATAATATTCTCATATTTCTTTTTTGTGAACCAATAGTGTTAAGGTTACTAAGTGTGGTTTTCAGTCCATGGGGTCCAGTGTTTGTGCGGGCGGCCGACGTATCCATTCAACACGACCCTGACTTTTGATTTCCAACTCAGTGCATGAAAATATTGATTTCGTGTGTGCTTTCAAAATATTTCATTAATTTAGCTCAACCAGGTCAGATCACCAGTTATAAATCTTTTGACCTTGTTGCATCTCTTTCGTTTAGGTTAAATCCACTCAGACGACCAGCTAGAGCACCATGAGTTGTACGCACTGACAGCCCACTGAGCGATGAGGCCTTGGTGCAGGTCTCTTTACCAGCGGAGGCACTAGCAGTACTACTTCCCGTTGGGCCACCGATGCCACCAGCCCCTGTAGAAGACGTTTCACACTACATGAGTTCATTGCACTAATTCGAGTGATAGAGGCCAACCATGATAGGGGAGAGACAGACCTACAAGAGGCTGAGGATTGGATGGAGGATGTGGTGAGAGTCTTCAGGCGAGTAGGGACACCAGCAGACTTCATGGTGATCCTTGCTGCTAGCCTCCTTCAGGAAGGAACATGCAGATTGTGGAGCTTGATGCTACATGTGAATGACGAGTAGATACTACTATAGACATACATCTAGAGTCTATTTCGGGAGGAGTTTGTCCTAGCCACCCTTTAAGCAGTGCAGATACATGAGTTACTACATCTACAACAAGGTAGCATGACAATAGCACAGTACTCAGTGAGGTTCCCTGACATATCTCACTATTCCAATGATATGGTATGAGACCCATTATTCAGGTCTCAAACCTTTGACCAGGGGCTCAGGTGAGATATCCTAGATTTGATGATATCAATCAGCATCTCGATGCTGGCAGGGTGCTAGAGAGAGCCCTACTAGTGGAGAGTTTCCTTGCTCAGTAGTCTCCAACAGCGAGTCCCACCACTAGCCAACACACAGCAATGTCTTCTATAGCTGGCAGAGGACAGATGTCGCAGAGGTCTAAGAACACCAGATCTATAGGTGGTTGATCGCATGAATCAGGATCAGTTGTGTGGGGTGCCCGGAGTAACGACAGAGCCAGTCATGCAATGAGCGGATAATGTTACTCATGTTGCGGGCTTGGTCACATGCATCGTGACTGTCTGACCCTCCATTATGATGATCAGTAGATAGTTGAGTGACCTCCCAGGAAAAGGAAGAGGTTCAATCAAGGTTGTCTGCAAGGAGTAGGCAGACGTGGCAGAGGATCTCGTCGAGCTGCTGGCAATGGGAGATGTTTCGAGGTGTTACCGGCATCACCAGTAAGAGGTCTACACCAACCGTAGGGAGCAGGTGGACAGGGGAGAGCTCAACTCCAGGTAGCTGAGGCATACGAACATGGTGCTCCGGAGATGATTCGAGCTATGATCTATGTCTACTCCACCATAGTTGTAGTTCTTATAGAAACAGGTGTTAGTCACTCTTTCATCGCCACTTCCATCATTCAAAGCTCGAAGATTCTGACAGAGATGCTGACTCAATCCTTGCATATAAACACTCTTACGGTAGAATACTCGATGATTATGCACTGGTACCAATAGTGTGAGCTTACTATAGGAGGTGAATGATTCAGCCGAGATCTCCTCGTAGTGGCGTCAAGGTCTTACGACGTCATCTTGTGTATGGACTGGTTATCTGTAGTCCATGCTTAGATTGACTGTATTAGGTGAAATGTGTGGTGTGTCCTCATGGATGTGACCATGTTCACCTTCACCAGTGAGAAGGGAGCCTTTGAAACATAGGACAAACATACTTGGAGGAGTTTCCATCCGATCACTCATCAGTTGGCATGCCATACCCTCAGAGAAGTTGATGTGGACAGTCCGAGCTATCCTATAGTGGTGGACCAGTATGTAGATGTTTTCACTGATAATGTTCTAGGACTACCTCCACGCTGAGAGATGAACTTTTACATTGACATGTACCTTGGGACGACACCGATATCTACTACAGCATATCAGATGGCTTCAACTGAGCTTTGTGAGCTACAAGTACAGCTGGAGGACTTGTAGTGGAAGGGATTCATATGGCCTAGGGTTTCTCCCTGGGCAGCCCCGATTCTGTTCGCCATGAAGGAGGATGGGAGCATAAGGCTTTTTGTAAACAACAATCTCTTGATCCAGGTGACTATGAAGAACAAGTACCCACTCTAGAGGATTGTCGTCCTCTTTGATCAGCTGACGGAAGCACAATGGTTCTTGAGGATAGACATCAGATCAGACTATAACTCGCTCAGAGTTCGAGGTGAGGATGTGTAGAAGATAGCCTTCAAGTGTCACTATGACCCCTATGAGTTCTTGATTTTTCCCATCAGCTTAACCAACACTCTAGCAGTGTTCATGGACCCCATAAACATGATCTTCTAGCCTTACCTTGATCAAATTGTAGTAATATTCATCGAAAACATTCTGATCTACTCGACTACTGAGGAGTATCAAACCTACCATTTACAGGTAGTACTGAACACACATATAGAGCACTAGCATTATGTTAAGATCTCGAAGGGATAGTTTTGGATTTGAAAGGTTCACTTCATGGGACATGTCATCTTAGAGGCTCGAGTTTCAGTGGATCCAGTGATGATTGGGGTGTTACATGTTTGGGAGCCACCCAGGAGTGCGACATTGGAACGTAGTTAACTAGGTTTGGATGGATACTATTGGAGATTCGTTCTAGACTTCTCCAGAGTTGCAGGACCACTATCATCCTTGATGAAAAAAGGGAAACCCTTTGTGTGGTCAGAGAGATGCCCACAGAGCTTTCAAGAGATAAGGAAGAGGCTGACTAGTAACCCCATCGTGAGGATTCTAGAGGAAGGCTTAGGGTACGTAGTTTACTATGATGCATCAGGGACCAGAAATGGGTGTGTCCCGATGCAGAAGAGATTAGTGATTACTTATGGTTCTCAGAACCTGAGACATAACGAGAATAACTACACTACCCATGACATGGAATTAGTAGCAGTTGTCTTCGCCTTGATGATTTGGTGACACTGTCTTATGGGAGAGTGTTTTATCATGTACTCTGATCACAAGAGTCTAAAATATATATTATATCAGAAGGACCTTAATCTGAGATAGCGATGATAGCTTGAGTTCCTCAAATACTATGACTTTGCGATATTCTATACTCCTGGGAAGGGGAACGTTGTAGCAGATATACTCAGTATGAAGTTTGGTGTACAACTTCTAGTAGAGGCGATGGAGCAGCTAGTCGCTTTGCAGATATCCATTATGGATAGAGATAGAGAAACCTTTCTATAGTTTCTTCCGGTCACTCCCCCAATTCTTCAGTGAGTCAGAGACGCACAACATGGGGACACTGACTGAGAGAAATGACATGATCAGATATCCACGGAGTAGGCACATGATGGACTTTCTGAAGGTGGGATGAACGCCATCCTCTTCAGATGACGTACCATGATACCCGTGGCCCTTTAGGAGGAAGTTTTCAGGTAATTCCACACATCCCATCTAGAGGTACATCTAGGAGTGGTGAAGATGTACTAGGATATTCTACGATAGCACTGGTTTCCAGGTATGAAGAAGGTGATAGAGGAGTTTGTCTCATGGTGCCTCACTTGCTAGAAAATGAAGGCATAACACCAGGTACCAGAAGGCTTATTTCAGCCATAAGAGGTCCCATAGTGGAAGTGTGATGGGATCTCCATGGATTTCGTGACATTTATTCCACATACAAACAGCGGTCACATCTTGATATGGGTGATCGCCGACCGACTCACTAAGATGGCCCACTTCCTACAGATCAGCGAGTAGGGTTCAGTATAGTGCGTGGGACTCCTTTATGTGAAGGATATTGTGAGACTACATGAAGTTCATTCTTCTATTGTCTCCTACCGTGACACATGGTTTAATTCAAGGATATGGATGGGGTTGTAGGAGGCTTTCAGGTTACATCTTTTCTTGAACACCGCCTTCCACCTTCAGAGATATGGTTAGATCGAGAAGACCGTCCAGACCCAAGAGAACATGTTATGTGCATGAATCCTTGACTTAGGTCACACCTGGGAGAATCACTTTCCTTTGGTGGAGTTTCCTAACAACAACAACTATCACTCCACCATAGGGATGTCACCTTTTGATGGGTTGTACGAGTGACCTTACAGATCAAACATGTATAGGACATACCCTAGGAACTCAGCCCAAGTGGGAATAGAGATGGTTTGAGCTACCATCCAGAAGGTGCAGATCATCAAGGAGCGGATGAAGACTGCACATGGTAGGAAAAAGTAGTATGTTAAAAGGAGACAGAGGCCTCTAGTGTTCGAGGATGGAGACCACATCTTTCTTTGTGTCTAATCCCGATGAGGACTACGTAGATTTGGAAGAGGAAAATAAGTTATCTCCATGATTCATCGGATCATTCCAGGTCCTCAATATAGTAGGCGATGTGGCTTACAACTTATCTCTTCAACATAAGTTGCACCGGGTGCACGACGACATCCTCGTATCTCAGCTGACGAGATACGTGCATGACCCTTCCCAAATAATCAATCATGGAGAGATGGATGTCGATGATGGGGAGACTTTTATGGAGGTAACATTGGTGATTGAGGATTGATAGGATCGAGTCCTATGTGGATGGTCGATACCTCTTTTGTCTGTACATTGGAAGCATGCGAACCTCTAGGAGAGCACATGGGAGTGGGAGGCTCAGATGTGTGCTCAGTACCCCCATTTCTTTTCCATAGTTCGACTTGTAGCTTACGGGGAAATAAATCCCTATGGGGGGGGGGGAAATGTAAAGATCCCTAAATCCAGTGGAATGTTTTTTAAATACATGGGAATTTTACAATTCCGTGAATTTTTACGGTGCTTGATTCTGAGGTCTAGTGTGCCTGGAATCAGTTTCTAATGTTTTTTCGGGTACATTTAGTAAAGTACATGGGTGATTTTATAACTTTTGAACAGGTGATCAGAATTGAAATCTGAGGGCACAGTTGAACTCGCAACGATGATATTTTCTGAAAAAGACTTTCAACTCGACGACAGTTGGTTGATAATGAAAGTATGTTTTGGGGATTTTTAAGAATAAATTAAACAAAAATAATGTGTTATTGCGTATTTTTATTTGGTTCTAATCCTCCAAGTGGGGGTTGGGGGTGAGGGCCACCACATCGTAACCTCCAATGAGTTGTTATGGTGGTGGGGCCCACCCAAACATAACCTCCCTTGAGAGGATTAATTTTTTCTGGGGACCACCCGATCTTTTTCTATCCCCTTTAACACCCATTAAAGTGGAGAAAACTCTTGACCTTACCCACTAATAAATTGATCCCACTACACCCCATTAATTAAGTAAGTTATCTCATTTAATTAAACACCAGATTTTGAATAAATTCCGACAATTAAAATAAAAGTTTATCTATTATTTCATTTGGGGATGGCATAATTCTTTTGTTGGAAGGGAGAATTGAGAAGCTCTTGGAGTTTGAATGCCAAGGAAGAAAGAATTCTCAAACGAGGAACGACCACCAAAAAATGATGAAAAACTTCATCCATCTTCATCCAAAAAAAATGAGGGACCACCATCATTGAAGAACACCAACAATGCCATATTCAGCTTCTTCAATTTTGACATCAACGAATCGACGTCCACCTTTTGGCGACATTTTCAATTAACAACGATATGAGGTAGGGTATTTGAAATAAATTTTTCCCCATTCTATCTTGTTCAAAAAAATTTGTTATTTTCCAATTGTTATAATCATAACATGGAAGGTGTGGGTCACACGAACTCGACCCAACCCCATCTGTTTTTATTCTCTTGTTGATGAGGGCGGCGGTGCAACGACAATGCCGGAGGAGAGGACCACAGTCGGCGTCAGGCCAGCAACGATGAAACCGGCGGTGTAGGGATGTCAAGTCACCAAAAGGGCCCGGCGTTGTCCTGTCTTACAAAGGAAGAGGCCGCGGCCCCTGGCCATAGTGTTACACACGGCCGGCATTCAGGCCGCCGGATGGGCGCGGCGTCGTCACTCCATGTGGAGGAAAGAGCCGCGACCCCATGACCACGACGGTGGAGAAAAAGCGGCTGGCTGGGCCATCTGCCGAAGTACCAAACCGGCTCTCCCCTCTTCCAGTCGGACAATGCGGGACCCTCTTGGGTCTTGTGGGTTACCTAATCGATGTCTAGCACAGGTTAAATTCGGCATATAAGGCGTGTGGCACCCCCCCATGCGGCTACGACAGGCCCCATAGGGCGTAGCTAGGATCTGGCCAGCCGGGCCATGCGGGCCACCAGCCAGGCAATGCGGGTCGCTAGCCGGGACATGAGGGCCGACATCCAGGCCACGTGGGCCATCGGGCCGTACCCGACAAGGGACGTGTCTCCCCCTCGTGTCGGGTTGGGCCGCTCCCTCGGGCCTAACTAGCCCTCAGCCCGGGCCAAACTGCCTAAGCAGTCCTCTTAGCCGGCCCCATCAGACCAGGTATAACATAGCGGGCTGACCCACCCAACGGGCTGGGTCAGACCCAACAGGTCTATCCGGGATGACCCACACAGGGTTGGGCCGAGTCAGTCTGACCGACTTGGACCGAACACGACCCCACTACCGACCCTTTACTTCCTTTTGGCTATAACTATGGCACCAGTCGTCCATTTGACGAAACTTCATCATTGATGGTATCCTTGGAGCGTAGTCGTCCCTGTGTGTATACCCCACAAGAGATAGGGGTTTGGTTGAGATACGGTCAAGTTGGATCATATTCGAAGCCAACCAGGCCCCCGATACTAATAGGCTAATAACTCAAAGACTGGGCGTCTGATAGAGGCGTTGTTGGTTGCGTCGAGACCCCTATGAAGAGGCGAACCTTTGAGATTATTTTTATTTGAACTTTTCAATAGTTGGATTATTTCCTAATAGCTCGTTGAGAAGATCCTTCCTGTGAAGAGAAGACAAATTGTTGTGACCTAGTAGCTTGCTAAGACCTAATGATTTCTTGACCGATTTGACTCGGAGTGCTTCGACTAGACCAGTGTGGAGCACCTGCTAATTGGACGTAGACCCATGAAAGAGGAGCACCTGTTAGTTGGAGGCATACCTGCGATACTCGATAGGAGGAGTACCACTATAGTCTATTAGGGGGAGTGTATGGTTGTAGGCGTTAGACCCACGATGGGGAGCGCCTCTTTGTGAGTGCGGTATACCCACAATACTCGACAGAAGGAGTACCTCAGTAGTAAAATGTTAGTTGGAAGATCCTAGTAGTTGGTGGTAGACAAACTGTACTTGACAGAGGAGGAGTTCTCTAGTGGTAGTAATTTTTGAAATGTGAATAAAAATCATGGTTGAGCTGAGTCAATGACTTTTGTGTTTTCCTCATGATTTAGATGGGTTACTAGATAACATAGTTATATATATGGGAATTTACCTATGTAATGGTTATACGTTGATTTCATACTTATTGTTTTATCCATGTTAGATATTGTGAGACCTTGAGGGTCTCGGGGTCCCTACTGAGTATCGTTATACTCACCCCTACACGGGATATGCCTGTACCTCATTGTGTTGGTTGCAGTGAACGAACAATGCTGACTGAGGTAGAGAGTAGCAAGACTGGACGATACCCCGAGGTGGACCACTCGGCGTGACGATACACAGAGCAGACAGACGGACATGGAGTGATGAGGAGGCCATCCGTACCTACCCTTCATGTAGGAACGCCGGAGGAAGACTACATAGCTTCTTTACTTTTCTTCATTTGTAATTTCTTTTCAGTTGTACATGTACATTCTTGCTGGGATTATATTTCTGGCCCCTTTTTACTTTTCATCCCTTCTCTTGTATTCAGTTTTACTTAGTGTTTTTCTTCCAGTTGTGTACTATGATTTGTTTATTTACAGTTAGAAAGGCAATGCCTTCCCAGTTTAGGGATTTATGCATTTGGTGCTAGATTCCAGCTCCTGGCCAAGGGATGGCGGGCTTCGGGTAGTCACGATACGGGCCACAGGGGACAGGTCATGACAATAATGGTATCCATTTAAGGAAAATGTTAAATATTTTCAATTTTATTATTGTTTGATTAATGTATTACCTCACTATTGGAGGACTTATTCATATTTGATAACATGTTCTATAATTTTTTTGAGACTGATGGAATGAAGAATCTTTCAATGGCACGATGTACTAAAACTTCAAGAATGAGAAATTCAAAATCATTTCATTATATAAGAGTTGAAGTGGCAGTCGTTCAGGGAGCGATCAATGGTGAGATTATATTTAAATCAATTATGTATTTATTTTAATGAAAAAATTCTTCAACTTTAGGAAATAGAATGTAAGACAAAAAATATAATCTTAGTAAAATATTTTCCGATGAATTAGAAGGTACCTTAAATCATTGTAGATTTATGGATTTCTAGTATTTAACATTCTCCAATCCTTATCCCCTATCACTATCCCTCATAACGTGATTCATAGATTTCTCTTCCATATCTATGAATTCACTTCCCACATATGTTCTCCTATGTGGAAATCTAATGATGAGTTAATTGGGTAACTGTTATGTTTCTAACATTCAATTTTAATATTTTGTTTCATTATCCAATTCAACGAAGTGGTATTGAATGAAATAAACATTCAATAAGAAAACCATTTATAACCATGAAGAATTTCAAGGAAAAATTCATTTTAATAGGGGTAAAATGTAACACCTATATATTTTATGAGATACATTCTTTTTAATTTCTATGATTTATTGTCTTTTAAATGACACAAATATTATATTGTGTTATACGCAACATAGTATGATCCTACAGTATAAACAACACTATTCTTATCTCGGGTTGCGAAAAATTTCATGTTCATTAGATAGAATTCATTTCAGGAAACAATGAGTTTTTATTTGTTTCTAATATATAAATGAACTATGTTTCTATTAGGTTATACTCCACACCAAAAAGAGATTTCACTACACTCAACACTGACTTGTCTTGTGGTACACACAAGAGTGACCATCCATTATAACATGCATTCTACGTGATACCAAGATTCATTAAACAATGATATGTTATTAAATTATTATTATTTAATGGTATATAAACATGCTTTTAGGAATAGTATTAACCAAATTTTTAATTCTTTATAACATTATAATTTTTATTACACATTTTCTAGAATATGGTATGAGAAAAAAAATTAAATAGAAGAAGTAATTTTAAAAAAATAATGATTTACCTCCAACTGATAGAAAAACAATTTTAAATCCAATTTTGAAATTTTTATAAGTTATATATGACCAAATATACTTCTTATTTAGAAGAGTAAGTAAAAAACGTACTGTTTTTAAATTTTTTATTTCTCTAATGAAATTAATATATTAATGAATATTAAGTAAGAGTAACTTTTAACTTGACACTAAATTTGTATTTAAATTAATTATGTTGTTAGATTATATTTTTAATTTATTTTAAATTGTAATTGGATATATTTTTATCATTTAATTAAATTTTGGTAATTGGAAATAATTCCACTTTTAAATTGAACATAAACGTTTGTCAATCTGTGGATAATTATTACTTCTTAAAAACATGATTTTTGGTTTTGACCACGAGAATTGATTTTAAATTAATTAATGAAAATTATATTATTTGAATTTGGAATAATGGATTCAATATTTGATAACATTATGTAAAAATGTACTTTTTATTTTTGGACGTTACGAATATTAAATTTAGTAATTATTTTATTTACCATGGTTAATGGGTAGATCTGGTAAATAAAGGTAAATAAATTTTGTTATAATAATATTCAACTATCCTGACATAGGTCATAATCCTATTTTATAAGATATTTCTGACCACTGGCATACTTTTTTAGATTTGGGGATCCTATGGATTCACTTGGATGTGAAATTTACATTTAATGAGAATTATTTTAATGTAAAGATGACTATAACCTAATCCTATATCTATTAATAAATTGATTTTAATATAGGGTTATCTAACTGATAAATTTGAATAAAAATATTCATTATAAATAAAAAATTATTTATTACATTATGTTATTCTATTTATAATTTTAATATATTATATAAATATTATTATTTATGACACAATTATGATTTAGTGATTACCTCATTAATGAAATATTCTGATAAATGATTTTATAAAAAATAAATATAATTTAGTTTAAATTTTTTTATTCCATCCATGAATTTTCTATATGACATTGACATATTATAGATGATTTATTTCATTTTTATTAATGTAATCTGGTTTTTATGAATTTATTTTAAAAAATTATAGTATAAATATTGTCCAGAATTGACATAATTCATAATGTAAATTATAAAATAGTTAATTAAATGGTATTAAATTCCTAAAAATATATGATTCATTGAAATGGTTAATTTATGCCCAAATATTTTATAAATAACTATTTTTGTGTCTTTTGACATTCTATGGTAATAACATCAAACCACATTGTGTAAATAACATTTTATCTTAGTAAGATTAAAAAAGAAAAAAATGGTTATACCAAATAGATAAGGATTCCAAAATATTCAAAACATGTCTAACAATAAATGTATGATTTTTATTATACCCAAAATAATCATTTATTGGAATTATATACGTTTTGGAAAATTTTAAATTGAGATTTAATTTATTATAAATTAATATTTTAGGATTTTTCTAAAGTTCCCCTCTCATCTCATATAAAAGGGCACATCCTCTCTCTCTACATTACTCTATTTTGTGATTTCATGCTCGGCCAAAACCTGAAAATTTCTCTTCTCTAATTCCATTGGTACATTATATAGGTGATGGTTTTCTATAAAGACAAACTCTATTCCACATTGAGGAAATTTAAAGGTGTCACATCGATGAAGATGAAATACCTTATATAGATTCTTCCAAATTTCATTCAACTTATATAGCTTCCTATTTAGTTTTATAATTATATATTTATTAGAAAAGCATCACTAATATTCTGTTATGTTTTTATAAATATAAAACAATTCTTTTTAAACTTATATCCATCCTAAAAAAGTCAAAATCATCACACGTACATATGTACAACTTACCATCTCCACATTGTGGTGTAATATGTTTGTCACCCCCACCTTTCTTTGATGGTTAAAATGGTGGAAATAATTACTATATATGATTATTATAACTTGATAATAATTTTTATATATTATACCCCATCCACATCAATACCATTAAAAAATTATGGGAACGATATCATCACTTGTGCATTCGTACAAATTACTATATCCACAACGTGATTAGATTCATTATCCATGTAAACCATTGAAGAATGATTAGAAAGTATGAAAAATTAATAATTATGAAATAAATAAAATAGTTATTCTAATGGATTTATGTATATATATATATATATATATATTCTATTTTATTAGTTCCATTCAATTCAATAAAAAAATGAAAACATTGTTCATGTGTATGTACGACCTACTATATCCATGAACAGTTTATTACATTTCATTTATCTACCTATTATATATATATATATATATTAATATACAAAATATATATTATATATATATTATTTTTACATTCTAGAAGTAAGTAAATAATATTATGTATAATAATATCATGAATAACGAGTCCAAACATGTTGGATAAATAAAACAATTATTTCAAAAAACATTGCATTGACCTGGAATTAACAAATGAACGAGTAATATAAAGTCATAAGTAAATCATATATGATATCATAAATATTATTATGATTCTGTTATATGTTAAAAATATGATTAAACCGAAAATATAGGGGTATCGGACACATATTGATGAAATCGAACCTAATTTAAGGAATAATTTATCAATCTCATATTATCCTAGATTGTTTACTCATATGTATTTACTGGGGGTATATATATCATCAATGTTTTCTTAAAATGTTTTCACAAAATGTTTTCTATTTTTATATGTATGTATGATGTCATTTTTTACACATTTTTTAATTTCACTATATGGTATGGAAGAAATATTTTTTTTGATTACAAAAAGAGGTACTTTTAGACTTTTCCAGTAAAAGTACATGGAGAATGTTTTTTTAACTTATACAAAATTAATGGATTTTAATAGTTTTAATACCCATTATTTCCATGAAGCATCCAATACACTATTTCAATGTTATTTTTGATTAAATTTTTTTCTAAAATTTTGGATCATTTATAGAAAAGAAGATTCTTTTGAAAAGGAAAGGATATTTTTCTCAAGAACTATGTTTTATTGTTTTATCAAATAACATTACATCTAAGATGATGCTCTTAAATAGGTGTATTTTTTGATCCCTATTGTTACTATGATTTTATTGTGTTATGGATGTAATTATCTTTTAATGGATTATGTTATGATTGAATGATATATAAGAATCCACTTTTATTTTATGGGTTATGCTGTGATGAATGATTTATTTTTTTGTGGCCCGTGTAAGAATTATTTCATTAGGAGATGGTTTAGACTTATATATCTCTAAAATTTATTGGGTGATGATTTGTATATCATGAGAGAGATATTACTAGAATGTAAAGTAAATCCGGTTCAGTATTTCATGGCTAGAACTGGAATTAAACTTGATTCAGTAATGGAGGTTTCCCACTCTGATGGACTTGGGTGGAATGCCTTAGCAAAATGGAAATCATATTATTTTTTTATTAGTTTGACACATTTACTTGTTTTATGAAAACAGTTATTCTACTATGGTTAATGTTCTTTTATGATCCATGGCTTAAACCCATCCATGACTTGTATCATGTCTATAGAATATAATTTTTTTATATTCAAATGTTTATGGTTCATTTAAAGTTCTATATTTTTACCCTTACTGAGCATTTGAGCTCACCATTTTTATGTTTTCTTTTTCCCAGGATATATTGAAATGAATTAGGTAGGAAAAAATCTAAGATCATTATAGGATATGTTGAATATATTTCACTATGAATACAATATTATGATATGAGTTTCTAATAAAATTAATCTAATACAGTCTTTGGGAATCTGTTTGTGTATTGTATTATGTATTTTTCAATAGAAATGTAATGTCCATGTACATCATGATTTGGTCTCTACATATATATATATATATTCTTTTTTTATAATATATGGTACAATCAATCTATAAAAAGTATATTTCAAGGTAAATATGAAACCATATTATTATGTTTTAATTTAACTACTAAGGAAAAATATTTTTATCTATGACCATATTAATTTTAATTTACTATTTCAGTTATTAATTATTATTAATAAATAATTTTTACATGATAAATAATATTTATTATACAAGTTAATTATTATGGAATACATTTTACCTAATTCCATTCAGATTAGTGAATGAGTATGACTATAAAATTAATCTTTCTAAGGTGATGGAAAAGATGTTTCCAATGAATAAATGTTCCTTAGTATAAAAGGATTTTTTGTAAAAAATATTCATAAATTATATTAAAATTACATAAATTGTATTAATAATAATATAATTGAACTAATAATATTTTTTATTCTTATTATAAATAAAAAACATTTTAAATACTTTAACTGAAATTAGATATTTCAATAATAATAAAAAAATTTCATATGCATTGAAGAAATGAATTTTTTTGATATTTTTAAAAATTTAACTCTAATATAACTTTGAATTTTTTTTAAAAAAATATATATTTGTATGATAATTTTTTAAAATTATGTAAAAATTTAGTTTTTTTATAATTTTGGATGATATGGTATTCAAAAAATAATATCATTTCTATATATAAAACAAGATTTATTGTTTTCCAATAATTATAAAATATATATTTTGTTAATGAAATAAACTTTTATATAATAGAAGATATATAAATTTCAATAATATAATTCAACAATTGGGAATTTTTTTATTTTTTAAGATAAATATATATTTTAATAAATAAAACCTTTTTTGAGAAAATAATTTCTCTTAATTCTAATGATTTTTATCTTAATTTCTATTCTGTTTGTAAAAAAATATTTTATTTCTTTAACATGTAAACATTGTAATTTTCATAAATTTTTTAATATTAATATCATCAAATTATAAATAATTTTAATAATGTTATACTATTTGACGTTTTGTTAAAGCTGAATGTAATGCATAACCAATGACATTGATGAATTTTAAATTAGTCAAACAATCTATTTTAATAAAAAACCATGGTGTTGTAATTATATATGAATCACATATGGTAATGGGATTATATTTTATAACATTCAATGTTCAAATTTTATCCATATGTGTTTTTAATTCTTGTCATATCATCTACTGAAAATAATATAACATTAAATATCATAAATGTTATTTTTTGATACTTTTCATTTATTTTGGAAATAATTTGTAGTGAAATTATATTTATTTAAAATATAAACCTTTTATTCATCTCATATAAGTTATAATTAACAATAAATATTATGGCACAACATAATTAATACAATAACTATATATTTTAATATTTTTAAAATAAATTTGTAAAGGTTTGTACTTTTTTCTAAAACATTGAGTCATCATTATGTAATACTTTATTGTATTTTATACAATTAGTGAAAACCATAAATTAATAAATAAAATATAATGATTTGTTTGTCTTCGAAATAACTATTAATAATTAACTAATATATGAGCATTTAACAATTGAAAATATTTTTGTTTTATGAGAAAAGAAATTTACATAGTTTATTTAATTACCCATATTATATATAATTCATTACCAATCAAAATTTAAAAAATTTACCATAATATATATTATGGAGTTATTATAATTGAATACCACTAACTGAATTGTAAAATGATAATTTTTTTGTTTATTTTTATTTATTTTCCAACTGTTTAAACAATGTTTTACTTGTTTTACCCTTTCATAGTCACAAAAATTTTACATCGCTACAATTCCTTATTGAAAAAATAATAATTGCGTTATAATCACTATATTATTACCATAAAATATCAAATAATTAAATATTTTCTTATTTGAATCATTTTTTAGATTTGGTTAAAATTATTACCAATTTCAATTCATCATATGTGCTAAAATCCCATCATTACAAAATTTTCAAATCCTAAAACATTTTGTAAACAACACTCATCAATATTTCATATTAAAATAGATTTTTTTATATTAATATAAATAAAATGTATTTTTTTGAATTTTAATACCAAATAAAAAATATATTTGTGTTTTTAATATAATTGATTTAAGGAAATTAAATGGAAGTATTTGAATATAAAAATTGTTCATAATTAAGAAAAAAATCCAAATTTTCAATGAAAATATATAAATATTAGAATAAAAAAATATATTATATTACAATGTTAAAATGATTTTAATTTTTTAAATAAATATTTTTAATTTTATGACAAAATTAATTATTATTTCCACACAAAATGTAGAAGAAAAAACATTTATAATGAAAATGCATTTTGTTTAATCAAAATAATTTTCCAACTATTATGTTCTTTTATGATTGGAATATATTAATAAATTTCTATTCAGTAATTCCCATAAAAATTTATTTAATTATGTGATATCCATAGTTTAAACTTGGTAATTCAAAAGATATGATTCAATGTATATGATTATACATCTCATATTAAAGTATATCACTGTTTTTTAATGTGGTTACTTTATATATATATATATATCCATATCAAATAATTAATATTTATTTAAAGATGATATATTATAAAAAATTTGGGAATTACATTCACCCACATTATATAAATTTCATCCTTTTATTTTTAACTAACCCTTACTATAATTAATAGATATTGCTAGTATTCTTGCATTAACATAGAGCTTCCGTTTACGTTATTATATAAGAATAAGATAATGGGATCACAACACAAATGACAGAATCGTTTAGTTCTATTTGAAAAATAGAAAAATAAATTATTCCTATATTAAATTTAGATATACAAATTAAATCATAGGTTTATTTCAAGAAAGAAATTATTTCATCGACCATGGGCTTTAATATCATTAATATTACACTTCATGAATTCCTAGGAATGGAAAAAAATATAGCTGATCCAAAATTATTAGTATGAGATATATAAATTTGTTTTAGAAAGTAAATGAAATATAATCCAAAAATCATAATCAATATGGAAAGGTAAATAATTGTACACATATGTCACATAACCAATAAATTGATAGTTCATATAAGTCAATGAAAATAAATTTGGAATCATAAATAACTATGAACACATATAATTTAATTTTATATGACCATCATGAAAGGATTGTTCCTAATAAATATGGAATGTTCAATTAATTAAAACACTTAAAATTAAAATTAATTTTCCCTAAATAATATATATGGAATAATAAATATGTCATTGTTAATTGATGAAAATGATTGAAATTTAATCAATTACCATGATTCAAAATGATCCAAATACAATATGATTTACAAATTAGTAGGGATAAAAATAAAATAATTCTATATAAAGTAAATAATAAAATATATTACATCATGATTTATGGAATCATCATTCTACTATTTTCAATACCTCAGACAATATGGTTTGAAAAATTGAGTAATACCTATTATATTATAGCATTGTTATTATTTTCAGGATACTACCACTAAATTGAGATTTTGTATAATTTTGGGTCCAACTTGATAATGCATGTCCAAATCATTTCTCATATTTTGAATAACTGATTTAAATCATGAAAATTTTTCCTTGTCATAAATTATCAATAATGACTTAAGAATAATGATTTATCAATATTTACACTTAAAAATTAAATTAAATTTAAAATACATATGTATAAATTTTATATGGTTTTAGAAAAAAAATATCAATTAAAAAAAATTGGGTTATTAAGGGGAAATTTAACTTCAAATGATCATTTAAAAGAGAATATTTCATGCGAATGTTAAGGAATACTAAAATGAAATGACAATGTGAATATCAACACAATCCTTTTCAAACTAATGATAAACTATTAATGGAATGAATCAGTAGGGTATTAATATAACAAATCCATACATAAGTATATTTAAAAAATCTGATGAAGGATATGCTGAAAAAAATTTAGCATATTGAATTTAAGAAATTTAGAGACTATTTTAAAATTTATTAATTTTACTTTAATGTAATGAAATGTGTTAGTGGACTAAATAAGAAAATTTCTTATTCCATACGTTGTTTAATAACTGTAATTAATTTAATGTATTTTAATATAAACAATTTTTTTAATAAATAGAATGATATTTAATGGAAATGAAAAGAAATTAAAGAGATAAAAATAAAATTAAAAAACAATAATGGGATTACAAGAAAATTGTAAATACTTAAAATATAAAAGAAATTTTATTTATAATTTATTTCATTTTGATTTTCAAAATTTTTATTTTATTTTATTTATATTTTTTTCATATTTATGTATTAATTTTTACAATTTTTTCATTTCATTTCATCAGTTTTCTCTACACCCTCTCCTCTCTCCTTGGGGAAAGTCCCCATATATCACCCCCATTCCAGTGCCCTGACCTCCTCCTCCATTATCCCATTAGAAGCCTACTATGACTCCATTTTTTACGACCCGTCCCCTGGGGCCTGTATCATGACTACCCTATGCCCGCCTTCCATAGGGAAGGGGCTGCCGACTAGCACCCATGGTGTAAATCCCTAATATGGGAAGTCATTTATTTTATAATATCAAACAAACACAATAGAGTATGAAACTAAAAGTAAAACACTAAGTGAAACTGTATACAAAATAGTGTGATGAATGTAATGGGGGCCGGAAATACAAGCCCAACAGTAAAGTGAATACAACTGAAAAGCTAGTACAACTGATGAAAAGAAGTAAAGATGCTACTGGGTCACCCTCTATAATTTCCACTAGAAGGGTGACTACATATGGCCTCCTCAGCACCCCTAATTCGTCCGTCTACTTTGTGTATGTCTTGTAGAGTGGTCCACCTCTAGATACCATCTAGTTCTGCTACTCTCTGTCCTGATCAACACTGTCTGTTGCCTGTAACCAACACAATGAGGTGAGGGCATATCCCATGTAGGAGTGAGTATAACGATACTCATTAGGGACCTGGAGACCCACAAGGACTCACAAAATCCAACTAGGATAACCACAAACTACGGAATTAAAAGATAACCCTTACTTAGGTATATTCCCATATATATACATATGGTTTTTAGTAAGACATCTCATTCATGAGAAAAACATGAAATTCATTGACTCAGCTCAAACCTGTATTTTCATTATCGAAACCACAGCTACTGGAGAACTCGTCCTGTCGTGAAGTGCTACGAAGATGTATAGAAGTACAGATGATTATTCGTGAAGCTAGATCATCTTATTCTATCACGATGCACTACGTTTAACCATATGTAGTCTGACCCACATAGGATCGAAAGGTACTAACACCCAAAGTGACTTAAACAGGATCTAACCCACACAAGATTGGTATGCGCGGACCCACACAAGATAGCTGAGCGCTGAACCACACAGGATCTATCCCACACAGGATCGGTATGTGTTGACCCACATAGGATCGATGACTACTGACTTACATAGGATCTGTATGCATTGACCTACATAGGATTGCTGACCACTAACCCACACAGGATCTGACCCACACAGGATCGATATGCGCTGACAGACACAGGATCGTTGAGAGATGACCTCCGTATGATCTCTCTCGAACATCCACCTCACTATCAGCCAATGTAATCCTCGTACCCGGTGTGATCGAGTTCCATAGAATCAATCCTCGAGATATCAGTCATACATTGACCGCCACTAAAATCTACAACAGAGTAACCCAATGGACCACCATGTTACAGATTCCAATGTGACAGACGGTCCGTCTATCAGACACCCGGTCATTGAGTTATTCAAATTTATTTTCTAGGGGCCCCGTTGGATTTTAGGTTCAAACAAACCCAACCATACTCCAACTATGTCCAAAAATCAAGTGCGGTATTCCAATAGAACCGCTGTTCTCCAATCCTTCCATCTCCGCAAGTGAATCATCAATCAGAAGCTTATAGCCCAAGATAGGGGCAAAAAGGTGTAAACTCGCCAAACAGGTCCAGGTCCGGTCCGACCCTGTCCGAGGAAGCGGGCTACCCCAAGGGGGCGGCCCTGCCCAGTGGGCCGACGACCCACATGGCCTGGCCTCCCATGCTAACTGTGGAGTTCTAATCAAACTTTCTCTTGAAAAAAAAGGTTCAACGACTTGACCGAAGGGGGCGGACCAGCCCGAAGAGGCGGCCCAACTCGGGGGAGTAGCCTAGATCGAGGGAGCGGCCCGACCCGAGGGAGCGACCTGGCCTGAGGGCGTCCCGTCCCGAGGGCACGACCTAGCCCGAGGGCGGCCCAGCTCGAGGGTGGCCCAACCCTATAGGTCGGCGGCCCGCATGGCCTGGCTGGCCAGAGTTAACTATGGAGTTCTAATTAGACAGGCTCACGAAAAGGAAGGTGCGTCTTGTTGACATGAGTCATATCATTTATTCATTTAACCCTTTATCATTTGGGGGTGTTAGAATCACCCCCCCCCCCCCTTAGATCACAACATACTCATTTTGGGCTCTACATCTCAACCCATGTTGTGTATCACAGTTATGGCAGGGTACCACCTCTGATACCAATTGTAAAAACTGGGCCCCGCCCACTAGTTTCCCCACAGACACGTCGTCTCCACCCTGGGGCCTACCTCTGTGCCGGAACGGGTCATATGACTAATTATTGTCCCCAAAAGACAACACATGTCCTTTTCTGTGTTCTTTGTCCTCACTCAAACACACCCTGGAAAACATCCCAGAAGGTAACCCATCCTAATCACTAATCCAGGCCAATCACTCTTAACTATGGTGTTCTAATCAAACAAGCTCCCAAAAATGAAGGTGCACGTTGTTGGGATGAGTCATATCATTTAGATATTTCACCCATTATCATTTTGGGGAGTTAAACATTTGTTCTCTAATTTAAACACCATCATAATCATAGAGATAGGCTCAATAAGTCATACAATCTATATCAAACAATTTAGAATTTCATCCACCATCCATTTTGTAATCTATAGCGGAAGAATGTTTTCCAAAATTTGGGGAATTTTCAAAAACCATTAATTTCTCTTAATTTATGTCATATAATATCATTTAATATAGCGTAGGATTCAGTAAAATTACAAGGTGGGGTGTGTACTATATTTCCCATCATTTCATTGCATAATTTTTATCTCATGTTTGTGATAATCATCAGTACATACATGTGATACCCAATTTTACTCATCTTAATTTAATTACAATTATTTTCTGGAATTAGGTGACAAATTTTGAGGTCAATCAACTCATTTATATTCTTGCAACATAATTTCATACCCCTTTGGATGTGCTGACATACTTGTTAAAACTTATATTATCCTGAATAAATAATTAATTTATTTCATGTTTTTGTGTGACCCCTCTTTGCAAGAGTTTTAAATCTAGTAATACATTTATGATAAACATGATCTATGAAATGGGTGGTTTTTTATTTTTTTAATTTATAATCATCCTATATTAATATTCATTCAATGGTCTGATATTATAAAAGAATAAAAATTCAATTTTTAAACAATTACAAAAACTGTGTTATCCTTCATAAAATATATACTATGATATTAAATAAATTTTGTCATATATTTTTCACAAAATTATTGTTATGTATTCTAATAAAACACATATAATGGAGGTTTTCTACTTTCAACCAAAAATGCGTTGATTTGGATTTTTTGGACTATTTTGGTTTTGATATATTGTTTGTACTACTTATATTTGGATGTTAATGTTGGTTTTAAATAATCAAAATGTTTTTGGACTTTAGTTGCGTAAATTTGTTGGTTACACTAATTAATCTGTACTATGTGATATCTATTTAATCGAAATATAAAAAAATAAGTGTAGTGAGAGAAACATGGATCTATATTTTGGAACTAATCATAGACACTTCGTTCCTACTTTGATATCACACTATGTTCCAAGGAGGTGATGTCTTTGTTCTTTCCAGGAAGTGGTGTCTTGGGATTTCTATATACTCATGAGTGATATATGTTTGCTAATAGATAATTGAGGAAAGACCAATTATAAAATTGGATATAACAAGCCTCATATTATACTATACCACTTGGGTGTGATACCCAAGAAGGACTCATTATAAACTAGAACTCTAGATATATATGGTATTTTAGATAAATTCCATCGATGGGGTGGATTGTATTAGATAAATTGATGGATTTACCATAGAAATACCTTTAGTATTGGCTATTACTCCTACTCTAATTTTTAATATAATTATATTGATAATGCATTGAAGGGTTTTATTGGGGAATCATTTAGTTCCATTTGAATTTTGATACCAATTTAGTTCCTTTTTGTTCACATTGGTTGACACGTAATTTAGACACCGGGATATAACCCATGAATTTCAGTATGCTCCTTTTTAGTATGACATCTATATTCTAGGTATATATATATACATATATACAAATTTTTTATACATGAAATTATTTTAGATTCCTAGAAAAGGACAATATAGGATCTATGTTACAGATGTTGTTGAGAAGCTGAACAATGTTACTCGATTATTTTGTTAATTAATTAATTTAATTTATCATATATTAGAAAACTTCATTTTTTACAACATGAAATGGAATGGTTTAGTCACTATGGGTTCTGTACTACAATAATTTTATTGAAAACCCCCATTCCAGTGTCATTTGTTACCCGAATATATTATATTTTAACATGTGTGGATTACGGGTACCATGATGCTTCTAATTATTTAGTGTTTCTTTCTTCATAAGATGGTGATTTGGGGGATAGGACCGAGCATTTGATTGAGATACTATTGTAGAAAATTATGTCGTTTTGATTATATTTTTGTTAGTATTCATTTATTCAATATTTTTATATGTATACATTAGTATAAACATCATTGTAAAACAATATAATGTATATGGTTTTAAGTATCAGCTATTTCACTTACCATTTATTCATTTGGTATTATTTATTTTTTTCACAGGGATTTTTTTATTTATATGATTCTGCTATTTGTTACAAATTTCTTTTATTCTAAGGCATGTTACCTATTATATATTAGGGAATAACCTCCCCCTTGGAAATTTTCAAAATGTTATAATTGCTAGTCAGTAGCCTATCACATTTAGGGATATACACTTAAGGTTACGTGGCCAACCCGGCTTAGAGCACATATCTAGTGGATCTTGAGTTGGGTACAATACAATGTGTAATCAGATAGGTTTCTTGAATTTTCATAATATTTTGTCTCGAAATGAGACTTGGATATAATAATTGGGACCTTTCCCTATGTTTGGGGGTAGCTAACCCATATATAGAAGAAACCTAAATTCATGGGTAGGTATTTTAGTTAATTATTATTCCCATTATTATTTAAAATATTTCATCATTTCATGACACACTTGTTTTGTATGTTAATTGATATTATTATTTTTAGGATAATAGTTATTACCATTAAATCCCGTTGATATAAGGGAAGTGAATTTAAATGCATCAATTTAGGAACCATAGGGAGTAAAATGACATGAATTTTTTTGTACCATATCTATATTCAACATGCATCTACGTGTTTGCATGCGAGTATTGTTTATTCATGTTATCATATGTTGAACTTCCTGTTTGATAAATGTGATTATGTGATTTCTTGTTATATTTTTACAAATATTTTCATAGGAAATGGGATGTATGCCTCGTTTTAGTGATCCTTTTAGGTTCTCTCTTCCTTCTCCAGACCCATCTATTTGATCAGTCTATCTCTTATGTAGTGCTCATAGTTAGGTTATGTACCAACCATCATTATTGATCATTTATCTTTTTTTTCATCTACTATGAAATAATATAAAAACATTGTGTTTCTATATTTTAGGCCAATTTCAAAACAATGTCTTCATGTCATACCACAAGAGAGTAGCGATGAGCACATCACAATGATGGTGGGTCCTAATCCACAAGAAGTTCCTCTTGTAGTCCCTAATGTTGTATTACCTGCAATACCAACCATTGTTACTCCAGTTTTACCACAACCTACTATTCATCTGATGTTCCCTGATTCTTAGTTTAGGGACAGACTCCCTAAGATTATATAGTCTATTAATAAAGATCCCGAACCATCCCCGTCAATGGAAAACCATACATGGGTCTTTTTGTAGAATCACCCTCAATCCTTCTCATGGAGTGTTTGTTCACATGATGAAGAATCCTAGATAGAATAGATGAAGTATATGATTGACCATCCATAAAATCATCTCAAGCGGGGGTTCAAACATGTTGTCTACATACATCATGACTCTCCCAAGAATATTTTGGAATTAATTTTCTAGATAGAGAATACAAGAGACAATGTCTATGTAGACATCAAACTAGATTTATATGATTACTTTGATCCATAAACTCTGATAGATTATTGTTCCAGTGAATTCATAAATCTTCAGTAGGGCTCTATGAAAGGGTTACAGTATTCTATTCATTTTATAGTGTTTTAGTTTTTTTCTCCATATTTGACATAGCATGCAGAGTCATCTACAATAACATTTGAATATAAACATAGACATGTTAAATGATCATATGTAATGGTCTTTCATTTGAAAACTATTACAGAGATTTTGAATCATGCCCTAATTTCATAAAGAAGTTACAGAGAATAAAAACCTATGAAATAGAGTGGTTTAGTTCCGATAATGGTTTATGGTTCTTCAAGAAATGGAATTATCCATTTTGAAATTGAATGTGGGTGATATCCTGGTAAAGAATAACATTTTTATATTTCTTTCACATGTCATTAGTACATTAGGGTGTCCCTAAGAAACCTCAGTACCTAAGTGACCCGATGGAGTTTTTAGCTTGTAATGGGATGGGTTATCTTTAGCATATCATCCATTAATTTTAAAAAGCATGCACATGGAAGAGGATCTGTAAAAGAACCACTTTTTGGTTTGGGATCTATGAATCCATTATAGGTTGAAATATCATTTTCTCATGGTTTATTAGGATGATGTAATGGTGGGGGTTTCGGTCGAGGAAAGCATGTTACATACTATAAAAGTCATTATGTATGTACTACTAAGGCTACTAATATTACATCTCAAGGTTGTGGATCAGGTCTTATATACATAGTGAATCTAGAAATAGAGGGTCAAGGTGTAATACCATTTATGGTAAGATGTACTACTATGTTGACATATACTTTATTTTCTACCATTTTTGATACTGGTGCATCATACTCTTATTTATATTCTTCTTTTTTGAATGATTTTTTTTACAATTATATTATTTTGCAATTTCATGTCTCTCAAAACTCCACTAGGGGTTTGGATGGAGGGAATATACCAATTCCAAAAGTTCCACCTTGAGATAGGTGGGTACCATTTCTCTTCTAAATTCTAATGATCGATATGTCTAGAATATGTTTTATTCCTAGAATGAACTAGATCACTATATACATTTCCACAGTTTATTGATATAATCAGCAGGTGTCCATCACATCCCTTATAATATACACATGTCTAAAAATGGATAACCTGATATGTAGTCATATCGAGTTGGACTTAAATGTGTGTGACTAGTAAGAGTGACACATGTGATGTCATATCTATTCCTGGGTGATTAGAAAACACAGATAGTGTAATTCTCTCCCATGGTTGATCATTATTGGGGAATATCTACTAAAAATTTCGATGACATCACTCGTATGATGGAAGTGGTATGAAATATCATGCTAGTGCCAAGTGCTACACCAGTGTCTACTACTCTTACTATGATGGAATCTAATGATCTACATGAACTCAAAAAGTATCTAAAAGACATTAATTATAAGGGTTTAATCAGACCAATGAAATAATTGTTGGGATCACTAGCCTTATTTATCCATAAATGAAGATGGTTCCATTAGATTGAGTGTGGATTATCATTAACACAACAAAATTACAATAAAGAATCAATATATGTTCCTCACATAGATGACCTCTTCAACCCAATCCCATGGTGGAAGAACTTTCTATAAGATTGTTCTTAGCCCAGGATATCACCATGTGCATATGAAACCATCTGACATACAACATACATAGTTCTAGAAAAGTTATAACTTATAGGAGTATTTGGTTCTTCCAATCATCCTCATGAATGCACCGTAATTCTTCAAAGCTCATGTTAATTTTATTTCCACCCAAACCATTATTTATTTGTGGTGGTGTTTGTAGACAACATGTTGGTGTATTATTTTCTCTAAAGAGGACCACACAACCCATCATAAGATCATGCTGAATACACTAAGATAACACCAACTATATGAAATTATAATAAAACACGACAAATGCATTGATATAATTCACTTTTTAGAATATATTATATCAGAGTATGGCATATATGTTGACCCACAAATGGGAAGTGATTTAGTTTCTTGTTAGCATCACAAGAATATTTTTTACATACAAATATTCTCAATGAATGGTGGATATTACCAGAATTTCATCCATTATTTATCATTCTTTGATGAACATTTTACTTCCCTGAATAAGATGTTAGTACATTTTATATGTTCATAATCTTGTGAATCATCTATTCAGGATTTGATGAGAAGAAAAAACTCATCTCTAATACTAATTCTACCTCAGTCAGGAAGATTTTATTCTGGTTACTGTGTTGATTTATGAATTCAACAGGGTGAATTCTTGATATAGGTAGATGGATTTGTGGCATATCAATCCTGAATATTGAGTCATAATTAGCAGAACTACCCTTCAAATGAACTTGAGTAAGTAGTTTTTATTAATTCTTTATGCTATTGGAGATACTTTTTGTTGGGTGATAGGTTCATTTTTGACATGGATCATAAAATCATGAAATATATATCTACATATTGAGACATTAATATAATGAAATCTATGTTGGATAAATAGATTCAATCATTCTGTTTTGAACATAAATATACCACTGTTAAGGGAAATGTCATGGATAACTATTTGAGCTATAAAACACCGACACAACCCATCTATGAATCTAATAATCATGAATGAAATGGATTTTATTGTAATATTCATCTAGAGGTTAATTAATAGCATGTCCATCCATTTTTAACAGAAATTATAGTGACATTATCTCTTCTAGATAGATTCTATATACGATAATTATCAGATACAGAAGGGATCATTTTGATGGTCAACACTGCAGGTGAGAACCCACATCCTTGATTGATTATTGATGGTATTGAAAGAGTAAATTACCATGTCCGTGTAAGGGATAAGAATAATATATGGTAAAAAATAACAAAATAATCTAATACCTTCATTAGATATTATAATACATTAATTACAAATATCAACATAGACATATATTGTTAATACCTTTGAACGGGTCTGAATAAGTAGATAGTATGTTTCATTATTCCGTGCTCCACCTATATATAGGTGAATGAAGGGAAACAATGACCTATAATACTTCAATTAAATAAATACATTCGATATTGTAAATTTAATGAAATCACCATGGATTTAATTATAGGTTTTCAATTATCTCCTCAAAGAAGAGATGCAGTATGGGTGATTGTCGATAGATTTACCAAAGTCAGGAACATTCTAACTATCTAGTAAAGATTTTATATTGATGAGTTGGAAAGGATTTATATCCAAGAGATATTAAATATTCATGGAATAATACATTATATTGTCTCAGATATTTATATCCACTTTACATAACACTTCTGGAAAGAGTTGCAGAAAGCACTAGTTTCACTTGTACACTTGAGTAAAACATATCACTATAAGAACAATGGGATGTCTGAGTAGACCATATGAGTGTTAGAAGATATTATTTGGAAATGTATTATTGATATTGGATGTTCTTGGGAGAAAAATATTTATCTTTTTAGTTTAATTATAATAACATATTTCTGGTGACAAATCAAATTTCATAGTATAAGGCCCTATAGGGCACTCTATGATGTTCCTGTTTATGCTAGCTTGAAGTCAGTGATTTAGATTTGTTTGATCTTCATATTGTTCAAGAGAAGTCTGTGCATGTTAAACTTATTCAGATATATATGACTACAACATGGACCATATAGGAGGAATATATGATTAATGTCATAGATCATTGGAATTTGAGGGGGGCATCGAGTCTTTCTTTGTTTTTCAACAAGGTTGGTTGACACGATGATAAAGAGATAATGGAAGTTAACACCGAAATGTGTCAAGCCATTAATGATACTATAGAGAGATGATATGGTATCATAATAGTTGCTTTTACATCAGATGTACCATTTCCTGAATGATGTATTCCAAATGTCTCATCATCCATAGTATAATTCTGATACACTTCATTATTTTGACCCTAATGACATTGACTTTGAGGTATATGCATCCTTCATGGAGCATCAGATTTGTATTGTCGAATATAAAACGATGGTTCTCTGATGGAGGTCTGGACTTATGTTATAGTTTATATGGTATAACGGGCGTGTCTAAGATGATACATGGGAGTGTGAGACCAATGAGAATGCTCAATGAACAAAAATTTTCAAATACAACGTTCCCCTACCCTAAGATGGAAAAATCGGAGACCCTTTTTCTTAATGAGGGAAGGTTGTAATATGTGTATATTAAAAAATGGATAGAGCCATTTATTTTTTTATTATTTTTACCTTAAGACTATTAAATTAGTACACATGGAATATTGAATGAAGCCTAATTTCCCGCGGTGTTTTACAATTTCAAATAATTTAAATTAATTTAAATGTATAGATATAATTTAACTAAATAAGAATACATTATTTCAAATTTATAGAAACTAAAATGGGATAAAAATAAATTAAGTAAAATGTTAATGTTTTTATGGGAAAAGTAAAAATAACTATAATGGGCATTATCCCATTTTTATTTTTTTATTTTCATTTCTATTTCCATACATTTTTATTATTATTTTTTAATGTGTTACCTTTTTCACTTTAATTTATTTTTAATATTTTAAATTCAATTGTTTCTACTTATTCCTCTATTTTTTATCCCCCACAAATCTCTGAATTCATGTGTCGCACGCTATTGCACCCCCATGCAGCTCCTCGTCCTGCCCCTCTATTCTCCCTTCAGAAGCCCACTATAGTTCAATTTCATCTTTCGTTAAGATGTCATCTGAATCACATTGGTCATCTTAGTATGTATTATATTAAAATTCATACTATTTTGGATTTCATTATATATCTATCACATAATCAACTATATAAGGAATTTATCCATATTTCGTAGTGTTTTCTAAAACATCTGATTCCTCCCGTTTTATGTAAAAAAATCATGTTGCGGAGCATATGACACACTATTATTAAAAGGTAGGGTGTCTACTCTATTTGTCATCATTTTAATGAATCATTTGTATCTCATTTTTGTTATTCTCATCTGTTCCTATAGGTGGTACTAAAAATGACATTCTGTAATTTAATTATAATGTATTGAATGGCTTTTGAGAAGTTTATTGAGGAAATCACCTTGATCAAATTGTGGAAACATAATTGGATTCCCATTTTGGTGTGCTATTGTAATCAGTTTAATTTTTTATACCTAAAAATCTATTTTACAGATTTAAGGTGTTTTCACGACCCCTACTAAGAAGAGATTTAAATCAAATAAATTATTTCCAATAATTATAAATAATGCAATTATGGGGTTTGCTGGGTTTCTATGACTAATGATTACATGATAAAATAATTTCAATGTAAATCCGTTATAAATGAAAAAATAAATTTTTATCTACATTCGATGATAAAGTAATTTCCCTTAAAAAAATATGTATTGTGTTATTAAATAAATAGGTGTATATATTTATTACATGATTAATTATAAGTTTCTAAATAAAAATCCTTTGATTGAGCTATGTTACATTCAATAGAAATGTGATGAGTCGATTTTTTTGGAATTTATAGGTGATGATATATTTATTTTGATTCTATTATTTGGTTGTAATGTTTAGGCTTTAATAATAAAGATGTATATGGATTATTGTGTCCTAAATTGATATATGAAATTATCAATGCCTACTATGTGATTCATGCTTCTTTGTAATCTACTAAAATTCTTGGTAGGGAATGAATTTGGGTCCCAAATTAAGGACCCACACATAGACTCTCCATTCCCTATTAGTTACCACATTTCACAATGGGGAGGTGATTTATTAGGAGTTCAAAATGTGGTTTTCCATAGGATTTCTATATTTTCTTGATTGATATAATTTCCCTAAGGAAAAACAGAGGAAGAAACCATTGGATATATGGCTAATCCAAGCATCAGATGATATTCGACCCCTAATGTGTGACACCTGAAATGGAATAATGATAAAACATTGATCGAGTTATTCCATATCATCCAGAATATTTCTATGCATTAGATCAGTGGCATAGGATAAATTGAAGGATGTACCATATTCATACATTTGGAACTGGCTTGGACTCACACTATAAGCTATAATATAATAACATTGATAAATCAAAGAAGGTTTTTGTTGATGCCTCTTTTAGTTCCTTGTGACTATTGATTCCTCTCTACTGCCTTAAAACACACATGGTTTCAAAAATAAATTAGACCACATTTTATAAAAATATTTTTAGGGAATTCACTTTTTTAGTTTTCCATATGATTTCAATAATTATATATTTAATTTAATTAATTTATTTTCTTTAATTTATCTTATATTAGCTCACTAATTTTTTTCACAGCATAAAATTGAATGATTTTAAAACCATTGGTTCTGACCTACTGCGATTTTATCTCACACCCCTAATCAGGCATCATTTGGTATACGAGTATATTATATGATCACATGAATGGATAAAGGGAAACATGATTCTTTCAATGTGTGAGTATAGAATACTACTTGTGATGTAGATTTGGGGATGATGCAACTGTTTTTTATCAAGATGAATTTGTTTCAGATTATGTCAATTTCATTATAGCATTTATAGAAATCTTGTAATCATACTTTACATAATTTTAGTTTAATAAATACATCAAAATAAGACATAGTTGTGTATCTATCTTTATAGAAAATATTCAGTAATTTTCATTTATTCAGAAGAAATTATTTATTTTCAAAGACTAAATTTTGTTTATTTATGTTCTTTAGATACTTTCTATAAATATATTTTCTTCAATTGTCTATAACCAGTTATGTATGAGAGAATAGTATCACCCTTGAACTTGTTTAAATGGTCCTCACTACTAGTCAGAATCCTTTGGCATTCGATGTGATACTCTTTACGTCATGTGGCCAATCTATCATGGAACATATTTCTAGTGCCTCCGGGTTCAGGGATGTTTCAAATAATATCATTTTGATATCATTTAAATTTTTTTCCGAACAATTGGTATTTATCCTTGAAAATATATTATATAGTGAAATAAGATAAAAATATATATTGGAACTAATTTTTAAAAAAATATATATTTTGAAACATTTGAATAAAATATAACACAATTTGCATTAATGGGTATTGTAAGTTTCATACATGTTATGCACATTAAATAAATTGTTTTATATTTTTAGTATTATCCAATGATGAAAATTTTACAATTGCCTGAAAATTTCCATGAATTTTTTTAATAATATTAACATGTGATAAAATTCAATTAATATACCATTTTTATAGTTTTAAAATTATTTTTGAAAATATATTGATATAAAATTTATATATAATAAAAAGGATTTCATATCTAAGGGTAAAATGAAGATGGATTTTCTAAAAAAATATTATAACCATGTTTATGTATTAAATGATGAAAATTGAACTATTACATTAAAATATCATAGAAAAATAGAGAAGCACCAATATTTAATAGTTTTATTTTCCAATTACCCTATTATTTACTTCATTAAAAATTCAATTATATATATTCTTGAATAAAATGATATTGTGAAATAAACATGAAAAAGATAGTTACAATGATGATTGAATTAATCCACTAGAGTATTAAATATATAAAATTTAAATACACATAAAAAACATAATTCAAACAAAACAAAATCAGATATCATTAAACTCCAAAATAATATAATATTAATTAAAATAATGAAGTAATATATCTGAATGAATTGAAAATATGTTATGATATTCTTCATCACATGAAAATATGTATGTCATATCTCCCTATGTTAAATAATAAAAATATAAACTTAAATTTCTATTAATAATTCAAATTTCAATTGAGATTAAATTAGGTGCATAACATTTCTATATTCCTGAATGATGTGAAATTGAGAGGATGTCAATTACCTCATGCTTTATTTTGGTTGAATGTGAATTTGGCTCATGTATAATAATATTAATAATGATATGAATGTATTATTAAATAATATTATTATTTATAACATCAAAAAATATCCTATTATAAAATTTTAAAAAAAAATTGTAAATTATGTTCCATTTTTTCCATTCTTTCAAGGGTAAATTTACTTGTTTTCTCATGTGTGTTTTTAATAGATTATATGGTTCATTCATATACTATATAGTTTCATGTAATCTATATTCGTTAAAATTTAATATATATATATATATATATATATATTTATTTATTCATCAGATGAATTTAAAAAAACATTGACATTTGGATTGATGGAATGGATCAAATCAGTTTTAAGGAAAATTGGACGTACGTAGGCACAAGTGATGTTATCATAACATTTATTAGTGAAAGTCTGAATAACTATGTCATAAATTAATTTAAAAAATAAATAAAATTTAATAAATATCTATATTTAGGTATTTATTAACTAAATTTATATTTATTAAGTTACAAAATATTCATAAAAAAAAATGAACACATCTATTCACAAGGCTGTATTCAAAGGTACAAAAGAGAGACATTATCATATATTAAAAATAATGACATATAAGACAAAATATTTGGTATTAAAATTAAATAATATTACTGATAATATAAATATAATATATCTGTATTAAATCAATTATTATTAACATCATATAATGGTTTTTATGGAAAAAATTTCCATTAGTTCATGAGGAGGTATTGTGCGATTCATTAGATCGGCGATTTCCTATCACTTTAAATTGGAGTGGATATGGATATATTTCATAACCATAAAATAAAAAGATATAACTGTATGGATGATATTAACATTATTATATTATACTTTTTAATAAGAATTTAATTAGGTGGAATAAAAAATTAAAATTTTCATTTATGAAAGTTAACTAATCTTCAAACATAAGCAATAGGTTTTCAAGTTATCTTTTTGAGGCTATCTTAATGATGAAAACACGGGACTACATTTTTTCTAGTAGATAATGAACGAGATTTGGGAAGTTTCTTGCATATCCAAGTGGAATTTTCATTGTGATGTTGGGGAAGGGGGTGGCATTATGTATGTATGGGAGAGGAGATGCCAATAGATTTTAAAAATAATTAATTACTCCATTGTTTTTAGCATTCATGTTTAACCCAAAATGTGTCATTATAAATATTTGTCCACAAATTTTGGAAATATGGATATAAAATAGTTATCTGAAAATTTTTTCCTCACCATCTATACATTTTATTTTTAGTTTACCCCTCCATAAATAAGTTTATAAAGTAATAACAATCATTAATATTTACTGCATTTCTTATTCATAATGGTCAAAAATTATGTTGTAATTATTATAAATTCAAAAATATCTTTACTCCAAATATGAAATTAATTTTTTAATATTTATTTTATAGAAAATTTAGAATAAAATTTAAAAAATTTCGAGCATATTCTTTGAGAATATGAGATTTACATAAGAATGTAATTGTATTTATATGATTTTTTAATATCAAATCCAATTTTAAATTTATTAAAATGACCTAATTTTGTTAAATTTTAATACAATTGAATTATTTTTTATTTCATATAAATCTATAATATAAATTTTCATCCTAAATTATTTAAACAAATTTAATTCACAAATAAATCGTTATCGTTCACTATACATCATCTAATTCAATATTTCATTTTTAAACTAAATTTGACCTAATAATATTAATATTATGATTTTAGAAGGTAATATTATTTTATCTAAAAAATTTTCAAAATGTGGTAAAAAAATATTTTAAATAATGTGTGAAATGCCGATGTAAAATTCTTTTTTCATATAATTATATTTTAGATAAAAAATATTTTTCTCTTAAATGATTATAATAAAAAATTTAATAGATAGATGAAAATTAATTTTATAATTTACACAGTAATATTAATAATCACAAATTAATGGTGAGTATAGTGGTATATTATGATATAGTTCATCTAGACAATGGGTAGGGTGTTCTACAACCTATCAAAAGGATTTATGTTTTTTAAAATAAAATATACATCAAGACTTGAGGTGTTAAATCAAATATAATATTGGTGATAGATTTTATATGTGTTATCGAACATGATGTTCATATTTTTAAATATTTTTTTGTTGTAGTATGTCATGGAATATGAATAATATATGATATAAATTCGGATATGATGAGTAATTTCTATATCATTATAAGGAATATAATTTATTACAATTTAAATTTTTTGTAATACAATGTATGTATCATTAAATGACCTATGGGTATCCAAAAACATAAATTTATCGCTAAATAATACTATTCTCTTATGTATTGTTAGATTTATATTCCAATTACAAGAATTTTGTAAGGTGTAACCCATAATTGTAGAATATACAAGATAACCAACACATTTTATTTCAATACAAATAATACAAATAGTATATTCCTTTTCTTTTCATTCATAGAAATTTCTATTCCTGTTTCGTCTAATATATTTATATGATTAATAACCATAATGAAATTATTTCATTCCTAAAACACTAAAATTTAACAATTAACATATCATAATACCCATGAAATTTATTTGAACTCATTCAAACCATCTGTAGATGATTAAATAAGCTGAATAAATTAGAAAATATAATCGTAATGGGATAATTTAAAATGAACTATCCCTAGTGTTCTAGAGTTAGTGGTCATAATATTACATTGGAATGAGATACTAGGAAACACTTACTTGAAGGACCATAAATTTTATTAGTCTCAAAAAACATGATATAATTGAATCTTACATTACAATTGAATACTTAAAATTAATCATAGTATGTTCATTATGAAACATATTTTCCCATTTATCAAATCCTTGAATATAAATCCTAAAATAGGTTATTGAATCCAATGGAATGGAAATATAAGGAAGCTTTGATCTCCAATGATCACTAATGTTGTGTGTATGTTGTATAACATAATGAATAATGATGTGATAATCAATATGTCACAAAAAATATATGAAATCACTTTCAATTTAATAAATAACATTATCATGAAGAATAATTTAGTAGGAATACATAAGGTAAAAATAATACCATATAAATAATAAAAATATCTTGATACATATCTATTGATATACTAAAAAATAAATTATCATATTGAATTAAATAAATAATATCTTAAATATGGAATTATTAATTTTTTACATCATAGATGTACATTAAATTCCTCATGCACTGAAATATAATATAATTGGGTAATTCCTCCTTAATATACATAATATATATTAACTTTTGAATCATTTTGATGTGTTTAGGAGATATAGTGGGCCTTACATGTCCCTTAATTTGTCCAAGGAATTCATTATTCTAAAAGGGTGTCCCATAATAAACATATACATTCAAATTAAAAAAATAATATATGGAGTATTAATATATTTACCTAATTATAAAAAAATAATCCTGGTCCATTGAGGGTAATAGGGTGAATTTTATAAAAATAGTACAACCCAAGTCAAACTGATAATTATCATTATGGAGAAACAATAATGATTATATATTTAACACATTTCACTACATTGTCACTTATAATGTATTATGTTTTTGTCATCGATGAATAAGAACACCATAAAATGGTCAATTAAGTAGTGTTATATTATACTATAACCTATATTTTAATGATCCCATGTAATGTTTATCCTATTATTAATTATTATAATATTTTTTCAAAAAACCATTTTCTAGAAAAAACATAAATATATGACTAATTCATTTTCATATAATTCAACCATACAATGTCAATATTAAGAGATAATGTCAACATAAAACATGTTACATATAACCTCAAAACACTAAAAAGTATTATCCAATGATTCAAATGAATTTTATTTTCTAATAATTGAATTGACCAAACATTAATGTTTCAGATTACTATGCATTTTGAATCAACTTATCACTAGTAAAATCATACTTATATTAGATAAAAATTAGTTACCATGATAAATATTAAAATTAATTCATGGTGGATGTCACCTACCAAATGAAGAGATAGTGGTACCATTCCATTATATGTATAATTTTTTATAATGTAATTTAATGATCATATATTATAATGTAGTAACTAAATGGATAAACAATTTACTACATGAATTAATGGCCATGATGAATGTGAAAATGAGGTGACCACATGAAGAGATAAACATGAAATATCGCCATTATATATCAACATTCCATGTCTGTTTTTAATGATATCAACTAACCATGCATTGAGTGAAGAAAATATTTACATTACTAACATTGATGTGAATCGTTTCAAATATTCATTGGATGGTTTAGCAGAATTTAATGAATGAAATTTATCTTTTGTATTATCAAAAACCTATTTAAGAAGTGTGAGAAACCATCTAGTTCATCCCCAAAAAACAATCAATAGATATGAAATAATAATTAAAGATAATATTGAGCCTATAATAAATATTTTTAATAAAAAATATCTATGATAGAGAACTTAAATACACTCTTGTATAATTTCATATAATGTATTCAAATTTACCCACCATATTCACCCCTGTTTGGATGTAATCCTCATAATTAATATTCCCTTCATTGAATACGCTAATAATAATACAGTATGACATATCAATCCTAGAACACTTCTCACCATTGGTGTCCACCATGAGTTCTACATCCATCATTCAGTCTTCATGCTCTTTTGATGCATTGAAATGATGAAATTACTCTATAATGGATTCCTCTAATGAGTTAGTTACACCAGTAGGTTCATGTTATTGAAATTACTAACAAATTTCTCTTGTTTTTAACCATCCATAAAACACTCTTACATAACGTCACCCAAGATAGATCGACTTTCTTTAAGATATAACTGCACTTCATCACAATAAATAGTCAATAAAGAATCTCTTTTGAGTTATATTTTTACACATCTTCATCACCATATGTTTTTGTAATAATGGATATGTAGACGCCGGAAAAGTCCGTTGTTCCCAAACGAAGCTCCGGATGCGGAAAGCGAGGTCATATTTGGAGTCGGAAGGATGTTTCGGAGGGCCCGGAGGCCTTGCGCGGAATTTCAGAGGCCCGCGCGCAAAGGTGATGTTCCGCGCGCAAACCCCCCGGGATGCGCGCAATGCGCCGGTCCGGCGCGCAATTTTGCGCGCCGCGGGTCCGCGCGACTCCCTTGCGCGCCGCGCCCGATTCCGCGCCCGCGGGGGGAATTTCGCGCTCGCATCCTGGATTCCGCGCCCGGGGTTGCCTATAAATACAAGGCGACCCCCAACGTTTCAAAGGTTGCTGGAAGTCGAAACGTCTCCCGTGCGCGCAATTCAACCCCTTCCGCGCGCAATGACGAACTTCAGGTAACCTCCTTTCTTTCGCGCAAGAAAGCCTCGGGGTCCGCCTTCACGCGCAATCCCCGCTGGCTCCTTTCATTTGACTAAACATTCACCCTAAGGCCTTTGCGCGCAAAAGAACCCGCTTGCGCGCAATTGCCCCCGGGGTGCACGCAATCCGGCCTGATTGCGCGCACCCCCCCTTCTTTCAAGTGGCCATTCGTTAAAGAATGAGCCGTTGCCCCCGCGCGCTATCCGAAGCCCGGTGTGAGCAATCTCAAGCATCCGCGCGCAAGGCGCTGGCCCAATTGCGCGCCAGCCGCCCCGATTGCGCGCCGGCCCGCAGTATTGCGCGCAAAGCTTCCTTTTTGCGCGCAATCTGCCAGGGTCGTCCCCGTTGACCTCCTAAGGGCACCTGCCTGCGTGGCGCCCGATGCTCCTCATCCCGGGTGCCCGCACCGTGCGTTGTCTTCCCGTGCGGCCCTCCAGGCTTGCGCGAAGTGACACGCACCTATGTCCAGCATGACGTTAAACTGCATACTCGTCCAGCATGACGTTAAACTGCCTATACGTCCTGCACGACGTTAAACTGTACATCGTCCGCGCTGCAAGACGTTAAACTGCCAAGTGCTTCGTCCGGCAACCTATGCCTAGCATGACGTTAAACTGCACACCCGTCCAAGCTGCACGACGTTAAACTGCCTAGCCCCCATCGTCCGTGCTGCAAGACGTTAAACTGCCAAGTGCCTCGTCCTCAACACATGACGTTAAACTGTACTTCGTCCGGCAAGACGTTAAACCGTCCGCTTCGTCCTCAACACATGACGTTAAACTGTACTTCGTCTGGCAAGACGCTAAACCGTCCGCAACCTGATCCCGTGCTCCGCACGCAGGGTCTCCCCCGGTTTGGACGTGGCCCCCACCCGCTCGTCTCTGCAGGGATGTCGGGATTGTCCCCCTTTTGGGACGATTTAATGGGAGTGGCTTTTCCCTACGGGGGCAGGGTATTACAAACCCCTAGTTTCTCGTGGGAGGCTGCACATGTGTATCTCCATTGCACCTCCCCACTGCCGAAGCCAGTAGAGGGTCTGACTGGGATCGAGGTGTCTTTTGCTTTCGGTCCAAGTCCCTTCCAACTGAGTTTTGCAGTATCCGGGCTGCCTCAAGTGCGTAAGTCCTGACAGAATGAACTACGTGGACTTTGATCCCTGTCTCCTATACAGGGTACGTAGGAAGCCTCCCCGAGGTTCAAGCCCACCACCTGGTCGTCCCGGTCGTATTTACGTCGGTTCGTCCATCAGTGGACCCCTCCAGGGTTCACGCTTGCGTTGATTCACCTATGAATCCGCCCCTGTGGGAGACTGCCCGTGTGTATCTCCACGGTGCCTCCCCACAGCCCCCCTTTTCCATTTCCCCTTTTATCGTCCAGCATGACGTGAAACTGTGATCCACCCGGCCGTTCCATCCCCCTCCGTGCGAGGTGGTTCGGTTCAATCCTCCGCCCGGCGGCCTAGACCTCTTCGTGAGTCGGCTTGCCAACGTCCAGCATGACGTTAAACTGTATGCCCGAACTACGTTGACTTTGATCCGTGTTAACGCGCGGTACGTAGGAAGCCCCTCTGGGGTCCAAGCTCTTTACTCCATCATCCATCCTGATCCTTACCCGGGCCGCCACATCCCGGTGGGGTCATGCCACTTCACTTCACTCCACGTTACTTGGGAAGCCGCCCATGTGCTGGCCCCAACATCGGAGGTTCCCCGCAAGGGGTTCTGTCATCTGATCCACTTTTCGTGTTGATCGGTCTGATGCCGTCCCCGCTGGACGTTAAACTCGCGGCATACCCCGTGTTAAACACGGGAAGCTGAGGAAAACCTCAGGTGACACAGTTCCCCGCACCCAGTACGGGATGCCTCAGGCCATCATGCCTTCGAGAAGCCCTATTAGGGACGGAAGACAGACGTGCAGAGCCGCAGTGTTACGACACGCCCCCGGCACCCAGAGCCACCCGGCCTTCTCACCGTAGGTTGCTGCCCCGCCCAGACTCCTTGGAACGTCCGGGCGGAAGCAGCGTAATTAACCGGTGTCCATGAAGATATGGCGCCGGGAATGAGATTCACGAACATTCTTAAGTCTATGAGGGAGACCCGGATTAGGCGACAAGTTCCGAGGAGACGTCCGAGGAAGGAGAAGCCGACATCCCATCATCCCGGTTTCGATCAAGGAGCAGACGCCCCTGAATAAGGGACGGATGCCGCCCGCCCTTGGAAAGCGGGACTGCGGGACCACAAGCCGCGCGCCCATCCCCTCGGGTTGACGGGTGCACGCGCGAACGCGTCCTGGCGGAACAGCGTAACCCGACGCACATCCGCACCAAAACAGAAAAATGGTGAACCCGACGTGAATCTCTTCTCCTCGATACGAAGACCGATGGCTTTCAGAGGTGTTGGAAGACCGGCGTGTTGCCCGGCCAAGCATTCAGTCTTACCCGCCAGGGGCTGGGGAAGTGAAATCGGGCACTCCGTCTCGCAACGTCGAGGGCCTGGGTTCCCCCCACGGAAGGCGTCGTGGCACTAATGGTTGGTTGTCGATTCCTTTTTCCTGTCAGTGTTAATGGGTCATTCTCCCTGCTTTCAGAAATCAGGTCGCCCGATCCAGTGCCCGATCGCCACCCGCCCACTGGCGCAGGGACAGGGGAAACACCGACGCGGCTACTCCGCGCGGTCCTGCCCGTTCCACAGTCGTCCCAGCAGCCGTAATTGCGGGACGACCACGCCCTCTCTCCCCCGCGGAGGTCATCCAGAGAAGGGTGATCAACACCCTGGTGCGGAGATACGAGGAAGAGGGAGTCATCCCCACTAGGGAAATGGCTCGCCTGGACCTTGAGGAGGCTGCGCCTCGCCACCACCGCCGCCCCCGAGGGCCGCGCAGGGAGGCACCGCTGCCTACCTCAACGTCCAATCGCTTCGGGAGTTTATCCCCGGAGCGCTCTGACAGTTCCCTTCCTTATGCGGATGAGGTGGGAGATGCCCAGGATCACCCTATCCGAGGTCCGCTCCAGGGATCCACGATAAGGGCTCCCGCCAGGCCACGGCGACATCGCCGCCAGGCCCCTCAAGTCGAGGAACAGGCTCTCCACCTGCCCGCGCCGCTCATCCCGGCTCGTCTGTCTCGACGCCAACGTCGGGCACGAGCGGAAGAGGATGCCCACCTTGGGGCTCTAGCAACAGCGGCCGCATTGGCCCAAGCCACTGCTGGCTCCAGTCGCCAGGCCTCTGTGCATCCTGAGCGGGGGAACTCCTATGCCCGACCCGGATCGAGGCCCCGACCGCCCCAAAGGCAGGTTGGGTTGACTCTCCCGGTTGCTGGCACTGGCAGTAGCCACCGCGGACCACCTCGCGGTAGCGCTATTCACCGGCAGGATCTACTCTGTGTGGCCGATCCAGGAGGCGTGGGTCATCCCACCTTCCGATCCCGGCCCGGAGGCCTGCCCGGAATCATCTCTCCCCGCGTCCCCTTTGATATCTGTCCCGGTGCCCCTCGCACCTTGGTTCCCAGTCCTCTCGGCCCCAGCACCAGTGCGGCCGGAGGACGCCAGGACAGAGATCAGCCCTGCCCCGAAGAACCACCCAGGGGCAGGAAGGCAAGGCGTCGACGCCGAGGAAAGAATGTTGCGGAGTTCCGGACAGAGATCCGACCGGTTTGCTTCTCTGACTCAGAGGCGGAGTACGATTCGGCGACTGAGCCCTCTCCCCAATCCCGCCAGTCAAGGGCAGGGGTAGGAATGCGGCACGTCAGCCTCGTGCTCCCCGAGAGCGAGATCGATGTGATCCCCGCTTCTCTCCGAAGGTATATCCGGAGTAACGAGGGCCTGGTAGACCCCCAAGGATCAAACTTGCGGTTGGTACCGGCCCCTCCGGAAGTGCCTTCCGTCTCGATCAGAGAAACCGGAGACTTTTTCTGGGGACCGACGGTCGAACCACGATCTGGTGCGCCCTCGGCGAGCACCGATGCTACGGCAGGATGTTCGCTCGCCGGCCCGTCCTATCGTGATGTGGTATCTGGGGCACCGCCACCCTCAGGGGGAGGCCCGGGATATGGAGGTCAATCGGCCTGCTCGCCGTATTCACCGCCGGCCAGCCCGTCGGCCCGACGGCCCGCCTCGGCACCACTACCAGTTCCCCGTCCGTTCCCAGCCATGGAAGAGGACCGAGGAGATCTGGGTCCCGAGTTTGAGTCGTGGAGCTTCTGGACCGTCCTTGCAGAGGGCCACTTCCCTGAGAAGTTTTGGCCAGTCGCAGGACCGGGCTTTGATGCACCCGAATCGCTCACCCCGGATGAGTTCGAGTGCTTCCGCCGAACTCTCCGGGAGACTCACTCCCGTCTTCACTGCCTACAAATGCCATACCCCGGGAGTCAACTACACCTGGAGGATATTGGTGAGCAGTGCCGTCAAATTGACCTGGCCATGCTCCCCGCGGTTCGGCACCCCGGGTCATTTGGGCACCACGAGGCCCTCCAACAACGATGCGTTGAGTGCTTTCAAGTACTCCGCAAAGTTATCGAGGAAGCCACTCCCCACGTGTATATCCGTGGATGGGGGCAGTACGCTGCCCTACGCTTCAGTGTGATCCGCCGACAGCCCGATTCGCTGGGTGGCCCTGAGGGTATATCCCCAGGGACAGGAACAGTCAATATGGCTGACCTGTCGGGAGAGGGGAACGACTTGGAACTTCTCGACGGGGGCTTCCCCCCCGAAGACAAGCCGTCGTCAGACCCATCAGTGAGAGTTACTCGTCATCAGAGGAACCTCCTGGGGCTCCCCGCACCCACTGAAGCACTGACGTTGAGCCGAAACGTCAGCAAAGGAAAAGAGCACAGCGAGGCTATATGGCCCGCCGACCCATCTGCCTCCATGCGGAGGGCAGAGGAGGATCCCGAGAAGGCTACGCTACGTCAGCAGCTCGCCGAACAGAAGAGGCTGGTTGACCAGCTCCTCGCCGAGCGCGCTGCAGAACGGCGGCCTGACTACGGTGATCCCAGGCCAGGACAGCAGGGACCGGAACAACCACCCCTCGATGAGACTCTCCCGGGCAACCGTGATTACGCCGTGTTCGCCGACAGGAGAGAGGCCATTGCCTACGGCAAGAGGGCGCGGTATGTTTCGCCACACCCTCCCGAGCGGCGTGACTACCCGAGAGATCCCGCTCGGATTCCTCCCACTGCCCCAAGGGCCGCTCCGCCAGCCATCCCACGAGCTGCCGAGTTCGACGATCCGGTCGACGACCCGATTGAAGGGCCATGCAATGCGCTCGTGGTTAGAGATCCTCGCCAGGACTGGAACCCATGTCCGGACGATCCGATGGCGGCACTCATTGCCCGCTTGTAAGCCTTGGAGACTCGGCAGGTGGCGATCCCACCGGACGGCAAGCCATACCCAGCATGGGTGGATGACATGCCGGCGCCTCCGGGATTCGGGAATCCCACTTTCGCCCCCTTCAACGGGACCGGAGATCCGCCACAACATTTGGCCCATTTCAACTCGAGGTGCGGGCCTATGTTGGGGACTCCGGCGCAGCAAGAGGCCGCTAAGCTTCGCTGCTTTGTCCAGACACTGGAAGGGCCAGCATTTGTCTGGTATAGCCAGCTCCCCGTCGGGTCGGTAACCAGCTGGGAGGACCTCCGTAGACAGTTCCTCTACCAGTTCAGTTCCACGACCCGGAAGACGAGTATCGCAGACCTCTTCAAGTGCAAGCAGAGGCCTGATGAGCGAGTCGCGGACTTCGTCGCCCGATGGAAGGGTCTCACGTATTCCCTTGACATGCCATTGACTCAGGAGCAGTTGCTGACAATGTGCGTCGGGAACGTCAAGACCGAGCTGGTCCCTTCCCTGATTACTCAGAATTACCCCGGAGGGTTCAGGGACTTCTCAGACAAAGCTCAACGTCTTGAGGAAGCCCTGCAACAGGCCAGCCAGGCACACCCGCTGCCTCCTATGATTCCTGCAAGGAGAGTCAGCAGGGCTGAGCCCGCTGCTGTGGCCCAGATAGAGGCTCCCAGGCCGTTGGAGCTGCTGCCGGTGAGACCAGCTCCACAGCCTCACAGGAATCCGCCTCCACGGGCTCAGTTCCCGGCCCAGCAACGGCAGCCTCAGAACCGGCCGGCCCCTCCGCGTAATGTACCGCCACAACCCAGGCGAGATAATCAGGGTCCACCTCCTCGGCAGGCCCCTCCAGCCCCTCGTCAAGACCGCGCTCCCAGGGGCCCGCGACACCTGACGTACTCATTCCATGAGGATCAGGTCCCCGGTTATTTCCGGAGCGCCCTGGAGCAGAGGATTGTGCGATTGCCTGAGTGCTGGAGGCCAGAGGAGGCACATCTCACGGATAACCCCCGCTACTGCCCTTACCATCGAGCCCTGGGACACACCATCCAGCGGTGCTATGTGTTCAAGGACTGGCTCCAAGACCAGATTAACAACAATGTAATCAGGTTGGGCCCAGCTCCAGCGCAAGTGGCGGGCGTGTTCGTGGGATCAGATGACGATAGTGGCAACGAGGACGAATGGCAGCTGGTCTCCAACCGCGGATCCCAGAAGTATAATAACTGGATGGCCCGCAAGACGACCATTCGCGCCCATGGAATCATCCGTGCGCGCTTGAATCAGCCTGAGCCCCCAGAACCCGCGGGTGCTGCTTCGGCATCGTCGTCCCAGTCTGCCTCCTCCAAGAGGAGCAAACGGCGGCAGCACAAGAAGGAAGAGCGCGCCCCGCCAGTTCCGCCACTATCCCGTACTCTCGGCGATTTCATGCCCCCGGAGATGGGGGTCCCTCCTCGGATCCGCCCGGTGATGGATGATTCGTCCGATGACGGTATTGGGTACGCTTCGGTTAACACCGTCGAGCTGGTAAATCCCTTTTCGGTTCCCGACGTTGAAGAACACCAGGTGGACCTCCCTAGTGTCCCCGGTCGTCGCCACCGTCGGAAGAACCGCAGCAGCAGGAGTCGCCGGGGCACAGCCGTCGGTACCTCCGGCCAGGCCGTGCACGCCACTGAGACTAGGCGGCAGGCTCAAGATCGAGCTCAACGTGCGCAGGCTCCCCATCCGGGGATGACGGATTCGCCTCCGCCACTGTTTGTGGTATGGGACCGGGCAGAACCGCCTCAGCCGCGTCGCGACCAGCTCCGCCCTGCCACAAGTCCATCCCGGCCTCCTGACTCCAGTACGGTGACCATTTCCCGGACTGCGACCAGTGAACAGCGAGATGCGCCAAGTACCAGTCGGCCGCCGATCCAACCGGTAAGGCCCGTCATGCCACCAACCGCAGAGCAATCTCCTGCAACCAGGAGCTCGCGCTTGGCCAAAAAGTATGATGTCCTGAAGCACTTGGCCGACATCCCAGCAAGGCTCTCCATCCTTGAGGCTCTGCGCATGTCATCTGAGATGCGCGAGGCACTCGCTGAAGCCCTGAGGAGCCCCCTCCAGTTCGAGACAGAGGTTGCGGCTGCAGAGGCCTTCCACGCCGAAACGATCGAGGACGCCGAATGTCAGGCAGTTATCTCGTTCTCTGGTAAGGATGAAGACCCTCCTATACAGGGACACATTCGTCCGCTGTATGTCACTGGCCAGTTCAATGGCCATGAAGTCCGGCGTTGTCTTGTCGACACGGGGTCCGGGATTAACCTGATTCCAACTCGGACGCTCCGGAGATTGGGGTTGTCTGAGGATGACTTGATTCCCTCCGACCTCAGGATCCAGGGGTACGACCGCACCGAGCAAACCCCGGTCGGCAAGATACGTTTGAAGACCCAGTTCGGTGACTTGGTTGCCAACACCGAATTCATGGTAGTCTCTCAGGACACTGCGTATAACGCATTGATGGGCAGGCCATGGCTTCACCTTCATGCGGCGGTTCCCTCGTCATACCACCAATGCCTCAAATACTCCCTTAATGGTCGAGTAGGCGTGCTTCAAAGAGATGCCTCTCCTTTTGCCTCATGTGAAGCCCGCTATCTGGACGCGGACTATTACAAGAGCAAGGATAAGCAGATCCTGGCAGGTGAGGTTGAGCCTGTCGCTGTTGCAAGCGATCCCTGGGCAAGTCTGGATGACGCTTACGTCCTCCCGATTCACCGGTTGGACGTCGCCATGGTCTTGACGGTCCGCGAGTCTCCTGATGAGATGGCCGCGACCGCCCGCGCCAGCACCAGTGGCCCAGCAGGATCTGGTAGCCCCAATGCAGTTGCCAACGCAGTCTCTCCCGTGGACGATCCCTCCCCGAGTGGAGAGGACGTGGAAGATGCACCCCCAGCCTTTGAGGAGGGCGTCCCCGCCACGGTCGATGAGTTAATACAGGTGAACCTTGGAACCGAGGCCGATCCAAGACCCACGTTGGTTAGTGCCGCCATGCCCTCTGAGGAGCGGCAGCAGTACGTGGACTTTCTCAGGCAGCACCGCGATGTGTTCGCTTGGGGCTATGACGAGATGCCGGGACTAGATCCTCAGGTAGCCGTCCACCGCCTTGGTCTCCCGGCGAACCATCGCGGGTTCAAGCAGCCTCCCAGGAAGATGCACCCATCCCATGGTGCCATGGTTGAGGCCGAAGTTGACAAGCTTATCAAAGCCAACTTCGTGAGGGAAGTTCAGTACCCCAAATGGCTGGCCAACATCGTGCCGGTCAGGAAGAAGAACGGGCAGATTAGAGTCTGCATCGACTTCCGCGATCTCAACCGCCACTGTCCGAAGGATGACTTTCCCCTTCCAGTGACAGAGCTGTTGATTGATGCCACAGCAGGGTTCCAAGCCCTCTCCTTCATGGATGGATACTCCGGATACAACCAAATTCGGATGGCCCCTGAGGATGAGGAGTTCACTGCCTTCAGGGCCCCCCAAGGTACCTTTTGCTACCGGGTCATGCCCTTCGGCCTGAAGAATGCAGGTGCCACCTACCAACGGGCGATGCACCGCATATTCAAGCCAATCCTCGGCACACTGGTGGAATGCTACGTCGACGACTTGGTTGTCAAATCGCGCCAGCGTCAGGACCATCTCAAAGATCTTGAGAAAGTGTTCAGCTTCCTCCGGTCTCGCTGCCTGAAGATGAACCCGTTGAAGTGTGCCTTTGGGGTCACCTCCGGAAAGTTCCTTGGATTTGTGGTAAGATACCGGGGTATTGAGATCGACCCAGAGAAAATCAGGGCGATTAGCCAGATGCCTCCCCCGGGTACCGTCCGGGAACTGCAAGGGTTCCAAGGCCACTTAGCCTATATACGCCGATTCATCGCGAATCTGGCCGGCAAGTGTAAGCCCTTTTCTCGGCTTATGAAGAAGGGTGCCACCTATGTATGGGATAAAGAGTGTCAGACCGCTTTCGAGGAAATCAAGCAGTACCTGCTTCAACCTCCGGTCCTGATGCCGCCCGTATCCGGAAAGCCGCTGGTCCTTTATGTGACCGCCCTGGAACGGTCCCTGGGTGCCCTTCTCGCCCAGAAGAACAACGAGGGAACAGAGAATAGCCTCTATTACCTCAGTCGCATGCTCCTCGATGCGGAGGTTAGGTATTCCCCCATCGAGAAGAGCTGCCTGGCGCTCGTATTTGCCGTACAGAAATTACGGCACTACTTGCAGCACCATGAGGTACAGTTGGTTTCTCGGGTAGACCCGTTGAAATATATCCTGAGCCGACCTATGTTGACTGGCCGTCTAGCGCGGTGGGCTGTGATTCTCCAGCAGTTCGACATCAGGTATGTGTCTCAGAAGGCCATCAAAGGGCAAGCGTTGGCAGACTTTCTGGCCGCTCACCCGACCTCCGCGGATCAGCCGCTGGATCTAGGCTTTCCTGATGAGACCATTCTCTCGGTTGATCGAGCCGATCCATGCTGGCAGATGCACTTTGACGGTGCCTCCCGGAGCCCCACCGGTAGAAGACTCGATAATCCTAAGCTCAATAGAGTGGGCTTGGGCATCGTCTTCATTACCCCGGAGCGAGCCGTGCTGCCATACTCTTTCCTGTTGTCAGAGGGCTGTACCAACAATGAGGCGGAATACCATGCCCTCATCACCGGCCTCGAGTTAGCTCTCGAGAACGACGTGCCCCGTCTGTGCGTGAAAGGGGACTCCGAGCTGGTCGTTAAGCAGATCAACGGCGACTACGTTGTCAGGAAGCCGGAACTTGTGCCATTGTTGGAGTGCACCCTCCTTCTGATGGCCCGGTTCCCTTCTCGGCCAGAAATTGTCCATATTCCCCGGTCGCAGAACGGTCGAGCAGATGCTTTGGCCAGCCTGGCTGCGTCACTTGCGGAACCTGAACAGGACAACCTGATCGTCCGCGTGACGCGCCGCAGGCTCATCGCTCCCGTTATCCCGGAGGAAAATCGCGGCCCGTTGGTAAGTAATCTCACCACGGTTGCCCCTATGCCCGGAGCCCCGAGTACCCCGGATATAGCAGTCGAATCAGCCCGTGATTGGAGGGCACCTTTGGTTGAGTACCTCCAACATGGCATTCTTCCGTCAGATCGGGCCGAGCGCGAGCGAGTTCGACGCCGCGCATCGCAGTTCGTCCTCCAGAGCAGTCCCGGCCTGGAGCAGATCCTCTACAAACGCGGATTTGATGGTGTTCTCCTCCGTTGCCTTCAGGGAGTTGAGATCCCGCGAGTCATGCAAGAGGTTCATGCTGGTTCATGCGGCGCCCACCAGACTGGGCCGAAGCTGTCCCACCAGATTCGGAGGTTGGGATACTTCTGGCCCTCTATGATCCATGACTGCATCGAGTACGCCAGGAGGTGCCATGCGTGCTAGGTTCATGCGAACTTTGTGCATCGGCCGCCGGAGCCTCTCCATACCACAAGGTATTCCTGGCCCTTTGCAGTCTGGGGACTGGACGTTGTGGGACCTTACCCGCCGGCGACAGCTCGCCAGTGCCGGTTCATTCTGACCGCCACGGACTTCTTCTCCAAATGGGCAGAAGCGATTCCGCTCAGAGAGGTCAAATCCTGTTCGATCGCTGACTTCGTGACCTCCAACATCATCTATCGATTTGGAGTGCCTCACGCTATCCTCACGGATAACGGAACCAATTTCCGAGCAGCCGAGTTGAAGAAATTGTACGCCAAGTATAACATCCGCTCGAACCATACATCTCGCTATCATGCGCAGGCGAATGGACAGATCGAGGCGTTTAACAAAACCCTCTCTAACATTCTGCAAAAGATGGTTGGTCAGAACAAGAAGAGTTGGCCGGACAAGCTCCCCAACGCCCTCTGGGCTTATCGGACGACGACTCGCAATTCCACCCAGATGACCCCTTATTCCCTGGTGTATGGAGCTGAGGCCGTCCTGCCCATCGAGATCCAGTTACCGTCCTTGCGCACTGCGGTCTACGACCAGCAAGCGCCGGACAGAGTTGTTGAAGCCCGTCTAGTCGAGTTGGAAGCACTGGATGAGAATAGACTTCGCGCTTTGCACAACTTGGAGAGGCATCAAAGCAGGATGGCTCGAGCTTTCAATAGGAAGGTTCGCCTCCGCTCCTTCCTGCAGGGTGATCTAGTGCTAGCCCTAAGAGCACCGATGATCCCCGGCAGGAAGCCGCCCAAGTTGGAGCCCAAGTGGGAGGGACCTTTTGTTGTCCACAAGGTCTATCCCAATGGCGCGTACTCCCTAGCGACTATGGATGGTGAGCGTGTCACTCCTCCCACCAACGCTAGGTTCCTCAAGCAATACTTTGCCTGAGTGTCACCACGTCCTGCACGACGTTAAACTGCATTCGTCCAGGCTACAAGACATTAAACTGTTCAGCATTCGTCCGCGCTGCAAGACGTTAAACTGCCAAGTGCTTCGTCCCGCATGACGCTAAACTGCACTACGTCCGAGCTACAAGACGTTAAACTGTTCAGCATTCGTCCTGCATGACGTAAAACTGCCACTCGAGAACTACGTGCGGCTTGATTCCCATCCTTATGGGATACGTAGGACCGCCTGAACCCTCGTGCTTCAGGCCCAGCCCCATCCTTCGGGAATTTCCATCCCATCTCGGGCCCTTGGCCCAGTTGCCCCGGGGTGTGCGGCGTATGGTGTGAGTGTGGGGCTATGCCCTCATTCACGTCGGTTTGCTCGTCACGCTGTACGCCCCCCTCCACGTTTGGGAATGCCTTCTGCTCCCCCCTTCTTTTTTTTCCTCATCGTCCTGCATGACGTTAAACTGCACTTCAAGAACTACGTATGGCTTGATTCCCATCCTTATGGGATACGTAGGACCGCCTGGACATCATGTTTCAGGCCCAGCCCCATTTCCCGGGAATCCCTATCCCGCGTTGGGCCTCTGGCCCCAGTTCCCCTCCTTTTTGTGCGAGGCGTATCGCGTGAGCGGGGGATTATGTCCTCATTCGCGTCGGTCTACTGGCCGCGCCGTACGCCTCCCCCGTGTGTGGGACTACCTCACACCCCTCATCGTCCTGCATGACGTTAAACTGCCTTTCCAGAACTACGTATGGCTTGATTCCCATCCTTATGGGATACGTAGGACCGCCTGGACGCTTGTGTCTCAGGTCCAGCCCCGTCTCTTGGTTGATCACGGGGATCTGCCCCCTTTGGTTGCTCTCAGGGTGAGTCCTCCGACCCTTTCCGGAGATCTGTTAACATGTTTTGGGTGCTTCGGTCTATGACTCGTAGTGTCAGATTCAATTCCGACAAGTCCTGTGTTGCTTGTCAGGCCTCGCGCTTCCTCTTGTTCGAGCCTTCACTCAAAGGGATCCTCGTTAGCGGTTTGGGTACGATGCCTCAGTGCTCTCCCACCGCTCCGGGTCGATTTACCGGTGGGTCTTGGGCCGCAAATCGATATGAATCCTGCGATTGAGCGGTTGATGCTCGTTTGCTTGCCCCGTCTTAGGCTGACGCGATCGGATGTTGTGTTGCGAATGCGTCAGCAACGTCCTTGATCGCCATGTCAGCTCTCTCGGGCTCTGAACATTGGTTGCGCAGTCCTCATCACACTCCGCCTTTGTGCGTTGTAGTGGGATCTTGACACTCTCTTCATACCGACCTCCGGTACGCCTCTACACGTTAGGCAGACCAACCAGGGTAATGATGTCGTTCGAGGCTCCCATGATCTGAGCGCCAAGGATATATGCGGATGTTCTCCCCAAGGGCCATGCGTAGCTGGACCCTCGTCCCCATAAGGAGGAGGGAGTCGCCCGAACAATTGCGTTCTGGGCCCAGTATACCTGGAGGCTAGCATCTCTGCCCCTCGGGTGATGGACATACGCAGACCCCCATCCCAAGACTCTTTTCCTTGAATCGTGCGTGACCGCAGGGCTGGGTATGTTCCCACCTCCGCCGTGTCCGCCGTACCGCGGTAAGCGGATTCCTCCATGGTCCGAACCACACGACCTTAAACTGTGTTGTCTGGTCCTACCACACGACCGTAAACTGTGATCGTCTTGGCCGCCCGACGAGAAACGGCACTGCATCGTGATGTCCTCCTCAGGGGACACTCATGTTGGGCGTTGGTTAATGACCACGCCATTCATCAATGCCTTCCATGGCTTGATTATTGTGGCGACGCCAGAGATTTCTCAATCACGGGCATGTCGCCGCACAAAGAAAAACCATTCATCTTTAAGGACAAACAAGAAATATCAAATGCCGCTCCTTTTGAGTGCGAGGGTCAGACCCGCACTCTTCCCCGCGCTGGTGCCCGATTGTGTTGCACCGCGCTTCAAGAACTACGTGCGGCTTGATTCCCATCCTTATGGGATACGTAGGAACGCCCGGATGTTTGAAACTTCGGGTCCAGCCCCCCACCTCTTAGAGATTCCCCCTTCTCTGGGGAATCCGCCGCCTTCAGGTCACCCTCAAGGCGTGTTCCCCGACCCCTTGCCGTGGTCCACCGGTGTCAAGAGTACTCTGGTTTATTGCCAGGAGGGTCAGGATCCGCTTGGTCAGGTTTCCTCCACTTTTCAGGCTTCGTGCTCCCTTTCATTCGGACCCATCGTCTACGCCCTGGGTGGAGCCCCCGTGAACGGTTCGGACACAATGCCTCAGTGCTCTCCCACCGACTCGGGCCGGTACCCCCAATGGCCTCGGGCAGCAAATCGATATAAATCCTGCGATTGAGCGGTCGATGCTCGTTTGCTGCCTCATTCCACCAACGGTTGGTGCGATGTTGATGCTGCTTTTCCACCACGGTCGGCAGTATTCTCATATCGTCACGCCGGTGCTCCCGGTCCTCGAGTGAATGGCCGCATGATTCACATTTTCCACCTCCCATTCTGACCAGGCGAAACCTCGACACTCTTGACACTATCCCTCAGTGCATCTTCGCATATCCAGGGGATATGACCACGATGTGGCGTGCTTTGAGCCCTTATGGTCCGAGCTCTAAGACCTTAAACTAAGATCTCCCCTTATGGTCCGAGCTCTAAGACCTTAAACTAAGATCCCCCCTTTATGGTCCGAGCTCTAAGACCTTAAACTAAGATCTCCCCTTATGGTCCGAGCTCTAAGACCTTAAACTAAGATCTCTCTTTTCTGGTCCGAGCTCTAAGACCTTAAACTAAGATCTCCCCTTATGGTCCGAGCTCTAAGACCTTAAACTAAGATCTCTCTTTTCTGGTCCGAGCTCTAAGACCTTAAACTAAGATCCCCCCTTTATGGTCCGAGCTCTAAGACCTTAAACTAAGATCTCCCCTTATGGTCCGAGCTCTAAGACCTTAAACTAAGATCTCTCTTTTCTGGTCCGAGCTCTAAGACCTTAAACTAAGATCTCCCCTTATGGTCCGAGCTCTAAGACCTTAAACTAAGATCTCTCTTTTCTGGTCCGAGCTCTAAGACCTTAAACTAAGATCTCTCCTTATGGTCCGAGCTCTAAGACCTTAAACTAAGATCTCCCCTTATGGTCCGAGCTCTAAGACCTTAAACTAAGATCCCCCCTTTATGGTCCGAGCTCTAAGACCTTAAACTAAGATCTCCCCTTATGGTCCGAGCTCTAAGACCTTAAACTAAGATCCCCCCTTTATGGTCCGAGCTCTAAGACCTTAAACTAAGATCTCCCCTTCTGGTCCGAGCTCTAAGACCTTAAACTAAGATCCTCTAGCCCTTATGGTCCGAGCTCTAAGACCTTAAACTAAGATCCTCTAGCCCTATGGTCCGAGCTCTAAGACCTTAAACTAAGATCCTCCACCTTTATGGTCCGAGCTCTAAGACCTTAAACTAAGATCCAGCCCTTATGGTCCGAGCTCTAAGACCCTAAACTAAGATCTACCCCAAATGGGGTCCTACGTACTGCATGACGTTAAACTGCACTCACAGAACTACGTGTGGCTTGATCTCCAGCCTGATGGAGTACGTAGGAACGCCCGGACATTTCGACTCGGGTCCAGCCTCAGGGATCGATAAGTCCCGCCCCTCCTCGTCGCCGGCCGTCTGGCCTGACTTCGGGTAGAGTGGTGCAGTTGTGATATTCTCCCCGATTCAGCTCGGGATGCCCCATCGCAATGATGGGAAGCGACAGTTTCCTCGTCAGAGAGGTGCTGTCTGAGAATTGAGGTGACTCACGGCCAGATTAGTGCATCCGCCCAATACGCTTTCCCCACGGTGGTGCAATTTTGAGAGCGTTGGATTCTGTCCGAACAAATCGTCACTTCGCCCCACGCTTCGCATGCCCTGTTGATCTGGATTTTCCACCCTTGTGTCTGAAGGAACCCCAAAGCGGTATTCATGATGACATGTGGTCCGCCTCCTGCAATATGAATGATGGCCTTTTTCGGTCCGTCTATTGCAGTTGTTATGGTCGATCCACTGTCCGCCTACCGTCTTGGGCATTTCCTGGAAGGCCGATCGTTGTGGATGTCTGGATTCGGGACACGCGATTCACCTTTTCTCATTTCCCTATGTTCGGATAAAATCTCAACGCCCCTAGCGTTGTCCCGCTCGTGTGTTGGAACAAGTTGGGGGATGATACATTGGTTAGGTCTGAGGTCTCCTTTCCTAGGAATGACCTCCCTCTTTTCTCCAGAAACCGAGGCCCAATTATGGATGCCTGATGCTTGGTTAACACTCCCGCAAGACAACGAATTGTGGTTGAGCATGTTAAACCAAAAGACGCAGATAAATATGGCGATTCATACAAGTGGATCAAAATATTAAGTAGCGGAAGCAAATGTTCTGGGAATGGCAAAAAACAGCCCTTAGGGATTAGCGTGCTGAATGAGCCTTTCTAATGCCGCTACCCTTTGGCTGGCGGCCTCCAGGGTTGCTTCTCGTTCTCTGCGTGCCCTCTCCTCGTCGGCGGTCGCAGCACGCAGTTCGTCAATCCTGGCCTGTGCACGCTCCCGCTCGACTTGGAGTGTGACCATCTGTTGGCCCGCCTCCGTCAGCTGTACCTGAGCGTCGATCAGTTGTGCCGATAGTTTCTCCACAAGCTCGGTACATGCTGCGACGAAGGCCTCCTTCTCTGCCGCCTGCCCTTCGAGGCGCCGGACTTCCTGCTCTGCCGCGATGAGCGCCTGCGTGCTCTCCGACATGTCCCGACTTTGTGCGACGTCGGCACGCCGGCGGCTCTCGCGCATCTTCTCGGCCATGAAATCACGGACCGTCAGATGGAGGCGTTGAGCATCAGCTCCCCCGGCACACAGGAAGCGCAGCCAGGTCTGAAGTGATCCCATGCGCCCCAGCCATTCCGATGGGTCTCGCTTGAGGAAGCGCTGGATGCACTTCCACCCCCTGCGTCGCGTTACCCGGCTATCCTCGACCGCCTCCGCGTCCGAGTCATCCATCTCCTCTGGGTCGGCAGGCCGGTAGGCAGGGAAGGCAGCCAGCAGGTCTGCTGCAGGGTCCGCCCCTGGGAGGTCCTCACGAGGGATAGGTTCCCCAACATCCGGGCAACCTTCTTCTCTCTCCCCAGCGGCACTGACACCCTCGTCAGCCCCCAACCTCTCTCCGATGTCAGCACCGCCGATGTCCGCAGCCCCTTGATCAGCAGTTGGTGGGGCCGACTCGGTTTGGGAAGCCTGTTCCGGAGCAAGCGGCATGTCCACCACTGGTCCACTCGTAGATGGCCCGGGTTCGGCAACCCGACGAGCCTCCGATGTTGAGATCACTGCGCAGGGCATGCCATGGTTAGTCACGGATCGTCAATGGCAAGCACCAGCAGTAAAGTAGGGAGACTTACGGGAGTTCGGAGCGTCATCTTCCGCTACCCCGGTCGCCGCAGGAACAGTTGCAGCAGGGGACCCCTTAGCGCTTGTCAAATCGATAATGGGTGCCTGGCCCCCGCCTTGTCCTGCTGGCGCCTCTCCTACTCCTGTTGAGGACGCCTGACCGACGTCCGTGTGCTCCTGAGAAGGATGGAGAAACGGGTTAGAAGCTGCATAAGAGAATGGATGAAGCAAGTTGAGTAGGGATAGAAGCGGACCTCGAGGAGCTCAGTGACATCAACGTTGTCAGAGCCGGCCACCTCGCCGCTCTCCCGTGGGCTCCCCCGATGGGACCTTCCCTCGGAGCCTTCATCCTCCCCCGTCTCCTCCTCCTCCTCGGAGTCGTTACTGTCATCTTCTTCCGGCGGCATCTGTTCCGGAGCGGGCTCGAGACCGAGCATCACCTTCACCAGAAGGGATGGCTCCGCACGCTGACCACGTTGGCGCGCGTACTCGTCCATGGCCGTCAGATATGCGTATTGCCGGTTGAAGTCCACCCTGTCGGTGATCTGGAGGCGCCCGACCTCTGGCAGATAGATTCCTTCTATGAGTATCTTTCGCCAGATAACGTCGGTCCCCAGTGACTGCCGCAGGGTCATCCAGGCCGACCACAGCGCCGGGAAGACTGCATCGTGGGAGGGTTCGAGCAGACGTCTCACCTGCTTCCCGGGCCGCTCCTCGACCGCCGCATGTGCCCCCTCTCTGGGCGCCGAGGTCGTAGCGGCAGCCTGCGATGCGCCCGCCGCCGAAGTCCCTGCTCGCGCCGGCCCCGCTGCTTGGCGCGCCTCCGTTCTCCCCCGTGTGGCGGCGCCTCGCCTCCTTCCTTGACGCCCGGTCTCCGCACGGGTAGCCTCGAGCCGCCGAACTAGCTTCTGCAAGAGCCCCTCAGGGTACGCGATGGCCCAGTGTTCGGCGTACTCGGTTGCCAAGCCTGCGTTAACTCCGGTAGGAGGGAGGGTGATGACGTCGCCAGAGCCGAAGGCGACGAACATCAGCCACATCTGGCGAAGGACGCCGGGGTTCGTCTCCTCCCGGACAGCAGTGAATACCCTCTTCGGCATCCGCTGAAGGCACCCGAACTGCCTGGCGAACCGGGTCGGCACGTAAGGCTCGCAGATCACCTTCCCGTCGATCCGAGCCACGAGCACCCCGCCCCGCATGTTCAGGAAATATTCATGCTGCTCCAGCGGGCCCTGTCCGTTGTCGATCATCTGGCCGACGGGAGTGGGGAACGGGCTGAAGTTGAAATTGGCATGATTGCAAATCCGAACCCTCACGCCCTCCTCACTGAGGGTCATCGGAGCGACCCCCGCAATGTTCAGCAGGGAGGGTCGCAGGCCGTTGCCCGGAGGACTGATGGCATTTGGGAACGTATACCCACCAAGGTGAGCAGCCACCCAGCCGTGGAAGAACTGAAAGGGCCCACAGATCCTTCGTGGCGACCCCCCTCGTGAGATGCGTCCCAGAATGGCATACAGCCTCGCCAGTACTGGGACCCCGAGGTTGTACCTCTTATTGGCAGCCATGGCGCCCGCCATCGCCAGCGTCGCCGGGCGGACGCCCATCCTCGCATCCCGCACTGGCAGGAGCCACCCGCTCAGAAAGGCGGCCAGGAACGCCGCGTACCGGACGTTCGGGTCCCGGGCCTCGATGACGCGGTACCCCCATGAGCGGTAATCGCCCGTCTCCAGGACCCGCCAGTACGACCCGTTCCGGCTCCTCTGAGCTGCGGTCGGGCACCGCTTCCCCCTGCCTGGCATCTTGACCGCCGGGTCATGCTCCAGGAACTGGCCAAACCAATCCTTGTAGGCTATGTCCTTCTGGAAGTCTTGGATCCCGAGCCGCTGCGTAGCCAGGTCAAGCAGATGCCAGGTCAGAATGGGAGTCCGTGACCTGTCCTCCCAGATGTTCTTCGGTGGCAGGAACTCATCGTACTGGTAGCCCTCCAGCGGGATACCTCCGATGCAGTGGATGTCCCAGAGACCGATGCCGACCTCCCCATGGTGAAGATGGAAGGTGTTGGTATCCGGGGACCAGCGAGTGAACAACTCCGGCCCGAGCTCAGACTGCTGGTAGAAGTGGAACTGCGACGTCCACACCGCCTCAAACAGGCCGATGTACCGCAGCTCCTCTGCGAAGTGATCGCAAGTGTGGCGTACCCAGAACGCCCAGGCCCATTCACTGGTAAAGTTGCCCCCGGATCGCAAGTCCCAGTCCTTCAGCCAGCCCTTGGTGTCGTCAGTGACACTCTGACGGTATGTGCTCGAGTAGAGGGCTGGAGAATTCTCCGCAGTAGGCTCACCCCCATCAATGGTTCGCGTCCTCGGGTTCAGGACATAGACATCCAAGTGTCTGGTCTCCCTGGCAGGATGCCCATTGTTGGTGATGTTATAGCGGAGAAGCTCGTCCTCCCGGGTCACCCAGGTCCGCGGCGCATCAACCTCGAACCCTGGCACTGGAACCTCATCCAGGATGCCGAAGTTCCAGAGTGGCAGGTTGTCTGACAATGGGTATGTCTTCTGGGCCGGCGTTAGTAAGTCGAACAAGGATTGATTGTTGGAAACAATCTCCTTGGCTCCGTAAACCTCCTCGTTCGTCGCCATCTCAGCTCTGCGAGTGGCGGCATCCCCCTCATTTCCTCTGTGCGCGGCCATCTCAGAAGTTTCGGGAGTCGTGCGGGTTAAGGGATGAAGAGTGCGGGATCGGACGAGGCTGGTGGAAAAGTTTGAAGGCTGGCGCGCAATCCAAGTGGACGGCGCGCAATTGGGAAGACTGTCGTGCAAAGTTCCGGGTTTTCGCGCAAAAACAGGCGAAATCCGGACGGTTTTGCGCGCCGATCGGGCGAATTCCGCGACCGGAAGAAGCAATTTCGCGCACGAGAGCTTTGGAGCTTATCGCGCGGAAGGCCAGAGTACGGAACGCGGGACCCAGCGCCCCTATTTATAGGCGAGGCCGGGTCCGCGCTGCGCGGAAAGCGCTTTGCGCGACCGCAGCGGCGAATTTCGCGACCGACGCCCCTTTTTGCGCGCCTAAGTCCCGCGCCGCCCAGGACTTCGGCATTCCGGCGTCTCCCTCGGAACCCGATCGTTGCGACCTCTCGCCGATCAGATTCCGAGGGGGGGCTTTTGTAGACGCCGGAAAAGTCCGTTGTTCCCAAACGAAGATCCGGATGCGGAAAGCGAGGTCATATTTGGAGTCGGAAGGATGTTTCGGAGGGCCCGGAGGCCTTGCGCGGAATTTCAGAGGCCCGCGCGCAAAGGTGATGTTCCGCGCGCAAACCCCCCGGGATGCGCGCAATGCGCCGGTCCGGCGCGCAATTTTGCGCGCCGCGGGTCCGCGCGACTCCCTTGCGCGCCGCGCCCGATTCCGCGCCCGCGGGGGGAATTTCGCGCTCGCATCCTGGATTCCGCGCCCGGGGTTGCCTATAAATACAAGGCGACCCCCAACGTTTCAAAGGTTGCTGGAAGTCGAAACGTCTCCCGTGCGCGCAATTCAACCCCTTCTGCGCGCAATGACGAACTTCAGGTAACCTCCTTTCTTTCGCGCAAGAAAGCCTCGGGGTCCGCCTTCGCGCGCAATCCCCGCTGGCTCCTTTCATTTGACTAAACATTCACCCTAAGGCCTTTGCGCGCAAAAGAACCCGCTTGCGCGCAATTGCCCCCGGGGTGCGCGCAATCCGGCCTGATTGCGCGCACCCCCCCTTCTTTCAAGTGGCCATTCGTTAAAGAATGAGCCGTTGCCCCCGCGCGCTATCCGAAGCCCGGTGTGAGCAATCTCAAGCATCCGCGCGCAAGGCGCTGGCCCAATTGCGCGCCAGCCGCCCCGATTGCGCGCCGGCCCGCAGTATTGCGCGCAAAGCTTCCTTTTTGCACGCAATCTGCCAGGGTCGTCCCCGTTGACCTCCTAAGGGCACCTGCCTGCGTGGCGCCCGATGCTCCTCATCCCGGGTGCCCGCACCATGCGTTGTCTTCCCGTGCGGCCCTCCAGGCTTGCGCGAAGTGACACGCACCTATGTCCAGCATGACGTTAAACTGCATACTCGTCCAGCATGACGTTAAACTGCCTATACGTCCTGCACGACGTTAAACTGTACATCGTCCGCGCTGCAAGACGTTAAACTGCCAAGTGCTTCGTCCGGCAACCTATGCCTAGCATGACGTTAAACTGCACACCCGTCCAAGCTGCACGACGTTAAACTGCCTAGCCCCCATCGTCCGTGCTGCAAGACGTTAAACTGCCAAGTGCCTCGTCCTCAACACATGACGTTAAACTGTACTTCGTCCGGCAAGACGTTAAACCGTCCGCTTCGTCCTCAACACATGACGTTAAACTGTACTTCGTCTGGCAAGACGCTAAACCGTCCGCAACCTGATCCCGTGCTCCGCACGCAGGGTCTCCCCCGGTTTGGACGTGGCCCCCACCCGCTCGTCTCTGCAGGGATGTCGGGATTGTCCCCCTTTTGGGACGATTTAATGGGAGTGGCTTTTCCCTACGGGGGCAGGGTATTACAAACCCCTAGTTTCTCGTGGGAGGCTGCACATGTGTATCTCCATTGCACCTTCCCACTGCCGAAGCCAGTAGAGGGTCTGACTGGGATCGAGGTGTCTTTTGCTTTCGGTCCAAGTCCCTTCCAACTGAGTTTTGCAGTATCCGGGCTGCCTCAAGTGCGTAAGTCCTGACAGAATGAACTACGTGGACTTTGATCCCTGTCTCCTATACAGGGTACGTAGGAAGCCTCCCCGAGGTTCAAGCCCACCACCTGGTCGTCCCGGTCGTATTTACGTCGGTTCGTCCATCAGTGGACCCCTCCAGGGTTCACGCTTGCGTTGATTCACCTATGAATCCGCCCCTGTGGGAGACTGCCCGTGTGTATCTCCACGGTGCCTCCCCACAGCCCCCCTTTTCCATTTCCCCTTTTATCGTCCAGCATGACGTGAAACTGTGATCCACCCGGCCGTTCCATCCCCCTCCGTGCGAGGTGGTTCGGTTCAATCCTCCGCCCGGCGGCCTAGACCTCTTCGTGAGTCGGCTTGCCAACGTCCAGCATGACGTTAAACTGTATGCCCGAACTACGTTGACTTTGATCCGTGTTAACGCGCGGTACGTAGGAAGCCCCTCTGGGGTCCAAGCTCTTTACTCCATCATCCATCCTGATCCTTACCCGGGCCGCCACATCCCGGTGGGGTCATGCCACTTCACTTCACTCCACGTTACTTGGGAAGCCGCCCATGTGCTGGCCCCAACATCGGAGGTTCCCCGCAAGGGGTTCTGTCATCTGATCCACTTTTCGTGTTGATCGGTCCGATGCCGTCCCCGCTGGACGTTAAACTCGCGGCATACCCCGTGTTAAACACGGGAAGCTGAGGAAAACCTCAGGTGACACAGTTCCCCGCACCCAGTACGGGATGCCTCAGGCCATCATGCCTTCGAGAAGCCCTATTAGGGACGGAAGAAAGACGTGCAGAGCCGCAGTGTTACGACACGCCCCCGGCACCCAGAGCCACCCGGCCTTCTCACCGTAGGTTGCTGCCCCGCCCAGACTCCTTGGAACGTCCGGGCGGAAGCAGCGTAATTAACCGGTGTCCATGAAGATATGGCGCCGGGAATGAGATTCACGAACATTCTTAAGTCTATGAGGGAGACCCGGATTAGGCGACAAGTTCCGAGGAGACGTCCGAGGAAGGAGAAGCCGACATCCCATCATCCCGGTTTCGATCAAGGAGCAGACGCCCCTGAATAAGGGACGGATGCCGCCCGCCCTTGGAAAGCGGGACTGCGGGACCACAAGCCGCGCGCCCATCCCCTCGGGTTGACGGGTGCACGCGTGAACGCGTCCTGGCGGAACAGCGTAACCCGACGCACATCCGCACCGAAACAGGATATTCATTTGAACCTTTTATTTTACTCACATTAGTCCAATTATATTATCCTGAATCTAGTCAATTCATATTTCCCTTTTTAATTTTAAAACAATACAGAACATGTATGTGACTCTTTATTGTATTTTTCTCAGAGTAGTAATAATGAGAGTACATTCCTAATGATATTCCATATTCTTATTTCCCCTCAATGGATTATGAACCTCTGTGAACCCTTCTGGATCATGTGAAATAGCCTCAGGGACCTTTACTTCATATATATTACTTATTATGATTCTAATAATGTTCAGTGATGTATTGGATTCATTATCATGACACAAAAAACATTTAGGGTACCCTGATTTAAAGAGACAATAACTTTTTCACCTCTATCATCATCCACTGCCTCAAAAGACTACACCACATGGATAGATCATGAATCTAAGTAACGAGAAACCAAAATTATATTAAGGGACTCATCTCCATGATCTTCCTCATTCTTTTATATATCATGTGGATCCTTCTTGGTTAGATTATAGTCAACTAAATCACTCTTTAGGCAATAAACAATTTTCACAGACATCTATTTGGTTATAGGTCTTCTAACTTATTAAAAATTATATTTAGGAACAACTGCATTACATTATTCATTAGCCATTGTTACATCTGTAAAAATCATGAGATCAACATTACCACAGATAAATCCATAACAACAACATGAATCAATATTCCCTATATGCCTTCACAAATTGCAATGGTTTTCACATGATATGATGATCACTTGTTGATTACACCTGAATTGTTCACCAACGTCTACCAAACCCACATCAACATAGGATTGGAGTCATTATCCAACAAACATACCTATGGGTTAATTAGATGGCTGATAAAAGATGTTCTTTTATCAATAAATATACTATTTTGAATCATATTCCCAAGCATTGGAAGTATTTGTGTGTTTTGGAATATAAAAGTAATTTCAGGGAATAAATCCTATATTATTATCTATGATGAATCTCATTTCCTATTGAAATAATAAGAATAATAATGGTTGAAAAACATTAATCCATTGGACATACATGGGGAACCCCACCATTCATAACATAGATCTATTTTAGGTGATATAAATCATCAGGTGGTGTTTGTCTAGAATGTTTAAAACACTCACGGTCTTATTCTCCAATTTATTATTCTATTGAATATTTTATTAATATAAATATATTATCACTTGGATTTTGAGTGATGTATTAAATCCATTTTTCTATGATATAGAATAAAAAATGATCATTCATACAAGCGCATTTACAGTATAGAAGTCACATAAACACATTTTTATCCAAAAATTTATAGAAATCATACCATTGACATTTCAAAAAATCATCAAATATTGGAAATATAAGAAATTTGGGTCGAGGATCTATTCATATTATAAATACTAATCTCCTCATCCTTCCAATTATTATTAAAATTTATATTTTTGTTTTATATTCCATTTTTATTCATTAAAACACAATCACATATTAATAATGAGAGAATAATCAATTATTGGCGCCAAAATGTTGGAATAACTAGAAAGAATAGAAAGGATTATGAGTAGCCTCGTGAAGAACAATCATAGAGCCCTCAAGGACCCATTGCCGACACCCAACTCTTCCTTCACGAACATGTCACTGAGTGAGGAGGTGGGATGATCCACGTATCCCTTTTATATTCAACTACCCTCCATGGATCAAGGATGTGGGATGATCCACGAACCCCATTGACGTTCACGAACCCAATGCAGAGTGAGGAGGTGGGATGCTCTGTGAGCCCCATTGACATTGGCGAACCCAGTGTAGAGCGAAGAGGCTGGATGATCCAAGAACCCCTTTTATGTTCAAGAACCTACCGCGGAACAATGTGTTAGGAAGCTCTGCAAACCCATTTGACGTTCGCGATCTTCTGCGGATCGAGCTCTAGCATAATACCAAGAGAGCTCTTCTCCACAGCGCCTATTGCCTACATGTAACCGTCTACCCATTAGATTAAAGGTTGGATCCTCTGACCATTCTCCTTCCGAGTACCCATTTCACAAAGCAACATCTACTCTATGAACTTTGAGCATATCTAAGTACTTTTGCATCATGAAATTACTTCCACTTTTCATGAATTCCTCCAGTCCTCAAAGACTGAAAATTAACATTTTTATTATCAAAACACTTTTGAGAAAAAAGTGAGAAACTGGAAGATCCAACATTACAACTAAATAAAACCATTAAATAGAATGAAACAGATTAAGTCTACAGGATCTGTCTCTCCCCAGCAACTAAAATGTGATAACATGTCTTCAACATCGCATTATTTCTCGGCTAACTGTCCCGTACAGAGTTGAACAACCCCGGTACTGTTGGTAAAGCCATAACCTCTCGAACATTCAAATCCAAATGGCATGCTCGGTTGAAATATTTGTACTCTAAACCTCATCTGAAACAGTTCAAAGTAATGTTCTGGTTGAAAACACACCAAAACTTTACACCGAGATCATAAAGAAGATTCATCCAAATATATATCAGGAACAATAGAGGCACAACCAAAGAAATAAGGTAGAATCAACCAAAACCAAGAGCAGATTCCTCCAAAACCAACAGCAGATCCCCCATAACAATACACAAAATCACCAACACCAAAATACCACACATGATCCTCTAGGTACCATCAAACTAGAAATGAACTCCAAGAAACCAGAACACACAGATCACCATTGATCACTCATCCATCGAACCCTGATTGCAACATATTTTTCATGCACTCAAAGAGAACAACCTGCGAGATCAGATAAGACCACACACCACTGGATGAATCTAGATTAGATGAACCCAAATAATAATCCTAGCCACAAGTCCAAATCTAACCCGAACAAGAAAAGATATGACCCCATGCCATCACAAAAGCCGCCTGAAACTGGAGAATAATTCGATGAAAGGAGCACGCCTCTCGAAGAGTCTCACCCGAAGATGAACCCGAAAAAGCCAAAAGAGTTTCACCCAAAAAAAACCTGAGCTACATGTCTAGATCTGACCCAAAAAGACATGAACTGACCCTACGATGTCGCACAGGCCTCCCAAAATGAAGGTATGTAGGAGTACGCCACACGAAGCTGAATTGTATACTACCTAGCCATCGCGATTGAGGACAACCAACAAATGAAGCTCATAGCCATACCACACCATTGCATAAGGAGAGCCGAAAAAAGCTGAATCGGCATGGTTGAATATGACCACCACCCGAAGCTCTAAGCCCTAGCACGCTGCCGTAGATGCTAGGAGGTCGCGGCTGAAACCGTCGTCTGAAGCCCGAAGCCCGAAGCCTGAAGCCCTAGCATGCCTCCATAGAAGAGAGGAGAGCCGCGGCCGATGCTTCATCCCATCTAGAAGAACCTTAATACTTAGTCCTCAAAGAGGGATACCCATCATGGGGCCCATTGGCCTCTATGAAGGAATGAAATCTGAAATGGCACTCGGGCCTTTGCAGATCAATAATGAATTGCAAAGAACCAATCCTTCACATGTATCCCACATACAATAGAAGATTCATTGTGCCTCGCAAATCACATTTCTTCACAGTACTAGGCTTCTCAAGGAACCCATGATTCAAGAATCACTACTCCGTGAATGCATTTCCACATCGCGAAGCACCTTCCATATGCACCTATGCCCTATGACTAGACATGGCCATTTCACATCATGAATAAAACCCTTAATAAATTCTCCTCTGCTACATGGAGCACTAGATCTTTACACGCATTTATATATGAACCCTTTTTTCTATAACTCCTTCTCCCATGCGGTCCCTCTTGTTTTCACGAAGCAATTTCATATTCCCCTAGATGGTGTTTCCCATTGTGTTGCTTCACCTCATGCTTCTTCACATAGGCACGCTAATAGATTTTTCTTCTTCCCATAGCTAGACTAACGTGGACCCCTCAATAGATCGCTCTAGAAAACCCCATCATTGCGACATTGTTGATTCCTTCCCATCCCCAAGGGGTGGAATGTATTGGTTATGTATGTCCTAGGGGTAAAGAGTGAACCCCATTCATCTGATTTGTAGGATGTTAAACAGCCATGCGCCATTGTCCTCAGCACATGATTTTAAACTGTGGAACATCCCATGAATTATATGTGAGGTTCCCCATCTCAGTCATCCCTTATGTATTCTAGTGTCCATGGGAGTGATATCATTCCTCATTTAGAATGATATCCACTTCATTGGGGAAGTGTTCATCCATGGGTAAAGGGAAACCACCATGGTGTAATCTCCATGATTTATATACTGGAGGTAGCACCCATGCACCTCCTCTCTTCCTAAGTGCTAAATCCCCCTCTCTTTGGGATTTGTCACCACCTTTGCCTCCACACTAGATTATGTCCCAATCACCATCACTTAGGGCCACTGATCACACGTAATCCCCTATTTCTTCTTTGGTCAGGTAAATATGTGTAAACCCCACTTCACTTCCCATGGACGCACCATACATGATGTGATTGTCAGGACATTGTTTCCCATTGTTTCTCACACCGAGAATGACTCACGTTCAATAGAGTGGATATCAACCATGACATACTATATGGGAATCCAAGAGTGTAAGCACCAACCCCATGCTGAAAAATGTGGACTTTGATTCTTTGTTGGGAAAGGTACACAGGAATCCTCCGTGAGGTTGAAGCTCAATAACCATTGGTCCCGAACAACATCACATCGGTTCCCACTCCATTCCGAACTATTTGGCCATTGATCCTATCCAAATAATGTTATGTAGAAATCCACCCTAAGGTTCAAGCCAACCGACCATTTCTTATGTCCCCCCTTCATGTCAGTTCCCACTCATTCCAAACTATGTGGAATTTGATTCATTTCAAAGTATGGTTTGTAGGAAGCATCCCAGATATTCATGCCAAAAACCATTGGTCTCGACCATATTCACATTTTTCCCACTCCATTCTAAACTACGTGTAATTTGATCCTTGCCAAGGCAAGGTACGTAGAAATCCACCCCATGATTCAAGACCAACAACCATCGGGTCTGACCCCCCCTCACATCTGTCCCCACTCATCTAAAATATGTGGGAATTAATCCTTGCCAATTAAATGTATCAAGGAAGCCTATCTGAGGATATATCCCAACACACATTTTCCCTGACCATCTTCACGTATTTTCACCAAAAACCCAATCCACGACTTGGGATTTGATCATTGTCTCCTAGACAGGGTACATAGGAAGCCTCTATGTGGTTCAACCCCAATGAGTGATAAGACATTGTGACCCCACCCAATGTTAAGTTGTTGGGACCCTAATCAGTGGTAATCCATTGTCTACCCCCAATCAGCGGTATTCCATTGCCTACCCTAATGAGTGGTAATCCATTTACAACCCCATTACACAGTAAGTTATTGTCACCCCAATAAGTGGTATGTCGTTGTAACCCCAATCATAGGTAAGTTGTTGTCAACACAATAAGCAGAAAGCCATTGTCAACCCTATTCAGTGGTAATTCCTTATCAACCACATTTGATGGTATGAGGATGTTAACCACATTCTATGGTAAGCCATTGAAATCTGCTAATTGATAGTAAGTGGTTGATGTTCCCAATAGATGGTAAGTCGTCTTCAGATGAACTACATGGATATTGATTCCCTGCCACAAGGATACATAGGAATCCTCTTGGAGGTTCATGCCCATCACCCTTGACTCATCCTTATCTCTCCCTTGAGCCTATGTGTTTCGGGAAGGTCATTCCCCAACTCAGATGTTCCACTTCATCCAGGTCCCATCTCTGCGTCTATTCTCCTGGGCCACCACCTTAGGAGTCTGATCATCCAACCAAACTACATGGAATTTGATTCCCTACCATGGGGATACATAGGATGCCTCATTAAGTCTCAATCCCAACATCACCATCGTATTCACACATGTTACATCCCATTCTCCCTCCACATAATTCATCATTCCATCATCCATCATGAATCTTAACTGGACCGCCACATTGCGGGGGGATCAGTACTCCTCATTCCCTATATCCCTTAATAACAATCACGTAGCTAACCACATGTTATCCCCAACATCAGTGTTCCCTCCAGTGGTTAGACCCTTATGATCCACACTAGTCATTGTTCTAATCAGTACAATTATTCTCTTCTAGACGTTAAACTTGTGGGATAGCATTTGTTAAACCAGGGAAGCTGAAGGAAACCCCATATGCATGCATATGGAATATAATTACCCACATATGACATGAGATACCTTGTGATTCAAAACCCTCGAGAAGTATTATAATAAGGGGATGAAACCCAAATGTGCTAGTGATACAGTGTCTAAACATGACAGTGATGTCCAACATGACTACTCACTTGACCAAAGGTTACTGCCCTGACCAGACCCCTTGGAATGTCCTGACAGATGTAGTGTTATAAAACAGAATTCATGAAGACATGGAACTATGAAGAGTTTCACGAACCATGACATAATAATTAAGGGAGACCCCAACTAGGTAAATAGTTCCATGGGGGAATCCACGGATGGAAGAACTAACATCTCATCATCCGCTTTCCATCATGGAGAAAACGTCCCGGAATCACCGACGGATGAGGCCCGCATTTTGAAATAATGAATTCTAGAAAATAGCCTTGCACCCACCATGGACGACTATGAGAACCCCAGAGAAATATTTGAAAAAATAAAGGGTGAATCTGACATTAAGGCATTCTCCTCAATATGGAGATTAGTATAATTCGAGACATCAGGGGATTAGCATGTCACCAGATCTAGGAATCTAGCAATGGGTCCCGCCAAGCAAATAGGTGGCCAGGCATGAAATACACCAGATGATGGGTCAGTCAAAATGATGGACATCACAGTCTATAATGTTATTATCGTGGATCCTTATTACCGTCCAGGGGAGATGGAATGGCTTTGGAGAACTGCACGTCGATTTCATTGTTTCATCCCTAATGGATTAATCTCCCTTCTTTTCATGAACCATGTTATGGAACTAGGAGCCCGATCGCCACCTGCCCACCAATGCATGGGTAGGGGAAATACTAATGTGATGGTCCCACACAGCTCCACCACTTCGTTAGCAATCTCAATAACCACAGATGTGGGGCACCCATGCCCCATCTACCCGTCTGAATTCATTCAATAGAGGGTGATCAATCACCGCGTATGCCTATACAAGGAGGAGGGTATTATCCCGACTCAAGATATGAATCTCAATGATCTAGATGCATATTCTCCCTGTCACCATCGCTACCCCAAGGGCCTCACAGGAAGATACAACTCCCCAATCCAACGTACAGTCATTTCAGGAGGATCTCCCCAGAACGCCTCGAGGACTCTATCCCTGATGCCGACGAGGTTGGGGATATTGGGTCCAACCCAATCAGGATCATATTTAAGGGAATCTAAGGAGTTCTCCCACTAGGCTGTGCTAATGATTCGATCTGATCCAACGATTTGGGGATCTTGTATTGCATTCACCAACACCACTGGCCCCGATCCGGTTGACCTGACGCCAGTGTCGGGCACAGGTTGAGAAGGATGCCCTCTATAGAGCATCAATGACAAAAACTACTATGGATCACACCACCTACAGATTTTAACATCAAGGTCCAGTGCACACTGAGTAGGGGAACATGTATACCTAGCCCAGATCGAGGCCCCAACAGCCCCATAGGTAGGATGGGTTGACTCTCTCAGTCTTCATCATAAATAGTGGCCACTGCCAGTATGGAGGTCCTCCTCATACAACAATGATGGAGAACATGGGTGTTCCCCTATTCCAAGCTCGGAATGGAGGTCCTCCTCATGCCACCTTTGATCCGAACGATGGACCTCCCGATGATGGTGACGCTCAGCATGGAAGCCTCTATCAATATCATTACAACAGTAATGGAGTCATTCCTCCGGGAATAGACCACGGAGGAGGGGAAGACACACATCCGGTCAATATCCATCATTGGGGATTCCCCATGTCCTCACAACTACTGTTGGAGGTCCTTAACACCTCGGAAATCAGAGGGGTGTAGTCCATTTTTGCAACACCATCACCCAGCAAAGAGGATATACACGTGTTCGATATAAATGGTTTGAGGACCCTCCTTAAACATGCATAACTTGGGGACGTAAGCACAGGAGACCAAACCATGCTCATATCAACTCCAGTAGAGTTCCTACCTCCTCTAGCATTCCCCTTGGAGATTCCCTCAACACATGAATTAGTGATCTTGGAGGTCCTCCCCATTTCCCCTTCAATATATGTCTCGGTGTGACTCATGCCCTAGCTTACACAGGTGGATGCCAACCCCTCCCAACACCAGTACGAACAATGGACCTCTTTGTTCCAAAAATATACCTTATCATGAAGAACCATCCCAACGTAGGAGGGAGGGTTTTCAACACTATAAAAATAATACTGAGAGGTTTCAGACTGAGATCAATATTGTCTTCTTCCTAGATTTTGAGGAAGAATACGACATGGTGATGGAACCCTCTCCAGGATCCTCTGTGTCAAGGGTCGGGGCATGAACAAGGCACATCTTCCATACACATCCAAAATGAGAGGTCCATTAGATTCATGCCTCCCTCCACAGGTCAATTCATAAGGAAAAAGTTTTTTCAATTCCAACGATTACGATCATGCAATCACCACCATCGTCACCAGAAGCACTCTCTACCTCAACTAGAAATCAAAAAGAGCTATTTTGGGGACCAACGGTGGATGAACAACAACCTGGTACTCCACCAGTATCGGTGGTCCCTTCACCAATTGTTGTGGTTGTCTTCCCATCTTACCACGATGTCGTGGACATGTCACTGCACTCTTTGGAGGGTAGCATGAGATTTAGGGGTTTTCCAACTCACTCTCTATATTCTCCAGCAGACAACCTAGTCTCCCAGCTGTTTGCTTTAATACCACTACCAGATCCCAATCTGCCTCTTGTAGTTGAGTGGGGTAACGATGGACCAGACCTTGAATCCAATCCAAGGAGCTTATGGGACATCCATTCAGTGGACCACTTCCCTAAGTTTTTTTAACCGATTTTATCCATGAGTTGTTGAGCACCAGAATCCCTCACCCATGAGGAAGTTGATTGTTTTTTCCAAACCCACTAGGATACCCATTTCCATTTTCTTAATTAGTGAGTTTCTTCCACAAATAGATACATGCATTGTTAGGAAATTGGCATACAATCTCGGCTAGTTGATTTGGCCAAACTTCCTCTATCCCATCGCCCTATGTCACTTGGTCATCATAGGGCCCTCCAACAACCATGCGCTCAGAGTTTCAGGGTACTCTGCAGAATTGTCAAAGAGGATTCTCCCCATGTGAAGATATGTGGTTAGGGGTTGTATACTACTCTCGTTTTCAGTCTTATCCTACTACATCCCAATTTTCCCGGAGACATAGAGTATATGCCTCCAAGTAGGGTTGTTGTGAACCTAGACAACCATCCAGAGAGAGAGACCAAGCTAGAGCCTCTTAGAGAGGACATACTCCCCGAGGGAGTTTCACACTTTTGGATATGTTCATAACGATTACTCAACAAAAAAGGAATCTACTAGGTCTTCATATGTCCATCGAGACACTAGTCCTCGTCCGGAAACCCAAAAAAGGCAAGGAACTACTCTGAGCTATCAACCCCTCAGACTCGTTTGGATCAATTCTGAAGGAATAAGATAACCCTGAAAAATATGTGTTTCATTAGAAACTCACCGAACAGAAGAAGATAGAGGAAAACATCCTAGTAGGATGTGCTGCAGAGCAAAGGCCAGACTACAGTGATCCTTGGCTGGGGTAGTAGGGGAAAGCCCAACTTCCCATTGGCGAACTACCTCTAGGGGAACCTTTCCATCCTCACCACGTAGACAGAGTAGAAGCCATAACTTATAGTAAGAGGGAGTGGTATGTCTCTCTTAAAATCCTCTTGAATGGAATGAAAATCCTTGGGACCCAGCTCAGGTTACCCTAGATACACCTCATGTCATTCCACTAGCCACTCCATGAGAAGATGTGCATGCTTATCGTGCTGAAGAACCTACCAACACAGTGGTTTTCCATGATCACCGTCAATATAAGAACCCCTGGTTGGATGATCTAACAACGACACTCATCGCCTGTCTCTAAACCTCATGGACTCCATAGGTGGCAATCCCACCTAATGGAAAGCCATATCCAGTATAATTGGATGATATACCAACACCCCCGGGTTTCGGGAATCCCACCATCCCCCATTCAATGGGATGGGGGACCCACCAAATCACATGTCCCACATTTTATCAGGGTCTGGCCCAATGTTGGGAACTCTATCATAGTAGGAATCCGCCAAACTCCATTAGTTCATAGATACAGTTGAAGGGCCAACATTCATCTTGTAGAACCAGATTCCCATCGAGTCAAGAGCCAGCAGGGTGGACCTCTGTAGGAAATTTCTCTACCAGTTTAGTTACAACACTAAGAATACGAGTATCACTAACCTCTTCAAGTTCACACAATGGCCTAATGAGCACATTTTTGACTTTTTCGCTTAATGGAAAGGACTCTGATACTCTTCTGGCATGCCCCTGACTCATGAGAAATTGATGATGATGTTCATAGGGAATTTCAAGACATAATTGGTCCCCTCATTGATCACATAGAACAACCTTGGGGGATTCCAAGACTTATCTTATAAGGCCTAGTGCCTAGAGTATGCCTTACAACAAGAAAAATAGTTATGGTATTTGCCTCCTGCAATCCCCACAAGAAGGGCCACTAGGGAAAATACCACAACATTGGACCAAATATAGGATTCCACGACACTAGACATGTTACCTATGGAGATACCTCCATAGTGTCGTAGATGCACTCCACATCAAGTGCAGCCTTCGGCCTAGAAGTGCCCAACTCAGAATCAACATGTGTCCTCGAACAATGTGCCGCCACCACCTCGGCGAGATAACCAGGATCCACATCCCTAGTAGGCTCCTCTTTCCCTATGTCTGGGATAGGATTTGAGGCCCCGCTTCTTAGATAGGGGGAACCAGACCTACACATTCAGTGAGTCCCATGTCCCTGGTTATTTATGATGTTCCCTAACATAGGGGATTGTATTTTTTATTGATCTCATAAGGCCAAAAGAGGTGAACCTAACTAATCGACCTAATCAATACCTCTCCAAACAGATCTAGTGGAACACACTCAAAATGTCCTATATGTTCAATTAATTTCTTTAGGACAAGGTTGATAACAACATAGTCCGGTTGGGCCCTACTCCGCCACACATGGCATGCATTTTTATAAGGTCATACATCGACCGTGATAACTAAGTTGAGTGGCATCCAGTTTCTAACCACGGGTCCCAAAATAATGATGATTGGAGGCTTGTAAAATTGTTTCTCATACCCATGGTGTTATCCATGCATGGATGAATTTTCCAGATCCTTCATAGGCTATAACTACTAATTCTGCATCATCGGCTCAACCATCTTCCTCCAAGAAGAGATAACAACCGCGATATAAGGGAATGAAATGTTCCCCACCAATACCATCATCATCCCATATTATCTACAACTTCTTCCCCTAGAGATGGTGATCCATTCCAAAATGCATACAGTAGAGGATGAATCTTCGAGTGACAGTCAAGGGTACACTGCAGATAACACCAGTGCTGGTAAACCCCTACATGATTTTGGGTGATGATGTGTGCCAAGAAGACCCTCATAATTCCACTAGCTGATGTCAGCATCGACAAAGATGCGGCTATGTGGGCCATTAGAGTTCTGTATTCAGCACTTCTTGCCAACCTGTGCATGCTACCAAAACCAGGAAATAAGATTAGTGCAGAGCTCAGCACGCGTAGCCTCCTCATATGGTGACATCAGGTCTGCCTTCACTTCCTTTTGTATTATTGGATCTAGTGGATCCACCTCGACTGCACCATGATTAGCCACTCCCCGCCGTAGGCCAATCTCAGTCATTTAGACATCATCCAACAGTCATTCTGCAGGCTTTGACTAGTGAGGAATAGGATATTCCTAGTAACAGTTAGTTGTCGGTGCAGCCGGGAGAACCCACCATACCTCCTGTCATAGTGTGAACTCTTGTAAGTAGAAGCTCACTCCTGGAACAGAAGTATGATATTATCAAACATATAGCCAGAATTCTAGGAAATATCTCCATAATGGAATCCCTTAATCTAACATTATACATGCGTGATGCCCTCGCCAAGGCATTATGAAATCACATCCAATTTGAGACGGAGTGAGCAGCCGCAGAAGCCTTTCATGCTAAGGTGGTTGAGAATGTTGAATGCCAGGATATCATCTTTTTATTTGAAAAAGAGGAAGGATCTCCCATATAGTGGGACATTCCCCCATAGTACATCACCAAATAGTTCAATGGGGTGGAGGTATGTCATTGTATTATCGACATAAGCTCAAGAATCAACCTAATCCCGACTCGAAGACTGCAAATACTATGTTTTCCTGAGGATGATCTGAGTCCCTCCAACATGAGAATCCAAGGTTAGGACATAAAAGAGCAGACACTGGTAGACAAGATCCATTTGAAGACCCATTTTACTGGCCTACATTCCAACATTGAGTTCATGGTTGTCTCCGAGGAAACCGCCTAGAATGAATTGATGGGAAGGTCATGGCTCCACCTTCATGTGGTAGTTCCCTCATCATGTCACCAGTGCCTCCAGTACTCACTTAATGTTCAAGTGTGAGTGTATCAATGTGAAGAGTATCCCTTTGCCTCTTGTGAACTCCTCTATCTGGATGTGTACTACTACACAATCAAAGAAAAGAAGATTTAGGATAATGTGGTTGACCATGACACATTTTCTACTCACCCATGGATGGGTCAAGATGACACCAAAATTATTCCAATCCACCGATTTGAGGATATGACCCAAGACCTAAGAAAATGATTCGTTGTTTCTAGAACAAGGGGGGAGGATCTTCCCTAGTATTAGAGATGACAGAATATATCATCATATTTCTACACAGACCCGGATCGTGTAATCCCAGATCCTCCTACTCCAATAAGGTATCGATATGTCTGTCCAATGGAAACAGAAATAAGTCAAACATGCTTGTTTCATCAGGCCAGAATTTTTCAAATCAGGCCGACATTCCAAATTGCTTTGATGTCATCATGCATGGCCCCATGGGATGATTACAAATTGGGATTGGTTCAACAGCCTTCATCACGATGGTTGTGGTGGGACAGGGGTGCCCCAAAGTAGTATCCATTGCCACTCATGCTAGTACTATCCTCCATTCAAGAGATTAAAACTCAGAAGAAACTCCTCGCGCCTATAATTTCCCCTCTATAAGACCATAGGGGGATTTAAGAGATTCCCCCCCCCCCCCCCGCCCACATTGAATAGGTTTTCTCTCCCACGGTTGATGAGTTTGTACAGGTGAACCTTGAAAGAGAGGGTAACTTGAAACCCACATTGATCAGTGCCTCCATGCCCCTCAAGGGGAAACAGCAGTACATAGACTTCCTAAAAAACATAGTGCTGTATTTTCCTAGTGTTATGATGAGATTCCATGAATAGATCCTCAGGTATTCTTCCACCACCTCTGTTTCCTGAAAAATCAGTGCTTGTTCATTCAACCTCCCAGGAAGATTCACCCTTCTAATAGGGTCATGGTTGAGGTAGATGTTGATAAGATCATCAGAGAAAATTTCATTAAAGAGGTCTAGTACACCATTTTCCTAGCCTATATTGAACCAATAAGGACAAAGAATGGACATATCAGAGTCTACATCGACTACCAAGATCTCAACTATCACAGTCCCAATGATGATTTTCTCTTCTTGTGATAGAATTGATGATCATTTCTATAGCTGGGTTCCATGACATCTATTTCATGGATGGGTACTCTCGGTATAACCTAATCCAAATGTCCCTGCATATGGGGAGTCAATAGCTTTCAGGGAACCACATTATAAATTATACTTTAGTTTCATTCCCTTCGGTTTAATGAATGCAAGTTCCACCTATCAGTGGGCTATGCACCACATATTTATGTCGATCATTAAAACGTTGGTGGAATTTTACGTGGATAACATGGTGGTCAAATCATCCTAGTTTTAGGACCATCTCAAAGACCTTGAGAAAGTGGGTTTCTTCCTCTGTTCTCATCCCCTGAAGATGAACCCATTGATGTGTGCCTTTGTGGTTACATGTGGAATGTTTCTCAGCATCTTTTTCAGATTCAGAGGCATTGTTATTGATGCAGAGAAAATCAAGGAAATACGATAGATGACTCCTATGAGAAATATTCAAGAACATTTAATATTTTAAGGCCACATATCCTACATTCTATAATTCGTCACAAATTTGGAGGGCATGTGTAAGGCATTTTCTCAACTTAAGAAAAAAGACATCGTCTATGACTGGGATGAAGATTTTCAGAACAATTTTGAGGAAATCAAACAGTATATGCTCCGCCCTTTGGTAATAATGCCACCCATCACCAGAATGTCACTGGTTATTTTTTTGACCTCCCTAGAACATCTCCCAGTTCCCTTCTAACCCATTAGAACAACGAGGGAAATGAAAATCAACTCTACTACCTCAGTTGCATGCTCCTCAATACAAAGACAAGATACTCTCTTATTTAGAAGAGTTTCCATGCACTATTATTCGCAGTACAGAAGTTGCAGCATTACTTGACACAGCATGAGGTACGCCTGGTGTCCTGGGTAGATCCCCTGAAGTACATACTAAACCACCCCATATTGAAAAAATGACTAACATAGTGGGAGATAATCCTCCATCTGTTCAATTTAATGTTCATCCCTCAGAAGGATATCAAAGGAAAACCGGTGGAATACTTCTTTTCCACCCATCCATATACTACAGATATATCCTTGGACATTTATTTTCTTGATGACACGATTATATGGGTAGACCATGCCATGTCAAGCTGGTAGTGCACTTCGATGGTTCTTCCAGGAGCTCCACCGGTAGAACGATAAATGAACCCAGACTCAACAGAGTGGGCCTGGGTATCAACTTCATTACACTAGCACAAGCCATCCCTCCATACTCATTCATTTTGATCGAAGGTTACACCAACCATGAAGCATATTATTAGGCTCTCATAACAATCCTTGAGCTATCCCTTGAGATTGAAGTTCCCAATTTTCATGTGAGAGGATACTCTAAACAAGTCATCAAGGTGATCAATACTTACTATGTCATCATAAAGCCAGATCTTGTTTAATTTTTGGAGCGTCATCTCATTCTAATGGCCCAGTTCCCATCTCTTCTAGAAGTTACTCATGTCCCTCGATATCAGAATGGTCGAGGTGATGCCATGGCCAGCCTAGATACATCACCTGCGGTGCTGAGGAGGATGATCTGAATATCCATGTGGCACACTAGTGAGTCATTTCTCCTGTCACACTAGCTTGTGATGAAATCCTGTAAGTGGGACACCTTACCATCAATGCCTCCACGTCAGGGCCACCAGGACCCCTGGATTCAGTGATTGAAGTGACTTCTGACTAGAGAGCCCCCATTATTGAGTATCTCTGGAATGGTCATATCTCTATAGATCAGGCTGAGTGCAAGAGAATTCGATGTTTTACATTATAGTTTACCCTATAAGAGGGTCCTAGTCATGCGAAGATCCTCTAAAATCATGGGTATTATTGGGTTATCCATCATTTTATTCAAGTATTTAAAATATCTGATGTCGTACAGGAGGTTCATGCTGGTTCCTATGGGGCTCATCAAACAAGGCCAAAAATATCTCACTAGATCTAGAGTCTAGGGTACTTTTGGCCCTATATGATCCATGACATCATCGAGTTTGCCAAAAGTTTTCATTCATGGTAGATTAATGAAAACTTCATGCATTGTCCACCAGAGCATCTCCACTCCACAAAGTACAATTGGCCATTTTCAATATGGGTACTCGATGTCGTGGGACCATATCCACCGACCACAGCTCCCGAGTGCAGATTCATCCTGACTGCTAGAGATTTCATCATGAGTGGGAAAAAGATGTTCTTCTCAAGTAGGTCAAGACCTATTCCATCATTGACTTTGTGAGCTCCAACATCATCTTTCTATTAGGAGTCCCTCATATTGTCCTCACCAATAAGGGTACGAACATCAGAGCATTTGAGTAAATGAAATTGTACACTATGTACAATATCTATTATAACCATACCGTCGGCTATTATGCACAAGAAAATGGGAAGATTTATGTGTTCAAAAAAACACTAAATAACATTTTTCCGATAATTGTTGGACATAATGAGAATATTTTGCCAGACAAGCTCTCTAATGCCCTCTAGGATTATCGGATGACGACTCGTAATTCTACCCAGGTGTCCCCATATTCCATGGTATATGGGAGAGAGGTCTTCTTCCCCATCTATATTCAATTTCCCTCATTGATCCCATCTATTTATTATCAACATTTGAAAGATAATATAGCTAAAATATGTCTGGCTGTGTTGGAAGTGCTCGATGAGAACATGCACCGTGCCCGACATAATCTAGAAAGGCATAAAAACAATACTGCTAGAGCTTTCTAGAATAACATTTTCCTTTGTTCCTTGTTACAAGGTGACTTGGTATTGGAATTGATGGCATCAATGATACCTGGTAGGAAACCACCAATGTTGGAACACGAATGGGAAGGACCTTTCATTTTTTACGTGCATTACTCCAATGTCACAAACTCACTAGTTACAGTGGATGGTGAGCGTATAACTCCTCCCACAAACCCCATGTTCCTCAAGAAATACATTTCATGAGACCATGTGGTCCTAGATTAATTTAAACAATATGGTCCTTCATGTCCCCAAACACCACGATGGCCCAACATTGCCTTAAGCTATACGGTCATGCACGACCCTAAACACTGTGATGGTCCAGCTTGATCTTAAACTGTATTGTTCAGCGTGACATCAAAGTTTCTAGTCTTGCATGACCCTAAAGTGAAGGGTCCACCATGACCCTAAACATCCAAGTATAACATGGAATTAAATAGATTTTTGTCCTATAATATGGTATACTACATCTCAAGAACTATGAATGGCTTGATTCACATCCTCATGGGATATGTAAGAATGCTAAGATGTCTTGTGTTGAGACCATCCCTAGTTTCCACTTTGACCATCACTTTTTGGGAATATCTCTTTTGGAGGATCCTATATGGATCCACACAGGCTTCATTGTCCCCCCTCATGTCATGGTTATGATTATTGCACCATGTTACCTCCCTCGTTCATTTCTCCTCCCACATTCTTACAGAATGACGTTAAAGTGTATGGATCATTCTGAACAACGTACATCTTGATTCCCATATTCATGGGATATATAGGACCACACGAAAAATGATTCCATAATCCCATCACCAAACATGGGGATCTCCCATTGGGACGAAACACATGATGTGGTGTAGGATTTTTCCCTCATTCATGTCATGTCCATCATGATTGTACTATGTATCCCTACTCCCTGAATATCCCCACCTATTCTACTTCCCAGATTGAAATTAAGATGCAGGAGAACATTTCCAACGATATATATGATATGTTTCAAATTTGGTCATCAACTATACTTTTTCGTATCTGCCACTCCCATATATCTCAATCATGTAGTGCAATGGTTTATTCTACCCCACTGTCAAACCAAACCATGGTCTTCCTCGAGTAGGGGTGTAATTATTTATGCTCGTCACTTATGTGATGAGGAAAGCCTAGTCATAATCCTTGTTTCCCACAATAAATATTTCTCATGTGGGCATATGAGTTGTGATGAGTAAATGCACACGGAAGTGGTCATGTCGCTACAACTGTCGGGGATGCCCAGCCTCAGGTCCTTCGAACCCATCAGCCCCCTGGCATGAGTTCTCATTTGAGATTGTGTGGGGTGGTATATACTCATGTCCTTTTTCACATTGGGCTATTTTGTGATGACACACATATCCCCAAGAGACATAACTCTCTTCATTTATCATCCATCTTGAGAGAACCAGCCCTTCCAGGCTTCACGATCCCTATAAATTGGGTTTCAATCACCTTCTATATCAAAAAGGACTCCCAAATGGCATGGATGCTCTACACAAGGGTTCTCCAACTATTGTTGGCTAATTTCCACATGGATTGTGAGCATCAAATTGATACTTGTCTCCTATTGAGAATATGGTCAACAGTTGACACTCAATAGTTTGACACAAAATCCAGTCACACAAGGGTGGATATTTAGTTGTGAACCTACTCAATAGTTTTCCGCTTTGTTTCCGCTTTGTGGTCTTCCATATGCATGATTATTCACCCTCTCTATCCCATAAATATAACATTAAACATGTTATCTCAGTCTGATATCTGAGGATTTAAACAATGATCACCATCGTTCTTACTACAATTCGTTAAATTTCAAGCTAGCTATGTCATTCTTCCCATGGCCCATCCATTGGTCCCTCATCCTTCATAGGCTCCTAGACTAAGTTCTCACATATGATTGTACGAATTGGTGTGTGATTGTGTCCTCATTTACGTCGGGTTACTCGTCGTGTCGTACACGTCCCTCATTGGGTATTATACCCTTATTTGCGTCATCATGATATATAGAACTATGTGTTGAATGACTCCCATCATTAAGGGATAAATAGGACCGCCAAAATTTCTAATCATTGGGTCCAACCACATCTCTTTGAAATCTCACTATCAAATTGGCCCCTTGGCCTGAGTTCTTCCAGAAGAGGGGTATATAGTGTGGTATGGTCTTATGTATCCATTGACATCATGTTTATAAAAACCACACTACATACCTATCTCTCCAGAGCACCCTTTGATCCATTTTCCTACTCTCATCTCTTTGATTTCTACACCCTTAATATGGGTCCCTTGACCCTCTTTAGTGATTCCCCAATTAGCCAATGAGTACTCTGGTGTAGAACCTGGAGTGCACGATTCTACCATGACATGCTTCCACCCATTTTTTTGGCTTTGGGTTCCCCTTCATTTGGGATTCCATTATCTTTCACATCTGAAGGGACCACCAAATTGAATGGATGCTAGTACTATGTGTTCTCATACAATTACTAGCCAACATCCTCGAGGATCTCGAACAGAAAATTGATACAAGTCCCACTTAATGATTATGGTCATCGGTCGACACTCATTTTTGTTCCCATTTCAGGTCAGATGATATGGAAGTTGTGTTTCGAACATGGTAAATAGTAATCCTCCATCGTCACACCAACCCCCTTCATATCGTGAATGTTGGGTACATGATTCACATTATTTTCCACCTCATCATGTCTAAGTGGAATTTCAACACTCCCGACACTATCCCTCCATGTGCATTGGCATGTTAGGGGGACCAAGTAGTAGTAAGGCATCATTCATGGCTCTACACTGACTTCCCTTTTGCGTGAATTATAGGATTTTCAAAAGCCAATTTTTCCCTTGTTTCCCACACCGATTTTCACTCACGTGGGCATATGAATTTGATTAGGGTTCATGCCTACATGGTAGGATTCCTCCTTTCCATGGTCTTATCTCTACGACATCAAACAAAGATCACTTTTTGAACTATGTATGGCTTGATTCCCACTCCCATGGGATATGAAGGACCGCCCAAACATCTCGTCTTCAGGTCCATCATTATTTCCACTAATTTATTTGTCACGACCCGTCCTCGGGGCCCGTGCCGTGACTACCCCAAGCCCGCCTTCCATAGGCCAGGGGCTGGCGACTAGCACCAAGGCGTAAATCCCAACAAAAAGGGAAGGCATTGCCTTTGGAAAGTAAACAAGCACCACAGAGTAAGCAAGCGGAAAAGTAAACACTAAGTAAAAACTGTACAAGCTGTGCTGAAAGTAAAAGGGTCCGGAAATACAAGCCCAACTGTAAAGTACAACTGAAAGGAAAAACAACAACTGAAAAGGGAAAACTGCAGCGTCGAGCCGTTCTCTGGAATTCCCACCTGAAGGGTGGGTACAGATAGCCTCCACTGCTCCTCGGGTCTACCTGACCGCTCCGAGTATGTCCCGCCCAGTGGTCCACCTCCAGGTACTGTCCTGCTCCGCACGCCTCCACCACGGTCAGCGCTGTCCGTCGTCTGCAACTAACACAACGTAGTGCGGGCATAGCCCGTGCAGGGGTGAGTATAACGATACTCAGTAGGGACCCCGAGACCCTCAAGGTCTCACTAAAACCAACAAAGATAACCACAAGCAGATCTCAACAGATAACCTCTACTTATATATATGCCCATACATATACCTATGTTATCAAGTAACCCATCTCAATAATGAGGCAAACACAAGGTCAAAAGTCTCATCTCAAACCAGGATTTTCATCATCGAAACCGTAACTGCTGAAGAGCTCCATCTCTGGAGTGTACAGTGGTCCTGTCACAACTCCGAGGTACTGCTCACTAACTTAAGACTGCTGTAGTACTCCACCTATCGAGTATTGCGGGCCAGCTGCTACAATCAAACGCTCCCATGTGCCGCTACAACCAAGCGTACCACTGTCGTGGGTCTGCCGCTACAACCAAGCGCTCCCATGTGCCGCTACAACCAAGCGCACCTCTGTCGTGGGTCTGCCGCTACAACCAAGCGCTCCCCTGTGCCGCTACAACCAAGGGAACCTCTGTCGTGGGTCTGCCGCTACAACCAAGCGCTCCCCTGTGCCGCTACAACCAAGCGCACCTCTGTCGTGGGTCTGCCGCTACAACCAAGCGCTCCCATGTGGCACTACAACCAAGCGCACCTCTGTCGTGGGTCTGCCGCTACAACCAAGCGCTCCCATGTGCCGCTACAACCAAGCGCACCTCTGTCGTGGGTCTGCCTCTACAACCAAGCGCTCCCCTGTGCCGCTACAACCAAGCGCACCTCTGTCGTGGGTCTGCTGCTACAACCAAGCTCTCCCATGTGCCGCTACAACCAAGCGCACCTCTGTCGCACACCGAGTCATTCGATCAGCAGTCGTCGGGTCTCAGTCAGCTACACGGTCTCCGTGATCCGCCCGCTCGTCTCCTGGAGGGTCCGCTCCACGAGCTACTGGTCGATACTCCAAGTATCACAAAGTCCCACAAGGATGTATCTCGAAGGACCACCTCGTCATTGGGGTCTCAACGCAACAGACGGCGCGTCAATCGGACGCCCGGTCTGTGAGTTATTAGCCTTTTCGTCCCAGGGGCCCGGTTGGTTTCGTGAGCGAACCAATCCGGCCGTAACTCAACTATACCCCGAACACTCACAGGGTATACTTATAGGGACCGTTTTTCAACGTGATGACCAATGCCGCTGACGGTTCGTCAAACAGATGTCTGGTCTGAATGATATCAGCTTTTCCGTTCCAGGGGTCCGGTTGGATTTGAGTGCGATCCAACCCGGCCACTATCCATCTGCATCCAAAACTCGGGCGGAGGATGCCAAAAGTTCCGTCTCATCAAGAGGAACTCAACGCAACAGACGGCGCGTCAATCGGACACCCGGTCTGAGAGTTATTGGCTTTTTCGTCTCAGGGTCCCGGTTGGTTTTTAAGGCAAAACCAACCCGACCGCACTCCACTTGCGTCCAATCCTCGGGCGGAGTGAGCCAAAAGATCCGTCTCAATAAGAGGAAACTAACAAAGCTGACGGCACGTCAATCAGACGTCCGTAGCTCATGATATGAGCGTTTCCGCTCCGAGGGCCCGGTTGGTTTCGTGTACGAACCAACCCGGCCGAACCCAAAGTATTCCGAAACTTTGAGTGCGATAAACCGAAATGACCGACTCGCTCCAAGGATTGTGTTGCCACTGACGGCGAGTCGTTTGGAGGCCCGTAGCTCAAGATACGGCCATTTGAACGAAGTCCGTCCGAAGACGGGGGGTCCGGGCCTGGGCCGACCCGGCCCGACCCCCCCTGGTTGGCCCGAACCGGGTCGGGTCCGACTCGGTTGGCCCGGCCCAGCCCGGCCAGGGCCGGTCCGGCTCGGCTCGGCCGAGCGGCCGAGCGGCCGACGCGGGGGAAAGCCGCCGCCCCGCGTGACACCCCCGCGGCACCCGCGGGGTGCCGCGTGACAACCCCGTGGCACCCGAGGGGTGTCGCCCTGGACACCCGCGGCACCCGCGGGGTGTCGCCCTGGACACCCGCGGCACCCGCGGGGTGTCGCCCTGGACACCCGCGGCACCCGCTGGGTGTCGGGCTGGACACCCGCGGGGTGCCGCGCGACAACCCCGCGACACCCTCGGGGTGTCGCGCTGGACACCCGCGGGGTGCCGTGGGACAACCCCGCGGCACCCGCGGGGTGTCGCGCTGGACACCCGCGGGGTGCCGCCGCCTCCGGCCGCCGGCGCCGCCGTGCCGGCGACCCGCGCCTCCTCCGGCTTCCGCGGGCCGCCAGAGTCGCTCCGGTGGCCCGTTTTCCTTCCCGTCTGCGTCGTTGTTCCTCCCGGGTTCCGTTCTTTACTTCGGGATCATCAAACACCCGTTGCGGCACGTTCCGTCGTCGCCCGCCAAATCCGCAAAACACGAAGACCGACGGAGGGTTGTCGGGCCGTGTTCGTTCGACCCGCACCCTCCGCGTTAGATACAAAAAATGGGAGAAAATAGAATGTCCAACACATGAACCAACAATTTTAATAAAATAAAATTGTTTCTTTGATTCCAGTTCTTTAATTTTTAAAGAATGTTCACGGGAATATAAGGAGGGGTATTTCAAAATATAAAATCCCTACCTCAAGCGTCGTCGAGCGAGGGTTCGTCGCGGATTTTCTCGTCGTGGAAGAAAGCGTCGCGGGAAGGGGATCGTTGTAGAGACCCGTATCTTGACGTACATGGACATTACATTACATTTGCGGAATACTTAGTACATAACAAAAACACACACACAAGGACCGTAATAGTTTAGTGTCTTTGGAAACTCGGAATATAATCTTTTAATCGTGGTGAAAGATCTTCAACATCTCCCATAAAGATCTTCTTTTTTTTTACCTAAAAACATTCTTTATATCCTGGGAAAAAGAAAACATAAAAGGGTAAGCTCAAATGCTCAGTAAGGGTAAACAAAAAAATATCAATCACATCATATACATAAGCACATAACATTTGGAAATCTTAACCTGCAAAAGAGATCATAATTTCATAACATGGGGTAAATCATGGCAGTGAAATGTAATCACAATAATCATAACATAAAACATGAAACTTTGTGGCATTCACACATAATCATAGAGAATCATTTCTTGTTAGTCAAGACTCATTGCCAAGACTATCTTAGTGGACAAAGTCCCTTTCTGAATCGAGTAACCCTCGTTTCAGTCCTGTTTCACTGAACCGGTATAACCTACCATTCCAGCCATGTCTATCTCATGAGATATAAAATCATTACCCAATGCATTGGAGGGAGATATAGGTCCCACCCATCTTATAATGAATCCTTTCTTATGTGTGCCACATAATCATACATCACCGCATAACACATGTAACAAAAATGGGATTCTTGAAACATCATGACATCACAAATCAATTCATATAAGATAAAGGAATTCATAAAAATAATTCCATCACAATATGATCAAATCAATGTAATAATAGGGATAAAAATAGAACCCTTTATTATCTTAGATGGAAAATAATTTTGATAAAACACTTGAACTCCATTCTTGAGGAAAATATCCTTTCTTCTTCAAAAAACATTTTTCCTTTCATAACATGTCATACGACTTTAAAATAAAAGAAGTTGATTAAAAATAAATTTGAAAACTTGTAAAGGAATCTTCTTGGAAATAATGTTTTAGAAATCCATTCATTCCTTATAAGTAAAAAAAAACATTCTTCGTACTTTTGTCGGAAAAGTCAAAAAGTACCTCGTACGGAAAACGACAAATGATTCCTTTCATTTCTTTTACTAAAAACTCACCGAAGGGTAAAATAGGATTTAAACAATTGTAGTTGGATGGAAATAATATTACATATTTATGAAACATGGATGTGGATGATAAAATACACCCCAGTAAATACTTACGAATAAACAATCTCGGATAAAAATGAGATTGTGATATTTCCCTTACCTTAGGTCCGATTTGCTTTGTTCGTGTCCGAAGCTCCTCTTCTTTGGAACGCCTCTTTGAATCCTCCACTTAAGGAACTAAGATTGGTCTTTGGAGAATACCAGGACCTCTAGGATTATTCTAGGGAAGTGGAGAGGAGAAAATGGCAGGGGTTGGCCGAGCTTGAGTGCTCAAATTGGTGTGAGGAGGAGGGGGAGGAGGTGCCCTTTCATAAGGGAGGAGAGGGGCACCTTAGGAATATCTCAAAATATTATTTTATATTAAAGTCAAAATCGGTTTATAATGGTTCCAAAGGGTCTTATTTCGAAGCTAAAGTGGGGATGGGTCGAAATCCTATCAACCAATAGGATTTAGACAAGTTTAGGGTATTATTTTAACCTTATCAATTAGATTTAACTCTAAGTTAATTAATTTAACTTTTACCGTGTCTTTTTGTTTTCTTTCACTATATGGTTAATACACTTACTATAACATGCCAAACGAACCCCAAATTGTTTATTATTAATATATATATCCGTATCTAAGTCATTTGGCCGAACCTTAGATTTTTAGGAATACAATAACAATTAATAATATAATATTTGATTTAAAAACTATTTTGTGCCAATTTTGACACTATTTGATATATGATTTTTTTGAAAGTCATAACAGAATTATATGTTCGAACCAAGTTGATTAAATCAACATTAATATATCATAGTAACCTAGAAAATTATTGGAATTCATAAAAAGTCTCAAATTACATTCATTTGAGCATTTATAACATCAATTATGTTAATATTTCCTTAAAAGGGTAATTACTGCATCATTGTTTTGTCATAAATAAATTAATTTATTTAAAGTAGAAAAATTATAAATAAAATATCATTATGTAGGAAATCGTTTTAGCTTTCTAATGAATATTTATAGTCGAATTTATCTTATGTATAACCCCATATTAAAAATGTTTTAGTTATTAAACTTTGATTTTAACTATTTTAACTATTCATTAAATAATATAATATTAAATGTCATAATCTAATCCAAGTGGACCTAAATGGTCATATTATATTCATAAGGTTGTTTTTGGTCTAATTAAACTTATCCAATAGAATTTGGACATGTGTTAGGGTAATAGTAATATCATATTTATCCTTAGTTACCCTATTTACTATTAACCGTGGTAAAAAAAAGTAAAACGTTACTATTCACCAAAAATTATTTTCATCTCATTGAACCACATTTACTTACTGACATCAACCGTGTCTCTCGGATTTTTGAAATTACATTCACATAAGCGGTAAAATTAAGATTTATGAAGAAATTAATTTTTTTAACTACCACTTAGTAGTTTCACTATTCATCAAAAATTGATGTTTTTCAGAACAATGCCAAAATTTCATCCTAAGCTATATTTCATATTCCGAATTCAAAAATGAAGTCTATTTTACCAAATTCATATCATAGAATTTTCATTAATTAATTTTATAATTAAATCCCGCTGTTAAAACAAATAGCGTGTTTTTAAGAAACAATATCTATCAAAAGATTGACACTTGATTATGTCTGGTTTAAATGTGAAATTACATCCAATGACCAACATTGTATTAAATTGTAAAAATATTTTCTAAATATACTTTAAAACCACTCAAATTAATAATTTATCACTATTAATTATTTCGATTAAAAAAGTTGTTTTTAATTATAATTTACTAATTTTCACTATTCATCAGAATATGAAAGTTATCCGAAAAGTACCAAAATTTCACCTTAGGCTAAATTCGATACTCTGAATCCAAAAATGAAGTTCATTTTGAAAAATAAGATTTACAGAGTTTTAAAAAGTAGTTATTACTATTCATAACGGCTAGTTTTAATAATATTTTAATAGCATATCGTTGTTTTGTGAAACTCGTTATTGCGTATTACACACGCTATCGAGGATGGTCGTGATTGCGTGTAATGCAAGGAAAGTCAAGGATGCATGTTGTGCAAGCTCCTTTTGGTGTAGCGTACAACACATGACTTTAATAAAATTAAAAAGAATATTTTTTTATAAAATCTTGGGCTGTTACATTCTACCCCCCTTAAAATGAATTTCGCCCTCGAAATTCTTCGGGGTTATAAATGGTTTACTATTCAAAAGTTTCTTTAATAGAAACCCACATCGTAAAAAGGAATACCAAAACTTGGCTTTAAAAACAAAAGTATGAAATGTAATGATTACCCAAATAAACTAATCACTGGGTTTCCACAGAGGTGAAAATATGGATATGGAAGAGAAATCTAACCATCATGTTCTGATGGAGAGTGGTAGAGAACATGGCTATGGAAAAGCCAGTAATCACAAATCCATAGATTTGTGATGATATAAGGTACCATCTGATTCATCAGGTATAAGATCACTAGGACAACATTTTTGGTTTTCAAGATCATTTCCCTAAAGTTGAAAATTTGAATTAGAATAAATACTTACTTTATTTTGGTACAATCTCACTGTTGTTCGTGCCTTGAACAATTTCCACTTCATCTCTTAAATAAATGAAGTTGAATTTGTTATTAGCAGATCATGTGATAGAATGACGGGTTATTCCATCTGTCTCAAACAAAAGGTTAGCAAAAATTATATGCATAAGTCGATCTATAGTGAGATTAATCATATATGGTTCCTAAAATGGACTTATACTTCATATATCATACTGATTAATATAAGAAAACTAGTTTCTACTAAACAGGGACTTCCTGTAGGCCAGTGGTAGGCGATAAAGGCCAGTCGCACTTCGGTTGTGGGTTCGATTCCCACAGCCTTGTCCGAAGCGATGGGCTGTTGCCCGTCATGCAGGTTGTCCTTTTTCCAAAACTATATAACATCCCATCAATAATATCGAAAAAACAAACAATACTAACTTATGTCCAACATAATCCATTCCAATCTTTTAGGCTTATCCATAATACCGCAGTCAACTCTCATAATATAGTGAAAATGATTACCAGAGATTTAACACCATCATCGATCCCCATATATCATAAGATATGTTTTGTTGGTCACATTCCAAACATTCAAAGTCCTTAATCGTGTATTCTCTTGAATACCTTAGTGAAAACATGAATGCAGTTAAAAGTTAACACCTTCCACATACTAAAATCCTCAAAATTCTATATACTCAAACCATGATATCACTTAGTCCTTATATCAATCATGAGCTCATGAATACTGTTAAACATTTCATTTTCTCGTTTTCCCTTCATTATGCGCATAATATCTCAATCACTTTGAATACCACATTAGACCAATACATAAATATTCCAATATTCCAAGATACAACATTATTTTGGAATCCCATTACATAAACAATTAATCATTCCACCACATCGTTGTCATATTCAACATTGCCAATAGTGATCGCATGTGACTTCCCTTTGTCCTTTTCCTTAAGAGGTTGCTCATGTCGATCATCACTAACCCTTGGATTAGGGCATTTATTAGCATAATACCCCATTTCCTTGCACTTGAAGCATTGAAGTGTTGGTTGTGCGTTCTCTGTAGTGTTTGCTTTATTCACTTCATTAGAATCCCTTTTTCCATTACTTCGACACTCAGCTGCTCGATGACCTTCTTTTCCACACTTAAAACATTTTATAGTCCCCTTAAGACAATCTCCACCATGCTTCTTTCCACACTTTGTGCATAAGGAAACATTCATATTCTTTTCACCATTATTCTGAGTTTTCTCCTCGAACTCCATCTTTCGTTTCTTGTCAAACCCATGAGATGGATATGTAACACCAACTTCCATTTCTACCTTGATAGCACAACGCACAATTTCTTCATAGCTACTGAAGTCTCTTATAGCTAATGCCCTTCGAAGACTTGGTTTTAAGCCACTGAAAAATCGATCAACTTTACTTTCAGGTTGGATGATAATACCAGAAGCGTACCTTGCAAGTCTTGTAAAATTCGCTTCATAGGTACCAACAGATTCATCATCCCTTTTCTTCAGTTCAAGAAACTCTTTCTCCATCTTTGTTCGGAGAATACGAGGGAAGTACTTATTGAAAAATAAGTTCTTGAACTCGTCCCATTCCATAGACTCAATTTTATCCCTTTTCCTCGTATTCTTAATATGATTCCACCATTGATCAGCATCTCCTTCCAAACGATACACTGCTAGGATGACTTTATCATGTTCAGAACATTGAAGAACTGAAAATATCTTTTCAGTAGTACTAATCCATTGTTCAGCAACTAATGGATCAGTAGACCCACTGAAAGAAGGTGGACGCTGCCTCATGAAGGATTCAACAGAATGTTGCTCCTTCCTTTGCTCGTTTGGAAGTCCTGCATGATTCATAGCTTGAGAAAGTTGTGTGAGCATGGCTACAAGATTTTTCATTCCGGCTCCCATATCGTTTGGTTGCTCAGGGGGACAATAATTGCATTGCCCATGACATTCCGCATTAACACGGTTCCTTCGGGTTCCAGCCATCGTCTAAAACCCCAAAAGAATAGTATGAGAGGCAAAAATCATGATAGGGAAAACAACATAATAAAGGGGTAGTACCCTCAATATCTAACATCTTAGGTTAAATTCGAAGATCGTTAGCGCAATTCTAGGACTATAACCTATACGTATACTTATCCTTAGAGACATCCCTAGACATACCTTAGAAATATCTCTAGGGATCTCACTAACGTTTTCGCATCCTAGTTTCCAAAGGTTGACTAAACCTTTCCTCTGATACCAACTGTAGAGACCCGTATCTTGACGTACATGGACATTACATTACATTTTCGGAATACTTAGTACATAACAAAAACACACACACAAGGACCGTAATAGTTTAGTGTCTTTGGAAACTCGGAATATAATCTTCTAATCGTGGTGAAAGATCTTCAACATCTCCCATAAAGATCTTCTTTTTTTTATACCTAAAACCTTTCTTTATATCCTGGGGAAAAGAAAACATAAAAGGGTGAGCTCAAATGCTCAGTAAGGGTAAACAAAACAAATATCAATCACATAATATACATAAGCACATAACTTTTGGAAATCTTAACCTGCAAAAGAGATCATAATTTCATAACATGGGGTAAATCATGGCAGTGAAATGTAATCACAATAATCATAACATAAAACATGAAACTTTGTGGCATTCACACATAATCATAGAGAATCATTTCTTGTTAGTCAAGACTCATTTCCAAGACTATCCTAGTGGACAAAGTCCCTTTCTGAATCGAGTAACCCTCGTTTCAGTCCTGTTTCACTGAACCGGTATAACCTACCATTCCAGCCATGTCTATCTCATGAGATATAAAATCATTACCCAATGCATTGGAGGGAGATATAGGTCCCACCCATCTTATAATGAATCCTTTATTATGTGTGCCACATAATCATACATCATCGCATAACACATGTAACAAAAATGGGATTCTTGAAACATCATGACATCATAAATCAATTCATATAAGATAAAGGAATTCATAAAAATAATTCCATCACAACATGATCAAATCAATGTAATAATAGGGATAAAAATAGAACCCTTTATTATCTTAGATGGAAAATAATTTTGATAAAACACTTGAACTCCATTCTTGAGGAAAATATCCTTTCTTCTTCAAAAAACATTTTTCCTTTCATAACATGTCATACGAATTTAAAATAAAAGAAGTTGATTAAAAATAAACTTGAAAACTTGTAAAGGAATCTTATTGGAAATAATGTTTTAGAAATCCATTCATTCCTTATAAGTTAAAAAAACATTCTTCGTACTTTTGTCGGAAAAGTCAGAAAGTACTTCGTACGGAAAACGACAAAAGATTCCTTTCATTTCTTTTACTAAAAACTCACCGAAGGGTAAAATAGGATTTAAACAATTGTAGTTGGATGGAAATAATATTACATATTTATGAAACATGGATGTGGATGATAAAATACACCCCAGTAAATACTTACGAATAAACAATCTCGGATAAAAATGAGATTGTGATATTTCCCTTACCTTAGGTCCGATTTGCTTTGTTCGTGTCCGAAGCTCCTCTTCTTTGGAACGCCTCTTTGAATCCTCCACTTAAGGAACTAAGATTGGTCTTTGGAGAAGACCAGGACCTCTAGGATTATTATAGGGAAGTGGAGAGGAGAAAATGGCAGGGGTTATCCGAGATTGAGTGCTCAAATTGGTGTGAGGAGGAGGGGGAGGAGGTGCCCTTTTATAAGGGAGGAGAGGGGCACCTTAGGAATATCTCAAAATATTATTTTATATTAAAGTCAAAATAGGTTTATAATGGTTCCAAAGGGTCTTATTTCGAAGCTAAAGTGGGGATGGGTCGAAATCCTATCAACCAATAGGATTTAGACAAGTTTAGGGTATTATTTTAACCTTATCAATTAGATTTAACTCTAAGTTAATTAATTTAACTTTTACCGTGTCTTTTTGTTTTCTTTCACTATATGGTTAATACACTTACTATAACATGCCAAACGAACCCCAAATTGTATATTATTAATATATATATCCTTATCTAACTCATTTGGCCGAACCTTAGATTTTTAGGAATACAATAACAATTAATAATATAATATTTGATTTAAAAACTATTTTGTGTCAATTTTGACACTATTTGATATATGATTTTTGTGAAAGTCATAACAAAATTATATGTTCGAACCAAGTTGATTAAATAAACATTAATTTATCATAGTAACCTAGAAAATTAGTGGAATTCATAAAAAGTCTCAAATTACATTCATTTGAGCATTTATAACATCAATTATGTTAATATTTCCTTAAAAGGGTAATTACTGCATCATCGTTGTGTCATAAATAAATTAATTTATTTAAAGTATAAAAATTATAAATAAAATATAATTATGTAGGAAATCTTTTTATCTTTATAATGAATATTTATAGTCGAATTTATCTTATGTATAACCCCATATTAAAAATGTTTTAGTTATTAAACTTTGATTTTAACTATTTTAACTATTCATTAAATAATATAATATTAAATGTCATAATCTAATCCAAGTGGACCTAAATTGTCATATTATATTCATAAAGTTGTTTTTGGTCGAATTACACTTATCCAATAGAATTAGGACATGTGTTAGGGTAATAGTAATATCATATTTACCCTTAGTTACCCTATTTACTATTAACCGTGGTAAAAAAAAGTAAAAAGTTACTATTCACCAAAAATTATTTTCATCTCATTGAACCACATTTTACTTACTGACATCAACCGTGTCTCTCGGAGTTTTGAAATTTCATTCACAGAAGCGGTAAAATAAAGATTTATGAAGAAATTAATTTTTTTTAACTACCACTTAGTAGTTTCACTATTCATCAAAAATTGATGTTTTTCAGAACAATGCCAAAATTTCATCCTAAGCTATATTTCATATTCCGAATTCAAAAATGAAGTCTATTTTACCAAATTCATATAATAGAATTTGAATTAATTAATTTTATAATTAAATCCCGCTGTTAAAACAAATAGCGTGTTTTTAAGAAACAATATCTATCAAAAGATTGACACTTGATTATGTCTGGTTTAAATGTGAAATTACATCCAATGACCAACATTGTATTAAATTGTAAAAATATATTCTAAATACACTTTAAAACCACTCAAATTAATAATTTATCACTATTAATTATTTCGATTAAAAAAGTTGTTTTTAAATATAATTTAGTAATTTTCACTATTCATCAGAATATGAAAGTTATCCGAAAAGTACCAAAATTTCACCTTAGGCTAAATTCGATACTCCGAATCCAAAAATGAAGTTCATATTGAAAAATAAGATTTACAGAGTTTTAAAAAGTGGTTATTACTATTCATAACGACTTGTTTTAATAATATTTTAATAGCATATCGTTGTTTAGTGAAACTCAGTATTGCGTATTACACATGCTATCGAGGAAGGTCGTGATTGCGTGTAATGAAAGGCAAGGCAAGTCAAGGATGCGTGTTGTGCAAGCTCCTTTTGGTGTAGCGTACAACACAAGACTTTAATAAAATTAAAAAGAATATTTTTTTATAAAATCTTGGGTTGTTACAATCGTCGATGTCACGTCACGGTTCAGAGTCGCGGAAGAGGATTCGTAGATGAAGACGGAGGTTGTCCGAGGTGGAACGGCGTCTCCCTTCCTTTGATGTGGAAAGAAGAACGAGGGATGGCGCGTCGTCGTTCTTCAGAAGAAGGACGTGACGACGTTCTTCGTCGGAGACCGATTTGTTCTTCACGTTCTTCGTCGTTGAAGAAGATGTTCTTCAAGCCTCCCAAATCCTCCCAACGAGACAAGACTCAAAGAAATTAAAATAAGCCCAAGTCTTATTTTATTAACACAAGATAAGAAATTGAATTTCAAAAGAATAGAAACGATCAATTAATCTCAAAGAATTAATTGTAACAAATTAACAGCCCAATTAAATGGGGCGTTTCTTAACCAGAAAAACGCACGGTTGACTTCTTTTAATAGGGGCGGTGTGGGTGCGTTACTAAAGAAGAAAAGAAACGGTGGGGCTCGTGCGGGCCCCACCTCACAAATATCCTACCAAGGGGGTCGGATATTCCTGGATAGCACCCTATCCAGTTCAACTCAGTTCAAGCCGCCTTTAAGTGGCTTCAAGTGGCTTCCAAGCGGCTTAAGTGAAATAAAATAAAGTTGTCGCAAAATTATTTTATTTCTTAACATTAAGCCCGAAAATTAAAAACCACACCCAAGCATACGCAACTCCGGAAGAGGCGTTTCTAAGCGAATACTGGCGCTGCGATTTCATCGGTGCCCTCAGAATTCGATTCCGGGCACCGGTTCAAAAGTTAGAAAAACCCGCTCGTCCGTTCACTGAACGTACCTGAGCCAAACTTAGGAAAATGATTCCGGGCACACCGGGCCTCGGAATCAGGCGCCGTTAGAAACTGCGTTCTTGTAAAATTCCAAATAAAATTAAGAAAAAAAATTCCTTAAAATTTACGGGTCTTTACATTATTTCTTATGTTTTTACTTCTAGTACCCAACTCTTATTGGACACATGATGTGTCATGTGTGGGATTATGCCTTCATTCACATCATGAATATCATTATTACTTTCCATTCTTTATAGATGTGCGAGGTGTGATATGATATTATTTCCTCATTCACATTGGTTATGATTTTTCATGCAGTGTGCACTCCGTTTCTATCTAATCTATATGACTTTAAACTAGGCTGCTTATTCCCACGTGACATGAAACAGTTGCGTTTATACTATAGGATGTTAAAATGAATGCATGGTCCCATCATATGACTCTAAACGGTGATAATATCATTTTGGAAACATGACGAAATAGAAATTACCTCGTGATTTCCACATTCAAGGGGGCATCATGTTTTGAATTGGTCACACACCATACAATTTGTCAATGCCTGGACATGACTTGATTCATGTGGTGATGCATGGACATTCTATCACAACTTCCATCACATGACAAAAAAACAACACCCATTCATCCTTAAGGAAAAAACAAGATCTATCAAATGCCACTTCATTTGGTGCAAGGGATATACCGACACAACATTATTATCTCAAGTAGTAGAATCTTACAGTGCTATTCCTAAAACTACATTTTCCTAGATTCCCCTTTAAAGCGGCTTTGTTGGACCACCATGACATTTTTTCTTCGGGTCCAACAATGTTTCCTGGATACCTCCTAATTTTTCTGGCCCCTGGCCTAAGACCTCAAGATGGGTGGGTATGTGGTGTGGTGAATGATTATATCCTCATTCAGGGTGGTGATATAGATACCACACCACAGACACCCTTTCTTGGATCCCCACATTCTTCCCAGAAGTCCAGAGTTTTTTCTCAAACCATGTCAGCTGCCCGAATATTGCTTTATAATCTCACAATTTGATATAATATTATGGTGCTTGTCACTTGTTTCTTACATCTGGCCTACCCCATGTAAGCTTATGGATTGATCGCTGGACACTCCCCAAAAATGATGAAAATGCAATTAACCAATAAATATAATAGAATTCATTCATGTAGCAGGCATAAAATGATCAATGAATGATTTTATGTTTTTAGGATTATAAGTATTATAAAACCTGGGGATTGATCCCTCCCATATACAGGTTGACCCTGCACAATGAATAATGAAGCTCTTCCACCCTCTGGTTTGTGTCATCTAGGACTTGCTTCCATCTGGTCAGTTTCCGCTCCTCCTCGATAGTGATGGGGCATAGTTCATAAGCCATAATTGTTGACCACACAACATAGGTGCAGATAATGATCTTTTATTAATATGGTTTCTTAATGCGCTCCTTAGAATCAACCATATGGGCCTTAAATCGCAATATTGACTCTAATCATGTGTTGATGGAGGAAGAGTGGTCATCCACCCAAACCTGTAGGTTCTTATCCAAATTTTCAGCCTCTTAGAGCATCTTTATTTTCACCGCTTTCCCTCGCAGATTTGCTATACCAAGTCTGTGTTCATACTCATGAATCTTCTCCTCCTTGATATCTAGGATGAGCATGTGAATTTTCTAGGAAACTACACCCCCAGTGCATAGTAAGTGTACTCACGAATCAAGTATCTCCATCTGTTCTATCCTTTGTGCATGTGAGGTCGTCAATGAAGCAGTTGATCAGATTCCATGACCGGCGACATACTGTATTAGTTTCTTATTTATTGATGGACGTTTCTTCTCAGTCTGTAGGGTTGGAAAGCTCACACGCTGGGAACACCCCAAGAACTCAACAACACGATCTGAATCTAGTGTCTGATCTGGTATGGAGGACCCTGTCTTTTCAAATGATCTTTATCGTTGGATCTCACTTCAATAATCGTGGGCACAACCATACCAGTTGTCCCACCAGTGGTCTGGAGAACCGCGACATGTTCTGTCTGGATATCCTCCTAGACCACCACCAACATTCCCTATGGAGAAGCGCTGCCAATAATACCAACAAACCTCACCAAGGAAGCCAACATAATTTGATGATCTATACATGCCAAAATAGAATGGATGTCTGTTAGCCTTGTCAATGGGTGACATTCATTATTTTTGTTCGAAAAACCTATAGAGATCAAATGTTTCGGCCTCAATCCTAGGTGGTTGCTATAGAGACTCTTAGCCAAGTCCCTTCGTATGTTCTACAATGGTATGAAAACACCAGAGGAGCCTCCTTAGGTATCCTGGCCCTACTGGACATGGTAGTATCCATATCAAAGGGTGCGAATCCTAATGTCGCAGCATCTACATCCACTGAGGGATGAGAAGGGTTCTGTTCACGAGGTCCCCCGAAGCATTTCTAATGATTATTATGGACTCCAAAATGAACTGGATGAAATCCTTGAGGTTGTGGCTTTGGAATAAACTTTAAGTGACTCTTCAAAATATTTGCGATCCGAGTCATGATCACAAACTATACCCTCTTCTAATGAGCTCCTTTTACTGGCCTCCTCCCCCAAAGAGGACTCATCTAATTCTTCCAGCAGATGGAAGCACTATCTTAGTTCATCTTCCATCAACTGATTGGAGCAGTTGAATCAATCAGTATATTCACCTGATCTGTCATTGGACATGGAACCCCATGGGAGTGCACAAATTCCTCCAACTTGGCTAGGTATTTATCCACTTCCTAATGTGACACTACAAATCTGATCCGGATTGATCCTATCCCTAGAAAGCCCATCTAGAGACGGTTCGTGTGTTTCCACATCTCAGATGGGATGAGGAATTTCCTATTGACTCCCCAGATGTTCCAGGCCTCTCGGGAGATATCATTATACATCTTGTCTATGTGGCAAAGCTAATTTCCCAGAGCATGGATTGATATTCTATGGAATCTACATGGTGGTATTCCCTCTATATTACTATATTCATATGGGACAATCTGGTCTGCTGCCATTGCTGGATCTACTGCCACTACCTCCCCCTCAACCAGTTTGGTCCACTACGCCATGACAGCCCCACCACCATGTGGTGTCCTTTCAGCCTTCTGACCCCAGCCTTGAGGCTGTGGAGGTGTAACATAACCGGCCTGCATAGTTGGCTGCTTTATAATCTCCCCTGGGTAGGCCACCTCTCATCTTTTGGCGTACTCCTTCACCAACTCGAAGACGGTGGTGGGTAGAGGTAGCTCATTTAACATCTTCCAATCTTCCTATGTTAACATGAGCCACATATGCCTCATTACACATGGATGCTACTTAGGGACCACCCCTAAATAACCATGTTGGTCCAGTTGTTGTATACACTGAAATCTCCTAGTTAATAGTTGTGATGTGTATGGCTTGCATAGAGGCTCATGGTCAACTCATTCCACCAGGAATCCACCTAGAACATCCAATAGATAGGACCGATTATCTTCCGATCCTTGTCCATCATCATTAAAAGCACCCATTGACAGTGGGAATAGATGAAAGTTAAACTCCTCTACCTTCCAAACACTATTTTTCACCACATGCATGGTCATATTGGCCTGAAAAATCCATGTCGTGTTCAGGAAATATGGTAATAATTTTGATACCAGACAAGAGATGGGGTTTAGATATTCATAGAATCATGTGATTTGCGCCACCATTGTAACACCCCAAGATTTCATAGTGTGTTCTTTTTCAAAATAATTCAATAACTTGCACTACACGCAACACCGAGTTCAATCACACCATGACTTAAAAAAAATGAAGCCATTCAAAAGAGGTTATGAATAGTATTATATTGATTTTAAACTTTATATAATCCTTATAATTTTATAATCCATATTATGAGTTTCTTAGATATAATGCAAGAACAAATTAATTTTCAGTATTGCACTATTATCAACTTTTAATAGTGAACCCTTTTTAAATACAATATTTTAAACTTTTTGACTAAATGGGGACATCAAAAATTTAAAATGAAAGATCCCAAGCTTCCACGATACGCTTTCTTTGAATAATACAATAGCGTGTGTTGTACGCAAACTTGAGTTTTAACACACACCACAACCAATCAAACTAGCCGTTATGAATAGTAATACCTACTTTTCGAAATTATATATATTATTTATTTTAAAATGGACTTCATTTCTGGATTCTGAATTTCGAATTTAGCCTAAGGTGAAATTTTGGTACTTTTCGGATAACTTTCATATTTTGATGAATAGTGAAAATTACTAAATTTTAATTAAAAACAACTTTTTAAATAAAAATAATTAATATTGATAAATTATGAATTTGAGTGGTTTTAAAGTATATTTGGAATATATTTTTACCATTTAATATAATTTTGGTCATTGGACATAATTTTACAATTAAACCGAACATAAACAAGTGTCAATCTTTTGATAGTTATTATCTCTTAAAAACACGCTTTTTGTTTTGACAGCGGGAATTAATTTTAAATTAATTTCTGCCACTTCTGTGTTTTGAATTTAGAAAAATGGATTCCATATTTGGAATCAGTATATCCAAATTGTGTAAATAGGTAACTTTTATTTTTAGACATTTTGAATAACTACTGCGGTAAATATTTTATTTGCCATGGTTAAGGGTAAATCCGGTAATTAAGGGTTAAAAAATAATATTATAATAATACTAAATTACCCTAAAACGTGTCTTAACCCTATTGGTTGATACATGGTCGACCATGGGCATATTTGGGTCGATTTTGGGACCCCATGGATCCACTTGTAAGTGATAATGACACTTTATTTTAATTAAGTTAAAATGAATACAAAAATGACACAAGCATATATCTTTTAGAAAAACAATTGTTACATAGGGTTATATATGTTGGATTTTAGATTATAAATATTCATTAGAAAGATAAAAATCTTTCCTACATAATGATATTTTATTTGTAATTTTTATACATTAAATAATTTATTTTATTTATGACACAATGATGATGCAGTAATTACTATAATAGTGAAAAATTAAAATAATTGATATTATAAATACCCACATAAATATAACATGAAACTTTTAATGAATTAAAATAATTTTCAAGGATAATATGATATATTAGGATTGATTTAATTGACTTTTTTTGAAGTAATCAATCTGTTATGAGTTTCAAAAAAATCAACTATTGAATAGTGTCAAAATTGACAAAAAAGAGTTCTTAAAACCAATATTATATTATTAATTGATATTAAATTCCTAAAAATATAAGGTTCGGACAAGAGACTTATATCATGATAGGTTCATCATTAATGGACCACTTGTGGGTCGCTTGGATGTATATAGTATGTTTAATAACCATATTATATAAAAATACAAAGAGACATTGTAAAAGTGAAACTAATTAACTTTGAGTTAATACTTAAAGATAAGGTTAATATAAGTACCCAAACCTGTATAAATTCTATTGGTTGAGTGGTTTTCGACCTAAAACCACCTTAACCTTTAAATAATCAACTTTGGAGCCATTAGAAATCGAATATGAATTTATTATAAATTAACATTTCTAGCTTTTCCAAGGGTGCCCCTCACCCCTCTTATAAAAGGGCACTCCTACTTCTCATTTTGTCACAGCTTCAAAGCCTTATGGTTCGGCCAAACTCTGCCAAAATACTCTCCCAACTTCCCTCACTACAACCTAGAGGCCTTCGTTTGATCAGAAAGCCAACCTAAGTAGCCCTTTTGATCAAATCAAAAGGAAAGAACCGAAAAAGAGGTAATGATTTCACCACCCTTTTCCAAGTTCCTTCTTCTTCCACTTCTTCTTACTTTGTTGTTACCATTCTAAAATAATTACTCCAGTATCATATATATACTGTTATGTTATTATAAATATGGTACAACCATATTCAGTATTATATCCACCCTTTGAATAACATGTCACCATACGTGCGTACGTACAGCTTACCGTCTCCACGTCGTGGTTTAATTGTTATTCAATATATTATTATTTTTATGGGTATAATAATGATGTGTAACTATTGTAAATAATAAATATAACATGTTAGTGATTCTGTATATATGATATACCATTCATTTATATATTATTTTAAAATCAAAAGAATGATATTGTCGCTCGTGCGTACGTACGGACTACCGTCTCCACGAACGCGATGATATTCATTCTCCATCATATCCATTCAAGTTTAATTATCATTTACTTATTTAAAAATGATGTTTAAGGACTTGATATCATTCTGGATATGAATAATATACAACCTATCCATTACAAACATGTATTACGTAATAAAACATATAAAAGAAAATGAGTAAGTTAACACCCGAAACAACGATAATACTAAGACATTACTAACAAAGCAAAGTAAAAAGATAATATATGATATGATATTAATATATATGATTCTTGTATAATTTAATAACAATTATTTCAATATTATACAGGAGGTTAACCTACCCCAACCAAGTAAAAGTACAAGGTAATGGATTTTCTTATCTCACACTCAATTCCGTGAGATTTCCATTATTCGCCACTAAATTATTGAAAGTGGTGTATTGTGTACTGGCATTTGATATATATATTATCATGATTATCTTTATATTCATGTTATTCTATAAATAATTTGGTGGTTATTAACATTTGGCCATACGACTCAGTTGATTAACGTGGTAAGGAGTTTTCATCTCACTCTTTATTTCTGTGATATTCATGCCATATTTCCACTATTATATTTTGTGTGGTGTATGTACTGCCCATAATTGTATTCTTTGTGTAATAAACTTTACCTTATCTGTATTTACATTTTCATTGTATGATACCTCTTTCATGGGTTGTACGTTTCATAAGTTACCAAATTGATAAGGGTTTACTTCACAATCTCTTTAATATCCGAGGTTGTCTTTACGTAAGTATGTATAGGGACATATTTACTATCCATGTCCATATTTCATAAAAGAGTTTTCAAAGGGATTATTTCTAAGGGAACTTTTACTAAAACATCATTTTAAATGTTTTAAGTATTTATTCTTCTAAATCATCCTCATTTATGTCCACGTTTTCAAAATGGTTTGTAAGGATTTATTTATATGAAAATGAATGTTTTAAAAGTGTTAATTCCATTAAAAATTTTGAAAGTGGTATGGGACACTTTGATTCAAAAATGTATTTAAATGCCTTACTTTCAAAATTGTGTAACATTAAAATGTTTTCATGAAAAAGGCATATTTCACTCAATAATTTAAAAAAAAGCATTTTCATCTATGTCAACATCCTTTGATGGATTTTAAGATTATTTGAAGTTGATTTATTATGATTTAAAACATCCATATTGTAATGAAGTTTTGTGATATGTTTGACTGTAGATGTGTCATTTATATAGCATTCATGGTTTATGAGTAAAGTATTGACATTTCGTATGTTAGTTCCAATAAGAATTTTTATGTTATATTTCAACCTTTACTTCATATGAATGTGTTGGACAAGTATGTTCCAGGTTAGGGACTGGTAAAAGTAAGCCCTCCGGTTTGGTCTTCGGTTATTAGAGGTACTCCGGGTTGGTGTCCGGTTATTAGAGGCACTCCGGGTTGGTGTCCGGTTATTAGAGGCACTCTGGGTTGGGTTCTGGTTACAGTTATCCCCAAGGTCTTGGGACGAGGCCTTGAAAAGAAATTAAAGTTTAGCATTATGCATTATATCATTATGAAAGTGGTTATTGATTTTTCATGTGATTATTCGATTAGTAGAATATCCATGTGAATAAGTAAATGGCATTATTTCATTTTACTTTTTCCATACTATGTTGAAGTTCATGTTTAAAAGGCTTCTGTTTTAGTAATGCATTGCCTTAAATGTTTATGCTTATTTTGAATGTTCCGCTATATTGTTATCCTTACTGGGCATTTGAGCTCACCCCTTTTCTATGTTTTATTTTCCCCAGGATGTGAAGAAGTAAGTTATGAATGACCTGAAGAGATATTATGAGGGGATAATAGTGTGGACTGTGGAGACATTACGTTGTTGTAGTAGTTTTTCATTTTATGATGTAATGTAAAACTTATGAATATATCTAGTGTTTCCAAGGCTACTAAACCAATCGGTCTTTCGAGATCTGATCTTTCTTGTGATCATGCCAATGTTATGTAATAATGCACCGACTCTAGGTAACTGGGGTCAGGGCGTTACAGTTGGTATCAGAGGAAGTTTAGTACAAACCTTGGAAGCTAGATTTAGATAAACTCTGATTAGAGAACGTAGACCTAAGATAAAATTTGAGGATTAGTATAGAAGAACTTCCTAGAATTTTGGTATTGTAGAGATTTTGTGAGTTTTCCGAGAAATAAATCTCTGTCTGGATACGAGCAGGTAGAGGCGGCTCTGGCATAGATGTACCTAGGGGTAAAACCCGAAAACACCGCTTTGAGCTAGACTCGAACAGGAACTGGTGCATGACAACGGGCCTTGCTGTACTCTTGGTTACGACACTCCCGGGGGATATGCTTATGATAATTCTCATTTTCTTTACAAACCATTATGAAGGGTTTATGAGTATATACATCCTCAAATGAGACATTTTTATGATTATAGATTATATCCATAAATAGTTCAATTTATGTTGAGTGTTTTATAAGTATGGGATTATGTATTTTGATTCATAAACTGATCTAGTGTATGCCATTGTTTAGAAATGGCGCCCAGTAGAAGGAATGAGAACTCCAGAAATGCACATGATCCAAAGAGAAGGAAGGATCATATCTTTCATGGTCTTAAGCTAGAATTTATAAGAGAAATAGTCTCCCATGTATTATCATCATATGAAGAAATAATATCATGTGTTGATAAGATAAGTAAAGAGTTTACTGAGTCCTATGGATTTGAAGGGAAGCAAGAGAAGAAAAGGATGGAAGAGAGAAAGATGGATAAAGGGAAGAGGTAAAAGAAGAATTTTCCCATATGTGGTAACTGTGGAAAGAAACACCCTGGAACTTTCCTGAAAGGAATGAGAGTTTGTTATAAGTGTGGAGGAAAAGGGCACAAAGTACGTGACTGCAAGGGTAAGAAAATGGTTTTAAATGTACAATGCTTCATTTGCAAGGAGTTTGGACACTACGCGAACCTATTTCCCAGTCATCAGACTATGCCGCAAATGATGTTATTGGATAATAATCAAGTTATGATACTACCACAGATGAAGAGGAATGATTAGAGTTCTTATGTTGATTATGTCAATTGAGTGTCGTATCAACAATGTACTTGTTATAATAATTATGGAGTATATAAGGATTGTACTGCATTACTATTTCATTATGGACTTGAGATTCTGTGGAACAGTGAAAAGTGACTCAATAGAAGGTTAATTTTTTGGAAAATATATGTTTGAGAGAAAGATAAACCATAATATGGTTCTGATACCGAGGGAGTGATTTTAGAATAATACATGATTGATTTGGATAAATTATATTGGATATTCTTGACTACCTTGAAGCTAATTAATGATTTGTCTATTCCATCATTGTTGGGGTTTAAAACATTTTTGGATTGATGAAGTATATCCAGCATTCTATATGGAATAAGGGATCATGAATGTAATCAATAAGGAATATGGTAATACATGATGAAGGTATTCATATGCTATTACGGGGTAAAAAGGATCTATATTATGTTTACCTTCCTTATAAATGTTGGACTGTGATTTTGGACAGAAGTATTTTGGATAGTTCTAGTTTGGATTATTTTGGATTGCCATAAAAGGACAACCCGGAGGTCGGGCGGCAACCCGTCGCGTCCGGTAAGGCTGCGAGACTTGAACCCGCAACCGAAGGGCGAAAAGGGTGTATCACCTACCACTGGTCCATGAGATGTCCTGGATTAAATAATGTAGTTTGTATTAAAAGATCTTGTAGATGAATTATAAATTCGTTTATTTTGGAACCCTATATGAATAGTGTAAATAGAATTTTTTTTACATTCTATTAACTTTTAGAGTGAAAGATAAGTTTGTGGTAGAAATTTATTAATGGATAAATCTCTAATTATAAAGTAAGTATATCTCCTTATGATCTTAGCCAATCTCATAAATAAATTCCTCAACATTAAGAAAAGCAACTTAGAACAAAAATGTTTTCCTAGATGGTACCTTAAATCATCACTAATGTATGGCTTTGGGATTGTTGGCCTTTTCATAGCCATGTTCTCTACCACTCTCCATCAGATAAATGATGGTTAGATTTTTCTTCCATATCCATATTTTCCTACATGGAACCCTAGTATGTGTTATTTTCGGTAATCTTCATACTTTTACTCTTTATTTTAAATAGAGGCCTCATTAATTCATTTTTCGATGTGGGATTTCAACTAAGATATTTTGAAACGTCAAAAATGTGTTATCCTAATACCCTATGTTTTGTTGAACCGATGGTATTTCAAATCATCATAGATTGATGAATTTAAGGACCTCAATTTTATACTTGTTTGTGATTGATGACCTCAATCACTACCTATAAATATTTACGTTTTTCCTCCAATTATATGTCTCTAATTACCACCAATGTTCTCCTAATCGAGATCATAATTTGGTAGTGACCCTTTCATTTCTCTTTTCCTCATATTAAGACTAAATTTTAGTAACCCAATTTCCGATTTGCATTTTCCCACAAATATATTTTCTATTTTCAACCTTTTATTTTCGAAGAACAATTTCAAATTGCGAGGAAGCAATTTATTGAAGGAGGGGAGAATATAACACCCCAAGATTTCATAGTGTGTTATTTCTTTAAAATAATTCAATAACTTGCACTACACGCAACACCGAGTTCAATCACACCATGACTTAAAGAAAGAAGCCATTCAAAACAGGTTATGAATAGTATTATCTTAATTTTAAACTTTATACAATCCTTATAATTTTAGAATCCATATTATGAGTTTCTTAGATATAATGCAAGAACAAATTCATTTTCAGTATTGCACTTTTATCAACTTTTAATAGTGAACCCTTTTTAAATACAATATTTTAAACTTTTTGACTATATGGGGACATCAAAAATTTAAAATGAAACATCCCAAGCTTCCACGGTACGCTTTCTTTGAATAATACAGTAGCGTGTGTTGTACGCAACCTTGATTTTTAACACACACCACAACCAATCAAACTAGCCGTTATGAATAGTAATACCTACTTTTTGAAATTATATATATTATATATTTTAAAATGGACTTCATTTCTGGATTCGGAATTTCGAATTTAGCCTAAGGTGAAATTTTGGTACTTTTCGGATAACTTTCATATTTTGATGAATAGTGAAAATTACTAAATTTTAATTAAAAACAACTTTTTAAATCAAAATAATTAATAGTGATAAATTATGAATTTGAGTGGTTTTAAATTATATTTAGAATATATTTTTACCATTTAATATAATTTTGGTCATTGGATATAATTTTACAATTAAACCGAACATAAACAAGTGTCAATCTTTTGATAGTTATTATCTCTTAAAAACACTTTTTTTTGTTTTGACAGCGGGAATTAATTTAAAATTAATTTCTGCCACTTCTGTGTTTTAAAATTAGAAAGATGGATTCCATATTTGGAATCAGTATATCCAAATTGTGTAAATAGGTAACTTTTATTTTTAGACATTTTGAATAATTACTGCGGTAAATATTTTATTTACCATGGTTAAGGGTAAATCCGGTAATTAAGGGTTAAAAATTAAAATTATAATAATACTAAATTACCCTAAAACGTGTCTTAACCCTATTGGTTGATACATGGTCGACCATGGGCATCTTTGGGACTTTTTTGGGACCCCATGGATCCACTTGTAAGTGATAATGACACTTTATTTTAATTAAGTTAAAATGAATACAAAAATGACACAAGCATATATCTTTTAGCAAAACAATTGTTACATAGGGTTATATATGTTGGATTTTAGATTATAAATATTCATTAGAAAGATAAAAAGATTTCCTAAATAATGATATTTTATTTATAATTTTTAGACATTAAATAATTTATTTTATTTATGACACAATGATGATGCAGTAATTACTATAATAGTGAAAAATTAAATTAATTGATATTATAAATACCCAAACAAATATTATATGAAACGTTTAATGATTTAAAATACTTTTATAGGATAATATTATATATTATTATTTATTTAATTGACTTTGTTCTAAGTAATCAATCTGTTATGAGTTTCAAAAAAATTAACTATTGAATAGTGTCAAAATTGACATAAAAGAGTTCTTAAAACAAATATTATATTATTAATTGATATTAAATTCCTAAAAATCTATGGTTCTTCCAAGAGACTTATATCATGATAGGTTCATCATTAATGGACCACTTGTGGGTAGCTTGGATGTATATAGTAAGTTTATTAACCATATTATATAAAAATACAAAGAGACATTGTAAAAGTGAAACTAATTAACTTAGAGTTAATACTTAAAGATAAGGTTAATATAAGTACCCAAACCTGTATAAATTCTATTGGTTGAGTGGTTTTAGACCTATCCCCACCTTAAACTTTAAATAATCAACTTTTGTGCCATTAGAAACCGAATATCAATTTATTATAAATTAATATTTCTAGCTTTTCCATGGGTGCCCCTCACCCCTCTTATAAAAGGGCACTCCTTCACATTTTGTCACACCTTCAAAGCCTTATGGTTCGGCCAAACTCTGCCCAAATACTCTCCCAACTTCTCTCACTACAACCTAGAGGCCTTAGTTTGATCAGAAAGCCAACCTAAGGAGCCCTTTTGATCAAATCAAAAGGAAGGAACCGAAGAAGAGGTAATGATTTCACCGCCCTTTTTCCAAGTTCCTTCTTCTTCCACTTCTTCTTACTGTGTTGTTACCATTATAAAATAATAACTCCAGTATCATATATATACTGTGATGTTATTATAAATATGGTACAACCATATTCATTATTCTATCCACCCTTTGAATAACATGTCACCATACGTGCGTACGTACGGCTTACCGTCTCCACGTCGTGGTGTAATTGTTATTCAATATATTATAATTTGGATGGGTATAATAATGATTTGTAACTCATGTAAATAATAAATATAACATGTTAGTGATTATGTATATATGATATACCATTCATTTATATATTATTTTAATATCAAAAGAATGATATTGTCGCTCGTGCGTACATACGGACTACCGTCTCCACGAACGCGATGAGATTCATTCTCCATCATATCCATCCAAGTATAATTATCATTTTCTGATTTAAAAATGATGTTTAAGGACTTGATATCATTCTGGATATGAATAATATACAACCTATCCACTACAAACATGGATTACGTAATAAAACATATAAAAGAAAATGAGTAGGTTAACACCCGAAACAACGATAATACTAAGACATTATTAACAAAGAAAAGTTAAAAGATCATATATGATATGATATTAATATATATTATTCTTGTATAATTTAAAAACAATTATTTCAATATTATACAGGAGGTTAACCTACCCCAACCAAGTAAAAGTACAAGGTAATGGATTTTCTTATCTCACATTCAATTCCGTGAGATTTCCATTATTCGCCACTAAATTTTTGAAAGTGGTGTATTGTGTACTGGAATTTGATATATATGTTATCATGATTATCTTTATATTCATGTTATTCTGTAAATAATTTGGTTGTTATTAACTTTTGGCCATACGACTCAGTTGATTAACGTGGTAAGGGGTTTTCATCTCACTCTTTATTTCCGTGAGATTCATGCCATATTTCCACTATTATCTTTTGTGTGGTGTATGTACTGCCCATAATTGTATTCTTTGTGTAATACACTTTACCTTATGTGTATTTACATTTTCATTGTATGATACCTCTTTCATGGGTTGTATGTTTCATATGTTACCAAATTGATAAGGGTTTACTTCAAAATCTCTTTAATATCCGAGGTTGTCTTTACGTAAGTATCTAATGGGACATATTTACTATCCATGTCCATATTTCATAAAAGAGTTTTCAAAGGGAATATTTCTAAGGTAACTTTTACAAAAACATCATTTTAAATGTTTTAAATATTTATTCTTCTAAATCATCCTCATTTATGTCCACGTTTTCAAAATGGTTTGTAAGGATTTATTTATATGAAAATGAATGTTTTAAAAGTGTTAATTCCATTCAAAAGTTTCAAAGTGGTATGGGAAACTTTGATTCAAAAATGTATTTAAATGCCTTACTTTCTAAATTGTGTAACATTAAAAATTTTTCATGAAAAAGGGATATTTCTCTCAATAATTTTTTTAAAAAACATTTTCATCTATGTCAACATCCATTGATGGATTTTAAGATTATTTGAAGTTGATTTATTATGATTTAAAACATCCATATTGTAATGAAGTTTTGTGATATGTTTGATTGTAGATGTGTCATTTATATAGCATTCATGGTTTATGAGTAAAGTGTTGACATTTCGTATGCTAGTTCCAATAAGAATGTTTATATTATATTTCAACCTTTACTTCATATGAATGTGTTGGACAAGTATGTTCCAGGTTAGGGACCGGTAAAAGTAAGCCCTCCGGTTTGGTCTCCAGTTATTAGAGGTACTCCGGGTTGGTGTCCGGTTATTAGAGGCACTCCGGGTTGGTGTCCGGTTATTAGAGGCACTTCGGGTTGGGTTCCGGTTACAGTTAGCCCAAAGGTCTTGGGACGAGGCCTTGAAAAGAAATTAATGTTTAGCATTATTCATTCCATCATTATAAAAGTGGTTATTGATTTTGCATGTGATTATTCGATTAGTAGAATATCCATGTGAATAAGTAAATGGAATTATTTCATTTTACTTTTTCCATACTATGTTGAAGTTCAAGTTTAAAAGGATTTTGTTTTAGTAATACATTGCCTTAAATGTTTATTCTTATTTTGAATGTTCCGCTATATTGTTATCCTTACTGGGCATTTGAGCTCACCCATTTTCTATGTTTTATTTTCCCATGGATGTGAAGAAGTAAGTTAAGAATGACCTACAGGGATATTATGAGGGGATAATAGTTTGGACTGTGGAGACATTATGTTGTTGTAGTAGTTTTTCATTTTATGATGTAATGTAAAACTTATGAATATATCTAGTGTTTCCAGGGCTACTAAACCAATTGGTCTTTCGAGATCTGATCTTTCTTGTGATCATACCAATGTTATGTAATAATGCATCGACTCTAGGTAACTGGGGTCGGGGCATTACAACCATCCACCCATACAGGTTGTGGAACGACCAACATATCCTCTGTGGCCTCTTCAATTCACTAATATTCCACAACATCTTGTACAGCTTGGTAAGCATCGATATTCCTAGGTTGACTAGCCCATCTCTCACCAACCCGGACCCCATGATAAATGTGCTCGGAAGGACATCCATGTCTGTATCCATCACCAGACAGATATAATCACCGATGAGAGATGCGATTAATGCTTCCATCTTGAAAACCGTTTGCTGCTCGGTGGTAACATTGATTCCCCATGTTCTCCACTATTTGTCCTCAAAAAGCATTCAGTATGAGTCTCCTTGAAACATTGTGCCCCCTTCGGGCATTTTTGGGGCCTCACCGGAAACTTCATGTCTGTTGAAAATAACTGGAACTGCTTGAACCACTGTCTAATGTGGATATCTCTCACTAATTTTTTATCATCTCCTGGCATGAGATCCATCAATGCCATCTCCAATGGTGGAATTTACTCTAACACATTCCATGCACCCATAATAGGGAGGAATTCATCCTACATCACCCCCATTAACGAGATCCTCAAAAACTGATGCACATCCCATAAACTGATACCAACCTCCCTTGGTGTAAGTGGAATATATTGGTCCTGGATGACCACCATATCAGCAACTTTGGCATCAACTGCTTCAATTGATAGATATGTAATTGGGATGCCCAATACGCCTCACACAATCCCACTCTCTAAAGCTCTACCCGAACTCTTTACTCAAGGAAGCTACCTGTTAGGCCCAGTCCCAATCATCTGTAATTTTTCCGCCCTAGTATAGATCCTACTCATTGGTCCATACCATCCCCGGGTTCCTCATGGCTACCTTCAAGAATTTTTGGTATTGTGGGTGGATGTCTCCAACTGTAATTCCATCCTACCAATATAGTTCAGATGATTGCACATGCAATTGGCAATAACATGCATGATGTCCTCCGGGGCATGGCTATTCCAGACTCTAGTTATAATAGTTATGTTAGTTGTTTTTTATTTTTCTCTTCCAAATTATATATTTAATTCATAATATCATAGGTATTCTTATCAAAATATATTATATCCAATATAGATTCCAAAATTCCAAAATAACAAAATTTCTAGACCCATGAGAAGTTGCGTACCAAAAAGATATTTGGATTGAATCTATTATTGGGGACACATGTTTACATATTTCCAGTAAAAAACTACAGTATGTGGATACTGGATGATCACAATACAGTACTAGAGCCAACAGAAACATAAAACATGGACTATATTTTATTGTGGTCATGTCACTTTTAGTGAATATTCCAACAAGAGGATAAATAATCATTTCCAAATAGAAAATTATTAAACAGTTTTGGTTTATAATGCTATCTTTTTAGATAGACTAATGTATAATATCTTTATATTTTCTGCATTTTATGACATTAAATTTCATATATTATTTTAAAAGAATATATAATATGTTATTGATTACATACATAAATTAGTTTTCACTACATTTTTGTATGATTTCTCTAATAAATTTAAATTGACACATATCTAAAAATGATTCTTGTTAAGAGTATTTTAAAAGGTTGAATGAATCAGAATTCGATACTAATCCATTTCAAAACTAACTCCCAAGAAATTAAACATTTAAATTATTTTTTAATGATCTAGATATTATATAATTCCTAACATAAAATGTCTATAGTGTCTAAATGATGTCAAAGATTCCGAAAATATATTTCAAATCAACTTATGATTTTTCAACATCTAAAAACTCAAAGCAGGAGGAAGCCATGGAGAGACTATATGGATCTACCCAAACCAATGGAGACAAGTTCTGTACACAAGATTGTAGGGTCACAAGAAAATTTCATTGCAAATGGGTACAGTGGCAAACGAAGAGTAGGGTCCCCGAAGAGGGACAAAGGATTTAGTGGGAAACGACCGATCAAAGAGATGTTGTATGAAGAAATGCTTTGGAAGAAAAATATGTACCTTGAGATGATGCGCAAATACGAATCTTCTGAATGGGAGTCAACTGATCCTGGAGATTAGTTATCTGATGATGGGGAGAAGGATGCATATGGTTTTGATGTAATGTAGCATTTTTATTTTCTACTGACTTTATTGCACTTTTCCTTTAATAAATTTGCGGGACCAGGCATATGCCTGGTTCAGACTTTCCTGGGTAAGTTATATGTAGATTTTTAGACAATCTAGTTATTATTTTTAGAAGGAAATGAATTTTCCTATTTTTATGTGGTTAATTATTTTATATAATAATTTGTATACCTTCCTTCACATAAGATTTAACAACATTTATGTATTTCTACTTATGTTTGATCTGTATAAAATGATATTCGAATAAGAATTATAAAATTAAGAAGTGATCATGCCATTGTTATTTAAACATATGAATTTGAATATCTATTCTCACAGCATGCATATAGTCTTAAATTAAATCATCATATGACCAAAAAATATAATGGTGTAGTTGATAGATGAAATTAAACCCTTATAGATATTTCATCCTCTATTTTCAAATAATATGATTTGGCGTTTTATTTTCTGCCAAAAAATGTAAACACATATTTCCATATAATTAATAGTAATTTAATAGGACATCCTTAAATAACTCCACTTATGAACAATATAATGGAATAAAAGGAATTGTTAATGAATTTATAGTTTTTTATTAAATTGTCTCAATTGTCAATTCAGAAGATAATTTGTACATATTTTCTTCCTTGAGTGATGAATAAATTTTCATTAGATATTATATATCATGTATATCATACATGGAGTTATATAATTAGAATTATACAGTAGAATAATTAATATAAGTAAACATTAATGAAACAGATCATACTGAAACTATGAAATCATTCGAAAATATTATGGATTACCTTTATATTATAGTAAAAAGGTACAAACATCATAAGTATTCTGATATAACTCTTATAAAGAAAGAAACCAATTCTGATGAAGGTAATGATCCCATACATGTAGATATTAATGGGGTTTTAAACAATTCAATTCATATAGTTTTTTGAATCATCAATATTATCTTTTATATGTTTTAATTGGTGATAGATATAGGGAATCATATACTACTAAATCTCTATGAAATATTAGTGAATATCATGAACTCTTAAATATACATGAACCTATGATCATCAATGATGCTATAAATTATGAATTCTAGGTAATCGATATTGAAGAAGAACATATTCATATTCATGGAAATATATTGTCATAACTAGTTGAAGGACACTAATAAAACTAATCTATTTTTAGTAAATGGGTAGTTAAGAACAAGGATGATCATCCAAACAATATAGTAAGAATAATATCTATTTGTGAGTTGAAGGATGTAGTTATGAAGAAAAATTGAATACTTAGTAATCCTTTTTACCTCCAGCTAATCATTATTGAATTAGGTAATTTTTTAATTTATAAACTCATTATTATTTCAAACAATATCAAATGGACTAAAATAGTTCATTATTAAATGGTTAAATTTATTAGGATAGTTCTGGAATACAAATATAGATTTCAAAATCATCAAATTCTAAAATATGTTTTTATACTAATAATGCCTTTATATGGTTTAAAATAGGTTACTATAGCATGATATGATAAACTTGTTATTTTTCTAATTTTTGAATACTTTGTTAAATTTAAATATCACCTTAATTTATATATTAAAATAAATAAAAGATATTTTTTAGGAGTTCATTTTATAATGATGATATTTTTTTTATCCGGATGAATTATTTTTATAATATTTTTCCAATATTAAGTGATTTGACATTGATATAAACTTTATTGGTGATCTTAAATTCTTATTATATTTCAATTTTATTAAAATAAAAAATGAGTTATACTAACAGATATTATTATACATCAATGATATATTAAAATGTTATGGCACACACAGTCTAGAGATACTAATAATCTTATGAGTACTATCTAAAGTATGGATCATTGTTGAAACAAGGAAATCAGTTTATAAAATAACAAATTGTGGTGGTACTACATGTTTACTATAATTAACAAATGCATTACATGATATAATGTTTAGTGTTTGTGTATGAGTTCTCATTTTCTTGTGGAACCAAAAGAATCTCGTAAACTAACCGTGGAAAATATTCCCAAATATCTAATACATATAACCAAAATAAAGTTGTATTACTCATAAGGACAATAATATTACATAGTTAGGTAATTATTTCTAGATTTTGTGTATTTTATGTTATAAAATATAGAATTTTTTGAAAATGTAAATTTTGGGGAATTTTTCTAATTTTATGTTTTAGTAAGAAAAATAACATTGTGCTATTATTCATCTCTAAATAGATGTGCATTAATTTAGGCAGTTTCTATGTACAAATTTTCATGATAATATAAAAAATTTCTATTATGTGGATAACAATTCCATCAAGCCTGTAAAAATTGTGATAATACAAGCATAATAAATATTTATATTATCCATATATCATGTTCTATAATAATGTATAATAATTTAAGACATCACATTCTTTTATATCATTACCAAAAAATTTATATTATATTAAAAATAATTTGAACTAAGCATTAGCATGCTGATATATTTTTAATTTCACTAAATATTTATTGAATCATTTATTCCAGACATGAGTTGGGCATAATAAATTATCTCCAACTATTTTAATTTAGTTTTTTGAATTATTTCATTTTTTAAAATCCTTTAACTTATATTACCTATTTTTTTGGAAATATTCATGAAATATGATTCACATAGGCATTAGGATGACTATGAGATTTTTCCCATGTTTATAACATGAATACGATAAACACTTATAAATCTGACCTTCATTCTCCCCATTATAATTTAATCAAGCTATCTCTTTGAAACCCATGAAAACTATATAATAATGAGGGTAATTATCATGAACATATTGGTCACACACTATGGATTCCTACTATAAGGGTATAGATTGCATCAATAGCATAATTATGTTTTTTATAGATCTATTGTCGTTATATATAAGATTACTGCACATTATAAATTATTAATGAAAATTATTAAACATGATTTTTTTTGTATCTAAATTATATAATTTAAAATAAAAATTTGAAATTGAAAAATTAACTACCATTCCTGTTTGTTATCCTCAAATATTTTATTTAATTATTTCATATCCATTTCACTATTCTCAAACATCAATATTTCTCCAACACAATCAATTATATTTTACATCGAAAAACATTAGAGACATTGAATCTTTTTATAATGATTAATATGAAAATAATGTAAAAAACATCATTTCATATTTAGTGGCATCATTCGAATAAGTCAAATATGTTGAATTAGAAATCATGTATTTCAATTTAAAAAATGATAATACATCTCGTTGATAACACAGTTTTAGAATAAATGGAAATAGATTCGTAGTGGTTGATTTCAACTAAATATCCACTCTTGAAGAGAATCAAGATCAAGTATGTTTGGATTGTAATAATAATATTTTTATAATATTCTATCTTATTCTATTATTGGTGTTTTATAATAAAAATGAATACTTTAATGTATATAACTGGAAAACAGAAAAATCAATGATAAATGAAGATGTTTTTTATTTATCATCATAGAATTGGAGAATGTTTTTATGAATTTGAAATATTGTAGAATAATGAAATTATTAAAATTCATATCCTATTAACCATATGTACTGTCAATTTTAGAATTTCATTGATGAGACCACTATGAATGGGTCATCTAAAGGAATCACTATAATATAATAGACCAGTGATAGTAAGATCCTATTTAATTTCTTTCAGCATCTAATATGGCCAAAAATGATAATTTTGTATTCCAGGGAATCAGGATATGGTAATCATGATGTTGATGAAGTCTGGTATACAAATTATCTTTTTTAATTATCTTATAAGACACATTCTCATACTGTGAATGGATGATTATTCATTCAGTACATTACCGTATCAAATAACTCAGGTCCTCATTTCTATAATGAAAAGGATGAGTACCTCTAGAGAAGGAAAACATAAACCCCTCTTATAGATTTTGTTTTAATAAAAATGATTTTTTTAAAATGAATGTCAAATTTAATCCTTTGAAACAAGAATGGGATCATGTCCTAGATAAAATTTATGAGTAGTTTATCCCGGTAACATATGTTGTCATATTTTGGTTTCTATTAGTTCTTGGTCTTGAATCATATGAGGTTACATAACATTAATTCTATTATTATTATCAATATTAAGATGATGAAGAAAATGTTTATTTTATTGACGAGAATGAAGATAACTAAATAGAGGTTATATATATATTAATAAAAATGTTATATTCTTTTATGAGGATGATCTAGAATAGGAAAACCCAGTTGATTCTCAGTAAGATTGGGATATATTAACAGGATATTGTATTATTAGATTTATTTCAAGATATACAAAACATAAGCAATTGTATATGAGGGACATGTACCTAGGATATATTGCATTGGACTTATATTTTCTTAATTACTATGATGATGAACATGGAATAAGTCTATATGAAAAAGGATATACCAGTATCTATTATCAAATGATCATTCAAATGATATTTGACTAATACGGATAACATTAATGATTTAATTGTTGGTTTCCATAATATATTCCATGAGGAAAATATTAATAAAATCGTATAAATATTTAATTTATGATGTTTATAGTTATATGGATCAAATAATAAGAGATTTATGTGGAGGGTTCTTTTAATATGTATAAGAGGAATAAAACTATTGATTTATCTCCCTCATCACCTTTAAAATCCATTCCACAATGTTCATATGCCACATAATATGAATTAACTATGATTAAAGTAGATATGTTGGATATATTCAAATAAAAATATGATAACATTAACCAGATCCTAACCCATGGAACCCAATCTGATATTTATGAAGTGGTTACCTTTGTAATCAGTCATCATCATCCAATAATAAATTGTAGAATATAGATAAAACAGAATGAAATTATATAATTATGTGGTAATATTGCTTCACATTTGAAGATCTATGTAACTTGATTATTAAGATAGACAATAGGACTATAAATTCCGTTCTTCATCTACCTCATTTTCTTCTACTACTCATACTTACAGATGTTTCTTTGACTACATATTCAATAAATTTATTCAGTAAGAGTTAATTTTTCCAAAAGTTCAAAAAGATTAAGTAATCTATCATTGATGGGTTAAAAATCCATGATACCTTGAAACTAGATTTAGTTCCTGATGATTTAAAAAATGATATTCATGAACAAAAAAAAATGTTATGGGAGTTTGAATGGAATATGAGTATAACATTCAAAAATAATCTTCTAAATAAGATATTTTGAACAATTAAATTATATTTGAAGAATAAGACTATAAATAAATATTTTAATTATCATATTGAGTGATTGAGAGTAATGAGTCCAAAATTGGATTGTTTTATATAAAAGCTGGAAGATCTCTTTTATGCATTGGAGCATGATTCGTGGTTTAGTTATTCCACCATATTAATTGACTATTATCATTAAAAATTCAATAAAATTATCATATTATACTCTTCAATTATTTTATCTCATTATCATATCATCTATTTTGTCAATTAATTGGGAATAAACCCTTCTCAATATTTTCAGAACCATACACTATCACCAATTTAGTTGTTTATTGAGTTCCTACCTCCTCATCAACTCCTCAAAAAACATATCATATTTCCTCTATATCCAATGTAATATACCTTATCCTTACAATGGAATTCATATTTGACCATACTTTATATATATATAAATATTTTTGTTTTGATAGTTATTTATTATAATCTGTTTGTTCCTTTTTACAAATAGAAATTGATATATTAATATATTATCTATTATTCACATTTATTTTTTATCTTAATCATTATTTTTTTTGTTTTTAATTACATAAAAATGGGGAATAATAATATTTTTTTGTTAAAAATGTATTATAAATCAATATAAACCATATCATTCTTTCAAATAATTTTCTACATAATTATTTTAATCTAATGAAAATAAAATTTTGTTTTATCTATTTTATTTAAAAAATTCATGATTTATGAACATTAATTTTGGGGTATTTTTAACATTCAACATCCCCACCTTATTTCAATGATCCAAAAAACATTTAATTTATTATTATGATTTTCATGATTTCATTATTATTACATTTTACTCAAATAATTTATAGAAATGGAATTTTCTAGTGCATATTTTTTCATGAAACCTTGTGGATTCAAGCGACCATGTCAACATACCACATGTTATACCAAAACTTACCACATGGAAGAAATAAAATCCATGTATCAGATGAGGAAATATATATGCCATTAACAAGTCATATATTGACTATTCATCTTACCTTTTGTTTAGAATGACCATCCTATATGTACAAAAAATCCTACCCTCTCATCAATATACTATTAAAAGAAAATCGTTGAACTCGGTAACTAGTATAAATTACATACCTATTGAATTAATTGGGATACCATGTAAAGGTATGAATAATTATTCCTAATATAATATACCATCAATATCATAAAATGTATCTATTATACTGTGAAACAAATTGCCACATACATTCATTAACATACTTCATGTTTGGATTAGCTGACATCGAGAAGAAATTATCTGGCCATGTCACTCCCCAGATCAACTGATTATTTCATGTTTTCCTGATCTCAACTAATAATTAATTAATTGAAGAAAAATTATGTAGTATTTCATAGAAGTGCAACACTTAAAATATCCAATCGATACTTTTTAGGAATTAAAACGGGAATCAGTCCATTAAAGAAAATATTACTACTCTCTATTGGCCACATTTAATAACCATATCATTAAGTGAAATATTTTATGATATATAGTGTAACAGTAGTATTGAAAATTTTTTCTATCAAAAAGAGAATAATGGAGGATCTATTATGTAATATAATATACTATTTATAAGGAATTATGTTCCTCTATTTTCTGTTTTTTTCTAAAAAATATGTCTATCATATTTTATAAGAAAAGTCTAGGAATTTGGACCGGAGAATCCATTCAGAACAATAATCTTAAAATTATCCCATTCATAATCTATTTTCCATTATTATTAATCAAAATTTGGTCCTTTTATTATATTTATCTATTAATATTTATAAATAAATTGTTATTTTTAAACTAGGAAATACACAATAATTTGTCAAATCCATTAATTTGAATTCTAATAGAAAACTATGGATGTATTCTTGCATGACCACATATATTTTTCATCCCATATAAAACTGTGGGAGAGACTCTATGCCGAGGCTAAATTCTTTCCTATTTATTTTAAAACAATGTCTATGTTCTGCATATGATTATTTATTATCAATTTCTCTATATTCATGTGATAACCAATTATAAGTGATTTTGTGTTTAAAATAGACTAAACCACTTGTTTAAATTATTTTTTGCGTTATAATAATTTTTTATACTAATTATGAAATTCATTTTTCTAAACCATAAAATAAATTTACATTCTAGTTAATCATAATATTATTCTACATAATGTGTATTATTATACAAATTACATTCATAAGTTATATTTTTTAAAATATACTTTCTCGGAGGTATGATCATTATTATGAAAAATTATATGATATAATGAATTTATTTATATATCAATTATTTTGAATAACATTCGTTTTCAGTAATATATCGATTTATATTTTATATTTTTTTAGAAATTTATTTGGGAACACAATTCACCACACCAATTATGAATTACTCACTCCGAACTGGAACAATGCATGAAGAAAATACCATTTCATCATTGAAAATAACATTTATAAACTATAAAAATTTGAAAAAAATATCAAAAAATATATGACAAGTCATATTAAAAAAATAAAATTGAAATATTGAATAAAGTAGTATCCATGATTTCATGAAAATATTATTCATTCTGAGTACATTAAAACTAGCGTTAGTTTTTTGTTTTTTGTAAAATGATTAAATATCCTTGTTCCGAAAATGAAAAAAATTAATTTTTTTTAAAATGATGGACCCATAAAAAATTTATTTAATAAATAATTGGATAATTATTAAAAAATAATTTTAACAATTAAAAACAATTGTGTTCATATAAGAATTTTTTTGTATGATTATGAAATACAACTCATTTTCCCTTTAATCCATTATTTTGTCCTCAAACATATTGAAAATATTAATATGAATGGAAAATATATTTTTTTCAGAAATAGATAGTAGAGAAGAAAATAGATAGTATTTAAGATGAATGTATCTAATAATTCACCCAGTTGTCACTTAAACCAAAATAATCATAATAAATAATATCAAAATGAAATAAACCATTACCACTTCAGTAGAATCTTAATTTTATGACATGTGAATAATAAAAATATAATAAGACATTAATTATCATGAAAATATAAGGAATATTGATATATATTATAAAAAGAGAACTGGATACACCTCATAAAATAATATAGTTGTAGACCATATCATATGTCACATAGAAGACAATATTGAAATGAATAACCCTTATAATGATCATAAAACTTATGTTAGAATTAATCAATGTAGTGATTTTGCGTGACATGATTAGACCCAGTTTTATCAAGCATAAATACCCAATAAATCAATAAATATCCATTTTACAATATATTTTCACATATTATATTATATTATGTTGAAAAATTATCCAATAAATTATAATTGAGTTATAAAAGCCATTAACAATTGTTAACATTGCAATAAAATACCCGCAGAATATAAAAACATTATTCTAAATTAAAATACCATGATTCTTGAAGTATTAATGATATAATAGGAAACAATTTTCTTATAAACAGTAAGTAAAAGAAAATAGGAACATTACATTAAAATATCCCCCAATGAAACAAAATTGAGATGAAAACCCATACATCATATTTGACTACCCTCTTATGTCTTTGAACATTATATATAATAAACATTGAAAAATTACCAATCACTTCGTCAAAAATAATAATATATTCCATTCCATATATATTTTACTTATTATCTTTTATCACATATTTTTTAACAATTCTGTGCTCAAATCCTTATATATTGAAATAAAACATTTTTTCCCTATATATTTTGGTTTACTAGTGTTGGTCCCTATATATTGATCATGGATAAATCATTTAAAAAATTGTCATACATGAAATTAATATAAATAAATTTCATTATATATGTATTAAAAAAAATACATACGTGGTATCTATTTAAAAATAAATTACAAGTTTTATGGATATTGTATATCATATGAACACATTAACACAATTATTTCTTTTATAAATGAATAATAAATGAAGGGTAAATAGTAATTTTACATTTTAATATCATTATTATAAAATATATTTCATATACATTCATTTTATTTTTCATTATTATAATGCATATCAAAATAAAATTAATAATTAGTCAAATTATTCCCATAATGTGGTAGTCGTGTCATTTTTATTAATGAGGTTATCGTTTTACAATGGATTATAAGGTACAAAGGTAGATGAAATATTATAATTGTAGATGTATAATTATTTCATATTTATCATATATAAATATTAAATCCATAATTATATATATTTTTTAATTATGATGATGAAAATGAATTTCGTCTGTGCGTTAGGTGATAAACTTCCGTACAAACGATTTCTAATAACATATCCCATTTGATTAAATAATATATAGATATTAGATATTCTAGAAAGTTAATAATGGCTCAATATAATTGAGATAATTATTTTATTATTTTATCATGTTCTATGAATATTTAATGTAGGGATAAGATGAAATATAATTATAATGTACAGATAAAAATGCATTTATTCTTCATAAAAACTTCATAGGTTTATACCTATGTAATTCCAAAAAGGATTTACCAATTTTTCTAGAGACACCTTGTTTTGGGGAGGATCATAAATATTTTATTTTGTGAAGGGCATCGCTAAACCATAGAGACCATGAGGTGTATAGAGGAGAGTATAAGTAATGTCCTTTTTTAAGTGCGGGAGAAAAATTAGGAATTTTACTGAATAACAGAACATGGACTAAATATTTTTTTTCTCAATCAACAAATGCTTTAACAAAAATTTATAAACTCATTATAATTATTAATTAATAAATATTTTATGAAAACAATTTTTTTAACTACTTACAACAATTTTTATTTATTGGTAAATTTGATAGAATTTAATGTTCAATAATAAAAAATATTTTACTATACATAAATGTTTTTACATATTTATATTAATAGTGGATTTTTTCTACCAAAATAATTAATTTTTCTATTCCAAATATTATAAAAAAATATTTTAATGTTAGATAAATTAATTCCATATTTTTTTGTTATATATAAGAAACAATATATATATATATATTTTTTTATTTTAACTAAACATTTGTTAATGATAATATATATTTATAAAATGAAATAATGAAAATTTTTAAATAAATACCTGTTTTTAAGAAATAAAAACCAAACTAAATATTAAAATATATATTTTATGTGTATCTATTCAAATAATAAAAAGTAATTTTGGAATCCACTCATGTTTATAACTCAATTATCTATTTAGTGAAAAATAAATCAAGGGTAGTAGTGTAAATATGGTGGAGCCTTTATATTAATATTTAATTATTATATTCAATATTAGAAAAAAAATATAAAAAAATATATTTTTAAACCAACTCTAATTAAATTTTTTAAAATATATATATATATATTTTAAAAATAAATAAATTTAACATTATTATATTTAGTATGTAGGAAAACATGAAATGTACATTTGATAAAATAAGTATAATTAGTAAATTTTTAAAATATATGATTCTACAGAATGAGTCATTAGAATAATATTCTCACACATCCCATAATACCATCATCATTAATGATGTTACAACCATACACCACTATGCCCCCAAAATCCTCAATCTTCTACTAACATAATTTCATCATAATATTCATCCATATAAAATCATGATAGTCGCATGTTTTTTTGAATTAGTTCCATTTTCCCCTACCATGGCATAGGAACATCATCCTCATACAGAGGCGGATTTTATTACTTATATAAAATATTATGTTTAATGGAAAATTCATTTATATCCCTCAAGTGGATCTTGATACAACTTATCATAAAAACAATTGTGAGTATCATATGTGTTTTTCCTAGATAGATAACTGTTATTATTTATCATCAACCTTTCAGGGATACTGATTCACTTTTATCTCAAATATAGGTTTATAGGTTTTTTATTGGTTAATCTTATTGATCACATAAATATATATAATCTTATTGAGTGGGCTTTGTTTTATAATTTGAATGTTGAGAATCTTGAACCGTTTAATATAATACAATGATTCAATGATATTGAATATTTAGATCTACATTTGTTTATGATTTTGAAATCAATTCATAGTCTATAGTTTCAAATTATCCAAATGACTTCCAATATAATTAAAAATTATCACAAATCCAAAATGGTTATCCGAGTCCAAATAATTTTTATATAGTTGAATTTCCAATATCATGATCATATATAGTCTATAGTTAACTGTTGGATCATATAAATTATAACATAAAATATTCAATTAAATTATTGTTTATAAGTATTACTATGGTATCTTCCTTCTTTTAACATGTTTCTCATGGATGAGGTCTAATAGTAGAACAACCAAAACCAATCAAAATGTTTTTTGTAAATACTTCTGATCAAATTTCCTTATTATTATCCACCATTATTCATATTTTTTTAATGTTACATTAGGTGGGATGATGATGAATCAATCATGGATGCACATTAGAAGGGTGGATATATTATTGCATATAAAAATTAGTGATCAGACCCTTCCATTGAAAAATCCTAATTGTATAAAATATTTGATGTTGGTTGAGCTGATGTAAGCTAATAATTCTATGTGAAAAATCATACCAGCTAGTTTAGAAATAAAACATGAAATATCGTATTCATATGTGGTTATTATTCCATAAAAGCGGAATCACATCAATTAGTGATTTCAGTTATAAGTGCCTAATTGAGGAACAATTTTCACATCCATTTTATAGTAATAATACGATTATCATTTTTCAAAATTAAAATTAAAATTTTATTTCCTTTTCACTTATGGTTGAAAGATAATTTTCTAACATCAAAACCCATTTTAGTTCCCCAATTAGTGATAATGATATCTCTCCTTCTATTGTTATTTGAACCCAATTTTATAATTTTAAAACACCAATAGTTTTTATGGTGGGGAATGTGGTTAAAAATTAGAGACTCATTGATGATGATTAGTAAATATAATGAATATATCTATACATAACAAGTACTATTCATAAATTCTAATGCATATGATGAGTATGACATAAAAATAATTGTGTTTCCTAATAATTCTATACTATTTTTTACCAGGGTCATTTTTATATTGATGGTGGATCTATAAAATTTGGATGAAATGGACAAAAAAATAATCATTAATTTCTCAAATATTTAGCTACTTTTCTAATCCAATATATATGAAAATATTAGTATAAAAATATTTTTATACAAATATCACTATATACACCGAATAATAATCTATTTATTTTTAGGATCATCATAAATTACTATAAATCCAATGTAAAATCATTTATGAATCACATAATTAACTATATATTCACTTCCCAATTATAATTAAAAATATTAATCATCTGATTATACCAAATAAATATTCATATCTTAACATCTTGAATATCTTATGTGTTTTTTATCCCTAAATAATGGGTTATCAAAAAATATATCACCTTACGAGTAAATCACATATTTATGTTATCAGCAATTTTCATCATATAATTTAATTTTCATGAAGAAAAACTGTTGAAGAAAAATACGTATATGGTTCATAATTATTACAACTATTATAAAATTGATTTAATAAAATATATAATGTAATTTTTAATTCATAATACATATACACATAAATTAATACACATTAATGATTGGAATAACACACTACATTTCATGTACTAGTTGTTAGACATTGGATTATGGTACTGATTAACATCATTCCAAAGTTCCACCCACTAATATATTTAAATACAAATGTGAAATTATGATTAAATTAATTTACAAAAATAAAATCTTACAATTTTTCAAAAAAAAATTGTCATTTGTTCCATTTATTTCAAATCATAAAATATCTTCTTATACAATTGATAAATTTACATGGGTGGTTATTCCCACATATAATATGTGATATATGATTAATCTGAATCCCTCCATCATCTTCATAAACTAAGCTTCCACAAAACACTATTTTTTCTGATTAATTGTATTTGGATACATATCCATGTTAACAGTGGTAATCATATAAATAGATAACATATTAGAAATAATTCCTATGATCAAAATTGAATCTCTATTTAATTTGGTAATTAATTATCACCATTATTAACTTTTTTTTACATTCATTGTTACAAAAAATCCTCCCATTTTAAAATATTGTGTAACTCCATAAATAAAATTGTTATAAAAAAGTAATCATAGTGAGAAATAATATATTAAAGTATAAAATTTCAATAAATACATTATCATTATCCTGAACTCGATATTTGAAATTATTGTATTATCTTTGGTCATCCACAAACATTATCTATTCGAATACCTCATAATAGATAATAATTAAAATATGAATTCACCCATTGATATAATCAATGATATAGAGAAATGGGTTTTATCGCACTGTCGCTTATCATTCACAGGTTACAGTTTAGTTTATATTAAATCAACCCATTTTATTATTTTTATAAATATGGTCATGTTTTAAAAATCCAAATCCACTTATTATTATCTTGACCGGTATATATTTTATAGAAAAAAATTGTCATTCCTTCACAATATTTTTGGGTGTTCACATATAAAAAATGTTAACCAATGTGTTATCACTAAAAAAATCAACACATTCTTTTAGTATAACTAAAATATAAAAAGATATGAAAATTAGTGGCCCAGCAATTTCATATTTAATTTTGAATGAATTTTTGGTGATTATTCAGTGCATATAAAAACATTTAATTCATCATAAACATAAAATGATCAGTGTACTTGGGCACTAGATAAATTAAAAAAACATTTCATGAATGATATTTGGAATCTACCTTAATTACCTTTTAACATATTATACTCATTTAATATACCCTACATGAATCCTTTTATAATAACATGTGTCAAGGATACAAATGAATTTGTGAACATGATTGGCCATTATTGTAAACAATCATGATAAAAATTCATTGTTAAAAGAAAGAATAATATTAGAATAATGGTTTGATCATATGATCATAACATAGAAATTCAAAACTATATAAATCATAGATCATAAATATATGACATCACACAAAAATATTATCATTTCAAATTATTTGATTAAAATGGGTGAAATAATCATAAATCAATCAAGGTTTACGGGTTCAAAACCTATATATATATTTATTTTAAATGTTTGTTGAAAAAACGTAGTCATAGAAACCCTGTCATATGTCATGTTTAACAACTTGGACTTTCATATTACATTGGATTATAAATAAACCCTTTTTTCCATTTAATGGTAGATCATGAATCAACAAATATTTCAGATATCCTTGGGAATCATAAATCACCACCTCTTACCCATTCTAGATGAATCACATCAAACTGTTTCACATAAATATCAAAATATATATAATGTGAGACTGAATGAATATGAGTTCAATAAAAAACCAAACCATTGTATAATCATATTCTAGTTTTATGTGTTACATAATATAATAAATAATTCATCCCATAAAAATATAATAATACTATGAACTAAAAAAGAGTTTAAAAAAATATCCCATCCTAAAATAATTATCATATTGAAATGGAAGTGGTAATATAGAATCAGTATCATCATGATGAATTATAATTATGTGGATGGAATCATTAAATTATAAATCTAATTACTTTGATTCCTCCATATAGGATGATGTCAAAAAATGTATATGTGTCTTCGATTATTGATTTGAAAACATAAGGGAATATCTTTTTTCATTGAAGATGTTTTGTCTCCAAATTCCTCAAATATTGTAAATTCCACTTTTTTAAAAATAATAAGGGAAAATTATAGGGGAGGATTGAATGTAATGATTGATAACGATGGAGTTAAAATATTCTCAACCCTTTAATGGTAAAACAATAGATTCCTTCCACACATTTTTATAATTATCGAAAAAGAATTATTACAACAACATTCAGAATGATACATTTTTTAAAATTTTTATAAATGAGGTTTTATATTGAAAATTATGTTTTAAATACATTTCTTATATGAAGATTTTTTTTAAAATAATATTTATTTTCACGGTAATTTATGAAAAAGTTCATCAGCCAATGAGAAAATAAGAACTAATTATCATTAAAAATTTTCAAAAACATTCTATCTACCAAATTGAGGTAATTGTGGATATACATAAAATTATAAGACTAACCTAAGGTGATGGAAATATATTTATTTCTATAACATAATATCTATATTGTATACCATAGTGTAAATTTAAAATAGAAATTCTATGTATGAATATATTATAATCTTTCATTAATTCGGTAGCATTTTATGATATCCCTTATAAAAAACAACATGAAATGAAACATTAGAGTTACTTAATATAATGAAATTCATGATATGAAATACAAAATTTATGTATATAAAACACATATATATATGAACCAGTCAACATGAAATACATCTCAAAAAAACCAAATTTATATTAAAACCATTGGAGAGAACATATATATTTCTCCATACACATTTAAACTTCCTATATAATAAATTTAAATTTATTTTTTATCTATTCCAAAACTATCTTCATGGAAATAATTCTATATATTATTTACCTATAACACCCAATTACCTATCTATTAATATTTTTTTGATAAAATATTTATTCTAAATTATATCACTAACATTTTCATGAAGGAATCATTTCATTCGTTTGGGTACATGTATATTGATATAAATTACATAATATTTAGAATTTTAGTACTCTCATAATTATTTTCTTTAATTAGTATATGAAATTTTAAGCCATTTATATTAAGTGGTGATGAAAAATGTGTTATGTTATATAGTAGAGACAATATTGTGTGCACACACATGACATGTGTGTCTAGTTTATGGTGGATGAAATTAAATAAAGGTATATAATTACAAAACGACCATAAATTACTGTCATAGAATAAATATCATATATTATCTTCTAATATATATATTATATCAGTCGTGTAAATTGGAAATAAAAATTGATTCACATTTCATGTGGATGGTGTTAGAACATAGGTATACATGTTCAATGTTATAATTTTACAACCTCTGGGAAGGTATCAAGTTAGTTAATATTCTTTCCATATAAAATATATAATTATTTCATAAAAATAATATATAATTATAAATAAACTATAATAAAAATCCATTTAATATGACGATGGAATAAATATATATATCGATATGAGAATTTGTTACTCTATGCGTATTCATGAACCATAGAGTCATTTATAATTTGATATAAAATTAGATTGATTTAGGAAATGCAATCAACAAAAAAATCATATTATATAGAAGGTAAAATAATGATATTATATTTAAATTTTTAAAAATACATTGTTGGAAAATAAAATGTAATCTGAAATAAATCAGTTTAGATTATTTCATCATTGATAACCCATTTCAGAATCTCATCTCATGGAAAGTTGGGATAGTCAATTTTGAATACATGAATTTATATAAATTGGATAAGTAATGTTAGAATATTTTTTAAGGGTTTGGTTGAGCTATTGTATTTATAATGTAGTTAATAATAGGAAATTTATGGGGTCTATCTATAATATATGAAATAAAAAAAATTAATTATATAAAAAACACATTTATATATATATATTTTAATTTTATTAGTTTATCAAAGGGGAAAATTATAGATTATAAGACAGATTAAAATTGAAATCAATTCTTCTAATGAAATATTAACACATTTAGGTGTCCTTTTAATCAATATGAATTGGTTTATCCCGTTTGGTAAAATAATTTTAACCTTACACATGGTAACAACATTAAAATTAATGGAGGGTTATAAAATTACATCAAAAGTAATTGTTTTTTCAATATTACCATGAAATGAGTTTTTAGGAAAAATTTCATTCTTTTTGGATACTTTCATGTTTTGTGTGATATTTAAATTATTTAATAACAAAATTTCAAAAAATAAATTACAAAATAATATTTTAATAAGACAATTAACTTAATTTGTTTTAAATAAAGAGAATAATAGAATTTATTAAGAATATATATCTGTTAAATACCAACACTATATTAAAATTATCCATAATATTATTATAACTCTATAATTAAGTAAAAGTGTCTTTATTTTATTTTATTTTATTATAAATCATTAAGTTTTTATACTATATGAACAAACACTATCTTGTATATTTATAAGAAATTTATGTGATTATAACACAAAAAAATTATATATAATTAACAATAACAAAAATTATTTTTGGTTATTCAAAATCTCTTTTTCTTACCATTCATACCATATTTAATAAAAATGAATAATAGATAATATTTTAAATAAAAAAGTGATATTTATTTTGAATTTGTTTAGTAAAAATTATTACCAATATTTTATCAATGAAAAATGGAAGATAATTTCCATGAAATTTATATATTTATATTAACATTAGAAACCCACCCATCCAATATATCTATTTGATCTGTTATAATTAATTTAACGCCTTCTACAATATATTTAACCATATTTTGACACATCATACCCTTATCTAGGTGATACATACTTAAAATGCTTACAATCAATATTTATAATAAATATGATAGTCATATTTTCCATTTTATAAAATCATAATAAAAAAAGGAATATTTGTTATAATATTAAATTTATATTTTTTAGGAAAACTATTTTAATTTATATTCATCAAAAATTTTGATATTTTTTTAGAAACAATTGCTTATCATTGTATGAAGTATCATATAAATAACATTAGTATTAATGATTTCAAGGTAATTAATTTTGTTGTTGTAAATTTAAAGTATCATATTTCACATTAATCAAAAATATATTTGAGTATCAGAATTTTCAAATAATTTATTTTATTAAAAAATGAATATATTTGGAAAATTATTAATTTTAATATTTAATGTAACAAAAATGATTTCAAAAAAAAATCAAAAATTTTACAACTTATTAAAATAAATTTATTAATTTCTAATTTTTTTTTCATTTTTATACATTATAATATATAATAGTTTAATTAATTAATTATCGATTCCAAAAAAAATAATTAAAATCATGTTAGCTAAAAATTTGTTATGAAATAATCAAATGACATTGGAGAAAATTGATCTTATTTACATGTAATCAAGTATTACATTATTATTATTGATATTAATTGTATATATTTTTTTGGGTCTATTTTGATATATTATTACGCACTAATAAAATTACTAGGATATAACTATTATCTTAAAATAAATATATATTATAGTACATTATTGTATATTAAATCATGATGTTTCAAATTAAAAAATATATAGAATAAAAAGTTTATTAAAAATAATATATTCTAAAACATTGGGGTGTTTCAATCGTGATTGCAACCCACTATGGATACATCACCCATGAGACCAAATTGGTTTTAGTTCACCTTGAAAAACAATTCAGTGTGGTATTAGAAATATTGTAGTACAACATTTTGAGAATTGAGCCCTCATCATATTATAGAGTCTATAAATACACTAACACAGTTTATTTCCATACATGATATTGTGATAATTTCTACATTTAATCCTATGAATATAAATATATAAACATATTCTTCCTTAATATATATGTGAATTATGATATGTTATATAATTTTATATTTACTATTTACGAAATTTTATCAATATAAATAATGATTGAGGGTGTGTTAAAGCGTTAAATTAATATTTATTTCCATTAGATCATGTTCTTATTTTATTTAGGACATAATAAACAAATAATTATTCATTTTATTGATTTTTGGGAGAATTTTTTGAAGTTAATGAAATTGTCGATAATCTGAGTGTGTTGGATGTTTGGGATAATTATAAAGGGAAAATTAGACATGGATACAATCATTAAGGATTAGTGGTATTCGCATTTTATCATTTCAGGTTTTATATACTTTAGAGTATACATCGAAGATGAGATATTATAATCTAGGGAGATTATAATATTTGATCATTTTTCTTAGTATTTATTTTGGATTATAATATTTGAAATAAAATTTACACATAATGTAATTGTTTTCCCAACAAGTAAATTTTTGCATAGACATGTAATGATTTGTTTTATGTGGTGTTCTAATACCTAACATGAATATATTACACACCATATACTCTTATTACATGACCATTTATAATTAATTGAGATAAAAACAAACCCATGGGGATGGGTTTTCAATGTAACATACTAAAACAATTTAAAGACATGTGATTCTTTTAAAAACCTTTTAATTTAAATTGATGATATTTTTTAAACTCATTGTATGGTTTTAATCTCATTCATTATCTATATATATTTGCCACTATTATTCTAGAATGAATTCAATGTTATTTTTGAAGCATTGGGTTTATTCTCGATAAACCTTTTGTGTTATTAATCTATGATTTTGGCCATAGATCTCTCCTTCAACTTTTAATATGATAGTTCAATATTAATATAGTTTAGTTATTAGGTTATATTTTGTCAATTATTGTCAAATATTAGGTGTAAATTTCAAATCTCATTATCTAGATTATAATTATGTGTATGTGATGTTGCAATATCAATTTCCATTTTGGCTAATTTCATTCTAAAATGATTGAAATAATTAATTGATTTCCCCATGAGATAAGAAATATTTTTTACATGATATGGAAATTGATGAATATTGGGATTATGAAATTTATTGATTATGGTTATATGAAATTAATAGTGACCCGTGAGTTGTTCCAATATGATTTAAATAGATATCCATCATTGGGTATGGAAATAAGATGAAATTGTGGATTTTTAGGTTGTTTTTTATTGATATATTGATATCATGAAATACATTGATAATGAATAATGATAATTTCTGATTAATGTTTAGAAATATGGAACCATGTGATATGATATATTTAAATGGTATCTGGGACAGTGACTACTTCTTGAAATACCAATGGGGTTCTATAATTCCACTTTTTCCCACAAATAAACTTATGTATAGATGTGATCACCCAGTTTTAGGATAGTGAATGATGCTCCAAATAACTATAGAGTTTTAGATAGATTCTCTATAACCTTATTCTATGAATGATTAATTTCAAATGAATTGATTAATGAAAACCCATGATTAAATGAAATATGATATCCCATTTGGGACTATTCAAACTATGGAACATGAATAAGAAAGTGTTGATAATTAAGTGGTCACAATGAAATTGAGAAATGTGGTTAAATAATGAAAATGTTAGTGTGAAATATCTTTAATCTATTATTTAATTTTATTCTTTATACAATAATATACACTTTTATACAATTGATATTTTTTTGAATCCATTAAGAGCAGACTTCTATTTTGTCCTCATAACTTACTCACGATTCCTGATTGGTTCTTGAAAAGAATTCATGTTGGTAGTACATTATAATGCAATTATCCATATCGTAGATTGATTATTTGGGATGTCTTATAGATAAGGAAACCAGAAATGATATTTGTACAATCCTGGGATTTTACAGTGTCTTTATTTTTGTTCTTTATTTTATTAATGGAACATTTATGGAATTACAGATATATTAATTTGGATTTGTTATTGATTTCTTAATTTTTTATCATGTTATAATAGATATTATTTGTTGTGGTATTATTCTGGTTATATTAATCATAATTTATCTTTTGATTATTCATTTCCACTATTCTGATGCTTCGATAAAGAGGGTATAATCTATACATGATATTAATATTAGACCCTTGTTGCATGTCAGAATCCTCTAGAATGTAATGAGGATATCATGATGTTATTTGGACACCACGATCAGGTCGTGGAAATTTGGAACCTTGGTTGGTATGTTAAAACATTTTTCAAATGAATAGTAAGATTTATTTAATTTGGAATGAAAATAAAATTTCATGTTGATTTATTTTTCCACTTCATGGCCTATAACATCATGGAGTGATGATCATATTTTTATTTCATAGGTTCTCATTAAACCATCCACTCATGTAATAGTCATATAGGATATTATATTTATATTAATTGAATCATTGAATGATAAATTCTTAATGGAATATGTATCACCTAATATATAAAAATTGTATAATTCATGTTACCATTATTTCGACATGGCCTACAATGACGCAACCTTTAAATAACAAAAAAAATTATGAAATTTATTATTTATTTAGTTATATCAATGATAAATTTTATTTTTTGTGTGAAATAAGTGCTAATATAAATCAAAATATATGACATTGTCTTCACCCTTGTGACTTCATTTTGATCATAAAATATCCAAAACAACCTTACTCATCATGATGCCTAATCAAATATGACATTCAAGTACTCCACAAGATTTCTAATAAATGAATCATCAATATTAAATTTATTTTTAAATTACAATGGAATTACATAGATATATTATGAAATTCAATTTACTCTTCCCAACTAATCCATTGAGTGAACTAATAAAAGTACAACATTTATAACATTATCACAAAATCTGGGATAAAGCGAGATCTATTATTTTATTATGTTATATGGTCCAGAAAATATAAAACTAAAAAATAATACTATATAATTCCATTCATATTGTGGTCATGAGGACGTATATATGGAATATATATCATCATGGAGGGGATTAAACACTATAAGTTACATTGGAATCAAGATATCCATGAGAATACTTGTTCCCATAATGGATTTATCAAAAAATAATCAATACTATTGTAGCAGTATGATTAGATGGATCTGAATCCCATTAATAGAATATATACAAGGAGTTTAATAGAATTCAAGGCCATCCTCATAGTTTCTATAAAACAAAATCAACACTCTATTTATAAAAATGGACTAATACCAATATAAATACTAAAAAATGATATACATCATAAAATTTCATTTAAATGCAACTCTATTATATCATCTAGGTAAATAAAGAATATTAATTTTTTTTTATTAATATATTTGAATTTAATATTAATTTTATTTAAAGGGGATTATTTTTTCGATGGCGTACCTGATACACAATAATGAGTTTGTTTGAAATCTTACGTTGTACACAATGTTGGGTTATAAAGAAAAACAACAATATAATATTATCGTTTTAAATGGCAGTAAACTCATTATCTTGTATTGTCAAGAATGAAGATAACTAACTACAATATTACTGTACAAGTTTGTTAATTGTCTTTACCTTTATCAAATCATAGTTAGACACATAAAATGTAAATGAATCCAATTTTATGCTTAGAAACTCGAATATCTTTTAATGGAGAGATTTACCTTCTGTTAATGGAGAACCCTTTTTAAAACTAATTTTTGTCACATTTATATGTTCTATCAAACAGTATAATCTCCTTCATTATAGTGGGACATTTAAATTTACTTTTGGTAGGATTTTATATTTTTCTGTTAATGTTGATTTTTTTAATGAATAGTGAAAATACTGCATTTTAATACAAATAATCATTTTATTCTAAAATATTTACTGTGATATAATATCTTCATAATTTGTTTATAGTTTAATTTGATTATATTTTTACCAACTAATCCAATTTCGTTCTTTGGATATAATTTCACTTTGATATTGAACAAAATCCAATGATAATCTTTTGATTGTTATTATTTCTTAAAAACATGTTTATTGTTTTGAAAAAGGAAAATAATTTTAAACTAATTCATGAAACTTCTGAGTTTTGAATTAGAAAAAATGGATTTAATATTTGGAATCATGAGGTCAAAATTGTTTAAACATCTTATTTTTTTAGACATATTTAATATTCACTTTGTCAAATATTTTATTTACTAAGGTTAAAAGTTAAATATACTAAATAATGGTAAAAATAATATTATAATAATATTCTATTACCCATATACTTATCATATCCCTATGGATGAGATATGTATTAAAAATGGAATCCTTTAGTCTATTTTGGAACCCCATGGAGCCACATGGTAGTGATAATGTCACATTATATTATTTAATTTAATGAAAGGACAAAAATAAAATAAAAATATGTCTTTTAGTAAAAAAATATCTATGTGGGATTATATAACAGATATCTTCAACTATAAATATTATTTTTAAAGCATAAAGATTTCATAGATCATTGTATTTTATTTATAACTTTTATACCATAAATAAATATATTTATTTATGACACAATGATGGTGTGATGATTACCTCATTATTGAATGTTTTAAATAAATATCATTATAAATGTTAAAATAAATTTATATTGAAACTATATGTGGTATCCACGAATTTTAGTGATGAGTATGACTTTTTTATTTTCATTGTTGTAGGTGATTCAAAAAAATCGATTAGTTATAGAGTTTTTAAAGGTGTTGGTATGAATAGTATTTAAATTGACATAAATGAATTTTTATATCAATCAACATTTTATTTAATGATTTAATAATCCTAAAAATATAATATTCATCCAAATTACAAAGATACTATTTATAATGTCATTAGTCAACCACTTTTGGTTCTATTATCATTTAATGGAAACTATATTTACAAAATAGTACAAATATACATGAGAACATGCTAAAGTAAAATAAATTATCAAAGGGTTAGGATTAAAAATCATCCAAAACATGTCAAATTCTTATTGGATGATTTTATATATACATAGATTCACATTATAATCTAGTTAAATAAGTTTAGGGCCTTTTTAAACCCATATTTAGTTTATAATAAAATATTATTTTGAAACATTCCTAAAGAGCCCCCCATCCAACTTGTTAAATGATATCACAGATAACCCATTAATCACACATATCAAGCCCCTTGGAAAATCCAAAATCTAGAGAAATAAGCTCCAAATATCCCTCTATTCCACATTTATGCATTACGTTAGGTATATGTAACTTCAATAATGCATTTTGGTTCAATCCATTTAGAGTTACCCGATTTATAGGTAAAGTCGTCCCACAAGTTCTCTTTTTTTAATTCACTTCTTCACTCCCAATCCTATTTTTATTGTTTATTTAAACAATAAAAACAGTATCCAAAATATAATAAGTATTTTATGAGATGGATTCGAACTACACTTACATAAACCTCCTTTTAATGGGTATAGAACATAATGTTTCTATATATGACAAAGTACGGGCTCATGAAACGATGATAGTACAATCTTCTCCTACAACCTCTTATGGTGGAAATTGTTATATAAATATAATTATAAATGATATTATTGATAATTATTTTATCATTATGATTCTGTAATACTCTTTTATAATATACTTTTATGCTTTTCAGGTTTAATATATAAGATAATTTCATTTGAGGAATTGAGGTCTACTGCCCCTTAAAAGAAATATGACTCATTCATACCATACATGGAACTTATAATGGATGGTGTTAATGATCATACGTGATAAATATAAAATATAATAGTATAATAAAATAATATTATACCTATGTATATGTTTTTGATTCCATTTAGAATGAAAAAAAATTAAATGAAATTAGTGTTAATGCGTTCGTACGACTTACCGTCTCCATGAAAAGTGTCACGACCCATCCCCCAGGGCCTGTGTCGTGAATACCCCAAGCCCTACATCAATAGGACAGGGGCTGGAGACTATTCCAAACAGAATAAATCCCTAAAACTGGTAAGGAATTTCCATTATAAATTGTAAACACACAAAATAGAAAATGATCTGGAAGTAAAACACTAAGGAAAACTATATATAAAGTATTGCTGAAAATTAGAAGGGGAAAGAAATAAAATCCCAACAATATAGTATAAGTACAACAAAAACAAAAGTACAACTGAAAATAACTTAATGAAGTTATTGGGTCATCGTATAGGGATTCATACCGGAAGGTTAGGTACAGATAGCCTCCTCAGCATTCCACGTCCGTCAGTCTCTTCCGTGTACCGACTCAACGTAAGGTCCACCTCCGGGTACAGTCCAGTCCACCTACTCTGATCCTCAGTCAGCACAGTCTGTCGTCTGCAACCAACACATGGAGGTGTGGGAATAACCCATGCAGGGGTGAGTATAATGATACTTAGTAGGGATCCTGAGACCCTCAAGGTCTCACAAAATCTCAGAAGGATAATCCGAAATGTATTAAATAAACAGATAACCTCACATAGGTATATTCCAATAAATATACATATGTTACCAAGTAATCCATCTTATTTATGAGGTAAACACAAAAGTTTATGACACAGCTCAAACTAGGATTTAATTCTAGAGGTAGTATCAAGTAGAATCCCCCTTCACACTGTTGAATCCTCGGATATTGGAGTACTCCACCTCTATCGAGTAAAGTGGGTCTGCTGCGTCACACAGATTCCACTCCCAATATTTTTGGACTACTGAGGTAATCGTCCTTCGAGTAACGTGGGTCTTCTGTGCTCACCCAAAGGGGTTCCCCACTATGGGTCTGCTGCATCACACATAGGCGCTCCGCCTCGCAGCCTACTGAGGCACTCATCCAGTCGAGTACCATGGGTCTTCTATGCTTACAAAGAGGTGCTCCCCACCATGAGTCTGCCGCGACACCAAGGAACTCCTCACTATTCTATTCGAATCACTCTGAGTCGAATCTATCAGCAGTCGTTAGGTCTCTGCCAGTTACAAGCTCTCCACACTATGCTCTCTCGTCTCTGGGAGGATCCTCTCCATGTGTTTCAGTTTGATACTCTAGTTATCACAAAGTCTAACATAGAAGTATCTCAAAGTTCTGACTCATCATTGGGGTCTAAATGAAACAAACGACGTGTTGATCATACCCCTGGACTGTGAGTTATTATCCTTTCAGTCCCAGGGGCCCAGTTGGATTTTTCACAATTCAACCTGACTGTATCTCAACATTACCTTAAACTCCAATGGGTTATACCCAAAGAGACCACCATGCTTCACGATTACCAGCGCCACTGACAGTTCATCAAACCAATGTCTGATGCCAAATAAATGGCCAAAGAATGTAAAGGGTCGATAGTGGGCCTGGGTCTGGTCTGACCCGATCTGGGTTTACCTCGTCAGACCAGTTGGGTATGGCCCAAACCATTGGGAGGGCCATCCTTTTACTTTCAGCCAAGCCCACTGGGCACCTCCCAACAGGTCGTGTGGGTCGTTCGGCTCGGGATCGGGGATGGTTCGGCCCAGAGCGTCGCAAGGGTGCGTCCCGACATGGGTTGTACAAGAGGGCACGACCGAGCTGGTTTGTCCAGTGCGCCGCAAGGGGGTCGGGACACCGGATTGGTCGGGAGGCTGCGAGGAGGCCGGGACACTGGCTCGGCCGGCGGGTCACGAGGGAGACGGGACGTCGGCTCGACCAAGAGGAAGAGAGGAGGCCGGGACACTGACTCAGCTGAGTGACCGTGTGGGAGCCCGCTCAGGGTGGCGCACGGGGCATACACGGAGGCCGCCAGGCAGGCTGGTTCAGGGAGGCGTGCGGGGCATGCGCGAAGGTGGCCAGACGGTCCGGTTCGGGGAGGTGCAAGAGACGCGTGCGTTTACCGGTAGGCAGAACAACAACTTTCAGCCTGGGAGGGCGCGACTATGTGGGCCGGTGGCCGGGCTGGATGGTTCATTGAGGCTCGGGCTGGCGCGGACCGGCGGTGTTGGGAGAGAACACCGGAGTGCCGTGGGGGTGGCACGATTCATGGAGGCCGCAGGTAGCATAGCCTTTGTCTTCGCCGCCTTCGACGTTCCATCACCTCCTTGACATACCGAAGTTCATCTTAATGACGGTCGAAAAAGGGGTCAGGCTATGTTGGGTTTTCATGCACCCTCCTCATTTAGGGTGGTATCATTTGGTTCATCAAAGATGTACAATGGACAACAATTATTTTACAATCTCCACATCAGTTCTTTTCCAACCGAAGATGAAAAAAGAAAAGGAATAATTCAACAATTAATCCCCTACCGTGGATTATTGGTCATCGATATTGAAGTCATGGGAAGGAGATGTAGGAGTTTTTCGTTCGTTTTTTCCGATTCACTCTTACAAAACAAAGACGCATCAGCTGTGGAAGATGCTCCGCATCGGTTAGATCCGAGGGATCAAGTCGAAGAAGGATCATCATCGGAATTCTTTGTTGGAAGAACATTCTCTTCATTCTTCATTCTTCGTTGGGATAATTTTAATCCTCTCAAGCTCTCCTCTTCCAAAACATCAACCCAAAATCCAAAGTTGTTCCATATAATAAATTAGATTATATATTAATTCGTTGGAAATAATTCAAAAAAAGTTTTAATTACTTTGCTCCACCGAATTAATGTGAAGGGTTGGCACAAATTAATTAGGTGAGTTGGAACAATTAAATTAAAGGGAAGATCTAGAGACTCTCTCTCATTAATGTGGGAGAGTAGAGAGGTTTTTCTCTCTTCTATCAACAGGGGGTTAAGCCCCGGGTGGTCCCCACGTCATAATCTTTCGTGGGAGATTATGTTCGGGTGGGCCCCACCCCCATAACCTCTCATTGGAGGTTATGTTGTAGTGTTCCCACCTCAAACATCCATGAGGAGGTTTTAACCACCAATCACCCACATGGCGGCTCAAATAAAATAATTTGAATCTCACTTTATTTTATTACATTCCACAAAAACAAAAAAAAGTCATCATTTAAACTCTACCCACTGCCGTGGAAGTGAAAATCATGTTAAGAGAATACCAGCGCTGCAAGATCAACGGTGCCATCAGATTTCAGTTCCATGCACTTTTTCAAATGTTATAAAAACATGGTCGTACGTTTACAAAAAGTGCCCAAAAAAAACTTCAGAATTTGATTCCTGGCACACTGGTCCTTGGAATCATGAGCCGTCAATTTTTTCAGACATCTAAAATTCTCATTTATTTAAAAAAAAATCCATGTAATTTCCGTGTCTTAAAATTCTCCCCACCTCATGGATTTACGTCCTCGTAAGCTACAACTCGAACTAACAGAACAAGTAGGGATACTAAGCACACAAATATGCCTCCTTCTCCCATGTGATCTCCTGGAGGTTCCCGTGCTACCCGGGAATGAGCACTTGAGGTATCGACCATCCAAGTAGGACCCAATCACATCGATCCTCAATCTATACTAGAACCTCCGTAAATGTCACCCCATCTTCGACGTACATCTCTCCATGGTTGATGATGTGAGAAAGGTCATGCACGTATCTCCTCAGCTGAGATACATAGAGGACGTCATGCACCCTATGAAACTGAGGTGGAAGAGCTAAGCGGTAAGCCACCTTGCCAACTCTATTGAGGTCCTGAAATGGTCTGATGAATCACAGATATTACATGTCACCTTGGTCAAATATTTGTAAACCTCTTCGGGGTGAGACCCGTAGAAAACATGGTCACCATCCTCAAACTCCAGAGGTCTCTGTCTCTTGTTAGCATACAACTTCATCCTACTTCGTGCAGTCTTCATTCGCACTTGGATGATCTGCACATTCTCTGTGGTAGCTTGTACTATCTCTCGTCCCACTAGTGCTGACTCCCCATGGTTTGTCCAACACAAGGGTGATCTGCAAGGTCGCCCATATAATGCATCAAAAGGTGTCATTACTATTGTGTAGTGATAGATTTTGTTGTATACAGAATCATCCATAGGTAATTGATCCTCCCAACTATGACCTAATTCGAGGACACAAGCATACAACAAGTCCTCGAGGGTCAGAATGGTCTGCTCATTCTGACCATTCGATTGAGGATAACAGGCGGTGGTCAAACTAAGTTGTGTCCTGAAATCCTCCTGCAAACCCTTCCATATTCGGGAAGTAAACCATGTGACACGATCAGAGAAAATAAATATAGGTACTCCATGTAGCCGCATAATCTCATACACATAGAGTCATCCAATGCACTTTATTGAACCCATCTCTTTGATCAGTATGAAGTGGGCCGACTTGATGAGTCGGTCTATGATCACCCAAATCAATTCATGACCTCTGGATGTACGTGGATTTCCAGTCACAAAGTCCATGGATATCCCATCCCACTTCCACTATGGGACCTCTAAACGCTGAATGAAGCCTGCTGGTACCTCATGATATGCCTTCACTTGCTGACAGGTGAGGCACCGAGAAACAAACTCTGCAACTACTTTCTTCATTCCCTACCACTAGTGTTTCCATTATAGATCCTAGTACATCATCGCCAATCCTAGATGTTCCGCTAGAGGGGATGTGTGGAACTCCCTCAACACATCCTCATGAAGTGACACTAGTACCATGGTACATCCTCTGAAAAGGATGACGTGCTCCCCACCTTCAGAAAATCCATCAGGTTCCTGCCCTGTGGATATATGAGCACGACAAGCCTTATAGTAAGCATCCCAATGTTGTTCCTCCCTAGCACACTGAAAAAGTGGGGGAGTGACGGTATGATACTGCAAAAAAATTTCTCCATCTCTATCCATAACGTATATCTATAAGGAAGCAAGCTCCTCTATCGTCTCTCCTAACAACTTTATACATGTTCTCATGATGAGTGCATCTTCTTCCACATTCCCCTTCCCATGAATATAGAGTATCTCGTTGTCATAGTCCTAGAGGAACTTCATCCATCGTTGATTTATCAGGTTCATGCCCTTTTGAGAGAAGATATACATGAGACCCTTGTGATCAGAGTACATGGTAAAATGATTTCCAATCAGATAGTGTCACCAAATCATCAAGGTGAAGTCCACTGCATTCTAACTCCAGGTCATGGGTAGCATAGTTCAGCTCATGTTGTCTTAGCTACTAAGAACCATATGTGATCACTGCTCTCTCTTATAGTATGAAACACCTGAATCTGGTCCCTCATGCATCGTAGTAAGCTACATACCCTATGCCTTCATATGGAAGCCTTAATATGGGGACACTATTCAGCCTCTATCCCAGCTCTTGAAAGCTCTCCTAGCATATCTCTGAAAACATGAAGGGTTTCCCATTCATCATCAAGGCTGGTAGTGGTGCTGCAGCTCTTGAAATGTTTGGTGCAAATCTCCAGAAGTAACCATCCAAACCATGAAAATATTTACCTCAGACACACTCCTGGGGGGATCCCAAGAAAGTCCCACCTCAATCTTTTCTTGATCCATGACAACTCCAGCCTCTGAAATGACATGTCCCATAAAGTGACATTATTTAATCCAAAAGTGACACATCGAGAGCTTACCATAAAGCTGGTTCTCCTAGAATGTGTCCAGATCTACCCACAAAATAGTAGGCATGCTCCTTCTCAGTAGTCGAGTATATCAGAATGTCATCGATGAAGACTATGAAATAGAAATTGAGGTATGGCTATAAGATCATGTTCATGAGTCCCATAAATACTATTAGAGAATTGGTCACGCTGAAAGGCACAACCAGAAACTCGTAGTGGCCATACCAAAATTTGAAAGCCATCTTCTGCACATCCTCATCTCGTACTCTAAGCTGGTCATAGCCTAATATAAAGTCTATCTTCGAGAACCCCTGTGATCCTTTCAGCTAATCCATGAGGTCATCAATCCTCTGGTGTGGGTACTTGTTCTTCACAGTCACCAAGTTTAGGCGACCGTAGTCGGCACAAAGCCTCAAACTCCCATCTGCCTTGTTAGAGAATCGAATCCGGGTTGCCATGGGAGAAACAATGGTCCGAATAAATAAATTACCTAAAAGTCCTATAGCTATACCTGCAACTCACGATGCTTAGTGGGATCCATCTGATATGCTGGTGTAGATACCGGTGTCGTCCCACATTAAATTTCAATGTATAATTCCACCACTCTGTGAGGAGGGAGTCCTGGAACATTGGCAGTGAAAACATCCGCGTACTGGTCCACCACTACAGGATAGCTTAGACTCTTCACTTCAACTGCTCTGAGGGTAAGGCAGGCCAACCGATTAGTGATTGGATGCACCATCTTCTGAGTAAGTCTATCATGTGCTGAAAATGCTCCCTAATCGTCGGTGAAGGTAAACCTAGTCACATCCATGCGAACAAACCTCTCTTTTTTCCAAATACATACAATATTTTCATGGCCTATAGATAATAATTCCATACCCAAGATAATGTTGTAAGGCCTCTACACTGCTATGAGGAGATACCAGCCGAAGCTCCCACCTCCAAGAGTAAGCATACACTTCCAGAACAAGTGCGTAATCGTCGAGTCTGCTCTCATAAGAGTCTCTAGCTGTAAAGATCGAGCCAAAAACTCCGTTGGAATCTCCATGCTCCGATCTAGGGTAGTGGAAATGAAAGAGTGACTGGAACATGTCTCTATAAGAACTGCAATTATGGTAGAGTAGACACAGATCGTACCTTGTATTATCTTTGGAGCTCCATGATTGTAAGCCTTAGCTGGATTGAGCTGATCTCTCCCCTATCCACATACTCCATGCTGTTGGGGTGGACCTCCTGATGGTGGTGGCGATAACAACATGAACCTTCTCCCACCGTCAGCTGCACAACCAGATCTTCTGCCGCATCCACCTGCTCTCTTCGGACATCCTCAGTTGAACCTCTGTCTCTGCCTAGGTAGTCCCTCACATATCTGCTGATCAACCATATGATGGGTCAGACAGTCATGATCCTTGTGACCCTACCCACCGCATGAGTCACATTGCCTGCTCTTTTCTTTAATGGTTCTACCTCGGGTACCAAACACAACTGATCGTGATTCATGTGGTCGTCCACATGTAGGTCTAGTCATCTTGGACCTCTACAACATTTGTTTGCTACCAACTATAGAATAATCCACTATGTGATGACTGGTAGTGGGTCTGGCCTATGGTAATTTCTCAAGAAGGAAACTCTCCACCAATAGAGATCTCTCTAACACTCTCACATATGTCAGGATGCCAAGTGAGAACATTGATTCTCTTATCTTCCACCTAAGCCCCATCTTAAGGGTCTGGGCCCTAAAAAACGGGTCTCATACCATATGCATGGAGTAACGTTAGAGGTCTGTGAACCTCTCTGAGTAATGGGACATAGTAGTGATTCCCTACTGCAGACGAATATTCTATTGTACGTGCACTATGCGAAGAGTCGCTTTGACAAAGTCTGCCTGAAATAGGCTCTCGAAGTCTGCCCAGAGAAGCGTCACCTTGTCTTGAACATGGAGCATCAAGCTCCACCATATTCCTACTACTTCCTTTAGAAGTCTGGTGGTAAGGATCACCATGAGATTTACTGGTGTCCCTACGATTTGGAAGACTCTCACCGCAACCTCCATCCAATCCTCAGCTACCTGTGGGTCTATCTCTCCCAGGAACCTTAGTGGCCTCTGGTGCTAGAACTCGTGCAATGCGCTCAAGAAACATGCACTCTCTACTATTGGGGATCGTGGTATCAATAGCCCAATGAGTAATGGTCCCATTTTTTCCTCCACTAGTGCCTCTACTAGAATAGTTCCCTACACCAAGGCCTTGTCGATTGATGGGATATCAGGTAATACAACTCACAGAACCCATGCTGGCTGTCTGGGTGGAGGAATCCTAAAAAACAACATTGGTGCCCCATGGTAAAAATGTTATACCTTGTGGGATAACTCAAGAGATAAAAAAGAAAACTCTTAAAAACACACATGCAATCTGTGTTTTTGTGTATTGAGTCAGATGTCAGAAGTCAGGGTCCTGGTGTATGGATTGTCGACCACCATACCAACACCAGACTCCCTAAACTGAAAATCACACTCATTTCACTTAATATTATTTCTTCACAGAAATGATCACAGTTCTAGTTATTCGGTAGAACCGTCTCCTTTGATATCAATTTGTCACAACCCATCACTCGGGGCCTGTTCCATGACTACCCCTAGCTTGCCTTTCATAGGCCAAAGGCTGGCGACTAATACCAATGGTGTAAATTCCTAAAACATTGAAGGCATTGCCTTTGTAAAGACCCATAAATCCCGTGGATGTTTTTTTAAATACATGGGAATTTTACAAATCCATGAATTTTTACGATGCTTGATTCTGAGGCCCGGTGTGCCCGGAATTAATTTCTGATGTTTGGTTTGGGTACGTTTAGTAAACATACGGGTGGGTTTTTATAACTTTTGAACCTGTACTTGGAATTGAAAATTTATGGCACCATTAAACTCGTTGTGCCGGTTTTCGCTTAATAAGACTTTCACCTCGACATAAGATGGTCGAGATCAAAATTTAGTTTTTGGATTTTCATAAAAAAATTAATAAAATATAGTGTAAAACAAATTATTTTATTTTTGAACCACCATGAGTGTGGTTGTTTGATGGTTAAAACTTACACTTGGGAGTTGGAGGTGGGACCGCCACACCCTAACCTCTCATTAGAGGTTATGGTAGTGGGACCCACCTAAAAATAATATCCTGTGAGAGGTTATGTTGTGGGGACCACATGAGGCTAAAATCTCCCAATTAATGGGAGGGTCGAAAATCTCCCAATTCACCTCATAAATAACGGGGGAGTCCCCTGACCACTTCTGCCATTAATTATCGCCACCACACTTTTTAATAAATTGGACAACACATGATTTATTATGATAATCCTCCACTTTTATTGATGGATCCAATTAATTTATTTCTCCCTTTTTGAATTCTATGCCAACAGAATAATAGATAACCAATCTATTATTTTTCATTCCATTATTCATTTTGGTAGAATAGAGGAAGATGAGTGCTACAGATAAAAGCTCACAACGAAGAATGAGGAACTTCATCATCCAATGAAGAATGCGAAAAACGCCACCAACAACCTTCTTTGAATTCCTTCATCAGATCCTACACAATGTCATTAACGAACCGATTCCACTCGGAATTTTGGAGTGTGTGGCGAATGTGAAGAACGAAGATCTTCATCGTCTTATTTTCACAACTCCGTCAATGAATGACGAATTTCGAATGAATATTCAAGTGGTAGGGGGTTTACCCTGTGTTTTCTACCTTTTCTTTTCTCATCATCGTTTGAAAATAAATCATAGCATGGTTGTAAATAATTTATGTTCATCTTCCTATTTCGATGAACCAATTGGTATCACTTTAAACGCGTAGGATGCAGGCCAACCTAACATGGCCCAATATCCTCTGCCGATTCTTCTATCTTGTGGAATTTTATGACATAGAGATGAGGTCATGACGATGAACGCAACATCAACAAAGGCATCCGTACCTACGGACTCCACAAATTGTGCTGGCCCCGCGGGACACTGACGCTTCCTACCGCCCATCGCCAGCCCGAACGGTGCCTGACCCACTTTCACGCGGCCTACCGATGCCCTACATGGCATGTGAATCGACTGCCAGCGGCCTCTCGATGCCCAGCCTGGCACGCTGTCCGCCTACCCTTGGCCTCCCGGCTCCCTGTGCTATGTGCGACCCACCTACCCACGTCCCCCGCATCTTACCTAGTGCCTCGCACCCTACCATGCGCCCTGTGAGCACCACCTCATTCTTCCAGTTCCCCTGTGCCCAAACTGGCGCCTTCCGCGCCCTACTCGGCACCCCCGTGGAGTGAACAGAATCCAAACTTCCTGCCTGCGCCCCACCTACTCTGCCGAAGCCTCCAGACACTCAGCACGGCCAGCCCGCTGGCCTCCCGACTTGCCTGACCTCCCAGGAGAAGTCACCCGAGAGACGCCCCATGCAGTGCTGGCCAAACTACCCCTGACCTTTAGGCTGAGTCACCTACATGGCTACCTCCGGGCCAAACCTCCCTCATAGTATGCTTGGTCAGGCCTAGAGGACTGCACCGAACCTAACAGGCTGACCCACCCAACGGGCTGGGCCATACCCAGAGGGTGAGCCCATTCTGGTTTGGGCTAAATCGGTCTGACCAGGTCAGGCTGGGCCCAGGCCCATTACTGACCCAATGCCTTCTTGGGCCATATATTTTCCACCAAACGTCTGTTTGACGAACGGTCAGTGGAATTGTTATTCTTGGAGTGAATTAGTCCCTTTGAGAATACCCCAATGGAGATTGGTGTATATTTGTGTTACGGTCAGGTGTGATCATATACAAATCCAACCGGGACCCCTGGACTAAAAGGCTAATGACTCCCATACCGGGCGTCTGATCGATTCTCCATATGTTGCATTAAGACCCCTTTGACGTGGCGGACCATTGAGATACATACTAATGTAACTTCAATAAAGTTGGATTATTGACCAGTAGCTCGTGGAGAGGATCCTTCCAGAGGTGAGCGGAGAGTGTACAGAGACCTAACAGCTGGCTGAGACCGGAAGACTGCTTGACAATTTTGACATGGAGTGACACGAATAGCCCAATGGGGAACACATCTGTGTGAGAACATCAGACCCACTGTGGGGAGTGCCTCTATGTGAGCACGTCATACCCATGTTACTCAACAGGAGGAGTACCTCCGTAGGATACTAGGTAGAGCGCCTCTGGGTGAGCGCAGTAGACTCGTGGTGGGGAGCGCCTCTATGTGAGCATAGAAGACCCACGATACTTGATAGTAGGAGTACCTCAGTAGTCTAATGTTAGTGGGAAGCGCCTTTTTGTGATGCGGTAGACCCACTGTACTCGATAGAGGAGGAGTACGCCACCAGCAATGGTTTTGATAACAAAAATCCTGGTTGAGCTGAGTCAATGACTATTGTGTTTTCCTCATGATTGAGATGGGTTACTAGAAAACATATTTATATATATGGGCATATACCTAAGTAATGGTTATCCGTTGATTTCATACCTTTTGGTTTATCCTTGTAGGATTTTGTGGGACCTTGAGGGTCGCGGTGTCTCTACTGAGTATCGTTATACTCACCCCTACACGGTCTATGACCGAACCTCATTATGTTGGATGCAGACGATGGACATCCCTGACTGAGATAGAGAGTAGCAGGACTGGACAGTACCTGGATATGGACGACTCGATGTGACGGTAAACAGAAGAGATGGACAGAAGGGAGTGTTGATGATTCCATCTGTACCTACCCTTCAGGTAGGAAACCCAGAGGATGACCCAGTAGCTTCGTTACTTTTCTTTAGTTATACTTTATTTCTGTTGTACTTGTACATTCTAGTTGGGCTTGTATTTCCAGCCCCATTTACATTCCAGCACTTCTTTTTCATACAATTTTACTCAGTGTTTTGCTTCCAGTTGTGTACTATGATTGGTTTGTTTAAATTTATAATGGAAATGTCTTCCCAGTTTAGGAATTTACACCTTTTCTAGTAGTCTACATCCCCTCGCCTATGGAAGGCGGGCTTGGGGTAGTCATGATATGGGCCCCGAGGGATAGATCATGACAAATTTGTATCAGAGGAGTCGGTTCTACCACAAAACATAGAACTCTGATCTATCTTTTCTGTGAAAAAATAGTGTTAAGTGTACAGTGTGTGGTTTTCTGTTCAGGGAGTCCAGTGTTGGAGCGGGCGGCCGACGTATCCATACACCAGGAACCTGACTTTTAATTTCCAAATCAGTTTACAAAAAAATTGATTGTGTGCGTGTTTCCAAAATTTATCTTTATGTCAGCTCAACCGGGTCAACTCACCAATTATAATATTTTGACTGTCTCACGTCTGTTTCATTCAGGATGAATCCCTTCAGACGACCATTTACATCCCCAAGAGTTGTATGTACTGACAACCCACCGAGAAACGCGGCCTTGGTGAATGGACCTTTACCAGTGGCGGCACCAGCAGTACTACTTCCCATTGGACCACCGATGCCAACATCCCCAGCAACTGATAATGCACACCGCTTGAGCGCATTCCGTGAGTTCCAGCACTAGAGGCCACCCACTTCTAGGAGTGAGATAGTCACATAGGATGTCGAGGATTGGATGGAGGGTGTCGTGAGAGTCATCAGGCTAGTAGGGACACTAAAAGACCTAACGGTAATCCTTGTTGCGTGTCTCCTTCAGGCGGCAGTACGTAGATAGTTGAGCCTAATGTTGCAGGTGCATGACGAGGCGGTGCTACTCTGGGCAGACTTCGAGAGACTATTTCCGTCAGAGCTTGACCCAACCACTCTCGACATAGTGCAGATACAAGAGCTACTTCATCTGCAGTAGGGAATCGTGATAGTATTACAGTACTCAGCAAGGTTCACCGACCTCTCACGCTACTCCACAAATATGGTGTGGGACCTATTCTTCAAGGCCCAAACCTTCAAGCAGTGGCTCAACCGAGAGATCATAGCATCGATGATCTCCCTCAGCATCCTGACGCAGGCTGGGGTGATAGAGTGAGCTATCCTAGTTGTGAGTTTCGTTGCTGAGAAGTAACCAGTAGCGAGATCCACTACTCATTGAAACGCATCAGAATCTTCTACAGTTGGAAGTAGACAAATGTCGCAGAGGTCTAAGAGGACCAGATCTATAGGTGGATGACCACATTGCTTAGGATCAGTTGTGTGGGGCCTACCGAATGGAGACACATAAGCCAGTAGCAAGCAGTGTTACTAATGCAGCGGGAAGAGTCACATGTCTCGTGACTGTCCGACCCGCCATTCATATGATCACCAGATGGTCTAAGAACCACCGAGACAGAGGCAGAGGTTCGAACCAGGCAGTCCTCAAGGAGGAGGCGGACGTGGCTGAGGAGCTGGACATGCAACTACTTGTAGAACACATTATGAGGTTTTACAGCCAACTCCACCAGGTGGTCCACCCTGACAATAGGGAGCAGGTGGGTAGTAGAGAGCTAAGCCCCAAGCAGCTAAGGCATACGACCAAGGCACTCCAGAGATGATTCAATATATGGTATGTGTCTCCTCCACCATAGTTGCAGTTCTAATAGACACAAGTTCCAGTCAATCATTCATTTCCACTTCCCTTGTTCGGGGATCAGATATTCCAACGGAGTTGTTCGCTCGATCCTTGTGGCTAGAGAACCCTACGGATGAAGACTCTATGATTAGGCACTGGTTTCGGCAGTGTGAGCTTTCTCTATGAGGTGAGAGATTTGGATGGGATCTTCTTATAGTAGCGTCAAGGCCTTAGGACGTCATCTCGGTTATGAAATGGTTATCTATAGTCCATGCTCGGATTGACTGTATTAGGTGAAAAGGGTGGTGTATCAACACAAATGGGACCAGGATTACCTTCACAGGTGTGAAGGGAGCCTTTGCAGTGTAGGACATACTTTATCCGATGAGGGTGCCACCGATCACTCACCAGTTCTATTGACTTACCCTCGGAGCAGTTGATGTGGAGAGTCCAATATATCCTGTAGTGGTTGACCAGTACGTAGATGTTTTCTTTGACAATGTTTCAGGACTACCACCACACAGAGAGAAGTACTTATACATTTATTTGTATCCCAGGATGACCCCAATATCATCTCCAACATATTGGATGGCTCCTGCTGATCTTTGTGAGATGCAAGTATAGTTGGAGGAATTCTATTGGAAGGGATTCATCCGGCCCAGTGTTTCCCCTAGGAAACCCCAATTCTGTTCACCATGAAGGCAGATTAGATTTTGAGACTTTTTGTCGACTACCGTCGCCTAAACCAGGTGACCGTGATGAAACAGTACCCACTCCCAATGATTTATGAACTCTTTGATCAGCATAATGGATAACAGTGGATCCTGAAGATATTCCTCAGACCAGGCTATCACCAGCTCAGAGTTCGAGAAGAGGATATGTAGAATATGGACTTCACTTGTCGGTACGGCCACTACGAGTCCATTGTTATGAATTTTTGTGTAACCAAAGCTATATCTTTGTTCATGAGTCTCATGAATAGAATCTCCGAGCCATACCTCGATAACTTATTCATACTCTTCATCAATGACATTATGATATACTAAAATACTGAGGAGGGGCATGACTACCATTTTCTGGTAGTACTGGACACACTCTGAGAGCACTAGTTTTATGGTAAGCTATCAAAGTTCCAGTTCTAGATTCAAGAGGTTCACTTCTTGGGACACGTCATCTCAGAGTCTAGAGATGCAGTGGATCCAGCGAAGATCGAGGTGGTAAATTCTTGGTAGCCACCTAGGAGTGTGACAGAGGTATAAAGTTTCTTGGGTTCGGCTGGTTACTATTGGAGGTTCATTTCAGTCTTCTCTAGAGTTTCAACACCACTATCAGCCTTAACGAAAAAGAGGAAACACTTAGTGTGGTCGTAGAGATGCTAGTAGAGCTTTGAGGAGCTGAGACAGAGGCTGACTAGTGCCCCCCCATATTCATGATTCTAGAGGAAGGAATAGGGTACGTAGTCTACTACGTCGCATCAGGAACCAGACATGGGTGTGTCCTGATGTAGGACTAGGCATTGATCACATATGGTTCATAGAAGATGATACAACATGAGAAGAACTACGCTACCCATGTCCTGGATTTAGCAGCAGTGGGATTTTCCTTGAAAAAGAGGCAGCACTATCTGATGGGTGAGAATTTTATGGTGTACCATGATCAAAATAGTCTTAGGTATATCTTCTCTCAGAATAACCTAAAAATGAGAAAGCGACGTTGGCTTGAGTTCCTCCAGGATTATGACTTCGATATTGTATATACTCTTGGGAAGGGTAATGTTGATGCAGATGTGATAAGCAGAAGATCTGGTATATAGCTGCTAGGAAAGGCGAAAGATTAGCTAGTTTCTTTACATATATACATTGTGGATAGTGATGAAGCATAATTCTTTCAGTCTATTATGATCACTCCACCACTTCTTCAGCAGGTCCTGGAGGCACAACTTGGGGACGTTGACTGTGATACACGACATCCTTAGAAATCCACATGGTAGGCACTTGATGGATTTTGTGAAGGTAGGGAGCACGTCATCCTCTTCATAGGATGTACCTAGGTAGCAGAGGCACTTCTAAAAAAAGGGATGAGAGAGTTCCACATATCCCCTCTAGCGGTACATCCATGAGTTGCAACTATGTACCAGTACCATCAATGACAGCACTGGTGGCCTGGAATGATGAGGACTATAGCAGAGTTTGTCTCATGGTTCCTTATTGGTCCAGAAGTGAAGGCAGAGTACCGGGTACCAGCTGGCTTTGTTTAGCCTTTAGAGGTCCTAGAGTAGAAGTGGTATGGGATATACATGGACTTTGTGATAGGACATCCATGTACATCTAGGGTTCACGACTCGATATGGGTGATCATTGAATGACTGTCCAGGTCGGCCCACTTGCTACCAATCTGAGAGAAGGGGTCAGTAGAGAGTTTTGGAAGCCTCTATGAGCAAGAGATTGTGCAACTACATGGTGTAACTTCCACTTTTGATTCTGACTGTGACACACGATATACTTCCTAGATTTGTAAGGGGTTGTATTAAGCATTTGGGACATCGATTCGCTTGAGCACTATCATCCATCCTCAAATAGATGGTCAGACTGAGTAAACCATTCAAACCCTAATGGATAGGCAACATTCATGTGTCATCAACTTCGGTCACATCTGGGATGATCATTTATCTTTGGTAGAGTTTTCCTACAATAATAGCCATCACTCCACAATAGGGATGACACCTTTCGAGGCATTGTACAGGTGAGCTTGAGGATCACCCTTGTGCTGGACAGACCCTGGGGAGTCTGGACTGGTGGGATGAGAGATGGTACAAGCTACCACAGAGTAGTATCATATCATTTAGGAGCGAATGAAGATTGCAGAGAGTAGGAAAAAGTCATATGCTGACAGGAGACATGGACCTCTAGAGTTCGAGGATGGTGATCACGTATTTTTACATGTCTCACCCGTACGAGGTCTATGGAGATTTGGACGTGGCGGCATGTTATCTTCGAGATTCATCAGACCTTTCTAGGTCCTCAGTAGAGTAGGTGAGTTGGAAAACCACCTGACTCTTCCACCTCAGTTGCACCAGGTGCACGATGTCTTCCACGTATCTCAGCTGAGGAAATACGTGCACAACCCTTTCCAGATCTTCATTCACAAAGAGATGGACGTCGATGATGGGGAAAATTTTATGGAGGTTCCAGTGGAGATTGAGGATCAACAGGAGCGAGTACTGCATGGACGGTTGATACCTCTGGTGTGCATTCGCTGGCAGCACGTGAACCTCCAAGAGAGCACATGGGAGCAGGTGGATCAGATACGTTCTCAGTACCCCCATTTTTTCTCTTAGTTTGAGTTGTAGATTAGAGGAACCTAAAAACATGAGGTGGGTTTATTATAAAGACCCAGAAATCTCGTGGAATTATTTTTTTAAAATACATGAGAATTTTACGAGTCCGCCATTATTTATGGATCTTGATTCCGAGGCATAGTGTGCTCGGAATCAATTTCTGATGTTTTTTACGTATGTTACGTAAATGTATGAGTGGGTTTTTATAAAATTTGAACCGGTGCCTAGAATTGAAAATCAAGGGCTCTATTGAACTCACAACACCCTTTTCCGATTAATAAGACATTCACCTCGACGACAACTGGCCGAGATTCAAAGTTAGTTATTGGATTTTTATAAAAAAAAATAAAATAAAGAGTACAACAATTTATTTTATTTTTGTGCCTTCATGAGTGTGAGTGGTTGTTGGTTAAAACATAAATTTGGGTAGTTGGAGTGGGACCGACACACCCTAACCTCACAAGAGAGATTATGGTGGTTGGGCCCACCCGAACATAACATCTTGTGATATGTTACATTGTGGGGACCACACAAGTCTAAAACCTACAAATTAATGGGTGGGTGGAGAATCTCATAACTCCCCTAATTAATGAGGGAGGACTCCCTTGACCTCATCTACCATTAATTGTTTCCACCTCCCTTTTTAATTAATTGGAAAATGTGTAATTTATTATGAAAATCCTTAATATTTATTGATAAAGCCAATTTATTTATTTCCCTCGTTTTGAAATTTATTCCAAAAGTATAATAGAGATCCAATTTATTATTTCTTTTGGCATTATTTTTTTTGGTGGAACGGAGGAAGAGGAGAGGTACGGAGAAAATACCCCAATGAAGAACAAGGAAACTCATCATCCAATGAAGACTTTGATGAATGCTGCCAACAACCCTCTGTGACTTCCTTCCTCAGATCCTCCACAACGCCGTCAATGAAACGACATAGCTTATAATTTGGGAGTCCGTGAAGAATTCGATGAATGAAGATCATCATAGTCTTTCTTCCGCAACTCCATCAACGAACGACAAACGTTGAACAAAGAATCAAGAGGTAGGGGGTTTACCTTTTGATTTATACCTTATCTTTTCTCTTCGTCTTTTGAAAAGAAATCATTGTGTGGTTGTAAATAATTGTTGTTCATAATTCCTATTTCGATGAACCAATTGATATCACTTTAAACGCGGATGATGTGGGCCAACCTAACATGGACGGACATCCTCTGTTGATTCATATTTCCTAAGGTCTTCTACGGAATGGCGATAAGGCAATGATGACAAATGCGACAATGGAAAAGGCCACACTACCCACGTCTTCCGAAAATCGTGCCACCCACGTGGCGCACTAATGATTCTTGATGACCATCTCCGGACCGAGTGGCGCCCGGCCCCCTGACCCGCAGCCTCGCGGCGCCCTACCCGGCGCGCGGCCCGCCTGCCCGCAGCTTCCCGGTGCACTACCCAGTGCACGCCCGGCTTTCCCGCAGCCTCCTGGCGCCCTGCCCGGTGCACAACCCGCCGGCCTATGCCCCCGCAGCCTTCCAGAAACCCCCAATGCCTACCCATCCCATGCCGCACCCTAACCGGCACACCTGCGGCCTACCCGAAAACTAGCTGGCCTACCCTCTCCCCGCACGCTCTACCCTTAGAATGCCCATGCTCCGCACGACCTGCCTCTGGGCCTCTTGACCGGCCCGACCTCCCAAGCCGAGTCACCCAAGATTCTCTCATTGTGGCGATGGATGAACCCGCCCAGGCCTTCATACCGAGTCTCCAACATGTCATCTTTTAGGCCTAATCTCCCTCATAGTCCACGGGGTCGGGCCTAGAGGAACGGGCCGAACTTAACGGGATGACCCCCCCAACGGGCTGGGCCAGACCCAGCGGGTCGGCGCACACTGGGTTGGGCCGAGTCGGTCCGAACAGGTTGGACCAGGCCCATGCACAATACTGACCCCATGCCTTCAGGGATAATATCTTTGTCACCAGATATCAATTTGACGAACCGTCTGTGGCGCCAATATTCTTGGAGAGAAGAAGTCCCTTTCTGAATACCCCATTTGATTTCAGGTTATTTTTTAGTTACGGTCATGTTGGATCGTACACAAATCCAACAGGGCCACTGGGACTAAAATATTATTAACTCACATACCGGGCATCCGATCGACGCTCCATTTGTTGTGTTAAGAACCCTATAACGTGAAAGACTGTTGAGATACATCCTCATTTCACTTAATTATTGTTGGAGAATCGACCATTAGCTCGTGGAGCATATCTTTCTAGAGGCGATTAGACATAGTATAGAGACCTAGTAGCTCACTGATACCTAACGACTACATTACCGATTCGATTCGGAGTTACTCGACTTGCCCAGTGTGGAGCACATCTGTGTGATGGTGGTAGACCCACGGTGGGGAGTGCCTCTGTGTGAGAACGATAGAACCAAGGTACTTGACAGGAGGTGTACCTCAGTGGGATACTACGGGGAGAACCTCTATATGAGTGCGGAATACTCGTGGTGGGGAGCGCCTCTGTGTGAGTGCAGAAGACCCGTGGTGGGGAGTGCCTCTGTGTGAGCTCAACAAACCCACTGAACTCTATAGGTGGAGTTTCTTAGAAGTCTATTTTTATTGGGAAGAACCTCTGTGTGACGCGGCATGCCCACTGTACTCGATAGAGGAGTACGCCACCATACATTTTTTCCATAACAAAAATACAGGTTTGAGATGAGTTAATGATTATTGTGTTTTTACCTCATGATAGAGAAGGTTTACTAGATTACATAGGTACATGTATGGGAATATACCTAAGTAATGGTTATCCATTGATTTCATACATTCTGGTTTATCCTTGTTGGATTTTTTGAGACCATGAGGGTCTTGGGGTCCCTACTGTGTATTGATATACTCAACCCTGCACGGGCTATGCCCGCAACTCATTTGGATGGTTGTAGATGACATACAATGCTGACTGAGGCTGAGAGTACCAGGACTAGATGGTACCCGGAGGTGGACCACTCAGTGTGACGGTACACGGAGGAGACATATAGACATGAGTGTTGAGGAAGCCATATGTACCTACCCATCAGGTAGGAACCCCAAAGGATGTCCCAGTATAATCTTTACATTTATTCAGTTATACATGAATTCAGTTGTACATGTACATTCATGTTGGGATTGTATTTCTACCCCCGTTTACTTTACAGAAATTCTTTGGTAAACAGTTTTACTTAGTGTTTTTTTTCAATTGTGCACTCTGAGGTGTTTGATTATAATTATAATGGAAATAACTTCCCAATTTAGGGATTAATGCCTTTGGTGCTAATCGAAAGCCCATGGACTACGGAAGAATGGGCATGGTGTAGTGACGAGATGGGCCTCGGGGGACCAGTTGTGACAACAATTATAATGTATAAACACACACAAAAGAGTAGGAGTTGTAAGTAAAACACTTACCAAAACTGTATACAACAGAGTGCTGAAAAGTAAAATGGGCCGAAATTCAATACCATCATGAAAGTACAAGTACCTCTGAAAAACAAGTACAACTGAAAAAATGTAAAGAAGATAAATGGTCGTCCTCTAGGGATTCCTACCAGAAGGGTAGGTAAAAATAGCCTCCACATAAATCCACATTTTTCAGTCTTCTCTATGTACCGACCTATCGTAAGGTCCACCTTCGAGTACCATCCCATCCTGCTACTATGATCCTCATTCAGAGATGTCTGTCATCTGCAACAAACACAATGAGGTATGAGCATAGCCTGTGAAGGGGTGAGTATAACGATGCCCTGTACGGAACCCGAGACCCTTATGGTCTCACAAAATCCTACAAGGATAAACCAAAATGTATGAAATCAACAGTTAACCTCACTTAGGTGTATACCGATACATATACCTATGATACCAAGTAATCCATCTCAATAATTAGGTAAACACAAATGTTTCTGACTCATATTAGACCAGGATTTTATTATAGGGGTAGTATCAAGTAACATCCCCAATAACACCGTCGAATCCTCAAATGATGGAGTACTTCTCCACTATCGAGTACAATGGTCCTACCATGTCATATAGAGACACATCCCACTATCCTTGGTTTGTTTAGGTACTCCTCCTGACAAGTACCATCTTCTTGCCATGCTAACACAATGGTGCTCCCCACCCTGGGTTTGCTGCATCACACAGAGGTGCTCCCTCTCGTAGCCTGCTATGATACTCCTTCTATAGATTATCATGGGTCTACCTTTCTCACATAGAAGTGCTCCCCACTGTGTGTCTACCGTGACACCAGGGCACTCCCCAATGGGATAGTCGAATCACTCTGAGTTGCATCAGGTAGCAGTCGTCAGGTCTCAGCCAGCTTCTAGGTCTCCACACTATGCTCGCTCGTCTCTGGGAGGATACGCTCCACGATCTACAGGTCGATATGTAAACTCAAACAATGTATAATATAAGAGTATTTTAAAGGTACAACACATCATAGTGGTCTTAACACAATAGACGGTGCATCAATCGAACTCCGGGTCTGTGAGTTATTAGCATTTTAGTCTTGGGATCCTGGTTGGATTTGTGCACGATCCAACCTGACTGTATCTAATCATTACCCAGAACTCTAGTGGGGTATACAAAAATTTACTTTTATGATCCATGATTACCGGTTCCACTGACAGTTTGTCCAATAGATTTCTGGTGAAAAATATATGTCCAAATAAAGTAAACAGTCAGTAGTGGGCCCTGGTCCGGTCAGACCTGGTCGAAACGACCCGGCCTCACATAGTCTGGGCTGACCCGGTCTGGGTCGACCAGGTCAGACCTGCTGGGTATTCCCTGAACCATTGTGTGGGCTAGCCTATTAGTTTCAAATCGGCACACATGGACCCACCTAGCAGGCCATGTGGGCGGTTCAGCCTGGGATCGGGGACTGGCCGGTTCGGCCAGAGCATCGCGAGGGGGCAGGGACACTGGATCGGCTAAGAGGCCACGAGGAGGCCAAGAAACTGGCATAGTCAGGTCGCCGTGAGAGAGCTGAGACACCATCTTGGCTGGGATACTATGAGGAGGTCCAAACATTGACTCGGCCAGGTGGCCGCTAGGGAGCTAGCTCGGGGAGGCTCGTGGGGCGCATGTAGAGGCCTACAGGTGGGCCATATCAGGGAGTAGAACGAGACACGTGTAGAGGCTGGTAGGCTGGCCAGTTCGGGGATGCGCATGGGGCTCGTGTGGATGTGGGCGGGCTGGGCGGTGACGTTCAGCCGGGTAGGGTGCGGCTAGGCGGTCTGACATCCGGGAGGCTGCCGGGCAGGCCGTTTCGACGCGTCTCGGGCCGGCACGATTCAGCGGTGTCCGGATGGGAGAATTAGAGCGCCACGGGGGCAGCGCTGTTCACGTGGGCGACAGATAGTGAAACCTTTTTCATTTCCACCTTCGTCGTTCAATTGCCACATCGCCATGCCAAATATCATCATAATCTAGATTGTTGGAGAAGTCGTGCCATGTTGGTTTGGCCCGCTACCTCCTCATTTAGGGTGGTATCATTTGTTAATAAATTATTTATGATGAACAATAATTATTTTACAATCTCTACATTGGAACCTTTCCAACTGAAGATGAGAAAAGAAAAAGATTAATTCACATATAAAACCCCATACCTTTGATTGTCAGGCGTCAACATTGAATTCACGAGAAGAAGACGAAGGAGTTCATTGTTCATTGCATCTGACACACGCTTCCAAACCCCTATTGGATCAGCTGTGGAAGACGCTCCACATTGGTATGATCTGAGGGAGGATGTAGAAGAAGGACAGTCGATGGCGTTATTCATTAGAAGAACACATCCTTCATTCTTTGTTCTACATTGGGAGAATTATAATCCTCCCATGCTCTCCACTACCCTAACTTCCAACCAAATTCCAAAGTTGATCCAAATAATATATTATATTATCTATTAAGTTTTTTTGGAAAGAATACAAAAATAAATAATTAATTACATGGCCCCAGCTAATTAATGTGAAGTGTTGGCACAAATTAATTAGGGGAGTTGGCACAATTGAATTAAAGGGAAGGTGAAAAGGCTCTCTCTCATTAATGAGGGAGAGTTGGGAGGCTTTACTCTCATCCATCAATAAGCGGTTAAGCCTCATGTGGTCCCCATGTCATTAACTCCTGTGGGAGGATATGATCAGGTGGGCCCCACCACCATAATCACTCATGGGAGGTTAAGGTGTGGTGGTCCCACCCCCAACTTCCATGAGGAGGTTTTAACCAAAAATCACCCACATGGAGGGTCAAATAAAATAATTTGAATCTCACATTATTTTATCACTTTCCTTGAAAACCCAAAAAAATAATCTTTTAATCTCGATTCACTACGGTCAAAGTGATTGTCTTCTTTTGTGAATACCGGCGCTGTGAGTTCAACGGTGCCCTCAGATTTCAGTTCTGAGCATCAGTTCAAAAGTTATAAAAACTAGATTTTACCATTACTAAACGTACCCGAACAAAAATTCAGAATTTGATTCTAGGCACACTGGGCCTCATAATCATGCAACATCAATTTTCTCGAACTCATAAAATTCCCATGTATGAATAACAAAACACAAAATTTCTAGGACTTTACAAAATGTTCATTTCATTTTAATATATCCAAATGATATGGAAAAATATAAATTCATATAATTTAGATGTATATGATATATATGGTATATAAATCATTAATATCATTACATATATAATAGAATTTTGACCACATGGACAATTTATATTTATAACTAGTTCATTTTTTGACTCTAGTTCTGAACATTGACAAAATGTCTGATATGAACTCAAAAAATTAACTAATAGTAATAGAAAGGTAATAAGTGATATCAAGGTTATAATAAACATGAAAAGGTTCTTAGGAAATTATAAATTAACTTCAGTTTACTATTCAAGAAATTAAAGAACGAACGGGTCATGTTATACAAGGGGTAAGAGAATTTCTAAACCTAATTTCAATTGTTTGGGTAAAACATCTACTTCTTGATTATATCATGCTTTGAATATGATTTCATTAGCTTTTATTGTTTTAAACATAATATCCACTAATATTTGGTGAATTTTTTTTCACACATAATTATGTCATTAATTTATCCATAATTTAATGATATGATCTTTGTAAGGGACATTGTCTCATTACCCTTTCATTGAGGCATGATTTGATAATATACACCTATTTATTTTATAAATTATATAATTAACCCCATTGAATTTTAATTTAAATCAACGGGAATCTTTTTTCTATGAGTTATTTTACTACAGAATGTAATTTTTTAAACGTTTGTGGTGATAATGCCCTCTATACCCACATAATCGCTATATTGCTCCCACTATATGCATAAATGTTTTTAAATAAAAATTAAATCACTTATTTTGATTATGGTAGTTTTGGTATTGAAAATAGTTTCTGAAATGGATTGATTATTTCTATAGAATGAAATTATTTATCGTGATTTAAAATTACATTTTATTAGGTAATTTTCTATATTAATAATATTATATGTGTTATGATTTTATAATAGTACTTGGATGCTTTAAGGGTGGTTACATGATAAACCAAATGACTATTGGTGCCGTGATAAACTTGGATGTGTAGTTGTGATATAAACTCTATTGCATTGGGTAAGGAAGTCGACCATATGTCTATTCAATTTAGTGATATGTGTGGATGTTGAACGTATAGTTATTACATTTAAGTATGTTTATGTCCCAATTTACCTTTATATATTTTGTGTGCTTCCTATGGGCTTATGGTATTTTTTTTAAAAGGTTAAAAACATCTTTTATTTAGTTAATATTATTCACTACTTTATAAAGATGAAAGGTATTACTTTTGATAATGTATTCGTTGTTTTAAAAAACAAACAGTTTTTCTTTCTTTGGGATTCTCTTGGTGAGCTTTTTATACTTATTCCATGTTTTTGAAATGTTTTTCATAGAACATAAAGTGGAATATGGTCAATGAAGAGATTATGAAATTTTTAGGATGATTAAAAAATTGAACTAGACATGTTTCTTTTACTTAATGAGTTTTTATTTTATGAAACAACTAGATACTTAGTAGACTTTTTTAAATGTAATACGAAAATTTTTATGTATTTTTATGGCCTAATTCACTAAAAATCTAAATGTGAAATGATCCGTAATGTGAATTTTTAACAAAAATCAATATTATGTAATTTTTAAGTCTAGGGCGTTACTGTTGGAGTCAGAGGTTTGTTAGATTACATTTGAGGATAGGGTGTTATTTAAGCAGAAGTCAAATAACCATAATGGTTAGAATATTAGAAAGATTCTTTTTTAATTTAGATAAATTGAATGAGTTTAAGTTAACATGAAAAAGTATATCATAGTATTTAAATCCTAATAGGATATTATATTATTATTTTACTAATATACTCACATTTTCCTTTTTGTTTTTAGTAAATATATGGATCTAGAACACACCAATGTAACAATGGATGTAATGAAAACTGTGACATTTTGATGAATAAGAAACTGATTGATGTGCTAGATGCAATGATAACACGTTTGGTTATTCTCAATCAACTATAAAGTGTTAGGACTGACCACCTTAACCTTTGTGATTTTTATAAGGAATCATATATATGAGAATCAAATCCCTATGAATGTTTAGTTTATTATCATAAAGTTAAGTATATTTAAAAACCTATGTGTCAAGGATGTGGAGAGAAACACCTACGAAAATTCTTCAATGAGATAAGAAGATGTATTAAATGTTGTAAATAAGTTCATAAAGATATAACCTTCCATGAAAAAAAAGGAAGATTCCATTTGAATCTTCAAAGGGGAAGAAGTTTTTACATGGAATCAATTGAATGTTTTAAATAGAGTGTGTATAGTCATTATAAAAAAGATTCCCTGTTAAGAAGGATCAATAATGGGATCACCAGGACTATACAAATATATTTTTACCAATACATATTGTCATTCCAATTGAGGATTAGAAAACATACAATTAAAATGAAATGTATGGAATATTTCATAACTGATTTTTTGACATTATTAAATCATAGGATATGATTCATGATTTTGTTTGAAAGAATGAAGTATTACATAATAAGTTGGAAAATAATTGTACGGGATCATGCATAACATGTAATGAGTATGAAGTCTACAAATATGGGATTAAAGAGTTATGGTAGATTTTTGGATGATGACATGATTAAAAGTATTAGGGATCTGTTGATGATGTGATTACATTGGAAGACTATATGTAGCTTGTGTAACCCTGAATTTTTATGTATAAAAATGTTATTCAAGAAAGAAAAATATTTTCTTGTGTGGGAATAATAGACAACATTAGCAGTTCATGTGATCTTTTTTTTCATAAAATATGGGTTATTAGTTATTGGGTCGAAAAACGTGTGGTATTAAATAACATTTGATGTTAAAACATGTTATGGAAATTTTTAATGTTTTTATCAATTTTTTATAATCTTATTAGAATTATATTGTTTTTGAAAAATGAAAACTTGCAGACCATGTGACATCCCACTGCGTTGGACAAAGCTAGGGGAATCGAACCCACAAACAAAGTGCGATTGGGATTTTCACCAACCAAAGGACTACATGAAGTTCCTCATTAGTTTGATTTATTATTTTATTTAATTGATTTTTTGTATCAAGAATAAGATTAATTTTGGAACTAATGTTTTATCTAATGGTTATCCGTAGTATCAAGATATGGTTAAGATATTAAGTTATAAAATATATTTTGGAAGATATTTTATCTTTTTGGAAATAATATTCCTAATGAAAGTTTAATACCATTGGATTTAAATTAAGGAGTAATGGTGGAATTTTAATTTGGAAGAATCTATGTTATTATTTTGGACATATGGAGATTTGAGTTATTTATGGAAATGATTAACCTGTCATAGTGCATATATGATTAGGTTAATTAATTTTATGTATGTGACTTTAAGAGTAGTTTAAGGTATTTGGAGATAAATGTTATGATTTTCTATGGAATACTATGTGATTAAATCCATCTGAGTTTCGGGATTAAATATTAGTTTGGATTGATTTGATGATTTTTATGGACAAATTGTTTATTTAATGGTATTTGTCGGACATTAGGTATTTGTTGTCGAATTTTGGAAATTAAGAGTAGTATTTCTTTATAGGAAGTATTACCCTTTTTGGAGATTATATGATCTTGTACTAACCTTTTTAGTTTTGGATGATGAATAATAAAATTGGAAATATATTGTTTATATTTTGGGGATCATGTGATTATATAGATTTGGATTCATGCACATTAGGTGTGACAAAGTAATCTTGAATACTCATTGATTGGATAAAATATTAGTTTTTGGTAGAAACTTATTAAAAAGATGAAACTCTACATGAAAATTATATATATTTCCTTATGATCTTAGTCTGTATCATAAAAAAATTATCCAAGTATAATAAAGGAATCCTAAAAGAAAAAAATGATGTCTGTTTACATTTAATAATGGGGAATCAAAGTCCGTTTATCCTTTCATAATATTGTAATTCTATGGTTTTTATCTTTTTCATAATCATGTGTTCTACAACTCTCCATCAGAACATGATGGTTTATTTCACCTCTTTATCAATATTTTACCACATGGAATCCTAATATTTGTTATCTCAGGTGACCTTTGTACTTTTTTCCATTATTTTAAGGTGATATGTTTATTCTTTATTTTTATGATGTCGGACTTTTAATTTAATTTCATAGCCCGATTTTAAAATTGTGAGGACAAAATTACCAAAAAGGGGGAAGGATGTATCATCCCATGTAAATAATGTATATGAAATTTTAATATGTATTAATATTTGTGAGATAAATATTAATTTTACTTAAATTTTTATGTTATGTTCAATGGCATACCCGATACATAACCACGAGTTTCAGTTAAATTTTATGTTGCACACAAGTTTTAGTTATAAAGAAAATAATAATATAATATTATTATTTTAAATTGTATTTAATTCCTAGTCATATTATTGGAATTAATTAATAGAGATAACTAAAATATTATTATACATGTTTTTTAAATGTCTTTCACTTTATCCAATAAAATTATGCGGCTTAAAATTTGAATGAATCCACTTTTTTGGAATAAATACTCTAATATTATTTTAAAGGTTGTCTTACCACCTTTTGATGGCAAACCATTTAAAATCAAGTTTTTTGTCAGTTTTATATGTTCTACTAGAATAAATTAATATATTCTTAATAAGAGTGATATAAAAATTTACTTTGGGTAAAATATTTGTATTTTTCTGAAAAGTAAGTTTTATAATGAATAGTGAAAAATTTTGTATTTTAAATAAAAAATGCCTTCAAATGAATTTATTTATTTTGTTAGATTAAAAATATAACCATTTTCAAAGTGTAATTTGATTTTATTTTTAAAATTTATTCCCATTTTTGTCATTTTATTTAATTTCACTTTTAAATTTGATATAATGAAATGTCAAAATGTTTAATGATATAATTTCATAAAACTTGATTTTTGTTTTGAAAATGAGAATTAATTTCAAATTAATTTATGAAAATTATGTGATTATATATTTCAATAAATGGATTCCATATTTTGAATAAATAGGTAAAAATTGTGTAAATAGTTAACATTTAGTTTTAGAAATTATGAATATTTACTTGAGTAAATATTTTATTTACCATTGTTAAAGGGTAAATCTGGTTCATATGGGAAAAAATAATATTATATAAATATTTAAATACTCTTACACATGTCCTAACCCTATTTTATAAGATATTCGCGAATAAGGGCATCCTTTGGTCGATTTCGGGACCCCATAGAGCAACTTTGTAGTGATAATGACACATTATATTAATTAATTTAATGTAAGAACAAAAATAAAATAAACATACATATTATAGTTAAAACAATATTATATAATGTTATATAAGTGATATATTAGACTATAAATATTAATTTTAAATATAAAAAGATTTCCTACATCATGGTATTTTATTTATAATTTGAAGGCATTAAATAAATAAATTTAATTTTGAGACAATGATGATGTAATAAGTATCTCATTATAGAATGTTTTAAATAAATGTGATTATAAATATTAAATTAAATTTATTAAGTATCTTTTTATGCCATCCACGAATTTTAGGGATCAGTATGACTAGTTATATTTGAATTATCAAATGTTATTCAAAATAATAATGTTCTGATATGGTTTTAAATGTCATGATATGAATAGTATTTAAATTGACATAAATGAGTTGTAAAATAAATGAATATTTAGTTAAATGATATAAAAAATAAATATAAAATATTATTTTGAAAAATTACATAGATATAGATGATAGTTTTATTAATGAACAACTTGTGGTTATATTTTCATTTTATTGTAACTATATTAAAAATATATTATGAATATATAAGACAACACGGTAATGTAAAATAAGTTATCCAATGGTTCAATTAAATTGATATGACTAAAAAACATCCAAAACTTGTACTGATATTATTTTATAATTTTATTTCGACTTATATGTACCTTATCCTATAATTAACTAATTTTTTGTCATATTTAAAACCAATATTAGTTTATAATAAAATATTATTTTCAAACGTTCCTAAAGAGACCTTCCTCCCCCTTATAAAAGAATATCACCTCTAACACATTAATCCCACCTCTCAAGACCCTAGGATAGTCCTAACTCTACCAAAATAATATCCCAATATCATTTCCTTCCACCTCGAATCCTTACCTTATGTAGAAGCACTTAAATAATGCCTTTTGGTTCTATCTAAAGGGAGTAACACGATTTAAAGGTAAAGCCTTCTATAATGTTCTCTTATTTTATTTTACTTCTTCACTCCCTATGATCTTTTTATTCATTATTAATGTAAAAAAACAGTATCATCAATATAATAGGTTGTTTTAATGAGACGTATTCATACTACACATACAAACACCTCCATCTAATCAGTATTGAATATAATGTTTCTGTGGATGGAAAACTATTGGCTCACGAAATGATGTTTTTTCAATAATCAAATACAACCTCTTATGGTGGCCATTATGATAGTACTATAATACTATATGATATATATGATATTTACTTTATCTTTATTATTATTTAATTCTCTTTTATATCATAATTTTATGGGTTTGTTGTTGTATATTTATGATAATTTAATTTGAGAAACTACAGACTACCGCCCCACATTGTGATTTAACTCGTTCATAAAATACGTGTAACTTATAAAGGATGGTGTTAATAAACATATTTAATGTATAAAAATATGATGTTATACTAGAATAATAATATACCTATGTATCATTTTTTTTATATTCCATTTAAAATTAAAAACATTAAATAGAATTAGTGTTCATGCGTACGTAAGTCTTACCGTCTCCTTAAACAGTGCATTTCATATTCATATATCTAAAAGATATGGACAATTATAAATACATGCATTATGTATGTATATTTTATATATTATATATAAATCATTAATAACATTCTGGATATAATATAATTTCTACCACATGGACTATTTATAATTATAACTAGTTAATTTTTTACTCATGTTCTGATCATCGTCAAAATGTCTAATATGAACTAAAATAATTAACTAATTGTTTTAGAATGGTAATAATTTGTATAAAAGTGATTATAATCATGAAAAATGTTCTTAATAAATTATAAATTATGTTATGTTTTTTATTAAGTAAAGTAAAGAACGAACAGGTCAAGTCGGACACGAGGTAAGGGAACATCTTAACCAAATTTCAATTAATTGGGATAAACATATAATTCTTGATTATATCATGATACAAATATGTGCGAATGACCTCTGATTGTTTTACACTTTATATCCCCATATATTGGGAGTATTTATATTTTTTATCCTTAATTATGTCATTAATTTATCCATAATATAATGATATGTTAATTGTTATGGACTTTTTCTCAATCTATATTCATTGAGGAATGTTTTGATAATATACACCTGCTTATATTATACAATATTTAATTAACCTATTTTATTTTTAATTATTTCAAAGGGAATCATTTTCTATGATGTATTTTACTAAATGAAAAAATTAATGTTTTTAACATTCATGAAGACAATTACCTCTCTTCCACCATAATCGTTATTAGGCTTACACTATATGTCATAATGGTTTTAATGGGAAAAAAAATCCCTTATTCTATTTTTGGGTATTTTGGTACTGAAAATGGTTTTTGGAGTAGATTTATTATTTCAATATCCTGATATTATTTCTTGTGATTTAAAATGGAATGTTATTATTGAAATGTTTATTTTTGATGTAGTTTATGTGTTATGATTTTATAATGGTACATAGAAATTTTACTGGGGGATATGTGATAAACCAAATGACAGGTGCTGCTGTGATAAAACAGGATTAGTGTTTAAGTTATTACATTAAATGAATTGGGTATGGAATTCAGCCATATGGCCATTACATTTAGTGATATGTGTGGAATTCAACCGTATGGTTATTAAATATTTGTATGTTTATTTCCCAAGAATCAATTATATGTAATGTGTTCTTTCAATGGGTTTAAAGTAACATTTTCGATGAAAAAGTGTATTTAATGATATTTAATTCTCTGATTAGTATTTAATAATTCATAAAGATAAAATGGATTTCTTATGATAATGTATTCACGGTATACATGTTGTTCCGATAAAAAAATTTTTTCCTTCATTATTTATACTTTATTTAGATTTTTATGTTCATCCCATTATTTTGAAATGATTTTCACAAGACATAAAATCTAATAGGGTCTAGGAAGGGATCTAGGAAAAGTCATTATGATTAAAACATGGAATGTGACATGTTTTTTTTGTTTATGTGATTTTATTTTATAAAGAAATGGATATGAAGTAGGAATTTTTGTATGTAAGATTCTAATTTTTATGTATATGTTATGGACTAATTATCTAAATCTATAAACTTGAAAATATCCTCAATGTGAATTCTTGACTTAACTCAAGTTTATATAATGATTATGTATGGTCCCTTATATTTATATAATAATAAAATTAAAAATGTAAATACATAATCTTATTATAATAATTTAATTGTAGATAGAAAACAATGATAAAAGCATATCATATTCATTTCTATTAATCATTCAATGGAGGTCTCATAACTATCATTGTCAATCCTACGATGGTGAAACAGTTTATAAAGGAATACATCTAACCAAAATTGATTAGTGCTTCCATGACCATAGAATTACACGAAAAATAAATCTTGTTCATCATGAGTCATTATAATTTGACGACGTGTATATTTTAATAAAATTATAATCATAAATATTTATTTTATAACCAATAATTTTGGAATTCTAGACGATTAATAAGGGAATAAATGGGATACAAGGAGAAGAAATATGACCTAGTAACCAAAAATTGAAAATATAAATGGTAACCACATTAAAATATAAATACTTTCAAGAATTATAATATATACACTATCACACCAAAATTTCCAATTCATAGAAAACAATTAGGAAAATGTGGTTCTGAAATGACTTCAAGGGCCACAACTAGCCCATCACTAGGAATTATATCGTTATCCCAATCACAAGACTACTAATTGATGTAGTAGATATTTTCAAATTATCACATTCATGGATTAAATATTTCACTAAAATAATATCAATAAAACCAAATGACAAGTAGTCCAAACACTTCGTGGTACCCCAAGGGGTATAATATTGATATGAGATTCCAATTAGATTAATTATTGTTGGTTCTAGATGTCTTTGATAAAATTTTCACATATTAGAAAACCATCATGGGATGATCATTGAATTATTTATATATAATATAATTTCCATTAATCAATAATTTTTTGTTCATATTGATGATATTCTAAAAGTTCAATTATAACAACGACAAAAAATCATAAATTTGAATCTATTAATTCGAGATTTTAGAATAACAATAAGAGATTTTATTGGATTCATGGTCCTTTAACATTTATTAAATTTTCAAAATGAATTATATGAGATAATATTTTAATTAAAAAAACCTAAATCCTAAAATATATTTCTACCTCTATAGATTTTCATATTTTATCTTGAACCAAAATGTTTATATAACCAGAAAATTATATCCCATTAAAAAGGTAATGATGAAAGCGAATATCATTATGAAAATTGTATAAATTTAAATTTTTTATTAATATAATTAGTATCACAAAAAGACAAAAGTAATGATGTCGAATAAATTATGACATGCTTACATCTTCTATGGTGAAACCCTATAAGTCAACTTCTATAAAAATCTATACCATTTCTGTTATAAAAATTCAAAGTTGTTTTGAATTAATAAATTTTAGAATGTGTTTTTGGAGTATTATGGATCTAAATGTTGTTATTTTGTTTCCACACATTAGAAAAATGTTTTTATATTTGTAATAACTACCAATATGTGATTTATGGGATCACCTAATATTTGGGATGACATATAGTTTATCTGAAAATGTATGAGATATATGTCTTTCACTACTTGAAGTTCTTATTTGTAGGGATTTATATGGTGGAGGGATATGTTCTCGTGTATGAATAGAATATATCATATACATGTAGTTTATTAAATGATTTAGACCACTCAAAAATGGAATGGTAAAAGATTCAAGTCTGGGAATTTTAGATAGGTGTGGTTTGGTGGATAATGGTGGGGGGAAATAGGGGATACTACATAGATGCTTTAATTTTAGGAGGGAGAGGAGAATGTCTAAAATGTATATTTGATTATGGTCCATTACATGGAAAAGTTCATTATGTGTTTGATTCAAGAAAACCTAGACGTGATCCATGTTATTCTTCTTATTGTGATGCAATCCAAAATAACTTCACATGTGAAACATTTTGCTATTTTAAAAAAATTCCATGAACATGATTATTATGATATATAGATAATTTTCAATTAATATAACATATTTAGCTTAAATTGGAGAGTTTTTCCTCATTATATGTGAATCCTTTATCAATTTGGGTTTTTTGTGGGGTACTATTTCTAATAAAATATAGTCGAGTTACCTATTCATATACATCATGCATCATTAGATGCAATATTTGTTGATTTCAGATGTTCCTAGAAAGGGTTCATGAGCTGATTATTGTAGGTCATGGTGTAATTACCATTATATTTATTTTCATTGGAATATCATGAAAGGAGGCTGTATTGGGATGATTATCTCATGTCATGTGACATTATTTTTTTGATGAACACCACATTGTTGTTTTTCATTTTCTTTCATTAATGTTAAATTAAATATCATATTTAACAAGGGTTGTGAATTACATATTTTACATGAAATAGTGTCATGGTAATTCTTGGGTCATTGGAGAGTATTGTTTCACCAATTATTTGAAAAAGTAAATAAATATATTTTTTTAAATTATTCTTAATTAATTTATATCATATATTAATTATGACTATTAAAATGAGTTTTCAAAAAAAAAATTATTTATTTTTAAATTAATTATGTTATGTCGTTATCTATAATATGTCCTCTTAATTATTGGTGATATTTTAATTGATTTTGGATGCGTTTGGATAAGATTATTTGAAAATTGTTAATGAAAATAACACTTTGAATGGAATTGGTGCCACTGATTTTTAAAAGAAGTTGGTATAATACTGCTTTCATGTTTTTTTGAATTATTAAATATACTAAATTCATATTTTAGGGGTTTTGAACATATTCCATACAATGGGAATGTATTGTATCATCCTAATAGTCAAAATTGACCCTTTAGTCTATTAAATGGTTCAATGGTGGTAAATTACTTGAATTAGTGATGTCGTCCAACATTATAATATCAATTTTAGATTTTTATTGAAAAACATAAATATATATTGTTAAATAATGTAACTTTTTATTAAAATAAATAATTCATGAAAGCCAATTATGTTAATTTATAGTGTCTTTTACATGGTATAATAATATAGAAAATGGATTCTAAAGGATGTTTGATGAAATTTTGTAACTTGAATTTTGTAGTTAAAACATAATTTTATTACTTTTATACATTTTTAGAAACATAATTTTAATTATTTTATAGGGGATGATCAAAAATATTCTATGATGGAAGTTTTTTCTTATTTACATTATTTTTTTGAATTTATGTTTTTATAATCATATATTCTTATTATAATTCTTATTAGTGATTCTATAGTGTTTATATAATATATTATGAACAATGTTATATATATATACCATGTCGGAAGATTTTTTGGTATCATAGTGAAGACGTTTTCTTTATTGAAGTTATAATCCTTTTGAGAGGTTGACCTCATGTATGTGGTATTTTTTTATTATAAGGAAATACATTATGAGACATTCTATAATATGGTTATTCATGTGTGATGAAATTCACACAAAAGATCATTATATAGTTGGGATGTTTTTGAAGTCCAAAATAAACAATTTTATAGTTGTGGTGGATTCAATTCGTGAAATGATTTACATTAGGGATGCATTTTTTATTGGATGGATATTCCAAAGATTCAGTAGATGTGACACCTGTGCTGGGAGAGGCACAATTTAGCCTTCAGTGAATGATTAATATCATGTTTTGTTTTTTCTCCATATTATATTTCTCTATAAGGCAAGATTCATGCAATAAGATCCTACAGACTGATTACATGTAGTTTATTCACTTGATCCATGTGAATGTTTCTTTGAAGAGAAGAGAAATAAAATTTTTCAAAGGGTTGAATTATAATTATGGATTATAATATGATTTATGTGATTTGATTTATGATTGGGAGATGAAAAAACATAGATCAAGGTGATAGATTACCTATAGTGTATTCAATGAATCAATTTGATAATTAAATTATTGGTGAATGACAAACCCTTAGCTATAGGATATGGTATTAGTTATCATGGGTATATGACTTTTTTGGAGACACTCGAGAAATATCCAAAGAGGCTTTCAGAATGATTCTTAATTTATCGACGAGTCTTTGACCACATAGGTGTTATAACATTATCAAATACATATCATAACATTATCATGCAGGTATGTTCGGCGATCTAGGGGATCAGGTTGTCACATGAAGATAAGCAATTTAGGTTTTATATTCCTTTCTATTTTTAATGTTTCTCTGAGGAAAAAAATGAACAGTTATATATATATATATGAATTTTATTCACAACCACTTGATCAATTAAACACATAGTATATTTTTGGCATTGCATATTAATACATTGTCATTGTACATAACACATCAATGGTACATGACATGGGTTTAGGTTTACATTAATATAACTTCGCAACTTCCATTTAAAAATATTTATTACTAAATAATTTTCATAGAATATATGCCGATATGATTTTTGGTGTTAGTGAATCAGGTAGTTGGATTTTCCCAAACATTGAATTATTATTATGAATATACTAGCCATGTTTTCATCATATTTATAAATTAATCCATGATTATATAATATTGTTCTTTAGTTTCCTATATTGCATCAAATTTTTTAAAATATTTTATTTTGGTATACGATATTCTGTTTATATCACAATATAATGTCAACATGTTTTAGGTGTGTCTAATTAATGCATTGGTCGTTAAAATATTTAAATATATTCAGTCTTGGTCGTCAATAATTATATTATGTGATATAGTCTCTCTAGAACTGTATTTGTCCATTGATCCTAGTTGATAGACTATGGAGTATATGTTGTTACCTATATTGGTTGAAATATCATGAAATCAATGAATCGATTGGATTTCTTAAATTTTGATTATGAACATTATGATGGGTGAGGTGTTGTTTTGGTCCAATAATACAACTGGGGGATGGTAGAGACTTGATATGAGTTTAAGAGCATGGTTTGGAGAAACATTATTATACATAAATCATAATAGTGGAATTAAATATTCATGATACACATTATTGTGGGTTATTTTGATTGAAATATTTCCTCATTCAAAAATGGAGTATTCCTTATTGTAAAAATGGTTAATTTATAGTGTTTTTAAATGGTATAACAAAATAGAAATTTATTTCTAAGGATGTTTGATGAAATTTTGTGACATGAATTTTGTTGTTAAAAAAAATTATTACTTATTTTTTTTTTTTTAAAAAAACATTATTTTACTTATTTTATATGGGAACGAATAAAAGTACTCTTTGATGGAATTTTTATATGTTTTTACTTATATTGGAGATATTATATTTTTTAAAACCATATATTCTTATTTTAATTCATTATAGTTCTTACATAATGTTTAATTAATTAATTTTGATTCATGTTACATATTTATTCCATGCTGGATGATATTTTTGTATCATAGTGATGAATTTATTAAGATTGAAGTTATAATAAACATGAGAGGTTGACCTTAGGTATGTGGGTTTTTTTTAATTTAAGGAATACCAATATGAGATGTTCTATTATATGTTGATTCATGTTTGTTGAAATTCAATATAAAGATCTTTAGATCGTTGGTATGTCTCGTAAGGTAAAACATACCGTTGTATACTATGAATTGATTCCATTCATGAAATTATCTATATTATGGATGAAATTTTTTGGATGGATATTTCCTAGATTCAGTAGATTTGACACCATGGTAGGGAGAGTAACACATTAGGATTTTGGAGAAGTATTTATATCATGATTTGTTTTTTCTCCATATTCTATTTTTCTAAATGGGAGAGGCATAACTTATGATACAAATGACTGATTACTAGTAGTTTATTCCCTTGATCCAGGTGAAGGTTTCTTCAATTTGTAGAGCCACACAATTTCTCAATGCGAAGAATAAAAATTATGGATTATCCTTTGATGTGTGTGATGTGGTTTATGATTGGGAGATGCAAAAACATGGACCAAGGTTATTGATTACCTATAATGTATTCAATGAATGAATTTGTGTGTTAAATTAAAGGTGAAATTCAATCCCTTATCTTTAGGAGAAGGTATTAGTTGTCATGGATCTATGATTATCTTGGAGACACTTGAGAAATATACATAGATAGTGTGAAAATGATTCTTCTTTTATGGGTGAGACATTGTTCACATAGGTGTCATTACATGATTTGATACACATCATTACATCAGTATGTAGGTACAATCAAGGATATATGGGTTTTGGTTAACACTTGATGATAAAAAATTCACGATTTATATTCCATCCATGTTTTTTTTGTGGGTGTTGTGCACAGATATGAATGAACTCTTATATATATATGAATTTTATTCACACCCACTTGATCATAGAAACAATTAGTATATTATGGGAATTGAGTATTCTTACATGTCCATTGTACATAACACATCAATGGAACATGAAATTGGTTTTTTTACATTAATATAAATTCCCATATTCCCTTTGGAAATATTTATTACATAATAATTTCGATATAATATATGAAAATGAGATTTTGGTGGCTAGAGAATTAGGTAGTTGGATTCTATTGGACATTGAATTGTTATTGGAATATTCTATACATTTTTTCATCATATTTATAAAATATTCCATGTATATATAATATTATTCCTTGGTTTTTTAAGTTTCATAAAAAATATTAATATATAACAGTTAGTGAAGTGACATTATTTTTATCTCACAATTTTATGTCAACATGTTTTTAGTTTTCCTATTATATGCACTGGTCATTCAAATATTTCAATATATTTGGTCTTGGTCCTTAATAAATATATTAAGTGATATAGTCTCTCCAAACTATATTAGTTTTTTGTTCCTTGTTGATTACATTTGGTGTATATGGTGTTAAATATACAGTGTGAAATATATTGAAATCAATTAATCTATGGGATTTTTAAAAACATGATTATGATCTTTAGGATGGGTGAGGTGCAGTTTTGGTCCAATAATCAAAATATGGTATGGGGGGACATGAGATTATTTTAATAAGATGGCCATGAGCAACTTAATTATACATAAATCATAACAGTGGAATTCATTATTCATGATAAAAATTATAGTGGGTTATTTTGTTTGGAATATTTTTTTGATTCGAATATATTATTAAATGAAGAAATATATATATGAATTTTCCCCAAATATATTATTAGTGATTATAAAAATAATATAGATTATTGAATATTATTTTGTTTTTATTATGATTGAAATTTTTTTCCAATAGTAGTTATGTTTCTGGGTTTGTTTGTTTTTGTAGAAAATTGAGTATTAAAATTTCAAATCACATATTGTTGTAGAAGGTGTAAGTGAAATGGTTTAATAAAATAATAAGAAAATATGAGTTTTATAGAGGTTATAAAAACAAGTAATAATGATTATCTAAAAATATTTTTTTCTACCAGTGTTTTAAAACCATACAAAAATATCATTTATTTTTAAAAAATAATTTCCCTATAGTGTTGAAAATATCACTTCTAATTCATGGAGGATTTAAAGAAACATCTAAAAATTATATGAACAATAGTTTATATTTAAAAATTATATATTAATTTTATAAAACATTTATTCATTAATATGAATATTTATTCTATATATCCAGTTTAATGTATGGTATATTTATGTGTCAGTAAATAATTATAAATTAAATATAATTAATCATTCACTATTTTATTGTGAAATTTTAATTAAATTTATATGATGATGTGAATTAGACATCTGTATCAAATGATCATGATTTTTTAAGAGTTTCAATACATTGCACATGACTCATAAAATAGAAGATTTAAAAATGAACTAAAATAAAATTTAATAATTTTTTTATAATATTTAATTGTAAAAAATTTGATAATGTTCTTGGAGAAGTAAAAAATAAATCATCTACTTCAACGTACAATAACTATTGATATGGTTGTCTGCCTACACACCATGAACTCTCAAATCGAATCATAGAATAATCTATATGATATTGTTTCTAGTGGGTACCATTTCACTAATTGTTTTGAGACTAAAATAGCATCATATGTCCTAAAAACCGACTTTTTAGTTTCTATAACAATACTTTTAATCATTTATGGGAATCGTGACATCCATGGAATGGGTAGTCTTATAATTTTTTATTGTTCTATGATTCTATTCCGTGAGTTTACAATACTCTCAATATAATGGCATTTAATTTGTATATTTTTCCTTCATTCAGTAATGAATTATTTTTTAATTATATTTTGTATATATATAAATATATATATATATATATATTAATGATAATACGTAATTTGATATATATATATATATATATGAATGTATTTTTGTATGTCCACGTATAATTATAATTATCATTTATACGGGGGTGAATATAAATATAAATATAAATATTTATATATAATATCATTTGATATATATATATAGATAATTATATTAATTTTTAATTTTCTTTTTATTCATTGTTTTAAATATTTTTATTACTATATATGTTTTTTAATATATACAATTTTTTATTTGTTTTTATAGAAATGAATTTCTCTATATTACGTGGTGATGTGTGGGTCTCTTTGTGTAACTATATAAAATTATATATGCATATAGTTTTTAATATTTTTATGTATATATATTAATTTGTCTCTATATTGATATATCATGATTTATATAGATTAATATTAAATTATATATATATTGACATTTATATTTCTATTCAATTATCTTTATCAATATATGTAAATTTTATATTTTTTGTATTTATATTAAAATATATATTTATATTTATATATCTACATTTGATTTATGATATGAATTTAACTATTTGAATTCTTATTTATTACATAGTGACAGATAAAAAATCAATGTTTAGTTAATTAATTTATTACTTTATAATTACTATTTATTTACTGCGTATATAATATATATATATATGTGTGTATGTGTGTTATATATTATTTAATATTTTGTTAATTAATTTAAGTTTTATATAATATATAATATAATATATAAATTATATATTTCACATTTAATTATTATTTATTATTTAATTACTGTTATATTCATAACTGGAATTTATTACACCTTTACAACTAAATAATTATCATTTATTTTTATTTATTTAATTATGTAGTTATAATTAATCAATTTTTATATGTATTTTTCTTATTATGAGTTATAAAAATATTATCTACTTATTAATTACATTGGAAATATTTATTATTTATATATTTTTTAATTTCTTAATATTTTATTTATTATATTAATATTTAATACGTAATATTCTATTTTTATTAATTATTATAAATAATTTTGATTCATTTATTATGATTTAATTAATTATTATATGTTCATTATCTATTATTCAGTATTATTTATTTAGCAATTCATTGATATGTATTGTTACATAATTATTTATTTATAATTTTTTTCTTATTTATAACTAATTATTAATTTTTTATTCATTCTTATTCATTATTAATTATTAATTTTTTATTATTAAATATTATTTCTATTTTAATTTTTTGTTAATATTTATTTGTTATTCATTATATTATATTTTTAGTTAATTAATTATATATAATTTATTCTATATGATATAATATATATTTTATATTATTTATTATGAATAAAGTATTTATTTATTATTTATCAATTATTAATGTTACAATAATTATTCATTTTTTAAAAGTTATTTATATATTCATATCAATATAAATATATGTATATTTGTGTTAGTTTACTCATCACATTTGTAGCGTTCAAGAGTGGTAATGAATTTGTCGAATAACCAAGAGGTATGGGGTTTAATTCACTTCATGTACATATTAATATTGAATTTATTTATGGAATGAAAAATATATATGTAATTAAAAAAATTAATAAACTAAATAGTGGTAATTAATAAGAATAATTATTAGATAATGATTTATAATAGGTGAAAAAAAATAAATATAAATAAATGATAAGTAAATAATGAGTAAATTTAAAAAACTAAATAATAAATATAATGAAATTAGAATAAAAAAATTAATAAATATTTACAACATATATTATAAAAAATTGAAAAAATATAATTCAAAACCTATTGAAAAACATTTGGTGAATGTTTTTTTAAACCAACATTGAAATTCTTCACAGCAACTCTATCTATAGTTCGTTTGAAGAACTATCCAAAAATAATATAGTACATGTTATAATAGAAGTGACATTATATTTATCTTGTATAGAATGTTGGTGTACATAAATTGATCATGGTGTTTTACACTTTTAAATGGTTTTAGAAATTTTAGATTTTTATAAAATATATGGAAAATAGTAAAAGAAATTTGATTAAAACATGGATAATTTAATTGTATAATTTATGGGGAAAGAGACTTACTAGAATCTAGACATTAATATTTTGGACTTCAGTGAAAACTATTATATAAAAATGGATGTTTATTAATTATTGGCATGTTTTTCCTTGTGTAACATGTTTTGAATAAGTTGTTCAAATAAAAAAAACAGTTCTCTGTAAACAATGTAATGTTGATGATTTTATTTTCATGTGAGTGACCAAGATGATTGAATTATGTGCATGACCTATGTTTAATTTTTCACTTGACAACACTATGAAATTTGAATGTGTTGAATTGTTTCTGTCATGTAATGTGATAATGAAATTAGTAACATTGTAGGCCAGTTTTATTTTACTTCTAATGTACTAAGATAACCTCATAAGATGTATTATTTGTATGGATGAAATACCATCATTTTTTAAGAGAGCAATATGTGGAATGTTAAAAGAATAATTTAGATGTTTGGATGATAATGTTGGACTGTTGATGAGGCATGCAAGGTAAATATTATATGATGATTGTTTTATTATGTTGTTGCGTTGTATAGTTTTGTGTTTTTATTTATTAATGATTCACATAAATGGTAATAAAATTAAGATAAATTGGATATTAGTAGAAGATTCTTAGAGTATGTATTACTGTAATCCTCAATATGAATTGCTTACATACATTTTTTTGAATTGAATGTTTTTATTTGAAACTATCTTTTCACATGGTGTTCAATTTTCCATATTAATAACAAGAGAGATAGTGTATTTTTTACATATAACAATTTTATGTCCTATTAAATGAGATGTTGCTAAATAATATAATGGTTTTTAAACAATTAGGAAATTAAAAGGATACCCCAATGGCTTGGATAATCAAATTGGTCTAGGATTTATAAAAATTTAGAAAGCGTTGTGGATGATGTAGAAATAGTTAATGGGTAATTGTGACAACCATGAGATATTTGTAAGAAGGTTTAAGTAATTTGTAAATTTGGATATAGTTTTTTATTGTTCCATTTTGTTGCTAATAGGATCGAGATGATGGTAGAGTGATCTTAGGGTGACTCGGATTGGGGAATCATCAGTTCTCATGGGGAAATCAGGGTGTTGGATGTGTCCACCTAGGGAATAATTAGTTTAATTACATTGAATGTTGTAGATATACCTCGGTGTGGTTGATTTTGGACATTGGTCATATTCTTCTTAAATTTTGAAAACATGGCCAAGTAATGTGGGGAATCGTCATTTGGGGAGGCAATGAATTTTGGAAAGACATTTTATTTATATTATGGGTTGGTTCTAGTGTATTGAATTTAACTGTGTGGGTGGAAATTACATCTCGATCATTAATAATAATTTGGTTTTGTTTTTTTTCGATCAAACCATATATTTAAGGGATCCCAAATTTATCCTTATTATGTGCTTGAGTAACACAATTGAGGTGGTTTTCATGATTTGATTTAGAATGTAAAATTTGGATAATTTAATAAAGACTATGAATGATCAGTATAATAGTCATTTTTTTTAGTAATTATCAAGGAATACATGTTTTTTGTGGGAGGGTTTTGAATCAGTGTTACATTAATAGGTTGACTAAAATATATACGAATTTGAATTTGATATTTCAAATGTAAGGTTTAGTTGGAAATTAGGTTTTGAATGATGCTACATGTGTTTAAGAACATTGAAAATGTTCTATAGAATATAGAATGACACTCTGGTGCTACGTTGAGAGTTCGGGCAAACATCAGGATGGATGTGGTAAACCGGAAGTTATTTGGGCATCTCGTGAACTACCTTATAAAGAGCCTTTACTAGATCACGAATAATAGTCGTACCAAAGGAAATGTGTGTTGAGTATGGTTTTTTGGATATGAATGTTTTATGGGATTAATGATATAGGATATTAAAATTTCAAATCACCCTTATGTGGTTTTTCAGATTTGTGTGTCATGGTAAACAATTGGAAGAAAAACTGGGGTGAAAAATGATGCAAAACGTCTTTGGTGGCCAAAATAAATATTCTAAATAATCATAGTCGTATAGTCATGGTACCAATTCTTGATATATTGGAGATACATAGTGGGTACCTGAGTGTGAAAAAAACATACTATATATATGAGAGACTACATATTTTCTACATTGTTATAAAATAAAAATTTTAAGAGCTGGGGAGGGGTTAACATTCCCATTTATAGTTTTGAATTTCTAAAACCCTCATTTTACTCAATTATATGTTACTGATATTAGAGTTCCTCTCCCTCCTCTAATCATCAATCATTATGCTAGATAGTGGTTAATTTTCTATATACTGTCCATGGGATTTTCTTCCTAACCCACCAATATTCCACTTTCCCTCAATTAGTCGTTTATTTCATCTATCATGAGACATGATTCTTGAAATGATTCATATCAATTATACTATAATTATTTGAAAATATTATTTAATTTAAATTTATTAACATGAAAATTTACTATGAGTACAATCAGATATAGTTTAGTTCAATTCTAAAAAAGATTCATCACAATATGTGTTTTTCAATCATTATCATTTTATGTGAATATAACATTTTATTGAATAGATGGTTTGTGTTAGGAATTTTAATGACAATTGTGTTGGGACATGTGATTGGTTAATGGTCTATAGTCATAATTCAATTTAGTGAAATGATGTTTATCAGTGGTATTTTATGGAACATATATAAATTTATTAATTCATAAAATATTTATATGATTAACATTTTAATAAAATAAATAATTATAAATTTATATTATTAATTACATTATGTAATGACATTATATTGGTCCTTGATATGGAAATAATTTTCATGATTCTATTTTAATATATTTTGGTGATAGTTTACTTATTCCTTTAATAAAAAAACATCATGAATGAGGTAGCTGTAATATAAATTTTTATGTATCCTGGTTGAATATTTTTATTATTCAATATGACTTCATAATTATAACTCATGAAAATTTTGTTGAATTGTGTGACTGTACATTATATTTTTATATCTATTCGACATGTAATTCATTTTCTATTTGGTAGAATTATAAAATAAATAAAGGTCATACCATGGTCTATTGTTTTTTAATATCCCTCTTTATAGATTTGATGGTCGAGTGTGTTGGTTATCAATAAGAAACAAATTTGTTTTCTGGATTTAATGTATTTTTAATATTTAAAATGATATTTAATTAAATGTTTAAAGAAAAAATGGTTATATAACAGGACTATTCAGAAATGATATTAAAAAGGATTTAAAAATAATATTGCATGAAATTTTTTCTTATAGTCATCTAAGGGTCTGCCAACCTATGATTCATTTCATAAATTATTTCTACAGCTTAATTTTATTTTTTATTAACTAAATTGAAGAAGGATTTTTGTATTGAATTATTTTTGTTTTTTAACACCTTTTTAAATTAACACTTATTTTATTTCTAGTGTTCTTCTTTGGGATATATCATTTTTATTTATTTGATTATATGTATTTCATGATGATACATGTGTTGTTTCTATCCCATGTGATAACTTCGTGGTCTATCAATGTGATTTTTTGTCTTATTTGATGTTATAGACCAATTAGTTTTTAGGGACTTGTATATATTACCCTTTTTGGATAAGAGATTCATTTTTAATCGAATGATAGGTAGTGTCTGATAGTAGGGATATTATGATGGATCCCATGTATGGTGCCCATGTTGTGAATCTAACTATTAAAACCAAGATATATTTAGTATTATTTTTCAACATTGAAAAGGATCCTTTTGGGATACTGGATATGGTGGTGATGTTTATCACTATGAATACAAAATTAAACCTATGATATTTTATGGATATAGCGTTAGGGACATGTGTTTCACATGAGATGATGACCGTGGGTATGTGAGATGGTTGGTGAAGATGGTTATATCGTGCAGAACAAACTATTATGAGATGATATAGCTGTATAAAAACATCCCATTATGAGGTATTCTGATACTAGTGTTGTTTTACAATGTAGGGGCACAACCTGGGATCTATGTGATGGTTTAAATGTACATGAATCTCTTGAATTCTAGATAAACATATTTGTTTTGAATCCTTGCATAGGATAGACACCCCTGAACCTCTATGTGATGGATTTGTTGATATGAATTCAATATAAGTAGATTGTGTCTCAACTAGTCAGAGACTAGAATAACCATCTTTCCTTGAATGGATTCCTGGAGGGGAATACCCTGTATATATGAGAGGGATTCATCATAGGGAGAGATAGAACATTATCTTCACATGATTTTTTCCAAATAAGGTCTTCAATACATATTTTTAATGTCATTGTAGGATGGTGGAGTCACACACCTATTTACAGAGGATGGATTTCAAGAAAAGTAGGCCTTACGTTTAGATAAGTTATTATTGGTAGGGGTAGGCACACAAAATTATTATAGTTATATTATTTTATTATATAGTTAAATGATGTGATATATTAAACTCTTGTACTAGAATATTATTTTATGAGAAGTATTATTCTTTTTAAGTGTGTGAAGTATCCTGAATGGCGGTAAAACTATATTAGAGAAACTATGGCAATAGTTTTAGTAGGTATTGTTGATCATTTAGTTAGTTCAATTAACACTTTATGTTCTTAAATGTGTATTTTATGGGAATTTTATATTATGATTATATTTTGGTTCATTTTTTGGGAATATATACACAATTAAATATATTCATATTTGAAAAACACTCACATAATTGTAAAATGACATACTATTTTAAAGGTAATTAGGATTATTATTAGGTAGTTACACTCACTAATAACTCACATAAACTCTATGGGTGTTAATTTACATTGTTATATCCTCTATTTTTCTCTCATAAATTCGGTATCTCATAGTTCTATGAACATTGTTCAGGTCAATAATTTTTTTGTTTTTCAGATTTTGGTGATTGGATAATTTATGTTTAACTAACAACCCAATAATTATACATACTATAATTATTTATGATGAAAATTATTATTCCACTTCATAATAATATATTAGAAAATTTTTATCGTCAATTGTTACCATGTATTCATATTTTTCATAATTTATACATAAGAAATTCTATTTTAGGATGTACAAAAACCTTTCACTCCATGTTATAGGATGATAGGTTTTTCAATAAAGAATACACTGAATTATAATTACTAAATTTCATTTGAATCAAGTGTATCCCCCATTATATATTGTTGAGGTAACAGTATCCCTATATTTATATTCGCATTTATTCCATAGTATATAGCCTATAGAATCCATGGATACATGCCTAAGGTAATTCATCATCCACACATGGGATCTAAACTATTGTCTTTGGCCAGTGAGAAACATCTTTGGGTACTTATTACATTAAGAAAATCATATGATCAATGAAACAACTGTAAAACCCTATGATTTATTGTTATGTCTAATTTTAAATTTAGCTTATTCAATAGGTTCTATTGAACTTATCATCGAGTATAAAAATTGATTAACTATTATTATTTTTGATGTCAACTATACATTGGATGGGAAGAAATAAAATATATTATGTAATTTTTGTAAATGTATATTTTACAGATTCATTCAATAAGAAATTATTCATAAATTAAAATAAAAAACCATTAAATATTAATTTTTTGTTTTTATAAAATAACATTTATTATTAATATAGTGGATCTTTATCATTATAAATTTAATTACTCACTATTAATTAATGATTTTAATGAAATTTGTTTAATATTTATATTTTTAATTTTCTTCCAATATGTTTTATATGCATAATATAAGATTAAATACAACCTCATACATCTAATGATATATTTTCAAAAAGGAAATCTGAAAAAAAAAATTAATTGAATGCTAATTTTAAATATAGTTAATTATATATTTATTAATTATATATGAAAAATTAAAAACATCTTTTAAAAAAGGAATATAAAAATTATAATAGCGTGAATGTATTGTATTTTTTTAAAAAAAAATTCCATTGAATAGTGTCAAAATAACTATTTTTATAAAAAAATTATTTTATTTTTATTAATATTCAACTTATGATTTTAATTTGATCTTAACATAAAAAAAAATTAAAAATAATATAATTAATTTCATAGTTAAAACATATTTCGCATATGAACACTTTTTGATGAAAAAATAAATTTTGGGAAAACAATTTTTTGGTTTGGATTTATCAACTTATTTGTTCAGTAATTTATTCAACTCCTATGAATTTAATTTTGAAAAATATTAAATATTAAAAATCAAAATATAACATATTTTAATGTATTCTATTTTTATTTTAGGACAATATAAATAAAAAGTGTGGTAATTATTAGTAGATAATTTAAAGGGTAAACTTGGATATTGTTGTGTTAAAAATTAAAATATTATGATTCAGATAATTAATCAAAAAATTAAAGAAATTTTATTTTAAAGTATATATAATACCCTTAACTCCTAATAGAATTAATGTAATTATTCATTTTATACCTTCAATATGAGATTAACTTTAAATTTATATAAATTAATTAAAATAATAAATGTTTCATTCATTATCGTAATCATCTCTTATGATTCCAAAGGTGTAAAATGATTGTTTTAATAGAAGATAATTTACACTTGTGATTTTAATTAACATATTTTCATAAAAAAAAGTTAATGAAAATTTTAGGAATCCATTAGATAAAGTTATGATATATATAATATTTTATTTCTAGAAAACTAAATAATGTCACATTCATATTTAAATATCAATATTATTTTTAAAATTGCTTTAATTAGAATATATTATTGAATATATATATTATTTTGATATATAACATATTTATCTATATCATGGAATGTTATTTTTAAAATTCATAGACAGAATATTTACTTTAAGTAAATATACAGTGTTGATAGATTAATTATTTTATTAAGGAATCAATAAAATATAAGATTCTAAAATTATTTAAATAAAAATAATTTTAATTAACGGTGGTCCTCCAAGAATTTTATAGATGATCATTCCATTATAGGGGAGTATTAAACTTTTTTGAGGTTATATTTTTTTCCCATTTTACATAGGGCTATAGTAATGAATAATGTCTAAATTAGAACGACTGATATTTTATCAAAACAACTATTAACAAAATATTGAGAAATCATAAAATATATTTAAAAATAAATAAATAATTTTAATTTTTATAAAACATTTTAAATTATTCATAAATTTTCCACTTGTATTTTTTAAGTAAAAATTAAAACATTTTATTATTTAATAAATTCTTATTAAAATTAAAATTAAATTAATTATTGTAAATTCAATCAAATTTATAAGGTTTAGTGAATAAAACATACATTTAGATAATTTATTCTAGGTTGATATTACAATCATATGTCTTCATATAGTCTAATAATTTGTTATTAATATGTATTAATATTGAAATTGAATTCATTATAATTTTAAATTTTTTGGGATTTAAATGGCCTACCCTCACCTAAATTAAAAAAGAGAAATTCATTCATCATATAATTTTGCAAACTAAGACTCTTAACTAAACCATGTCCTAACCATTTATCATGATTAAATCTATATAAATTGTTTATATACATTATTTCCATGAATACCATCTCTAGATATCTTAAACAAATATATAAAGGAATTAAAAAATAAGAGGTAATCATTTTTAGTAATGAATTTAAATTAATTTCTTATTTTACATACTCTTGAGGTTTCAATAATAAAATATTAACAAAAATAATATATATACACTAATATGTTAATATTTATATGAAACAACCATATTCATCCTTTTATAAACACCTTATAAAAATGGAAGGACTCCATGTTCATGATTAAGCTTTACCAAATCAACATAATAGTGTAATTCATTTTCTATGTTAAAAAATAAATAATGGTTCTAAATTTTTTTAATGAATAAATATGATATTAATTACATTAATTTTATTCTGGAGAGTGTGGATATATACAATATATATGTGTATCATGGCATTCAAAACAAAAAGTGAATAAAAAATTTCAATTCAAACACAACATAGTGAAAAACCCCCTTATTCAAAACATAGCCATCATATAAGGTTATTTTCTACTAACCTGTGATTTATCATATAATTAATATAAATATCATCATAATATTAAATTTTAAATCATTAAATTATTACATTTATGGGGATTACAGACTGACTACTTAAAATGTGCTGAGGAAATTACTAACATAATATTATATTACATGGGATAAACAATATATCAATTTATTATGTCATTATATTATTATTTGACAAATAGATTATCATATTTTGAGTTTACATATGTTTTATATTTATTTTTTATATTATAAATTATTCTCATTAATGCCTACATCAATAATATTATATTTTTAAATGTTATTTAAAAACATATTTTAAATAAATCATTTTTATAATTCAAAAGTAATGTTTTTACATATATCAGCATGGGAAGATTTTCCACGCTATCTGAATCCATAATTTTTTATGATTTTTTAAAAATATTAAAAATATACGGTCAGTTTATTTGTTTTATTTTATAATTACATAGTTTTTTTTATAATATTTAATTACAATGTTAAATAATGTATTATCTAGAAGAATATTTTATTGATATTATTATAGTATTTATGTTTATAATTTTTTTAATCATGTTTTTGTACGGTAAATCTCATTTGATACCATATATCATATTTAATTAACTTTTTTATAACAGGATTGACTTGGTCTATAATATTTTGATACCATCCATTATATTAATATAGATAATTTAATATTATATTTACTTATTAGGTAAATTAATTAAATTTTATAAACTAGTTTCAGAAAGAATAAATTTGTTAATTATGTTTCTTCCCATTCCAAGAGGAATTAATTGGACATTGTATGTGATGGGTTGTTCTAGCTATATCCACATTATTAATTTTGAGATTTCATGATACAATTTAAATACTGCTTTTGTCATGGCAATTCCCATTTATTAGATTATAAGAATAATGCCTTGAAAATGTTAGATTATTGGAATGAAGCATTGAAAATGATAGATCTATTATATGAAGCCTTGAAAATGATTGATTCCTAGAATGAATAAATAAAATTAATAAATTCATATCATAATGATTTGATTATATTTTTTAGTTATCCATCATTATGTATTCCATAATTATGATTTTTTTTGACATTCGATTTGATTATTCAACTAGTAGAACATCTGTGGTTATGTTTTACCATAATATTACTATTTATATTTAATAGTTTTATCGTATTATATTTATGAAATATTCTTCTAAAGATTATGGTTTCATAGAATGTGATTGTAGTTTTTCACATTTCTGTTTTATTTATGTTTATTAATGATAACTTTTGTTGTATGATTTCCATTATTAAGCACTAGATCTAACCCTTTTATTATTTTTTATTTTTCCATAGGATTCAGAAAAGTATATTATAATTGACTTTTAGGGTTAAAATATGGGGGAATAACAACATTTTCAAATAAAATATCATATGTATTAAATTTTTCATATGAAACCTAAATATTATATATGTATATAGTTCTCTGATTATACTAAACAATTTTGTCCTTTGGGATTTGAATATTGTATCTAATACCAATGAAATAACTAAAGGCACTAGATTCTTACTACTTTGTTCGGTTTCCTTACATTTGGCATCAGATAAATTTTAATACAATCCTCGGGAAGTATATTTATGAAATCCTACATTAGGAAGCATGATCCAAAAAATACGTTTATGATAACTATAAATTATTAGCCCTGAAATCCAGGTTTTTAGATTATATACAAAGAAATATTTTAGTTTATGTAAATAATTTCAGTATTTTTTTGACTATACAACATCTTTTATAATTATACAATCTACTCTAGAGTATTCCATTATTATGAAATTGAACCTCATAGATGGAAGATGAATATTTATAATGCACATGATCTGAATAATAAGATGGATAATATCTTTAATGGCCATTTTTAATCAATCTATTGGAAAATGCCTCGGAATAATTATCTTCATATGATGTTATAATATCATATTATGTCAATATGATGATGGAAATTTTCTATTCCCTGAGAATATGAATTGAAGAAATAGATTTAGAGGAATATAGTTCAAGTGATGGATAATGGGAAAAAAAGAAGGGATTATTTTCCCAGACGTGATAATTAACGAAAGAAATATATTGGAAATTGACTGAAAATAATCTGTGTTTGATACAAGTGTGGATAGAAATGGATCCATTATTGTTATTTTATTGGAATGAAAATGGCTTCCAATGAAACAATATTTATCATCATGGAGATAAATCACTATAAAAAGAAATGTGTGGGGCTTAATTGTACAAAAACGAAAACAAGATATTGGATCATGGTCAAGATTGTGCTACTAACACAAACAAGGATGAATTATTAATAATAATTTATTAGTATTCATTAGTTGTTTATATTATATTAATAAATATTTCTTATAAGAATCATGAAATATGCATAAATTATAATTCATTGGTTATTATTTTTTTAATTGGACGAGTGAAACGAATATCAAAATTAATAAAGACATGTGATTTTGTGGTTATATGATATTTTTCAAAAATAGATGACATGGTAATGATAAAACTATACATGTACTAGTTTTTTGTATAATAATTAATAGATTATTATGGGATTGTTTTGGTGACCAAGAAGGTGGTTAGTGATCAGATTATTTATGTTTAGATGATATTTTATATTGTTTGAATTTAATGAATGTCTTAAAAAACCATACAATTATTTATTTGAAAATTTAATTATTCTTAATAGTTTAAAGATTATTAGTTTATTTTTATATATTGTATATGAAAATAATATCTACATTATTTTTGGGAATCTTATGATAAGTTGTTCGTGAAAATTTAGTGACCTTCCTTTATAAGGATTGAAATTTGAATTTTGAAAAATATATTTTGAAAGGATATAATTATGTTAACTAATTATGGAATTGATTAAATATTTTAATAATTATTACTAATGTAGGATTTATAATATTGGATAATTCATGATTACAATTTTTTATTATTTAAAAAATGTAATGGATGATGGAATATCTTTTAGCTATTATTATTCATTAATGTGTTGCACAAATAATTTTTTTCATTATTATCCATCAGAAAATTATGAAATAAAATTTTGATATATCTAAGAATAAAAAATTATGAGATTATGAAATGGAAAAAATATACTTTTTATTATTTATAAAGATATTTTCTCGACAAAAAAAATATACCCACAACCCTTGGAAAAAGAATTTGAAACCAAATCATCATCATTTTTCTTTTCTTTTTGAAAAATAATTGGTCTTTTAACTAATAAAACATTTTTAGTTTTATAGAGGTAGTAATTCAAATGACAATGTTCAATATTATTATCCATAACTACATGATAAGTGTATTTCTCTTCGATTTAAATATTTTGATGAATTTCTTCATATTTTATAAATAGTGTTTGGTTGTTACTTATACATTTCTCTTACCCCTTTTTAGGAATATGTTTTATAAAGCATATTTATGTTGTGGGTTTTTTCTATAAGAATTTTATATTCTTAAAAATTAAATTTTATATTTTAACATTAAATTTATATGTAAAATTTTAATTTAATGTGGTGATAGTTAGACACCCCCAACATTCTCTGGTAATTCAATTTTTAAAATCATTTTCTTTGGTAGATTATGTTACAGAGAACACCGAGCATAAAACCGGATTAATAATTTTTATTATTTTAATTATCACTTACCTATAGAATTTAAATATTGAAATTCAATATAAATTTACTTTAAATAATAGTGTACACATTAACATGCCACTAATTAATCATAATGAAATATAAATACCAAATGAACATATAGGATCTATTTTATAAATAATAATTGTTAGGACCATAGTAGAATTTATTATTTTTAAATTAAATTAATAAATATAGCCATAATATACTAATGAAATTTATATGTTACATATCCAATAATTTTCTTAAATCATCCAATAAGTTTTACCAGCATAATATAAAAACTAAAAAATAATTATATGTTAAAAAATATATTTTCATAATGTCAATTTAATATCCTTATAATGATGAACTTTTATTGAATATATGTTTTGAAAATTTTATTAATTATATTTAAAAAAATAAACATAATTATTAAATGTATGATTTAAAAATTATATTTTGTTGGAATTTTGGTATACTTTTTGAAACTATATATTTTCTATTGAATAATGAAAAATAACGTTTAAAAAAATTATATTCATAATTTGAAGAGTATATTTATGGTTATAATTTTATATCAATTTACATTAAATACTATTCTGATATATGTAATCTAATATATTTCAGCATTATACAGTATTTTTTTATAATAACACCTTTATTATAAAAATGTAAATTCATGCCAACTATTTTTTGGAGTTGTTAGATTAATTATATAATAGTTTTAAAAACTGGTGTCAATGGAATTTTTAAACATTGGTTAAATATTTTAAGCAATAATAACCATCTTTATTATACATGATTGGTTTATTTTTGGTCCATATAAATAGTAACATTTCAATTTTTATTATCCCATTAAAAAGATTTTTTTTTTAATTTTTTCCCATCTCATAAAATGATAAGAAATTAAAAATTACCCAAAAATTTTCCAAAATTTTATTTTTTGATTTATAATCATCCTTTGATAAATAATGTCTGAATTTCATTAATATATTGGATAATTGTCCCTAAAATGGATTATATATTTTTTAAATTTAATAAAATCACAATTTTCACGTTCTTCATCTTTTACATCACATATGGTTCCAGATTGTGAAAAAAGATAGTATTGAATTAAAGTACATGTTAGGTTTGGAAAATAATAATCATATTTTCATGAAATAAAAATATTTATAATTTTATGTAACAATTTCGATGAGGTTATGGTATTAATATTATTTTATCTAAACCGAAGACAACAATTCCACATTCATATTTTTATAAATATATTATATTTACTATGGTCTTAAATAGAATAATTCTTCCACTAATGATTTTATTTTTAAATATAAATGATTTATCTCTGTCATGGTATTTGATTACTCATTTATATGGAATATTTATTTACATAAAATTATTATACAATTATTATGGAGTATTTATTTTCATAAAGAAATATTCACCAAATTATATTACGTAATATAAAAAATACATCATGAATTAATAAAGGATATAGATGGATAATATGGGTTATTATTTAATATTTGTGGTGTATTAAATTTTCTGGTTCAAAATATGTTGATATACAATTTTTTTAAATCCAATGTATTGAATATTGTCAAAATCTATAGTAATTATATTTTTTTCAATGTAATATATTATTAAATTATTTAATAATCATAAAAAGTAGGAAAAAATAACAGATATTATTAATTGGTATAAAATTTAAAAAATTAACCATTTTTTTGTACAATTTACAATTTATATGAAACAAATTAACATCATATAATTTTAAAAAAATAGTACCTCATTTAATATAATATTGTGTTAAATAATGTAAATTAAAATGGTAAGGTTTAATTAAATAAATAAGAGATCAATATTTTATTATCTGGTTAGATTAAAACATTACATAAACTTATATTCCAGTAATGGGAACATTTTTTGTATTTTTATTGAAAATTATTTTAGGATAATTTAACATTTTGAATACATACATGGATCCCCTCACAGAAATTATTAATGGGAACTCATTATTAAATTTCATTTCACCACAATGATTGTATTGTTTTGACATGTTATAAAAATTTATCCTTATAAAATAATTATTTTTTTAGGGCGGCATTGTATTTCAATAAATACCATCATTATATCCCATTAACAGATATATATAGGATGTTTGTCGAAGAAGATTTAATTGTTTTAGTAACTCATTATAATCCATTTATTCTATTACATAATTGTGATGTGTTTCTACCTTTTACGATATTTTATCAAGTATCATATATATACGTCAAATTTATTACTATAATGAAAAACCCATATTCTTCATTTTATACAACTAATGAAGCACGAAAGCAAGGCATGTGCGTACGAACAGTTATATATATCTATGAAGCGGTGTAATTATTTTTCTATGTTAAAAATTTAAGAAAAATTATAAAATAATAATTAATGATTACATATTATATCGATGAAATAAAATTTATTCTATACATGTGGTGTCTATACCATACATAAGAGAACTGTAACTTTCAATACAAAAAAACATGATAAATATTGGAAATTAACAAAAAAAATTGTGAAATGAATAAAATATTATTAGTAAATTAGATTTAAAATGTTATAATCTAATAATATAATATATCTTAAATATTAGTATTATTTTGTATAATATAATAATTTGTTTCAAACTAGTATAAATTATATTCTACATGATTTAATGAAGTCAAACATGATGTAACTTTTTTCTAGTAACATTGTTATTACTATGTGATATTCCTTTTTAAAAAAATATTCCTTGTGATTAGTGTATTTATAAGTCCAATTTATATACAATATAAAAAATTACTTTATATATATGATAATAAATGTTTTATTTGACAATTATTAATTTTATCGGCATACAATCAAACTACAATCAATGTGGTAATGGAATTATTATCGTAATTTACATTCTACTGATTAAACATCTACAAAAATAATTATTTTATTATATTTTTATGTGTTAAATGAATTTATATTAAATTTAAATTTTTATGTAGTTATTTTATTGATTCTTAAGTACAATCATTTCATTTTATTTTCATATATAACAAGGATAATATATTTGTAAATAATGTTTTTCAAAATGAAAATTTAAATGAATCTTGTTCAGAAATCAAAATGTTTTTTAAAATTATATAATTATATGATAGTTTTTCTCTAATATCATATAATAATAATTTTATATGATTTTGATAAATATATAAAGGATACTTTTAAACAAAATGATATCTTTTTAAAATGGAAACTTTTTATACAATTAATAACATCATAGGTAAAATGGGTATTTTATATTGGAATTTTCCATTGATATTAATAATATATCTATTTTTATATCCATTGTTTAATCCTATGATAATAGAGTCGGACCTATTATGATTCCATTTATCATATTTTTAATATATTGTTTGATCATTTTTACTAGTGATGTTCTATTTTGATAACATCTTACTATTACTCTGTATAGGTTAGGATTATGTATAAATATTGGGGAGATTATTTATATTTCAACTACATGATTTAATTTTATGTATTATATTTATTATGTTTATACCAATTAAAATGAAAAATTCATTGGAATATGTAAATGTTAGGTGGGGAACACTATATCCCTTCAATGCATCTGAGGGATTCATTACAAAAATTAGATATGGTTTTAGGCAAGGCCGAAATCATATATTAGATATTTTTAATGAATCCATAACAATTTTTGATTCTCTATAATGATTACATGAAAATGATTGTTTCTTGACATGATGACATGAATGTTTTAGATTCCGGGAATGAAGCATCAATATATTTTTTGATATCTATCATTATTAATTCTATCATTATGACCTTAGTTATTGATATTCCATGTGACTACTCAACTTCTATAATATAAATGGTTATTTTTCAATCTAATATTAGAATTCTTGTGGAATTATTTTAACATTTTGAATTCCTCCGATTTTAGGTGCATGAATATTTTTTCAGGTCATGTGTTTTTATTTAGTTTCATTTACATATTTTTTATGTTTCTTTATAATAGCTTACGATGGATGATTTACATTACTGATAATTTGAGATCACCCATTTCTTATATTTTATTTTATCATTGGATTCCAATATCAATATTATTATTTTCATGATGGGTTATGATAATGGGGATAATGGAGTTCTCAATGAAAATCAATTATGTATTATATGTTTAAAATGTAATTTCAATTTAATGAATTTATCTATTTCTCCATGAAAACTAAATTATTCTGTGATTTGTTATTTGAATCATGTATTTAATTCAGATTAAATAATGTTAGTCCCTGGAACAGCGGTACAGATGTCATGGTCATCAAAAATAGTCTCCAGTATCAAAACAGAACAATGGTGGTTAATGCAAATAAATATCCTACTATAATGATTAATTGCCTCACAATGATATGAACAGTTATATAGGTGATGAAATACATGTAACATAATGCGATGCACTTATTTTCATAATTTTTTCTATATTAATACAACCCCACACATCCATTTCAAATATGGAATCATTCACAATGGCTTGTTATTGTACAACACATTTATTTCCAATTTGTTTCATAGACCAAGATCAAAAGGATTACACTGCTAGAATTACTCACAATACATCATATCCAATAAAATTTTATGTAGATCACATAATTAAATAATGCTATTTTTTCAGCATAAATCCCTCCTATCATGGGATATTTTATTTAACGGTTCCTCTAGGATCCCAAGAGAAATAATGGTGGAAAATACAATGAAATATTATATTATGTTCTAGATGGTAAATTTCCCCCAATACAGTGATTTTATGTCATATTCCATTATACAATCTCATGTAAGAAACAACTGTGTGGAAAAGTATTAGGCTCTTATCGGAGGCATGTATTTGTCCAAAAATGTATTAGTGGATAGACTTAATATCATTTATTATAAATATATCATTATGAGGAGATTAAAAATTAAATGTTCTATAGAGTTTATTACCATTATTTATTCATAATGAGTATTGGTTGAACACACTATAATGGAAAACTGTACCTCATATACCATATTTATAAATCTATAATGAATGTTTATTAGAAAATAAATATATAGACATGGATGTTATTGACCTAAACAGGATGGTATCTCTGATCACACATTGAATGGTATAACCATTATTTAAAAATAAAGAAATGGAAGATGTTTATGATGTTAATATAAACACTATTTAATAAAAAAACCTCCCCATTGATCAATGATATAGTTTTATATATTTTGGATCTTCCAACATTTTTTTAATGTGTCCAGATCTATTATCAATATTTAGTAGAGTTTTTAATGATGAATTATGAAATAAATGTGGTATTCTTTAATATACATCAGTTCAAAACAAATGATAATATTCTATCAATTCTATAGATTTTTTTTAATTAGATACAAAATTTTCTTTTTTGGATTCTACATATACAATGTAAATAATTTTCTTTTGTTATATTACATTTTTATCTGATAAATGATAGATTTTAAACTCCGAGTTACATGTGTAAATTTGTTTCTTAAATGGATTATTAATGTAACTAAATTTATAAATAGTGGAATTGCAAATGTATCCAAATTCATGAACACAAATTCTCTATGAGATAATCTCTACAGAGATAAAAATTAATGTATGTCACATCCATTTTCAAGGGTTTTCAAGCTGCAAATTTTGATCAACATTTTGAAATGTAATCAACATTTTATTGTCCTAATCATTCATGAAGATGAAACTTATACACAAGAGTAGTGGTTTTTTGAAATGTTAGTAATGATCACGTAGAATAATTAAATATGTAATCATCATTTCTACGAAGCCACATTGTTATAGATGATTATTTTACATAGGTTTACAATGATTTGTAATGTCCTGGTGTCAAAATAAATTGAGAAAGAATTGGACATTCATTCCAAAATATGAGATTCTACTTTTCAGTCAGTTTTTCTCTTAATATAATTTTTTTAATTATAATAATTTGATGATCATTAGTTATCCCTTTATATATGTTAGTCATTGGAAAAACAATTATTTCATAATTGGTAGCACCAAAATTTGATGTGATGCACATTTCGTTGTAGGATAATGACTATTCAAAAATGTTGTCTAAGAGTATGACTATGACATTCATATCCAAGGTTTACTATCTTCGCTAATTTTATATTCAACTAAAACAATAATTTAGTTTTATACTTATATAATTTTCATTCCATTTATTACATTATAATTTTAATGTAGATCATTTTAATTCCAATTTTCACATTTTTCAGTCATATAAATATCATGATTTTATTGATATACATTAAATGGTTAACCATATGATTTATTTTTTATATTTCAATGTTTTTATTGAATATTTTTATTTGAAGTGTATTGATAATAATGAATAATGATTATTCATATGAACTATTTTATAGGAGTATGCTGCTAAAAAATTAATATTCATTGAAGTGAATTTTATTATTTTTGAAATATAATTATATTTATATTACAGAGATGATATTCCACACCTAATGAAAACCACAACTCATAGTGATTGAGAAGGGAAGAAAACCTATATAATTACACCCTACTACTCCATAAAAATTAAAAATACAATAAGGGGTTCTAAAAGAAATATTTACAGTGATTATTATACAATATATACAGATATAGTAATGGGAAAATTTTAATTTGGTAGTTGTTTTATAATAAATTAATACATCCATATAATTTGGTTTAAAACAATAAAACTATTATGATTTTGATGGTTTAGTATAGAATTCCATAAGGGGTTATCATAATATTCTATTTTTTAGTTTTTTATTATTCCCTAGAGGTGATTAGATATTCATTGGGATATGTTCTTTTGACTAATTCATGATTAAAATAAAACAGTATTAATTTCAATTTTTTCAATAAATAAATAATTTTATTAGTTAAATATAATGACATGAAATATGATATTTTTAATTTATAAATATCACTATCAATTCATCATAATTTTTTATGTGAAAACGAGATGAATGATGTGAGATGAAAAGGGGATCATATCCTAAAGACCCTCGAAATGGGGGATGATATTTTGATATGGATTTACAAATCACAAAAATTTACACTCCCATGGGATGTCATTGTTATGATATAAAGGTTTTTGGGGAGGCTATACCCATGTATTATTAATGTTATATTATGAAATGTAAAAGTGTATTATTACTATTGAAAATGAAATCATTATTTTCAAATTCCATAAAGTGAAATTTTCATGGAAAAATTAGTCATCATGGTTCATATGGTGTTTTTTGATCCTATATCTATAAAATGGTAAATCCCAATAGTACTATGGGGGTTTGTATATAAAATCTAGGAAATTGAATTTTTTTCAAACACACATTTGAATTAGGAGGAAAACACCAGAATAGAACTATGTGATGGTCATCATGTACTTTGAAAATCCTAAACACCCAAATACATGAGGTCTACATCATCTTGGACGGTGTTTAATCGAATCAAGTCCATCAGTTATATAACAAATCATTGTTTATGTATTATAAAGTGTTCTATATTATTTATCAGAATAATTTCTGAGTTGTCTTCAATAATAATATATTTACATCAAAAATAAATTTAAAAAGACATTTATTATATAATTAATGTAATATAGATGAACAAACTAGATCATGTGACAAAATATTGTATTGGAGTTGTGGAAGTTCCATATTGATGTTATTATTTTTAGATTAAATCTAAGAAATATCATTAATTATATTTATTTTATAATGGTTTTATTCAATGTATTAGATTTGGTAATATAATGAAAATTACTGAGAGGATGAATGAAATAAGAGTGTTTATGATGAATTTTAGTGGAATAAGATCAGTTTCAGAATATAGGAATACATAGAATGGATCATATATGAGATTAAACTTGTTGAAAAATAATATAAATAACATCACAATATCTAAAAATGAGTGATATATTTGCAATTCTTATTGTTATTATTATCATCTTAATTATAATTATAATAATATAGAAAGAACCATCATAGTTAAGAGACTTGTTGTAACATGATTTCAAGGATAAAACCTTATTTTTGGGAATATATGTTATAACTTGTGGTTATTATGTTCTTTATTGAATTTATATCATTCTAGGTACATGTTTTTTAATTTTTAGAGGTGAACATTTAGAATATTCCTTTCCATTCATGTGTGTAACATCGATAGTGATCATGTTTCACTCCAATGGGTGGTTATGGATTTTAAACTATGGAATCCTAAAATGATATTTAATCAATGACTCACCTTGATGTTAATGGTAACTCAAAAAACATAACAGTTACTTTTGATGTGGTATAATAAACATGTCCTTTTCATTAGAGACTTTATAGACTTTAACAATAGGGTAAATATATATTTGATGTTTTTATCCATGAATTTTAGCGTATATAGTGGAAAATATATTTTCAGTGAATAATAAGGGGAATCTCACATTTCATTGAACAAACCATCACATATTTAACTAAACAATGATTTTATACTAGTTATATATCAATTATAATTTATTGGATTTAACAATTGATAGTTTTCATAACCATACGAATGTTAGTTTTATGTCATTATTAAGTTAGAGGAATTGGTGGAATAATTTTCTTGATAATAGATTTATTTTATCATCACTATAATAATGATAGTTTTTTAAAGTCATAACATTCAATAATGATATAAAATTTCTAATGGGAAGGAATAGGAAAAGTGATGTGATCTATATTTCCCATATGATTACGTCTATATAACATTCACTATATTTAGAATGGTTAAAATATTAATAGTTTCATGTAAAATATTAATATGTTATTTATCATAATTATAGTCATTGGGGATATTTTTTGTGGGATGATATTATTGAAAATATTTCATGTATCCTTCCACATATGTTTGAAACTAATGTTTTATTCAATTGATAAAAATGATCTTAGTGATATTTATATTGATTATTTTCACTATTTTCAAACATTTTGTTAATTAAAGAAAGACATATAAATGAACCAGATGACTAATAATAAATAAAAAATAAATTCAAGCCACATAGAAAGAAATTAAGAAAACTATATTTATTATTTGATAATAGTAGAATTTTTTGTGATTATGATTATGATTCAGATTATTTGATTGATTTGGAAATGACTCTAATGTATATAAATCCTATAATAGGAAAGGTATGGTACGCTGGTTAGATTACTATAAAACTCATTATGGTTTGGAGAATTTGGATAAATTTGAATAAATTTTGCAAGGTGAAAAATACATTGAGAATGCTTTAATGAATCATAAGAACCAAGATTATCCATTTATTATTGATCATAAATTCTTTAAAAACTATATGTATCTTATAAATTGTAGATAATGAATGTATAAAAATTAATGAATATATATTTCATACCTATGTGTGAAATAAGTGATATCAATGATGTGGTAGAGGATATGTAAATTTCAAAATATGCGCATGCAAACCACTCAATTTTACGGAGAGTATATAATAATTAATTGTTAACATATATAGTTAATTACAATAAAATTATAATAATATTATAAATTACATTCTCTATATTGAATTAAATAAATATCTACGAAATATTTTATACCACAGGTTTAAAATTAAAAAAGTAATGACATTTTATCATTACATCAATTGGTAATACTCGTAAAAGTATAAAGATGATGTTAAAGGGTTATAAAGGGTTATTGACAATGAGAATACTATTATCATAATTTTTATTCCAAGTGGATGGATAAAGAATTTTTTTATATTTAACAATAAACCTGAACCAAACATAATAGGATTTTTATAAAATTAGATTGAATGTTTCAGTATTAATTAATGAAATATTAGAGTGTTATAAAATGTTTAATAATTATTAACACTATTTTAATTGATTTATAATGATGATATCAATTGAAAAAAATTTATTAGTAATAGAAAATTAGAGAATCAATTCATCATGCTCATGATTCTTGAAAAAGAAATTTATTTTCCATTTTCAATGAATTTTATGTGTATAAAAAATAGTTTAAATATACTTTGAAATGGTGAAGGTAATAAAGATTAGAAATTTTTTTACATGAAGATGAATGAATATATAAGTTAATGAATTTTATTAAATAAGGGATCTTTTATTATTTTATAGAAAAAGTATAAATGCCATAATTGTACATCGAGATAATATATTTTATTGTAGAAAATAAAATTTAATGGGTTTTTTCATGTTGAGGTTTTGGGAACTTGTTAATGATCGTTTGGGTTAATTACTCATATAATAATGATTATATGTGGTTAATAATGTCATGATAGAGATATTGACACCTCGTTTAATGAATAAAAAATTAGAGACAACTTTAGACATCTAGATTAAAAATGTAAATTTGATTTAGGAAATTAGAACATGCATGTGAAAAATATAAACAACTAGGTTATCATGTATATAGGTTTCTTGTTATGATATTAGCACATGTTCACTCAAGATATGGTGATACCAATTCAAATAATATAAAAAGAGAATGGTAAATATATTTATATTGTTTTGTGGATTTCTATATACCATCAAAATGATAAATTTCCTTTATTTTTTACAGTTGTTTTTTTAATATGACATGGGATCATAATATCATAATGGATGTTGTAAAAATAATTATATAATTTTTGGAAATGATAAGTCATTAAAAATAGATGTTGTTTGATGTACATTATATGAAAAAGTTAAGTTGAAATCCAAGATAACATTTTATGTTAAATGGAATGAATCATTGATAATGATATTTTTTAAACATATTATTTGATAGAAATATATTGAAAATTTTAAAGTCAACACAATTATTTTTTTTATATTGGTGATGTTGGAAATTATTGTAATATGAACATTAAGAAACAAAATATTCCATCAAAAAACATTTCTTCTTGGTAAACAAGTGTGAAAGGATATAAATCTATTAAATATATGTTATGCTCGTTATATAAAAATGGAATTTATTTTTATTATTTATAACTTTATAATTGGAAAAATAATGAAAAATATACAATAGAATATATAAATACAATATACTCAACTTTCAGAGTCAAATTTATCACCCATTGTCATAATATAATTGAATAACTCATTAAATGTAAATAATTATTTTATTTTTTAATGATGAATTTCCTCAAATATCATGTACTATATTATGAAAAGATAAATAAGAGGCTTTAAAAATGATTATGTAACTAATGATAAGTATATAAAAAGTTTGAGAACACCATTTGATGAATATTCAAATAGTTGATCGTGATTAGTATACCAAAAAATGATTTTTAACCTTTCAAAAAAATAAACATACACGAAAACATTGAACTATATTCACATAAAATAATTTTTTTGGATGAATGAATGAATATAATACATGTGGGGTTTGATAAAGTTATATTTTTAGAGAACCTAAAATCTAAATATTTTATAAGTAAATAAAGTTTTATTAGTTAATCATATATAAAATTAATTAATTTAAGAAAAAAATTATTATATTTTATTAAATGAGAGGTACAATAATAATTTTTGATCTTTTATGAATCATATAGTGTTTAACTCGCCATGGATTTTCAATGATAATAGTATAAATCTAGGAAAACATTATGGAGGTAGTGATTTTGATATTAACCAAGGTTATACCTTAAATATAATAGGATTCGATTGATAAAACAATGGAAAGTGTGTGATTATGGATTTTATAAATTTAAAAGATATTGAACATGATAACAATATGATCTCAAATAAAGAATCTTCTTCTAGATTTGATGTTGATGATTCTATATTTTTAATGAGAAATGTGATGTTCTAAAAAATGGATTCAATTTTGATGATTTCCAAGTTCTATAAGATGATTCATAAAATTCAATTTATAATAAACAATCAGATTCACTTCATAATTTGGTTGGAATGTATTTCCACATCTATAATATCATTGATCATCTAAACATGAAAGAGAATATGAAAATGAAAAAAAAACATAATAATTCACCAAAAGCCCAGGGAGAATAATCATAAAACATGATAGAGAAACATTATATCATAACATGATCATTATGATACCATCAAATAATTTACCTAGAATAATTTCAAATAAAAATAATCAAAAAACATGAGTGAAAGATATAAAAGCACAACATACTATAAAAATAAGTTATAATACAATAAGAAATTATAAAATACATTAAAAGATTAAAATAATAATAATCATAGGATTCCATATCCTTGTGAGCATGAAAACTCATTAATATATTCATATATAAAATTTTGAGAATATAAAATTCAATAACACTCATTATTGATTAACCTTTGTACTTTTTATTAGGTTTTAAAAAAAATGTGTACAGATTAATACCATCACACTCTCCCTTGGAGTAATTATCTATTCGTTAACCTATTCACACATAAAACTTGGAGAAGATAAATATTCCCTCCCAATCACAATATATGATCATTGACATATACTAATATATTAACACAAAAAAATTATAGCTCTTTAGGCTATCACCCATACCCTTTGCAATCAATGATATTAATCATTTTTTTATATTTTTTTCATAACATCAAAAATTCATTTTACCAATTGATTTTATGGATATATAGGTACCACTATTCTCATAATCCATATTATTATTTTATAAAATAATTTAAAACATTCGTCATCACATAATGAAACCATGTACATAACATTTTTCATAATAAATAAATAAATCAATCAAAATCAATGAATATAAGAAATCATATAATATTAGTATTTTTAAAAAAAATATCATATCATAATAACCTCAAATGGGTTATCCAAAAATCACATTACAATAAATAAACCTTTGATGTTATTTAATAGTGAAAACAATGAATTTTCCACATATAATTTTTTAAAAAAATTAATATAAAATTAAATTGAATAGATATTTTTAGATCTAAAATATAATACTTAAAAAAATTATTATAAAGAGATCCTAATTGTATCATTCATACTATTGTAGCCAGGAACTAATGTCCCATTCTATTACAATGAAATAGATAAAATGGTTCAAATCAGAAATTATTGATATTTTTAGTATCTTTTTTAGAACAATATATTTACATGATACAAATTTTATACAGGGGATACCAAATATATCAAAATAATATAAAATTATGAGCATCTATGAAACTTTTTCAAAGAGGATATCTTCGTAACTATTGGAATGAAAACAAGATAAGGGTGTTTTAAATTTTCATTAATGGTTATGTAAAATAGAATCTATCATGATTAAATAAACATAATCAATATTCAATGGTATGATACTCAAAACACATGCCACTAAAATATGTAGATAATCCAAAATTTATTATGTAAGATAGATAAATAAAAAAATCCATTTAATAAATAATATGAGATTGAAATGAATCTATGTATAAAATTATTGAAAAAACTCATTTATAATAATAACATAATTATTAAAGATGGAAATGTTTTTTTACCATATTCAATTTCTAATAAGAACATGATACATCTTCTATCAATACTATTCACAAAATGATATAAAACAAATAGGGTAAAAAATCATTTAATTTGGAAAACTGATATGTATCATGAGATAATTGATCCCTTGAAGTGGTTACAATAAATAGTCCCAACCTATCTCATTCATGTCCAAATCATTCATCGTATATAAAATAATTAAATTTTTTTTAAACTATATTCCTTATAATCATGTATCTGTTTTGAGTAAGAGATTCAAATTTATCAAAATTTCATTTCATAATCAAATAAAATTCATAGTTAACACCATATGTAAATATGGTATACAATTTTTTTAATAAATAGACAATTTATTTAAATAATATAGCCATATAATTTTAATTTAATTTATAAATAAAATTTATTGAAATAAAAGGAATATTTTTTTTTGTATTTTAACGATCACAAAAAAGAGATATTGAATAATTTAATTTACCACAGTGAAATTTTAATTTAAAATAAACATAGATAATAATAATAATACGAAACATAATACTACAAGAATAACGATAGAATTATGATATTACATGTTATTTAAGAATTTTATAAACCTCCTATAAAATAATTGGCTCCAAATAGAAAAATTATTCTAAATGTAATGAAAACTGAGTTGAATTTCACACCACATGATTACAATTGGATTAACATGCTTTAAAAAATGTATAGAGGTTTAGAAGTGTTTTAAACTTTTAATAGATCAATATTAAAATTTATTATATATTATATGATAATATTATAACATCTTATTATTTGTTCTCTTAAACTATTTCGTTATTTTAATTTTTTAGGGTGTTAAGTACCTTGTTTTTTCTCATCTGTTTTTATGAAATATATTGTTATTGAAAAACATATGTAGTTTTATCACCTATATAATAATAACTGTGAATTTATTACAATATTTTTATATATAATATAAATAGAAATCCAATCATGATTTAATTTTATGAAATCATAATTAGGTTATAATCATGGAGTCTGTATTCCATATGTACACATGAGTGACATTTCCAGTTTTCAATTATCATTAAAGAAAGTATGTGTTTGGATCATGTTGTATGGAGAAGGATTTTATACATCGTAAAACTTATTGTTAATAGTGTTATTTTTAAAAAAAAGGATAAATCAAATAAATGTTTTCCATAAAATATTATTTTTCATTGCAAATATGTCTTTAAAAAATAAGATAATGTTTTTGGAGAACATGGGATAAAATACTTTTGATGAAGAGGTGAATGAAATTTATTTCCAATAAAATTAAGAATTAAATAGAAATAATGATGTTGTAGAATGTTACGGAAGATAAAAACATTATATGGAAAATATGATTATGAAAAATATGATTTATCAATGGTTAAAATAATTATAGATAATGCTGATGTTGAAAAAAATATTACATGGGATGTGGAAAACATTCTATAGAATCATAATTTTCGGTTGCCCAGTAGGGTTTTTGGCTGACACATAGTATTTGAGTTTTTTGAAGGAAACAACCAATAAACTTGAGATATTTGTTATGTGATCAATAATATATAGTTTCAATTAATGTTTTACCCATACAAGAATATGGATTAATTATATTTATCTAATTTTTGGGATTTATTAAACAGTATAAAAGACCCTAATAAAATGATTTATAAGTGAAATTTTTTATATGACTAGGTCTATGCTAGTTGAAAAAGACATTAGATATATATAAAATAGTTTGTGAATGAAAATTATATGAAGGAGAAAGAACATCATGGGGGATAATTTTCTCAAATGATATTGTTAAAATGGACAATTATCATAATATGTTTTTGCGGGTTTAGATTATGAAAAAGAAAACAAGACACATATGAATGGTAGTCTATGATGTACTAGTCATCAATAATGCATATTCATTCTCCAAGAGAAGGGGTGGTCCCCAAAACAGTCACAAAAGGGTGAGAAAATAATTACGCGATGGAATCATGGTACTCTATAGAGTTATAAATAATGTTTATGCAGGGTTTTGTATGTTTTATAATGATGTAGAATAGTTTTCAAAATCATTATTATTTGTACATCAAAATTTTAATGAGAACCAAAAATGTATCATTACGATGTCTTGGAATATTTAATCGTATTATAGGTATAGATATGAAGAATAGTTTGGAACAATATTATTTTTTAAATGGTTATCAAGAAGAACCATATAAATTTTTTCAACAAAAATTGATTTATGTATATTTTGATAGAAGAATCACATCCACATTAATATTTCTTATGAAGTTCTACTCGATTGTAATGGAATATCCCACTCATTGCATTCCATATAAAAAGAATATTTTTATTGGATTTTATGGTATTCGGTTACTTCAAAACCATACAATGGACATAGATTCTATAATTGAGTAGGTGACCCTTGTAATATTGTTATGTACATGTGGATGTTAGTTTAAATTTTTTAGTAGGTAATTTTATATTTAACATGAGGTAATGTTTTTTTAATATTCGAATAATTAAAAAAGAATAATATATCACATTTGCGCCCCTCTTCTCTCAGTGGTACAATTATCCTGACATTCAAACATGAGAATTTATATAAAATAGTACATATATAGGATGAAAATAATATCAAATAGATCATATTATATAATTATATATATTATAAAAGCATTATATTGATGAAGGGATTTTCATGACTTTGTGAAGGTGTTAGTCAATACGTACATCATTTTGTGTGGACTTAGATCGTCGTACACATGAGTGATGTTATCATATGTTCTTTAGAATGGAATTTATAAAGATATATATTATATTTTTACTAAATATGTGTAAATAAATTTTATATACCACACACACACTCATATATATATATATATAATAGCTAATAATACCCAATGCTGATATGGGAAAATAAGAAAATGAATGGCATCAGTTCATGAGGCAGTTGTCTAACATTGAAATGAATGAGTATTTCTTAACCCATTTGACAAAAGAGCTGATGGTATATAGTCATTAATATATTATAAAAATTCTCATTATATAGGATATAATTTGGTTATTATATCATCTTGTTTAAATAAAAATTTATTAGGGTGGATAATGATGTAAAATAATGACGCTTATTGAAGATCATTAAATCTCCTCTAGGTATCATATATTGTTTTTAAATAATATCTTATTAGGTGTTATTTCTACCTGTACTAAGGATTAATTGAATATTTTAGAAAATTTGGGATGTTATTTAGCTATGTTCTGGCTACTTAAAATTCTATTGATGGGTAGTGAAGGATGGGAGAGGTGGACTATTATAAGTGGGGAGATGAATAATATGATATTATTAGTAGAAATAACTACTACCAAGTTTTACATAACTCCCAAGGGTCCCAAATGGCGTTTTGTATAATATTATAGGTTGAATGGTTGAAATTTTTACATCAAATAGTTTTATAAAATTCTGATTTATTTTTTAAACTGATCAATTATATTTAACTGACTTGTGAACCCATTATTACAAACAATTCTATAATTTATTTCCTCAACATTCCCTATTAATTTTGGTAAAACAAATTATTTAACCATTTATACATTATTATTATTTTTTATTCCAAATGTATCATCAAATTTTCCAAATTCAAATCATATAAGATGAAAATTATAATTTCAAACCATTTTTTCTGATATTATAAGGTAGCGGGGTTTTAGAGATAAAATTTGAAGATGTTTATAATGATATTATATAAAGATTCATTATTAAAATGATTCTGATATGAAAATTTTCTTAGCTATTATTATATTTTTATTCTTATTATTTTAATTGATTTATAAATATAATTTATCAATATTAAGTTTTTTAATGTAAAGATAATATTAATATAAAATATAATATTTTTAACCATTCATTAAAAAAAGAAAAAATTTAAAAAATTACAATGATATATTCATAAAATAATTTTGATATTAAAATTTATTGAATTATTTTTACTATTTAAAAAAAATTCATCAATGTAGTAAAAAAATTCAAATTGTATTTGTGATTCTGGAATAAATATTGTTTGGAAAATACTTTTTATAAACATTTTAATTTTTTTGAATCATATATAATTTCAAATAAAAATAAAAAAGATATTTTGGAAAATATATAATCTAATAATTTATTCATTACTATCAATAACTTATATTATAAAACCAGGGTAATGTAAATTATAAAATTTTTTACGTTACTATTTTTTTACCACTCAGTATTGCATGTTGTGAATATTATTAAATAATCATTTTGTTTTGTGTAACAAAATTTTGTTTATTAAATCATATAAATTATTTGAAAGTTTTTTTTCTAATATTTTGAAATATTTATTATTCAAAATTCTCTTATCAATAGTGAAATTGTGTCATAAAATTAAATTTAATCTTGGTACTCTATGGTTTGATATTTTCAAATACCACTATTCAAAAACCCATATTGTAAAACTGATAAAAATATATCCTAAATATAAGAATAAAGATTCTATAGAATTATCATATTTTATAAAAACCAATTAGTTTTCGGAGAAGGTGGACATTAGTCGAATGATAAGATATAGAAATTCAATAAATGTGTAAATAAATATATAGAATGATTTAGGTCATTGAACAAAAATAGTGTAAATAATAAATTGAATTTAAAGGTAATTATGATAATAAATATGTGATGGTTTAAGGCCATATTTTCCATCTTCATTAAAATTCATAGATTGTTGTTTTTATTCATGATCCTATCATTAAATTTGGGTAATTCGTTTTCTATATAGGAATATAAGGATATGTATGTCTTGAAATTTTTTGACCTCATAAGAAAAATTTCATCATTTGATCTTAAATAAATTTATTTCCAATTCACACCTTAATCCATGAAATGAATATCCAAAAAATGATTTTCTAATTGATGATGTATATAAAGATACATTTTTACTGATCATTTGAACCGAAAGAGAGTGAAAATTATTTCACACAATCTTGTATAGTTATCCAAACCATTATTGTAATAACAAATAATCCATTATCATAAATTAATATCTCAACCTTAAAAAAAACAATATATAATGATTAATAATTACATTCTAAATCTATAATCAAGAAACAACAACACGATAACCAGTACAATCTGTATGCCAATTGTATGTTCAAAAACCTTATAATCCTTCATTCATGGGTTCAAACCCCACATCATTTCATAATGTGGGGGTTTGTCACCCAGAATATGGGTTATACATTTTCTAAAATATATTTTTTAAATTACTATTGTCATCCCAACCATAATATGATGTACACCAATAAAATAAAATTATTTAATAAATAATATTTTTATTAGAGTTTTCAATATTACTTTATTCCAAGGAATATAAATCATTAAAGAATATAATTACAATCCCATTAAAAATCATAGTAACCATAATTTTTAAAAAAAAATTAATTTCATGTTTATGCACGATTGTGTTATTATTATTAAAATAACATTTCAATAAAATATATATTTAATTGATGTATTTTATTTTGAAAATTTATAATTCACAATGTAACTACTCATGGTAGAAACCTATTACATAAAACATAAAATATAGTTTTTATCAAATTCAGAATTTGATAAACCTTAATCATATAATAACTTGAAGTAGTCAATAATTACTATGATAACAATGAGACACATTCCATTAATATTTATCATAATAAATAATTTTTTCTTGATTTTAATATCAAATTTCAAATTGATAATAATAATTCTTCAATTAGTTTTTAGAAAAAAAATAAATAAAAAATGAATTTTTCTCATAATTATGTACTTCCAAGGTTTATTGTTCATCCTATAGAAAATAGAGTTTTTTTATTATTCTGAGGTTCTCTATATTTGTACAATAAATGTATCACTAGGATGATATTTACTTCCATCCACTACACTCCTCATTTTCCCTTAAAACATCATTATATTATAACAATATTTTCCACACATTCAATGTTTTCTCATTCATTTAGGACATATTCGTTTGAATCTCAGACTTATTTGGTTAATTCTCAGTTATTCATTATCATCGTATATTCAAATCCATCAAAATTAATTATATTTAAAATGTTAAATTTCCTATGAATATTCCCCAGGAGTATCAAACCAGTTTCACATAAATGCTCATTGTTATGCACTATGTAGTGATTAGGTCAATATAATTCCTGAATTTTAGAGTATTTAACCCCAGTACATATATTCTATATCCTCTTCCAATTATATCATCGAGATAATAATATATTTTCGGAATACCCAACTTACATCTATCTTAATAAATAATTGTTATGTATTAATACACATATCCACAATGGTTATCGTAGTGTATTTTTCCCATATATATGTCTTCGTAATTATATTTTATATTATTTCTTCTAAAATAAATCATGTTTTAATAATAGAAAACCGAAAAATATTTTCTTATAAAGTAATCCATATTATATCACATTGGAATAGATTCAATAGTTTGTATCCCAACACACCAATTGGTTCTGTAGTTTACTAGAACTATATTCATACATGGTAATAATTTTAATATAGGAATAATTAATAATAAAAACATTAGTATCTCATAAACTCAATCTATAGATTGGTCTTCACAAACTGGGGTGTAAAAAAATCTATGTTGACATAAAATGATCACTAAGGATAATGTTTAAGGAAGTATATCAAGACTAAATAAGAAAAAAATTACATTATATAAATTAACACACATTCCACCAAATAATTATATATTCCACAGAAAATATGGAATTGTAAATTATTGAGAAAAATTCCATTTAATCATTAAAATGATAGTGAAATGAATACAAATATAATATCATAGTGAAAATGTCGTAGGTAATATCTACTGAAATTTGAATGACTGAATTTATTAATTATCAAATAGCATGGTTCCTAGTAACACCAAAACTATATCTCCACGGAATTTTTTAATATGTATTATATAATCCTCAACAAACAAATATTCATATTTTTTAATCTAAATTATCTTTTCATACAATCCATGCTTGGAGTAGATATCTATAAATTATCCCAAACCCATATCATTCATGTCAAAATAATTCCACTTATATTGAATAATGTATTTACCTCATAAAAAAGGTTCCTTATCACTACGTATCTATATTGATCAAATGATATAGATATTTAAATATTTACCCAGTTAATGAAAAAAAATTTCAATATACACGCCATAAGTTAAAATAGAATACATTTTATTAAAAAATAACATCAAGTAGAAAATAATATTATTATTTATTAGAAATTTAATATAAAATAAATATTATTAAAATAATTCAATTATTTTAAGAGAACATTTACAATCATAAAAGAACACAGGATCTTACAATTACAGTTTTTAGTTTTTCATTTGAATGTAAAATCCATTTGAATAGGATAATTCAAAATGACTAAAAAAATACAATGATGTATGAATGATTCGCTAATTTAGTGGTCAAATGGGATGTATATACGCCATATATATGTTATATTAATAAATATAATAGATAAAAATCAATGGAATATAAAGTTTGATTAAATACATTACCTCACACATATATCTAGTTGAACATGTTTTAACATTATGTATATTTGTTATAAACATGTTATTAACTTAAAAAAACAATATAAATATTTTTAATATCATATACTATCAATTTTAACAACTTATAACTTGTTCATTAAGAGTATTTCATTACATTTATTGTTTCATGTTTTAATTCCCAAGTTTTTTCATCCATTTTTAATCAGGACTTATCTTGCTCTTCAACATATTAAATATTTATATAATCCCCATTATAATAATGATGACATAATTAATATTATTTAACACCAATTAAAATTATAATACAAATCCCGAATAATAGTTATGAAAAATGATGTATGTTATGATCCGGGATAATGAAGGTCGTATGTATGCCTAAGTAATGTTTATATTTTTAATTGATAATTATTGATAAGATGTATATAATATATTAAAATTAATGAATTATAATTATATAAAATATGTAATGGACCGGACCTCTCCGGCCCATTCCTTTGTCAAAAAGAAAGTCAAGAAGTGTTCTGGAGGGTAAAATGGTCTTTTCCCACACTTTCCAGAATTTTGAAGCTACACACCCTGTAGTTTGAGTACACGTCGTATACCCCCTTTCCAGGTATACCCTGTGTCGTAGGTCGTGTCCTGGCCATGTTATGTAAATGATTACACGCTGTGTAGTGTAACTACACGCTGTGTACCACCTTTCCGTGTATACCCTGTGTTGAAGGTCGTGTCCTTGCTGTGTGGAATAATGGTTGCACACCATGTGTCCAATAATACACGCCATGTAGTCCTTCCCGTGTACACATTACCAATAAACAGCCGTGTACAATGTTCTAGCCATGTCCTTGCCATGTGTAATAAATGAGTACATGCCGTACAGTCTTTCCTCGCTTATACGTCACCCTTAAACTATTTGTTGACCAGTCAACGGCCGCAAAGCCGTGTTTGAAGCCGCCTGGAGGTCATATAAAATAACCGAGTACACTCCATGTACCATAAATTACACGTCGTGTACTTTTTCTTTTTCTTTCCTATAAATGTAGGGGTCCCATCCTCTTTTCAACTCACTCCACTCCTCCCCATTCCTCTGAGCAGAGCTCTCCCAAGAGACTCGAAGGCTCCTTTTTCTTCCATAACTTCTTTGTCCGAGATCCGATTTAGGATCTGTCTGCGGCCACAGGATTGTAACAATGAAAAGGAACTTCCGAGTTTGGATCTGTTGTCTTCTCTTCGGCCTTTCCATTCCGACGTCCACACAAGGAGGTTTTTCTGGGACACGACAGATGTGACGGATGCCGATAGACGTCTTCTAATGTGGATCCGGGGGAGCATTATGATCAGAACCTGTTGAGGTAGTGATCTTACCTTCGTCTCTCTAATTTGTTCATCATGCGAGGTGGGTATCTGATTTTCTTCATGAGATGCAGTTGAACCATTAAATGATGATAATAACAGGTTAATGAACGGGGTTGGGAAGTTTGTGATTGCTGTTACTATATATCCTGTGATATTATGTTGTGAATTGAATGAGCATCTGCCTACTGAAAATCACTGTCGTTGGGGGCCTTTTCATGTGTAGTTAAATGTTTCCCTATCTTTCTAGACTGTTTTTGTGGATGGAACATTGTAGAATCTGGAAATTGGTTGATCACGTAATGTTGGCACTTTAAAATCTAGAACCATTGTGTGATCACCTCAGTTAAACAATATGGAATAATGAACATGTGGGTGTTGACTTGGTTACATGGTATGTGATGGGGGTGTTTTGTGGGTTTTTGTGGATAGGGTGAGTAGCAAGGATGTGGTTGGCTTGGTTGTGGGTTGGTATAAATGCTATGTTGATAACGGGAAGCAGGGTTGCGATCAGTGGTATTAAAGGGATAATGATGTATGGGTTTTAGTGTGGTTGTGGTTATGGTGGATGGAAGGAGGGCTGCGGGGATGGGTTGAATGTGAACGAACTATGGGTTTTGATTTTAAATAAAAAGTGAAAGAGTTAATGAATGGTGGGGCTTGGTAACAGAAAAGAATTAATAATCATTGGGGTTGGTAGGATAGTAAGAAGGACTTGTTTTTGTTTCTTGTGATTTTCCTAACTTGTTTTGTAGATGATGGGAATATGATTTATGAACGATCGATGTGGTTGGTTGTGGATAGTTTCCCAGTAGTTAAGGAACTAAATAAACTATTCTTCTAAAACTTGAAAACCTGAATGGGGTTGGGGTTGTTTGTTATATACATGCTTCGTAGTAGCAGTGCCGAGGCACGTGCTCAGTTCTCTGATTAGAAGCCATAGGCTGGGCTGAGTGTTTGGTATATATATATATATGTATCTTTTGATTTTTATCGCACCCCACCCATGTTGAGAACGTAGTGTCGAACACTCCCATTTCATGGGAGAGGGTGTTTTACCTTAGTTACTAGCTACTTCCTGCTCTTTCTCCCCTGGGATGTGATGGCTTGAGGCGACTTTACACCTAAGACTCATCGGGTATGTTACGATTGAGGTGGGTTTAGCCCATGAATCTTCATCCATGTTCTACTATTTTCCAAGAATCTTCGGGATGAGGACCAGGTGTGTGTGGGCGGGATATGTGGTTGTGAGACCAAGGTGTGTGCGGGTGGGATACATGGTTGTGAGGCCCAGGTGTGTGCGGGCGGGATACGTGGTTCTGAGGCCCAGGTGTGTGCGGGCGGGGAGAGTGTGGCAGCGTCAGTACGTTTGTCGTTAGGAAGAGCATCTAACTAAAGGGAAATGGTGTGGGGTACCCAATACTCTTGTTTCTTATATACTACTACCTGTTGTGCTTGTTTTTTGGTGAGTGTGGCTAGTGAGGTTGGGTGGATAGATTTCCTTACTAGGTTTCTTCTGTTGTTCTCCCGGGACATTAGGATGTCTCCCTACTTGTGCACGAGAGCTTTAGGTTTCCATACTAAGTATACTTGTATGATCAACCGAAGTTTACTTTCAGATTTATAGGAGGACTACCAGGGTCATGCGGAACCGTACTCTTCGGACAGTTGGAGTTTTTACAGTTGTTGTTCTCTTGTATTCTTTTGGTATTGTACTTTGAGGTTTCTTGTACTTGCACCTTGTTATAAAAATATTTATACATACACGTGGGCTTGGTTTGGGTTTATTAATTTACACTTGTTCTTTTCCTTTTTGGTGGTTGACTTGTCCTATTTTCCGATCCTAAAAAAGGGTAATACCTCCAATATTTGTGAAAACTCATACCTTTGGTGCTAGTCGCCACCCCGGGGCCTACTGGAGGCAGGAATTGGGGGTCATTATCTCCCTTCCATCATTGCCAACACAGGAGGGGATCTTTGGTGGGAGGGGGTCGTGAAATAATGGTATCAGAGTTGATGGTTGAGAGAAAGGATGGATTCTGGAGTTAGGCATAGTAATAATTGCATGGGATAGTAGGGTAGTAGTGTTATTTAATCATGGTGCATGACATAGGCTAGGGAAGACCGACTTGGACACAGGATTTTAGGGCCCCCCATGATCCGATGCATGGACTCTAAGCCTACCGAACGACCAATTGAGACTACATTAATTGCAGGGTAGATACCCTAGGGAAGGAACATTCATCATCATGATTGTGATTTACTTGATTAGGGTGTTCTGGGAATGAAATTGATATAAAATGATAAAATAAAACAATGAGATTTTCCATACTAATTGGGCGTAGGTGATCCTTTTTTACCATATAGCTATGGCACCTGGACGTCGTCCCCGGGTGGCTCAGACGGTCGAGGCCCAGCAGATTCTGACGGTCGATCAGCTGAGGATTGACCACGAAAAGGAAGATAGCCAGTGGCACAAGAATCTCTGTTCTTTCCAGCGGAACACCCTCAAGAAGTATGAGGGTATTACTTCGGATACGGAGATGGAGGGGTGGCTTGAGGAGCTAGGGATCTATTTTACCTTGATCTGTGCTTCGAGGGAGTACTGGGTTCCCCTAGCAGTCAATCAGCTAAGAGGTACAGCGCGACAGTGGTAGACACTCTACCTCAGAGAGAGGATAGAGGTAGAGGTTCCATGGGATGACATTGAGATGGAATTCCGAGTGGAATTCCTCTCTTCCATGATCAAGGAAAAGAAGCAACATGAGTTACTCTCCCTTCAGCAGGGGAGTATGTCAGTATGAGAGATGGGGATCAGGTTCAAGGATCTCTTGTGCTTTTCTCCGAATCTCATTCCGGATGAGGAGTATTGGGCGAGACGTTTGAAGGAGGTTCTTCGTACTTCGCTCTAGTATGTTGTCACCCCCTTCACCCTTCCGACATACTTGGAGGTACATAAGAAGGAATAGGTTGTAGAGAGGATTCACTCATTGGGAGGTGAACCCCGAGAGGGGAACCGGCCAGGATCGTCGAAGGGGAAGGCTGTCAGCAGTAGGTCTCCTGCGACAGGACCTTCTAGGTTCAGGCCAGTGGGGAGCAGTCCCCAGCTGTTTTAGTTCAGATCTGCGGGTCCTCGTCCCTTTTTCATGAGCCCAGGACCGACGTTTTTTTCTTGTGGAGGTTTCGGGCACGTTCAGAGTTGGTGCTCGACCCGAGCACAGTACGATGGAGGTGGGAAGGTCCAGCGCCCACCTCAGTAGCACCACTTGCCGGTGAGGCCCTTCCAACAGCAGCAGGACCATGGTCCTTTGAGGGAAGACATTTCGGGAGGAGTCCGACCTCAGGGTGCTCCCCAGGGACCTCGTACAGGGTGTGGTCGGGGAGGTGGGTGAAATTAGAGAGGCTGAGGAGCTGGGCATGGACAGTTGCACGCAGCAGAGTTGACAGCTCCAGCAGGACCAGAGGTGGTGCGAGGTCTGATTTGTTTGTTCAGCACTCTTGTTTCTTCTTTGTTCGATTCAGGAGCTTTTCACTCCTTAGTTACAACTGTTCTAGCCCATTCTTTGGGACTAGATGTAGAGAGAATTTCTGTACCACTGGTGTTGAGTACACCAGTTAGAGGCCAGAACAGCTTATCTTGTGTTTTCCGGGGATGTGGACTGACGTTGGGAGCACATCGATTAAGTGGGGACCTTCTTATGTTACAGATGTAGCCATACGATGTCATCCTAGGCATCGACTGGTTTTTTTCTGTTAGTGTCATTATTGACTTCTTCCGGAGAAGGGTTGTATTCTCCGACGTAGATGGGTAACGTGAAGCTTTTGTTGGCGAGAGGAGCTATCAGGTAGGAAGCCGGCGTGTGGAGCCTCTCCTTTCCTAGTTAGGTGGGCTATTAGTGGTTCCAAATGATACCGAGATGATGGATGACCCTGAGGTTGTTGGGGAGTTCCTCGATGTTTATCCTGAGGAAGTTGTGACTCTACCCCCCCCCCCCCCCCCGACGTGACGTTGAGTTCGGGATAGACTTATAGCCTGGTGCCCGTCCTATTTAGATGGCCCCATATCCGATGGAACCTTAGGAGTTGTGGGAATTGCAGATTTAGAATGGCAATCTGATGGAGAAGGGTTTTTTTCGACCCAATGTGTCTCCATGGGGTGTTCTGGTTTTGTTCGTGAAGAAGGAATATGGTGGTCATAGGCTATGCATAGGCTACCTAAGGTTGAACCAGGTAACGGTAAAGAACCACTATCCCCTTCCAAAGATAGATGATCTCTTCGACCAACTGAGGGGAGCAGGTTGGTTATCCAAGATTGATCTACGATTTGGATACCATCAACTAAGTGTAAAAGATAGTGACATCTCAAAGACGGATTTTAGGTGCAGGTATGGACACTTCAAGTTTGTGGTGATGAGGTTTGGTGTTACGAATGCACGAGATATTTTCATGGGACTTATGAACTTTGTCTTCCAAGAGTTTCTGGTCCGGTTTGTCGTTGTGTCTATTGATGAAATTTGGATCTACTCAAGATCAGAGGAGGAGCATGTTGAGCATCTCAGGGCAGTCTTGGAAGTCCTTCGACACCACCAGCTTTATGGTAAATTGTCGAAGTGTATGTTCTTGACACAAGAAGTACAATTCCTTGGGAACGTAGTGTCTTAGCATGGTGTGTTAGTAGACCTGTCGATGGTGGATGCAGTTTTTTCTTGGGAGGCACCCAAGAGCGTGGCAGATGTTCGTAGTTTCCTGGGGTTGGCAGGTTACTATCGCAGGTTCGTTTCAGACTTCTCTCGAGTTTCTATTCAATTGAAATCTTTGATGAGGAAGAACCAGGTCTTCTTATGGAGAGAGTAGTGCCAGAAAGAATTCGACTACCTAAAGGTGAAGTTGGTAAGTGCTCTCGTACTCAGGGTTCTAGAGCAAGGGTTGTTGTATGATGTGTTTTGTGATTCTTCTTCCCTTGGTTTGGGGTGCATGTTAATGCAGAAGAAGGGAGTGATCTGTTATGTGTCTAGATAGTTACACCCTCATGAGCGTAACTATTCCACCCATGACCTAGAGATTGCAGTAGTAGTGTTCACACTAAAGTTGTGGCGACATTACCTCTTTGGGGAGCACTTTTTGGTCTTCTCAAATCACAAGAGTTTGTGTTATATCTTCTCCCAGCGTGACCTGGACATATGGCAGTGGAGATGGGTCGAGTTTCTCCCAAACTATGACTTTGAGATCTCTTACACTGAAAGTAAGGGCAACATTGTAGATGATGACCTAAGCAGGAAGTCACATAAGGAAGTTGTTTGGGAATCCACTGATGCTTGGAAGGCGATGGGAGAGTTGTCTTCCTTGCACATGGATGCTAGGGTAGAAGGTGTTAGAGGCTGTTTGTTTCAGATGATGGTGCAGTCCTCCTTGTTCCAGCAGGTGGAAGAGTCCCAGTGGGGGGACACTAAGGTGGAAGTGATGTGGGATCGTGTCGATCAGGGGAACGCTCCAGAGGGATGGTCAAAGGACAGCCGAAATCGGATTCTTTTCCACGGAAGTTTGTTTGTTCCAGAGGAAATGTGTGAGAGAGTTCTCCATGAGTTTCATAGCTCATCCTTGGAAGTACATCTAGGTTTTTCGAAAATGCACCACGGCCTGAGGGAACAGTTTTGGTGGCCCGGGGTGAAACGGTAAGTGGCGGAGTTTTTGGCTAAATGCATAGTGTGTCAGCATGAGAAGGTTGAACACCATGTTCCCAGTGGGTTGTTGCACCCATTAGATGTCCCTGAATGGAAGTGGGATGAAATCTCAATGGAATTCATCACATGACTACCCAAAGCTCAGGGTTGTTATGATGCTATCTGGGTAGTGGTGGATCAGCTAACGAAATCATCTCACTTTATAGCAATTAAGGATTCTGGCCCAGTGAGTACCTTGGCACAGAGGTACGTAGACAAGGTGGTACGTTTGCATGGAGTTCCAAAGACTATAGTCTCAGATCGGGATACTCGGTTTACCTCACGAGTCTGGAGGGGGTTACAACATGCTTTTGGCACCCAGCTACGCCTTAGCACTGCTTGCCACCCCCAGACCGATGGGCAGATAGAGCGGACTATCCAGACGATGGAGGAAATGCTGCTAGCATGCGTTCTGGATTTCGGAGGATCATGGTTACGAAAGTTGCCTTTAGTAGAATTTTCCTACAACAGCAGCTTCCACTCTACTATTGTCAGGGCACCATTTGAGGCTTTTTATGGAAGGCCATGTCGTTCACCCATTTGATGGGTAGTGGTTGGTGAGACAGGTGCTCTTGGGCCAAAGGTAGTGCAGAGCACCACAGAGAAAGTCCAGCATGTACGTGAGAGGATGAAAGCATCTCCGGACTGACAAAAGTCTTATGCAGATCGTCGGAGGAGGCCCTTGGAGTTCGAGGTGGGAGATCATGTGTTCTTTAAGGATTCCTCTCGACGGTGGAAATAGAGGTTTGGGAAACTGAGAAAGCTCTCACATATCTTCATCGGACCTTTTGAGGTGTTGAGGCGAGTTGGTGAGGTGGCATATCAACTGGCCCTACCACCTCAGTTAGAGAAGGTTCATGACGTCTTCCACGTCTCCCATCTTCGTCGGTACTTACACGATGACTCTCAAATTATCGACTGGGGAGAGTTATATATGGGAGACAAAGGGACCATCGAGGAACGTCCGGTCAAGGTCGAGGATCGTAAAGAGAAGGTGCTCTGTGGACGAACCATTTCGTTGGTTCGCGTGTTGCAGAGGCATGACGGCCTTGAGGAGAGCACTTGGGATCAGGAGACCCAGATGCCTGATCAGTACCCAGAGTTGTTCTGACATGTGTTTTTCCCTTGTTCTTATGTGCTTTGTGTTGATTTTGTACTCTATACCCTTGATATATGGAATGGTTGTCTTGTTGGTTGTGAGACCTTTTGTTTCCTTGTTCCCTGGTAATATGTTACATGTCTGGGTGTGTGGGGAAATGGAAAAACCTTACCCTTAATCGAGACACAATAATGAGGATACGATTGAACCCGTGCCGGTGAGTCAGTGCCACCTAAAGAAGATAATACCTCGACATAGGAGAAGGAATTTCCCAAAACCACATGCTCGGGTAGTGTGTTGGTTATGTGGTGTTGGAGGTAGTGCGAGTTGAAAAATCCTAATGAATGAAAGTGGGAAGACCCAATTCTTAATAGAGACGCATTAATGAGGATGTGATTAAAACAATGCAGGCGAGTCAGTACTGCTTAAACCAGATAATATCTCGATATAGGAGAATGAATTCCTAACACATATGATTAGGGTTGTTGGTTGTGTTCCTGTTATAACGAGAACCCTAAGAGGTATCTTGTTGGGTTCCTCTAGGTTGGTTTTTGAATTCTTGGGGACAAGAATGTTTTAAGAGGTATATTCTATAATGGCCCGGACCTCTCCGGCCCTTTCCTTTGTCAAAAAAGGTCATGAATTGTTCTGGAGGGTAAAATGGACTTTTCTCACACTTTCCAGAATTTTGAAACTACACGCCTTGTAGTTTGAGTACACGCCATGTACCCTTTTTCTAGGTATACCCCGTGTCGCAGGCTGTTCCTCACCTTGTGATGTAAATGAGTACACACCGTGTAGTGTAACTACATGCCGTGTACAACCTTGATGGGTATACACCATGTTGAAGGTTGTGTCCTTGCAGTCCAGAATAATGGGTGCACGCCGTGTGTCCAGTACTACACGCCATGTAGTCCTTCCCCGCATACATGTTACCAGTCAACAGCCGTGTACCATGTTGGAGCCGTGTCCTTGCTGTGTGCAATAAATGAGTACACGCCGTGTTTCTAAACTACACGCAGTGTAGTCTTTACCCGCGTATGCATTGCCCTCATACCGTGTGTTGACCAGTAAACGGCCGCAGAGCCGTGTTGGAAGCCACATGGAGACCGTGTAAAATAACAGAGTACATTCCATGTACCATAAATTACATGCTGTGTACTTTTTATTTTCTCTCCTATAAAAGGAGGGGTCCCCTCTTCCTTTCAACTCACTCCTCTCCTCCCCATTCCTCTGAGCAGAGCTATCCCAAGAGACTCAAAGGCTCCTTTTCTTCCATAACTTCTTCGTCTGAGCTCCGATTTTCAATCTATCAGTGGCCAAGGGATCGTAACAGTGAGGCAGAACTTCCGAGCTTGGATCTGTTGTCTTCTATTCAGCCTTTCCTTTCCGAAATCCACCCGAGGAGGTTTTTCCGGGACCCGACAGAAGTGACGGACACTGACGGACGTCTTCTAAAGTTGATCAGGGGGAGCACTATGATCAGAACCTTTTGAGGTAGGTATATTTCCTTCGTCTATCTAATTTGTGCATCATGCGGGGTGCGTATCCTCTTGTTTTCATGAGATGAAGTTAAACCATTAAATGGAGATAATAACTAGATAAAGAACGGGGTTGGGCTATTTTTGATTGCTGTTACTTTATATCCTGTGATAATATGCTGTGAATGGAATGAGCTTCTGCCTACTAAAAATCACAGTCGTTGGGGGCCTTTGCTTGCACAATTAAATGTTTCCCTATCTTTCTAGACATTTTTTGTGGATGGAACTTTGTGGAATGTGGAAATTGGTTAATCTCGTAATGTTGGTTGTTTAAAATCTGGAACCCTTGTGTGATCACCCCGGTTAAACAAAATTGAATAATGAACATGTGGGTGTTGAATTGGTTACGTGGCATGTGATGGGGTGTTTTGTGTGTTGGTGTGGATAGGGTGAGCAGTGGGGCTGCGGTTGGCTTAGTTGTGGGTTGGTATAAATGATATGTTGATGATGGGTAGTGGGGCTGCGATAAGTGGTATTAAAGGGATACTGATCTATGAGTTTTGGTGCGGTGGTGTTTATAGTGGATGGACGTGGGGCTGCGGGGATGGGTTGACTGTGAATGGACTATTGTTTGTGGTTTTAAATAAAAACTGAAAGAGTTAATGAATGGCGGGGCTTGGTAACGGAACGTAATTAATAATCGATGACGATGGTTGGTTAGTAAGAAGGACTTTTTTGTGTTGCTTGTGATTTTCCTAACTTGTTTTGTGGATGACAGGGATATGATTTACGAATGACCGATGTTGTTGGTTGTGGATAGTTTCCTAGTAGATAAGGAACTAAATAAACTATTTTTCTAAAACAAGAAAACCTAAATGGGGTTGGGGTTGTTTGTTGTATACATGCTTTGTTGTAGAAGTGTCGAGGCACGTGCTCAGTTCTCTGATTAGAAGCCATAGTTTGAGCTGAGTGTTTGGTATATATATATATATATATGTATCTTTTGTGTTTTAACGCACCCCACCCATGTTGAGAACTTAGTGACGAACACTCCGATTTTATGGTAGAGGGTGTTTTTTCCTTAGTTACTAGCTCCTCCCTACTCTTTCTCCCCTAGGCTGTGATGTCTTGAGGCAACCTTACACCTAAGACTCTTCAGGTAGGTTTCAATTAGACTGGATTTAGCCCAAGACTCTTCGGGCAGGTTCTACTATTTTACAAGAATCTTCAGGATGAGGCCCAAGTGTGTGCGGGTGGGATACGTGGTTGTGAGGCCCATGTGTGTGCGGGACGGATACATGGTTGTGTTGACTAGGTGTGTGCAGGTGGGTTACGTGGTAGTGAGTCCCAGGTGTGTGCGGGCGGGATACGTGGTTGTGAGGCCCAGGTGTGTGCGGGCAGGGAGAGTGTGGTAGCGTTAGGATGTTCCCCATTAGGAAGAGCAGCTAACTAAAGGGAAATGGTTCGGGGTACCCAATACTCTTGTTTAATATATACTACTACCTGTTGTGCTCGTGTTTTGGTTAGTGTGGCTGGTGAGTTTGGGTGGATAGATTTCCTTGCTAGGTTTCTTCTGTTTTTCTCACGGGACATTAGGATGTCTCCCAACTTGTGCATGAGAGTTGTAGGTTTCCCTACTGAGTATACTTGTATGCTCATCCAACATTTACTTTCAGGTTTCTAGGAGGACTAGCAGGGCTGTGCGAGACCCTACTAGTAGGACAGTTGGAGTTGTTGCAGTTGTTGTTCTATTTTTTTATTTTGGTATTGTACTTTGAGCGTTATTGTACTTGCACCTTGTTATAGAATTATTTAAACATGCATATGGGCTTGGTTTCGGTTTATTTATATACACTTGTTGTTTTCCTTTTTGGTGGTTGACTTGTCCTATTTCACAATCCTAAATAAAAGAAGGGTAATGACTCCCATATTTGTGAAAACTCATACCCTTGGTGCTAGTTGCCACCCCGGGGCCTACTGGAGGCTGGACTGAGGGTCATTATCTCCCTTCCACCATTGCCAGCTCAGGAGGGGCATCTTTGGTGGGAGGGGGTCATGACAACATATAAAATAATATATATATATATATATATATCATCCATTAGGTGAGGTGATGAATAGTATACCCACATAGATTTGTGAAGGTGGTAGCCACATGTACCTGAGCGATGTTATATTATTTTTCTAAGTGAATGGGAATGAAAAAATTGATATTTTTTATATTTAAAGAATGATAAATATATCATTAGTAACAAAATTATGTAAATTATATCACTTATAATAATTAAAATTTCCTTTATCACATTCTTTGAGAAGTTTTATAGAAATATTATTCACATTTCTTCGTAATGTAGTAGTCTACCGTATAAATCAATGATGCTATTGTATCTCATATGAAATTCAGCTAAATATTATAAAAATTAAAACGGAAATAAAAATATATACATTCAAGAAAAAATGTACAGAAAGTAAAAATGGAAAAAAAATATCTTCACAAGCCTCTCATGCTAATCCCTATCAATCTAATTATAACCTCCATTTTAAGTATGAAAATACAGGACCATTATAAATGTGAATTCCCTTATCGATACATGTACACAAATAATATTGTTGAGTAATAAATGAATAATGCCATGGTATTCAAATTGAAATCTCATTAGGAAACCACTAATGGTTGGTACGTATAATCCATGTAGTGATCGTATCTAAAATGTATATAGGTACAAATAGAATTTTAGAACGATGATGAAATTTATAACCATCACCCTCAGGATTCTATTAGACACCTAGAATGTCTACTTTCTCTGGATCATATCCCTGAAGAATGTCTTATCAGAATATATATATATATATATATATAATATAATATAGTTGTATTTTGTAACAACCACTATTGACCAAGTACACGAGGATGTATGTGTCCATATACATAAAATGGTTATTTTTGGATAGACTAGCGAATAAATAAAAATTCTAAAACCAATATAAAAAGCTTATAGGATCATTAATTATTTTACATGACCTGTAATACAATAATATTGTGAGATACCATGCCGGACACTCTGGATGGAGAGTGATAATTCATTTAAACACATGAAGAAGAAACACGACATGTAATGCACAAAGTCCAACAAGTGTTAATGGTGTGAGACATCTTTCTCAACACCTCATGTATGTTAGAGATAACCTCATCATCAACAAATCCCTTACAATAAAATTCCATCCTATAACAAGTTCTATCATAAGGATACTAATTTTATAGCTGAATTAACTCATGTTCATATCATTTATACTTCCCATATATATAATTAAGGAATATTCATGTTTATGATATAAAATATGGGGTAACACAATACATAAAAAAATATTATAATAATAATTATGATATTATTGTTCAAAAATCCATTTTTAATCCATTTCACATAATATGTCCAATTAGTGTAAGAAGGAATACAGTCGTGCCAGATCTATTACACATAATAAATCCATTTTTACCATTGAAACAATATAATTCAATTTATAATCAACATTAGGACACTTCATTGGTGAATTGGTCAAATAATAAAACTATTAAGAAGGTAAATTCGAAAAATTGTTTGAGATAAATTACTTATGTGTACTTTTGGTCCTTTAATCATAAATATATTGAAAAAAAATTCCAATCTATATCTAAGATAGAAGCTATATAGTTTTATCAAAAATAAATATATTATCCATAATATTCAATTTCATTTTTTCACACCCAATAGGTGAACATATATGGTGTTTTTATCCTCTAATCCATCAAAAAAGAATCAATAAGCATATAACTGGGTGTGAGGATCAATTTTATATTAATAAATACATTTCAATGGGGTCCATAGAGAAGGTTATCATAAGCACAAAAACATATCAACGAGGAGTCAAAAATAAATGGGATAATGATGTAACTATGTACCTCATGGTCATAAAAAACACCTCACTCAATGTCAACATCATATATGATTTAATACTGAATAGATCTATGAACTATTCAAATGTAATGAAAATAGGGAAACCGTTATTTCTCCAAAATTGCATGATGGATTAAATTATAAACATGGATATGAAGGGATATTCTAGGAGAGATTACTGAGATAGATCCAATTCATAGTATATATCATCATTAATAAATCCTATTGGAAATTTTTCTCTAAGTATATATAGTGGGGATTTTAAAATCCCATGTGAAGAAATTAGAGACTTTGGTGATGGAGGAAGAAATGGATTGAAGAAATTTGTTTTATGATTATATTTGGGGAAAAATGATTTCACCTTGAAATATAAGGGATACCTGGTTTGGACAAGTATTTGTAAAATCGTTCACCCACCATACTCTATTTCACTATTATATAGGGGTACCCAATTAAATTAGGTATAAGGTTTATCTAACCATGAAGACACCATGAAAATACGTTATCATCCAATATATAGTAGCACAACATTGTTGTGAACCATGGGTCTCATTGTTTCAAATAATCATTCCCACCCCCACGACTCCATAGTCTGAAAACATATTGCTTCAAAAAAACCATGTGGTTTTCGTAGAATGGATTTCTCCAATCAAGCGTCATTGAATTTTCACTACATTTCATGGTTCAACACTCTAAAAAATCCCAAGACACACTTCAAAATTACTAGAGTTTTTTAATATTCATATTAATGTATTTTAATGAATTTTTATGTAGTTAAAAACAATCCATACCATCCTAAGAATATGGGTATCCTCATTACGTTTTAAGGATGTATAATAATGACCATAATTTTATAATATTTCATCTTATTTGGGTATCCTTATTCTGTTTTAACAAAATCCTTCTAATGTTGGATTTATGAAAAAATAAGAATTATAGCTTCTGTGTAGGGATTATGGAAAGTGATTTGGAAGTTATTTTCAATAAATAAGTGGTTTTATGGTGTAAAGCAGTGAGGATAAGGGGTTTCCTTTTATAAGCATATGATATTAATGATTTGGTATTTTGAAATTAAATTTAGTGGTCATAGGATTTTTTCAATCACTAGTGTCCCAAATGGGAAATTATCAACCCATATTTTCGTAATGTTAAATTTAACATCATGAAAAATATATAATAAATGATTATATAATTTTTACACTTATATATATAGTTTAACCCATGGTAATCAGATTATAATCACAAAAAAATTAATAATTTTTACTACATTAAAATTGTTTGAATGAGATAATTAAATTGACAATATTAAAAATTAAAAAATTTTATAATTATAAATAAGGAATAAATTTTTTAAAATTTAATTGACAAAATACGAAACATTAATTTACATTTAATCATACTTATGAGTTTTTAAAACATATTTGTAATGAGAAAATGTCCAACAAATTACATATTTGAATATAGAAATGAAAAATAAGCATGATTCCAATGAACAATATTTGATTAATTGATATAAAATTTATTAGATGATGAATGATAAAAATAAAAATAAATATTATTGAAATTTCTAAAAAAATTTACTTCTATAGTATGTTTTAGTTAAAATTAATTATTTTTAACTGTTCATCAATAAATGAAACCTCTCTGAAATAATCCACCAAATTTAACAGATGATTATATCAATACACCATTTTAAGAAATGATGTATATTTTTTCATATAATTTTTTAAATATGGTATAAATTAATTATTTATTTACTGGGAAAATCATAACTAAAAATTATTTTTGAAATAATATAGTTTTTTTAAAACATTAGGTTATATTTAGAAAGATACATTATTTATTTACAATTAGTAGATAACAAATGGATATGTGTAAAATGCATACATTATAAATGAGTTAATCCGATTGATAAACTCCATGGTAATTTGTATGTTATATATTTGATAATATTTTTCATAGAATTTTGTTGTTTGGTAATACTCAATCATGACTATTACGCAAGATATCGAAGAAAAATTTCATTGAGTTTAATGAATGATTACTTAGTATTTTGTGTAACATATACTATTGAATAAAATATTATTATTTTTTCAATGATTCTTCCATAATAAATATTCATTGAATATTTATAAATTTTATAAAAACGAATGGTGGAAATACATATTCAAATGTTTTTTTATGATAAGCACTAATAATTTTAACCGGAAATGAAAATAATATAGGTTGAAAAAATTGAATACATTTACATTTAAATAGTATCATTAATAATTAAAACATGGAAATTTTAAAAATTTGTGTAAAGGATTATAGTAAAAATATTAAATATTAAATTATTTATAGAATATTGTATAATGTAAAATTAAAAATGGATAAATTTTTATCATGATAAATTTATTATAATTGATAAAACCATATTATATTGTTGAATGAAAAACATTCCATCCTACTGAAAATAATTTTTTTAAACCCCTCATTGTTAAAATGATAATGAATCCATTTTTTGACATGAATTAAGTGTAAAATAATAAATATAAATAAATAAACATTGAGTTACCATTATAAAAATAAATATTTCAGGAATGTAATAACTTCAACAACAATGAATAATCCATTAATAATAATAATTATTATATATAACAAAATTTGTGTTAATGAAATAATATAATTATAATAGAATAATAAATTATTGTGCAATATTATTTTCACAAAATAAAAGGTTAATTAAAATAATAACATATTTATTTGGAAAATAAATCATTTATAATAGAAAATTGAAAATAAGTGTGATTATATTTATTATAAATGATTAGACATATAAAGTCCCAATACAATTTTTATAAATTTTAAATCGAATTCCCATGAGAGGTATGACATAAAATAAAAAATTTAATATCACAATTTATAATATATTATATATAAATAATGAATATTTTTTTATATTAACAAAATTTAAAATTCAATCATTGTTCTTACCATAAACGTGTTTCAATGAATTAAAATTTCAGTCAATGAAACTCGTACAGTTGGAGAAGTGAATGGATTGATAGAATATATAGGTTGAATTTGAAAATATATATTTATATCTCATCATAAATTATGGTTTATTTTTTAATAATTCATTTGGGAAAAATTTATTTTACATCGTTCCTAAGTAGTTGAAAATGTAGAATTCATGACTTAATAATTTTAAACATGAGACAGTTAATCCTACCATTGTTTCTTTTTTAGTTGAGGTAATTATGTCGCCCAATAAAATAATAACATACTCAATATAATTATGTCTATTAAAATATATTTTATAATTCATATCCATCATTATTTATATTGTGTACATCAATTAACTGTTGTGTTTTTTAACCTATTGTAAATAACTTTGACCACATTTCTCTTGTTTAATAATTTTGAAATCATTAACAATCAAATTATACAATGAAATATTTTTATATATAATTTTTTATTTTATAATATATATCATATATTGATTTAATGATTTCATTATTCATTATAAATGTGGATGACTTACATTCTGTGAAATCATTGTTCATTTAACCTTATTTTTATAATATTATAAAATGTAAATGTAATACTGAATTTAAGTTATATATATAAAATAATAATTCAAAACACATATGAATAATTTTTTTTATAATATAATATAATAATTTCATTTTCATGTTTTCATAGACACGTATAATAATTTATTAAATCATTGATCAAATTGTTTGTTTAATTGACCAAACCATGAACACGAATTAACACTTTTGGTGTTTATGCTAATTATGGTATTCTTATGACATAAAATCATTATAATTGAATCATAATGATTTTATTTGTATTTTTTTATTGGTGGAAAATATTTTAATATTATTAATTGGTGTGGGAAATTCTAACTGATCAGTAGAAAAAGGTATTGTCAAGGATGTAGAAATTCGTACTAGTGGATTATAGGAATTCTCATTTCCCAAAACATGGGAGGGTTATAAGGTGTTTTCAAAATTTTATATTTTTAATAATACGAATATGAAATAAATTTTATTTATTCATCACTATCGTAGTATAATTTATCCACAAAAGTGGAAAATGAAAAACCAACAACATTTCTTCGTGGATGTGCTACGATATGCAACACACACAAAATATTCTTTTGTTGTTATAAGTGAATGAAAATAATTAGATAATGTGTTTAAAAGTAATATATAACTATATAAGTATTAAAATTATTACAATGTAATAATATTACAATGGTGATATGTTATTTTTAAATGTAATATTAAAAAGAAATTTTTTAGAGGAGATAACCCATACTCTGATGACTTTATTTTTTTATTGTATGTCCATCTGAATTAAAGGTCATATGATAATTTTAATTGATAAAAAATTAAATTCATTAATTAAATTATTTCATATCAAATAATATGATATAACTCCTATTTAACAATAATTTTCAAAATCTACCAACCATTTATTTTTTATACATTAATCATCAAATGTAGAAAAAATATTTTTATCCCTTTAATATAGGTTTTCTTATAGTTATATCAAAAAAATATTGATTTTAGAAAATAATTTATCTAGGATTTTGATATCATTTAATAATTGGTTATATAGCATTAATGAAATATTAATAAATAATGATCGTTATATGATTCACATAACTATTAATTACTTTTATAGTAATAAATAATATCATTGATGCATATTACATCAATAAGTGAAGAAAAGTGGACCAATATTTATTTTATATTGGGATGAAAACCTCATTATCATAGTTATTAATAGAACTAATAATTTTCCAACACAACATGTATATAATAATAATAATCTATTTATATATTATCCCTTGTTTGGTTGTAATAAATAGTAAATTTTGGATACACACTTTTCTCCCCAACATCCTCAAGATACCACAACATCAAAATAATAAAAAAAAATTGGTTTTGAAAATATATAAAATAATATTAGCATTTAGGTAATATAGATCAATCGTAATATGAGTTATTATTCGAAAAATTCATTTAATCACTGGATAAACTTATTTCTAAAATTTATATATTGTCAAAAAAATGAACAATTTCTTTTAACATATTTATTATGAGTTGTTCCCTATCATACATGTTATTTTAATCCATTAATATAATTATTAAATTAATATGTCATAAGGTTTCTAAAGTATTACGAATAAAAACAATTTCATATCCCCATGAAGTGTTTATCTAAAAGATTATTCTTATACCCACTCAACTTTCATTTCTGTTATGATAGATTAAAATCCCTACATAAATGATTTAGATTGATTAAACTTACATGCTCTAATTAAACAACAATATACTATATAACATATTAATATTGCGATGTATATATATAAAAAAACATACTTGGGTCTTATCCAATACTCCATGATATCATTTTATACCTATAACCATTAGTATATATTGCACTAAGGTTCACGAAACTAATTCCATTATATAATTCAACCCTACTCTGATACAAAAATGAAGGACCCATTTATGACATGAATTAAATATTTCATAAAACTTCATGACCCAATTACTACAACTAACAAATAATCACCCACACCCCCATCCTAAATAATTACTTTATTTTGGAATAACTATATAATTATTTTGTTTTACAAAACATATAAAAATTTATCCATTATCATGCTCATTTATATTTTTTCATTAAATATAACATGAAATAGTTATCTTTCTAAAACGTGGATTGTAAACCAAAGAATGTGGTCATATAAAATAATTGGTACTAATATATATATATATATATATTAATGAATTATATCGTAGAAATAATTTAGAGAATGATGATGTTATAATAAACATAATAAAATCTCAAAATACCATAGATAATATTCATAAAACCTTATATAATGACAGGATATCATAAGAATAACATTAAAGAACCATAATGAATCAAATAAAATTAAATAAAATATTAATATATATAAATAATGTGAAAATGATTTGAAAAAGATGAGTACTTTAAAAATAATAAATACAAAAACATGGAATTACAAGATAAAGCATGTGGAAATGTGGAAACATTAATGTACTAGGATTTAAAATCAATGTGAACATAGAAACATACTAAACATATTACATGTAATATTGTGAGTAGTTATAAACACCATCACAATCACACATTATGATCTTGGATAATACCTAACAAGCTTACAAAAAAAATTGTGAGATGATTTTGAAATGATCATACTCACATGTTATGAAACTATATAATCTCATAAAAATTATCATATAAAATAGATTTTATATAATTAAACCATCATGATCAACCTTCGTAAACAAAACTACTCAATATATTATTCACATAAATAATTATATTTAGTGCATAAAACCATCACAATCATACATTGTGATACTAGATATTTTATTACATGTTCACATTACATTTCAATCTCACATGATAAAACAATCATCCAATGAATTTATAGTAGTTAAAGGTCCAAACATTCCCTTAAACCTTAAATTATTCTACCAAATTAAAATATAACGTTCACCATCTTATGAATAACCCCTATAATAATAACGAGTATCCAAAAATATTATAAATTCAAATAACATGATCTTATGAAATCACATAACTTCAGAACTAATATTTATTAAGACGAATCACATCACTTAAACATGTAATGGGTGATTAAAACATAACATCATAAAAAATAAACCTTCATGGTAAATATAAGTGAAAAATAATAAGTATTTCAAATAATATTTTTAAATTAATGAAGAGAAAATTTGAAATAAAAAAAATTAATGTAGTGATATGACATCAAAAATACCAAATATAAAATCTACATAACAAGATTAAATTGAATACAAGTAATTTTTTTAAAAATTTTATGAATTGTCCAGCTCATTTGTGGAGTCCTCTCGGTCATATTTTGAAGGTACTATTGAAGTTTTTTGTAAATATTCTTTGGAGTTGTGGCTTGGTGAACATTTAGGTGAGATTTTGATTAAAAAAAATAGAGGGATACACATAGTTATCATATGGTTTGAACAATCGTGTCCCCCATATAGGGAAAATGATGTAAACCTGTATAGATGGGTTCACACTATTGGCACATGGTTTACCATAACCATGCTATTATTCCCAGGAAACCGTACACAATAGTTTTAATTATCTGAAAAATATTTATTAAATTACCCAAACCCATAAAACCACCATTTTTTATATAGGATTGGTTGTGAAGAATTAGAGGAAATCCTAGATACTTCTAAAGGGATTCACAATTTAATTGATCAACATTCTCCGAGATCTAATTTCTGGTTTGAAGGTCATCTCTACTTCTCATAAGTGGATTTAATCTCATTGCTTCTCCCGATTATTCCTCTATCATTCATTGATTTTTTCATGGAATAAATACTTTATTCCAAAAATGAAAACCATAGATTTGATATATATATCTAGTATTTTGGATTTAGAAATATATTTTAATGATCTTGATGCTTTTCATCATAATTTTTTATTTAGGAATTTAGATCTAGATCATGATCAAGGCCACTATGCTATTCATGTTTTTTAAGGATTTCAGATGGGAAAACATCCGTAAAAAAACTATGGTTGGTGGTGTAATTTGAAATCCTATATTCTTGTATTTGATAAGAGTATGTGATATTTTTATATGCTAGATTCACTTGACAATTTAGTTTCATAATTGGAATAATTAATAATGATAACTTGACTTGATGATACATTAAAGATATATATTACTAATAAATTATTTAGTCATGGAATAAATAGGGATTCCCAATTTGATATTTTTTATAATGTTTTAATGATTTTGGATATTTTATTTAAGATATTTATGTTTTTTATTAAATTAATTAATTGGGAGAAAATAATCATGAGATTATGTTTTGCAATTTAATTTAAATAATGATGAATTATTCATGTGCCTTTCTTTTGATTGACAAAAACTAATTGCGAGTATTAATTAGGATAAGATGATATTTGATTTGGATAATTAATTGTGATGAATTAATTGTGGAATACAGTTTGTCTTGATTGATTAATTAATTGATGAAATAAATACTATGTAATGTGATTTGTTAATTTTTGGGTTAACTAATGGGATATTATATGTTAAAATAATCATATATTAAGTAAGGGAATTATTTGTTTTATTCTACTGAATTAATGTATGATTTAAATAATTTATAATTTTGGTGAATTTCATGGCATTCTAGACGGTTATAGTTATTGGTACATGGACACGACGTTCCAATCAAATAGTATTCCACACTTGTGATGTGGGTTGGTAGACATGGAGATCTTTACCAAATGAGAAATGTGGTGCTTAACATGGAATTCAACAACAAATGTTATTTTCTTTTATTGACATAGTGTTTAAACCCATATAAATGAAAATAATTAATTATGAATTAAATGTCAAAATTAATTGAATCCATGTCTAATATGATAATTCATGAATAAAAAAAATTATGATAACTATTTAATTATTCATTGTAATTATTTCTTTATTGATTTCCATACACAGTTTATTGACTAGTCTTGTTTTATACGCCATTGGTGGTGGCATTCTAATTCATTATAACACCATATTCGGTTTGCTTATTCTACAACCAAGTTGAATTTTTTGTTGTGGGTCTCGATAAGCGAACGACCCTCGGATATGATTCTGTTTAGGAATGGAGCATGGGTGAGGGAACCAGACATGGTTCAGGAACCACTATGTAGACATTGTGTGTTTACCATTAGTTCCATTTAATACACTTAACACACACATTTTAATATCATGTTTTCTGTATTTTTGAGTATATTATTTCATGTTTGAAAATTATGTGACATAGTATTGGTTTGGTTATTTATATACTTCCATAATTTTTATTGTTTTTTTCTTCTGTTAATGTCTTATTATGATAAAATAGGTTATTATCTCTCAATGACTAAATTACCATACCCTTACTGCTAGCCAGAACCCTCAAGTGTAAGATGTGGTGCTCTTGGGGGCATGTGACCAACCTACTCGGGGCACCGTTTAGTGGAACCATGGTTGGGACATCATGAAGTTGAATCAGAGAATTATTCTTTTCTTTCATCTTATTTAGTTTTATCGCTTTTTGGAAGGTATACATGAGACTATGAATAGTCAGGGCATGGTAATTTTCTCATGTAAGGGAGTTCCAAACACATGTATTTCAGAAAAACCTACTACCTAGGGATGGATTGTTTTGATATCTATTTGTTTTTACAAATAGAAATTACTTGACGTAGTTTCCATAACTAGTGGTGTGATGTGATTTTTTTTACAATTTATGAATTTTTATTTTTTACATAATGTGGAATGGAAAATGAGTCTACATGAATCATTCTAGGAACTTATATTTATTGTGACAACAATCATTTTTTTTGCAGTCAGGGGAAATTGAATTATGTGCTGTTTGTTCAACATGAACTAATATTCCTTTTTTTCTGATTGAAGTAAAGATGGAATACGATAATAAAAGCTTGTATGAAAAGAAAAATGAATTAATGAGATGGATTAGATTGATTAATTGATGAATTAATTAATTTGAAATGATGTAATTCGTTAATTTTGTAAATTAATTAATGAGAATTTGTGTACCCTTCCTAACTAATACCTATGAGTAGGATGATTAAGTGTAGATATAGTGCCTCAGTACTGACCATGTGGAGAGAAATGGGGATGGAAATTTATAAAAATTTATCATTTCATTCATCTATTAAGTAAATGTTATAATGTTTCGTAATGTCACCAAATTCTAGTGTTTGGATTTATATAGTAATTTTTGTTGAAAACGTGTTGATATAGATACTAAGTGGTTTGGCCCTGGACGATCACCCATAAAGGTTACATGATTCTTCTTTTGTTCCAGGTAACAGAGTGGTGTATTTTTGATAGAACATTTATAATGTAATGAAATTATTTGTTAGATACCCAAGGCTGTTTTCTAAATGCATGTTTGATGTGATAAGGGAGTATCACCTAAAACACCATCCGACATTCCCTCGAGATGGTGGACCAGAGGGAGATTAATTAAGGATTGAATCTATAGATATTACAATTGTCCATTTGGAGACTCTTTATGAGAGGAGGGTCAAAATTTATTTTTAATATTCTACAAGGGGAGTGAAGCATTGGTGTGACATTTAGCTATGATCTAAACAGACTAATGATATGTTATGGAAGGACTTTCTGGAGATGGTCTTGGATGCATTCTATCCAGAGACACTGATAAAGGAGTAGGATTAAATGTTTATGAATCTTACCAATGTAAGCATGTCAATAATGTATTATTCAATGCGTTTCATTTATTTTCAGCACGTCACTCCAGCTTTGGAAGAATATGTAGATTCTTCGGAAAAATGTTTTGAGGATAGACTATGATGTGAAATAAAGTGATTGGTGAATATAATTAAGTTGAAAAATTTACGTAAAATGGAAAATCATGATATCATTTCAAAGGGGAACATGAAAGAGGAATCCAATACATGATTGGTGGTTGTCACTGGAAGATCAGGCTGTCTGCCATCTGTGAGAATGAAGCACTGTTACGAGAACCTTTTTCATGATACTAGAATGCAAGGTGGAATGTTGTGAGGGACCATTTACTAGGATCACATTAATGTTCTTTTCGACAAAAGTGGTTACTGAAACACTATCAAATATATTTTACATGAACTCCACTAAAGTGCTAGTTTTATGGAATAATGGGGAACCTATAGAAGTTCCACAGAACGCATTGATAGGCTGGTAATGAGGGATCAACTAGTCATAGTGAGAGTGTGGGACAATGGTCTTCAACAACATATAGTTCTAGAATCAACTTCTCTTCTTGAAGAGCTAGTAGTGGTAGTGGATGCGGTGCATCATGGTATGACATCATGTATCTGCAATGTGGTGCTACTCAGGGAAGTCAAATTGGAAAACATGGAATAGGGAAAAGACAATTTAATGTGGTGAAGCCTACACTTCTGGATGGTGAGGATCATCCATGGATAGTGAGAGGTAATATTATAGTGGCTTCTATATTAGATAGTTCCCTAATTTATATTGATGTATTTTAATCCATTATTTCTATAATTCTCTTTAATGGATTGTGTCTAGAGGTGGAGTCCATTAATAGGTGGATGAATATTGATACAGTGTTGGAAACATTGTCTATATACATCTATTTGTTCAAGGGTTTTTCTCTAATTATTGGATTACATAATTTAAATTGGGTATCAAAGTTTTTTTGATTTGAAAGGCTTCAACCTAATTATGGGTATTTACCAGTAAGTCTCATACAATGCTCACATCGATTATTATAATAGCAGAGTGACCATTGTATCTGTTGAGGGTACCAGTATGTTTATCTTGGATAATGTCATATCCATGCAAGAAGATAAATGAATTTTAATTAGCTACTGATATGGATCTTATCTAACATTTCCTTTATTTTTATGGATGTTGGGGGCAGTAGGCATGAATACATTCCTCTAATTGTGAATAAGTTCCATGAAGTCCTTCATAATGGATTCTAAGCGATGCCACCAGTGATATATTTTGAAATAACTACTGATCTCATTCCAGGGGATCAGCTGCTATATATTCTACCATACATAATGGCGCAGACTATGATTTAATTGTTCCAAATTCATTTGGAGGAGTTGGAGGATAATGGTTTATTCGTCCAAGGTTGTCACCATATGGATATCATATCTTGTTAGCAATGAAGGATGAAAAAGGAATACACTTTTTTGACAATTAATAGATGTTTAATAAAATGACAATGAATAAAAAATATCTTTTTTCATGTATCCATGATCTTTTTGACCAACAAAATGGGTCATGTGTGTTCTCAAAGATCTATTTGATATTAGAGTTTCATCAGGTGAGAATTCAGAATTCCGATATTCCAGGAACATCTTTCATAAGTCAGTATTGCCTTTATAAATTATTATAATATTGTTCGGGTTAGCAAACGCTATAGGAGTGTTTATGAACATAATTAAATGTTTCGTCCATCAATACATATTTTTATTTGTGTTAATTTTTGTGGAAAACAACTTGGTGTAATATAAGAATTATGACCATCATTCCCAACATCATGACATCATCCTCGAAACACTAGGAGAGAATCAGCTATATGACAAGATATCTAAGTTCCAATTTTGTATTGACAGGGTACAATTTTTTGAGAATATCATCTCAGTAGAGGGTGTGGAATTGGACCAAAATTAAAGAAGAAGTTTTTTCATGGAAACAAAACAGAAATTTTATTGATATCAAAATTATTTTAGGATTATCTTGATATTACATGAGAGTTTTCCATGGCCTTTCTGTATTTGCAGCAACAAAATCATGTTTGAAGAAAAAGAGATAAATATTGAGTGAACTGAATCATACAAAAATTCTTTATAGGATTTGAACAAGCACGTGAAATCCACACAAAATTTACCTTACCTGAGTCAGGTGAGGGGTACGTGGTGTGTTTTGATGCTTCTAGGATTAATCTCAAACCTGTGTCGATTGAATGAGAGAAAGTCATTTAGTATGGGTCTTAGTAGTTTTGGAAACAAGAACAAAATTACCCTATTCATGACCGTGAATTAGTAGTGGTGGATTATTCTCACAATTTATGGAGAAAATAACAATCTAGTGAATGGTTTATATTATTTATGAACCAGAATATATTTATGTAAAACATTTCATTTTGTAAAATTACTCCTCGGAAGATAATATTGGTAGTGTATATATAGTCCATTTATTTGGAACTATAATACACACCTGGAGTGTGGAATAATGTGTATAATTCACTATCATAGAATACTCAAAATTAGTTGGTAACTGATTTGTGTGTATAGATGATTATGATGACCTTATTGGATAAGGTGCATGAGGAGGTTAAAGAGGGTCAAGAGAGGATGACATAAACTTTATTAGCAATGGAGTCTTCACACTTGAGACTGACCAGGGACATGATGTATAAGGATCCAATGTGTTTAGCATGATAGGAAATCCCATAAGGTGGGTAGACACATTTAAACGGGTTAACAGATGAGTATGAGGATATCTATGTGAAAAATGAGGTTTTTCTACCTACAAGTATGCAAGATGAACTCGTGAATGAATTTCAGTCCTTTATGTGGACGATACATCCAGGTATGATAAAAATGTACTATGACATACAATGAATGTTTTGGTGGCCATGACTCAAAATGGAGATAGAAGGGTTTGTAACAATATTTTGCTGCTATCAGTAAGTGAATGTGATGCATTAATGACATAGTGGTCGGTTGTAATAATTTCCTATTCTATAATGTTAGTCGGATGGAATCACAATGGTTTTTGTGTGGGGTCTACCAAGGTCTCTTAGGAAGAATTATTCTATTTCAATCCATGTGGATTGACTAAAAAAGGTACAATATTTCATTCCTATCAGGGATTACTTTGTAGTAGATTATTTGGGAGAAATATATGTATAGAAGATAGTTCATTTTCTTGGGGTTCCACATATTATAGTTTCATATCATGATTCATGCTTTACTTCACACTTTTGGAAGGGATTATAGAAGGCGCTTGGCAAAAAGGTTTTGTTACATTTTTCATTACCCCCTTAGATTATTTAGAAGTAATATTTTACCATACATGTGATAGTGTATATGTTGCGGAATTGTGAAAAAATCTTTGGTGGTTCTTGGGAGAAGCACTTATTTATAGTGGAGTTCACCTATAAATATTGTTTTCTAGAAATATAATGATGGAACCATATGATAAAATTTTTCGTTGACCATATATAACACCATTATGATGGATATAGGTAGATTAGTTAGAGCTACTATGACTGAGTCTCATGTAGGAGATGTCGGAGCAGGTGCATTTGATTTGATACGAATGTCTATGCCTCCGAGTAGGAATAATTTGTATAGTGATAGATGGAGATGAACCCTAGAGTTTTCAGGGGGTGATTGTGTTTTCCATCAAGTGTCACCTAGTATGGGTCTCCACAATATTTAAGGGTAGTGAAATTTTTCATCCTTGATTGTATGACCGTGTGAGGTAGTGGAGGCAATCGGGCTGGTGGTATACCAATTAGGACTTCGACAAAAACTTATCATCACGCATGATGTTTTCCATGTGTCACAACTACAGAGATATCACACCAACCCATATCATGTGATTGATGTGGATGAGTTTTACTTAGATATAAATGAATCCATTGTGTATAATTTGATACGTGTGTGGGATCATATAGAGAATGTGTTACAGGGAATTCCCATTCCAATAGTTCATGTGTTATGGCAATATGGATGTGTTCAAAAGAAATCATTGTAACCTAAAGTAGACATGTGGAGTAAATGGGCCAATCCTGGTGTCTCAATTTTTTAGTGATGTTTTGGAGTGCAGAGAAATGGTGAAATGTTATAAGGTGGGGATATTGTAAGCTTTCAACCTTTTCTGGAGCCATTTATGGTGTGTATTGATGGTACATTGAGGATTTAAGGTACCTTTTTTGGAGTTGTTCATTAGGGTGGGTTTGGAAGATATTTTTATGAAAAATTAACATCTATTGTATTTTTCATGGTTATTACATGTTTTTAAAAACCCTATGATCCATGATAGAGAGGTATACATGATTGGGGCATGATACACACTAACAGTGAACCCCTTCCCTAAAAATTGTGCAAGTGGGTTATAATTAATAGAAAATTAGATTTTAAAACACTCAAACCCCAATAATCCATGTATATTGACCTAGGATAAATATTAACAAATTCTATGTGATCCTAGAGAAATCCAGAGGGATTCCATGGAGATTCAAACACTGTTCATCGAGATCAAAATCTCAAATTGAAGAACTACACTCTTTTGTGTAAGTGAATTCCATCCAATTTCTTCCTCTGATCATTCCTCTATCATTATTTGATAATTTTATGTAATATATACTTTGTTCCTGAGATCAATAACAATGAGTTAAATTTAGTATATAGTATTGTGGATCTAGATTCATATTTTGGTGATCAATATACTTTTAATCATAATTTTGGATTTAGGGATTTAGATCTGAATCTTGATCGACATCATTGTGCTGCTTGGATTTTGGGAATTTTTTTGGGCTAACATCCATCTAAAAAATAGCTAGGTTGTCTAAATAAATCTTCAATAGTAGTGGGTTTGATATGTGATGTGAGATAATTGATTTTATAACTTCCCATGATAATTTATTTCCTGAATTTTAGTAATTAAAAATGTTAATATGACTTTTTGATGCTTCAAAGATATGGATGATTAATTTATGATTTAAACATGAAATAAAGTTGGATTCCCAATTTGATATTTGATTTGGATAATTAGTTTAGGATTTGTGTTATTTTATTTTAGACATAGAATTGGTTATGCTATGATAGTTAATTGAAGGAAATTATTTATTAAAATATGTTTAGATATGTTAGATAATTAGTGGTAAATTAATAATGTTCCTTTATTTGAGTTAAATATAATTAATTGTGAAAATTAATTTTGAGAATTTTATATTTAATTTGATTATTAATTATGTAAAAAAATTATAGAACAAGAAAATAGATGCTTGATTAATTAATAGATGAATAAATTAATGGGATATGGGCTTATATTATAGTTCGGTAATCTAATCTGATTTTGTATGATTATATAATAATTCTATTACTAATTGAGTGATGTGGTTTAGTCTTCTTAATTAATGATAATTTAATTTATTGGGAATGTTGGAGAGATTCATGACATTCTTGACGGATTTAGAAGATGGGAGATGTATATATAGTTCTTCACTAATAGTTATACATGCTTATGATAATGGTTGATAGACATGGAGAACCACAACTAATAAGGTTTAGGATGCTTGACACTGAATTCAACACTGAATGAGATTTTGGGTGCATTACATGGGATTAAATACCAAATGAATAACAATAATGAATTCTGATTTAAATGTGAGGCATGAATTGAAACTAGGTCTAATGAAATGATTAATGAATAAACAAAATTTTGATAAATATTTAATTATAAATTTCATTTATTGGAGCATAGAATTGCGTAAAATGTCTCTTGACTGCACTTGTTTGTGACAATATTGGTGGTAGCATACTGAGTTGTACTCAAACTCTATTCAACCACCTGATATTCACCTGAGTAGACATTATTGTCGCAATACATGATAACGCTAAGGCCCTATGATATGTTTATATTTGAGAATAATTCATCGGTTAGGGAACTTGACATTATTCGTGACCCACATTGTAGTTGTTGTGTCATTACTTTGTGTTGAATTTTAAACCCCTTAAATCATGCATCACCATGACATGTTTTTCCTTTGAGTTGAGTATGGTATTTCTTGTTTAACCTATCATGTGCATTGTAATGTTCGGGTTATATATATAATTCTACACATTTTTATTTTTGCTAAATATTAGTGATGACTTATTATGATAAAATAGGGTATATTATCCCCATTAAAGACTTACCATATCATCACTTCTTGTCGGAAGCCACTAGTGTATGAGGAGTCGCACTTGAGGGCATGTGACCAACTAGCTCGGGGTCCCGTTTAGTAGCACCCACACTAGGATGTCACACAGTTAGTGAAAAAAGCCAGAATGTTTTGAAAGTATTAATAAATTTTCAGACATTAAAATGAAAACATTCTTTCAATATAAGATTTTAAAATACATAGAGAACAATTATTTTTAAAAAGAATCATTAATATTAGAAACATGAAATGAATATATATTTTTCAATATATAATGTATAAATACATTGAAAAATATTTAATTATAAAAATCCTACAAAATTATTAAAATGGAAACATAATAATAAGAATTAAATTTAAATCATTTACTTTTCAAAATCATATTTAGTAATTGAAATAACAATATGACAACTGTTTTCAATAACAGGATTCAAAAAACACAGATATAATTATTTTTGTAAAAATAATTTATTACAATGAAAATTTGTAAAACGCATTAAGGATATCATGATAAAATGTTATGTATATTTTTAAACATATTCATTTTTATGGATAGAAATTCTTTTGGTCATTTCGTAATAGCATTCTATTGAAATACCAAATCATTAAATGGATATTTAAATCATTGATTCAAAATTAGTATAGGAAAAATTATTAATTGATTATAGAAAAATCTATTTTCCCCTATATAGAGGATTTCAATGGTTAAATGTAATAATTAAAATAAAAAAAAACAAAAAAAAAATTAATTATTCTTGAAAAAATGATTTTTAATGAAATCCTATATTATTAAGGGATAAATATATTATTTTAAAACAACATTTCAATGGAAAATATTTTTAATATAATTATAACATAAAAATATGATACATAAATAAACAATGAACGATAATATTAAAAATGATTGGTTTTGACCCAATGAAAATATTTGTGTCACAAAAACCAATTATAAAAATTATAACATTGGAAATGAAATCCCAACAGTTTAAAATAACTTATTAAAATTTTCTACGATAAAATATAATTTAATTATGATAAAAAATATTAAATAATATATGTTATTCACTATTTAAAATTAATATTTGTTTTGAACATAAATGTCTCTGAATGGATTCAAATTTTTGACAAAGAACACTTTACAATATCAGTATGGATGGGATTAAAATAATATGTAATATATATTGTGATATAAAAAATTATATATCATGGACATGGATAATTTATTTTGAAATAATTTATTTACGGTATAGTTATACCTCATCAATTAGTATTATTTAAAAACATGATATAATTCCAGAATAAAGGTGAACATGGGATGAAAATCCCATACCACAATTCCTTTCATAGATTATTCCACTCTAACAAGATGAGGAACAGACATATCTCAAATAATATTCTCTTTTAAACAGTACATATAAATATTTCCAATTTATTATTCTTATTTATGATGATTTATCATGAGTTCATTAATTTTTTATATAATATTATATATATCTTGTGATAATATATTTAACAAATTAGTATACTTGTTAATTTTTATATAATTAAGAATAATTATATACAAATTTCGTTGTTGCTATATAAATAAATATTTCATTATATATATATTGTATTTTTATAAAAGTATTTTATGTCATTTCATATGTTTTTTTACTTTATTCGATATCCCTCATAAAAAACTAATTTTGTTAATTTTATTGAATTAAAAAAATGAAATTATTAATGATAAAAATATATAATTTAATATTTCCATAATGAAATTTAAATATATATTTTAAATATATTATTATAATATTATTTTTTATTGCTCCATATTAATCTATAATATGATATTAGTATATTTTTCTCATTGATGGTTAATCTTACACAATCTCAAACACGATTTAACACAATTCATGAGTATTGTAATGAATGAATTTTTTGTACATAATAAGAAAATAATCACATTAAATTTTAATTATAGTGAATATTTTAGGAAGGTTAATGATGTTTTATCGTTTCTAAATGTTTTATTAAAATATGAATGAAAAAGGGATATTTTTTATTACATCAGTAATATTCAACATGTATAAAAGATTAGAATTCACTTTTAAAAACATATGATAGGGGTGAAGATTTATATTAATTGCACATATAATATTTTATTATTATATGATATTTATTTTTTCTATTAATCATTTACACATTTAATAAAATTTAGGAATTTAGTTAGTGAAAATGTCGATGTCACATCATGGAGGCAGTTGTCTATGAAAAATATTTATGACGTTCATTGGATAATATAATTGAATAAAAATAATTAATTAATGTCTATATGACTGAAATATAAAATAGAATTATACTATATATTCTGATTTAGTCGTATTGTTGTGTTCGTAATATATTTGGATGTGTAAAATCATGAATGAAATATTAGGACATGATAACACTTATATTGGAGATATGATTTTTTCCTATGATGTTCCCAATAATTTGATTGTGATATGATTAATATGTTTGAGAAGTTTATTATTGGATATTTATAGGTTTTTGGGAGAGTAAAAATAAATATTTTTTATGAATAGTTATATGGATAGGTGAATCACTAAAGGATGGTAGGGGTTACATTTTACTAGGGGATAAAATGGTATCTTTTTTGGAATATTTGACATTTTTAAATAATTCTAATGAAATATTTCATGGTTAATGGATGAAATTTTTCAATATTTAATATTTTGGGGTGTTTTGGGTTAATTATGTCAAAAATAATTAAGTTAAATATTTTTAAAACATTATACTCTTTACACAATTAAATCAATAAATTATAAATTTTTACATTCTAATGTCATATCTAGTTTTTTAATATGTTATTTTACGATATATTAATCATATAACATATAACATATAAAATAATTGGGTTTGATTAAAATTAAATTTATCTTATATTTAATTTATATGTATTTATAGATATTATAAATTTTAAACCTAAATATCAATGGTTGACTTATAGATAAATTTCATTTGTATAAAAACTTCAATAAATCTTTTAGGAATTTTTAATCATTTTAAATTTTGATTCAAATTAATTGACAAATAAAATAATTATGTATGTATTTTTAAATCATATTAGGATTATTATTAGCTATTGATACATATAATTTATTCCATATAAATTCGATCTTATTGATAAAAAATCATATAATAATATTTCTAGCACCATTATTACTGTAATTTAAATGAAACCTAATAATCAACGGTTTTTTACCATGATGTTATTTTGATTAAATAAAAAAGTGTGAATTTTTTATCGTAAATATAAGTATAAATTTATCAAATTAAATGTGTATCTATATGGATATTAATTTTATTGATAGAATATGTAATGCATAACACCAATTTTTTTAATAATATATAGTTTTATAAAAATAGATATATTATTAGGATATACTTATAAAAAGTTATTATTATAGTGATTTTTTTGAATTTTAATTTCAAAAAACTAATTATATATAGATATATAAGGAATTAAAAAAATAATTTCAATATGTTTGAAATAATTACCCAAAATTGTAGAAAATAAATTTTTATTTAAACGATACAAAAAATTAAAATTATTTATGTTGTGATTGTAATTAAAAATATTATATTAAAATTATTTAATATACATTCATATACAAATTCATTATACATAATATTATTATAAATTTATATATCATATAAAATTCACCTTATTAGAAAAACATAATTATTAATCCCAATTAACCTGCCAATTTATTTTATTAGAAATATATAAATGATTCGAGCTATGATATTTAAATTTTAATGATTTAGAAAATTAATTTTCATTTCATGAATTTCAAATCTTGGATATTTATGATATAATTTATAGAATAAATTATATAATATATATAAAATGACATTTATTTATAATCTCAAAAAAATATTTAATTATATAAATTATTTACATTATAAAGGTAATATCTATTAATGTAATAGCATAAATGAGTTTTTGAAAAAATATTTATTAATTAATTATTAAAATATTGTGGAATTTAAATATTCTGAGAAGAATATTAAACATGTTACTGATCATAGCATGACTTTTAGTTGGTTAAAAAATATTGATGATTCAAATAACCTCTCATATGTTATCATTCCATCAATGTGTAACAATAAAAGTGAAAAAAATATCAAACATATACTGTGGATTCATGAGAGGAATTAAGAGATAGATTATATTGATATAAATGTTGTTTCAGAGTTATTACCCAATCTGAAAGATAATTACGATATGAGAACCATGGGGATTTATTGAAACAAGATAAATGAAAAAGGTGAATCTGTGAAAAAGAAAATATTGGTTTTGTAAGGCTATTAATATATCCATTGATTTGAATTAAATGAGTACATATTAATATTTTCATGGAATGAAATCATACATAAATTTCAGTTCATTGAAGAAAATTAGAAAAAAAACATCTGTCATAGGCATGTCATGTCATCCATCGTCAATGATAATTTTAGAAGAAAATTATATATTTAAAAACCAGGTTGATTCATTCAAGGAGAATAGGGTAATTTTCATTTAATTATCATGGGTATATTTAATGTTATAAATAATAACATATGATATTTGTATTATAATCATGATAATAGCTTTATGAAATTCCATTTTATGAAATGAATAGTTGACAACACTATCTCCATTTTATATGAAAATAATGTTTTAATCCTTTTAATTATTAAATTACATGTAATTAATTTTTATTAGGATTAAAAAATAGTTTTTATGATTATTTAATGAAATATAGAATCAATTCAATATGTATATATATGATGATAATTGATACCCTAGTGTATTACAAATATTCCAAAGGAAAAGATTTAAATTTCAAATCTCAATATATTTAGGCTAATAAAATACTGTATAATATTGTGATTATATAATTTTAAATAGATTATACATAATTTAATAATCTTATTAAATTTTCCAATTATGAATATGGAAAATATTTTATTCCAATGAATTAACGAAATATTGGGCAGCTTATTATTCCACCAAACATGATGACTATATAATATATATTTTGTTAAACATTTTGATCAGTATAAATATTCCTAAAAATTAAATTATTTACCTTATGTAAATTTACTACATAGATACATAAATGGAGAATCAAACTAAGGATTGAAATATAATAGTAATTGATCTATTTGGTTATTGATATGCCAATTGGGCACTAATGTTGATGATACGAAAACTACATATTATATATTTTTATTTCATAATGATATATATTATTTATAATTTAAAAAATAAATATTATAGACCTTTAGAAATTATAATAATTCATTTTGGACCTCAACCCAATCCTCCCCAAATAAATATGTGGTTGTGGGCATAGAGTATTTAAATACTGGTGTGATATTTTCATTACTATTTATATGTGATAATCAATAGTTATTCCAATTATCCATCTCTATATTCAATATCATGGAACATATATGGAAAATATAACATCATTAATTATATTGTGGATAATATTAAATTAATATTTTAATTATCCACTAAAATGTGTAGATTGTAGATTTCTTCAAAAAGCCACTATAAAATGAATAATTTCAGAGTCAACAGTTAGACGTAGGTAAATAATATCAAGTATTAAAAGGATATGTCATGGTTTATTGTTACACTAAATAGTGTTTATTTTGGATATTGCATTAAATTTTGGATAAAATGTAATTTATAAATATTTTCATTATTTTTTTCATCTGATTATTGTTCTATAGGGGTAAATAAATTAAGGTGAGAAACAATATATATGTGTGGTTATTTAGGAAGTATTCCCATGAATGAGATAATATATTTTTAAAGTGTTATTAAATTTGGTAAATTTGATTTTATCATTTGTGATACTATTAATAGTACATTGTGATCAGTTTCATGAAAACATACACTATGAATGATTTGATGTCGTGGAAATGAAGTTCTCAATTGCATTTGTAATGTAAGTGTTTAGAATAGATATTTAGAACTTTTATTATTGGTATAAAGGTATTATTTATTCAATTTTCCCATTTCATAGACCACGTTCTCCGATATTGTAATATAATTATTTTTTGACGATCCATTGAAATGTTTCCGTAATTATATTTTGATTTCAATTCCATTGTTGGAAAAAGACAATGGGTTATATTATTGTACTCAAGGGGAATTTAAATAATTATTTTCTATGTTAGGGTGACTATATGTTAATTATATTATTATCGAGTGAAAATTATTTTATAAATTTATATATCACATTATTTTTAACCTTATTTGGTGAAAAATAAAATGGTCATCCTTTATTATCAACATCATTGGGTTTTCAAGGAATTTTCATTTCAGGAAGAGAGGAAAACTAATGAGATAAAATATGGTAAATATAGGAAGACAAAAATCTTGGTAGAGGTTGTCTTGGAATGGGATTTCTAAAATTAATAATATATATATATTCAAAGGTATTATTATCATTGGGAAGTGGAAAAAAGGCCACAAAATGTAATTATGATGTTATTCTTTTTATAAAACAATGATGACAATCTTGTTAGAAACATATGAGGATAATAATTTCATGGGGGTTCCTGATGTGTTAATTTAGTTTTTCTGTGATAAATATCTAATTCCGTCATGGAAATATTTGTTCATGATGATTTTATTGAATATACTTATATAATATGTGAAGGCCTATTACACCCATGGTGGAGTTGTAATCATGTTATTTTCAACCAGTTTTATTTCGATAAAAATTGGATATGGATGAGTACCAAATACTTTGTTCACGAAGGATTTTTTAAAAAAGTGATATGGGTTGAATAAATGTCAATACATAAGAGTTGATCAAATTGGGGGATGTAGTTTTGAATTAAAATTAGGAAATTGAAATGTACAATATCCTAGTCGGAGTTATGTTATGAGACTTGTTAAAATTTTCAGAAATTTTTCTGATGTTGATAATTGGAATATATAATTTTTCATTAACTAAATATATGAAGTAATCATTAGATAGATTAAATTTATATATAGTTTAAATTTTAGTCAAGGGATTCATGATAATGTTGAAGTTTCTACATTTCATGATTGATATTAATGGGGTGAAATAAATTTATAAATATTAATTTATTATTGTACATATCAATTGATGTGGTAAAAATTATTAGATGAGTTTATAAAGTGGAAATCTAAATATTGAACGATTAAAAAATTTGTATAATAACAATTTAAATAGAATATTATGGTTTTGTGAAAAGTTGTCTCGATTGAAGTGATCTAACATCTATTATTACCAGACAGTGAAGAAATGTAATAGAAGAACAAAATCAAAAATTGAAAGCTCAACCAATATGGTTTTATATTTTTCTATCATGTTTTTTATAATTTTAATAGAATTTTAATAACTAATACAATAAATAATTGTTTTTATACTGAATTTGAGAATACAATATCTAACTTGTTCAAAAAAAATTAAAGAATGGTGTTTTATGTTCTCAGTGTAACATGGGTAATGCTAAAGAAAATCCTACACATTTTTAGAGGAAAACATGTATATATTATTTTTACCCATATTTTAATATTACAATGTGATAATGATTAACTATAACCATTTTTGGTTCAGTTTCACCAAATAAAACATAAAAGAAAATTCACTGTCTTATTCAGCTCCATAAAAATAATTACACATAGATCCCAAATGATTTTTTATATATTAAGGTGTCATTTTAATTTATATTCATTAACTGTATACATTTATTATTCAATTAAAAAATATAATATCACATCCACCCTATTTTTTATTTTTAGAAGGCACCCCATTGATAAATAAGGAAGAATGGAATAATCCTTCTGAATTTCAATGTGAAGCTATAAGCTAGATTTTTTTACCAAAACTCCATAACTCATAATTGGTATGTATATTCCAAGATAATATCTTATATATAACTATTTTTTATTTGTGATACATCATATGATGACATTAATAATTCATCTTGGGATATTGAAAAAATCATTCAATGGGTGTCTTCATTTAGATAAACAACAATACTTATATGCTTCTAACACATAGGGAGTAATTTTTTACCTAACATTTAATATACATTTTTTACTTGTCTATGATATAATTTATGTGAGGTGGAGTCCCATTTTTTAATTCAATTGTGTGAATATTTTTTTCATGATTTTTTTTTCTTTAAAATATCATAAAGAAAAAAATTCCAAATTTATATGAATTTCAAACATTATTAAATACATTAATATAGTTTAATTTATTTTTCACATTAAATAATTAACTATATATTTTTTTCAATATGATAAATTTTGAATTAATTTGGATCGATATAATTTATAAATTGTGAAATTTCTTTAATGATTTGGATAATGATATCGATATATTGAAATTTCGATATTATGACCATCATGTAATCCACCAAATAATATATGATATATTAATAAAAACATGTTTTCATGTAAAAAGATTCCCATAATTCGAATCAAAATAGGGAAAACATATATATCTTTATGTGTGGGATAGATGATTTTTAAAAAATACATTATTAATGATTCTTTTTATTATATATCTCAAAAATATTTTAAATAAATATATTTTTTAGATTATGTAATGTTCTCCATTTATGAAATTATTTAACATTATTTTTTTAACATGTCAATATTTTGAGAATAAATTTGTTATTGAATGAATGAATCTTCACACCTCAATAATGAAAAACATTTTTATAACATATCAAATAAACATATTTTTACAACTCATATGATTTGAATTCTGAAAATCATAATACATGGTTGTGATTAGTAGGTTATGTAGAGTTTGATATAAGAAACATAATTTTTGTTTAATAGTAACATAACTTTATGAATATTAATGTAACACTTTTGAATAGTGACATACCATTATGAATCGTATCCTCTCATATGATAGTACATATATAGGATTTATGTGAATGTATGATGTAACTATAATTGGGAATAAATAAACAAATGTTTTTAAAACATTAATTTTCATGTAAATTATTATTTTAATAAATAATAAAATTAATCTTATAAGGAAAGTTATTTTTTAAAAATGGGAATTATTTTTGAATTATACACATCAAAAAATGGATATGGCGAAATATTTTGTTTTTCTAAGATACATAATTTTTTTGTGAATTGAAAAATACTAAATTCTACACGAAATGCTAAATAATTTATTTATTGAGTCATTGATGGTGTTATTCTTTTGTATGCACCATTAGTTCAAAATCACACGAACATATTACTTGATTTTTTTCATTTAATAATCACTATTTCATGTCTTAAGGAAAAATAATTAACTAATGGTTAAAATATAACTAAAAACATCCTTCCCATAACTATAAATACCACAAAATCCACCCACTTATCTCCACTCCTCTAAATCATTGTTCATTGTCAAATTTATTCAAAAATATTCTCCGAATCACCTCCCCTACAACCGAAATCCTTTGGTCCTATAAAAATTCCAAATACCCCTCCCATAAAAGGAACTCAAGGAAGGTGAATTCAAGATGTAAAATAGTTCTTTTTCGTTAATTATTCTTCATGTTAATATGATCAATTTTTATTTTTTATCCACACCTAATACAAATGGTATGAAAATTATAGTACCATATAATTACTAGAATGTTTTTATTATAATGAGATAATGCTTCTTCATCTCCCCTTTCCCCGTATTTTATTCTTAAAATGAACATTGTTTGAGATGTGTCGATTAATCACATTCAAGAATGACGATCATTTCAATAAGATTTACCTTCTTTAACTCCATCCTGAAATATTTTTTCTGGAAGAAATATTCATTTATTTATTTATTATATCATATGTAATTATCTATAATCCTTATGCATTAATGATGTAAAATAATAAAAAATTAAGGAAACTATGATCAAAATATCCAAATTAATCCAATAATTTATCATTAATGTTTTATATAATGGTTTACTATCACTCCAAGTAAAAAAATGAATTTTAGAACCATGTAATATTTTTAATACTCAACAATAAATTGTGATATCTATTATATACTGAATATGTTATCTTTCATAGACTTCCATATTATTTAATAAGTAAGGGATCCTCTCTCTCTATTTTAATCAAGAATCCTTCTATGTTGTGTCCTTTTATATTTATTTCATAAGGATGGGGAATGTTTTTTAATATCCCATGTAATTAAATTATGATATATAAATGATGTGATTCATCTTTAACTTTAATTAATACCTCACAATAAAACTTGTTACCGTGCCGAAATATTTGCAAGGGTTTCTTAATCTCACTTCCATTTTTTATGAGATATTTTGAATTCACTACTACCAATTTTATATGGTGTATGTATACATCCCATTGATGTTTCATATCATTAATGTATTTATTTTCATGATATTCAATGTATCATTTTCTGATTATTAATTGTCGGGCATACGATACAATTGATTACAATGTTTTATGTGTTTCCAAACTAAACATCCAAATTCATTTGCGTTTCACTAATTCTCTAATATCCCAAATTAAATAATTATGTATTCATTTTTAGTCCTTATAAACTCTGTGTGAATTTTCTAAATATTTGTACCAATCATAGTCATTCTTTTATGGTGAGTTACATGTTTTAAAATTATATTTCAAAAAAATTGTGAAATGTAGGAATGAATCAAGGAAATTCAAGAATACATACCTATTTTAATTTCACTATATAATCACTTTTAATCAGTATTTATCCTTATAAACTCTAACAATCTTACATGAATGAGCTATTTTTGTTCAGTTCTATTTTTATTTTAATAAAGATTCTTTTTCCCTTTAAAACACATTAATATTTCCAATAACCCACACAAAATGATTTTTTTAAAAGGTTATTTAAAAAACTATTTCAATTTAGTTCACCACAACAAGACTTCATTTAATACTAAAATATAATTTCACTGACCATACTATTTAATTTTTTGGATCTAAATATCTACAATATGATTTCATGAGATATAAAAATGAATTTTCAATATAACACTTCTTTATAAATAAAATATGATTTTTCTCATTTCACAATATGTTTTATGAGATATATTCCTTGTTCACCACAAATTCCATGATTGTTGTGTTTGTAGTTAATTTTTTTTATTTCATATAAATATTCTCATAAATATCATTATATAATGTGGGATTATTATTTGAATGATTATATGATGTATGAGACACTTTGGAATGTTTAAGGATTATTTCCTCAAGATTTTTTCAACGGTCTCATTAAAAAGTATCTTCACCTCTGTAAACATCCATTTATAAATCATATACTTAATTGAGATTTATATCCTTTTAAATAATACACTATTTTATATTGAATGGTTTATTATTATTTTTATGGGGGATGTGCTATCTTGAATACATTCACCATATTACATTAAATAGTCAGTGTTTATGTTTAATGATTATGGAATGTTATTTATATTTTTTATTTTAATTTCAATATGTATCTGTATATTGATTATGTTCATCCACATTAGTATTAGAAATATATTGGACATATTATGTTTCTAGTGGGGCCTTCTATATCCCTTCAATGTCTTAGTAGGTCTCATGAGACAAACTATGGTCTTCGAATGAGGCCTTTACAACATAGATATTTATGGTCCTTGATCATGGCTTTGACGATATGTTTATGAGGTCTTGCATTATGCATTCCCTTAATATAAAAATAGTATTGATTGTTCATGTGGATGTTAGACTTTTAGAGTACCCATTACTAAGTTTTATTATGCAATTATTTATTCATCTCTAATTCCTTCCCTAATGTTTTTATGTTCATATTTAAAGTCATGTGTATTTAGTTATTTAAAATTCCAAATTTTATGTTTATGATATCATCCACATTATTGATTACCCTTACTGAGAATTTGAGGTCACCCATTTCTGATGTTTTATCATTATAGGTTACGAAAATGTTTATACTATGAATAGATTTCATGGAGAATTTTAGAGTGTATAAGGATTTATTTTCAATTTATTATGTTTTTAATTTAAATTTGTATTTTTTATCTTTTGTATGTGTCTTTTTTCCAAAATAAATAATCCAGTCGGTGCTTATAGATGAATATTCCTTGTATTTATGCAACTTTATTAAAAAATGCACTATATCTGAGCTTCTGGGGTAGGGATGTAACATTTGGTATCAGATTAATATTATTATAAAACATAAATATTTGTTATATAAAAACTAGATTATTGAACAAAACACTATGATAGAGATTACAAATAAGAATAAAAATACATCCTAGAATGTTGTTGAGGGATATATTATGCAGTTTTTCAAGAAACACACTTCCATATTGAATAAAAACAAGTAGAGGTGGGTGTGGAAGAAAATTATCTAGGGGTAAAACCCAAAAAATTCCTCTTTATACAATAATCAAATGGGAAATGGTGCACGACAATAGGCCTTTCTGAACTTTTTTGTTCGGCACACCCATGGGATATTATTTAGTAAATACATAATTTTATTAAAACCCATAATGAAGTATTAATGGCCATGTTGTATCCAATGGTTTTGGTCCTAGGATTTATGGTGCATAAATTTATGTTATGTGTTCCAACATATTTAGATATATAGAGAGTTTATAATAATATGAGAAAATATATAATATGAAATTGATTAGAAATAGATCCTATATGATGTAATGTGAACACCGCCATTGCAGAATATGAATAGAGTAATAAGTATAATATCTCTAAGCGTATTAAGTCATCATTTCAATGGTATAGATTGTCCTATAAATACCCATCATATGAAGAAATAATATCATTTTTAATGAAGGTATGTTTCTAATTCTATGAGTCCTTTGGATTTTAAGGGAAGAAAATGAATAAGGGGATTATAGGGAAATATATAGATAAGTGTATGATGAGAAAGAAGGATTATATCAAATTTGATAACTATGGAAATAGTCAAATTGGTAAATGACTAAAGAAAATGTGATTTTGTTATAAGTGTGGAGAAAAATGAAAAAACCTTCACCATTTAAATGGAAAAAATGTTTCCAATGTAGTGTGTCTCAACTATAAGGAGATGGTACACACTGTGAATCAATGTAAACTGAGTCGAAGTAATATACTCAAAACGATGATACATGATTATGATCACATTATTAAGCCTCCAAAGATGGAGTATTATGATTAATAGTTATTTTCAAAATACATTTCCTTTTAATATTGTTCCAGCAATTTAGTTGATATAATAATTAAGAAATATATGTGGATTGTACTATAGTACATTTTCATTATGTCTTTGAGGTTATATTATTCATGTTACTAAGGAACATTGATTCATTATCATGTTAGTATTTTGTTAAATATATAGTAATGGGATAGAAAGAAATTTTTATGTATATAATATTAAGATGTCAAATTTCAAATAGAGTGATGATATATATGGATAATGTAGATTGGATAGTACTAAAAATCATTGGAATGATTCTAATGTATTTGATCAAGATCATTTTGAATCATAAACAATCTATGAAATGGAAAAAATTGATGTCTATATTAGTTTTTATAGGTTAATGATACCACATGATGTTACTTATGCTACGAGATGAAATATAGGTAGTTCAACGAACAATCAAAGTCAAAGATCATGTTTATGAAATATAAATGTAAATTTATACTCTAATAAAGTGGAATAATACCTTAACTCTACAAAATTAGTGTTAAATGTGGTTTTATTATAATAATCATTGATTGCATAAATTAAAATTTTCAGAACTCTATTTTATGTTTTTATGGTAATCTAATTTCAAATAACATTCTTTATTTCTCTTGAAATTAATATTTTAGTATTCTTCAATGCCTAGGTTTTCTATTACAATTTAATTTACTCTATTCAAAAATATAATTTAATCATAATTCATTCATTTATTTATTTATTTATTATTATTATTATTATTTTGACCACCTCGTTTCCCGTAACATTTTACAAAGGATATTCTATTAAAACATTATTTTATGGTTTTTCCACAAGGAAACATTCATGTAGAAACTAATAATATTCAATATCAAATATCAAATTTTGAGGTTGAAAATTTTGTAAGGAGGTAATAATGTAACACACCATTATTTTGATAATAATCATAATATTGAATGCATGAATCATATAGTCTATTAAAAACACGTCTTTATTATAACCTATACAGTAAACATAATTTCACCACTACTATGATTTGATTTTTGAAAATGTTTTATACATGTTTGCGATCAGTAAGTTATTTAGAGTTTTATATGACCAAATTAATTTTTATTGAATAGTAACATAACATTATTAATATAAATGTTTCCCTTATGAATTTTGAATAATAATTATGAATAGTTACCTCATCAATGATAGTATATATATAGGATTTTAGTGAATGTATGATTTACCTATTTTTCAGAATAATAAATTGATGTTTTAAAATATATATTGTTAATTAAAATTTGGAATTTAATTAAGATTTAAATTCATCATATATAGAAAAATATTTTCTAAAACATGGACTCTATTGTTTAATTCAATATGTAGAAAAAGTATTATGGTTAATTTATTGGATTTTTCTGAAATACATCAATTTTTGATGAATAGTAATATAGGAAAACATCCAGTAAATGCTTAATAAATTTTTTATTTAGTCATTGATGATTTTATGATGATATAAACAATAATTGTTCTAATACTCATGCACATATTAATATTTCTGGAATTGGAATGATGACTATTTTTTTCTTTTGGTAAAATAATAAACTAAGGATTAAAATATTTAGAACCCCCCTCCCCACCACTTTAAGTACCACATATTCCACCCAATCCTCTTTAAACCACTCAAGGATTGTTCTTTATCCAAATTCTTACCATATATTCTCTTAATATCCTCCACCTTGACCAATATCCCTTGGTTCCATAAAAAGACAGTATCCACTTCCCTTAAGAGGCTCTCATGGAAAGTTAATTCATGTGGTAAAATTCCTCTTTCCTTTCAATCATTTTCATGTTACTTAGTAATATTTTCTTTCTTAACCACTACTCATACAAATGGTATGATAATTATAGTACCATACATATACTCTAATGTTGTTATGATAATGGAATACTTTATGCTTATCTCCCATTTCCCCCTCATTTATGATAAAAGTGAATCGGTGTCTGAGATGTGTTGATTTATCACATTAAAGAAATAAGATTATTTCAATTTGATTCACCTTATTCATCTCTAGTTATCAAACCAATTTTATGGATGAACAAGATAAATATATATTTATATAATATAATGTTATTTTATTTTAATCCATATGAATTCGTGGTGTAAAATAATAATACAAAATAATGTAATTGTGATCAATATTGCTAAATTAGTCCATGCCATTATCATTGATGTTCTATATAATGAATCACATTCACTAAAAATAACTTAATGATTTTAAAAAACATGTAATATTATAATAGATCATTAATAACATATAATATCTATTATATAATTCAACTCCCATCATACATGATCTACCATATTATTTTATAAGTTAGTTAATCATCATTTTTATGAAAAGAAGCTCTCCTGGACAATGAAATTGAATCCCTTAACTAATCTAAAATTCCATGAATAAACAACATAAAGTAATAATAAAAATAAAAATTTTACAAAGGGTTCTGAAATTGATATTTAATTAACCTGATTTGGTTATTCATTTCATTATGATCAAGCAAAGAACACCCCCACATATAAGGTACGGGGTCATCTCTCTTACATTTTTTCAAGAATCCACCAATGTTGTGTCACAATATTTGTAATTCTTAATGATGGGGTATGTTTTTAACCTCTCCAATATCTACCTTATGATACATAAATGATGTTAAACCCATTTACCTATCATTAATCCCCCACAAGAACACTTTATACCATTATTAAATATTGGTAAGGGTTTCTACATCTCACTTCCATTTTTATGAGATATTCCATATTATGTATTAATTCATATATATTTGTATGAATACATCCCATTGATATTTCATATCATGAATTTATTATTTTTTAGCTTATTTAATGTATCATTTTATGAATATTAATTTTTGGGCATATGATTCAATTAAATACAATGTTTTATTTATTTTCTACTGGATCCTCCATTTTCATTCGGGTTTCTATTAGTCTATAATAGCCTCAATAAAATAAAACATTATTCATATTTATTCCTTATAAATTCTATATGAATGTTCTATATATTTTTTACCAATCATAATCCTGAAATTATGGCGACTTACATGTTTTTAAAGGATATTTCGAAAAATATGTTCCAATATGTAAGCCCAATTAAATGGAACTCCATGAATTCATAACTATAATGAAGTTCACTCTATAATTTGTTTTAATAAATATTTAACTATATGAAATAAATAATTTTTCAATGAAAAATTTATTTTGGCTCATTTCTTCTATTATGAATGAAATCTTTCATTTGCGCGTTTAAGTCCTTTATGATTTACCTTGAATAACACTAAATATTTTTTTTCTAAAGCTTCTCTTCATAACATTTTTAATGATTTCACCTCAATAATACATTATTTAAGCATAAAATATAACTTTAGTGACCATAACATTAATTTTATGTGATTTACATGCTTATAATTACATTTCCTATGAAATAAAAATGATTTTCGAAAAGAATAATTCTTTCTAATGTAAACATGATTTTTATCATCTCACTTTAACATTTATGAGATATATACCTTTTTATCTACATATCCTTTGTTTGGGGTGTATGTACTTCCATTTTTTATATCATATCCAGAGACTCCTTATTCTCATGATATTCTAAGGGGTTATTTTTTGAATGTTTCAAGGTTGTATGTGACACTTTGGAATGTTTTAAGATTATTTCCTCAAATATTTTTCAGCAATCTCATTTAAAATTATCATAATCTATGTCCTCATCCATTGTAAAATGTTATAAGTCATTTATTTTTATCTACTATGATATAATCAACCATGATATGATGAATGGTTTATGATTATATTGATTGTGAATGTACAATCATGAAACCATACAATATATTACAATGAATGGTTCGTGTTTTTGATTAATGATTGGGGAATGTTATTTACATTTCATAAGTTAGATTCAATAACAATGTTAATATTGTTTATATTGTTTCCCAATCATCTAAGTAAAAAATTATTCTTAGTAAGTGTAGGGGGCTATTATAGCCATCGATTCATTGTTAGGTCTCTTGAGACAAACTATGTTCCTTGTACGGGGTCATGAAAAAATTGATATTAATGGTCTTATCACAAGGCCTATAAATAATGGGTTTGATGCCACACATTATTCATTCCCCCATTATAAAGATAGTATTGATGGTTCATGTGGTAATTCCACTATTATAATACCCATGATAATGTATTATTATAGAATTATATTTTCATATCTTATTCTTACCATAATTTGTTCAAGATTATCCTTAATGGCCTGTGATTTTAGTTATTCACAATTTCTAATGTTTGGGTTTATGATAACTTATGTTGTATTTTATTCCCTTACTGAACACTTCAGATAAGTTGTTTATTATTTATTTTCTATCCTATTTAAAAGGAATATTTTAATATGAATGAATTACATTTCTAATATATGATATTATGGGATTTTCTGTTAAACTTATTATGTTTTTATTTTTTTATTATAGTAAAATCTTGTATGTATGTTGTTTCCAAAACTATTAAACTGATCAGCCCTATCGAATTCATCTTCTTTATATCTATGAAAATTTAACAAAATAATGAATTGGCTCTATGCTTCTAGGGGTTTGGGCGTTATATGTTATTTTAGTACATAATTCACTAGTATATGGAATCAATTAAAAATTATTTTTTTTTCATGGAATTATTCTCCCAAAGATTTGTGTTATGATTTTCAATGTTATTTTAGAAAATTTTATATAATGACCCTAGTTTTTATAAATTATATTTAATGATTTTGAATATATTCATGAAAAATCAATTAATAGTTTTCTAGATAAATTATTCAAAAACATTGGTTAATAAGGCACATTATATCATTTCTGATTTAAATTACTTTCATGTATTATTATTATTAATAATACAATTTTTTAATAGTTATTTTAATCGTATTATATATAATATGTTATAAAAATTTCTGACAGGCACCGTTTGATATAGGAATAGCCTCCACCTGTATGATCATAAAAAATAAATCCCTTCTATTAGAGCTTATGAGTGTGATAGAATCATTGTAATTTTTTCAGTAACAATGAAATGAATATGTTCAAAAATTGAAACATGACCCAAATTATTCATGGGATATTCCAAAAACATCAAGATCACAACTCAAACAATGTTCAATGAACCACCACTGGAAAATTTCATCATCGCATTCCTCACTATTGTAGAATTCACATGTGTAATAAAGGTATATATAACGTTCACATTTTATTAAGAAATTTAATAGTTTCATTCAATGAAATAATAATTATAACTATTACATTTTATTATTTGTTAAATAATATTTTATTATAAAACCTTTTATTTAATTTGAAAAATATTGAATTAAATATTATTAAAATTAATATATTGAATCGAGAAAAAATATTTTAATTAAATCAATTTTATTGTAATAATATAAAATTTATGAAGAAAAATTATTAATGCATATTTTTTATTTAATGTATATTTTAATATAATTTTAGGATTTTAAAAATTATTATTATAATCATCATCAATTATTTATTCCATAAAAAAGAATTTTTCAATAATTGGAGATGTTTTATTTAAAAATAATTATAAATAAAAAATTATTCAAATAAAATAGATATTATTTTCAAAATAATCAATTTATAATTACCCATTTATGAATTTTTTATATTTTTTAATGACAAAATATTTTTTGGATAAAAATAAATAGGGTATACCATTTTATGTTTTGTATTATTTCTTCATAATGACACAAATGTTATATAATATATTCCATAAATGGTATCCAAGATAAAATAAAAATTTCACATTTTAAATATTTTATTTATAATGTCTTTTGATTAAATTTAAATACCCTTAATGAATCATCCAAAACATATTAAATATTTCAATGTCTTAAAATCAATTATTTATAAACTTTACTTACATCCTCTAAAAAATGGTTTTTTAATTATCATTTATTTACGACATGTATAATAAATATAATATCTTAATGTTTGTATAAACTATTGGAATATTACAATGCATGTTTTTTGGATTATTTATTATATTGAATCTAAAATTCATGATTGAAAATTAATTAATAATTATATCATTTTATTCTAAAATAACCCACCCATACAACCATTAAATTTCTTATAAAACACATGGATCATGTAATTATTCTAGCCTTCCCTATTTAGAGTATATTCATTCCCCCCAAGATATTATGAAGGTCCTCCCAAAATTTATATGATTCAAATCAAGGTAATGGATCCCCCCATTCTCCTCACAATTCAATCACCTCATCAAAATTATTCATTTTCACCATTAATTCATATTGGTATATGTTCTAAAACAACCTTATATAATTAATTATTGTTGGTCGGAGTGGATACTCAAGAGGGGGGTGAATGGAGTTCCAATTACAATTTCTGTTAAAATATTGTCTATTTAAAATACCCCAATTTATAAAACAAGTTTAACAGTAGTGAATTTATACAGATTTTAGATGTTCACTTATCTTCTCAATGATTGATTAGGTCTTAGGTAATTTAACCACAAGATTAAACTAACTTTTGAATCTAACCTACTGATTTACAATAGTATAAACAGTTGCTAATTTATCTATCAACGTTGCTTTAAAATAGTTTTTTATTTCAAAGTAATTGCAGCGGAATATAAAAGATATATATAGTATCTTTTAAACATAGGCTAAAGATGCACGGCTGATATAACAAGAGGTTCAGTGTCAATCCGAGACTTAGTCCTCTAAAATTTATATAAATTTGATCCACACCCTTGATCGGGGTAAACAACAGTTTACAAAACTGTCCAGGCCATGAAGGGCCCTCTACCACAGTTCTTCATGGGAAATAAACAAAGTCCAGGCCACACAAGGACCTCTTCCATATTTGACGTGTTTAAACAACAGTTAAGAGATTTGGAGTAAGGATTTTCATATCCTCCAGTTCAGTGCAGGAGACAGTGTGTATGTGTAAGATATACAGAGTAAATGACACTACTAAAAAGTAAATAAACAAATCACATAGAGAGAAAATATAAGAGTTTAAAAGGCTATAGTGATTAGCAATGCAGCTCTGGACTCGTTGGATTCAGCCGGAATTCTTCGGAGTCCATCTCTAGTTTTTCTGTTCAAAAATAGAGTGTCGTAGTTCAACTTGTGTTCTAAAGGAGTGAAAATGATCTCTTGATTCGTTGTGTGTTTTTCAGGGGTGTTGTATTGCTCTCATGAGAGTTCTTTTAAAGTATTTCAATCTCTTTCTTGCTCAGTATTGTTCTTCTTGTTCAGCACAGTCCTCTCGGGTGTATGTAAGTTCTTTATGTTGTATCATCACACTTGCACTCCTTGTGTGTACTGCATCTCAATATTCCTTTTATTACACAAGTTCTGGCAGTAGGAATGAATCTATTTTCAATGGTACGAGATACGGTTTCCTGACATGGAAACAACTATCATTAAATAACCTTAATTTCATTAAAAAAATCAAATATGACTGTTAGCATTATTTTTTTAATACTGACAAAAAGTTAAGAAACGGTGTCACAGTGATTATGTAAATGGTGTCTTCTTCACTGTATGTTCTTCACGGTATGTGGTTCATAGTATGTGCTTCATAGTATGTGATTCACAGTGTCTTCATGTCAATTTTTGTACTTTATGGTGTCTGGGTCACCGTTTGTCTTTCAGGGTGTCTGGGTCAGGGTTTGTCCTTCACGGTGTCGGGGTCATGGTGTGTCCTTCACGGTTTCTGGTTCACGGTTTGTCCTTTACGGTGTCTGGATCACGGTGTGTCCTTCACAGTGTCTAGGTCACGGTTTGTCTTTCACAGTGTCTCTATACATAGACGAATATTTGTATCTAGATTTAGACAGTAATACGAAGAATGTGGATTAAGCATAACAAGTAGAGAGTAAGAGAACATGAATCATAATGGATTGATAATATAAGTGACATTTGTGATCATTCATAGGACTTATAAATAAAAAAGAGAGTAATTAACATCAATAATACTTGTTATGATTAAAACATGATGTGTAATTATTATTGAGATTGAAGATCATTAACACGATGTGCAATTAAGATGGATATTAATTAATAGTAATAGGATTTTTGATCATTAAAATATGATTAATTCATGAGGATTCATACAATCTCCCCCTTTTTGAGGATGAAAAATCATTTATAGTCAAAATATAAATAAAAGGTAACATTAAATAAACTAGTATATTAGAATAACAAAAAATTAGAGAATAAGAGTTTCGAGAATAACATATATCATTATAGTACTGATACTTGTAGTTTTCTCCCCCTTTTAGGATTATCAAAAAGTAGATAAAATGAAATTGAACCCTGTATTTGTCATTAAAAAGGTTCAGAATAAAATATATAGGAGAAATAAAAACATTAAACAACAAATGACATCCCACCAAAAAGGAAACAGAAACAGTCACTGGACTCTTTAGGGATCCACCTTTTCCTTACCTTTATCAGCAGTAGATGCTGGGGATGATGTAGAAGAAGACTTAGATGTGGTAGAAAAAGTGGGTAAGGGTAGACCTTCAAAAATGGATGGAGCCAAAGTAGGACCAGTAGAAGATCTAGGTTGTGGTTGGTCAGGAATGACTGGCTGGATCTGAGAAAGATCTTGGCTGACTGAAATTGCAGTTGAGGAAGGGGTAGGCAGACCAGGTCTAAGGGGTGTAGCAGCTGGAGCGACTATAGCAGTACTCTGCAAATGAATATATGACTTAAAAAGATTGATGAAATCAGAAATGATTTCTCCACCATATTGCATAGCCTTTTCCAAATCATACTTATTCTTTATGAATTTGTCCAACAATCTGGTGAACTCAGTAAGCTTATGAACTTGAGCTTTAAAAGCACGAGTTAGAGGAGGGATTCTCCAATTCTCCACAAGAATCTTAAAGTGATTTTTCATGTAACCTTTGGATAAAATCTGGGTGAGATAAAAACATATATTATTAGTTATCTCCTAATGAGCATCATTGGCTATCTTAGAATGAATTCTAACCATGTCCAATGCTCGCTCACTGTTCCTAACCACTTATGACAAAGAAGAGAGATCCTAGCCACTAAAGGCATTCTGAAGTTCTTCCTTGATTATGGATCTCAGTAGAGAATCATCCAAAGGAGAAACATAAGTTTTACCTGAAGCAGGAGATGCTTTTACATCTATGGATAGACCTTTGAGGTGATTCAAAACATTCTGCAGACATCCATTGTACTCTTCTGTGAGCTTATTCAGATTTTCCACAAGCTCCCTCATGCATACCGGCATTTTTTTGTGCCTTTTTCCAATCTTCTCATCAAAGGAAAGTTGATATGGATTCACTTGAGACACAATCTCTCTAGCTAGGGTGGAGTCAGTTGGCTCAGGAGAAGAAGCAACAGGTGTAGGGGCAGAAACAGGAGTAGGATCTGATCTCAAAGACAACTCATTATGCAAGTTTACTACCATACTTTTTAGGCTTGCAACACCAGAACTCAGTAGCTTATTTTCTACTCTTACATTTTTAATTTCTCAGATCATCCTTGGTTGAATATGCAATATAAAATTTTCCAAGAGAATTGATGCATCTTCTTGACTTAATAGAGTCACTCGACGAGGTTGAGTGGATAAAATTTTCTCAACACTAGCTAACAGAGTCACTCAAAAAACATTCATATCATCTTTAATCACAAAGGAGTGTTGCTCAGGTAAGGGTGCAGGTAAAGGTAGAGGATCATGTTGTGGTTGTGGTTCAGAGTCATCTTCAGACTCAGATTCTGATTTAGATTGATAATGAGGCTCTAGTTCTGGTTCTGGTTCTAGATGAGCTACAGACTACAGTTGAAACACAGAAGAGAGATCCATTCTATTTTTAGTCACTTGCTCTGACTCATTCACATCATAAAATATTGGTAAATCATAACAGGTGTACACAGAATATGAGACAATAGATGGAGAAGCTTCAGTAGATCCATCTTCTATAATCTCAAGGTTTTGAGGTACCTCCCCCTCAAATTGTGCTTCCATTTTAGAGACTATAGACACAGCCACATGATCATGATCCACAAGATCATTTCTAATATCTTCAGAAAACACTTTCTGTAACTGCTGAAAGGCAATTTCCATCCTCTCTTTAGCAGAGGGAATTATCTATGGAACCTATTGTTCCAATGGTTGAGCTTACAGACTTGCTTCTTTCTCAACCGGGAGATCCTCTTCAACAGAATTGGTCTCTACTGTTTCTTGCTGCTCTAAATCAAGAAAAACCAAATTTCTTGCAGCTGTAGGATGAGTTTTTGGATTGAAATCCTCACTAGAAGCAAAATATTCCTCTTCTCTCAAACCAATAGCAACTTCCTCTCCTTGAGGTATTTCAGCTGGGACAACAGCAGTTAAAAAAGTCCTTTCTTTTTCAACATGAGCTGTTTCTATTGCCGGTATTCCAGCTTCTTCTCTAGGTGATACTTCAGTTGTCACTTCCTCATCTTCTTCTTCTTCTGAATACTCAACCACTTCATCTGGTTGCAAACCAATATCAACTAGATTCTTAGGCCTTCTTGGATAATAAACAGGGTCAAACTTCTTATACATTTGATCATTATCTTCAACTCATTGCTTCTTCCAGGGGTTATGACTATTCTTCATCCTTCTAATGATATGCTTGGATATGTAGAAATCATAGTTCTCTAACTTTTCTTCATTCGGTCCAAACATCCCATTGGCAACTAGCATGGCTGAAATCATCCTTGAGAAATACAAGGAGGTGGATTTGGAAGTGACTTTAATAAGCTCATAGATATGGTTAATAACATATGTGCATATGTTGATATTATGGCCATTCTTCAACAGGTGAATCAGGAACACATCCTGATACATCATTACAGAAAAATCCCCTTTTCTAGGACTGATCAAATTATGAAAAAATTTGAATAGACGTATAGTTTCTCCATCTAGATCTGAATCTATATCCCTTCGCTTGGTTCCATTTCAGTATGGGTTTCCAAATAATTTGAAATATCAAAGATGTCAGATGAAGGAGGAGGTTCTCTCTGGTAATCTTCACAAACTCCTTCATGTGGAATTCTTAGGCATGTGGCCCATAGATCGAGGTGAATGAACACTTCTGGCCATTGATCCAGTTGGTCACCATAACGTTTTCTCCCAAATCAAAGGAAAACATCACATATTGATAGAATTGAGATACCTGCCTCAGGTAAATCATTCTATTTTGTCCAGAGAACCATTCAAGGCATCCTTGTTATCTTAAAACATTCAAAACTAATGACTTTCTATACAAAAACCACTCAAGTAAAATCTCTTTTTTAGGTAAAATAGTATGGCTTACCAGGTTTAGGTTTAGAGGTCCTTCGGGAGCTATCATTGGTATTCTCTTCTGTTTCTTAGAGCGACGCTTCTAAGACAAGGGTGAAGACAGACGCTTCATCCTTGGCATCCACTAAAGGTTCAGGCGAGAGGGAAGATAAGGTATTTAATAGAGTTCGAGTATGGAATCGAATGAAACCCTAATGTTTTATCATTTGGGAATGTAAGACGTCATAAAAACAAAAACACGGGAAATCAAATATCGGTGAAATAAAAATTACCATGATACAGGTTAAAATAAGAGTATAAATAATCTTCACGGTGAGACCGTGAGTAGGGGTTATGGTGTGATGAAAACCTGTCATCACAATGAGACAATTGGTGGTCGTCATGGTTAGACAGGGGGTTAAAAGACCATGAGCACAAGGTCTTAACGGTGAGACCGTATGCATGAAATAGTAACTATAAAACACTGAGCATGAAACTGTAAAGTAAAATACAGTAATGTATTAAACATTAAGATCAATAAGATATCTATTTATGATTAATCATAACAAGATCTTGTATAATGTAGTCTAATCTTTTAGAATTTAATGGATTATTGAATATATCAGCAAGTTGATATTTCGTACCAATGAATTCGAAAATGATATCACCTTTTTGATAATGTTCCCTCAAAAAGTGATGTCTTACAACAATATGTTTTTCCCTAGAATGAGAAACATGATTCCAAGAAATATTAATAGCAATTGTGTTGTCACAATTTATTGACACATTTCTGAATTGATATCCATAGTCTAGTAATGTGTGTTTCATCCACAAAATTTGTGCACAACAACTTCCTGTTTCTATGTATTCAGCTTCTGCAGTAGATAATGCAACAAAATTTTGTTTCGTTCCACAACATGATACTAGTGACATGAATAAATGGTGACATTTTCCAAAGGTGATTTTTCTATCTTAATTACATCCATCAAAATCACAATCAGAATAACAAAGTAGTTCAAATGATTTTCCTTTGGTATAGAACCGTCCTAAATTGGTAGTATGCTTTAGGTATTTGAAAATTCTCTTTATAGAATTTTAATGTGACTCTTTAGGGTTTGATTAAAAACAAGCACAAATACATACACTAAACATAATATCAGGATGACTAGCAGTCGGGTATATTAAACTTCCAATCATTCCTCTATAAGTGGTTTGATCCACATATTTTCCATCTTCATGAAGATTCAACATATTGGTGGTACTCATGGGAGTGTCACTACTTTATGTGTTTTCCAATCCAAAACGTATTAAATGATCTCTAGTATATTTACATTGAGTTAAATAATTCCATCATCATTTTCAAATATTTGAAATCCAAGAAAGAATTTAAGTTCACCCATTAAACTCTTTTCAAATTCATTTTGCATCATTTTAGAAATATCAGTACATAGGGAATTTCTTGAAGATCCAAAAATAATATCATCTATATAAATTTGTACAACTAAAACATCATTAGAAATTAGTTTTATAAAAATATTATGATCATCTATACCTTTTGTAAAACCATTAGAAATTAGAAAAGTACTTAATATATCATACCAAGCTCTTGGATCGTGTTTTAAACCATATAAATCTTTTGATAAATTGAAAATATGATTTGGAAAATGAGGGTTTGAAAATCCAGGTGGTTGTTCAAAAAAAAACATCCTCATTAATATATCCATTTAATAATGCACTCTTGACATCAATTTTATATAGTTTGAAATTTAGATGTGCAGCATAAGCAAGTAAAATCCTAATAGATTCTAACCCGGCTACTGGAGTAAAATTCTCCTCATTGTCAATTCCTTCTTCATGACTATAGCCTTGTGCAACTAGCCTAGATTTGTTTCAAACTATGTTTCCTGAGTCATATACTTTAATTATAAACATTCATTTAGTGCCTATTGTCAAAGTGTCCTTATGTATTTCAACATGATCCCAAAATTTATTTCTTTCAAACTGATTGAGTTCTTCTTGCATGGAAATCACCCAAAATTCATCATTAATAACAACATCAATGTATTTAGGTTTAAGTTGTTACAAGAAGGCTTGATGTTCAACCTGATTTCTATGTGAATCTTTATTTTGTGTCCCTCTATCCAGATTTCCTACAACAACATCTATAGGATTATTATTTAGAATTATTGTTGATATAGTAAAGGTAGGGCTAGAAATTTCAGGTTCTTCTCTAGGTTATAGTTCATTAGGAGCAGATTCTGGAATACGTCCAGAACATTTTATTTTAATAGAAGGTTCTTTAGATTTTTTATTAAGTTCCAGAACACTGAAATATTCTTTAAGATTTTCAAGGGAGGTTTTATGCTCATGTGGATCAGTTTCATCAAACTTGATGTGAGCAGATTCCACCACACACTTGGTTCATTTTTTGAAAACGGTATAGGCTTTTCTAGTTAATGAACATCCAAAAGAGATTTCTTCATCACTCTTAGAAGCAAAATTATCAAGATTATCTTTTGTATTAAGAATAAATAATTTAAAACCGAAGACTCTAAAGTAATTGACATTAGATTTTCTATTTTTCCAAAGTTCATAAGGAGACTTTTTGAGAATAGGTATAATTAAGACTCTATTAATAATATAACATGTTGTATTCACAGCTTCATCCCAAATGTAAATAGGTAGGTCATACTCATTAAGCATGGTTCTAGCTATTTCTTAATGGTTTCTATTTCTTTTTTCTACAACACCATTCTGTTGAGGTGTCCTAGTAGAAGAAAAGTTATGACTATAGCCATTGTGTGAGTAATAAGATTCAAACTCTTGATTTTCAAACTCACGTCCATGATCACATTATAGAGTTTTAATCTTAAGTCCACTAATATTTTCTACATACATGGAATATTTAATAAATTAAGAACAAGATTCACTTTTGTGATCTAAGAAGTAAACCCAAGTATATGCAGAAAAGACATATACTATGACATAGACATAGTGCTTCCCATTTAAACTAGAAACTCTAGATGGTCTAAACAGATCAACGTGAACCGACTCGAGAGGTTGAGAAGTTGAAACTTCTTTATTTGATTTAAAATAAACATAATGTTTATTTCCGTTTTGACTGGGATTAAAACATTGTCATTTGGAAACTCAAGTTTAGGTTGGTCTCTAACAAAGTTCTTTTTAGTTAGTTTTCTAAGTGATTGGATGTTTCAGTGTCCTAATCTTCTATTCCATAACCAAGACTCTTTATGAAAGGCATTTAAACAGGTAACATTTTTCTTAGGTAAGGAATTTAAATCAACTGCATAAACACTTTCATTTCTTAAAGTAGAAAAGACTAAATTATTTTTATAATTAAAAACATTACATGAATCATCTTCAAATTTGACATTAAAACCATCATCACACAATTGAGAAATACTTAACAGATTATATTTCCGTCCATCAACATATAAAACATTGGAAATTAAAACAGAATCATTGTTACCAATTTGGAATAGGCCGATGATATTTCCTTCATAATTATCACCAAAGGTAACATAGCTTCCATCATCCTTTATTAATATTTTGAAACAAGAATAATCTCCAGACATATGTCATGAACATCCACTATCCACATACCATGTCTTCTTGTGAGAACTCTATAAACATGATTCCTACAAAACAGATTTAGATATGAATTTATTTTGGTACCCAGATCTTCGTGGGTCAAGAAAGGATAGAAATCAAGGCTTTAGGTACCCATATTTGTCATATGGGTCTCATATAATTTACAAAATCAATAGATTTTTAATGATAATCTTTATTTTATCTATAACCATATGAATAATTGGTTGAATCATAGGGATTTCCAGAACGTGAACTAGCAGTATTCTATCCAGATTTAGGAATAAATCTATTCTTAATAAGCTATCTCTGTCCAGGTTTATAGCCTATTCCAGTAGTTTATATTGGTGCAACTTTCATTCCTATCATTTTAGTTAGTGAATCCTTTCCATTTTTAAACTTCTCTAATTATTTTTTTAGTTTATCATTAGACATATCTAGTTTACTGTTCTCTTTTAACAGTTGATCATTCTTCTCTTTTTCAATAGTAAGTTCAGTTTTAACAGTTGTAGTGAGAGCATGTTATTTGTTCAATGATTTTAATTTATCCTTAAGTTCATTGGATGTCTCTTCCAGCATATTAAAGTATTCAAATAATTCTTCACTAGTCTTGTTTTCAGAATCCGAATCAGATTCAGTTCCAGAATAATAGGAATTTAATACAAGAGTATCTAAGGTTACCTCATATGTGTTTTTCATGAAACACATGTGGCACGATTCTTTTCAGAATCAGACATTTCAGATTAACGTCTTCTGTCTTCAGAAGAAGTACAGGTAGCCTTCATAGCTTTCTTGTACTCATTGAACATGTAATCAGATTTCTTCTTGAATTTTACCTTTCGTCAGTCTTCTTTAATGTGTCATTTTCTTTTTAACTCGTAGAAAACAACATCATCACTTTTATCTGGCTTTTTCCAGTCCTTCTTCCAATGTCCCTTATTGTTGTACTTTCCCTTGTAATTTGTTTTTTTGGAAAAATTTTTCTTTCTATAAAATTTCTTAACCATTCTGGATATCTGAGCCATTTCAGCATCACTGTCAGAGTGTGATCTTTCACATTATGAACTTTCAGTTTGTATTTGATCTTTTTCCTTGTCTATGTCCTTTTGAAGTAGTAGTCTTGAAAGCCATTGATTTCCTTTTTGGTTCATCCTCTTTTTCTTTATTCACCTTGAGTTCTTCCGCAAAAATCATAAGCTTACCAATGACTTCTTTGACAGGTAGCGTAGAAATGTCACATGACTCTCTGATTGAAACAGATGTGCCACTCCATCGGTTTGGTAGATGCCTCAATATCCTAATAACTTTTTACTTTGCTGGAACAACCTATCCGAGTGAATTCATTGTATTGACTATCTCATTGAACCTGAGATACATATTAGAAATGGGTTCATCAGTTTTCATTTTAAAATAATCGTATTTAATAGTATAAGTATTTGATCTCATTTATTTAACATTAGTTGTTCCCTCATGAGAAACACCCCAAGTATCCCAAATTTCATAAGTAGTTTTGCAAGAAAATATTCTGGTAAATTTTTCATCTCCTAAAGCATAGTATAAAGCATTAATTGCTTTACAGTTATTTGTGTATGAAGTCTTTTTAGGTTTATACCATGTTGTTCTTTCGGTTTATGGAATATTATGTTGTGATTCTATTTCAGTACAAATATCAAAACCCATACTCTCTAAATGAATTTTCATTTTATGCGTCCACTAAGCATAGTTTGTACCATTGAAGAAAGGTGGCATGTTAGTAGCACCACCCTATAGTCTATTATCCATAACAAGATTTTAGAAAATTGTTTTAAAGAGGTAAATTTTAGAACTTACAAAAATTTAAGATCTTTAAAGATGCATCTAAAATCACAATTGAAAACCATATTATTTCAAAAATACTTAAACAAAAAAACTAATCCTCTGATACCAAATGTTGGTCAGAGTGGATACTCAAGAGGTGGGTGAATTGAGTTCCTATTAAAATTTCTATTAAAACATTGTCTATTTAAAATCACCGAATTTATAAAACTAGTTAAACTGTAGTGATTTTATACAGATTGTAGATGTTCACTTATCTTCTCAAAGATTGATTAGGTCTCAGTTAATTTAACCACAAGATTAAACTAACTTTTTAAACTAACCTACTGATTTACAATAAGTATAAACACTTGCTAATTTGACTATCAATGTTGCATTAAAATAGTTTTGTATTTCAATGTAATAGAATAGGAATATAAAATATATAGGTAGTATCATTTTAAAGATAGACTAAAGATGCACAACAGATATAACAAGAGGTTTAGTCTAAACCCGAGACTTAATCCTCTCAAATTTATATAAATTTGATCCACACACTGGATCAGGGTTAAAAATAGTTTACAAAACTATCTAGTCCATGCAGGGACCTCTACCACAATTCTTCAGGGGAAAAAAACAAAGACCCATCCACACAAGGACCTCTTCCACAGTTTACGTGGGTAAACAAGAGTTATGAGATTTGGAGTGAGGATTTTGATATCCTCTAGTTTAGTGCAGGAGATAGTGTGTATGTGTAAGATATACAGAGTACACCACACTGCTCGAAAGTAAATAAAAAAATCACATAGAGAGAACAGATAAGAGTTTAGAAGGCTCTAGTGATTAGAAATGCAGCTCTGGACTCATTGGATTCAGCAAGAATGCTTCTGAGTCCTTCTCTGGTTTTTCTGTTGAAAAACATAGTGTCGTAGTTCATCTTGTGTTCTATTGGACTGAAAATTATCTCTTGATTCGTCCTATGTCCTTCAGTGGTGTTGGATTGCACTCATGATAGTTCTTTTAAAGTATTACAATGTCATTCTTTATCGGGATTGTTCTTCTTGATCAGAACAGTGCTCTCGGGAATATGTAAGTTATTCTTGTTGTATTGTCACACCTGTGCTCCTCATGTGTACTACATCTCAATCATCCTTATATTCCACGAGTTCTGGCTATAGGAATGATTCTCTTTTCATTGTTATGAGATATGGTTTCCTGAAATGCCAACAACTATCATTAAATAACATTAACTGCATTAAAATCATCAAATATGACCGTTATATTTATTTAAATAATATTGACAAAAAGTTAAGAAACAGTTTCATAGTGATTATGTTAACGATATCTTCTTCATGGTATGGTCTTCACGGTATGTGGTTCACGGTATGTGCTTCACGGTATGTCCTTCACTATGTATTCATGTCACGAGTTTTCCTTCATGGTGTCTGGGTCACGGTTTTTCCTTCACGGTGTCTGGGTCATGGTTTGTCCTTCATGGTGTTTGGGTCACCGTGTGTCCTTCATGGTGTCTAGGTCATGGTTTTTGCTTCACGGTGTCTGGTTCATGGTGTGTCCTTCACAGTGTATGGGTAACGGTTTTTCCTTCACAGTGTCTCTATACTTAGACGAATATCTGTATCTAGATTTATACAGTATTATGCAGAATATGGATTATGATTAACCAGTAGAGAGTAAGAGAACTTAAACAATAAAGGTTTGATAATATAAGTGAGATTTGTGATCATGCATAAGACTTGTAAATACTAATGAGAGTAATTGACATCAACAAGATTTTTTATCATTAAAACATGATGTGTAGTTGTTATTGAGATTGAAGAGCATTAACACAATGTGCAATTAAGATTGAGATTAATTAATAGTAATAGGATTTGTGATCATTAAAACATGAATAATACATGAGTAGTCAAACAATTATAATTTTCATGTAATGACTGACCAATTTAATTATTATTTTACTCTTCCATAAATTTTTATCTTCCCCAATTTTCTTGTCGAAATATTCTCTTGATTATTCATAATGAAATTGTTCTAGTCAATACTCATTTCAATTTCAACTCAATGTATTTAAATTGACATATAAATACTCCATAGATTGGGGATATTAATTATAGTTCCGCACAGTATGTTCTCATGAGATTAATTTTGGTGAAATATGATTTAACTTTGAAAGGAAAATGTGGGATATCTATGCATGTACATTATATAAAATTGATTGTTGGGTAAAAAAAATATATATCATTCCAATACATTGGTTATTGTGTTAATGTCAAGAGATTACAAGTATGTTTCAAAAGGTTTTAACACAATCCAAATATTTTACAGTTTATTGGATGCTGTAGTGGAATTTAGTTTATGATTCCATGTATTATGTTAGTACCACATTTCAATGACACTATTGAGCAGTCACGTAATACCATGACACATATTAAAATATTTTATTCTCACCCATATTATGATAAATTTCTATTACATTTTTTTCACTTTTTATACATTAACTTATGTTATCATATTTCTATTCCTTTAATTAATTTATTTCGCTTCCATTTGTTTTGTATATCCCATATTTATCCAGTTTAGTTTATAAAGAATTATATAATGTTAGGATCATGTTATAGTTGTTTTTAATAATATCATTGTATTCATATTGCATGTTTATATTTAATGTACCTAATTTCATAAACAAATTGTCGTTATTTTCATTAGAGGCAGTATTAATACTACCATTTTGTAATCATTGAAGTAATATTGTGTATTAAATTCTGAGTATTCATATGTTCTATTAGAGGAAGGTATCACTATTTTTTTATTATGATGAGGAAAAAATTAGAAAAAATCATATAAATATAAGACTAAATATAGGAAAACTACGATTTTTTGAAGAATAGAGTATGTGGTTTCTAAAAAGTTACATCCATCGAAGGATTTTACTACTAGATATTTACCAATGAACAAATAAGAATAAGGTGTAATTAATGACACAAAGGATTCATTAGGTTAGACATTTTTGTAAAAAGGGGAACAAAAAAATGGCTTAATTAACACAATATTTGACTATCCTTTGTGATATTATTATTTGAAATCATAATTACCATATGAATAATTATTAATGAAAAAATACCCATACAATTTTATGTTATTAAATAGACAATTTATTAAAAATATTAAAACCTATCAATCCATAAATTTTCTAATGTATGTCATTTATTAGTTATCACTTCACTATTCACAATTCCCATTTTCTATGTTTAATATTATTGAAATAATCACACACATATCTAGTTTTTATGAATAAAATGATTAGATCCTAAATATAATATTTAACATTATTCTTATTTTCCATAGTATTACACACTCTTTCATATCACATAAATTTAATATAATAATTAAAACAACATGAAAAACATATTTTTTTTAATAAGTGAAGATGTATGATGGGTCAATTAATTAATTCCCGCTATATAACTCCTACATTGTTTATATATAAGTTCTTCAATTTCCATAGAACCTTATGATACACTAGTTATTATAATTTGATATAATTATGTTAATGGATTTAATTTCTTTAAAAAGATCCATTATAAATTTTTATGACATGGAAAAATAAATAATAAAATTGAATCATCATATGATTCTATATCAGTTCATGTTATATGATTAATCTTATTTTGATCCACACTCCCATGAATGTAAATTTTTTACATGGGAGATTGAATTCGATCTAACATGATTGAAGCTAATAAAAGAGAATACTTGATGAAATTTCCATTTTAATTGAAATTTATGACATGTTTCCTAGTGAATTTCATATTATTCTTCTAATTCATTATGTATAGTTCTCTATATAAATTATAAATTAATATTTTTCAATATATAATAATCCATATAAAATGGATATTATTTAAATTTAAGATATTATGAAAAAAACTAGTAGTGAATCTATATAAAGTGTTTACACACACACACACACGTTATTAGCTAAGCGGTTAAAAGTCCTTTGGGTTATTAATAATGATGGGTCAATGAATATCTACATTGACTATTATGAGATAAATAGGAAAAAGATAAATAATATGATTTATATTCCATGAATTAATGTATGTCTGAATCATCTACACGGAGTTCAAAATTTCATTTTGCTGTATATTTAGTTAGAATATTGTCATTTAATATTGAGGAAATAGTATAACCCCAATAATTTATTTCAATCAAGTTGTAGGATCTATTAGGTCATATTTAATCCCCTTGGACTAACTAATGAATTAATAAAATCTCAAATATTACTGAATTTGTTATGTCAATATTACATCAACATAATTGAGTAAATCATTATTGATGTTATTCATATAATCATCATATTCAATGAGGAACAAGAAGAGAAATAAAATAATCTATTTATGACCTTATTTAAGGTATTAGTATATGATATTAACATTAAATATTTATTTTTGTTAGAAATATTATCATTATTGGGGATTTTATTACTACCAATGTGTTATTTGTGGTTACTAAAAAATACTGACAATCAAAGGATGACCTCGAACGATATATGGGATAAGCATCAATAATTTCTTTTTATTTGATGGATATTATAATTATTTTTTTGAGATATTTATCAATATTTTAAATCCCAATATACAATCTTATTCAAAAAGGATACGTGTCTTCCTAGAATGATAAATTTGACGAAACCGTTAAATATCCTAATTAGTGGATAAAAATGATACTTGTTATCACATTACACTATTTTGGTTGATTTTTTTTATATTTAGTTACACGTTCAAATTATGTTTTGTTTTGTTAGTCATGCACGCTGAAAAATTCATAACTTGTTTCTTAATATTTTAAATAATTAATGAGAAAAATACCCATCAAATGAACTAGAATATTATATTGTGATCGTTTCATTGATGATATGTAGGTATTATATCTACAAAAAAATTTGTGATATATATTACTAGAAAATAAAATGATAAAATATATATTCAAAATGATGTGTATTGATACTCAATAATGAATATGGTTATAGTGGATCATGATTTTGACTTTTCAATACATTAGTATAACAGGAATGAAATAATTTCTTTATATTCTCTAATTAGAATGGATCCCACAACACTATACATGATGAGGATTACAATTGATCCAATACTCATGTATATGTGATGTACAAATAGGAGAATAATTATAGATATCCATAAATATTTTATGAAATAAATACTCAATCATTCATTCATTGAATAATCATGTACTCCTAGATAGATTATGAGTAACTACATATTGATTCCTTGAATATTATAAATTTTTTTCTCAATACGGTGCTATAAATTTTTTAACATAGATATTAGTCCCATAAAAAAATAATTGAATTCTGAACTTCTACACTATATACATATCCCATGCCTCAAACTTCATCATGGATGAACTAAAATGTACACTGATTAAAAGTAATAATTATATGAAGAAAACATATGTCAAGATATTTTGGGGTTTGTTTATCAATGAAAGGTATGTCAAAATGTTAAGGATGAATGAATGATGTATTTTTTGATATAGCCATTTCCCAGGCCATATATAAATTTGAAAAACAAAACCATAGATTTTATATCTGGTCATCAAAGGATATAAAATGTAAATAATTCCATTTGGATGGTATTCGATAAAATTAAAAGTTCCACACATTTTATATATATGTTATTTTATTTCAAAAATGACCAGCTCTCCATGACATGCCTAAGGTATTTGGTAAGAATACAAGGTGTTCCACACACTATTCTGTTTGATAGATATCAATGGTGGACTTTGAGGTATTATAGATTACATTAGAAGTAATTGGATATATAATTGGGTTGTAATAATTTTTATAGCCCTCATATGGATTATTAGACTAAATGTACCCTTTAATATCTATAGGATATGCTAAAATCATGATCAATTTTTTTATAAGGATACTATTACTAAAACCATCCCCTAATGGTGTTTTGATAAAAAAATATTTTCATTTCAAAAATAAAATGTACAATTTTGAGTATCTAGATGAGAAGTGTGGTAAAAATAATACATAATGGGAATAAGTTGAAGGGGAGATGTTGTTTGGACAGAATGATATCTATGATATTAAATAGAAATTTCATGTGTCTTAAATTCCAATGTAGTATGAACAATTATAATAGAAACTCTATGTAGAAAATTCTCAAAATGGAAATGTTTGTGATGTCATATATAAAATGTTCATTTATATAGAGTCATGGAAGATGGTATTGTTTATTAGGAAGGATGAAACGTTTAGCCCAAAATACCCAATCCCATCTTAGATCATTGATCGTGTCATTATAGTGGTCTTCTGACTAGCACACCCAAATAATTGTCTCCATGAACATAATGTGTTCCTTTTATCCCTCTTGATAAATTACACAATAGACCCTCACACATATTAGATAAAAATATGGTAAATTTTTTTAATTACCATTCATTAGAGGAGGAACCAATGAGGCTCGTATATTACAGAGATAAGATTGAGAAAAACAATACAAATCACTTGGATAAAGTGTTTTGAATAACCACAAGTTTATGTAAGAGGCTTGTGAAATATAATTCATGGTGAACCAAAAGAAACCACTTTGATTTTAGTGTTTGGAATGAATGTTTTTTTAGTAAATATTGTTTTGGGGAAAATAATGTAACAACATTAACTTTTCTAAATTAAATTCCCTCTTTGTTAATAAATAAATGAATTATTATGTCATTATATAAATTAAAAACATGAAAATCATAAATTATTAAAAATATTTATACCATAAAAGATTTAAATGATCATTGACTAACATAACTATATATAATATATCAATTATAAGATTAACATATCAGTTTTATAAATAATACATTTAGGAAAAGTCAAATTTAAATATACAGAGCATATAATGAGATGTGTATGTTGGATAATACATATGAATCCCATTTGACAAAGATTCAAATGTATTTTTTATTAGAATGATTTTTCATTAACCATGCCTTATCTGATATTCAATAACTACTACATTTGAACAACTATTAATGTGAAAAGATAAAGCCCATTTAGATGACATCCCAATCCATTTTCCCCTAAATAACGAATAAAAATATCCTAATGACACACAAGTCCATTAAATTAATTTATAGTTTAATAACGGGTTATGTATTTTTACCATAATAGTATTAATTTACAAATATACATTCAAGAAAATAATGATTCTCTTTATTCCTTTTAAAAAATAAATAAATATTCTGTTTGATAAAATTCCTGTTATGATAAAACAATGATCAAACATAATTATTAGAAAATATATTTTTTCCATAAAAAACCATGCATTAAGAAATTCAATAATTTCTAAATGTATATTATATTTTGATAAATTTTTATTATTGAATATAAATTTTGAATTATTATATATAATATATTTTTTATGAATTCCAATTTACTTTTAATAAGTTTCATAAAAGTATTATAATGAAAAAAATATTATTTTTCAATAAATAAATATTTATAAAAAAAATTAAATTCTAAAATAAAGATATTTATTTTTATAATATAATTATTGTTTGTAAAATAATAATATTGAAATTACCGATTTACTAATTTTTTCATAAAGATCGTCGAAATTATATTTTTCTTATAAAATATACAAGATTTTAAATATATGGTTAATATTATGTCATCATATTTAAAAAAATGATATTTTAATTTAAAAAAAATATTCACGATATAATATATATTTTCCCTTAGAAATTCTATTTTTAGGTTATATTATTATTTTATTAAACAGTCATTGAATCCTAAAAAACATTTAATATTTTTGATGTTTGGAAAATAAATAATTTACTAACAAAACTCACATACATATCACTATGTGTATTAGTTTAATTATATAGGTACATAAACATGTATAATAATTACATAAAAATCATAATGAAAAAAATGGAATTATCAATTATATGTTTTTTATTACATTATCATATTGGGTCCAAAATCATTGTCTATAAATTAATAAACAGTTATCTACTATTTTTCTATATTAACCCACAAATAATTCCATTACTCTTAAATAATAACCAATGTACCATGAAATAATAGAACATTTTCCCCTCTGTTTTCCACCCATGGTTCACCAAATTTCAAACGAAGATCCCTCCATTACTATTTAAGCACCCTCTAAAGGTAATGGATTCTCTCCTCTTATTTATTCATGAAACATTTTAAATTATGTATTTTTTATCATTCATGTTGTGATATGTCTTCACAAAGTCCTCCTAAATTCCTTATTGTCTTTAGGGTATTATAGGCCCCTTTTCCCTCTCATGTAAACCTTTAATGGATCATTATGTATATTCATTATGTTGGTGAAATCATCCTATGATTTTCTAAGAAATAAATTTTAGTAATGAATACCCATTATAATATCCACAAAATAAAATTAACCTAAACATACATGTCAATACTTTATTGGGTTAATAGATTTTTATCACAATCCTTAATTATACTATTTAATATGTAGAAATAGCTTCTTATGTGTAATGATTTTTGTTTCTAACTTATGAATATAAATGTAATAGATGTGACTGGTTGGACTATAATTATATAACCCTGAATTGTATATATTAATTTTTAATAAGGTCAGATAAAATATATGGTTCATTAGATGTCATATTAGGAACAATGTTTTATTTTTTCTAGTCAATGATTCTTGACAAGATTTTGTGATTCCATATTTTATGTTGTTACAACATTTTAATATTCAATTATGATATCTTGTTATAATATCTCTTATTGTTCGATATTTTTAATCTCACCCCTCTTAAGATACCCTAATATACCTATTGTATCACATTTACTTGTTCTCCTTATGTTAATGTTTTTATTAAATTAATGGATTATTTTTCACACACCTTTCTTTTGTATATCCCTATTTTATTCAATTCTGCTTCTGGGGAACAATACAATATTAGTAAAATGTGAATGTGGTTTCAAATAATTTCATTATCTTCTTATTAAAATTTTATTCTATATACTTAACATCCCCAATTATATATACTTCATGATCAAACAAGAATTAGGTATGTATAAATTTTAATAATAAAACATCTAATTATTATTATTAAAATATTGGTTCCCACAATTTCTTTTATTATATTTTATTATTCATATCATACATGAATGAATTTTATATTTATGTTATTGATGTAATAAAATTTATATAAATGATTTATACACATAATAAAATTTACATGTTGATGAGATAACGATGTATCAAATGTCATGGAGCCAAATTCAATATTTGAACAAATATTTGTATCTAAACATCCATGTTGGAAGAACTTACATAGATGGTTGGTCAATTAGTATAATTATCACGCAGATTGATCATGTTAGATATTTATCATAGAACTACACATTTTCATACTTAATATCTATATTCTAGAGTGGATAAATAACCGTTTTCTAAAATGATAATTTAAATTATTTCTCCCCATAACCAACTTATTTCATATTAAAATTATATTTCATAGATAATTTCAAAAATGCATCTGACTTTGTTAAATATCGACATGTCCCTAAAATTATGATTAAAAGGAGGATAATTTCCAAATATGAGTCAATAAATTTAATATTGAATGTCCCTAATTTTATTTTATTATAAATATTACAGAAGAAGATCATTATTGAACACCATAGATGTTGTGGAAATCAAAATATGATATTATACATGATGTTGAGTATGAAAAGAGTAGTGAAATTAAATTCCATTACATTATATTATCTAGATTTTAAATGGAATCATTGGGAGTTGATGAGAATCTTCTTATGGTTCACAATGTTGATGTTTTTAATATTTTTTTTGAGTGTCGACATATTCATATTGACATAATTGATAAAGTGTATCAAATCTTACATGATAATGGTATATTCTAGAAAATGAACATTTCACATAATTTATTGATACATGAGTGAATTTATATTTCGTAACCCCATTTTCTCACAAATATAAATTATTGTTATTTTATTTAATAAAATGATTATTTTTAATTACTTTGTCTTCATATATTATGATATACCAAAATCGGAGATGAATGCGAACACAATATTTCAATATTAATCGGGTTAATATCTAATGATTTATAGAGGTCCAATATTCATGTTTATTAGATTTATAATCATTTATATTATTAGGGTGTTATTATGGTTGTTGTGATATGAGAGAACAACCACCTAGTGTAAATTGTTCATTTCAGTTTTCCCCAATATATATATCCCCAAAACTAAATTTTCCACTTGATAGATTATATGACATTATATTTTTTATTTACTATCTATGTATGATCAAAATATATTAGATGAAATTTTCTTCTGTAGATATTTTTTTAGGCAATTCATTTAATTTTATGATTACACTCATACACAGGATTAGGTTCCCTGAATCTGTTTTCATCATTACTGGTGAGAGTGTTCTATGATTTTGTAGATGATATATTAACTATTAAAGACTGGACATGATATAATCTGTCAATATATCTATGATATTTTCATGAAGTAAAATTTAACCATTATATATGACATTTTATAATAATTACATTTTACTTTTCCTTTATCTTATTTTAACTACTTGATGTACCAAATCAATAATTCCATTACACTGAAAACCTCTTACATTATTATCATGTTATCCAATTTTTTTTTTCAGTTTCAATATTCAAATATTTAAATAAATAAATTGTTTGAGGAATATCACTAAAACAAGAATCAATTCTTCTTTATTAGTGACATTTTTGTTAACAATAACGCTATAAATAGAGATTATATTAATATAGTTGGGAACAAAAACATGAAATTGATGCTTCTGTATGAGGCATAGTTTTCTAAGAGAGAATATTCTATAAATAAATTTTCAATATTTTTTAAATTTTATTCATTTAATCGTACATAAATACTATTGATTATGATTTAATGTGATTTTTTGATCTTATCTATGATGGAATTGGTGTCGAGGAAACATTTCACTTTATGTTGTAATAGTCACATGATAGAGATATCACAAAAGATGAAATGTATTATTAAAATAGAATTTTAGAAATTATTATTTAATTTTTAAACATGAGAAAAATGATTTTTGTGGTTAAGTAAGAAAATTTAATAACTATTGAAAAACTCCCAGATAATGAAATTCAATAACTGTTTTTTATTTTTTTTTCATAATATGCCTAAATATAGAGATAAAAAATGCTGTGATTTATATTCTATGGACATTCTCAAGGGCTTGAAATATATTGGATTTATATTCACTAAATAATATTTATATCATATGGACGATTAGATTATTTTTAATAATAATTTTAATGAATTATATATAATTAAAACTTTAAATAGTTTATTTAATATTAACCATTTGATTCCAAATTAATATAACATATCCAATTTGCTAGAAGATTATAAAATATTACTTTATTATTCAAAATTGGTAGTTGAGGGTGGAGACTACATCCTTAATGAACATTGACAACTGTCTATGAAAAATAAAAAATAATGATAACCACATTCATTGAGTTATTCTCATCACTGAAGTAGATAGGTTTATATTCATCTTAAAAAATTATAATTTTTATTTTAAAACAGATTATAACTATGTTTGGTAGGTTAAAATTTCGATTTACATGATACAATTTTTAAGGCTTCACATACTGAATAGTTTCATGAAACCCTTATATTTTAATTATAAATTAATGTTATGGTGATTTGAAGAGGAATATGATTGATGTGTCCTAGGCACTAGGGTGAAATTGTATTTTGAAACACTTTTAGTATTTAATTATGTATATTATTTTCTTAATAAACCATAATATGTGTCACATCATAATGATCATTTTCCACACCCCATGTAGACCAACCGATAATGTGATTTAAAAGGGAATCATACCAAAATCTCATTTGAACAACCACTTATCTAAAAAAGATACATTAATGATGAGGGGTTCCTATACGATGTTTGTTAAAGGATACTACAAAGGATAAAAATATTAATATTTAAAAGATGAAAATTTTGATGTTCTTACCAAAACATTCATACACCGCATTCAACATTGGTAAACCCAAAATACACTCTAGATTTTGGTAATTATATTAAAACATTTTAATGGGGTTATCTAGTTATGTTGTTGTGTATATTTTTTAAATTTTATTTAGAATTATTAATTATATGATTTTCTTATTTCAGAAAATAAGTTGGGAGACTATCCATATGGTTAATTTCAAATAAAATGAATCATATTAAAAAAATATGAAGTTTTGTAGAATCATTTTCAATTTCTTTGAGGAGAAAAAAACTAAATAAAGTATTATAAATAGGACCTTAATAAATAAAATATATTCTAATTATATTATCTAATTATATATATAATTAATTATTTTCATAATTAAATCATATAGGAACATGAAAATGGAATTTTTGGATAATCACAAATGCAATCAATGGTAGGAATCACTTGAAAGAGAAAAAATGTTTCCAAGAAAAAACAATAGATGAATTATGTTGTTATTTTCCATTTCGTTTATTTATCTTGAAACGTATTTCTACTATGATATAACTATTTTGACAACCTCTATTTCTGAACTAAATTTATTGAGTATTTTCTTATAGTGTTTGGTGTGTGTTAGTCGAATTATGATTATGGAAAACCATTTTGAGTATCAATTAAATTGTTATTTGACCAATTAAAGTGATTTTTTAAAATATAAGTGAATTTTAAAAATCATCATTCTATTTTTCAATGATATATTTTAATTTAGGACTCCATAATCAATTTCTGAATCATGAACATGAATGAATAATGTTAGAAAATAATATTTAATTGTTCAAAATGTGATATTTTGAACTTCATTATCCCATATAATAATCAATGAACTATTGATATGTAATATTTCAAATGAGGCAATTACCAGTACGATTATTTTTTAGCTCTAGCAGAGTGTGATGATAAATTTCTTCATTATCAGTTCTAAATAAAAGTTGACAAATTTTACCACTTATCAATGACTTCTTTAGCATTTATAAAATTCACCCTGTATCATAAATTTTTGTTAGATCAAATACAATGTTCCAATTTTCAATGATGTCCTATGTTGATAATGGGAACCCTTTATCAGATAAATATTTTATCACTTATAAATATTTCCATTTATGAGCTCTGTATTTCTAGAAGTCATAAAGTATTCCTTTATCATCACAGACTAAGGACCAAATAAATGAAATGAAATAATTAAATAAATAAAAATAAGAAAGTGTGGATATTAAAAATTCGAATATTATTAATTAAATGATTAATAATTAAAATGAATTAATTTATAATATATATATATATATGAAATACTAATAAATAATATGTAATAAATATATTGATATATGTAAAAAAAATACAAATAAAAATTAAAAAATAAATAAATTGAAAAAAATAATAAGAAACTTATTAATTATATATTAATTGATAATGTTAAAAAATGGTATATATTTAATATATATTTATATATATATTTATATATATATATGATTTCTATATGAAAATATATTAATTCACATTGTATTAAATAGGCATATATTTACTGAAAATTGTTTGAAATAAAAAATTAAGATGAACTAATAATACTGACTAATAGCATAGAGTAAGGGTAAAATTTTAATTTCATATGATTTTTTCAATTTAACATTGATTATATGTGTGTTATATTGATTTCATAAGTATGTAATTTAATTATTTTATTATACAATGTCAAGACACAAAAAAATACCTTTTTTAAATATTGTTAATGTACATAATTTAAATTTATACAATTTTCACTCATTATTCACATACATTCAAATAAAACTAGATATTCATTAATAATGTTACAATTATATTTGTAAAAAAGTATTTACAAATATATTTGTTTGTAAATATACATGTACAATTTTTGTTGAATTATATATTTATAATTATAAATAAATAGTTTTTATTTTATAATTTATTTATATAATTATCAATTAATAAATGTATATATATATATAATTGATTATTGAATTGAATAAAAATTTATATAAAGATTTAATATATTTACTATAGTTATATTTATATATATTTATTATATATATATATATAATTTTATAGATAAAAAATTACATATATTATTATATAAATATTATTTTTCCAAAATTAATTCTATAATGATATAGGTATTATTTTTTTATAAAAACATATATAATTGAAAATAAATAATCATATATTTAGAAAAGAAAAAAATTATAAGAAATATATTAAAATAAAAATTATATTTAATATATTAATATGTATATATATTAAATAAATAAATAAATAAATATTTATTTACAACTGTATTTATTTATCAACATAATTATAAATCCATAATCAATGATTAAGTAATAAGAACTAATAAAATGATTATTTATTAGTACTAAAAAATGATGATAAATAATCCCTTTATCGTCATCTAATAGTTATGCATTGACAAAGGTCTTATATATCAATGATTTTTTGAAGTGCTAATAAAAAACACTAGATTTATTTAAACAACCAGACTACTTAAAACCCCATCTAGATATCCAAATATATCTATGGAAGTTAGTCACTGTGACTGCTAATTCTTAGTGAATCAAAGCACAAATCAACTCTCGAATCAAGGTTAAATCGAAGCAAAATCTCCCACTTAGGGCTTGAACGATTCAATGGTCAATGAAATCCAATGATATAATGTTAGTATTACTCTACTATATCTCAAATGTAAGTCTATTTATATATTCTATAGGGAAAATAGTGGTGTAAAACATTAGAGGTTTTAACCATAGTGGATGTTGTTTTGAATCTATGATTGTGGTGATATAGACATTTTTGAAATTTGTCACTGGAGATCAACCATTTTTATTCTTGGATCTTTTATACAGTGAAATACATATACTATGAGCCTTAATAGCTTCACTCAAAGACCATTGAAGCAACTCTTTACTTCTGAATTACATCTATGAATTCATTTAGGGGATTTTTATGAAACACATTTAATTATGGGAATGTGTGGATATATAATGATATATTTTTAATGTATAAATAGTGGAATCAAATATATTGTAGAAGCACCATCCTATTTTACATCAACTATATAATTTTTTATGTATCAATATATATGATGGTTGCTGGATTTCTTATGAGACGTCTTCTTGGCATATTAATCTTTCAAGTAATTTTAGTATTTGGGTAATAAATACATTAGATTGAGGGTGATGAATTATAGATCTATTAATTTCTTATTCTACATATATTATTAAGTGAATTAAGTGTATTACACATTGAAATGTGACTACAGGGGAGTATTTTCATATTAATATGGGAATGTGTTTATGGGATATAGAATGAAAGGGATGCAGAGTTTTTCTTCCAAGTTTTTCGTATGTCTTTTTTATGGGTATTTTTACATTAAGAAATTTTTTTATGGACATCACTAGAATATCAAGGATGGGTAAATGTTTATTAGATTCCCTCCAAATAATTCATTATATGGGTAAATATGAAGTGATGATATCTCTAGAATACTTGGGGTTTGTAGTGTAGTGATATTATATCCCAAGAGAGTTGAGTTGATTTAAAATATTATATATTCCATTAATTTAAAATTTAATAATTTCACTATTTTTTACAACACTTGTTCCCAAAAAATATAATTGTGTTTATTATATTCTATATATGATAAATTAATTATTTTTTAATCATTGAGATAACATGTGTCGGTTCAACCTGTAAGAATATCTAATAACTATCCATGTATATGAAATAACAATTTATTTAATAAACTGTTAATAAATTTGAATTTATATCATCGTGTTGATTGAATTATAGTTCATTATTCTTGATTATTAAATTTGAGTTTCTTATTACTATTTAATTTCCTATATTATATTTTAATTAGTTCAGGTGATTAAATATAGACTTGATCTGTGGAAAACATCATTTACTATTGGAAATGGTTTATGGAGACTCATCCATCATCTCTTTTATAGACAACTATCTACCACATCAACCTCATATCCAAAATAGTTATTCTTGGAATTTGTTTCATAGAAATCATCCCCAATCTCTCTTAATAGTCTTGTACTACTCCTATCAGTAGTCCTAAAATTGATGAATCCACCTTATTGTATTTCATGTATCATGTGTTAATATGTAAAGATATGAATGATGTGTTTCAAAAAAAACAATGAAATGATAAGTGTATGAAATATGAGATGATGAGGATTTTTGTTTTCTATAATATTAATTTTGAAATGAATTTATATGTTAAAAATATCCATAGTGGATTATTTTATTTCTTAAATTCAATAACCAATTTTCATCAACATATTGTAGTTCTTTAAAACTATCAAATTTGGAGATTCCATTTTTATAATTATCTACAATTTCAATTTATCAATGAATATCATATGAATATGTATTTACCTATTATACAAAACTAATATTTTATGAACCGAGTATAATAAATATGAATAAAAATTTTATGCATAATAATTTATAGACAAAAGAGCATAATGACGAATTTAATGTGTTCAACATGTTTATAATAGAGCATCCAAATGACCCTAATCAAATCCACTATTTCTGTTTTAATTTTTTTTAGTTATGAATAAATAGTTGAGAAATGTTGGAAAAATAGTTTATTAGTTACATAATAGATTATATCTATAAATGTTGTACTTAAGATCAGAAAAAATGTAATGTGGACAATGGTTGGGATAATACTGTTGTTTATGAATCATTTGATATTTATATCACTAAACATGGTGATTAATAGAATATGGATTAAATTATAATTGAAATTGAATATGAAAATAATTATATTACAATTATTATCAGAGTTATATAAATATTACATGAGAAAATTGTACACATGTTGTAATAAATACACAACATTTTCATCTGTAATGATGATATATAATTTTGATTCTATTAGTGGATGGAATGAAACTATCTTTATAGAACTAAATGGTCTCCATAATTATATGATACTAGAATAAAATTAACAACCACTTTTATCATATGATGCTAAAATATTGTTACGCTCAAATGAAATGATCTCTAAAGAATACACGCTTCTCCAAAAAATTTGATATTTTTTCCCAATAACTGTTAATTAGTATAAAATTATATAAGGGTGGAAAAGATTGATATTAGAAAAATGAATCATGTCCTTTGAAATCAGAATGTTATATTACTATGATTAAAAAATTATAAACACTATAAGGATATAAAGAAATCATGATTAAATATTTAAGGAATGTAGATACAAAAATTAATTATATGAACCTATGTCATCTAGTAGATTATCCACATTGGATGAAAAACTATTATGATTATCCTTAATTTTTCAATTAGATGATAAATATTCATCTAGTAATATATATAGGTTAAATTAATACTTTTGGTGTACATATTAGTACTCATAGTACTTGACCAATCAAGTTAGAAAATTACAACTTTCCACCATGGTTATGCAAGAATCACAGATTCATTATGTTTTCTCAACTATATTTCAACCAAAGAAACATGTTATTGATACTGAATAATATTTGGATAAATTTATTGATGATCTGAAATTGATGTTAGATACATCTGTTATAATGTATGATGTTCATAGATAAGTATAATTCAAAATGATGGATGTGTTTTATGGGAAAATAAATCACTTCCCCACTTATGGAAACTGAACATTATATTGAATTGAAGGATTGTTGGGGTATCCCATTTGGGAAAAAAAATACTCAATTAGGTTGAAACATTTCTCGAAGACTGTGTTTCTAGGAAATTAGAGTTATTTTCAATGATGACATAAATACCAATCCAGAATGACATCATTTTAATGGAATATTGAACAAGTAACAACACCATATCTAGTAAAACGTTTTGGATCAATAATATGATAGATATGATACCAATTATGGTATTAATCTATGGTGTAGATACTCAATATACAAGAAGGTGGGTGAATTTTATACTTTAAAAAACCTTAAGTAAATTTTGTATAAACAAAATTCAATACACCTCTAAGTTCTTACAACTTGCTTGATTCCGAAAAAGTGATTCTAGAAATGAAACATAACAAATGTTTACAACAACTATGATTCTACCATAAATCATGTAAAATCCTATTTAATTAGAGTAGATGTCTATAGAAGCATAAGAAAATTATAGTTTCCTCAACAACAAAAATTACAGCTGAAAACAAACATAAAACACTAAAAGTAACAATTAGTGACTCTTTTATCCCAAATAAAAGGGTATCAAAACAACCATGTATAAAGGTCCCTTGATTTATACTTTCAAGAATTTCTATCTTACCAAAACCAAGGTAATCCCTCAATTCGCCGATCGGTATCTATCTTGTTATCCCCTCAAGCCCACAATTTGTAATGAAATCTACACATTTGACTTCACAACCCGAAGTCTTTGATTTTATGGAAATCACACCATTGAAAAATGAAAATCTGCATGAATCAATGATTGAACAAGCTGTTCAAACTTTCTTCATGAATCCTATGAGTTTATAATGGCCTCACTCTTTAGAAATCACTTCAACATCATGTAATCACATTTTTCAATTATCTCATTAAAAGTTAAAGTAAAAGTACTCACCTTGACCAAATAAGATCCTATTTATAAGAACAGATTCAACAGTCAGCTCTCTCCTCAAACGGTCATATTTTTCATTGAATTTTAGAGGGAAATGTACACGTGTCACTAAAAAAATGATTAATTAGTAACTGAAAGCAGGACATGGTTTCATAACCAAAAAAAGCATAATCAAAAGTATGGTTACATAACTGAAATCAAATATTCAGAATGTATGAAAATAAAAGTGCGGCGTCTAACCAAAAATTCATTCAATATCTATAATATAAGGATTTTCTCAATCTGTTTTCTAAGGAATCAGAACCTGAACTCTATAGAATTACAGAGTCTGAATTTCCAGGAAATTTTAAATCTAGATTCACAAGAATTATGAACCTCAACTTATAATTTTTGGAGTTAGAGTTTATGTGAATTCGACGTTAGAACATACAATGTTTGGAGCCTGAATTCATTAGAGTTTGGTGTCCGTATTCAGAGAACTCGGAGTCAGAACTCAAAAGAGTTCAGAGTCTGAATTCAGAGAAAACAAAATCTGAGTTCAGAGTCTGAAAAATAGAATTCTCTTTATCTAAGTATTTTATGATTCTGAGGTTATATATTTTAAACCATATTTTACACTTAGATAGGATGATAAAAAATGAAAAACATGGTAAGGATAAATTTCATTTTGGATGGAAAATTTTATATATAGATGTAAAACGTAGGGTAAAATGAGATTTTCCTTGAGGTAAGGTGTTTGTGATTTTCAAAACAGGAATTAATGTTAAAGTCATAAGGAGACCTTATTGTCTCAACAATCTCCCCAAACATGAAGGACTGAAAAATTCATAAAGAAAACATTATTTACTTAACAATCTCCCCCTTTTTGGAAAGCACAAATATCATTACGAAATGGAATAAAATGACATAGACAATATTTTGTCTAGAAATTAAAAATAAAACATATCTCCCTTATCATATATGAAAAGATGAGTACGACTAAATCATCCTTAAGCATTGGAATGCTAAGGATCATATTCTAGATTTCTGGAATGGGTTTTTCCATTATCTTGATTACAGAAATCTCTATAACGAAAACTCTTTAATAGATAAACTCCACCTTACATAGGGATATTTCTTCTTTTCATAGTATTATTTTTTACTTTCCCCCTTGACCCCTTTATGATTTTTAAAAATAATTAGAGGGAATGGAAAAGATGTTATAGTACTTGAAATATGAGTACACAGAAACCAAACAAAAAATGAGAATCCAAAATTTCATTAAGATAAGTAGAATTTTTACAGGGAAAGAATACTACAAAAGATCGAATTGCATCTATTTTCCTTCCATATCCATGGGTATAAATTTCTTCAATATGGTTTTCAACATTTTGAGTTCTTTGTGGTCTTCCTCTTCTTTCTTTAGGATCTGACCTTGATCCTCTACTTTTTTCTCTAAAGCATTGATCTTTTCTTCCTGAGCCTTCAGAGCCTCTGCCCGAGCCTTCAACAACTCATCTTGCTTAACTAACTTCTCTTCGATCCTGATCTGAATATCCCTTTCCCTTTTCTAACTTTGAGAAACATAATATAGATTCCCATTGGGATCACTTACCTCTTAAATCCGAGTATTCTGCTATAGAGTTATCTTTTCCTCAAAGCTAGTCATGAGATCCTTGATTTTACTATCATCATTATAAAAAGCTTCCTTAACATCATGTTGAATCTCATCATGCTCTCTTAAGTCATCATCTATTTTCTTTGACTAGCTAATCACCTTATAACAAGATTTTTTGTGGGCATCGTAGTTAATGAATATTTTCTTGAAATCATCCTCATGTTTTACACACATATCCATCACCAATGATACTGAATCCGATTTTTGATTGAAACTATGTTGGAGCATCTGACATCACGAGTCAATGCATGGAATGATCAAAATGGTGTCAACAAGATTATTTAGTGATTGAATGACGAACTAATGTAATAGGGAAGATGATTCCAAATATAAGACTTTTCTTGATGAAGGTTATTTATCTAGCTAGACACGATTCATCTTCATTGATCTACCAGCTTCATTTTTCATTCAAACAACTTTAATAGGTGTATCCACAATTACATGTTTCCCCTTATCAGTTCTTGGGAAAACATACTCATCCGGAGACTCATGTTAACTGTCATACAGATTAATAATTCTATCTTCATCAATCTTCTCCTTCTCAACTCCTGCCTCAACATCTTAAGGGTGAATGAAATGATGATTATAAGTTTCTTCCTTTGAGATCATATTTCATTCGTGTTCACCTTTTCCATATAACCCACAAGTATCAAGTATAGAAGATTTGGATTTGGAAGACCGAATTGACAATTTCTAGGATGCACTTTCCCTCTCATGAAAGTCTTCAACTGGATTTATGAGGTCTTCTATGTCTCCACTGATTTCTTCTTCTTCCACTTCTTCCATAGCTTCCTTTTCATCAACAATATTTTCTTGTACATTTTCCGGAGTGATAAATTTTATCCTTGGTGTCTCATGTATGGCCTCTACTAGGAAGGATTTCAGTACAGGGATATTCATAGATTCATTCTCTGTATCCCTTAGAAGGGATTAAATAATTTCAGCCTCCAAGATCTTCTTTTTTTATCTTTTCTTTAGCTTGTTTCTCAATCTCGTCAATTGTATTTTCTTTTAAATCCTTTTCCTCAAAAGGATGAAAACCAAAACGTAGTTCCCATGCTTTCCTATTCTTTTTTTCTTCCCTCCACTTTGCAGTAACCTCATCTAGATAGGTTTTTTTCTTCATAGACATTGGAGGTGTGTATTGGGTTCCTTTAACATCTGGGGGTTTCCATTCTTCTACAACTTCTTTTAACTTCCTCTTCTTTCCACCTTTTTTTGAAGGTTCAGGAACTTTTTGTCCCTTCAGGACAGCTTTAGCCTCTTCCTCTGGTAAGTCATTGAATTCTCGTGGGTTTTTAGAGAAACCAATATTCATTCTATTCAATGTTTCATCACATAATAACAGGACTTTACAATTACTCATCTTTTAAATGAAAGGATTCTTAAAAGACTCACGACACTGAACAATTAGCTTAGAGAGGATGGATGGATACATGATTATCTAAGCTTTCAGATTTCTATTCGTGATATTCTCTATCATAATCAAAATATTCTTCATCAAGTTGATTTTCTTCTGATTCACTACAAAATCAAAGATGTACATGTTGCTCTTCTTTTAGTTATCCTTATCAACTATTCTCAGAATGATTTACCTTGAATCTATAATTCAAGGATCCAATTATTTTTAGAATAATGAGAAATATTTGGAGTCTTAAGATCTGAAAGTCCAAGACACTCCCTAGATTTCACCTTGATAAAACCTCCTTGTACATTTAGAAATTTATGGGAACCGAATTCAGCTCCCCCTTCATAAGACAACCCCACTAAGCTAGCGGCCTCTGTGTATGAAAGGGAATAAATATTGAAATAAATTTTGAATGAAATTTTACTCCTTACTTATTCTTATGAAAAATATCATAGATTCATAAATTTCCACATGCAGATTCGGATATGCTACATGTTGTGCTCATGGAATTGATATGGAAATGATTTCCTATCCATTCATCCCAATGTTATTAGATATAATGGAATTATACTTGGAAAAGTTATTCAGATGAACCAACCTCTCTCTGTAAATCTACCACTCCCAAATAAACATGACAGTTGGCATCCGTTAAGAAGGAACATCAATAGACATTCGTATTTGAGAAATATTTGAGAGTTTCAAAATTGGATTTTCAAAGGGGTGGTAGATCATTGGAACGGAAATGCATTAAATCCGATGTGGGATCACCTTCAGGGGTCCTTTATATAGGCGTTTGATGCGACTATTGATCATCCAAATACAATCCAACAGTTGATAAATCTTCTGATTAGATCTAAAAGTTGAAAGGATAGCCTCATGGAAAATTTGTTAGAATCCAATCTTTTGAAGTTTTTAAGAAAAATCATTCGGATTTAAGGAATCTAGATTCCAAAGAATTTGTAGATCCAAAAGAAAATACCAGCAAGTAAATGATGATTACAAAAATTTAAGAAAAAGAACAATCCTTTAATATTTCTAGGAAGATTATTCATATTGTGGATGAATTCCTCTTCAAGAAATTTATATTTCTATAATTTGTATTATGAAAAAAATAAAAACAAATTGTTAAGAAAATCAATATTACGAAAATTTTGAGTACAAAAATCTTCATTACGAAACTCTTCATTATGAAAATTTTGAGTAAAAAAATTTTAGACTGCAAAAATTTTCATTACAAAATATTTGAAAATTCTAAATAAAAATTGTTTTTTTAAAACAGCATTACAAAAAAACTTGAAAAAAATCCTCATTATGAAAACCGTTAAAAAAAACATTACGAAAAACCTTTAAAATCATCATTAGGAAAAACTTTGAAAAAAAACATTACGAAAACAAATTGAAAAACAACATTTGGAAAAACATTGAAAAACATCATGAAGAAAAACTCTAAATAAATATACAATGAATAACATTGTAAAACTAACATTACGAAAAACATTGAAAAAATAACAAGAAAATGTACCCCCCCTATGAAAAGTAGTTTACTACTGTAAGGAGATTATTTCAAAATAAAGTTAACAAGGAGGATTACCTTATGGATATCATTCCAATTATTTATTTAATGTATTCAAATCTATCGGAGGGTAAAGATTTTGTTAAAATATCATAAATTTGATCTTGTGTTCTGATAAAGTGAAGAATGATATCTCCTTTTTGTGTTTGATCCCTAAAAAAGTGATAAATAATATATATGTGTTTTGAACGAGAGTGATGTGAAAAGTTTTTACTTTGGCCAATGGCACTAGCATTATCACACAAAGTTTTTGTTTAGGTAAAAATCATACAATAGTCTCTGAGTGTGTGTTGAATCCACAACACATGAGCCCAACAACTTACAGCTGCTACATATTCTACTTTAACAGTGGAATGTTCAACAAAGTGTTGCTTATTTCATGACCAAGACAATAATGAATCTCTTAAGAAATGAAATGTTCCATATGTACTCATTATATCCAATCTACATCCACCATATTCAGCATCATACGAACATTTCAAAAATAATTGATTTCCTGAAGTATAAAAGAGCCCTAAATCCATGATTCTCTTTATGTAGTGAAAAATTATTTTCACTGCTTTTAAATCAGATTCCTTAGAATTGGACTGATATCGTGCACATAAGCACACTGGAAACATAATTTCTGGATGACTAATAGTCGTGTAATGTAAACTTCTTATCCTACCTCTAAATATGTTAGATCTACTGTTTTCCCAGCTTCATCTAGATCAATTGTATTTGAGGTACCAATGGGAGTACTAAAACTCTTAGTGTTGTCATATATATAATTTTTAACAAGATCTTTAATATACATAATATGGGATATATAGATTCCTTCTACATTCTGTGAAATTTGAAATCCAAGGAAAAATGTTAACTAATCCATTATACTCATTTCAAACTTAGATTTCATTAGATCCACAAAGGAATCAGTTAAAAATTGGTCAGTTGAACCAAATATAATGTCATCAACATAAACTTGAACAATCAAAACATTTTTATTATATATCATTATAAAAAGGGTTGGATCAGAATTTCACTTAATGTAATAATTTTGAAGCAAAAATCTTTTAATTCTATCATACCAAGCTCGAGGGGCTTGCTAAATTCCATACAATGTTTTGTTAATTTTATAAACATGTTCAGGATGATTTGTATCTTCAAAATCAAGAGGTTGTTCAACAAGAAAATCCTCGTGAACATAACCATTAAGGAAAAAACATTTCACATCTATTTGAAAAAGTATGAAATTGATGAATTCCACAAAGGCATGTAGAATAAAAATATATTCAAGTATAGCTATTAGAGCATTGGTTTATTCATAGTCAATTCCCTCTTGTTGATTATAGCCTTTAGAAACAAATCTAGCTTTAATTCTTACTATGATTCCATTTTCATCACACATATTTCTGAAGACCAATTTAACACTAATGACATAAGTTTCCATAGGTCTTTCAACCAAGGTCTATACATTATTCTTTTTTAATTCATTTCATTTATTTTTCACAGCTTTTATCCAATCATCATCACCTAAAGTTTCATAAGTGATTTTTGGTTCTAATTTGGAATTAAAAGGTATATGTTCTACATAATATCATAGGGAACATCTAGTACTTACAGGTTGATTTGCATCACCATTGATACTATCACTAGGATGATTCTTAAGAAACAACTGACTTGGGTTTTGTAAAACATTTCCATCAACATAGGGTAGAAAATATTATAGGGTAAATGCTTCAGAAGCATCTTCTTGGACATTTTCCTTATCACAAGGATGTTATAAAAAAGGATAATAAATTGATTGAAAACATATCTGAAGATGAAGGTTGAGGTTGTTTAAAAACAAATGGAACGATTTTATCTAATTTGACAAGTACTGTATTTTCAACAGTGAAGGTATTTTTATTAAAAAACTCTATAAGCATTAGATGTTGTGGAGTAGCCTATGAAAATTCCATCATTATAGTTAGGTGGGAATTTGTGAAATTTATCATTAGTATACAGAATAAATACCTTGCAGCCAAAAACATTAAAGTAGGAATGTCTAGGTTTTCCACCATTCCATAACTCATAAAGAGTTTTATTAAGAAAAGGACTAATTGAAACACTATTTATAGAATAACAAGAATTACATACAGTTTTAGCACAAAATTTTTTTATCTATAGAATACTCACCCAAATGGTTCTTGTTATCTATTAAAGAATTCTATTTCATTTTTCAACAATCACATTTTTTAGAGGAGTTCTTGGTGTAGATAAGTGATTGTTAATGACTTTTCTACTATAAAAAGTTTCATATAATAATTTTTAAATTCTCCTCCATGATCACTATGAATAGTTACCAAAGGATAGTTTTTCCCATTTTTGACCGGGGCTCTAAAACATTTGAAATAAGAAAAAGCATCAGATTTAATATCAAGAAAAATAGAGCCACATAAATCTAGTGTAATAATCAACTAAGAAAAATACATACTATTTTCCTTCAATGCTTCCAGTTTGTATCGGACCCAAAAGATCCATATGGACCAACTGTAATGCATTAGTGGTTTAGACATAACCAACTGATTTAAAACATGATTTGTTTTTTCCATATTGACAAGGATCACAAACTTTTGGAGAATCAAATCTACACCGCAGTGGATCCTTAAATAGTCATTTAATAGAAATTTTGCATAGGATCTTAAGGATACAGTGACCTAAACTTCTATGACACATCCCAGAATGATCTTCCATTTCACTATGGAAAGGTAGATCTTGGATCCTAAGGTCTTCTATATTCAGTGTGTAAACATTCTCTTGCCTATTGACAGAATGAATAAACTCTTCCATGGAATTGTGTACTAATAACTTTTCATTACTAAATTTCATAAGGTAACCTTCATCACATTATTGACTTATTATAATGAGGATATTCATAAGACCCTTAACAAATAAAACATTTGAAATCAAAGATATTCCCAGAAGAACTATGTTTCCTATACAAAACATTTCTCCCATAGCATTGTCTCCGAAAGTTACTTTTCCTCATTTCATCTTGATAATCCTTTCAATGACTTTTTTTGTTACCAGACATATGTCGGGAACATCCACTATGCATGTACCAAGTGTTGCTATTGGTACCTTCTTTATTTTCTCTTTTGGAATCCAAACGTCCTTGGATCCGAGATTGTTAAACAAACTTTTTTTTGGTAGCCACATTTGATTAGAAAAATATGCTTCATGAAACACAAGATATTGAAAAATATTACAAGATCAATTTCTCTTCCAATTCCCTCCACTTTGACATTCAGTACAAAAATGGGATCTGGATGGAATAAAATACTTGTTTTTGAAAACAGGTTTTCGGTGAGTATAACCTACTATAGTAGTATTTCCATGAGGTTTGATGTGAGAATACATCTTGTCAAACTATTCCATACCAGAAGTAAAATATGCAAGAAGATACTTAAGGGAATATATTTCAGATTTTAGTCTGATGACTAAATTCCAATCCTAAGATATTGTTTCCATAGAGTTATATTTTTCTTCAAAAAAATTTATTTTTGAAATAGAATTATTAATATCTTTATAACGTTCTTCCTTTTCATAGTTTACTTCCTTAAGGTCTTTAGAATGTTTTTTCAAAAGGTCATCCTTATCTTCATGATCTCTAGAGAGGTCTAAAATCCCTTTTGTAAGAACTTCTTCTCTAGTATTTTCCATGTCCAATTTATTATAAATTTTACAATTTTATTTTCCTCTAATAAGTTTTAAAATCTAGATACTTCTTTGTAAGAAGTTTTTTCATAATTATCTGAAGATGAAGTATCTTCATTAGAAGTAATATAACATGAATAGTAATTCTTCTAAAGAGAATTTTTTTAAGCCTCGACAAAGCGTACATTTTCCATAAGACATGTATTAGGGAAAGAAGTAGTAGAAATGAATCCAATATTTTCTGTTCTGATGATACATTTTTAGATTATTCACTTCCCAAAGAGACTCTACAGCTATCACTCTAAATATTATTTTCATTAAGACCTTTCTTGTGCTTCGAATGATAGAACTTCTTCTTCTTGTATCTTTCTGAATTCCTTTCCTTCTTTTCCATCATTTTTAATGTATGGAAATCAAGTTTGATATGACCTATTCTTCTACATACATATCGTGTACCTTCCCCATATTTCTTATCATTTTAGTGTCTCTTCTTGTACTTATTTTTATAGTTTTTTTGAGTTACTATCTTGTTCATTATCTGAGCAAGAATATCTAATTCATTCTCAGATTTTTCTGTATGACTAGATTCTGACTGAATATTAATATTCTTTGTCTTTGATCTTGATACTCTTTTAGGTGTCCTGGATTTCATATGTTTAGAAGTAGTTGTAAAATAAACTCCTCCTTTCCTATTTTTATTTTTGGCATTATCATTATCTATCTTTAATGTAGTCTCATGCTGAAGAAGAGTTCCAAACAGTTCATCTACGAATATATGGGTGACTTTCATGTTCTCATAAATTGTTTTCCTCTGGGACTCCCATTATTTTAGCATGATGTCTATGATCTTATATACAAGGGCCTCATCATCCAAACCTTTTTATCCCATAGAATGTAAGCTATTTATGATAATCAAAAACCTATTCCGAACATTTCTTATAGGTTCTCCATAAGGGAAGTTAAAACCATGGTATTCAGCTCTCAACATAGGTATTCTTGTCTCAATGACCTTAGAAGTACAAAAACGTGTAACATAAAGTTTCTTTTAGATACTATTTACAGCTTCAGAAACAGATATTTGACTATAGATGTTCCTATTCATGGAACATAGAAATGTATTTCTGACTCTAATTTTTTTTTGATATTCTGATTTCTCCTGATTAGTAAAAGTTCTAAATTCCTTATCCAGAATCTTATAGTCTCCTACAAGAATTAGGTAGTTATCAAATACAGTCTTAATAATGAATTTCTTCATTCTATATCTCTAGTACTCATAGTAATTTCCATAAAAATATGAGGTCTTGTAGGATTTAGATTGTTGATAGAACCAACATTTAATCCTGGCATCTTATGGAAATTCATTCCACACAAACATGTTAGTAATAAAGTTTATAAACCAATGATAATATCCTAAACAAGAAAAATATAACTACAGTATCTCTGAGTAAAAATGAATCTGAACATTATGAATCCGAAAAAATGATTACGAAAAAACTCAAGAAGAAGATTTCTCTTCTAAATTTAATCATGAGATTAATTCAGATTTAACCAAAATTCGGAAGCCAATTATTAGATTGGTTCAGGGTAAATGGTCACCCGCTCTGATACCAATTGATGGATAGAAAATATGATAGATATTCTACTGATTATATTATCAAACTATGGTGTAGATACTCAATATACAAGAGGGGATGAATTGTATACAATAAAAATCCTTAAGGAAAATTTTCATAAAAAAAATTCACAACAACTTTATGTTCTAACAGCTCACTTGATTCCTAAAAAGTTAATCTGGAAATGTAACCTAACAAAATTTTACAACTACTAAGATTTAAACTCAATGTGTATAGAATCTTATTTAATCAGATTACATGTCGATGGAAGTATTAGAAAATTATACTTTCCTCAACAACTAAAATTATAGAGGAAAACAAACATAAAACACTAAAAGTAACAAGTAGTAACACATTTAACCCAAAGAGAAGGGTATCCAAAAACCCTACGTAAAGGTCCCTTGACTTATACTTTCAAGAAAGTCTGAATTACCCAATCCCAGGTAATCCCTCAATCAGATGATCGGTATCTGTCGTGCTATCCCCACAAGCCCTTGATTTGTATGGAAATAGTCACCTATGACTTCACAACACGAAATATCTGATTTTAACTAAATCACAACTCTGAAAAAAGAAAATATACATGAATAAATGTTTGATAAATCCATTCAATCATTCTGCATGAATCTTGAGTGTTTATAAGAGCCTCTCTCTTTATAAATCACTTCAATAGCATGTAATAACAGATGAAAAAGATCTCGTTAAATGTTAATGTCAAAGTACTGAGCTCGTTCAAATGAGCTCCTATTTATTGGGACGACTTATACAGTTGACTCCCTCCTCCAATTGTCATATTTTTCCTTGAATTTCAGCGGGACTTGTACACCTGTCACTCAAACAATGTTTAGTTTGTAACTGAAAGAACAAAATCATTTTATAACAAATAAGTGTAAACAAACGTATGGTTATATAATCAAAATCAAATATTCGGAAAGTAAGAAAATAAAATTTCAGAGTATAACCAAAAATATATTCGGTATCTATAATAAAAGGATATTCAGATTCTGTTTTCTAATGAATTCGGAACATGAAATCTATATAATTCTGGAGTCTAAATTTCAAAGATCATCAGAATCTAGAATCACTTGAATTCAGAGCCTCAACTTATAATGTTCGAAGTAAGAGTTCATGTGAATTTAGAGTCATAAATTACAATGTTCAAATTATGAATTCATTAGAAACCGGAGTCCGAACTCTCAATGTTCGGAGTCAGAATTCATTAGAATTAGGAGTCAGAATTCATTAGTGATCAGAGTCTGTATTCAGAGAACTCAGAGACAGAACTCAGAAGATTTCGGAGTCTGAATTCATAGAACTCGGAATCTGAATTCAGAGTCTGAAAAATAGAATTCTCTTTATCTATGAATTATATTATTTTGAGGTTTCATATTTTAAACCAAATTTTACACTTAGTCAATATGATGAATAATGAAAAATATGGTAAGGATAAATTTCATTAGGGAATGAATATTTTCATTATAGAAGTAAAACATTGGGTAAAATGATATTTTCCATTAGATAAGGTGTTTGTGATTTTCAAAACAAAAATTAATGATAAAGTCATAAGGAGACCTTATTGACTCAAAAATCTACCCCAAACATGAAGGAATGGTAAATTCATAATGAAAACCTCATTAAACCAACAAAAAGTTACCTTATGTTCAATAAAGTGATCAATATTGAAATTTTTTTACTAAGCCATTTTCAAAAAAATATAAATAATTATAGTAGAAGAAGTGATCAATTTTCTCCAAATTAATATATTTGAATTGTATGTTTGTAAAAAAATCATAATGTTATAAATGTAGAAAAAATTGTATTTGAATGTGATACTAGAACATTAATAAATGTAATTGGAAAAACGAAATCGGTGACAATGTATATGTTGGACATGATTGGAATGATGATAAGGGATGTATTAGAACTAGTGAAGGGTAAAAAGTAGGCCATTCTTCCTCTAGAAACATAAATTCTCTATCGGTAGGAAAAATTCAAAATTTATCTTTTTCATAATAGTGTAAAAGTTTGAGGGGGATATTCCAAAAATATCACAAAATTTTTTATGAATTATTTTAGGATACATGTTATAAAAACTCTTTTGATTTTATTATGTATTGATGAATCTCTTTCGCGGTGGTTTTGCGATTGGTGATGGTGTGACATGTGGCCCGCTCGTCAAGGGTGAAGATGATGTATCCTTCAACAGCGACGACGATGATGAATCTCTCCGGCGATCCGGTTGATGTGGATAAGTCATAAACCACGTGGTGTTTTTTTCGACGTAGGTCGTGGCTCGAGGAGCACAGATATTGAGAGGACATGTGCTTCAAGGCTGTCGGTTCATGGCTCAAGGTGCGCAGTTGATTTGTTGAAGGTATTAATTGAAATTGAGATGTGGTGGGTTTTGAATGTGTGATGATTTGGATATATGTATGGTTACCACTTTACAAAAAGTGGATTTTATAAAATACCAAAAAATGTTTCCAGGATATGTTATAAAAACACTTTAAAATCATTTTTGATGAATAATTCAATATGTGACGCATTCTGTTGCATTCATTATAATAATGGAAAACATAAATTAACCATAATCGTATTCTTTTACAAATCTAGATGTAGTAAATTTATAGAAATTATGATGTATCCCATCATATGGAAGTAGGTTTCTGTAAAACTATGTGAATTAGAATTGTTCATACAAACATCATTGTTTGATATAGTGGTCATCAAGACTGTTTCTTGGATTTGGAGGTTTAAATATGTGGACATGTCAATTACAGATGGATATACACCATTGACTGATATATTACGTTTTTGAAAGGCGATGTAAAGAATTGAAGTCAGCCTAAAATTATTATTGTGTAATGATATATTAGTGAATAATTTATTAAATTATATACCAATTACCTACTAGATTTTAACTATATCAGTCTCCCAAAGTCTCATCACAATGAACGCCTTATAGTTAAATGTTTCACTAACAATCCTTTTGGAACCCATGTCGCAACTCCTGAAGATCATCTCCAATAATCTAGGAGATGGTGACTAGAACCGAGTAGCCATGTCACATACATGGGAGGAATTTACTATGTACAGGTTTGCACTCAGACATATCTAGAAAAAAAATCTAAAATGTAAAAAATACAAATAACCAAGTTAATGAATACCACTTTAACCCAACCAGAGTGTGCCAACATTGTAATGTGTCGTAAAGTAAACCATGACACAATACAAGAACACCTAAAATATTATTTAAACCCCAAAACTCCTACCTCTGAACCAAGGTATTGGTACTAGTGTCTATAGTCTTAGGAAGTCACTTAGGCATGTTTGAACTCACAAAGCTCTGTATTGTCCTGGTCTGCCTAGGACTTTGTCAAAACACCGCTCATCTGTAGAATACATTATATGTGTGGTAAAACCAAATGTAGGGGTGAGAATAACAATAATTTTTTAGACCCCAATAAACCATAAATAAATACACAATGGAATGATAAATTATTATCTACACAGGTATATGTACACTTAACATATCCTAGGAATATATAGATGTACTTAAACCAAACCACATAGTCAAAAAGAAACTCACAACCACTATATAGCAACAATATGGATTAATTCTCATAATTCCACGAATCAATCATCCAATAAAATACCATCCTAATTATGATATCACTAATGGAGACCATCTGAGAAGTAATATTCATCAGGAACAGTCATGAGAGAGATATTATAATAGATCTATAGAGAAATATTGGGTACAATAGGTGAGGATCACAACTACGCCCATGGGTCCAAGCCAACATGACCATCTAGATTAACATGATATGTATAGAATTGATGTATGAGGAAGTTTTTAATATCAATACCAAGGAAACTACCTAGGGAATGAAGAATTAAGAGAGGTTCCTCCTCAAGGCATCTCGGGGAGGGGGGAGGGTCCAATAACTATATATCAGATGACCTTATGAAGGGATCATAATCATATGATTAAGAAAATATACACATTAACATTCATGGAAATAATCAAGGGAATTAACCATATTGAAACATGTACATTATACATTGTCTAAGAGACTCAAGAATGTATAAATGGATACACCGTGTGTATTAGTGTCATACGATGCGTCCCATTACCCCGGGCACTACCCATGTTGAACAGAGTATGTCATTATAAAATGTTTTGTAGAATATGGTTACCCCATGTTCATCCATATGGTGTTCACATATTTACATTTTCATTGAGAATGTACATTGTGTCAACATGTGTCTACCATCCCATGTAACAATATACTGGGGAAATTGTGTATCTTATTGGTGTTAAGCTCTGTGGTGGGGTAATCACAGTATAGGAAAACTGTGAAATCCACCATATATCCATGTATATCCTATGATACATCAAAATTCATGGGAGGGGTATATATGTCTTGTGTTTTTGTCACATGTCTTGTGGAACTCTACCAACTCTTGAAACCTTAACCGCATCTCATAGAGGCTGCACACCATGTAGCACTGGGTTACAAGCCGTGTCCTTCGCGATTTTCTAGAATATTATATTTTCCTTCCACATGACTAAATTAATCTCCATGATCACTATGTATTTGTATGTTCTCCTCAAAACTATAGATCCAAATTTTCTCATCATTCCAACCATGAATCACTATGTTTCAAGCATTCAATTGGGTCCAAAAACCGATTTTGATCTTCCACTCGTAAATCATCGGATGAACAATTATCCCTAAATCAATTTGATTCATCCATCACCATATTTGGTAGGACATAACAAGATCATCATGATGAAATATCATCAATTTCACGGCATTTCATTAATAAAATGGAGCAATTATTAATCTTTCATAACCCATGTAAAATGAATAATGATGAATTTGAAGAAAAATATCAAGGGAGAAAGAGAACATAGATCAAACCCATGAATGAACCTCAACTATTGTTTCTTACATCCTAAATCAATTATGGAATGAATTTGTAGGAAATAATAATCAATTATCAATCCAAAAACATCAATAAAACCTCATGAATAATTCACACCCTGTTAGAACAGTCGATTCACGTATAAACCTATTTGTCGGTTGGTCTGTGTACATCATTTAATTAATGTACGAGGATGAAAATAAAAAATAACACATCCTACCATGGATTTGGATGGATATATTAATAATATTGGTTACTACATCATTTCTGTTAGTGATATTAATCTTGAATGACATCCGTTGATCTCTATTCCAATTTCCCATCATCGCGGCTGAGAGAAAACTCCAACGTTTATCTTGAGGTCCTCCATGGAACTCTGGGTTATGAGTTTAACCCTCGATCCCTAACTATTGGTTTATTTAAAATAAAATGTGTATGTGTCATTTTTTTAATGAAACATAATTAAAAAACATTAGTCTACAAATTTATTTTATTCATTAAATTGTCCAAAAAAATATTTTTCACAACTGACCCACTGCGACCAATGTTTGGCCTCTCACAGGGTAAATCTGTTACTCTAAATATAATTGTTTCCCCATACTACTAATTAAAGAACCCGCTTATATGTTCTTTCACTTTTTCAAGAAAAATTATAGTGCATACAATTGAATAATTTATTATATTTAAAACCATTATTTCAGGAACATCAACCCTCTGAATTGAATGTTTTTTCAGTTCATGGTTTTGAAATTAATCCATATAATATTTCAAATTAATTCACCGAAAAATTTGGGAAATTAAATTATTCCCACCATGGGGCATTAGTTCACTAAAAATATAAAACAACGTCTACTAATAATAATGATGGTACTAAGCACATATATAATCATCTTATATCCTATTTCTCTGTTGTAGAATCCCATTCTACCACCAAAAAACAAACTAACAGAATTTATCTCCTACAAACCATCATTTCCTAGGGATCTTCAATTTCAACTAAATCCTCCACAAGATTCACTCCAACTTCAATGTTCATCTCTACATATTTGATGGCATTCCATGGGTGATACACATGCATACTTAGTTGTGACATGTAGAATATATTATTTATCTAATCTAACTGTGGTGATAGGTCTAACCAGTATGCCACCTGTACAACTCTAAATAGTATCTAAAAATGGAAAATGATCCTCATAGATAACTTGACGCACTAGAGAAATATCTACAATCCACATCAAGATGAGACCCTAATGAACATGTGTAATCCTTACTCAAACTCCAAGGGACACTATCATATATCAATATAATATAAATGATTGTTATTTAAATTCTATATCTTCTCTTGAATGATATCCATGTTCTATATAGTACCTCGCACCATCTCTAGTCCCATGGGTGCTAACTCTCCCTGGTCATTCCAGAAATGTGGTGACTAGTAGGGAAGCCCATACAAGGGCATGAATTGTTATATTCTATTGGAGTATTGATATATTTAATTATACGTGAACTCCACTATAGGTATCTGATCCTCACAACTACGACTTATGTTTAACATGAAATCTCACAACATGTTCTCCAGCACATGAATGATTCTCTCCATCTGTCCATCTGTATGTGGTGAAATGTTGTTATCAATTGTAACTTGGTCCCAAACACCTATTGAAATCACTTCCACAACAAGGATATAAAATGATGATTATGATCTAAAACAAATGATGCAGTACCTCCATGGAGTCAAACTACCTTTTAAATTTAATGTAGTCCAATGATCTCTACTTATCTCTGCTTGTGGATTTCCATGAAATGGGTTGACATAGTGATAGGTTTAATGATCAAATGTTTGGAATCATTTATCCCAGACATATGTGGTAAACACATCATGGAGTACTTTAATTTCCCATCCCACATCCAATTTGGTATTTCAAGGGGTTTGGATAAACTCACTTGATATTGTTGATCAATCATTATTTACTGATATGTAAGGCATAAAGAGAAAAACTCTACAAATCCCTTCTTCCTTCATGGACACCAAAATGTACATTTGTGGTCCTGGTACATCATATCCAAATTTGTTTTTACCACCCAATGGGAAGTGTTAAACTCCATCATATCCTCCACCCACAAAACCACTGGTATGATTACATGTCATTTGAAAAGGACAACATACTCCCCAACTTGGGAATATTCCTAAGTTACATATCTTGTGGTCATTTGAGCATGATGGATCTCAGAGTTTGTTTCCTGTTGCTATGCCTCACCAACCTTCTCTATGAGTGGAGGGATACAAACCATCAAATAGTAGTAATATATTCCATCTTAAATCATGAAGGATAACTCTAATGAGGACATCACCTCTTACGCCACATCCAATAACTATGTACTAGATCACGTACAAAGATCATCTTCCACCACATTCTTCTTCCCATTACTATAGACTATATCAAATTCATTTATTTGGGGGAACTATAAATTTCACCAATGGTTCATGTTAAAATCCTTCTTGGAGAAGTTATAGATAAATTATTTATGAATTTTGTAGACGATAAACCGATCAACCATCATGTAGTGTTCCCAAATATTAAATAATGCGAATACCACTGCTAGCACAATATCATGGTTCAAATAATTTTACACATACGTAAAAAACGTTCATGAACCATATGAAATCATGAATGTTCTCTACATCAGGAAAAACCTATTCCAGTCAAATATGAGTCCCAAAACTCTACGTACATGACATCGTCCTCTAGAAATCTCAATATCAGTGACCCCATAAAACTCTAACTCTATTTCTAAAAATCATGATAGCATTTCTCTGTTGACAAAAAATGATACATCTTTCAAATCAGATACATCATTAGTGCTGATATCCTAATGAAATTAGGTATGAATCTTTGATAATAGCATTTTATCCGATGGAGTCACCTATGTTACATCATGCTATTGGGAGGCACCCATGATTACAGTCCCTCCACCATGATCGGGTATACTATTACTCCATAGGTTGAGATAATATATAATAATAAGTAGACATTGTGAATCCAAAATTACATCTAATGGAGTTGGCAGTAATTCAGATTCCTTTGAAATACATCATGATTAGTCCTTACGTGTATTAGGTTCTCCTCATCGGATTCCAATTACACATTGATTTCATCAATTAAGGTTACCATGAACCAGTTCAACTATGCCTGAATGATATTGTTTGTTAGTCCCATGAGCATTTCTTGGACATTATTGACACCAGAGGGAATCATCATGTACTCATAGATGTTGTAATGACATCTAAATTTTTTCTTTAGTGTGTCATCATCCCGTACTCGCAACAAGGGATAACATGATCTATGTTCAACCTCTGAGAAATTTCCTTCCCTAATTAAAATATCAATTTGGTCATTGAATCTAGGTAGATAATATTTTCGCTTCCTGATCACCAGGTTGAGGAACATATGGTAGGCACACAACCTCAACCTCTTGTTTTCATTTTATTAAAAAAAATCAGGCATCCATTGGCAAAATATTGAGTATCATGAAATATTTTATTTAAAAGCCCCCAACATCTCCATAATCGTACAATGCATTGTGGGAGCCATCTGATATGTTGGTGTTGATATTTGTTCCAACATGGCATATAAATGAATAAATAGAAAAATATTCCAGTGGGGAGGTAATCCTAGAACATCATTAGGGAAGAAATCCTGATAGTCTTCCACAACTACAAAAAACTGTAATGCATGATATCCAATTCACGAAGTGTCATGATTTCCAAATGATATGTAATTGGTTACACCGGCTTATGAAAGAGGAAATCCATTACTTCTGGGGGGTCCTTTTCATTGACCAAGGAAAACCTCATTATATCATTGTTGAAACTCCACACCCTTTCCGTAAAATAGTCAATCTGAGCATATAATATGGATATCCATCCATAAAAATAATGATATCCTATGTCTATAATGATGCCAATATGAGTTTCAAACTGAAGCTCACTCCTCCAAGGGACCGGTCACATAGTTGGAAGAAATGTTTGATCACTGAGTCTTTTATAGTGGGAGTCTTCAGGCATACGGTCAGTGTCTACAGTTCCAGCAGAATGATTAGGTCTCGAATATGATATGTGGATAAAATGTAGTGCCCAGAACGTTTGTCAATCATTATTGTATCCTATGTAGATAAGATTCAGTTTGTTCCTCGAATCACTCTCAAAGTCCCCATGTCATATGCCTCGACCGCATGTAGCTATTACCACCTATTCCCTCTAGATCCCAATTCATGTCCAGGAATTCAAGTCAGTGGAGGTAGTAACATGTTGAAATGTAGAACACCTCCTAATAGTATCCCTACTAATTGTCCATGTCTAATTCTCTATTTATCTACATGCTATTTTCGCTATCTCATCCTTTTTGGTCCATCCACTATTTCCATATCATCAGCATGATGGTTCACAAAATCTCAAGAGAGATGTACCATGTCGTCACAATAATAAAACATCTTCTCTATCGGTTGACTAGAAACACCAAATGATCCCTAAAGTGAAGACCCTCTATCCTTGGATCTCCTCCTGAAATGACTCCCACATCCATATCCATTATACATACATGGACTCCCTACTGTCGTGGCCTCTACACCTTCTTATCCAATACTGACTGTATCTTTCATCATCTACATTTTCAAGAAGCTTTTGACGGTGAATGCTCTGTCATGAACCCCATCAAACGTCAAAATTCATATAGTTAAAGTGATTTATTGGATGTCTCTACTCATACCAGCGTTGAAGGTCTGAGCCTTTATGTACTGATCTCTAACCACATCAATCGAGTACCTTGAATAGTTGGAGACCTTTGATGAATAGTAATAAAATGTCATGATACTCCACTAGAGTTGAAGAAGCTCATGTATACGAACGGCTTTCAATGCAACTGGTTAGAAAATCCCTCTTAACGGATTCTTGACCTCATCCATGAAATGTTCACCTCATCATTAGTCTGTGAAGCCAAAATCCACCATTTATCTACCAAGCCATGTAAATGAGTTCCATTAGGGACACCGTCTGATCTGTTGGAGTCCTTATAAGACAGAAAATGAGGGTAGCTGCTTTAATCATGTCGTCAATAGCCTAGGGGTCTGGTTCACCAAGTAACATGAGGGATCTATATATTTGAAACATCAAAAGTGCACATACACTGCGCTTCTCATCTTCCGGTACATTGGTTACCATGTCCGACTCCAAAAAAGGTGTTATAGATGGTGTACCACATGGATATAATATAAATGGAACTTGTACCTACAAATGGACCTCATTGCTGATGGGGCCATCCTCGTAATCGTGTTTCTGAATCCTAGATGCTATATGTTTAAGTGGAATATTGTATGAAAACAATATTTACCATTGTCAACTATTATATATACAGAAATGAATATAGAAGTAAATGGAACCACCACACATTCTTATATGATGCATGTAACATTATATTTGTGCAACTTGTGATCTCTTGTGTTGTGTATAAGATAAGATGATCAGAGTCCAAGTGTATAGATATTTTGGCCACCTACACCAACATTACAGTCCATTGCTTGAAAGTTTAAATTGAAACCCTGAACTCTCCCTCCCAAAATAATTATCGGATACTTTTGGTCCTAATGTATAAACATCCACATTGATACCAATATGTCATGGCCCATCTTAGTGGGGCCTATGCCCTGACTCCCTATGCCCACCTCTATTAGCCCAGTGGATAGTGACTATAACTGAGTATGGATATTACTTACAATGGAGGAATTTCTTATGTATATGTACAACACACAAGTTTCCAAGGAAAAAAATGATAAAATGTTAAATCCACCAAGAACCAAGGAAATTTATACCACTATATCCCAACCAGGGTATGATAGGAAGATATTTTGATGTAATGTAAACTTGGATAGAATACATGACCACCAAAAAGAGTTTGTAAACCAAAATGTATAACCTATAAAAAAGGTACACGGAGTGATATCTGTATACATTAGAACACAACTGGACCTTTATAAACTCATGAATCTTTGTCCTGTCCTAGGCCACCTAGAACCCTATAAATGGTTTTCCTATTTTAAAAGGATGAACCATTTTGGGGAAATGTGCATGACAATGTGAGTATGATAAAACTATATAAAACACGCTAAAAATTTAAATACAAAAAATATAGATATATTCAACTCTACATTTTTAAAAGTCTAAAACACATATAACATGAATAATAAGAAATCCTAAAACTAGACCCCACAATATAGATGTATGTCACAAAAATTGTATTCCAACACTAGGGATTATGTCTGTAGATTCCGTGAAGCACTCATCACGGAAATTCACACCTATGTCTGATAACAATGATGACCTCCTTCATATAATTATTTTTCCCCATGAACCATAATGAGAGATACGATGATAGATTAGAAGAGTAGTATATGATACAAAAGATGAGGATCAATGTAATTGTCATGTTGTGATTCCGAAAACACTATCCATATTTTCCATCTATAGAGATGATCATCCCCTAGTGATGTTTTCCTCATCAATAACTAGGAATATACCTATAACACACATAATGTATAAGTGATCCTTCTCTTGGCCTCACGACAGGGGGATCCATCATCTTTATGTAGATAGTCTTACTGAAGGGATCATACTCATATGAGTATGAAATAATACAAATCAACATTGAGGGAAAATATCAAGTAATAAACCCTAATGAAACGTGTACAACATATGATGGAAAAGAGATTAAAGACATGTAAAAAGGGGTACACATCATGTAGTAGGGTCACACTACATGTACCTTGACAGTAGGAACTTCCCTTGTAAAATAGAATGACTTTAGAAATTGTCATGTAGAATATGGGTACACTCCACATAGAATGGTCATAGACATTTCATTCAGTATGGGGGCCCCCATGTACTCTTGTTGGGTGAAAGTACATGGTTTTAACCAATGTCCACATACATGATTAATGTACATGGGGATACCCTTATATTCAATCAGGGATATGATATTTGATGGGGTACATGATCTTTAGGGAAACCCATGAACTCTATCCCACATCTTTTTATCTCCATACCTACACGCCATGTCTATGGGATGTTAATCATGTTTTGTGAAATGGTCACAGGCTGTGTGGCATTCAATGATCTCCCGAAACACTATCTTCCACTCATAGAGGGCCACACACTATGTAACCCTAGTATACATGCAGTGTCCTTCATAATTTTCAAGAATATCTCATTCTTCTTCTATGTGCCTCTACTGATCTTTTGTATTTTAATTTATTAATTTGATATCAAAAAAACCATAGGTCTATGTTTTTTTCATCGCAACACAAAATCAATGAGTTTTTTGCCTCCAATCGTCTCATGAACCCAACTTGTTTCATCAACTCATTAATTCATCGAATAAACGGTATTAGTAAATATATTCAATTCATCCATCACCATCGTTGTTTCACCTCTTCTAGCACATCCTGTTGGTGAATCTTCAAATATATATAACTAATTCCCAAAATGAAGGCAAAAAATCATACATTATTAACCCATGAAAAATGATAAATGAAGAATGTGATGTAAAATAAGAGGCTACAAATGAAAAAATAGACAACTGGAGGAACAAACCACAACTATTTTTTTTCTAATAAACAATATGTCTGAGTACAAATTAAATAAAAATAAATGTCATATATCAATATAAAATACCTCGATAAAACCCTGCAATTAAAGCCCATCCCATATGTGTGATCAATCAGCCAATTTATCTATTTGTTGGTTGGACAACAGTCATTATTGAATCTAATATCAGGAGGGGAAACCAAAATAAAACATACATCCATTGACATGGATTTCATGATAATGAATATTATTTTTTTATTTTCGCTGTTGGTGAGAACCATCAGGAACAACGTACATCGATCTCCAATCCAAAGACTTATTGCAATCATTGGGAGAACTCTCTTATGTTTTTCTCCAGAGTCTCCATGTAATTTATGGTCAAAAGTATAAACATGTATCCCTAAAAATAGGTTCCTTTAAAATAAATATGCTCTATCTCAATAAATTAATGAATGAATAGAAGAAAAATATATTTTAAATTATATTATATTCATTGAAATGTTGGAAAACTACATTTCACACCTGACCCACACTGACCGATGTTTGGCCTCACCTAGGGTAAATCCACTACTATGATCACAATGGTAATATAATAATTTTGCTCAAGCCACATGTTTAAATTTTAGTCTTCTTTATTAATAATACTATGTGAATGGGTAATTTAATATTCTAATATGTTTCAAACAATTATTTCGGGCACACCAGACCTTAGAATCACACACCGTCTCAACACCTGGCCTCCAAATAGTAACATATAATATATAAAAGTAATACATAAAAAATATGGAAAATTAAAAAGGTATTTGTGGAAGATATATTGTAATAGTTACCTTGTTTAACTGAGAGAAACAAAACCATTACATTTTAGGAAATTGTGAAGATGTTAATCCATACATTAAATCCCATGTTGAAATTATTAGATATTTAAATATAGTAAGGGATAATGTATGGTTATCAAATAAAGAAAATAAATTGTTATAGGATGGTTATGAGATGATATATATAATTAATTTTTGCAAAATATGAATTAAATTTTTGAATGACTTCAACGAATCACGAAGGGACTAAAAGAAAATTTTATATAGTACACTAGTTCTATATTCTATGGTTATATATTCTATGAAAAACAACATCATGAATATTGTCTGATACATACATATGGTTTACACATATAGACTAAGCGATACACATATCTAGTTACATGTATATAAATAAAATTAATTCAAATACATTATATTTTATAATTATTATAATTATATATGAGTTGGATTAGAAAACATTCCCATGTGATGATTATCTGTTACAAATGTGTTGAAAATATAAGTGTCGTGAATGTTTCTGTAATAAGTTATAAGAAGGTGAATATCAATTTGGATGGGTTAAAATATTATCCTATGATAATGGAATTAATAGAAATGATCATATTTTATGTCTCTCATATAGAATAAAATAATCCGTTGATTTTTCAGTGGATAACAAAAATTAAATTTGGGTAACATAAAAATTCACTCAAAGATTAACCTTTAATTATAATATGACTATTAATTATTATTTTTCAAAATGTTGAAATATTATTATATGTCAAGAAAAACCAAAAATATGGAATTTTTATTATCAATAGTGAAAATAATACCTAAAAAATTTAAATCAATTAACTAAGTTCAATGAGATGTAATTTTTTAATATACTATGTTTTTCATCATAATATTATATGTTCATTATGGTATTAACATAATATAAATTAAATATTTTACTTGTCATTCAAAAAATATCTTATTTACATGATGATGTTTTCAATAACTTTCTAGATAAAGCCATCATGAAGAAAACCATTTTTATTGATGTAAAGTTAATGTAATGATATAATTTATCTATTTAAAAAAATATATATAAAAATGTTGATTTATTTTTTGTTATTCCACAAAAAGATTTTTTGTTTTTGATGAATTTTCCATTGAAGATTCTATTATAGGGAGATTAATGAGGATATCTCGACATAATCATTAAGGAAATATGGATGTTATCATAGTGAAATAGTTGTCTATATAATTAATGTTTTAGATCATGTTTATTTTTATTTATTTCGTTTTTGTATTACTCACATAATAATTTATTTACTATACATGGGTATTATTATTTTTTGATATTGGGTGGTATTTCAATATTTTATTCCTTTATAGAAAAATATTTCGACTAACCGGTTCTCCCTCAAAACCATTTACTTCCATCAGTTTTTCATTTGTCACATTCCTTCATGTTCAATCCAATGACTTTGAAAATAGACCAAAGATGCTTCCTCTATCCAATCACATAGGTAATGAGGTTGTTTTCATAGTTAATTTATTATCCAATGATTCAATATTATATTTTATATTTATGATTTCTTTAATTAGTTTTTGTATTACTCACCTAATAATTGGTTCTTATACATGTGTATTCTGTTGTTCATTTTAGGGCGATCTGTCAATATTCCATGACATTCTCCAAAAAAATAACCATATAATTATTATCCCACCAATAAATTCTCCAATTTAGTGTGGATATATATCAATTTCATTCATTTTCCCTCCACATCTAAATCAAAGTGGTAATCTTTATTTTTCCACATAAAAATCCTTGTCCATATAATAATTTTGCATTCCAAATATATGTTTACTTTATTTATTTTTAGTATTAATTATATAAAAAAATTCTTATAGAACTAATTATTGATTTATTTTGAGGGGGATTGATAAAAGATATTCATGATCTTGAGAGATTGGTCTATGATCCTAAAACTGAGATATTGACCACATTGAAATTCATCATGAATGCATACCACAATCTGGAAATGGTAAATTCCTACTACATATTTAAATAATTTTTTCATGAGTTTATATTTTATTAGTTTGTTTATTTCTATATCATTTATATCAAATTATTAATTTCTATTATTATATAATATTTTTGGATGTTAGATTTTTCTGTTTAGGACATAAAAAAATCTATAATAGAGATAAAATTTTCTTTTCTACCATCCTTATGATGCATTTTATTTCCTTTCTATGTTTAAATATTAACAATACATATCGAGTGTACTTTAATTTCTGAAAAACCATTCTAATTAAAATCCAAAATATTATTGGAAACCCATGATTCCATTATAATGACTTCTAGGGATATAATGGGAATGTGAGGGTCCTCTAATATTCTGAATATAATACATTGAGTAATTGTTTTATATAAGAAGAGCCATTCAAAATGGAATATTGGAAGATTGATAAATAAATTTAATTTATGTAATGGTAATGAAGAAAATTAAGTTATTTTAGGCTTTGGGATGTGTAGGAATTAGCCACTCCTTAATTAGATCAATGGTGTGACCAATACGACTGAAAGTACATATTTCTATTTAGCATTTACATTAATTTTAGAAAAAAAAACTGAGATAATCCAAATTGAGAAAACATATAAATATTGTTTTGATAAATTATTAAAATAACTAAAAATATTATTTTTTCATGTAGGAATAATGAAAACACCAATCATATACATGATGTTCCCAATTTCACTCAATTTTTACATTTTCAACTAAAAATCAACATTTTAAATTAAAATGTGTCAGTACTGAAAAAATTTAAAAAAATTATCATATAATCTTTTTAATTTTGTGAATTTAATTATAACTAATTTGTTACATGTAGGAATAATTCACACATCCAATTTACACATGATGTTATCTATTTGAGTCAATGAAAAATTTTGTTGTTTTAAATGAAATTCTAGTAAAAATTGAATGTGGCATGCTCAAAATTGAAAATACACAATAAAATTAATTTTATAATTTTAAAAAACTTCATGAGGACATTTAAGATGTGATGGAATTTATTTCACCTAAATCTGATGCACAATGTTTCCTGTAATTCATTAGGTACATCATCAATTAAAATTGATATCATTTTTAATAATAAACAATTCATACTAAAAACGAAAAAATAATATTATAATTGTATTAATAAATTCAGAAAAGGATCCATATGTAATTTGATTAATTATTTTATAAACAACACTTAAATAAAATTCCTAATGTGAGCAGTATGACTCCATGTGCAGATTTTTCATTACAACTAAAATCATTTTAATTAAAAAATTAAAACCAACATTCTAAAACACCAAGTAAATGATTTTATATTATTTAGATAGATTATGAAGATAATATATATTTAATGTTTTATTTTTTGGAATCATCCACAACTCAATCTGATATAGGATTTTAATGTTATGACTTAGGGTGTTTGTTATCAGTTACAAATCGGCATTTCAGTTTAAAAGTGTCATTTAGTTAAATCCAAAAAACGTGATCATATTTTATTAAACATTTACGACGTCAATTGATATGTGATTTGTGACATTTCCAAATTTTTCACACATAAAACTAATACACAATGTGTTACGTATGAGCCAATGTGCATGAATAATTTTTAAAAATTCGTTTTATTAAAAAATAATACTAACATAATCAAAACTACTCCCAAAAATTTATATTGTTTTGATAATTTATAGAAATGATCAATATGTAATTTTTCATGTTTAATAATTATTAAAACATCAATATTATAACAATTTTCAGTTGGGTTACTTAATGTGTGACCATTGTAAAATATATTAACATCAATTTTACTAGAATGGACAACTAACCTACTCCAAAATGGAAAAACTCATTCATATTTTTTATACATTATAGAAATGATCCATAGGTAGTTTTGATATGTATATATCAGATGAAACATAATCTCATACATGATATTTTTTTACGACTCAAAGTGTTTGTTGTTAATTTGAAATAGGTATTTTAGATGAAAAATTGGAAGCCTCTCAAAAACAATCAAAAGCACATTTATTTTATTGAAATATTTTAAAAATTATTCATATGTCATTTTTTATGTTTATGAATTTAAAAACATACAACTGATAAATGATGTTATCATAATGAGGAAATGTGTGTGTTTTAAATTTAAAGAGACATCATTGTAAAAAAATAAAAATTATATAATCAAAACTATGAAAACAAGATCATAATGTTTTTAAACATTATAAAAATGATCTACATGTAATTGGATACATGTAGGAATAATCTAAAACTTAATTTTTCATAGGGTATGACTGATAATACTCCAAGTGAATCTTTTTATTAGAATTTTTATATATTTTAGTAAAATATAAATATGATCTACTCCAAACAAATGAAAATTTTCATATTTTTTATATATATTATTAAAATAACCTATAATTAAGTTTTGATTTTTAGAAATCAGATATACCTCAATATAGTACACAATAAGCCCAGTTTGTCTCCCTCTATCTGTTATCATTTTGAAATTAACATTTTAGTTCAGAAATTTTCACTCATATAAAACTGATAAAACACATTTATATTTACTTAATAATTCATGAAATTAATTCATAAGTCATTTGTGAAATTTGTGAATTTGTATCAGGTCTCACCATTATATAATGTGATCGGTATGAATCAATGTGTGTGTTTTAATTTTAAATTGACATATATTAAAAATGATAAGTGATGTACTCAGAACACATAAAAATCATATAAATTTGATTCCTTAGTAAATTTATCCATATGTTACTTGGGAGGTGTAGGAATCTACCTCACCTAAGTCTGATGCATGGTGTAATTAGAGTGACTCCAAGTGTGTATTTTTATTTAAAATTGACATCAATTTATCTAAAATTGAAATCTTTCCCACTCAAAAACGATGTAAAAATATTCTGATTATTTTGATAATTTATTAAAATGATACATATGTAATTTTGGAAATGTTGGAATCAACCAAACCTCAATTTGATACGTGATCTCCTTGTATGACTCAAATGGTCCATAATAATTTATAAATCTAATATTTTATTCAAAATGTAAATGTCAATATAAATCGATAGGCCAAATATTTATTTTTTTTAAATTTAATATAACTATTCATAATTCATTTGTGAAGTGTTAGAATCTGTTTCACATCAAAACTGATGCCCAATGTGATGAAAATGACTCAATGATCATGTTTTCTTTTTAAAAATGAAATTTTAGTAATAATTAGAACTAACATAATAAAAAATAATAAAATAAATTCATATTGTTTTGATACTTTGGAAAAATGGTCCACATGTCATTTGAAACATGTTGGTATCATTCCAACCTCAATATAAAGAACAATGATAATGGTATATATCAAAGATGGATTTTTTATTTAAAATTGAATCCAATTTTATTAAAATCATCACATTATATAAATTTATTTTTAGATATTTTTACTAATAAAAATATTTTTTCCTTATACATGTCTTTTTATCTCGATCGTGTGTGGTTTATTAGGAAGTAGCATGATTCAGTGTCAGGATAAAATGATAATGGAAATTGATGTTTTGGAAGTTATGTCATATTTTTTATTTATGAAATTTTATAAAATATGTTTAAAATTTATATATTATATTGTTTTTTAGATGTGTGGTAAATATCATTTCATATATTTTTTTTATTTTATTAAATGATATATTTTATGTTTCTAGTACTACGTTTTGTTGTTATAGAACATTTCATCTGTTTTTTAATGTAATGTTACATCATAATGCAGCATAACCCTTTATTATCATTTCAAAATGTTTTTTTCCAGTTCATCTATAGGTGTTGATATATGGTTCCATTATTGGTTCTAATAAATTCCTCAAATAAATGTGGTCCTTTATTAGTTCTTCTAAATGTCTTGATAATGCCCCCTTTTATCAACAATTTTTTTATTCCTGATAATGAATGTTTTTATTAGTGTGTTCTTAGGGCTAATAATAGAACACATATTTTAATCTCACTCTTGTAGTAATTTTTTCTATAACACTGTTATCTTTTATTTCTATCACAGTTAAAAGATTTCTTAGTACTGTGTGTTTTCATTTATATTTATTTCAAAAAATAATAAAATATAGAGTAATATAAATTATAATTTTGGAATTAGAAATAGAATGCGATTAAACAAAATCATAAGACATTAACATTGTGGGTTCATACTTGTTGAAACAATCCATACAAGGATCAAACAAAATATATTAACATGTATGTCATGTTATACAAAAGAATTTTCAAATTGATATTCTATAGGGAATCTCCAAAACTGTATAAACTAAAAACCACATGTAAATTAAACAGGTTCTATTAACATTCATGCATTATAAAAGAAAAATAAATAAAATTCCTAGTTTTAAAAAATTGAATCATTATGTAATGTGTTATATTGAACCCAAAAGAATAACCTATTAATAAACCAATAAATTTTTCATTTCATTTGAATGAGTGAAATTAAACATGGATATTTAATTTTTAGAACCATGTGTGGAGGTATATATATATATATATATAGTTTATAGTTCTTGTTTTTGAGATATCAAATCAATGATAATCATTCTTGTTTCACTTATATTACAATAACATGAAATTTAATAAATTTATGGGATGTGATTTGTGGAAAAATATGTTTCATGTAAATTTCTTAACATGGTGGCATCTATGATTTGATTTTACACTTCTATGAATCAGGACACTGAATGTATAGTATTTTTACAATAATATTCTTAATGATTAAACTAGAGTAATTATATTGACTATGATTTCAATAGATTATGTGTTGGGGAATTTTATGAGGACCAATTTTATTACACGTTACCATGCATAATTTTATTTGTTAAATAGTTTTATAATTATGAAATTTTAGTTATTAGTGAACCAAATAAATATTATTTTATTTGGTAAAAATAATTAATTTCCTTCATTTTTTTGTAAAAAACAATTTTTATAGTCATTTATTTACTATTTTCATCCATTTTAATATTTCATTGAATATAAAATAATAATTTCATTTGATAATGATAATTATTTATTTCATTCCGTGTTGAATTTCTCCTTGAAGGTGGTAATGTATCATTATTTTGATAAATATATTTTCCATGTAACTTAATATTCGTGTAACTAAATTGAAAAGATAATAAAAATAATTAAAAATGTTAAATATTTCCAAAATATATGGATTCTGACATCCAATTATGTGAAATCCCCATACACATATTGTCATTAAGTCAAACTATGAATTAGAGTTATCATGTTGTTGATTTTTCAAAGACCTATAATTCATGTAGCTGATATCAGCATATATGAATAGTGACATATCAGAATGTGTTGAATAATAATGTAGTAGTTTTCTATATTCAACTGAAATAGTTTTATATCCATATTCCAACAGTACTAAATTTCCCACATGTTGATGACATTTTAGAAGCACATGGGGATGGAGATATTCATTTTCAAATTTTTTTGTTCTCATATCAATGATGAAGGTTACACTCATTCCATTTTTTTTAATTCAATGGAGAATAATTTCATTCATTATTTTCATCAAAATATTTGATCATTTTGGAAGAAATAAACAAAAAATGATGGGTAGGATCATGTAATTTTAGGAACTCAATATAAATACAAACACCTTAATGTTAACCATCTCGATGTGTTTCTATGTGTTATTTATCAATAGTATTTTATTATAATATATATTTTAAAATTATAACGTGAATCTAAACTCTATAGTTTCATATTATATAATATGTTAATAGAGTATTAGTCCCTAGAGACATAATATAAATCTATTTCTCATCACCAATTTTCTAATCATTATAATTCTAGTTTCCCTTTCTAATCACATTTTTAATTTCAATTCATCCCTGAAAATGTGATGGAATTTATATCCTTATGTTATGAAGGTATAATCTATGAATCTATAATCATGAATTGAATCTTTAATTCTTTATGAATATGTGAAACTCATGTAGATATTCATCTTCGTCTATACTAATGGTAGACCCTGACAATGTCAATGGTGACTTATGTGGTGACCCACCCAGGGAGAGTGTAATGTAATCTTTCCTCTTAAAATTTAACAAATTAAATTATTATTCTTCAGGATCATATGTTTTGGAGAGTATATGTGTTTGATGATCTAATTAGTAAAGTAATATTTAAGAACACATAGATTTTTGGTGAGCTTTAATTGAGTAATTTATTTATCATTTTGAGAACAATATTATAATAGAAGATATTCTATATTTGAGGGTTCATTATTTCAGGTGAGAGTGGTGTGTGGGTCGAGTGATAGGGAATGAATGGAGTGACTTTTAGGAATTATATAATCCATTTTAATATCAATTTAATATAGATATAGAGTGATTATAGCTCAATTAATCCCAATTTCTTGGAGATTTCATTTTCAAATATTTTTTCTCCGTTACAGTATCTGATTTGATTATTCCATTTCACCAACTACAAATGTGACTGTAAATATTGTGATTCAATCTAGGATCATTAATTAAAATATATTAATCAAATGAAATAATTTGGTTTTATATTTTAAAAAAGTGAACCCTCTTACATGAGAGATTCACTAAGGTTTGACCATATTAAATATATTGAGAAAATATAAATGTATTATTAATTTCATTGAAAATAATGATAATTCAATATTTTGTACTGCTGGTGGGGATGTAATGCTCTATTTAATGATGTTTCTAATTAATTTTCTTTCATCAATGGTGATGGGGGAAAATGATTATGACTCGACATCCCTATTCTATTGGATAAAATAATACACTGAGTTTGTGGTAGATTTTAATGTTTTTAAAAAAGATGATCAAGAAGAGAGAATATGATTAAAAATCACTCAATAAACAATACAAGAAATTTAATAAGAATAAATGAATGAAATATATATTCATATTATTGTGTATAATTTTCCAAAGATGATTATTTTTAATTTCAATACTGACATTCTAAATATAATATCATCTAATAAAAAATCCTTGATCCAATAAAATTATTAAATTATTAGTATATAATAAAATATTTCCAAATGGATGCAATGTATTAGTAGTTATTTAAGAATAAATTCTTGCATACACTTAAATTTATAATAGAATATAAAACATTAAAATGATGCAACAACATTATTATCTTGTTATAATATCCTTAAAGTGTAGACATAGTCCTCCTTAAGGGTTCAAATTAGAAAGAAAAGTACAAAATGGAGATCACATATTATCATAATATAAGAAATATATTGTGACCTATAATAATATAAAAATTAAATAAGATATATGAGATTAATAAATTCATAATATAAAATAACCTAAAAGTTCAGATTCCCATTCCAAAATTTATTAATAAAAATTTAAAAGGCAGGTGATTACACGAGGTATAAAGAGATTGTACCACCAAGAGAAAAATGAAAAGATGGGAAATGATGAAGAGGAATACCTCCAAATCATTCCTGCAAGGTCATGGGACAATCCCGAATTCATAGGACTCCATTAAAAGCAACAGATCAGTGAAAAAAAAATAAAATAAAAATCCACCATGAAAACTGAACTTCACAATGCTGGAATTGATGTGGTAGAACGACAGGAAGACCACGAGTGAAAAAAATCTATTCCCACTGATGCTGGAGATATTCAAAATTAGGATTTCGATCATGTTCAAATTCCTCCCTATCAAACATATGATCCATGATAATGAGATACTCATCAACAGATACTTCCTTGTTACAATATCATCTATAAGTCATCATTTCTTGTTCTTCAATTCAAGGGTAGAATTCCTCCTTGAATCCTTACTTAATAACCCGGGTGAAATTTCTATGCTTAATTCTATCCTCTCGATCCTCAATCCAATATAAGGAGGCCTCTTCATCTATTGTGGAGGATACCTATTCATTATAGGATTCTGATGTAGAAGTATTTTTGTTGACTACCGTCTGTGTAGGGATGATAGTTTCCTCCATTTGAATCCCTGAAGATCTAGGGACAATGGTCGTCTCCAAAATAGAATAATAAATTAGTTTTAAAGTCATCATAGGGCGTGGAGTAATAAAACCATTAGGATCAATAAGAGACTTCATACCAATTTTGGCACTCGAGCGCAGGTATTCCTCCTCAATTATATATGCTTTCTTAGTATCATACTGTTCAGAGTGAGCCTTTTGAGCTAGCACATTGGAGGTTGGAACAATTCTTGGGGTGTCCGTGAAAGGCTTAGCATTATTGACTGCATCCAGAACCCCATAAAGGACAGTATCTTTAGCGCATGTAGGCTGTGCTGAGTAGGAATCAAGAATATATGAGGACACTAGTGGGTCAATAGTATTAGAGGGTTCAGTTTGTAAAATAGGAGGTCTTCAATCTTTGTTAATCCAGACGGATTTTCATTCATTCAAAAAATGTTTCCCAAACATATGACTACTCATAGGGTCCTTCCCAGAGCCACAATCTCCAAGGTAGTGGCCAATATGTAAATAATTATAACAGTAACTTGGTAAGGATTGATAAACAACTTCCTTAAAAAAATCTCGCATCCCCATTATAGAACCAAATAGTAGAAGGAAGGTGTTGCGAAAGATCAACCACAACACACAAACAGGCAACCAATGTCCTTTTGAGTTAATGAGTCACATAATCCAGCTCACTGGGATTTATGATAAGTTTATCAATAGGGAAAAGTACAATTTTCTTAAAGAAATGCATCCACAAACTTGGAAGACCTAACTAAACAGGTAAAATCAAAGATTCAGTATTATAATCCAATGTAGGGGACCATTTTAAGACATTAATTGAGCATACCCCAAAGCTCCAAGAACCCATAGACCAAATTCGATAGTAATAGTTTTCAGAGGAAAATAGAATCACGATATTCAGCGAGTTGAGGAGGCCGATTTCAAAATCATCAATTCCAATGGATTCGGATGATTTCCGCAGGATGATCAGAGAGGGACGACTCTTCAAAAATTTACCAATAGTAAAAAATCTGAGATCAGAAGAATGAAAATGAACCTCCTCATTCCAAAAATAAATGGTCACGTGACCTATATAGTGGAACTACTTCAGATGAAAGGAATTAGCAAGAGGCGGAGAAAATACATTCATAATCATATATTATAATAATTTTAGCTCCTTTTAGAAAATACATTCATAATCATATAAAATTTGATATATCTTCAATTAATCTTGATTTACTATAATAAATAATATATTATATACATAGTACATTGAATGGGTGTGATTTTCATAAGTTATTAACCATTGAAATGGAAGGAAAATTACTAAATTATGTCTCACAAAAAGAATGTGAATATTATGAATCATATCCCCTATGAATGAAGAAATATGTATGCAATCCTAGGTATTTAATTATACTGAAATGTGGTTATTTGGTCCATTCTCATCAAACCCACATCAGGTTTACTACCTTGAGTTTATTATTTTTTTCTCCTTTAAAATTCACATGATAGTTTATCAACATGAAATTATTTTATAAAAAAACCACAAATTTAATTTAACTAAACTTGTAATGATTTGGTCGAGATATAATATATATTATTTTAAAGGCACTGGTAATCATGAATAAAATGAATATTATAGAGGGATAACAATATAACATTTTAAAACCCATAAATATTATGGTTAATATGGTAGAAACTGTTTCCTGTAAAGGATTCCACTGAACAAAATGAAACATGCGGTGAACATAAAATCTGTTCTAATTATTGTAAATTGTGATGGAAATATCTACATATGGATTGGGTAATAATTTAATTACTATGAAATCAATGTGAGTGAATTAAATGGATTATCAAACACCAATAATAAAAGGATTTGATGATGTGTAATCATTAATAGGATATATATATATATATATATAACCTAATGGGAATTAGTATTATAATACAAAATAAATCACAAAGAGTGTAATTTCGATTGTAAACAAATTAATATCATCATTACATATAATAAGGAACATAAACCAGTGTTGAATACTAAATTTATCTCACATTAACATATTTTAGAACATTATATATATACATTATTTTTATAAGCATTAATACTAATAACTCTATATTTTATTTCTCATTACTTTTCAAAAAATACGTTTATTGTTTTATTCATTTCTACAATTTGAAAAATAGCAATGATACCCTAGAAACTAACCCCTTGATACTGTTTAATAAATAAAACATGTACATTTTCACACTAGTTCATGTTAGCGATTGTTGGATATAATCATCCAAAAACACAATTTTGAAAATATTTTTGAATCTCTCACATTATAAAGATATTATGAAGTTTATATATTTAGATAATTTTAGAAAATTTTTTTAATAAAACAAATTTTATTTTTCTCATATCTATATTTATATTAATATATATATTAACCAACTAAATCCACAGAGAATCATCAAGAAAATGGTAAATTACATTAAATATGTAATCCTTTTTAACATTTTACTTAAACTATTATTCATAAACATGTAAAGTTGTAAAATATGAATAGGTGAGATAAATTACTCAGTAATGGGAATATATAGATGAATCATTTAGAATCATATGCATGGTATATACAATATGAAATGAATAAATGATCCTAATAATGATATATTATACTAAAAGTTATATCATGGTATATCCAATACACTAAATGAATATAAGAACATTATTGATACTAATATAATAGTAACAGATTTCATATTCTCATAAATTATAAACATATTTTTGAGGTCTTTAAAAAAGAAATTGACTTGAAATCTAAATCATAGTTAATATAACATGTTATATTTGGATAGAAAACAACTCATACCAAAACATGTTCTTCTCATCAGAAATGTCAATAAATCATGAGGTTATATAATGATGATAACCAATTATCAATTATATATTTGTAATTCATTAATCATGGGTGAAAAATGATTAAATAATTAAAAATAAACATTTCAAATTAATATCCAGATAGGAATAAAAAATTACATAATATAGATTCATTTATCCATAAAAATTAAATTAATAATAGGATCAAAATCTATTAATTTAAATAATTTGAATGGATAAGAAATATATATACTAGATTCCAGTTATCATAAATGTTTAAATATAAACTTTTAGAATTAAAATAAATTTTCCCATTCTAATAAATGTGAAAACATGATCATAAACCATATCGAATAAGAATGTGGATTGTAAAATAATAAATATTCATATTTACAATAATCAACCTTATATGAATATTACTATATATAATTCCAATACAGTGTCACATGAAAATTAATGGGATATCATTAATAAGCCCAATTCAGATGATTAATGTATCAACTAAGCCATGTTGATAGGATATACACGCCAGTATAACATGGTTGTCTGGTCCTCATTATCTAAGTACAACCAGTATCCCGAGAGACACATTGCCCCTTCTCTAGAGCCCACTCAGATGCCCAAAATGCTCATATGACTAATTATTATCCCCTCAAGAAGACACATGTTCATTCTAGTGTTACTTATATTCACTCACAAACACCTTAAATAATTCCCCAAATGGTCACCCAACTTGATCACTAATCCATGAAAATAATTTTTTTCAATTTTGTAATAATCATGTAGGATCTTGAAAGTAATTGTTCCCATTGATGATCTCGGTCATACAATTTTGTCATTTAACCCTCTATTATTCAGGGGTATTACATTTAGCCCAAAAATAGAGCACAATGTCCTAATTTTGGACCATACATTTTAACCTATAAAATGCAACACACCTAAGTATAGGTTCATTATATTATACCAAATGTAGGAATTAGAAACTTCAGATAGCACACACCGCCTTAACATGGTCATTCTGTCCATGCCTCCATGTGGTCACAAGTTTCAACATTGACATGTAGTCCCTTACTTGGGACATAACAAGATATTTGTGGCACCCACCCACATACCCAAATGGGTCATCAAACTAATGTTTATCCAGAAAATTAAACAAATCATATTTCTAATGTGATTGTTCACCACTTGCTCACACCCCGAGAAACATCGCAGAAGGTCGCCCTTCTTGATCTCTACTCTAGGACAAGAACATTTATCATTGGTTTTTTTATCATTTAGTCTCCCAAAATTAATGGTAAAATTTATTCAAATGAGTCATATAATATTAAAATTTAAATCATTATAATTCATGGATTTTATAAAGATAGTTGATGGTTATGCAATGCATAGTATAAATGAAAACAGTCCTCCGTATTAGAATAACAACATACAAAATGATTCTACATTAAAATTAGATATTTAACAAATATAGGAAAATGAATTTGTAGATAAATTAATGCTAGAATAACATAATAATTATCCATCGAGTGAATGAAATTGGATTATTTCTGAATAATTTATCGTAATAAGTGAGAAATATTTGAACATGGTTGAAGTGGTAGGAATTAATATACTAAAAAACTATTATATCAAGACTCAAATGAAATATAAATTTTTATTTTATACCTTTATTTGAGAATATAAATTAAAAAAATTTATCATTAATCAATAAATGAATGTACTTTTCCCAAAAATCATTACTATTGGTGAAATAAATAAATTATTAAGCACATGAATATGAGAGTATATTTATTAGTAAATATTATAAAATATATTGGTTGTTATAAATTTATATATAATTCTAGTAAATACATAATTTAAATAAATATTTTTAAAAAATTATATTGAATCAATGAATCAAACAAGTAATGTCGAAAACACCAACAAATGTAGAAAATATTGAATACAAATACATAAAAATGGATATCCTGTATTTTAAAATAAAATAAAATTACTAATTATGATATTTATGTTATATATTTAATTTTATTTATATGAAAAACGTCAAATAAATTAGGTTAAAAATACAGAACATTTTCTAAAGAGAGTAAATTTCGTAAAAAATCATTAACATATATTGTCAACTCTATACAAGCATCAAATGACATGAAATTATAAATAGATTTTATTATATACAAAACCATGAAATATATTAAGGAATATATATTTGAATTTATAATCCTTACATATAGAATATATATATATGTATATTTAACAGCTAGTTTGAACCTCTCTTCAACACTAACTGAATGTAAATGTTATCTCCGTGAACTAATTTCATTATATTATTGTTAATATATATTCATTTAGTAAATTAAACATTTATTTGATAAAATAATATAATTTGAGAAATGATCTATTATTGTTTATACATAGATAATCTAATTTTACTATTTATTTTCTTATTATACATGAATTCAAAGTCTTTGAAATACATGCTGTAGTGATTTTTAATAAATAATGGGTAATTTGGTAACTAATGATTATAATATTTTTATTAGCTTAAAATAAACACTTATACAAATTTATTTAACATTATACATTAAAATATGTTCTCCTAGTACTGAATGAAAATAATTTCTTATGTTTCATACAGGTGGTAAAACCGACCCAAACTTTATCCTATCATTATTAATGAATCATTATAAAATGGTTTAGTTATAATATTTATTGTATTTTATTTTTTAGTTTTATATAATAAAATAATATTTAATTAAAATTGTAATATAATTATTATTTATAATAAAATGGATAACTTTCCTCATACATTGAAAATTTTAAATAATTGAATTAATAAAAATAATTTTTATATCATTCAATTAATATAATCTAAAATTTATCAAAATAAATTGTAAATTATTAAACAAACAATATTGATTATATTCATTTTATTTTATGATTCCTCAGTTAAGGGTGGTTATGAAAATTGATATTCATTCTTCATGGTGATTGTAGTCTTCACATATACATGAATGCCAATTTCACTTTACAAATGAAGGGAATAGAGAAAAATAAATTGATAAAACCTATAATGTTGATACATTAATGAAAATAAATGATAATAATTTCATTATACTAGAGTGTTAAAAAAGGAATGAAGATAATCATGAATAAATTCAATGTATTTTATAAGACTCATATCAAGAATATTAATTTTACATTGATATATCCATGATAATGATGGTAAAAAAGATAAATAATGGTTATAAAATTATTTTCATTGTTGAAGAGGCTTCCTTGAAGATAAAATTTTTATATTTTCAAAGATAAACTGAAATATTATTTCAGTCATAAAGTGTTGAAGATGATACTATTTTTTATGTGACAAAGTAAGGGACTTATAGTATTATCATTTATATTCTCAATATTGTGAGGTTACATTTAAATATTCAATGGGATATAAATGAGAGGTAATATGTTTTGAAAATGACATTTATTCAGAACAATCCTTGAAAACTACTTCTTTTATTAATATGGATCATTTTATGATGATCATTTTTTTAAATATTTATTTTTACACCAATTAACATTTACATTTTAAATAAATTTCTATTAATAAAAATTTATATTATTAACGTTGATTGTATATTCTTATTTTGAATACATTCTAAATAATTATTAATTTTTTTAAACTTATTTTAACACATAACTATATTTATCATTGTATAAGTTAATTTTTACAAAATTGACATACTTATATATAAAATGTTATTAGATAAAATACAATAACAAAATCATAAATTTATATAAATGATAAATTATTATTTGATAATTATTTAAAATTAAACAATTTATTATATGTATAAAAATATATAGTATTACTCATTCATGGAAATGTATAACTATTCATTACGGAAATAAATAATAATATAAAATTCCCAATATTGTTTTCATTGATATAATATTTCATTAATTTCTATTATTTTATGTCATTTGGTTAAATAGTTCAATGAATATTGAATCATAATTTATGATAATCTATATAAGAATATTTTATCAAATAAACGTTTTTATAATATTATTATTCATTTATATATAATGATAAACATATAAAAATTACAAGTTTCTTGAAAAACATTACATATAAGAAAAAAAATCATTATAATAAAAATCTAAAAACTTTTAATTTAGTAAATTATCATAGTAATAATTGAAATATTAATTTAATTTTTGTAACTTCCAAAATCTATAATTGATAAAATACTTATTTTTTTAAAATCAATTTATATATGAATAATATGTTTTTTTAGAAAATTAAGTTTTCATATGTTATCAAATATTACTCTTATTCCTTATTTTCTACACACTAAACTTTTGTTAACAAACATTTAACATCCTACATTATTAATCATTAATGAAATGTTTAATTAGAGACTAATGAATATAAAATAAAATAAACATTGTATGTGAAATAATTTTCAAAATAATTAAAGATCATATTAGTAATTTTATGTAATCTAATTTACATTCAATCAAATCAAAAGTACATTTTTAAATTATTTTATAATATATAATGTTTTTACATAATTTATTCCCTCGAATTATGAATCATGGTTTTTAATGGTGTGACGTCCCGGTTCCGGAATCCACCCAGTGGCGCCCCATGCCTGGTTGGTCACATGGCTTCAAGTGCATTTCCCCGAACCACAGTGGCTGCCATCTAGCAGACAGGGCCTTTGGTGTGATAATAGAGAAACTATGCCCTCATTGGCAGAGTACAATGTTGAAGTAAACAATACATACAATAATGGAAGTAGTAAATATCCTACAATAGTAAATAGTGGAATAATAAAATAGTAATCCACCGTAGCACGCATATATATATGAAATGATGAATGATACATCTATGTTTAGGAAAGAAGCCTAACAATTCAAAATTCTGAATAATGTACTAAACCAAAGTACAAAATAAAAATAGATAAACAACTCCTCCGCATCGCAAGCCTCATATTGGTCACATGCTCTAATACTCCAAAGCAATTCAAGTACTTGAAGTAGTAGGGAGCTTTCCCTTATCAATACCTGCAACAATATAATCTATTTGGGCCCAAAATCATGACCCAAACAGGATGTGAGACTAATCCCATTAGGCATCCACCCGAAGATCTGTGCATAATAGTCAGCGAGTATATGGAATGTAACAGTACTGTAAGCAGTAATAGTAAGTAGTAAATAGGATGATACACAATAATAAACAATCCACATTTCACCAAGCAGTACTGAAGCATTAAACTAACAAAAAATAGGAATCCCTCAAGGAATTACTCGCTGTCATCCCCTCTAGTCTTATCCAAGAAGTACCAATAACCCTCTGGGCAGTATATTCAGCCTATCCCCTCTGGTTTGGTCATACGAAATTATAAGACTCTCTGAGGAAGCATGCACAGTCATTTCCCCTTAAAGTCAATGTTAATCAGAGACTCTCTAATGAAGAATACACAGTCAATTCACCTTATAGCCCAAAGGTCTATAGAATCCCAGAGGTAGCTCACTCGGTCCATTCCTCTCTTTGCCTCAGGACTATCATAGACACTCTGAAGAAGATCACTCGGTCAATTCGTTCTATAGACTGGAATTGTTTAAGGAAATGCAAACAAGACAAAGACTCTCTGAGGATGCTCAATCAGTCTATCCCCTTAAAGTCTATAAAGCTCATAACTCTCTGAGGAAGCTCACTCGGTCTATCCTCATGTGGTCTATAATATCCAAGACTCTCTGGGAAGCTCACTCTGTCTATCCCATGTAGTCTATTATGTCCAAGACTCTCTGAGGAAGCTCACTCGGTCTATCCCCTTATAGTCTATAGCCGCAGGTTCTCACGGCCCTCTTCCAGTCAGTGCATAATAATTCTATAAGGAAAAACTAAACCTATAGTGCTACTTGGAAAACTACTATATAGAATAACAAGCATGTTAGAGAACATCAATCCATCTGACGGTTTCAAGTCATGGAAAATAGTCATAAAAACTAATAGGTTGACAAGACCAAAAAGGTCATAAAAATAAGAAGCATGGGAAAAACATCCAAGAATTTAAATTATCCTCTACATCACCAAATTACCTCTACACAAGCATACACGAAAGGAAGGAAAACAACAGGGGTAAAAAAGGAAACACGTAATACCCTGTTAAAGGGTATTTGTTGAATTTTCACATAAAACTCAATGAATTTGAACGGAAAGCCACAAACCACTTACCATGATGGTATGAGACCGATATAATTGAATCAAAAGGCTTGAATATCCTTATAACATTGTAGATCTACGAAAACACACAAAAAGTTCAACCCATGAAAACTAGAAAAGGAGGAAAATTGGAAAACAATGCTCTAGTAGAATGAGGAGATTACTGTTGTTGTTCCAATGAAATCGACGAAGGTCGATTTGGATAACGGTCAGAGGCTCGGGGGCTCACAGGATATTCGAGGTCATACGGGATGCTCTTGGTCAAATAAGCCAGAGAAGAAGTGTGTTCTGGTGATTAGACGCGACCCCGGTCCTTTTAATGAAAAAAAGTACACGACATGTACTTTTAGAGTACACGACATGTACTAGGATTCTCTGTACTCCGTTATAAGTGGCCTTCACATCACCCCTATATGGCCGTGTGTGGGACCCGAACATGGCCCGCATAGGGCCTCATGCGGCATCGAACTACACGGTGTGTACTTCAAAAATTTCCAGAAACTCTTATTTTCTTAAAAACTCTAGAAAGAGGAAAAAAAATACATGAAACGTTGGTTTGGGTTGTTAAAACTTTCCCCTTAAATAAATTCATCACCAAATTTCCCTTGTATGTCGTAGAAGAAGAAACCCCGAATAGCTCCAGCCACTACGATCGTACATTACCCTCCCTCTCCCAAGTCTCGTCATGTACTCGTCCGTGGTGCCATAACACCCGTACCAGAGAAACAGACCAGCAATGGAGAACCTTCGTACAACAATCTACAATCTGCATAGGATGCTGCTCAAATGATACAACCGGTTCGAACTCAACCTCCTCAGGATGAATGAGATGAGACATTTCAGAAATGTAACATCAGAGCAGATAAATGTTGAAGAAGTCGTGTATATCCCAGTACCTCTGAGGTAACTACAACTGATAGGAAACCATCCCCACATAATCCAACACGTCACATGGCCCGACGTACCTTGGTGAAAGCTTACCCAGTCTATAAATCCTTTTATGTCCCATCCTCGGTTTGACATAGAGGAAAACCTGATCCCCGACCTCGAACTCCAGTGGTCGTCCCCACTGATCAGCATAAGACTTCTAACTAGACTGTGCAGTAGCCATCCTCTTCCAAATCAACTCTATCTATTCTGAGGACTCCTGAATATGATGAGTTACCAGAAAATCATCCTCTCCTGCCTCCAATCAGCATATAGGTGATCACCATGGCCTACTTTACAATGCCTCGTAAGGTTCCATATGAATATTCTCCTAAAAAATTTTGTTGTAGGAAAACTCCACAAGAGGTATATGATAATCCCAAGAACCTCCAAAGTATAGAATGCATGCTCGGAGCATATCCTCAAGATCCTGAATCGCACCCTTGGACTGGCCATCTATCTGGGGATGGTAAGCTATACTAAAAAGTAATTGTGTACCCACTCCCTTTTAAATTCCCTACTAGAACCAAGAAGTAAAAATGCATCCCTTTAGGAAACAATGTATTGTAGAACTCCATGTATATGTACAATCTATCGGATGCACTACCATCCAATCTCAGTAACTATGAATGTATCCTTGATTGGCAAGAAGTGAGAAAACATCATGAGTCTATCGATGACAACCCACACTACATCGTGTCGTCAAGGAGACCTCGACAAACCAGTCACGAAGTCCGTCGCGACGTCGTTCCGCTTCTACTCCGGAATGGGTAACTATTGCAAAAGTCCATCTGGTTGCTGATGCTCCAGTTTCACCTGCTGATAAGTGGAACACCTCATAAAGAATCTAGAAACACCCCTCTTCATAATTGTACACCAATACTGGCGGCGTAGATCACGATACATCTTGGTGACGCTAGAATGAACTTTTCAAAATAAACAATGAAAATCCCATATCAGCTCTACGCGTATGTCTGCAGGCACCCATACGCGTCCCTGGAAACTAATGATCTCATCCTCTCCTACTATCCATCCATGAAGAGGGTCTTCTACGGGAACACTATTCCACAGAACTATCCCTTATGATTCTGATAGATGCATCATCCTTACCCGATCGAGAAAAACAGAGGTAATAGCTATAGAAGAAAGAAACATCTACCAATGTCGGTTGTGCACCTCCAAGTGCATCTCACGAAATAGAGCGATAAGATACCAATCACAGATGGCCACCAGATCTTCATGAACTTGAGTTCTCTTGCTCAAAGAATCAGCCACTACATTACCTTTCCCAGGTGTACAGGAAAGCTCAATGTCAAAGAACTGAAGATACCCGACCCACAAGTGTTGTCTTAGATTCAGATCACCCTGAGTGATGATGTACTTGAGACACTTGTGGTATGTATACACCACAAAGTGCTCTCCTCGAAGATAATGTCTCCAACAGCGTGAGGCATGAACAAACGCTACCAAATCCAGATCGTGCCCGAGGTAATTCCTCTTGTGTGGCCTCAATTTTCGAGACCCATATGCATCGACTCTATCTCCCTGCATTAGCACGCCTCCAAGACCGATAAAAAAAGCATCACAATAAAAAGTATAGTTATTTCATGGCTCTGGAAAGACTAGTATCAGTGCTGAAGTCAACCTCCCTTTTAGCTCCTGAATGGCTGATTCATAACAATCTGACCATAAGAACTTCGCCCCTTTCTTGGTCAGGCCTGTCAGTGGTTCTTCCGGGCATGAAAATTCTTGTATGAAGCATTTGTAGAATCCAGCCAGCCCTATGAAACTCTGTATGTAACACCCCGACCCTAGTTACCCAAATTCGTTGCATTATTACATAACATTGGCATGCTCACAAGGAAATCATTTCTCGAATGACCGATTAGTTTATAATTATTTGACACGTGATTCATACATATGTTAAACGTTATATCTTAAATAGAAATGAAACACAAATATGATTCATTAAAAACATCCACGCCTCCTAGATTATGGCTCCAAGTCACTCATAACTAACTTCTTCATATACTAGGAAAATGAAACATAAGAAATTGGTGAGCTCAAACCCTCGGTATGGGTATCTAATATAGCTGAAAATGACATAAATATTAAGCATGGTGAAAAATTTAAACCACATTCCTTTAAAAATAATTAAAATGAATACTTATATGGAAGGAATATGAGCTGAGTAAATAATTCCATAATAAAACTTTATCATGGTTATTCTACTTGTCGAATAACCACATGAACCATACATATAATTTTCTTAATGAGGGAATGTATAATGCTGGACATTCTGAAACATTTTCCCAAGGCCTCGACCAAAATGTCTAAAAATGAATAAGGCCTCGGCATAATCCATATATAAAATTGGGAAATGCCTCAGAAAATTCCATATCTAGTTGTCTCATAAGACCCACCGATGCATCAAGGTGCTATAGCGGGCTCCACCCATCACATACTAAGTCCATTAAATTCGGCATACTAAAAGATGTAAACATTCTTTAACATTCGTATTAAAAAAATCATATGAAATGTCAACACATTAAGCATAAACCATGAATGGTATAAAAATAGCACATCCACAGTAAAACATATCACAAAACCTTCAATACAATATAGAAGTTATGTATCATAATAAATCAGCATCAAATAAACTTAAAATCCATCAAATAATGTTGAAGTAGATGAAATCAAAACCATTTTTTGTGAAATATCTCCTTCTATTTTGAAATCATTTAACCATCAAATTTTTATAAATAAAAAATTTATTTTGAAAATATTATTATAAGCTTGTAAGGGAATCTTTGATGATGTTATAATGGTGGAAAATTTCCACACCAATTGTATAAGTTAATAAAACATTCTTACCTTGAATTTGATGAAAAGGTCAAAAAGTAGCTTGTTTGGAAAAAAATGGAATGATTTAATTCAAAACACATATAGGTATAAATTACTTTAATCCATTGTCAATTAAATAGTAAAAATGTTTTTAAATACATTTTTAAGAAACATGGATGTGGATGATAAAGAGGTCATAGTAGATAATTACGTATAAACAACAACATATAATGATGAGATTGTAGAATTAACCCTTACCTTGTACATTTCCATGGTAGTGGGTAGGTTTACCTCCTATGTAATGGGGAAATAATTGTTATTAAATTATACAGGAATCTTATACAATTATATGATATCATATATGATCTTTTAACATTACTTTGTTAATAATATCTTAGTATTATTGTCGTTTTGGGTGTTAACAGATACGTTTTCCATTATATTAATTTTATCTGAGTTATATTCTTTATGGATAGGATGTATCATATTTATATCCAGAATTAAATCATGACATTAAAACATATTTTTAATCATTAAATAAAAATTAGTGATGAATGGATACGATGGGGAAGTAATTTCATCACGTTCATGAAGACGGTAATCCATACGTACGCACGAGCAACAATATCATTTTTTGATATTAAAATAATATATAATTGGATGGTATATCATATATAAAGAATCATTATCATGTTATGTTCATTATTTACATCAATTACACATCATTATTATACCCATCCAAATAAAAATGTATTGAATAACAATTACAACATGATGTGTAGACTGTGTGTCGTACGTACGCACTTATGCTTACATGTCATTCAATGGAAGGACAGTATAATGAATATGGATGTACCATATTTATAATAACATCATATTTTATATAATATTTTGGAGTTATTATTTTAGAAAGGAAATAACAAAGAAAATGGACAGTGGAAGAAGAAAATAACTTGAAAGAGGGTGGTGAGATTATTATCTCTTCTTTAGGTTCATCGTTTTTTTTATCAAAAGGTCTATGTAAGATGGATTTCTGACTAAATTAATGCCTCTAGGATGCTATTATGGAATTTGAGTGGATATTTGGGTAGGGTTTGGCCGATCCAAAAGTCTTTGAAGGTGTGAATTAGAGAGAAGGTTGAGTGCCCTTTTATAAGAGGGGTGAAGGGCATCTTTGGAAATGCTAGAAATATTATTTCATAATAAACTCATTTTCTATTTCTAATGACCCCAAAATGGATTATTTAGATGCGAATAGGGGGATGGGTCGCAAACCACGCAACCAATGGGTTTTAGAATGGTTTGCGTCACTATATTAACTTTATATTTTAGATTTAACTCTTAGTTGAATAGATTGACATTTACAATGTCACATTGTATTTTTATATTATATTGTTAATAAACATACTATATACATCCAAGAATACCCAAAGAGGTTAAATAATGATAAAAAAATCATTATATAAGTCCCATGGCCTAACCTTATATTTTGAGTAATATTATATCAATTAATAATATAGTATTTGTTTTAAATATCCTTTATATCAATTTGGACACTTTGTAAGAATTAATTTTTGATAAGGTCCAAAAAACATTATTAATTCGAAATAATTTCATTTAATAAATCATAACATGTCATATTAAACTATAAAATTCGTGTATGGCATCAAAAGTTTCTAATTATATTTATTTTAACATTTATAATACCAACTAATTGATTATTTCATTAATAAAGAAAAATATTGTATCATAATTATGTCATAGATAAATTTAATTATTCAATGTCTAAAAATTATAAATAAAATATCATTATGTATGAAATTGTTCTATATTTTTAATGAATATTAATAGTTGAAGCGATAACATGTATAACCCATTGTAAAATTGTTTTAATAAAAGATATATGCTTATGTCATTTTTGTATTTTCTTTAACTTCATTAATATAAAGTGTCATTATCAATTACAAGTGGCTCCATGGGGTCCCAAAATCGTCCCAAAGAAGCCCATGGTTGGAAATTTATCATCAAATAGTGTTAGGACATATTTTAGGGTAATTTATTGTTATTATAATATTATTTGTAACCTTTATTTACCGTATTTTAACTTTAACCATGTAAATAAAATATTTACTGAAATAATTATTCAAAATGTATAAAAATAAAAGATACCAATTTACACAATTTGGACCTCTTGATTCTAAAAATGGAATCCATTTTTCTAAATTCAAATGATAGAAATTCCAGAAATTTATTTAAAAATAATTTCCGTTTTCAAAACAAAAAGCGTGTTTTCATGAAATAATAACTATCAAAAGTTTGACACTTACTTATGTATAGTTTAAATGTGAAATTATGTCCAATTACCAAAATTGGATTAAATTCTAAAAAAATATTCTAATTATACATTAAAACCACTCAAATTCATAGTTTATCACTTTTAATTGTTTCGATTAAAAATGTTGTTTTTAATTAAAATTTAGTAATTTTCACTATTACTCAAAATATGAATGTTATCAGAAAAGTACAAAAAATTCACCCTAAGCTAAATTTGATATTATGAAACCCAAAATGAAGTCCATTTTTAATGATAAAATGTCTAAAATTTCAAAAAGTGGGTATTAATATTCATAACAACTAGTTTGATTGGTCGTGGTCTGTGTTATAACTCGAAGTTGCAAACAACACACGCTATTGTATTATTCAAAGAGAAGCGTACCAAGAAAGAATAGGGTTTTACATACTCCCCTTATTCAAATAACTTCATCCTAGAAATTTATTTTATATTACTACATAAAAAGACTCAGGGTGGTTCTTCATCCTATGTTCCTCAGGTTCGCACGTTGCCTCTTCCATCTTATGTTTTCTCCAAAGAACTTTTACTAGACGAATCATTTGGTTTTCAACAACAGTTCTCTAGTATCAAGAATCTGGATGGTATCTTTGCAATAATATATATCGGGATACAGTTCTACTTCCTCTTAGTTGAGTACATGCATTGGGTCATACATGTATTTTCTAAACAGTGATACGTGGAACACATCGAGAACATGGGAGAGATTTGGCAGAATTTGCAAACGATAAGCAACATACCCAATTCATTCAAGAATTTCAAAAGGTCTGATGTTCCTAGGACTCAATTTTCCTTTCTTACTAAAACGTATAACACCCTTCCATAGAGATAACTTCATGAAAACATGATCTCCTACCAGAAATTCTAAATCCTTCATTTAGTTTTCAGTATAGTTATTTTTCCTAATTTGAGCTTTTTTGATGTGATTTGGGATTACCATCACCTTTTCCTTCTTTTACATAACTAGTTTTTGGCCTAAGGGTATTCATTCACAAACATAATCCCAACAAGTTGGTGTGAGACATTCTTTTCCATATAACACATCATATGGTGCCATCTGAATACTTGAATGGAAGCCATTTTTATAGAAAAATTCGGACAAAGGTAAATATTGAACCCACATACCCTGAGAGACAAGTGAGAAATATAGAAACGTGTCTACTAAGTCTTGAATAGTATCTTCAGATTGTCCATCAGTTTGGGGGTGGTAGACAGTGCTGAAATGAAGTTCAATATATAGGGATTTCTGAAGACTTTTTCAGAATCTTGATGTAAATCATGGATCATGATTAGAAACAATTGATAGTGGTACTCCATGAAGTCACACTACTTCATTAATATATAGTAATTCCAATATTACAACAGGTAAGTCTTCTATTATTGAAAAAAATGTGCTGACTTGGAAAGATGATCAACAATGTCCCATATTGAGTCGTTCCTTCTATGATTCATTGGTAGTCCCATGACAAAGTCCATCGTAATATTATCCCATTTCCACTCAGGTATGGGAAGAGGATTCAAGAATACTCTAGGATGTTGTGTTCCAGATTTCACTTTTTGACAAACCATATATCTTGAAACAAAATCAGAAATCTACCTCTTCATGTTGTCCCACAAAAAATGTTCCTTCAAATATCTCTAAATTTTAATGCTCCTAGGGGGTATAGAGAAATTGAAGCTATAAGAATCATCTGTCAATTTTCTTATTAAATAATATATATCAGGAACACAAACTCTCTTCCACAATTTCAAAATTACATCTTAATACACAATTTCACTCAATCTCCCATCATTTACAGCTTTATTCTTCTTTTGAAACTCTTCATCACTGGTCTTATAAATCTTTATCCTTTCTATTAAAGATGGTTTGGACACCATTTGAAAAAGTATTGATGTTTCACCTTACATGGTGATTCTCATATCCATCTTTACTATATCCATATATATAGGACAATTTTCAACACTCATCTTTTTCAAAACTCCATGATCCATTCTACTCAAAGCATCTTCCACATTATTTTCCTTCCCTGGGTGGTATTGTATAGTGAATTCATAATCCTTGAGTAGTTCAAGACATCACCTTTGCCTCATGTTGGGTTCTTTTTGTGAGAAAATATACTCATAACTCTTGTGATTGGTATATATCTCACATGTTTTACTATAGAGATAGAATCTTCAAATCTTCAACAAAAAGATTACAGCTGCTAACTCAATATCATTAGTAGGATATTTTTTCTCATGAATTCTCAATTGTCATGATGCATAGGCAATAACTCTATTTACTGACATTAAATTTGTGATGAATTATCATGAAAACATTCATATGAAAAATTAAATCAAACAAAAGATTAATATATAAACCAATAAATTAAAAATAATATTAAAATTTTCATACTAAATAAATTGGATTAATGTCCATCCAAGTAATATATAATAATGATATAAATAAAAATTATACCGTTCAGATCATAAGTAAAAAATATATATAATGCCATTAATGAATAAAATAACATAAAATTATCTGCAATAATATTTTTGATGAAAATATACTTGTCACATTGAAAATATTATATAAGAAATTTTCTAAAATCATTTTAAAAATAAATTTTTTACGAAAATTAATTGAAACTTATCTTATTTTCATTATGAAATTTTTTGGTTCTGTGGGAGAAAAATTGGATCATGCCAAAAATATTTAAACAATTTTCCTTGTAATATTTTCCATATTTTTTAAATTGGTCTTGTTTTGAGAATGATAGAAATAATATATTATGTATATTTAGAAAAATGTCAAAATGGGTAAAAAATTATTTGTTAAATCATATGTATAATGTTAAAAAATAATTATTTTTTTATCAACAAAAATGTTTTATGAAAAAATGATAAGGTAATGAATATTGATATAATGTTTATTTATCGTAAAAACATTTAATCAATCAATCAATGTTCCATAGAGTGTACATATTGTACTATTACATGAAATAATACATAAATAATAATTCGAGGATAAAATATATTGAATTTAATTTATAAATATCTATTAATTCTATCATGTATGACTTAAGAAAAAACAATCTTCAATAATAATGAGATAGAGAAATAATCCCTAATAATTTTATTTACATAGTAAACATAAAAAAAATTATAAATTTCTTAAAATTATTCATTTATTTCCATGAAGATAAATATATTAATTATTTAACATATAAATTGTTTAGTACATACACAACAAATTTGAATAAATGGGGACTCTGTAATATGTCTCATATAACTAAAATTGTGCCGAGACGCCCTTACCTCATATACATATTATTTTGTATGTATCAAAACATAACATATATAATATATTTTTCTATTATAAATATATTATAAATATAATATAATATATATATATATCATATATATAAATTATTTACATATAGTCATTTTTCATCTATTTAATAACAATTCCTTGTAAAAATCCAATATTCCATTCCATGTCTTCCCCACAAAACTATTCATTCAACATTATAAACATTATCAATATTATAGAATAAACAAACCATCTCAAATGGTGGGATACATGATTTTTTTCTTCTGGAAATCCATATGTATGACCATCCTATTTGGAAACCAAATAACTAAACTCTCATCCATCTTCTATACATCAATGGTCTCCCCACCATTGAGTTTTGACAACATCATAACACATTATGATCATATTTAGGTGCTACTTTATCAATGCTAAACATGTCATGATCAAAATAAATAATAATGAAATCTCTAACATTAACTCATTCTAAATAATCCATATTTATGTCAACTACCACTGACATCATCTACCACATTTATGAAGCCTCTTTTTCAACAAAGAATATAATATTCTATATAATGTACCTAACAAATAATTGAATTCACTAATTGTATACATCATGTAAATGTCAAAAAATTATATATCATATTTCCATTATCTTATTCTCAAGTACAAATCCCTTTCTGAGAACATATTCTTCAACCTGTTATGATCTATTAACATTGAAAATTTCTCACCATAATGTAATAATGCCATGTATTCCAATAATATAATACAGAAGATAAATAAAATAAATTTTTTATTTAGTTATTTTCATGAAACCATTACTATAAGAATCCACAAAAAACAACATGACCTCATTACATACGAGCACATCCCAAACAAGACCCAGATGCATTCTAAAAAACCATGCACTTTTGTCTTGACAGTAGTGTTGAGTCAATAAGGTTTTCCTTATGAATGTTCCATTCCTTTATGAAAAGGGGGATATTGTTACATCATTAAGGTAACCTTATGAATTTACCATTAATTATTGTTTTGAAAATCACAAACACCTTATTTCAAGGAAAACTCATTTTACCCTTGTTTTACCTCTATAAAGAAAAATTTCATTCCCCAAGGATATTTATCCTTTACATGTTTTCAATTCTTAAATCATAATTTTTCTTAGTATAAAAATAGAATTGTAATAAAATCCTCAGAATCATTTAATACTTAGATATGCGGCATTCTATTTATGACTCTGAATTCTAGTTATGAACACTCCTAAAGTTCAAATCTGAATTTGGGTTATGAACTCTCATGAAGTTCAACTCCGAATCCTGGTTATGAACTCTCATGAAGTTCAACTCTGAATTTTGGTTAGGAACTCTTATAAATTTCAACTTTGAATTCTCTATATGAACACTCATGAAGTTCACCTCCATATTCTGGATACGAACGTTATGAAGTTCGACTCCAAATTCTAGATACAAACTATTCTGAGTTCTGACTACGAATTATCATTATGAATTCTATCTAAGAACTTGTCCAAGTTTTGACTCCAAGTTCTCTGAATGGAGACTCTGATCTATTATGGGTTATGATTTTGAATTCTTCTGAACTCGGACTTTGAAATTTGTAAGCTCATGTTCTGAATTCTGGTGAATCCAAACTCTGTATTTCCTAGAAATTCAGTCTCCAAAAATCTATTGAATTCAGGTTCTAAATCCCTACAAAATAGAATCCGAATATACTTCTATTATAAACTCTGAATTTATTTTCTTACATTCTGAAATACCCTATTTACTTATATTTTGTACTTTCAAATTTTATTACATTCAGAATATTAGTTTTTGATTATTCTTACACTTGTTCTATTATAAAATGATGCCGTGCCTTCGGGTACGAAATAACCGCTATTTGAGTGGAATGTGTACCGGTCCCTCAGAAATTCAAGGAAAAATATGACCATTGGTGGAGGGATCCAACCATTGGAGATGTGCTTATACATAGGTTCTCATTTGAACACAAAAAGACAACATCATTGAAATTTATGCTTACATGTTGTTGAAGTGATTTCTAGAAAGAGGCTCTTATACACCTTTAGGATTCATGTTGATATTTGAATGTCATTTTCATACTTTTCTTCGTACAGATTGGCTTCATACGACTCTGATTATTGCTGTGTACAATCAAGGGCTTCCGGGGATAGGAAGACAGAGGTGCCGACTACCTGATAGTTGAGGGCTTGGGGGGATAGCAAGACAGACTCCCATATTTGAATCGAGGGCTTACCCTGGTGTGGTAAGACAAAATTTCTTGAAAGTATAAATCAAGGGACCATTATCCATGGTTGTTGGATACACTTCTCTTTGGGTTAAAAGATTTAATACTTATTACTATTTTTGTTTCATTTTTTACGCTGCATTTTGTATTGTTAAGGAATGTATAACATTCTTATACTTCCTCATACTTGTAATCTGATTATATAGGATTCTATATGCATTAAGATAGATTCATAGCAGTTGTAAACTTTTTTTATGTTTCAATTCTTGAATCACTTTTCTAGAATTAAGATAGTTTTTATAACATAAAGGTTTTGTGAATTTTGGTTATACAAAACTTCCTTAGGGATATTTTAAAGAATACAATTCACCCCACTATTATATATGAAATTATCATAATTATATATTTGATCCTACATTTGGTATTATAGAGTAAGTAATACTCATATACCATCTCACAATTGGTATCAGAGGATTGGTTCAATCTGAATTAATCTCACTATTAGATTTAGAAGAGAATTTTTCTTTTCATAATTTCAGGAATTTAATTTTCGTATTCATACTTCTGGATTCACATTTTTTTTGGAATAAGTTTTTCGGAGCCACATAGTTCATATTAATTCTTCCTTAGAGATAAAATATCTTTTTCCTTTCTTATGATATTTTCTATTCTTTACAGACATATACCACTAACATGTTTCCTGTGCTAATGATTTTCTTATGAATGGCAGTTTTAAAATTTGGTCTTATTGGTAATATTAATCCTACCAGACCTCCTATTTATAATGGAAATGATTATGAATACTGGAGATATAGGATGAAAACATTTTTAATCAAAACTAGAGTTGATAACTATATAATTCTGACTAGATATTACAAGATTCCGGATAAAAAATTGATAACCATTACGAATCTGGAAAAATAAGAATATAAAATCAAATTTCAGAGTCAGAAATACATTGTTTTGTTCCATGACTAGGAACATCTATAGTCAAATATCTTCGTGTGAAGATGAAAACGGTATCTAGATGAAACTTGATGTTACACATTTTGGTACACTAATGTTATAGAGACAAGAAGATCTATATTGAGAGCTAAATACCATAGCTTTAACATTCATTATGGAGAACTTATAAACACCGTACAAAAAAGGTTGATGACTATCATAAATAGCTTACAATCAATGGGAGAAAATGGCTTGGATGATGAGTATCTTATGGAAAAGATCATAGATATTATGATAAATGAATGGGATTCCAAGAGGAGATCTATTAATGAGAATAGGAAAGTCACTCATATTTCCTTAGATGAGTTGATTGGAACTCTTCTTCAGCTTGAAACCAGAATGAAGAGATATGCTAAAATTTTTAAGAAGAAGAATGGAAATGGAGGAGTTTCTTTTATAACCACTTCTAAACATATAAAAGTCAAGACCTAGAATTTTCAAATAGATCAAATAAAAAGAATGTCATTATTAAGTCAGAATCTAGTGACATAGAAAATTCTGGGAATGAATTTTCTAATCTAGCATGAAGAATGAACAAGATTGTATCTCAAAGGATCCATAAGAATAAATAAAAGAAGAAGGACTACATATATAAGAATGATGGAGAAGTTATGTGTTATGAATGTAAAATAACAGGTCATATCACACACGATTGTCTCGTGTTAATATAGAAGAAAAAGAAGGAAAGAAATTCAGAAAGGGACAGGAAGAAATTATATCGATCAAAGCACAAGAAAATTCATAAATCTAATGATACATGGAGTGATAACTATAGAGATTTTTCAGAAAGTGAATCTTTCGAATATGATTCATCAGCTCAAAAAATTTGGTTTCATTACTACTACTTCTTCCCATAATACATGTCTTCTGGCCAAGGTATGATCTGTCGAGGCTTTAACAAATTTATCTCTTAATAAGAATTACTATTCCGAAAATAGTACTTCTAATAAAGATACTTCATCCTTAGAAAATAAATAATTGCCTTCATATCAAGAAGATTCTAGATTTTCTATGTCACATGAAGCATGAAATTGTAAAATTCTAAGAAATTAGACAAGAAAAATACTATGGAATAAATTCTTTTAAAAGAGATTTCAGACCTTTCTAGAGATCATAGAGATAAAAAAGATCTTTTAGAAAAACATTCAAAAGACCTTGAGAATGAAAATTCTGATAAACAAGAACATTCTAAAGATCTTAAGAATGATATTTTAAAGGTAATAGTTTTTGAGGAAATATATAACTCTAAGGAAATGATTCCTATGGATAGGAATTTAGTTACCAGACTGAAATATGAAATATTTTCACTTAAGAAGATTCTTGCAAAATATACCTATGGGTAGGAAAATTTTGACAATATGTATTCTCAAATTAAACCTCAAGAAAACACTATTGGAGTTGGTTATACTAAACAAACCCCGGTTATGAAAAAAAAATATTTTGTTCTTTCTAGAGCCCCTATTTTTACTAAGTGTCAAATTGGTGGACATTAGATAAAAAATTGCTCCCTAAATAAAGTTAAATCTCTTGGGTTTCATAAATCTTAGTTTTTCTAAACAAATGTGGATTCAAAAAAAATTATCTAACAATTCTGGATCAAAGAATGTTAAGATTCTGAAAGAATAATTTTCTCATATATTACGAATAATAGGGAATGTACCAACATCAATACATGGTACATGGGTAGTGGATGTTCCCAGCATATGACTGGTAATAGAAACTATATTGAAAAGATTATCAGAACGCATAGAGGAAAAGTATCTTTCAGAGATAATGCTCAGGGAGAAATTATTGGTATAGGTAACATCATTCTTCTTGGAAAAACCTTGATTTCAAATGTTTTATTTGTTAAATGTCTTTAGAACAACCTCGTTAGTATAAGAAAATTATGTGATGAAGGCTACCTTGTGAATTCGAGGAATGATAAGTTCTTAGTACACAATTCCAATGAAGAATTTATTCTTTGTGCCAATAGGAAAGAGAATGTTTACACACTAAACATAGATGACCATAGGAGACCAGACATACCTTTCCATAGTGAAATGGAAAATCATTCTTGGTTATGGCATAGAAGGTTACGTCACGGTAACCATAGGAACATATGAAAACTCTCTAATAAAGGACTAGATAAGGAACTGCCCGAGCATATATTTGATTCTTTAAAATATTGTTACCCTTGTCAATTTGGCAAGAAACATAAATCAAGTTTTAAATCACTCGGTGATGACTGAACTACTGATGCATTATAGCTAGTGCATATGGATCTTTTTGGTCCAACACAAACTGGAAGAATTGGAGGAAAATATTATTTGTTTGTCTTAGATCATGATTACACTAGATTTATGTGGGTCTATTTTCTAGAAAATAAGTCTGAAGCCTTCTCTTATCTCAAATGTTTTAGAGCTCAATTGAATAATGAGAAAATACTTCCATTGAATACTATTCATAGAGATCATGGAGGAGAATTTCAGAATTATGATTTTAAAGCATTTTGCAGAAGAAAACGTATTACTCACAACTTCTCAGCTCCCAGAACACCTCAACAGAATGGTGTAGTTGAAATAATAAATAGAATTATTCAACAGATAACTAGAACCATGTTGAGTGAGTATTCTATTGCCAAACATTTCAAGGATGATGCTGTCAGTACTGCTTGATATACAATAAATCATGTTTTTATTAGACCTTTTCATAATAAAACTCATTATGAATTATGGAATGGTAGAAAACCTTAACTTTCAAATATTAATATTTTTTGGTGCAATGTATTCATTCTGAATACTAAAGATAATTTACAAAAAATCGCACCAAACATCGATTAAGGAATTTTCTTAGGATACTCCACAACTTCTAAGGCATATAGAGTTATCAATAAAAACACTAATACTATTTAAGAGAGAATACATGTTAAATTTTATGAAACTAATCCTTTTTTTATTAAACAACCCCATCCTACATCTAAAGATGTGTTTAGAAAAAATGATTATCAAACATTGATATAAAATCATTCTGATAAAGAAAAATATTCAAGAAGATACTTATAAAACATTTTCCCTAGAAAAATTCCTACCCTATATTGATGAACATGTTTTACAAAACCCAAATCAAATATTTTTGAATAATAATCCTAGTGATATTATCATTGTTGATGTCAATCAACCTGTAAGGACTAGAAGTTCCTAAAGAAATGAAGCAGATCATCTAGAATTCATTTACCAATTTTAACCAAAAATCAATGATGAAGCTTTAGGTGATGATGATTTGGTCAAAGCCATGCAAGATAAACTAAATGAATTCGAACGGAATATTGTCTAGACCATGGTTGAAATACCTAAGGAATATTTTGTTATTGGAGTAAAATGGGTCTTCAGAATTAAGTGTGATGAAAATGGAATCATTGTTAGAAATAATGATAAATTAGTTGATAAAGGCTATAATCAACAAGAAAGAATAGACTATGAAGAAACCTTTTCTATAGTAGCTAGACATGAATATCTTTGTTTTTTACTTGCCATTGCAGCATTTTTCAATTTCAAACAATTTCAAATGGATGTGAAATGTGATTCTCATAATGGTAATGTTTTAGAGGAAGTTTTTGTTGAAAAACCTCCCTGCATTTAAGATACAAAACATCTTGATCATGTTTTTAGACTTACCAAATATCTCGATGGACTTAAACAATCCCCTAGAGAATGGTATAATAGACTTAAATGATTTTTTCTTTAAAATAACTATGTTAAATGAAATGCAGAAACAAACCTTTTTATAAATGAAGATAAGAAAAATGTTTTGAATGTAAAAATTTATTTTTATTCCATTATATTTGGTTCATCTCAGCAATCATTAACAGAATCCTTTGTGGATATACTGAAATCTGAGTACGAAATGAGTATAATGGGTAAGTTAACATTTTACTAGGTTTTCAAATTTCACAAAAACTATGAGAAATCTGTATATCCCAACATTATTATATTAAAGTCCTTCTTAAAAAGTATGGATATGACAATACAAAGAGTATAAGTACTGACATCGGTACGTCAAACACACGTGATCTTGATTAAGCTGGAAAACTAGTAGATGAAATAACCTTTAGATGTATGATAGGAAGTCTACTTTACTTGAAAGCTAGTTTTCCGGACTTAATGTCTTCATTATGTTTATCAAAAATATATCAATCCAATCATAAGGAATCTCATTCAACGGTAGTGAAAATTTTTTTTCACTATTTAAAGGTAACCAATGATTTAGGACTATTTTGTACATCTGGAAATGATTTTGTCTTAAACATCTTTTCAGATGATGACTTTGGTGGATGTATAATGGATAGAAAGAGTACATATGGAACTTGTGATTTCTTAGGAGATTCATTAGTTTCATGGTATTTCAAGAAGAAACATTCTGTTTCACTCTCCATTACAGAATCTAAATATGTGGCATCATGAAGTAGTTGTGCTCAAGTGTTGTGGATGAAACACATACTCATAAACTATGGCTTGAGTTTTTGTAAGAATCGAATTTTGTGTGATAACACAAGTTCCATTAACCTTAGTAAAAACAATGCACATCACTCTCGTTAAAAACACATAGATATTAGGCATCACTTTCTTAGGGATCACACACAAAATAGAGATATCATTCTCCAATTTATCGGAATACAAGATAAACTTTCTTATATTTTCACAAAATAATTACCCTCCTATAGATTTGAATACATTAATTAGATATTAGGAATGATAACGGTGAGGTAATATTCCTCCATTAACCTTTTGTTGATCAATCTCCTTATAGTGATAAACTCCTTTTTATAGGCGGATTACATATGCTATTAAAGTCTATGAAAATTTTTAGAAGTTGGTTTTTCAAAAAATTTCATAATGAAAATTTTTCATAGTTGGTTTTTCAAAAAATTTCGTAATGAAAATTTTTCATAGTTTGATATTCAAAAAATTTCGTTATTTTTTTTCGTAGTTGGTTTTTAAAAATTTTTCGTAATGAATATTTTTTGTAGTTTGTTGTTCAAATTTTTCGTATTGAAAACTTTTTGTAGTTGAGTTTTCAAATTTTTCTTAATGAAAATTCTTTGTAGTTGGTTTTTAAAAATTTTCATAATAATGTTTTTCAAAAAATTTCATAACAACGTTTTCATTTTTTCCTAATGAAAAATATTTAAAACATAAATTTTCAAAATGAAAATCATAAGAACTAAAAATTTTCATAATGAAATCATCATAATTGATGTTTTCCAAATGATATTCATTAGACCTGAAATTATCCTAATAGAATTTTCAGATTTGAAGTTTTCATAGTGATGTTGTTTTCCTCATATTCAAGTTTTTTTGGGAATCCAATGTTCTTCAAGAAGAATATTCCTCAGTACGAATAATCTTCCTAAGCTATCTAAAAGGTATGATTTAATTCATTAATATTATTTCGTAGTCACCCATACATGCTGTTAGTTTCTTTTCTTTTTAATAATTTCCTGGATTCATGTTCTCATAAATACGAATGTTTTATTTTAAATCCTTAAAAGATCAGATTCAACAAAAAATTTCCATGCGTCTATCATATCAACTGTTATATCAGATCAGAAGGAATCCCATCTTCATGATTAGAAATTGACGTTGAAAGGTCACTTCCATCTCCTATATAAAGGGGACCCCCGATGGTTTTCCCACATGGGTTTCCAAGCTCTCACGTCTCGCAGCTATGCTCCTCTACAAAAGTCTATTCCTTATTCTTCAGAAGTGCTTAGTCCAAATGTCTGCAGAGCTCCCTTCTTAGGATATGTTTTCTTTCAGGGTGATCTCAGAGTTGTAGATATATAGGGAAATGTTGGAACACCCAAACATCTTTAATAAGTATGACTCTATAATTTCTAAGAACATCAAGCTCAATGGATGGGAAGATATAGCCATTTCAATAACAGGAGTTTAGGATGTAGTATATCAAGATCCTCTTATAGAATTCTATGAATCAGTTTCCATCTTCATGGAAGTTGGCTGGGAAAAGATTTCTTTTATGAGTTATGGGAACACCTAGGCACTCTATTACACCACAACTGTAAGCTTGGTGGGGATATAATATGACTGGGATGCTGAATTTTTCTTCCCCAAACTGCCAGAGGTTCAAGGTAGTTTCGTTAAGGAAAAGTCTATGGAATGCCTTGGGCTCAAAGATGTAAAGACAAAATACATTTCCCATCTATCAACCCACAATCAGATTCTACAATTATGGGATCAAGGTCTCATTGTACCGAGAAAGGGTGGTAAAGACACCCTTAAGAAAATTGAAATATATATCCTAGAGTTTTTAGTAAACTTCAGGAAGGATAATTTCATGAGACACATCCTCATTATGATTCAAAACACTATGAATGGAAATATGAGAGCTCAGATTATAATGTATCCTGCCTTGTTCTCAAACTTCATAGTTTGGTGCCTAGAATCCTTCAAGATTCCCTACAGTTATATGGAAAGGAACTGAAAAGTTGTGCTGATTAGTGATGAAACTCTTAAGATGATGAAGGTTGGTTTCTAGAAGCAGTCAGGTGAGATCTATGATATTCCTGAGGAAGAGGCAGAAGCCAATCTAGAGATTTTTGAAAAACATAACCCATCAAAGAAGGCTAGCAAGAAAAGGAAGTTGAAAGAATTTTAAGATGAAGATAAAACCCATAAGTCTAAATAAGTTCAATCCGCACCTCTTAAACCCAGGAAGAAGAAGGCCTACCCTAATGAAGTCATAAAAAATAGAGGTAGGATAATGAGAATAGAAAAGAAGGTGAGCCTCCATTTGCTTTGGAACCTTCTGAGCATAAGGCCTTGAAAGAAAAAGTTGCTGATGAGCTAGAGAGGCATGCCTAGGAGAAGAATCTTAAGAAGAAGATGTCAGAGGATGAAATTTTTCAATCCCTTCTTAGGGATACTGACGTTGCATCCAAAAAAATACCAATAACAAAAACAATTCTTATTGAACAATTAACTGATACCCTGGTTAAGAGGTTTATGACTCTAGAAAACGTCAAAGAGAAGGAAGATGAGATGGAAGCTGCAGAATGAGAGCAACAAGATGAGAGCAGTGGTGGCTCTTATGATGTGATAAAGCAGGTTGAAGAGTATCAGGAAAAGAAAAGTGTTTCTGAGAAATTCTCACTCCAGACTTCTCAAGTAGGATCTTATAAACTTGTTACACATAGAGATGATGAGAAGGTTGAAGAGGAAGTCAAAAAGACATCTTAGGAATAGAGTCACAATCATGAATCTATTCTTCCTGATGATATTGAAACTGGATCTAAGAAAGAAAAAGTTGATGAAGACAATATTTTACAATTATCCAGAAGTCAGCATGATTCTCCAACTGAGGAAGATGTTCCAAAAGTTGATAATGCTAAACAAGTGGTTATTGACACCCCCAAAAAAGATATTATCAGAAAGGAAGATGCTGGAGGAACCTCAATGAGGAAGTTGGTAGAGTTAGAGGAAGAACCATCTCCTAGTAAATTTTCTGATTTAGAGTCATATGCATTGGGACATGATTTTTTTGTCTAGTCCCTAAAGAAGCTGGTGGATACCATTCCGATATTTCCAGCAATTGATTGTAGATGACACATGGTTCAACATAGTATGAATCATAAATCAAACATTGTATTTATGTTAATGGATAGATTTGTGAATATTGATGCAGAATTAAAACATTTCATGATCAATTATGAAGCCCACTAATTTTCTTGCACAAAAAAGACCAAATGGTCTAAGAATATTGTTGAAGATATGGAAGATCATGATTAGTTTCATGAAAATGTTAAAGAAGATTTTGATACGAAAGATCGCATGATCAAGGATCTTACAAATTGTTTTCATGAAAGTATATGTCTAGAAAAATGTACTCGGATTCAAGAGGTGAAAGATCTGAATGGGAAGCTGAGTTATATTTTTAAAATCATGAAAATAGAGAAGGAGCTCTGGAACAAGATGAAAGAAAAGATTTTGAAACATGATGAAATGCTGATTGCTCAGGAAGAGGTCATCAAGGAACAGGAAGAATGAATAAAGGCATTAGAAAATCAACCTGAGGAGGATCATTAATTGCTGAAAAAGATAAAGACCATCAGGAAGATTCAAATGCCGAAGGAAAAATAAGAAAAATAAATTCCAGTCTGATCTTTTATTGTATTTGTTTTCATGTACTAACTCTTCAAATTTTAATGGAATTAAGCTTTGCTGTTTTGTTTGGTTGTCTATAATATTATTTTACGAACTATATTGTTTCTCCATTACATCAATCTTTTTTTGAAAATCAAAAAGGGGGAGAAAGAAAAGGAACTCAAAAAGGGAGAAGGAAAAATATACAAGGGAGAAGAAAAAGATATCTATGTAAAGAAGAAATATCCATATGTAAGTGGGGGTTATTTAAGGGGGAGTTTCTCATAACGAATATTTCCACATTCAAATAAAAATTTCCATTCCGGAAATATGAAATACTATCCTTAGAGTTCCAAAGCCTAAGGAGGGATTAGTAATATTCACCATTATCAATGAACAAATGGAGATAAACATTAATTTCAAAGTCAATGAATTTTTTTCAAAGTCCTTATATTATTTTTCATACGGATGTTTATGCTTTCAAAAAAGGGGGATATTGTTCAGTCAATAAGGATTTCCTCATGAATTTTCCATTCCTTCATGAAAAGGGGGAGATTGTTAAGTTGTTAGGTTTTCCTTATGACTTTTACATTCCTTGTTGTTATGAAAATCACAAACACCTTATTACAAGGGAAAACTCATTTTAACCCTGTTTTACTTCCATAAGAAAAAGTTTCCTTCCCCATGGAAATTTATCCTTACCATGTTGTCATTGCTCAAATCAATATTTTTCTAAGTATGAAAATCAGATTGTAATCAAAACCATGGAATAATATAATATTTAGATATGAGGCATTCTGTTTAAGACTCTGAATTCTGGTTATGAACTCTCATGATGTTCAACTCTGAATTCTAGTTACAAACTCTCATGATGTTCAACTCTGAATTCTAGTTACGAACTATCATGGAGTTCAAATCCCAATTCTAGTTACGAATTATTATAGAGTTCAACTCCAAATTCTGGATACGAACTCTCATCATGTTCAACTCCGAATTATGTATATGAACATTATGATGTTCGACTCTGAATTTTGGATACAAACTCTTCTGAGTTATGACTGTAAATTCTCATTACGAATTCTAACTACAAACATGTAAATGTTCTGACTCCGATTTCTCTGAATGTAGAATCTGAACTCTTTTGAGTTATGATTCTAAATTCTCTTGATCTCTTACTCGGAACATTGTATTCTTAGCTTCCGAATTTTTTTAATCCAGAATCCGAATTCCCTTAAAATTAAGACTGCAAAATTCTATATAATTCAGGTATCAATTGCTACAAAATAAAATCCGATTATTATTGTTCTATATATACTGTGAATTCATTTACTTACAGTCCATACCATCATATTTTCTTACATTACTAACTTTCATATTTTCTTACCTTTTGAATATTCGTTTTTGGTTGTGATTTCACTTGTTCTATTATAAAACCATGTCATGTCTTCAGTTATCAACTAACTGTAGTTTGAGTGATACCTATACCAATCCATCTAATAATCAAATAAAAATATGATCATTGGAAATGGGACCCGACCGTTAGAGTTGTGCTTATAAATAGGACCTAATTTGAACAAAAACACATCTTTGACATCTGTGATTACATGCTGTTGAAGTAATTTTCTATAAGGATCGGCTCTTATAATCTCTCAGGCTTCCTGCCAAATCGTTAAATGGCTTGTTCAATATTTTCTTAGTGCAGATTTGCTTCATGCGACTAGGATTGTTTCTGTGTACAATCGAGGGCTTCCGGGGATAGTAATACAGAGGTGCCAATTACCTGATTGTTGAGGTCATGCGGGGATATCAAGACAGACTCTGATTTACATTTCAAGGGCTTACCCAAGTGTGGGTAGGACATAATTTCTTGAAATTATAAATCAAAGGACCTTTATCTATGGTTTTTGGATACATTTCTCTTTAGGTTAAAATACTTACTACTTATTTCTAGTTTTGTTTAAAGTTTTCTGATGCATTTTGTATTTTTAAGAAAAGTAAAATGTTCGTATACTTCCTCATTTGTGTACTCTGATTATATAGGATTCTATATGCTTTAATGTAGAATCTTAGTAGTTGTAAACTATTGTTATGTTTCATTTCCATAATCTCTTTTCCTGAATCAAGAAAAATTTTAGAACATAGAGGTGTTATAAATTTTGGTTATATAAAATTTCCTTAGGGAATTTTTAACGAATACAATTCACCCCCTCTTGTATTTGATCATATCAAACTTATATATTCGATCCTACATTTGGTATTATAGTGTATATCATACTCACATACCATCTCAGAAGTAGTTAAAATAAATATTGGTGTTGATTTAAAGATAAAATTAATATATTAAAAATACATATGAAATTCATCTTTCCATTTTAATGGAACATTTTTCCTTATTAAATCTATCATTAGTGAATGTAGTCATGAAATATAACAAAAAATGGGTTGATAATAAATAGTAAATCAATTGAAATAATGTATCCCAAATATATTTTATAGTTCATTCCAAGAGATAACATCCTATAACATTTCTAGATGTAAAATAACACCTCATTCTGATATTCTATTAAAATTAAAAATACCTACTATATCCAAAAATAAAACATTTAAAAACTTGTATACATATAATGATCTAGGAAAATCCCATCATTTTCATCATTTTTTATCAATATTGGACATTGACCTTGTATAAAACCATATATCATCCCCCAAAATCACAAATAATGAATCCAAAATGCTTTTTAATATCATACTCATCAATTCTATAATTAATAGTGGTGCAGTCATAAGACTAAAAGGCATAACCAATTAAAAATAATGGCCATATCAACTCTTATTTTTTTTTAGGAATTATCCTCTTTCAAAAATTTAAATTGGTGATATCTCAATTTGAAGACAATTTAATATATCCATTGGGCTCCCACAAATTGATAAAAAATACAATCAATTTGTGTATGTAGATAATGAATCATTACCATAACATTATAAATATTGTGATATGCTACAAAAAACCAAAGTGTTCCATCTTTCTTTTAAAAAAAATATGATTGCTTCCCATAGTGATGTTATATAGTTATTACAATATTTTATTTTGATCATTTCCAATATCAAATTAAATTTTCATAATTAAATTTGTTTTATTGTAAAAGATATAGGTGAAATAGATTTACTCCCCTGAAGGAAATCATTTTTAAACTCCAATTATCTAATGGGAGAAAACCCTTAGAATCATTCATAAAAATATATGGAAACATATCAAAAAACAAAAAAAAAACATTTATACAAAATATCATTCGTCTATTCCAATGTTAATGCCTCAAAATGGTACAATATATATAATTTTCAGTTCCGAAAAAATCCATTTTCATTTTTCAATGTATTTTAATATCTTCTAAATTGACGCTCAACTATATCATCTATCATAAAATTTCACATTCAAAGATGATAGTGGGTGAGATCCATGAACATTGATTACAAATCTATACCCATGAATATATCATATTCATCTATCTAAAGAACATAGATATCTCCTATCAACACTACCCCATCAACAATTACACAACATTCCTTAGAAAGAATTCATTGGCCTTCTATTTGAATTAGAGGATATTATAATTTCAAAAGGTAAGGTATCTTTTAATCATTAAATCATTGTGAATTGAAAAAATATGAAGATATAAATTAATAGTATATACCTATATAAAACACTACATTCATAAGGGTTGAATTAAAAAAATTACCTCTCTCAATAAATGGTTCAGATTGGTCATCCATAAAAACATGATCATGTCCATACAACTACATACTCACTGAAATTTTTCATTTATTTCCCTATATATATATCTTTTTATGAGGAGTCAGGGAATTAAATAAATAACTATGTATTTCTCAGTTATTATGATGATAGGTATTTTTTTCCTCGTCTCATTAATGGATATGACATTTTTAAAACATAAGATGTTTCCCAAAAACACGTCCATGGGGAACAATGATAATATTGCTACAGATTTCCTATATGATTATAATCGTGGAATAATATAGGAGGTGACATAAATATCAAATCATGTGTTAAAAAAACAATACTAGACATATATCAGTTTACCCATTGGTTTCAGAAGATGATTCTATGATCTAGTTATCGGATTCTAGGCCTATTCCCGATGTTCTAAAGAGTATTCTCAATTTCTCTTATTTCAAAAATTATGTTTCCCACTATTTCCCAAATATATAAACATGATAACATAACATAAATATCTTGAGATGTCATATTATTCCACCATCACTGTATTGAACATAAATATATAGAAAGTTAGAAAACGAACATAAATTATTGAGTGAATTTCATTCCTCAGCCCCAGTTTAAAAATTCATGCATTCAAGGTTAAACATGAATAAAAATATAGTTAAAATAGGAAAAAATTCATAAATTTAGCAACAAAATCTATCATAGAGTAATTTATCTTCTTCAATATGAAAAATTTCTTCATTATCGAAATCCTATAAATTTTTTAGATATAATTATTTGTAGAACTATTCCCCAAAATCATCCCGTGAAATGTATAAGATCAATTTATCTTGAACAGATAAGTCCCATAATTGGTGATAAATATCCTCCAATATATAATTTTCCAACACCCTATTCAAAATCATTGTTTTGATAAAAAATGATGTTTTTATTCAACCTATTCATGCTCACAATTGATATCTCTAGTTCAAAATCACCCAAAAAAGGGGTGGATAATCATTTATAACTAATCTGAATTATAGACATCCATTTTCTCATCCCATTGTTTTCCACTTTCCGTTGGCTAAAGAAAATTTAATATACTCTAAACTAGATTTTTGATCCCTTCTGGCACAAGTAGAACCAAATTCTCATCCGCAACTTTCAATTTTTTCCTATGATTCCTACCAAGTGAAATTTTATATAAGAAATAATTTCCTTAGTCATAGTCTCTAGGAATTGAATACATATATATTTTAAATTTTCTATATCCCAACAATTATAAAAATGATGTCAAAAATTTCTTTTTTTTTATTTCAATAAATATTTTAACATGACATTATGCATTAGAAAATAAAAAAAAAATCAAAATACCTTTACCATGTGATATAAAAAATCCCACATTTGATAAAAATCATTTTTTTCAGAAGGATTTTTTTCTAATCGATGGTAAATAATTACTCAAAATTAAATACACAAAAATAGTATGGAGTAATTTCTATTAATGAATGTCATGCTATAATAACATGATAATCCAAGTACTATAAGATTAAAATCCTATGAGTTTCTACAAAAAATATGAAACAAGATCCTAGGTACCATGATGTTCTACATAAAATGTATAGATACACCTTTTTATGATCTATATTTCTTTTTTTGACAGTTCTACTACTTTCTACCATCCCATCTCGAGAACCAATCTACAATGACTATCCATCTGCATGATTGACAAAAAAAATATCATTTGTAACCAAAATCATATTTGGACATGCCATGACTAATAAAATTTTCATGTGAAGGTTTGAACATGATGATACCATTTATAACATCCACTTCAAACATATTTTCTAGAATTGGAGAAAAAATTCTATTAGGCCTTATCCAACATTCTTTATATGCCAAAGTGTATGAACAAATTAAAATAGCTTCTATAATGTTTTGGGACAATTTTCCATTTTAAAATTAAATAATCAAAACATTATTACGACAAAAAGGAACTACTAAATGAAACAAGAACATAATGTAAGAAAAATCAATGTAAAAAAGTCAACCCAACTATATAATATTACCATACATGAAAAATCAGCTACAAAGTGGAAATTAAAACCAATAAAGTAAAAAGATTTCAATGTAACCTCATATTTAACAACTAAAAAGTTCAAAGATCTAACAATAATTCATTAAAACCATTCCACAATTTTTACATTTTCATTACCCATTTAATTGAAAATTTAAACATATCCACATATGTATTCACAACTGATATTTACATACTCATGATCAGTTTATCAACAATATAAGAAGTCATCACAAGGAAACCATATTCTAGTTATACAATGGAACATTCCAATTCCATTGGGTCACATAAAATCAAATAAACTCATTCCATCCAATTGTACGAAAATAAATTCCATGAAAATAAATCCAAAACATTTCATTAAAATAATAATATTATTAGAAAACCATTCAAAATATTTTCCATAAATAAATAGAAATATTTCTTAATACTATCATTTTAAAATTGATCCATAAATCACATTTCACTTTAATTCCCCATTTTCACTAACCGTCCAAAATAATGGTTTCGAGAAAGAATTTCTTTAAAAATTTCCTAATTTATAAACCATTTTTAATAAATAAAAAAAATTGATTCTAATAATTCATGTTCAAATAAGGCGAATTGAGAGTGAGGAAAACTACCTTGGAAACTATGGAACAAATGATGAACATTGATAATTCTTCAATAAAACAAGGTTGGAACTCTAAAAACCTACCTTAGATCATTATCCCTATCATCAACACAACCACATGTCATTGTGAATGTAATAAATTATAAATTTTATTCCCCAAAAATATTATATTGATGAATGAAATGTAGTTAAAATGATTAGATATGTAGAAAACCATAAAAAATAGAGACTTACCTAGAAATGAATCTTTTAAAAAAACATTATTTTCATCTACATCTCACTTAGATCAAATGGGATAATCTCCACACCATTGGGATAAGAGAAAACCAATTTAGTGTTGAAATAATTGAAAGAATATTTTTTTAGAGGTAATCCATAATAAGATCTACTTTTTACAGAGAGAAAACATAACCGTTCAAGGTTTCCTCTTAAAATTAATAAAATCATGTGCGACCCATGCTCCAACCAATACCAATAAACACCCTTCACAATATTATCTCACATAGATACTAAAAATCATGTGATAACAATGAGTTTTCCTCTAATTAACATTTTAGGGTTACACATGGGTGGCCGAAATGTTTTAAAATAATGTTCTTCTTACCATTCACCTATCGTGAACAAACTTTCTGCATTCACATAGTTTCCGAAATGAGTTACAATGTGTCTACTAACCATTCTAAAAAGTGGACATATCTAATGGAACCAAATATTAACCTATGTATTATTTCTTTAAATAGGGATTTATAGAAATTGTAATACATGGAGAAATGTAATTTTATTAAATAATATATAATATATGAATTCTGCAGAAAAATTGATCTTTCAGAGAATTTATTATATATTTTTGGTGTCAAATTTTAACTGATGAGTAACAAAAATGTTGTTTTAATGAATTCAATATATTTTACGCAACATAATAACCTAAATATGAAATATAATATATATAAAGTAATGTATTTAATTATATATTCCAATATAGTAAAATAGTAATAATAATAATAATAATATAAATTATTATTTATTTCATGATAAAGATAAAATACAAATTTCTACATGTAAAAATTATTTTTAAGTTATTTTTTTAAAACCTTTATCTATTATTTAATACTCTTATGGAAAAATATAATATTTCTATATGTAAGACAAGAGAAATATCAAAACTATTTTTCAATGCTTGTGTATGGCTAGAATGTTAAAAATATGAAATAAAATTATTTTTCATGACATAGTTCTCAGAAATATATATATTTTATAAATACATTTTTATAATTTGAAAATAAATAATTTAAAATAATTATGATAATTTGTTATTAATTTTTATTGACGGAATAAATACCTTAAATACTTGTAAAATTATGACACACCGAATTTTAAAGAAGTAAAGAAATGTAAATTATTTTAAAAAATTTAAATGTAATATATTTTTGGTTGAGTAATAGTATAACACGTATTATATATATTCATGATATTATACATATGATAACATTTTTATACAATTTATATTTCAGTCGTGATGAATTTATTGTCAAATTTAAATAATGGTGCCTAAATTAATATTAATGATATTTTATATTTAAAAATATATTTTATAAATGAATTAAAACTAATAAAAGTAATATAACAGGATTATTTGAACATATATAGGTTAGAATATAATACATGGTCCATCTATCCATAAAAATTCATTTAATTTAGTCTTTCATTACCATTTATGAGTATAAAATTTTTTTATCATAGTGATCCTCTAAAGGATTTATGGGGGCTAAAACTGTAATGTCCCAATTATATATAGAATAATACTTTTTGATTTAAATTAATAAATATGAATATTATATTTATTTTATGATAATTGCAATGTTATTTCTAATAGTGTAATTTACATGTAATAACGAGCTTCTATTAAAATCTTATATTGCACACAACATTGAGGTATACAGAAATATAATACAATAATATTATTATTTTTGTAGTTAAAGCCAAGATAATTGATTGGAAGTAATAAAAAATTTATAATTTATTTTGAAATATGGTTTACACAAGTTAAAATGATAATTAATTGATGACCAAAATTATTAAAAATAGAAATAAAAAACCAATTTAATATAATGAATGTTTTTTATGAAATTATATTTAAAAGAAAATAATTGTGTTTTCATATAACCATTTAGGGATTATTATTTAATGAAAAATATACGATATATATTAAATGTATTTTTTTAAATTCATCGTCTATGTTTTCTCGATGTTAATTAAGAAAAAATGCATTTTTTGGGATAAAGGATGTATTTTTTCTAAAAATGTATTTTTACTACCTTTTGATGAAGATACTCATTTTAAACCTAATTTTTGTCAATTTTATAAGATAAATTTTACACAATACACTTCTTATTTAGAATCAAGACCTCAAAATTATCTTTTATTATATTTTTTTTATATTTTGATAATGTATATTTTTAAATGAATATTGGAGAAGACATCATTTTATGTCAAAACTCTCTTTTCTATGATTTATTTATATAGATAGATTATACATTTAATTGGTTTTAACATGTTATTAAATTATATTGTTATCATTTAATCAATTTTTTTTCATTTTAATTTATTTATATTTTTAATTAGACATAAAAACAAGTCAAACGTTTGATAGTTATTATTTTTAAAAGACTTGATTTTTTCTTTTATCAATGAGAAATAATTTTAAATTAATTTCTTAAACTTATATATTTTGAATTTAAAAAAATGGATTAACTATTTTGAATTAGTTGGTCAAAATTTTATATATAGGTAACATTTATTTTTAGATATTATAAATAGTAACTTTAGTAAATATTTTATTTACCGTGGTAAAAGGGTAAATCTTGTAAATAAGGGTACAAAATATTATTATAACAATATTAAATTACCCTAAAAGGTTTCCTAATCATATTGATGAGAAATAATCAATTATGGGTAGTCATGGGTCAATTGTAGGACCCCATTAACCATATTATGTGTGGAAATAAAATTTAATTACAATTAATTTAACGTTATGGAAAATATAACCTAAACATATACCGTTTAGTAAAGTAAATTTTATATGGGGTTATATAAGTGCTATATTTGACTATAAAAAATCATTTGAAATCTAAAAATATTTCTTATATAATTGTAATTTATTTAATAGTTTTAGACATTATATAAATAAATTTAATTACAACACAATAGTGATGCAGTGATTGATTCATTAATAAAGGATTCAGATAAATGATCTTATAAATGGTAAAAAATATGTAAAAGTTTTATTTTGAGGTCATATTTGAATTTTTGGGATGATATTATCATTTTATCATTATATTATTAAGCTTTTAGATATAATCAAGTTGGTATGGATTTTTAAAAAAGTCATGATATAAATAGTGTCAAAATTGGTATATTTAATATTTTAAAATATATTATATTATATTAAATATTATAATAACTTTAAAAAATATTATATTTTTCCAAATAGTAATCATAAGTCTATAATTTTATTAGAGAAAATTTAATATAATATTTTTCATTTTTTGGTAACTATTTTGATTCTCAAAGTGTAAAATTATTGATAAAATTGTTAGCCTGAAAAGGGTTTAAAAAAAAGATAATGATTAAAAAAGATAACAACCATTTATAATTTTTATAGGATGATTTTATTTCGATTTATATTAAAATTATCTTATATATAACTGAATTTGGTTTTATTTATACTCTAAATATAATTTATAATAAAATAATAATTCATGATATTAATTAAATTCCTCTCCTCACTCTTATTAAAAGAAACCACATCTAAGCCTTACTAACACATCTAATGCCTCCCTGTCTCATCAAAAAACATCTCAAATAAGATCTGAACAATTATCTCTTCTTCCGAAGAAGCCATAATTTTATCATAAGGTAATTATAGAAGTCATTTTATCATAAATGAGAATGACTTACCTGCTTTTATGTAATGTATTCTCTCATGATTTCTTAATTTATTATCCTTCTACAAACACCTATAATATATTTATTAAATTATATTATAAAAGAAAAAGTGTGAAAAATATTCTAGTATTTTTTAATGAGATGTATTTGAGCTAAAATTACACAAACCTTTGTCTAATGGGTATAGAACATAGTGTTTCTGTGGATGGTGAACTACTACCTAATGTAATGATGATTGTTTGATTTTCTCCTACCACCTATCATGGTATCCATTAGAGTAAAACTGTAATTATATATGTTATTTATTTTATTTATTTTATATATTTTCTTCTTTAATTATCATTTAAAAAACAACATTATTCTTTCCATGTGGTATAAATACCATTATTTAATTTGATAAATGTATATTACAGCCCACTCAATGTGGAATGAATCATTAATTATATACATGGAATATGTAAAGGAATGAATTAATGAACTTATGTAACATAAATAACATATATGTTATACATTAATTTTAATATACCAGCATTTTTTTCTCTTTTCATTTCATATAAACAATAATGGAAGGTAGCATACATGTGTATGTATGACTTAACGTTTATAAGAATAGTGAATTTCATTTCTTATATCCAAACACTATGTACATTTATAAATACATAAATACTATATATATATATATATGATATCTTAATCTTGATTATAATTATAAAGATAATGAAATATTGACCACATGGACAATTTATAATTATAACAACTTCATTTTTGAATCAAGTTCCAAACAACGACTAAATGTCTCATATGAACTAAAAATATTAACAAATTGTTATAGAATGGTAATAAGTTCTAAAAAGGAATAATAAATATTAAAAATGTTTTAATCAAGTATAAAATAACTTAAGATTATTATTCAAGAGAATAATGAATGAACGAGGCATGTTAGATAAGAGGTAAGAGAACCTCTTAACACAATTTCCATTCTTGGGGTTAAACTTATACTTATTGATTATGCGTGCAATGATTATGGGAGAAATATCTTTTGATATAATATCATCTATTTATACATGATTTATATGTAATTAAATTTAATTCACATAATTGACCTATTTTATTGAAAAAATGATATTTGTAGGGGACTTCGCCTAGATATAATTTAATTGATTCATATATGGATTTATACATGACTTTTTCTAACATGGGGTACAATAATCCCCTTTTAGTTTTACATTCATTGAAAGGGAATATTTTTATATGAATATTTTTACTATAACGACAAAAGGAATATATTAAATTTAATCAGTGACAATGATGTCTCTACCTCCACAATCATTATTTGTCTTCCTTTATAAAACATAATTTTTTTAAAATGAAAAAGTAACACCTTATTCCATTTTTTGTTTTTTATTTGTTGTTGAAAATAGTTGTTGAAATTGATTGAGTATCTAAATATCTTAAAATGGTTTCATGTGATTTAAAATGAAATATTATTAGTGAAATGGTGATTTTTGATATATTTTTTGTGTTATGATTATATAATGGTACTTGGACATTTGATGGGTGGTTACGTGAAAATTCAAATGATGGGTGGTCCCATGATAAACTAAGGATCGGTGATTACTTTATAAACTCCAATTCATTGGGTATATAGGTGTGTCATATAGAGGGGATTTTTTTTACCTTGAAAGATTTGGGGATGGAGCACCTAAAGCCATGAATGGCGATGGAACCCTAGCTCATGCCCAAAGAAGAATATCCCCCTTCCTAGAAGTGGGAAGGGGGAGGATGGTCTGAATTTTCCGCCTCTAAAGCCACAAAATCCATTTGTACCCTTCTCAAACCATAATTATCTCTTGGATTTCACAGTGATTGTGTTAAGTCATAAGGTTAATAATCATCACATTGGTAACCCTCAGCTCATGATCTCAGCATTAGAGTTCTCTGAAGCGTTGAGTTATTTATACATGACTGTAGTGGATCAATTCCAATCTCGAAGACCATCGATAAATGAATTTGATCGGTTTGTTTTGGGAAATGGGATCTTAATTAACACACAATCATCCGTCTTCTAGATAGATGCCACTTTATGATTCGATTCACCTCAAACAAAGACTTGATACATGCATGGTCTAGTGACCCCAGGCATTGCAATGATTACACGTTTTTCCTTCTTCGGGTGCTGTTTGATTTATGTATGAATCACAATACAACCTCCAGCCTGATTTGGGTAGGTTATCCTCATATAAAATTACCTTTCCAAAATTCAGTGATTATACGTATGCTTGGGAACCTGTTAGGTGGTTTCTTGTGTTCTGATGCTCTTACAGCCAACGTGAGTCACCTGATCAACCCTCAGATGTGTATGGATGTGGATATCTCAAAACCTAAGGTGGAATAGATCTGGATTTCAGTGGGTGAAAAATTTATATGAAAACAGGATGTGGTTTCTGAATCATGGAATTATTACTACTCAACCTGGAATAGATTTGGGAAGAATGAATATAGGTGTCATAGTGGATCCATGATCAATAGGTCATCAGATTCGGAGAAGAGGCTTGAGAAAACTGTTGATAGTGGAGGATTCCTTCTGTGGATGATGGACATGGAAACACCTCTGACCTCAGACCATGGGTTGAATCAGTTCTAGGGAAACCATTAGGGCTCCAGATAATCTATTGGTCTCTACAATGTAGAATATACTTAGAAAAGAATTTCATCTAGGGGAATGTGTAAATGGAACTGTTGTAAGGAGTTCTACTTATACTGGTGGAATGGCTTCAAGTTGACCTGTGGTTACGTTGAAGAGTCAACAGGAGCCAGGGGACCCTCATGATGGAATTTATACTCAAGATAACACCCAGATGGTGAGTGTTATTCTTGAGGGAAATGTTGTCGTAGATAATAATTGGAAGAGGTGTTGTAGTGGCTGTGTGAGTGAAGGGTAGCAGAGACCTTCTTTAGATATAGATAGGGATAGAATGTTGCATGTTTCAATGGAGATTTATAATGTGAGTCATGTTTTGGGGGATCCAGAGGGTTGTGTTGAAGGGATTTATGGATAGACTAACGAGGATAGTTGTGTTTGAGTCACAGTATCCATGGGAAACCGATTTCAAAGGATAGAGAATGAGGGAGTGGAAGTATATTTGCTTATCGATCCACAGGAAGATGTTATAGTGAATGATGATTTGGGTAATAGGATATGTTCATGCCATGAGATGATGGAACACACATATTATCTTGATATGATTGACATGAACTATCATCTGAGGAAGAATCTGATTTTGAAATATCAATAGATGAAGGTCCATGAAAACATTTGGGGGATTTTTATGATGGTGATAATGATAACGAGGGTGGAATGGTCATGCCATCATATCGAGACATTGTTCAGGGAGGGAGGAAGATGTTGTTTGGGAATCAAGACTATATTATTGCCTCACTGCAATGATAACAGAGGAAGGTTTACTCCTTTTTACCAAAACCAACTTACTCGTGATCCTCTATCAGAAAAGAAGGTGGGACAGTCTCCGAATCTAATAATGGTATGAAAATTAATACTGAATTTCTTTTATTAGAGCACATGAATCTTAGACTGAAGTATGCCAAAGTTATGAAGCATTATAAAATATCATAGTGGGAATCAATGACTGTTGAGGAAGTTTTTTCTCATGGAGATGGTGATGGGTATGGCCTAGACGGTATGTAGCAGTTGTGTTTGGTCTATGGTTCCTTTTTACTGAACTTTTCTTTTGTTAATAAATGTTCAATGGTTTTTCCTCTGGCTAATCATTTCTGGTAAGTTCGTCATATGAATATTCCATTTGTAAAAATGATGTCCAGAAGTCAACTGTATGGTTATTCCATTTAAGTATGATTATGTCTAATGAATACCTTTTATATGATATATGTGATTTCTATTGGTTTTATGGTTATTATTTGGTTATAAAAGGTTACAAAATGAACTTTTTTTTCATTGAAGAGTAATTACTAATTCATAATGGTGAAAACTATTACTTATGAAAATATATACGTGTTTTACATGTTGTTTTGAAAACTAACATTATTACTTCATTGTGTATCCCTTAATGGTCTTTTTATGATCATACCCTATTTTTGAAATGTTTTTCAATTGAATTAAAGTAGAATATGGTTATGTATGCGATCAAGGAAATGTGATGTTGTTTAAAACATGGAACTAAATATGTTTCTTTTCTTTTATGATTTTTTATTTTATGAAAAAATGGATACTGAGTTGAAGTGCCTGCATGTAATATTCTAGTTGTTAGGTATAAGTTATTACATAATTCTCTAAATCTCTAAAACTGAAATGATTCTCAATGGGAATTATTTACTTCTTTCAAATGTATGTAATGTTTTAAATTCAGGGATTGTGAAATAATATATAAGGATGAAAAAATCTTATAAACATAACCATTTTTAGGAGATTTTTCAGATTCATCTTAATCCCATATATTTTATTTATGAATTTCATTCAAATTATCCATGTAAATTTATTTTTGTTAATACAATATTTTTGTTCATCCATGAGTAAGCATTACCAAATGAATAAAAGGTCACCTCATCATATCTACACCTCACAAATTCTTAACACTGAAGAATTAATAATTCTTATGAAAATACCTTAATAAAATATATACCAATATAGTGTAAGTATTTAATTAGTCATAAAACTACTAATCATGGCTCAATGTGTAATGAAAAATATGATGTCTTAAATATATATATATATATATATATATTAACTAATTAATATAGTTTTATTTATATTTTTGGATTTTCCAAAAATATTAAAATCAATATGATATAAAAACCAATAATCTAAACTATAAAAAAATAAATTTTTACTATTATACATCCCATTCAATCACTTTTCAAATCAAATGTTGAATACAATCAATGTTTAAGAGTACATGTGGACTACCTCCTATAATAAGAGGGGTGTTTTGATTTCAATCAATGACTATAATAGATTCTTATAATGATATATTTAATATATATTTATATATGATATTAATGATATAATAATACTTCTAAAAGTAAACATTTATATGGACATCGTGGCCATTCCATCCAATAAATAATGATAACATTGATCAATCAGATGATTGGATTACCACCATAATGAAGTGATATGATTCATCTTCCATCAATGAATTATATAAATGGTATATATTTTTTAATTTATAGAAAAAATATTATTTTGAAGATATAATTATTATTATGTATTTTAAAAATAATAAAAAACATATTACCATTATGTCATTGAAAAAATGTAGCATTGTCGATGTGTGTGTACAACCTCCTATTTCTATTATTGTAATGTAATTAATTTCTCAAATCTATTATTAATATTAATATATGAATATATAATTAATGTATAATTGAAAATATTTATTGATTATTATTTATTTTAGTATATAATATTTACTTCTTTGACTAGAAGGGAAAAAATATCATTCGTTCTGAAATTATGAACCAAGAATCATTAAAATCCCCATATAAAAACAATAGATAATATAAGTAAATATGTCACAGAAAAAAATATAATAATGAATTCAATTATAGTGACAAAACATGAATGTAATTGTTGAGTAATAAAATTATTACATTTATTTTTTAGTGCAGTTAATGGATATACCAAGTACGTCTACACTCGAGTTAAGGGGGTTCATCTCAATTGTAGTTCAGGATGCATGTTTTAATTCTATAAAACTAAATAGATTTTTATTATATATATACTACACTATTAAATATTATATTTTCAATAAATAATCAATATTTTTGTTATCAATTTCCTTTAAAAATATTGCATCCAATAGAATTTGACAAGAATTATTCAATGTGGTAAGGGGAACATACTCAAATTTCCAATAATATGGTTATAAATATACTTAAATGAAAATTTTATTCTATTATTATAATAAAATTATATGTATATTGTTTTATGATGTACTTACACAAATTATATTTGGATTTAAATATTTTAATATATTCACTTTATATATTAATAATCAAATCAAATTTTATGAAAACTTTAATTTAATTCACTATCTCAATCACATTTTTTTAAAGAAATTTTTTATTTTTTTTCACTATAACTTCATTGATTGTGGTGCATATTGAATAATAGAATATTTATAATTATTATTCATTTGAATCATTAGATTCCATGATCAATATTATAATTTTTTATTAAATGAATTTTTATTTTAATGTTACCAATGTGGAAAAATCATATTATACAATCACATTTTTTTTAGATTTTTTATATCCAGTGTTATATTCTTAGGAAACATAATATAATATTTTCATGAATTATTTAAAATTTCATGTCACCAATTTTATAATTTTTATTAAATTACTACAAATAATTTCCTCTCAAATTTAATAATGAAACATACAGAGTGATATTTTTTGGCAATATTGATTTTCTATCGTATTTTGGATATGTAATATTTACCTTCCATATAACTGTTTCTAAAATTGTAACAATGGTTTTTTATCTATATTTTTTTAATATATTCAATATCTTGAATCATTGATTTTTTATTTTTTTTTAAATTAATTATTTTATCATTATTCATAAGATTTATATTGACAATCTTTACAAATGAGTGAATATAATTTTTTATTTTATGATTTATCGATTAACATCATGTTTTAAACATGATGAATATTTTATCGGGAAATAATTTATATTATTCTATGGTTATATTAATATAACTTTTCTATCTTATACTATTGAGTTATTTATATTAAAAAATTATTTTAAATGCTTATTGGGTATTTCCATCAGAAATATTTTATAATGTTAATTTATTTGTGAAGAAATTGAACATTGAAAATAACCAATGATTAATTTTATTATCCATTATGGAAATGTTTTCATGAGTCCACTATTGTCCTTTTATATGATACATTACTAATATTTAAAATATAAATTTATTTAACCAAATAAATCCAATCTGTAAATTATGATATCGAACTAAAATGATTAATTATATATTACAAAATTCAATATTTCATGTGTTATATGGTTTTATAATATAATTACTATTTTTATGATGTTGGGTAATCTATATATAGCTCATTATGATGAGTGATTCAAATATAGGACTCTAATGTATTTGGTAAATAGAAAATGTTAACCAGATTATCATTACCACGATGAGATTATTTGAATTTGTAGGGTTTGTTATTATAATTGTAGGGTTTTTTATAAATTTTATTTGATTTTTTTTAAAATGGTATTATAATTATTTATTTCTTCATTAATTACGTTATAAGGCATAATTTGTTGAAATATTGTTTTCACATTGATCGTGAATGTTTATTTATATAAATCATTATTTATTTTATTAATACGAGGCCACCAGATTAATGAATCAAATTTTATGGATTTGAATTAAATTATGTTTTACTATTAATCAATTATTTTTCCCCATAACCATATTATCATCCTATTCTAAATGTTGAAATTCTTTTTCTAATGATTATAATTTCACATACTAATCATCTGAGCTTACCCAGCTAATGTTTTCCATTTCTCTATGTAATGAATAATATTGTTAAATGAATTTCGACTATAATGGATTCATTAATGGATTTTTTAATGAGATATTGTGTAATTATTTTTTAATTATAAAATCAAGGTGTAGTGGTAAATTATATCATTGAAAAATATTGGATATTATTTATTAGTTTGAAATATAGTTATATTGTTATGATTTTTTCATCACCAAAATTTGGATGTAAATGTTCAAGGATGTTATAATTGTAAATGGTCGATGGTTTAAATAAAATTGGATATTATGATTTTTGGTATGAGTTTTACATATGATTTATGAATATAATCATGTGTGTATATGATTAATGTTCATTACATGATCAATTTAATAAATACACCTAAGGGTTTTAGGTGATGTTATTTGTGGTGATTAATGATATTTCATGATATTATTTATTGGGTCGAGTAATTTTTAAATCATGGGTTTAAATTTAATTATTTTTTATGAACACATTCATATTTTTGAGGTATGTAATATGAATGACATCAGTTAAAATTTTCGTTGAATGAATTAATTTCTGTTTAAGTTATTGTGGTAAAATGTGATACATGGTTATTTATTTATGGAATGGCCTACCTTGAATAGATAGTGTTATTGGTGAATTTTGGAGATTAATTTTTTTATTCATCATATAAATTTTTATACATATAGGATACTATAATTTCTTATTCTTACCATTTCAATTTTTTTAATATATAATGGTTGGATAATTAAATTTTTATACTTTTATGAATTATGTTGTCCATTAGAATGTTGTTTCAGCACATCACGAATGAAATATTCGTAATTAAAACTAATCATTTTTAGTAATAGATGATATTTAGTGGGAAATTGATTAAAGGATTAAATTATTATTATAATGTAAGAATAGATACATTTGTTCATATTATAGATGGAATATTAACTCCACAAAATTATTACATGTATCTTGGATTAAAACACATAATCATCTAAAATTTATTTCTGAAAAATAACTATATCATTCACACATCATAAAATTATGAACTTGTAGTAATTGGAATTTTTTTTGTCATTAACATTAATTTGATTATTGTTTTTGTGTCACTACCCATCATTCTTTTGGAAATTAAATTTGTAATCCTTGTCTTTTTTTAATTCCAACATATTTCCCCTAAAATGGAATCATAGTTATGTGTTACTCAGGATATCTAGTATATTTCCATTTCTCCTAATTCAGAAGCTAATCTTTTAAACCCATGTTACAATTTTCCTTTTCAAGAAATTTATTTGAATATTTGAAACCATAGATTAACAAGAAAAAATATAAAAATGAGAAAAATTATTTTTTAAAAGTGGTTAGAATGTAAAACCCAATGATTTTAAACGAACCATATATCTGATAGCATATAAAATATGTATCACTAATTTTGAACAACCAAAGATATTTTATTATTTAAATATTTTAATTTTAAACTCTCTATATAATTGGAATTTATGAATAATTTTAATTATATTATAAAATATATTTATATAAAACCAATAATGAATAGAATTGTATATATTAATTCATTTAATATATAGGCTCTATTTTCAGTCATATCATTTTATTCTTCAAAAATATGTTTTATTAAATAGTTTCCTCTATTTAATGTTCATAGAAATTATTACAAAAAATTTCATCAACTTATATATATAATATATGAATAAATAATATTTTTTAAACTATAATATAAATAATAACATAGAGGAAAATTTTATAACTTTTTAAAAATGATAGTTTTTTTAGTAAATATTAAACAATACTAATTTTTTAATATTTTCATTTCCATTCATAGAAATGTACATTTATGAATTTAAATTAATTTTAAATTAATGTAAACTTACTTTAATTATAAATAATATAATTATATTCTGTAGAATATCCTTTATAATTGATTTGGTATATGTTCATTTATGAGTTGAGAACCACATATTTTTGAAAAAAAATTATTCCATTTCATTTTAACAATTATATTATAAGATATATTTTCACTAATAAGAAAAAAAAATTATGAATAAATTTTTTTTATGTATTTATAATTTCAAATTTATCTTTTCAGGAATTGTAGATATTGTTATGATGTGGTTAATTTATTTCTGAATATTAAAAAATAAAATATTTATAAAATATGACATCTTATATGATATCACTAAGACATAAATATGAAATAATGTTTCTTAAAGTAATGTAATTAATCGAATATGAGAATATACTAAAAATAAAAAATAAAAAACAATTAAAATATATAAATAGAATTTTATTTTTTAAAAATTATAAAAATTATATTCATTATCGAAGTACTTCTTGAACATCACTGGAAAATATCATTTTTTATTTTAATGATATTATATGTGATGGAATTCATTTTATATATAGTTATATAATAAATATTATATATGATTGATAATTAATATGTTTTTATAGACATTATAGTAATTTGATAGGGGGCCTATCCAAATTTTTGTGTTATGATATTTATTTAAATATTACATATTATAGTTTTTTTCATAACATATATTTTACTAATATGAATATTCATCAAATTTGAAAGATTAACCTCACTAAAATTAATATAGATTTATTATAGTTATTTGGGAAGTTTTTTTGATAATATTATTACCAAAATATTATATAATATTTTTATATGGATCGTAAGAAAGCATTATGAAAATACTTCCATCAATTTTTAATTAATTATATATTAATTTTATTAGGTGAGATATAATATCCCATATATTTTAAATATTATTATAAAAAGTTGAATAACTTTTAAAATTATATATTATATTTCTATTATTTTCAGGATTTTTTTAAATTTACATGAAATTAATTAATATAAGAAATTTGAATTATGTTATTTTAAATTAAATAAAAATATTTAATTATTTAATATTCCAAAATATCTCTTATTTTTATAATAGAATGAGATATGTTTTATAATATAAATATTTTTTCTATTTTGGGATAATTTTCATTTTATTGTATCATTATTGACAACTAACGACATAAAATATTAGTGTCATGATAATTACCAAAATATTTAATGAGGGGTTGAATCAAACAGATAATGTGGAGAACATCCCCCAAACCTATACGATATAAATTTTACCAAAGAATTTGGACTCACAATCATAATATATTCTAAATATATCAATTGGGTTCTATTTTTTCATGAGAATTAATTTATAATAATATAAAACATTATGTAATTCAATGATCTTCTATTTCCCCACAATAAGTCACTGAGATTTTGTAAAATATTTATTTGGATTTAATTTAATAATTTGATATTTTTAATTACAATAAACAGTAAAAATATATTTTTTTATAAAATTTCTATGTAAAAAAGTACCTTACCCACATCACTATCATGTTATACAAAATATGGAACATCTAGGTGTTTTATGTTACATGCATCAATGACTTGGAATACATTAAATTCAACACGAACATGGTGTACGTTACACAGAACACTACGTTTCAATGAGAAATAATATTATTATTATAATTGTTTAAATAATACAATTATAACCAATTAATTTGACATAATAATATTAATATTAAGAAATAATTACAATATATTTTGTATAATAATTTTATATAAATAAATCATATTTATAAGGATGGATATAAGTTTTGTAACATCCATATATATTTTTTAAAAATATTTTCTCATATTAATTTCTTTTAATGTCCATTTGTGATAAAAATTAATTTTTTTAAAAAAATAATAAATTAAATTTTTTAAAATAATATTCATTTATAAAATTATAATTTTGAAATTTACATAGGGTGATATTTGGGTATGTATCTGAGAAACATTATTTTTGATGAATAATGAAAAAAATTAAATTTTAATTCAGTTGTTAATTTTTGAAAAATTTATTTATAAAGGGAAATTATAATTTTTTAATGTTTAATTAGATAATGATTGATTAAAAATAAATTAAAATTTAGTTCATTATAATAAATTTATCTTCGAAATTCGATATGCAATATAACAAACATTCAAAATTGATTACATTAAAACCCAGCTATGCCATGCCATTAATGTGATTAATTTTATATTAATTTATTCCACTTATTTTATTATAATTTCGTAAAATGGAATCCATATTTTTAATCAATATAAAATTTTTTATTAAGTAAACATTGTTTTTGAACAAAAATATTTTTGAATGTGTCTAAAATAAAATACATTGGTTAAGAAACAATTAGGTTAATAATGTAATAAATTGTAAATTTACATACCCAAACGACCTAGAAACTTTTATAAACCCCATTTTATGGAAATTAATCCAATATGAACCTTCCATTAATTTTTTGTGTTGAGTTTTAATGTCTTTTTAATATTAAAAATTTTGGTTCACCTAACATGGTTTCCAAAATTCTAGGCGCGTGTTTTCCCATTCCATAAAAAAGGAAACCACCTCCTCATATTCATCAAACATAAAACCCACTTAGGTTAGGAAAAGATATACATAAATCAATATACATAATCATTAAATTACACTTTTAATCCTTTATTTGTACATAAATAAATATATGTTTTCTTTATGCACAAACCAAAATTATATACTAGTTTAATAGGTGAAACCTTCTTCTCAATATCCTTTATTTTATTTCCATTATCCACCACTCCATCAAAATTATTACATGATTTTATTACAAAAACAATATATTAAATATTCTATGATTTTTTATGATATGTTTTTAACCTACCCATACACACACAGACATCTAATGGGTAATAAAATTATGGTTTATGTGTACGGTGAACTACAACCTCACTAAATGATGATTTTTCGTTTTTTGTTTACCACCTCTCTTGATAATAATTATTATGGAAAATAAGTTTATGTATTCAATAAATTAAGTTTATTATAATATTAATATTATTTATTCATTTTAAAACCCAAATCCTTTTACTTTCCATTTGGTGTAAATACAATAATCTTGTTTAAGGAAGTGTGGACAACAATCACCTCAAAGTGTTGTTATTTGTTCACACACTATATATATTGTATTTTGGATTGGTTTAGTGAAAAAATATTGTATATATTATATAATAAAACTAATGGAATATTGATATATATATATATATATAATTATATATAATTATATTTCATTTACATTATTTTTTTCAATACATTAATAAATACGAAAACAACTTTATTCCGTACGTACAACATGCTATCTCCACGAATAGTGTCTTCAATTTCAAACATATATATTATATAGATTATTTTACTAAAAATATACTATATATAAATTATATTAATATCATGGATTAAATTTTGGAAGCTATAATATATGTATAAGGACCAAATATTTTAAAAATTTAGACACATGTGAAGAACAAAGTGAATATTACCAAAAGTGAAACCATAACATAAGTTTATTAACATGTGGGTAATATATATTCCTTATAAAACCATATAGGTTATTATAAATAATAATAATATGTTTCTATAAAATATGTATAATACAAATAAATTTAAAATACAAGAATCATATATGGTTTTGAATATATTCAAAACACAAGGAAATGGGATTTCATCTCATTTTTTATTTCCTTGAGATATATGAATTATTCATCACTTGTTCTATTATTCTAGAGTGTATACCTCGGATATATGTATCTTTTGATTATTATAATTACATTTATTGGTATTTAAATATAAATATATATATATATATATATATATTCAATGATATCTATTTCTTGTGTATTGTGTTTTGAATGATACAAAATCAGAATTATATTTTTCTATAAATTATCCCTCATTGAGACTCATCTTTGATTTTGAACATAAATTATTTTAAGAGGTTTATATTATTGTACTTTTTCATTTGATATCATAAATATCTTTATATTATTTGTATTTTATGATTCATTTAATTTCTATTTCTAAAATGAAGAGTATGATACCCAGATACAAAGTGATATGATTTTATTAAAGTAATCTCATCTGTTTTCATGATTGATAATGATTAGGATTCATTGTTAAATATTATTATCCTTATCTTAAGAATAGTCAAATGATTTCTTATTCACTATTTATTCGTTATATATCCACGTATTAATATAATTTTAAACTATTTGAAGCATAATAAAATTAAGACATTATTTATATGAAAATTGGACTATATCTCCCTCTTCTGTTAGAAATCTGTTTTCTTTCATATATAGTTATTTAAATTCTATTTTCAATTTTTTTATATTATCATTGACAAAAATGATAAATTATTTTTTAAAAATAATTCTATTTTCATAAAAGGGTACATTAAATATATTTTCCATTTTATTTCAAATATATTTTTTCCATAATCATTATATATTAAGAAAATTATTTAATGGGATTCTAGAATATTTTATATGTTTTATAAGGAAAATATGTTCAAAAAAATTTCCATGAATTTTTTATAAGTTTTCATTTTTACTATCAAGGAATTGTTTTAGATTTGGTTTTATGATTTAAAAATTAAATTTTATTCAATGAAATGGTATTTTCCTAAAAAAAGTATAAAAAATATATCATAATTATTTTCTATCTATGTCAAAATCTACATATTTTCTCATAGCATTACAGAAATGATATAAAGGATCAATTTGTATTCCTTATTTTAATTGATAATGTTTTTATTTCATGATATATATAAAACTCATTTCTATTTAATGAGAAATATGATTTTGAGACCTTCTTACATTAACATGTTATGATTTCAAAAGGTAATTATGAAACCTATATCATTTCATAGTTCATGATTTGATAAATTTGTAAGGATACCCATTTAATTTCATTTTTTAGGAATTAATGTTTATAAAAATTATGTCTTTTAATGGTTTATGATATGATTAATGTTTTATTTTTTGAAAAAGATATGAATTATGTTGTTTTGAGAATTAGGGGAAACAAAATTTCCATTAAATTCATTGGGTAATGAGGGATAACTCATCAATATTTGTGTTATGTGGGAGCCTGATTCCATGTTCACAATATTATGTATGTACCTTATTAAATGTTTTCTATGTTATTATTAGACCTTATTTTATACACATACAATTTTGAATAAACCTTATTATATGTTCATATTGACATGTTTTTACTTGATAACAAGTTCAATATTTTATTCATGGAACATGTTTTATATACATATTATTATTAATGAACATTATTAAATAATAAAAATGTTATGTGTGAACCTAATTAGATGTTCACAATATAATATATTGACCTAGTTTCATGCCTATAAGGTAGTGCATGAACCTGATTACACATTCATAGTATTATTCATTGACCTAGATGCACGTCCATAATTATATGTGAGGGATTTATTACATGTCTATAATTTAATTATTGAATTTGTTTCTATTTATACATGCACACGATTTTATAAATAATTGTGGATGACTAAAATTCCATGTTTTATTCCTATGTTATGATTTCAGGATGTATGCTCTTAATTATCTTATGAACCATGTATTATGAAATGATAGTATTTTTTATGATCTCTGTTAAGAATGGTCTGATCTTAAATTTTTATTCTTAGGTTCCACATGAATTTTTTCATTCCATACATAAAAATCTTTTTTATTTACCTTTATTTAGCATCTGATCTCATCCTTTTTTTATTTTTCCATTCCCCTGGTTACAAGGAGTAGTTTTACATAGAAGCACTAATGGTGGATATCATTTTAGGATTTGATGAAGAAAATTCATCTAAATAAAATATTTGTTCCATGTTTCAAAAACCAAAAAACCATTTTGGTCCTCAGGCATGTATTTTTTTATGGTGATGAATATTCGTCTAAAATGATGTAATATGAATGTTTTCTATGCTTTGGTCTCTATAAATGGTATTAAAAGAATGGTATAGTCCTTATTTGTAATCTAATATGTTAAAACCATAGTGATATTCCTAGGTATATTTCAATTTATTTTTCTAGGGATGTCCCTAAAGATATGTATAAGGATGGCTAAACATTTAGGAAAATATCCATGAATATTAGTAAGGATTGGGTGTTTAGATTCCTAGATATACTTCTATTTTTTATAATACTTGTGGATGTGGATTTGGAATAGATATACCTTGGTTTATCAAATTGGAAAATATCTTCTTGTATAGACTAATGGTAATCTGGTAAATGAAAATGGGTCATGCTTCACTCCATGTTTGGGACTCCATGGTTATAGGAATTTGAAATTTAGAAAATTTTAACAATCCATAATGATGGATTTATATAGATATCAAAAATGAATAAACTAATATAAACATGGGGTGTCAATGATTAAAGAAGGTCCTATGATATAATCATCATATAAGTTATTCGTTTTCATGATTACATGGTTTTACACTATAATAAGTGCTTCTCATATTATAATTGTTTTTGTATAGAATGTGGATAAAACCCAAATGAACTATATAAAATAGTAATTTAATAGATAATTCAATCATGGAAAAACTAAGAAACTATATTTTGTGGAATACTGATTGAAATACATCATTATAATACCATATAATAAATCCATGAGTCATGATAAATATACAAGTGGCCAAAAGAGAAAATAATATTTTCTTAAATCCATTTTAAGCAAAAATCATCCTCCATTCAGTGGATCAAATAATCTGCTAGTCATTATGAGATTGATCCATACCACTAAAAATATATTTTTAAGTCTCCATTGTTCTAAAAAAATTTATAATTATGTTGTGGACCTATACGTTATAAGTTGATGAATAAAGTTGTATAAGATCATCATTGATATGAGGATACAATATAAAATTGAATATAAACATTATGATAAGTTCCAGAACCTATTTCTAGTAAGTACCATCCTCACATTCTTCTTAAACAAAAGTGATATTTATAGTACCCATCAACCTATTCATTACAGTATTATAATAAATATGTAATTAAAGGGTAACTGTAAAGAACACACAGTGAAGAAGATTAGGAAATATTTAATATATAACTCTGTAATGAATCAAGTAGAATATTTTCATTGGTGAAATGATAAATGTTTTATGTGTCTGACGAATGGTCAATGAGTTGCTGAACACTAAGGTATTGGGAATAAAGGAAATGACCCAAGTAATTAACATCGCGAAATTTAGTGTTTATGATGAAATGAGTATGATCATTGTTATATAATGTTCTTAAAAACATAGGATAATTTTGATGATTAGAATAAAAAATCTCTTAATTTAAAAAAAACTTAAATCATATGCAATGATAGTGGATTAAGTGATTAATGAAAATTAGGGAAACATGTGGCCCTTCCACCATAGTTCAGTAGTTCATGTATGATTTTGTCTGAATAATCCCTATGATTTTCTTCATTTTCATCATTTAGTGAGGTTTACTATGATTATATCACTCTTCATATGTTTTGGAATAATAAAATCACATTTAATGTTCTATCATCGAATGGATGAACATAGAAAGAATTTTTTTTTGTATACGATAAGATCATATATAAGGAATAAAGGGTGAATTATATTTTATAATGTTTTTAAGAATATCTATTTCTTGAGAGTTTAATTCAAACATTAATTAATTTTATTTAGATTAATTTACATTCTCATATCACGAGGTCACATTAATTTTTTATAACCTATTTGTGTTGATGGTAGTTGAGTAAATATGGGTTGACGTATCATGGATCACAGGATTTGTTAGTCCTTTAGGATAGAAAAATGTTATTATTGATATTTATTGGATAGATATGAAGTGAAAATATATCAAGGAAAAACCAAATAGTGATATTTTGTATATGATTTGTAATATAATCAGGTGAGTATAACATATCATGAAAATTTATCTACTCTTTGGAATTAATCCATAAATTAAAAAGGTTATCCTAGTTCCTTCATTTCTGAGGAATCAAGGGGTCAAGTAGATAATCAAATATTTTTGCATTTATTTTTATTATCTTTATGGTATCTATGTTCTCTATCACTCTCCATTATAACATGATAGTTATATTTCTCTTCCATGCCCAATATTCACTCCCATCCTATGTTCTCCTTTGTGGAAACCATGTTATATGATATTTTAGTTAACTTTTATGGTTCCAATATTCCATTTTAAGTGTTGTATTAGTATTAATTTTTATGATGTAGAATTATATGATAGAAAATTTCTAATATAAATCCATTGATAACCGTGATATATTTTGAGGTTTACATTTATTTTAAGCGGTGTAGAATGTTCCACCCCTATATTTTTGAATTTCATTTCATTTAAATTTAATATTATTATTTTTTACATTTCAAGAGACACATAATATAGTTATTTATATTAAATTTCTATGTATGAATATTCATCACAAGACACGAACATGATATACATTACATGACATAGTGACTTGCAATACTTTATATGCAACACCAACATGGCGTATGTGACCCAGAACACCGACTTCCTATATGTCACAAACAACAATGAGTTTCTACAATACATTATTTTAATGTATAGTTATTAAATATAGATAATTATAACAATGAGGAAAATCATAGTAATATGAATAGTAAAAATAAATTTTTACAATAATTTTTTATTGTTGTATAAAAATAAATAATATTGATAAAGAAGGTTTTAATTTTTCAAACAACATTACATGTTTTGAAATTCAATTTTCTCAAATATAATAGATTTAATTTTCATCAGTGAAAAATAACAACATTAATATTGAATAAATTTTGAAATTAAATTTAATAAAATATTCATTATATAATTCTTAATGTATTAAATTAATTAGGGATATTTTAGAGTAACTACATTTTTGGACGAATAGTGATAAATACTATGTTTTCATTCAATAAATAAATTCTCTTATAAATTATTTATAATGTTTAATTATATTGTACTTTTTTATGTTTAATTATAACATATTTTTATAAATTAATCCATTTTTTTCATTGGAATGAATTTCACTATGAATTTGTTTGTAAACAATATAAATCCTTGGGATGTTTTTACATTAAAAATATGTATTTTCGTCCTGTAAATGGGATTTATTTTAAATTATTGTTTTCACTAATGTGATTATAATAAGAAAAATTGGATTATATATTTTTTAGAATAAAAGTATTATATTTTCTAATAAGGTCAAAATATTTTTCTGACATAAACTATTAATGAAATTGAATAAAATTAATTACAATGGTTAAGATAAAAATTAATTTCAAAAAATACTAAATCATAAATTTCATACACAAATCATCCTAGAAACATGGAAAAAACCCATTGAATGTAATGTTTGAGAGCATTATACCCCCATTATATATTTATTATGAATTATTTTAGGTAAAAATTTTGGGTCACAAAACTTATTTTCAAAAATGGTGAATGTATCATTTCCCTTCACTATAAAAGGCAACCAACTGTTCATATTATTCAAACATATCAATCATCATATTTTTTAATAATATTTTTCCAATACATTTACCAAAATACCTACCTCACTACTTGAATACTCCATTTATTCATTACTAAATACATGAAATCATTTAGGGACAAACCAAAGGGAGTTACCATATTTGTAGGTAACACATTCTCTCATGATCTTTTCTTTTATTTCATTTTACCACCACTCCACTATCTTTATAATATTATTTTTTTAAAAACATGTATGTTAACAATAATAGGATGTTTTTATGAGAAGTGGTTGAACTATAAATACATAATAATTTTTCAAATGGATAACAAACATACTGTTTATGTGTGTGGAAAACATCTGCCTCACTAAATGGTAATTTTTCATTTTACCGTTACCTACTCCCTTGGATGATATTATAATGGAAAAACATGTTATATATTTCATATGTTATATTTATTATGTCTTAAAAATTATTTATTCATTTTCAAACACATTCCATATTACATTATATATGGTGTAATACGATGATTTCAGTTGAGGAAATGTAGTCTACCACCCCATCAATACATCGTTATTCATTCACAGGATACACAGATTATATCAAGGATGGGCTGAGTGAAATTATATGATATATATGATATAAAAATAATTCAATAATAATTATATATATATAATCATATCTCATTTTCATTCATTCTTCTAATACGAAAATAAAAATAGATATAATGTTAATGAATATATATATGTCATACCATCTACATAAATGGTGTAATATGTTTCATAGATATATATTTTCTATAATATTATTTCATTAATACACCAAATATAAATTATTTTTATATAATGGTTTAAATTCTGGAAGCCATGATTTATGAATAAGAACCATTAATTTTAAAAATTATGACACATGTGAATAACAAAACAAATATTACCATAAGTGAAACATTACCAAAGGATTATTGACAAACAAGTAATATAAGGTCATCATCAAAACATATATTATATTAAATATAATAATATACATATATAAATGATTTGAAATGAACTAAAATTTCTTATACATGAATTTTGTATGAGTACGAAGAGAGTGAAGACAAAATTTATGGAGATTTAAACATCATTTTTATTTCCATGTGATACATGCTTTATTCACCACTGATTTAATTTTTGCGATATATATACTAATCAAGGATGATTTTTTATGATTATTCTAATTAAATTTTTGTCTATTTATATATCCATTATATTTGATTTATTTTATGGGGATTATTTTTCATAATTCACCAAATTGGTAAAATAGTTCTCCATTGATTTTTCTTTCATTGACACTCTTGTTTGGTGATGCACCTAAATTAATTTTCTAGTGTCCATACATCCAAATTAGATGTTATATTATGATTATAAGTCACATAATGATATGTTTAGATTTTTATAATTTATTTTTCTTACATATGGAGTATGATCCCATATTAAAATGTGATTATATTTTATTGAAACAGTCATATCACTTTTGAATATTTTAAATGGTTATTCTTATTAGGTAAAATTTTATCATCTATCTCTCATGGACATTCATGATTTTTAATCATATGTTTATTGAAGATGTTTTTATTCCTTTTTCAATTTTCTGTAATTTTTTAATATAGATAATTAAGTAAAAAATACCATGATATTTGACATTTTCTTTCTATTTGGTCAATAATATGTTTTTTAATCCTTATTTTAATAAATTAAAAATATTTTCTCAAATGATCCATGAAAACCATTTTCAACAAAAACATATTCCTAAATATTTTCTATTGTTGTCAGTGCATCCATTTAAATATTTCAATGCTATTTCTAAAAAATAGGCCATCAATAATTTTTTATTTTTAATAAATGTTTTTAACGTTGCCGGGGGTATTTTATAATTTATCAACGAAAAATGGTTCCAAAATGATTTTGAAGAATTATTTTTAATTTTTTATGTTTATTTTTAAGAAAATAATTTTCCATAGACTTGATGTTTTAAAATGAAATATTTTTTAAATTATGGAAGGATATTTTCCACAATAAATGTTATCAAAAGATACGTAAAAATTATTTTCGATCTATGAAGACATTTGTTCATGTTAATCAGACCATGATCAGAAATGAACAAAATTATACATTAATATTCTTTCGATGAATGTTTTATGTATTAATTTCATGATGTTGATGAATCCATTTTGAATTCCACAAGTTATATTCCTTTGAAACTCAATTCATTTCATGAGTATTATGTTCAGGGACTGATTATTAAACCTATTGAATTCCATAGATTATGATTTAATGACATGATAATGATACACATTTAATTTCATGGGTTAAGATTTGATATTTGAAATATCTGTATTATTTTATTGGTTATTATATGATGAATGTTTCAATTTTTAGAACACATAAGAATGATGTTATTGTGAGTTTCATGTGACCTATATCTCTCTCAAATTTACTGGGAAACAATGGATGACTCATGAGTATATATGTTATGGGTGAACCTTATTTCATGTTCCCAATGTTATGATTGAACATAATTACACATTCACAATTTCATGCATGTACATTTTTTCATTTACATAAGATTATGTGTGATATTTATTACTTATTAACAATTTTATGAATTAACATGATTAAATTATCACAATGATATGCATGGATCTAGTTTCTTTTCCATGTGTTTATGCATGAACCAAATTACATGTTCACAATGATACATGTTAGAAGGATTAAATTTTCATAAGGTCATGTTTGGACTAATTATCATATCCATATTTTTATTGTTGAATAGTATTACCTTTCACAATGTTATACATAGACTTAGTCTCATGCCAATTAATTGTTTTGTGGGAATGACAATATGTCATTAATATAACGAGTAAACATTTATCTTCTGGTACATGTTCAAAAATTTATAAATAAAATTCATGTCACAAATTCCATGTCTTATTTCTCTGTTATGGTTTCCAGAATTATGATCTTAATTCACATATGATCCATGTATAATTTATTTCCAATATTTATTATGATCTATAATATATTTTTTTATGATCTTAAATTGTTTTGCTTATGCATTTCATTTATTTACCCTTATTGTGCAATTGAGCTCAGTGTTTTCTAACATTCCATTCCTCAGGTTTTGAAAAATATTATTTAGGAATAAGTACTAAAGGTATAGATATTTTAGGGAGTTTTTAAGAACATTCACTATGATTAAATATTTTGTTCTCATCATTCCAATGACACATAACTATTATGGACTTTGGGAATGTATCATTGTAATTTAATGACTATTAAACTACAATGATGTAATATTCATGTTTGATAATACTCGGTTACTCTATGGACTTATAAAATAGAACCACTTATCTTAAATTCCTTGCAAATTTTTAGCACTCTATATAATAAAATCTGTACCTCACTTTGATGTTTTAAATGATTTTTTTTGAATTAATTTTAAAATTTTTATATTTTTAATTACATGCTTCATTATATTTTCATGAATTGTACACAAATACAATGATTATAATTAGTTACATGATAAAGAAGGGTTAAATTATTTTAAATTTATTTAATACTGTTTATTTTATTATATGTAACACTATATTTGTCTTCTAATACCATAAATGTTGACTTCACCTAGCCATAAATGCAACACCGAGTTAAACAAACAAAATACTCATAAATTGTCATTAAAATAGTTATCACATAACAATTTAATTTTATTAGGTGAATTTTATTAACTAAAAAATATAAAAAATATGGTTTAGAGATATATATATTAATAAATGAAAATAAAATAAATTTGAATATAATTGAAATTATTTTTTGGAAAACGTATTTTATAAAAATAATAGTTTTTGACATCAATAAAAAAATTAATTTTTTCCAATATATTATTTAAACTTATATATATTTTGTATTAAATTTAAAATAAAAAACAATGCATATTTTTTTCATGAAATGATATAAGAATAATGACAATTTTACAAAAAAAACAAAAAAACAAAAATATGTATTTTCATCTTCATTTCATTTATCATTTATTATAAATATTTATACATTAATAATATATATTTGAAAAAATAACAAATCATTTTAAAAAAAATAGGCATAAAATTGTATAATCACGATATTTGGGTTTTTTTGGAAATCATTATTTTTGGATTAATAAGGAAAATACAACAGTTTAATTAAAAGTTCAATATTCATTTATGTAATTTATAGAGTTAAATTACATTTTATATTTAATTTAATGATAATTTTGTTCACTTTTACATAAATTAATGAAATTAATTTTATTTTAATCAGTTTTATATCATGATTTGGTTATAAAAATATGTCACACTTTTGAACTTTTTTGTTCGTCTAGTCAACTATAGTGATTTGAAATTAATTAATGAGACTTGTTTGTATTAGAATAGGAAAAATAAATTCAAAATATGTAATCAAAATAATATATATTTTCCAATATGGAGTAATTATTGTTTTATCAAAATTTATTGAGAATGATTCTTTTATTAAATTTTTGTTATTAAGGATAAAATACAGTTTTGAGTAGTACCTACTGTTTTCTAAATTATATTTCCACATACATAGAAATTATAATTAATAAAATGAATTTTATCACTTTAATTATTATGTATAATTTTAAGAATATTTCTAATTTAATATTATTCTTGAATTATAAATTACCTCTGATAAAATAAATACACTAGTTACAATTTTGAAATACACTAATAATATTTTCAAATATACTTTAAGACAAAGGAATAATATGATAAAAAATATGCATATATATTATTTTAAATTTTTAACTCTATAAAGAGTCCCCCAACCATTATTAATAACTTTTTTATCCACATTATGTATGATTGATCTTCCTATAGCGAACTATTTTGGTTATTTATAATAAATTCATTCCATCTCAAATATAAAATCGCACTCACTACCCTCAAATTTTGACATATCTCAAGGTAGTTTTATTTAATAAAAACTATAAAATTAAATATAAAAAATCTTAAACCATATCCTATAATATATATATTTGGGAAAAAATAAAATCATATAATAGTTGTTAGTAATAATGTAACAATGATACCTAAATAATACATTACATTCATCAACACCATTTTTTCTATTTCCTCCTTGAACCACATAATTTTTTAATATATCATACTTATATAATATCTCTATTATCAACCTTATAAATAGATTTTGGTATTTTATGGTCATGAAAAATAACAACACTCACTAAAATAAAATGGGTTATGATGTCATTGTTCATGGGCATGGAAGACTACCTCCATACAATGAAATGCAATTCCTTTTTTCCGTTACCACATTTAAAAGTTTTACATGAAAATTTATTTATTGTAAAAATATGATATATATATTTTTAAGGTAGTCATTATTATTCCATAATCATATATATAAAAAATACTATTGTGCATTCCAATTCAAGGTAATATGATAACATAATCCATCTGTTTGGTAGACTACTACATCGCGGAGTGATTTGATTCATTCACCCGACGCATGGATTGTATTAAGGATAAATATAAAAAAAAGTAAAAATATTTCATCATAATAATTCAGTAATTATAACATTTATATTTATAATTACATTTCATTATTTAAATCTAATAAGAAAATAGTAATGATGCGAAGGCTTACTTATGACCTAAAATCTATAGGAATATTGTATTTCATTCCCTAGTATATATTACTATAAATAATTTTATACTGAATATATATGATATTTATATCATGGTTAAAATTATAGGGATTATGAAAATATAATCAAGGTAATATGACCATGGAAATAAAATTTCAATTAATATATGAAAAAAATCTGTTATTGAAAAAAATGTGAAATAGAAATTGAATTTTTATAAAACAATTAACAAACGTGAATAAGTAAATCATTTATATCATGATAAATATAAATATAGTCCTATAATATATCTCTAACAAACCATTATTAATAGTGTAAGAGTATTGAATGATTTCAAGGGAATCCAAAACTTAATGTAAGGTATTCTCTTCAAAAATTTATTTTCGATGGGACAAATGTAATATTCTCAACATATTTCTTTTATGTATTTGAAATACACCCCATAAATGTAAATTATTATAATTATTCAGAAAATTAATTTATTTTATATACCCATTTTAGGATTAAACTTTCATGGTTTTATGGATCCAAAGGTAACAAACAGGTAATGTATTTTAGTCTATAATATCCTTCTATGAGACACATGTTATTTTATACACCCATATTCATTAAATATGTGTAGATAAATCCATTTTGACATGAAATATAATTAATTTATTTATCTTATATATATGTATGTTTCAATTTTTTTCATACTTTCATGGGGATTATATTCAATAATACCAGATTGATAAGTGTTTTATGTTAAAATCACATTGTGTATTGATATTGATTATTATTAATTCACTAATGTTGAGATCACATGGTCTACCTCAGAAAAATTAAAATAAATTTATTTTTATATGGGGTTTCCTTAATAATACATATATTTAATTTAGTTTAGAAACTTTTTTATTATATAGTTTGAATTGTTTTTTATTAATACATAGATTTTTGTTAGAAATCACTTCATCATCATAAACATTTATTTATAAAAAATATCAAAATGTATTTTGTTTTAAAATGTTTTCTCAAATTTGAAATGATATTTTCATCATTATGTTTATAAATTATTTTTAAACAAATATTTATATGTTTTCTATGTTTCCACAATGAAAATGATTTCAAAAATATTTTCTATCTTTTTTGTAAATTTTAAAACTATCTTAATTTCCCTAATAATTGTTCATTGGGATATTTCAAAATTCTTCTCCACCTAAAATTACATCCGTTGACAGAAATAATGTTTTAATTTGGTTATAAACATTCATATAATTATTATTATTTATCTAAATAGTTTATTATTATAATTAAAATATATTTATGAAACATGTTTCAATTATAGTGGTTACAATTTGAATAGAAACTTATGAAACTCACTTCTTTTACCTAGTTATGGTATGGTGAAATGTTGTAATGATTATTAATCATGTCTATTCTCCAAAGGTTATTATAAGGTGAATGTTTATGAAATCCATTTCAGTTATTGGTTTATGATATGAAATATGTTTTATGAAAATATATTACACATATATCTGATTTTAGTTATGTAATGGTGGTTACAATATAACATTGTATGGGGGTTGATATATAACCTAGGAAAGTAGTTATATTATTACCAAAGATCGATGGGACATATATGTCACTCCAATGCACGAGGTAAATATTTATATCTCATTAAATAAATAGGAATGGAATGTGAAGTGAAACCAGTTCAATAAGATATTATTGGAATGATGAGTTCTAAATGTTTAGTAATAAAGAGGTGGAATAAAGATTGATACTGATTTAGAAAAGAATATTTTTCCACAATGGTGCTCCAAAGAGTGAACCATGACTAACATAATGTTTTGGGGAGATAAATAACATGAAAATATAGAAGTGAATTATAGTTGGGAAAGAAGCCCATTACACTATTGATGTGTTGCCATTTAAATATATGGTACACATTTCTTTATCCGAAGTATGAAGTAGGTACACTGGTGGTTATCCCAATCCTATCATTTTATATTGTCAAGGTGGCTATCCATGAAAAAAAATTATTATTAAGTGTGGGTGAAAATATTCATCTTATTCAAGTGTAATACTCTAATGGATAATGTTCATTAATTCCCAACTATTTCAAGTATTATGAACATTGAATAAAGTTTCCATTATTCATCTTAATTATCATTTATAGGATTGGAATGATATTCATAATTTTTGTTAATTACCACATGCCATTATCATTATCATATTATTTCATTTGATTAGATAATGATATCTATTTTTATCACCCTTACTGAGCGTCTATGATCATGTGTTCTTATGGATCCATTCCCCATACAATGAATAATTCATTTATATAGGGTATGTCTATTATGAGTACTATATTATTATATTCTAATGAGTCAAATTAATTTTCATTCACGACATTAGATGATTATATTCTGTGATTTCAAATTCACAATACTATTATGGTCCTCAAGTGTGAGTTTTTTTTCATGTGATGGATATTCATCTAAAAAGACATAATATCCCTGTATGAGAAACCATGTCATCAATTTTTTTTATCAGAAAAAAATATTAATTAATATTTATAAACAATAATGAGGAATTTTAGAGAGATATATAGTTTTTTTCAGTTGATATGACTAGGAATGACTTTATGGATATGTTTAAGGATTAGTCCAATTATAGGAAAATGTAGTTGAATTTTAGAAAGGGATAAAGTGAGTGTTTTCTAATAAATTACATCCTTAACAATGTAATACAAGGGTATGTGTCTCTATCATAGTTGTACATTGGAGAAACAACCACAAAAAATCCATATTATGCTACAGGTGATTATTATCTACTACATTGAAATAGGTCTTGCAACACACCTACTATGACAGTACAGAGGTAAATGCTTTGGAAATTCAAAAAATTCACTACAAACTATCCAGAATAATTTGAATTTATGATTACCATTAATATCATATGATTGAAATAATGTGATATATATTTAAAAAATGTGTCTTCATTGAGTCCTCTTACAATATATTTCTTAATACATGGTTTTACATTATGATTATAATTTCTCACACTATTATATCTTTTCATATTAAATAGGTATAATCATAGAGAATGTTATTTACATTGAATTTGATAGTTGATTTTATTATTATATGAAATATGTAATGATGACTATAGTGAGGGATTTTTTTACTATTCCAAAAAAGTGTTTTCTTGAACATGATTAACAATTAATACCATAACGACCTCTTAGGCACCCTAATATATATATGGAATGAGATTACATATGGATAGGCTTATGTTAACCATGAAGGAAATAAGACTCAAGTTTATAGAAGTATAATATATGGAATTAAACAACTAATAGAATATCTCAGAAAAATATGAAGATGTTTTGACATTGGATAATTATGAAACATCAAATGTAACTAATAAATGAGATTGAAATTATTATTTAATGAAATGGATATCAATATTGGTTTTCATAATATTTCATTTAATGTTCAATTATTTAAATTTCATAAGTATGGGAATTATGAATATTGCTAACTTCAGTAGAAATCCATAAATTTATATCAACAAGGATGGTTGTTAATATTGATATTGATGATGTTGAAGAGGCAATAGATAAGTTTGGAATGGAAGTGGTATTAAGAAAAATTATGAGGATTCAAAAATAATTTTTTGGGAATGATGTTTTATGATTAACCTATATATGTTTTGGATTAAATAGTTTTGAAAGACATAAGGATTGTACTTTATATGTTTTACATTATGGATTTGAATGAACATGTATAATTATTTTTTATAGAAAGAAATTTTATTTAAAGGAAATGTTTTATTTTATTAGAAACAAAATATTAATGGAACGTATCCTTTAATATAAACCTAATATTTTAAACATGATGTTTTTTTTGGATAATGTTGTCTCAGATAAGAATATTTGAAATTTGATAGTACATTTAACCCTATAACTGAATAATTATTTTATAGAATATGAATTTTAATACATTGGATGGACTTTAAAACATTTTTTGATTTGATGATTATGTCCAATAATCATGGTTTTATGAATATAATTAATAATAATGTATGATTTTAGTATTTTATTTCAATAATTGCGATAATTATCATGTTTTATTAGAATACAAGATGAATTAATTCACATGATTGTTAGGTGATGGTCCATTAACATGATATCAAATATTGTTTTTAATATTATGTTTTTCATGATAAATTTAGTGACCTTCATTCTAATGTTTTTCCACTTATATTATAAGGGAAAATTGATAAAAATTTATGAAATTATTTATGTTGAAAAATGAATGATATTTTAGTGATTAATATATTGTTTCTCCAAATGATTGTTTATGTATTTTTATATCATTTGATATCTATTATTCATAGATAATAATTAAAATAAATACTCATTCAATAATAATTCTATTTATAGATCTAATTATTTTTTTAGCACGTCATGAATAAAAAAATTACAATTATTTAATAAATAATTATATGATTTCAAAATAGTTCAAGGAGAAATAATAATGTGAGATTTTATATATCAAATGAAATTAAATAATGGAATTATATTTTCTCACCAAAATTATAAAAATTTAGGAAAAGTAAATTTAAATATAATGATTACATATTATAATAATTTTTCATGATATTAACTCCCTTTTTAAATCCAATTTGGTTCAAGGAATAGTGATCCATAAATTATTCTTGAGAATGTTCTCTATCGCTCTCCAATAGAATATGGGAGATAGTTAATTGTATTATGTCCATTTTTTCACATCCAACCTACATCTTCTTATGTGGAAGCCAAGTTACAAGTTACATTAGGTAACTATTATGTTTCAAATTTTACCATTTTAAGATATTTTAATTGTCGATTTGTACGACAATTGTTTATTTAATGAATTTTTTTAAAATTTAAATACATTGATTCTTAAAATAATTTACAGGGAAAAATAGATTATAAACAGGGTAGAATGTAACATCCTCATAATTTGTTAAATTTTTATCATATTAATGTACTATTATTTATATGTTGAATTATATGAATGACTTAATTATTCCACTATTAAGATAAATAACTTTTTTGGAATATATTTTATCCATAACTAATCATAGATTAAAATACATGGAACACAAACATTATCTATTGTTTCAAACAACACCATTTTTTTCATCCTTGAATACCAATTTTATAATAGATTGCACACAATCATTTCGATGAATTAAAACATGACGTACATGTAAAATAGTTCTATATTAATGCTAACCTCATCAATGTTATTTAGAATATGAACAATATTATGTAAATTTTGAATATATTATTTACATTTGATTATATAAATTATTATTTAGTTAGAAATTATTATGAAATGAAAATAAAAAAATTATTATAGAGAAAATAATTTTTAGAAAAACTGATTATAATAATGATTATATTTCTTTTTTAAAAATAAATTTAACTTATGAAATATAAATTTCAAAATTTTATTTGGGATAATTTTTTTAAATTTTTCTGAAATATTTCATTTTTTGATGATAATGAAAAATATAAAATCTTATTTAAGGATAATTGTTTACAATAATTCACGAATTTAAGTTAATTTTTAAATTCTATTATTGTTAAATTATTTTAATTATACATCAAATAAACCAATTTAGATCGTTGGAATTTATATACTATCAAATTTTAATATAAAAATATTTCAATATTTTGATGATTTTTACAGTAAAAAAATTTTCTGGATCAAATGTATAGGAGTAATTTTAAATTCATTTTTGATAGTTATCATTGTTAAATTTGAACAAATGGATATAATATTTTGAATAAAAAAATTTATATTATCTAATGAAATAAAATATTATTTTTCACAATATTAGTACTGATATCTGTTAAAAATAATTAATAGGATTAATGTTAAAACATAACTATTCTCATTACACATGTTTGAGTAAAATTTAATTTTCCACACATTTTGAATTTTATAATAAATTATATTTCACATATTTAATAAGATGTCCTAATTTATGTAATAAATAATTTTATATGTCAGTATTAAAGGATAAAGAAAATTATCTGCTTTGTGTATATGATTTGGTTATCTATAAATAAATCTCTACTGACCATTATTAATAAATTCTAGTGCCTCATGAGAAATATCTGAAATCCCAATAGTTAATTCTTTTTGTTGTTTAAAAAAATTCATATCCTAAATTATAAAATAGAATTCATTACCATGACTTCTTCACACCAATCAAACTATTTTGATTGTCTAATCCATATCCAATAAACATACGCAATTCAATAAAATCAAAATAAAAAATATTATTGTTTTAATAAATACATCATCTTTTTACACGAAAACATATGTAGAATATATGATGAATATGTGAAAATCATCAATTCTAATTCTTGTTTTCATTAATTCTCCACCACATATTGTTATTATTATATCAGATTATATAAAACCCATGTATCATACATATACAAATATATTTTCATGTTAATGGAATTACTTAAAACCAAATCCACTTCAAATTGATGTGTTAAAAATTCACCATTTTTGTGTGTGGAGAACTACCACATCATGAAGTGATGTCTTTAATTTTTCCATTATTCCTCTCAAGGATGATCATAATTATGCATTTATCTTTTATATGTATATATATGAAACATATAATGTTTTTATGCTTATTTAGTTATTTTATAACACATTCCATCATTTTTCATATTTTTTTAAGCATATGATGGCATCATTATTGTGTATTATTGACTATTTCCTCGTGAAGTGATCTGAATCTTTCTTGATTTACATGGAAGGTGTTAATGATGGGTTTAATAGACATATGTGGAATATATTAATTAAAAATTATTCATAAATTAAAATATATATTTAATTTTCATTTCTTTCATTTGTTAAAAATTGTAAATTTAAACCATATTCATTTGCACGTACAACAAACCGTCTCTATGAAAATTTTATTTCATTTCCTATCAATAAATTTTGTGGATTTCTATAAATAAAATTATTTATAATATATATTATAATTATATAATATTTATCATTCAATATATGATCGATCTATGAGCAATGTTTGTCGACCAAAAATATAACAAATCCAAACAAATTTGTATACTAAAGAGTTAATTAATAAAATTTTTTTGTTAACATGGAATTGCAGATAAAAGTATACTGAAATGGAATATGTATATCAGTTATGAAATGATATATTAAAATATTATTTTTTATTTTTTGTATAATTTTTTTAATCAAATCTTTGTTTTTAATGATTACAACATAATTCAAGAAATAAGGTAATGGTTTTTTGTCCAACTGTAACATTCTACGATAAAAATGACATATTCGCCACCTATTTTTTGGTGTGAATACTTAATCTGAATTTATATTATGATACATCATTGGAATAATATAAGGGTTAATCTATACATTTAATTATCAGAAATTAATGGGGTTTACAATTCAAAGGATAAAAAATTGGTACAGGATTTTTATTGCAGTGTTCCTTCATTGAGAAAAATGTTATGTTGTGCACCTATATTCAATCAAGAAGTGAATATACGAAAAAAATTTCATTAAAAATCATGAATTTATTTTTTTAAATAATATTTTATATTAGATTTTTATTTATTTATTCATGGTGCATATGATTCATGATTACCAAATTTACAAGATATTTATGATATAATATGATCTTTTATCGGTATTATAAATGATTAATTTTCCAATGTTGACATCTCATGATATACCTCTCAAAAAAACTATCACAACTTTTCATATCTTATGTGTATTCCATTGCAGTATATTTTTTAGTTTAATGGTTCTCTAATTTTGTACTCATTATTTAAACAAGAAGTGATTTAATGAAAAATATTTTTTCAATTGAAAATATTTTTTCATAATTTTTTTTTAAAAAATTCTTATGTTTTATGTAGTAAATATAAATTTGACCTATCGAATGATATTTTCCTTATTAAATGCTTTAAATTATTTGAAATTTGTAGTTTTAATTTTATCACTTTTTTTAAATAAATAGTCTATGAAACTTTTTAATGTTTTAATAAGACCTTTTCAAAGAATGGTTATTTTCACTATTGAATATTCGAAGTGATATTTCGAAATAATTATACATGTAATATGAAATAAATTGATATAATTTATGATTTATAGGAGATATAAACCATGGATACAATTCTTATTCAATCATTAAATGGTTCAGTTTATGATGAGATGATATTGATAAAAACCATTCCTCTTCAATCAGTTATGACATAATAGAAATATTATGAAACCTAATTTATTCCAAAATACATATAAAAAAATAATAAAATAAATGACCATTACATTATTTTATATGAATATTCCAAACATTAAAAAAGTAAATTATGGAGGGTCATAATAAATTATTTTATTTGGAATCTTGGAAAACATATTTATAGTTTGGTAAAATATTTTAAACATGTACCTTAAATATCTTTCAAATAAGTAATCCTACTTAAAACATTTATTCATAAAATTTAAAATGAAAACATACTATTGTGGTGTCCTCAAATTCTCAGTAAGGGTAAATAAAATAAATATTTAGGCATAACTGCAAAATAAGGGTGTGATAATAATAGAATAACATTTTCATATCATATCCTCCATATTAATTATCAGAAAAATGAGACATGACATAATGGTTGGAAATTCACAAGACATTAATCCGAAGATAGGAATTAACATGAACAATATTTTCATATAATAATAATAAGAATAAAAATTTATTAAAAATAGAAAAAAATGATATATTTACCTATAAGTTAAGTTCCGGTTCCAAAATGTTATCAGGGTACCACATTGGGTCGAAACATTTGAGGTGAGACACATCACCACCCCTAGTTTAAATCCATTACCTATAAGGGATCATGTTTCCCTATCTCCCCATAATGGAATGAGTTTCCCCAACAAACTATAGTGGATTGGGATTCAATATATTCCCATTTGAGAAAAAGAGACACATGATTCCCATTTTGGATCAAGTATTCGACTTGTTCTCCATTATTATAATTGGAGATATAAATCATTACAAATTCATTGGATAGTGATATTGGACTCATTCATCTCATTATTAATGTACACATACGGGTTACAAAAGTTAATAAAAATCAAATCATAACCCATGAAATGAAATTGGTGTTCAAAAAATTTCATCCTATTATTATTTGTGGAAAATAAATTGGCCTCATAATCATTTTATCAAATTGAAACACATTAAAATAAGTTTCACTAAACATAATATATCATTTGGTTGAAAAACTGGTGCCATAATACTCATTCCATCAAAAAATAATCCATTTATGAAATAATATGAATGGTATTCTTGGATAATATAAAAAATAAATGATAAACTATACAAAAATTTGTCATTTTAGGTGGAGAGGGATTTTGAAAGATCACCTGGAAAATTTCGTCAATAAATTATACATTCCATAAAATTCATTTTCAAAAAACAATTTAAAAAAAAAATTTCATATACATAATGATTTATAATTTTATATTAAAATTTTCATAATGAAGACATCATTACTTCATTAAAAAAACATTTTATTACATAAACTATTTTAAAAACCATTTTCATTTAATAATATATTTTAATACATATAATAAAACTTTGAAGATAATTTGAAAAGGGATTTCTTGTAATGCATATAAGAAAATCACAATAAATATTTGAAAATTTTTTCATAAAATTTTTCAATGAGAATACATAGAAAATATAAAAATGAGTCTTTAAATAATTTTATAAAGCATTTTATAAAATTCCTTTTTGAAAAATAATAATTACACATTGATATAATTAAATTAAATTTTCATTCAAAATATCTTTTTGAAAAAAAATTAATGTAGATGTAAGAATTATACAAAACACATTTACATCATAAAAACATTTTGAAATCTTTTTTTCATTGAAAAATAATTTTAATGAAAAATTCAAGAACATTTGGAATTTTTAATTAAATTATTTATTATTGAAATTGATTATTTAATGGATATATTTTCATGATGGTGGATAATTCTGTACATTACAAACATTCATTTTATACCATAAAATGTTCAGAAAATATCCTCGATTGGAAAACAACACTTAGTTTAATTTAAAGAAAATATAAAAAATTTATAAATGGGAAGTAATATATTTTAATTATCATAGATGAATATTATAATATTTTCTAATTCATATTTCTAAAACATTATTTTGATAGAACATTTAATTCTGTCCGAAGATGGGGATAAAGTTAAATATTCCTAAAAAAAGATCCAAATTTTATTAAGAAACAATAGTTTTCAAATGGTACTAATAATTATTGTTATCAGTAAACAACAATAGGTGAATAAAATTCATGGTTTTTTATTGAAATTTAGATTATATGATTTCAGTAATGATATCATAAAAAAAACAACACCTATAAACACTGATATTTTTACAATAAACTATTATATCCAAAAAAATTAAATCACAATACCGTTAAATTTACATGAACAATATAATATTTTGAAAATAATAAAATATATATACATCATGTTATATGTTAGTAAATACACCTTGACAAAGAATATTGGTTTATAACAACACTTATGTTTCAAAGAAATATAATTGAAGAAAAATTACTTTTGGGATTCAATATCTTTTGAACGAAACCCCCATTAAAAAAATTTCATAAAATTGATATATAAAAAATAATAAATTTGTTTTATGAATTATAGAATACATTAATGGGATGTATAAACCCCAAAAATAATTAATGGCTAGTGAATATGTAATATGTCTCATAGAAATAAAATTGAGCCGATAGAACCCTTAATACTTGAGTATTATTAGAAACAAGACCCCCATAAAATAACACTTCAGTTAAAATTTTAAATATAATTAAATAAAGAAAATTAATTATTAAACCTATCAAGTGGATGAATATAATCCAAAAAATATATTTTTCTTGTGAAAAATTCATTTATCTCATTAAAATAAAAATATAGATGAAATACCATTACCAAATGTCCTATCTTTATTTGTACATGTCATATCCTCCTAAATAATAAATAAATGTTTATTTTACTTCTAAAAAAGTAAAATATTATTTTATCAGATACAATATAATTATTATAATAACTTTATAAGACATATTTATTATAAAAATCCATTTTAATGATACATTTAAAGTTACATCAGCTTTATTATTATTATTTCGTATATGGTTTGACTTGTTAATCATTATTCTATTAATTAGATAATTACATAATTATTTACATAAAATAAAAATTATAAAAATGTAATACATATACAATATATATATATATATATATTAAAAATAATTTATATATTATTTTTATATAAAATGGAAACACTTTTCATGGAGACGGTAGACAATACATACTCAATAATATTGCCTCTGTTTTATTGGCATATTGAAGTAATGAATGTTAAATAAATATATGTACATATTCATAATATCATTCCATTATTATTATTTTACTATATATCATATAATTTTAGTAGACACATCCATAATATATTTCATGTAATTCTTTAACGAATCACGTCACTTTGAGGTAGCAGTGCATATGTTCCCAAATGAAGTTATCATATCTTCCCAAAATTTAGAGCAACGAATGATGTATTATATAATAATTAAAAAAATAATTACATAAAAAATATTATATATGTCTTATAAAAACAAATTTCTATCAAAATTCCCATCAATGATATGTGATTAATTAAAAATGTGCAATATTATTTCGTGATGCGGTAGTTTGTAAAACATCAGAATGATATGATTATTACCCTTTATATGAAATAATTAATGTTTATGAATAACCCTAAAAAAATATTTATTTATTAGGGATACTTGGGTTATTATATATTAATGTAATAAAGATATTTCATGTGTTGTCGAATGAAAATATAATTAATGAAACTGATGAATGTTTTAACCTCTTCATTGTGTAACTCCTCTTAGTTTACCCAAAATGGATTCATTGGATGTATTTCATGCCTAATGGTGGATTGTATTCTTAATATATTTATGCAAGGATAACTGTTTGGTTAAAGGGAAATTTGTTTTGAGATGTGAGAATTGGTGCGAGGAGAGAGTGCCATTTTATAGTTGAGAAGGAGAGACATTCTTGTATTTATATTAAAATGGAATTAGATACAATTTTTTTACTAGAAAAGTGGATGATATAATTTTCCCATTTATATAAATCGGATAATATTGACGATGTATTTCCATAAAATGTTTTTTGACATGTTTTAATGTTATTTTGGACCCAAATATTACAGTGTAGTTTATTGTGAAGCTTATTTTTTTTGCATATTCATTGTTATTAATTAGAATGATATTCATTAATAATTTTGGTCAAAAAATAATTAGATCATATTAGAAATTAGAAAAAATTTGGATAGAAAATTTGATTTTTATTTTTCCAAATTCAAATAATCAATGTGGAAAAAAGTAATTTAAATTTAATCTCAATGAAGAGACAACAATTAGTGTTTTTAAAGTAAAAACATTCAAAATATAGCTATGTTTTTATATCCATATTCAATGTGAAATTTATTGTAATGACCTAAATTGGATTAATTTTTTTATTATTGTTATAATTAAACATAAATAAAAATAAAAAATATGATTTATCAATATAAATTAATTAGATGAAAAAATAATTTGAAATTAATATTCAATGCTACTCACAATTCCTTAAAAAAATGAAACATATTCGAAAAATACCAATAACTCACCCAAAATAATATTTCATATTCCACATAAATATTTTTGGTATATTTTTAAATATTTATATTATAAATGTGTATAAATTTTAAATTTAAGACGGGTCCATGATCCAAAGGATGTGAAATTACATTTTAGTAAAAATCATATTTTAATTCATAAAAATAATTTTATTCTTATAATTTGACAATAAAATATGGAAGATTAGTATCATAAATAATTATTTAATAGATAATGTATAATTATAATTGAAAAAATTAATATAAATATGTTTTTATAACTTATTGTTATAAAATTGTGTTTGTACATTGAACAATATTTTCCATAGAATATAATTTCTTTATTTAAATATAGTTCTTACATTCACATCAAGATACTAAAAACCAAAATATTCATTTTTTTCTGAAATTAAAAATAATATTTTCACAATTTAATATTTTATTATTTAGAACATCCATTTAAGTGGATCTATGGTAGCTTTAATGATATTATAATAATATTATTAATATGATAATTTAGTTCGGGGAAAATTAGTTTTGCGTGTAATGCAATCTATAGAAGGTAATCAGCATCATTTCTTAAACAAATCCAAAATTTTTTTTGTCTGTATAAAAAAATAATTTATTTATTACATGTCACATAAGGTTAGAATATTCTTTCATAAAAAACCTGCTATAATTAATTATTTCATATAAAAATATCATTATTTAGTGTTCTGTGAAATGAAAAACATAATAAAGATTAAATTATTTTGATAAAAATCCCAAAAAATCTCGATATGTTAACATCAACATCCCATAAATTTAATTCCACCTAATAAATTTTTTTTATTATAGGACTAATACAATAATGTTTTTATCATAGAAACCCATATCATTAAAATTCATAACAAAACACAATTTAAATTTTGAAAGTTGGAAACATTACGGCTACACAATGTACCATTTAACTTGGTTTCCAAATATGATAGAATTGGTGGGAATTGAAGACATATACATAAAATAATATAATAAATTGTCATATAGATTGATAAATTTCACTAATGACAAGAATTTTAGAGATCCAAATACTTTTCACAATATAAAATACATAAATTGACGAATAATCGATGTGGTCGTTAATATCTACAAAAATGATGATATTAAGACACAAATTTATTTCATTCACCTTTTCCAAATGATGAAATTTTAATTTATAAGAAACTATAATTATTTTATTTTACTTCATTTCATAGTAACAACATCTTCATTTGGGATTTACATTATCAATTTCCTCTTAATATCTTACTCTATAAAAATGAAGGTGAGTTGTGTTATTCCGAAAGCACAACCCAATTATGAGATCCAGAACTAGAATAAAAATGTGATCCATATTTCATTAGTAATAATAAACAAAAAATGGTTTGAAAATATTATTCAAATTTTGAAATCCTTATATAGAGAAATAATATAATAATATCCATATCCTAACCTAATTTTTATCATAAACATTCCTCAAATTCATGATATTATTACCATCTTAAAAGATGAATATAAAAAAAATATGTTCACTTTTTTACTCAAAATTAAAATACAATAGGTCCTCCTTGTATCATTAAGTATCTATTGGCTTTCACATAATAAACATGTGAATATATTCACCTTGTATTCTGTTAAGACATGGTGATATCCTCAATTTACATTATTCATTATTGAAATTATACATTTATTCTTATTCAAAAGATTACTGTATATGTTCCCTAAATCAATGTTGTTATAAACATAATCCATTATTACATAGAAAAAACTTTCAAAAAATCAATGACTAGTTCCATCGTAATCTTTACTATTAAAATTTCTTAACCATATCAATAATATTCCTATCCATGTTAACTTTATTTTTCATAATATTAAGAACACATTAATGGTTACCTTTTAATAGAAAAAATATAACAATTCCATTAAATAACTTATAAACGACTTCAAAATAAATTAAAATATCATTTTCTATCCATAATGAAAAAATTTACTAAAAATACATATGTATTTTTTAGTTTTACAGACATAATATTTTATTTCCATAATGTATACACATTATTCTTCCATCCTTATTCCTATACATGTACTCAAACAATGTCATATTATTCTTTAATACCTAATTCCTAGAAAATTTAATATCAATTATGCAATTAGGATACTTAACCCCAATCTAAACATTATTCATATGTTAAATGTAAAGAATAATATTATAACATTCTATACTTTTCACATGCCATTTGTGGTCCCATTATCTTATGTAGTTTAACCAAAACTCACGCTAAAATCATATTTCCCTTAATGAGGATTTCACCTAGGGAATCAATTTTTCAAATTCCCATGACTTCATTATCTAAGAAATGAAAATTTATTCTAGTTCATTAAGGTCAAAAAATATTAACTAAAACTAAAAAACATCGTGTGATGAATACTTTTCAAAAACTGAAACCACATAATCATGAATAATAACTTATATGATATCAAAACAATGATGCATAAATCATTAATATATTTAAAAAAAATTATCATAGGTTATTCATAGTGGTATTCAATTTATAATCTTAATGAGGGTTTGTAATGTGTTTTTTTAATTCCTAAATCATATCTCCTTGGAGTGTAAAACCTAGTGAGAAACATTTCCTATTTTCATGCACCAATTCCTTATCGAGTCTAGATCAAATGATTTTATTAAATTTGTTATCACAATGTACATATTTTTCATATGTGTATAAACATTTGTATCTACAAATGGATGCATTATTATGAATCCACTCTCTCCTTCATAATCCAAAATTTCAGGGCATTATCATATACAATAACTCATCATTGGACATATCTTTAGATACATATATAGACATATCCTTGGACATATCTCTATGGGTATCTGTAATTTTTCTAGTTTCCAATGGTTCTCTAATACTATTATTTTATACAACCACTAATGGCCCATTCGTAAAATACATCGATATTAAATCATTTTAGATAAATATATAGTAAATTAAAAATTTTAACACATGCATATCATAATAGTTTAGTGTCATTGGAAACATAGAAAAAATTCTTCAATATTTTTAAATGATAGTTAACACATCCCTTAAATATCACCCCTTTTAATTCTCTCTAATAAAATAATCTTTTTTAACATTGGGAAACCGAACATTAGAAATGGGTGATATCAAATTCTTAGCAAGGGTAAATAAAATAAATATCTAGCAATAACCAGAACATAATAAAAAGAGAACATGAAAATGGAATTTTAAGATCCTACCATGCATATCAATGATCATAAAAATGCGACATGGAATAATTATTGGTTGTTCACATGAAAATAATCATAATATAATCATTAACTTGAATCATGTGTTCATATCATAGGCATAAGATATATAATTTATAGTAAACATGTAATCATGAATTATCATTCCTAAATAGACATATCTAGTTAATAAACACATTTAATGTTACATAAATATGACTAAACATCTTTGGCGGGACATACGACCATCGCTTTCCACCATCTTTTCCTTATATGGGATTGAGTTTTCCTATATCACTATAGTTTATTGGGTTTTCCCATCACCGTATAGTGGACCAGGTTTCCCCATATTCTTGTATTGGATCAAGAACACTTATTTACCTTTTTAGCTCATGTATGTTGAATTTTTTTCAAGCCATAATATGTTGAGATATAAAATATTGTTATTCATTATATATCAAGACAAATGGAATGATATAAACATAAAAAATAATATTGGAACATAGAAGACATGTTTCCAAAAGTTGAAAAATTATGTCAATAGTTAATTTATAGATATATTAAAATTTGAACCGTAAACCCCAAAAATGAAAGACCATTACTTGGATATGAAAATACCAATAAATTTCTGTTATATAATAAGATTACAAATTTATTGGTAATAAATACACAACAAACACTAAGTCTGTGAGTAAAATGTAATATGTATCTTATAAATAAAAGAGTGTTGAGAAAAACCTTACTATTGAGTATCTATAGAATCATGGCCTATAATGAAATAATTACACAAATTAAATAAATTAATATAATCTATAATAGTTAATTAATCATATAAAATGTAACATGGTATTATATATACTACACAAAAGAAGATAAGGGGAATATGCCATGTATCTATGTAAAATAAAAAGTGATATGAAATTATTTTACCTTATGACTTGAATTTATGTTAACAAATTCATACCTCATGTATAATAATTATTAATATAATATAAATAATAAATAGAAATATATTATTATATCAATTATAATATATTTTTGTTAAGAATATATATTACTTGTTAATTAATTCCACTTTGTTAATATTATGTTTTGGGTAATTTCTACTGTAAATTTATTTGTTAAATGTGTTTTGAATATTTATTCTTAATCCTATAACATATACAATAATTTATGTGTTAATTTAATTTTAAAATTATATAAATATAATTTATATTAATTATGAATTTATTTATAATAATATATAATATATAAATATATTAAATGGAATACATCATTCATGGAGATGGTCGGTTATACATACAAATGAATGTTGTTTTATTTTAATTGTGATGTTTTAAGAAGGAATGTAAAATCCATATATGAATATATATATATATATATATACTATAGTACAATTATTATATCTTGTTTATCATATATGTTCACCAAACCCGTCCATTATACATTCAATGTAATCTATGAATGAATCACATCACTTTATGGTCGCTGTTGTTTACACATCAACAATAGAAGATATCCTATTTATACAGAATTTAAATAATGAAGGTTTTTTATATATTATAATTAAAAAATAATAAATACACCAATAAAAAGCAATATATTATATAATAAATATTTTCCATCATAATTCCCAACCATGAGAGTTTGTAATGGAAAAAACTAACATCATATATCAGTTAGGTGGTATTTCGTAGTACGAAAGAATGGTAAGTTCGTTACCCATTAAATGATGTGTGTGTATCTGTAGTTCAAATACACTGAACAAATATATCTATGTATATTTATGATTCCCCTATACTAATATAAAAATGTAATTATATTATTTATATTTGTTGTCGAATGAAAATAAAATAAAAGATAATAATAAATTTTGTTACCATTTCTTTGGGAATCTCATCTTGGATTCCATCAACTGGATTCCATGGTTTGATCTAAAAAAAACAAAAGATAATATTATTTTGTTAGGTATTTGTTTTAATACATTTGAGAATATTTTTCATGAAAAAATTAATTTTAGAGTTGTGAATATGTGGGATGGGTTAGTATCCTTCTATAGTGGATGACGAGTTTCACTCCTATAATTTTTTTATATGGATGTCCACACAACGTTTTACAATGTAAAGTTTGTACCATGATGATCCAAATTTGATAAATGTTAGGATATGTTATATATATGTCCAAAACATGTCTTTTTAACATGTCTATATGTAAATTTTTCAATTATTATTACAATTTGTTTCCATATTATGCATAATTATACATTATCATTGTGATTATTTTATATTATGTCCCATAATAAAATTTTGTAAAACAATGTTGAACATATTATAAATTATAAACATTTCATTATTTAAATATGGAATCTAATTTTACAAATTCCAAAAAAGGTGGCATAAATTAATTTAAATTAATCTATACAGACTTGAAGACAATGTGGGTTTTTAATGTAAACACACTAAATTGTTTTTTTAATTTTTTATATCCAATTTCAAATTAAAATTGATTCCCATGAAATTTTATTTATTAAATTTTTTATAATTTATCCAATAATTCAATTTAAAATATTTTAAATAAAATTCTACATTAGAAATAAATTAGAATAAAAACCAATTTTGAATTAAAATTTAGTATTATTCATTATTTATCATAAAATAAAACACCTCATAAAAGAATCCAAAATTCCCCCAAAGTTAATTTTTATATTTAAAATACAAAAATAATTTTATTTTGTAAAATAAAAATTATTAATTTTTTTTACAAAATATTTAATATTTTCCTTGACTAAATGGTGGTAAAATTATATATTAAAAAATACATAATTATAACATGAAAAAATATATTTATTCTTATTTATACATATCAAATCTATAGGTTTTGTATCAAAAATATCAATTGAATATATAATTTCTAAATTTAATTAGGAAAATTAATCAAATTTGTTTGTCTATTTTATTTGATAAAATTATGTTTTTATATAGAAATAAATATTTCATTGAAAATTAATTTTTTAATTTTATAATAGTTATTACGTTCATTTTTACAAATATTTTTCTAAAATATTCAATTTATAAGACAGTCTAAATTTTATATGAAATTTTTATATTATATTTTATTCATACTTTCTGATTTCTAAGATGTATCTATAAAAATATATATTAAAATATGTAATATATTATCGTTTAGTAAATCCATGCATTGTGTGTAACACAAGATATTCACGGGGGTTGGAAATGAGTGATAAATAAGTAAAGATAATGTTTTTAGTACCTAATGGAAATTTTATGTTCTTTGTAGTGATATCTATATCTTTTATTTCATATAACACAATCAAAACATATTTATTTCATAAAATAGAATATACAATTAATTTTTAAAAGGAAAATGTATGAAAATAAATAAATTAAATAAATAAATATTTTTAAAAATAATGGGGTGATATGGGTTATTCTAGGGTGAAATGATGAAATAATTATGAAACCATAATCTTTTACATAGGTCATGATTTAATAAAATTCATATTAAATCAATTTCCATTATTTGGTAATGATTTAGTGTATTTTTTATGATCTTGTCTCATAGAAATTGACGATTTTCATTATGTGATGATATATAAATTAAAACCAATTATAGTGGATCCATTATCAAATTTTTTTGTGGGACGTATATATATCTCCAATAAACTGATTAATTATTTATATGTTAAAATATATTAAGGAATTAAATAGAGAGAGAAAATAATTCAATATTAATTGACTTGAATGGGGATTGCAATCGATTCAGTAAGATTAGTCTATAGCATGGAGTGAACCTAGTTCAGTAAAGGACTTCATCCAGAATGATTTTATTGGGAGTTATCCTTGAATTAAATGATGGTTCAGGGGTGAAACCATTCTACTGTGAGCAATGGGATTTCTTTTGGGATGTTATTTTATCACATTCTAGAGGTGTAATTGAAAAAATATTGGTACCCTAGTGGTTTTCCTAAGGTGGATGCATTTACATAGATGGTAATACCAAAAAAAATTTAATTCTATAGTGGTAATAATTTACATAATGTTTTTTATTCTTATGTTTAAGAAAGTCATATTTACATTTTTAAAGTTTATTAACTCAATGAAAATGTACTTTCATTCCCTTATGATTCATGTAATATTGAATACCAATCATTATTCTGTGACACATATTTATGATTATTAATCGGTTGGTAGAGAATATCATTAATTATGTTCATTATAAAGAACCCTTATTCTTATCATAGTATTTCATATGATCATACATTGCTATCTCTTATATTTACCATAACTGAGCATCTGAAGTCTCATATTCTTATGTATCCTTTCCCCATGTAATAATGAATGGATATATATAGGGTATTTATATGAAGAGTTATAAAGGAGAAGGTATTCATTAAAAATATTTTTCATAATTCACAAGGGTATTACATTATGTTTTATGTTTCCAGATACTATATACTATTTTAGTCCTTAGGATTCTGTAGGTGAAATTTAACGAATTTCTTTCTCATGATATTTAATATCCAAAAATGAGAATCCTACATCACTGTAGAGTCCCTAAAAATTTATCTAATAATATTCCTCCAAAAATCTAATAGGTATTATATTGTGAATAATTCCATTAATATACATATCAAGTTACCTTTAAATAGAGTTCTTCTAGTGAACAACTGTTGATTTTGAAAGAACATTATAATATTATTTATTTTTCATCATCCTTAAATCTTGTAATGTTGATTTTAATAAAAAATAACATATGTATCTCCTATATATAGAAATATAATTATGAATATTTTATAAACTATTTTTTTTTTCTAAAATAAAATTGGATATATATATATATATTGAAATAACTTAAATTTCTTCGATATATTATTTTAATGGAATAATTATTTTAAAAGAACTACATTTTACTCTTATATAAATATTGTTTAATTTGATGGATATCATCTAGGAATTTAATTTATTGTTAAAAATAATAGTATTATAAAATCATATAATTCATATATAAATAAAATGAATTCACTTGTAATATATTAATTATAAATAAAAAAATCATCCCATTAAAAAAATATTTTTTAGAAAATAATTATACTATTATTGTCATATACATTTATTCTAAAATATAAAATTAAGAATAATTGTTTATTTGTATTAATGATTTGTAAATAATATATAATTAAGAAAAAAAAATTTCTTTTGAGTAATATTTTTTATTATATGGGTTAATAAAAAATATAATTTTTTACATGAATATGTATTTTCATAAAAAGATAATTTTCCCCTTATTAAAATTGTATTATGATTTTAATATATGATGTTAATATATATTAATTTTGCTAAAATGGATTAATTTTTTTCGATTTATGTTGCTCATATTTGAAAAATATGATCCTTTTATTTTTTATATATTTGAATGGTATTAGAGGCATTATTTATATTAATGGTAATAATAAAATATTGTTAATCTAGAATAAAATTAAGTGATATGTCTTAACTAATTAATAATATTTTTATTGGATTATATGAATTTTAATATTGTTTGATTGGTCGGAGGTTTATTTGTTTAATGTAACCATGTCCTAAGAAATGACTAATATAATATTTAATGCCAATTATGTAACAATGTGTCACTCTAAATGTCAGATATTCCTTACAAGATTATATATAGATTAAGTAAATAAATTAAATAAATTAGTTTATAAATTTATATTAAAGAATTTATTTTCATGATGGAGGATTTAATAATAAAATATATATGTTATTTAAATACATTAGGTTCTTAGGTTACGTCATCACTGTAGTTTTTAAATTATTAGATGAATAAAATATATGACATTTTAAAATTTTATATGTAATACAATATCAGTGAATTATAGTCTTCCAAGATTCTTATAGAGGAAGATGACATAAAAAATTTATATGAATAGATTATGTTTTAATTCAATATTTATCATTTCTTATTCATGTAAATTTATTTATATAATTTAAAATATAGTCATTAAAATTATTTTATGAATATAATAATTCATTAAATTATTTAATAATTTTTAAATTATTTAATGATGAAAAATAGACTACTATCATTTCTAAAATTATTCATTTTTATATTTATGATTCAATATAATAATTATAATAATAATTATAACAGATTTTGTGTAAAAATATGTGTTACCATGGTTGATGTTCATATAGGTTCACTAATGATTTTAGTAAAAATCTATATATATTAAAAAAATAAAAATATATCAAAATTATTTTGGATAATGTGGATATAAATGAATATAATATTATATGAAAATAAATTTCCACATGGAAGCATTGTTATTTACAATTATTTTATTATAATTTAATCATATGATAAATCTACATGGTTACCCACACATAATTTTTAAAAGGGTATGTAATCCAATTGTATATTTAGATATTTTTATCCATTGAGTTCAACAATAATTTTATAAAACACCTTTTATCATCCTTATCCAAATTCTAGAGGTTTTGGAATTCCCAAAAAATTATCCAAATGATCATTATGTGGAGATCTACTAGAGTTATTTAAATTTAGATGAAATCTATTTAACAAATCACTTTAATTTTAATTATTCTTTTATCTATTAAAATTGTGTTATATATGTCATGGAATAATTAATTTATAATGATAAATATTACTAAATTTATTTTTTATTATTTAATCACCACTATACACCTTCATTACAATAAAATTGTTTACGACATAAGCATGAATGATTACAAACAGATTTTCATCTCCATACAGAGATCCAAATAGTTTTTCTCTATAATAATTGGCATATGGGTTTTATTAAGGTTATAATTTATATATATGAAAATTAGGAAATAATAATACATCAAGGATAATATTTTCATATCTATATACTTAGCTTATAATATGTTGGAAAATGATAATGTAACTCCTGTGAATGTTTGGACTACCATATCCTGTATATATGTGATTTGTTTTTTATTTTTTAACATGGATGAAAATACACATTGATTATATGAATAATATATATATATATATATATATATTAAAATAATTTTTTTTCTATTTATAAACTATTATTTATTTATTTTTCATTCCATTCTTTGAAATGTTGTTTCGGTTTTTAGACATTCATTTGACATACCATCTCCATGAACGGTGCAACTCATTTTTCAATTCAAAATAATTATAGATTACTAAATATATATATATATATATTGTATAATTGTGTCACTAATATAATTACATATATTTTTTATCATGATCAATTAATAATTTCCCAAACTATGGACACATAAGATATATGAATAATGAAGTTGTTTTCACAGGGAGTTGTGATATTTAAAAAACATTATAAACAAATGATTAGATTTTATATGTTAATCATATATGGAATGATATATGTGAGTATGGTTCTATAATAGATTTATAAAAATTAGAATTTTTTTATAAATTAGTTTCATAGTCATATGAGTGAGTTCCGACATGAGGTTGGGGATTTATGTTTTAATTATCTTTTAATTATGATTTTTATGTTTATACTTCCAGCATAATATTTATATGATCCCCATTTTATAATGAAAATTATTTTTAATTTTCAAAAAGATAAATATAAAAACAAACATTTATTTCATTTTCCAAAAATTATGTACTACTTTTATTGAAATAAGTTTTGATTATAAAATAAAATATTTTACAATTTTTTTGAATTTGGTTTCATCATTATCAATCGTTTCTATATATTTTTCTAGAACATTTTTAATATATTAATTATAATTTTTAATATATTTTAACCCATTATTGACATTATAAAAAATGGTTTACAAGAAAAGTTCATTTCATCTTCATAATAAGGTTCTTTTATCTTTTTCTATAAAATTATGGATGCAATGATTTCATTTTACCTATATAAAATCTATGGAATATGAGGATATCATATTCTTTAAATGCATTGATGATTCATCAACATGTTTCCAATGTTATTTCCCATGAATATTCAATACATAATATTTCTTTATTTATTATATTTTCATATTTTCATGCAAAATGATATTTCAATATTCATTATGAAATATTATATTAATTATATTATATGATTATTTGTCTTTTATAATATGCATTTTTTTTACTATTTACAGGGGATTCAAATGATTTCATCCTTTATAATTTCCAATATGTTCAATGATTATAATGATGATAGTCTTATAAAAATGGTTTATTTTTCATGGGTGATGACTAAATGAATTTATTACATGATAATGATACACATTTTCATTTTATGGGTTATAAAATGATGATATGATTAATGTTTTATGACATTATGGAACATATATATATTTTTTTCATTATGTCATTGGTTAATGAATAATTTTTTATACCATTAATGAATTGGGTATTGTTTTATATGACATAAATTATTCGAAACCTGTCAATGTTCAAGATCCATTATAGGACAAAATTCAATGTATTTAATCCATTATATAAAATAAGTCAATATGCATGATTCAGTATGGGGAATAGGAGTTGATCATAGATCCAATATTATTTTCATGTAATCAAAAATTAACCAATACATATAATATGAATTATATACCTATTATAGTGAAATGAATTTCATGAATATTGTTATGTGTTATGGATGATTTATTAGTTTTAAATATCAGGACATTTGACTTGATAATTCACTATAAATTGACATATGTTAATGAACATTGATATATTGTGTATAAACATTGTAAATTTAGAAATGATCCCATAACCATATTTTTATCATATGGTTATATATTATTTTAAATTAAAAATTCCATTGGTTATTCTTATAGAGTATTTGATGTCCTAATTTATTATATTTCCTTTCCCCAGGTTTTATGAATAGATTATTCATTATATGTCTATGAAGAGTACTACATCGGATGATCATAATTGGATATACAGTATATATTTCACAATATTAGTATGTTTCTTATCTAGTATCTAAATATATTAATCATATATAGTCCTCAAGAATGTATTAGTAATATTTATTAATTATTTATCCAACTGTATGTAATAATTATTTTTAAAAATATTGGGTGTGTATAGTTGGAAGTAAAAGATATTATTACTAATTATTTATTGATTAGAATAATAAAAAATTTGTGAAAAAACTAGATATAAATATTTTCAAGATATAATATCCTAAGGTTATGCTAATGGCCATAGATTGCCGAGAATATTCCAATATTCTCATAGACAGAGAAGATGGTTTCCCAATTTAGAATTATTAGGATTTATATTTCATGATTATAATAAATATAACTAAGATAATTATATCATGATTATTACCCATTTGTTTTTTGAATTATTATATGCTTGTAACCCAAATCAATCATGATAAGAATTAATTTAAAATAATATGCTATTATTTTATTCCACTAAAAACAATTTTTTGATATATGGAATGTAAACTATTAATTTTGTTCTCACAAAACATTATAAATCTATTAATCATAGAAATATTTTACAATAATCACAGAAAACTATTATTTTATGTCCTATATTATAAAATTTTAATTTATATTAGAGGGTTTACTAATCCACTAGATTCAAATTTATGAATTAGTACAATAGAAAATATATTGTATGTTCTCATATTTTCAGAATATAAAAAAGTTATTTTGGAACTGTTTTATATGTTATGTAATTAATATAAAAAGTGGAATATTATAAAAATTCTAATGAAACATTATGAAATTGAAACTATAGGGTGGGAACTTTATAAAAAATTAATTTTTTATACATACATTAATCATATTCTAAATATGAAAATGGATTCAAATATTATTGATAAAATGTAGATGGATTATGAATATTTTGGAAATGGTAAAGAATATTTTATAATACATGTGAGATATTATTATTTTGTTATCCGAAAAAAAAATATATGGATTACTAATTCATTAGTTGATTAATACCATGTGTCTAAAGGGTATTATCTATAAGAGATGTCGATAGCTATTATGATTTTTTTTTGGATGTGAAATAAATCTTCAAATGGTATTAAATTATTATCATCATTAACATTGTTTTGATATAAATAATATGATTGATTATAATGATAAATCAATAATTGACATAGTGTAATGATATTACAATCATCAATATTACAAAAATGTGGGATGAATCATCAAGTGGATAAATTAAATTAAGTTTGGTGTCTTATTAACTATATAAGGGTTGGTCACTACACATGGGAATGTTGAAACATGTTCAATAGATAAGTTAATGAAATGAGGACACAAATTATATAACTAATGAACCACCAAAACACTAATTATAAAAATGAAGGGAATATTTTTTTATCCATCCCTTAAAAAATATAGATAATGACAGTGATAGATTTTATAAAATTATTAATTCTATAGATGGAGATATAAATCATGTTAGTACAATTGTTAAGGTGTAGTATGATTATAAAATTTTGATCATTAAACATACATTATAATATTGAGTTACAAACCAATGAAATAATTATGGACTATCCAAAACAAATATATATAACAAATTATATATGATTATAATAATGACTCCAAACAACCATGAGTTGATTTCATTGTTAAACCCCATAATGGTATAATTATTCCATCAGAAGAAAATGTTTCTTATTTGGTTTATTTTTACGGGAAGATGTTTTTTGAATTTTTTTCTCCCTGCCATTGAAAAAGATGATATTTTCTTCATGTATTTGATTGAATTACATTAATCCAACATCAATTCCCTATGAACGAATGTCATGTAATATATTCAGATCAAACTTTTGAAAATATATTTGTGTGATTATAAATATGAAAATTTGAATGGAATAAAATAATTATTATAGGTCTCAATTTTTATTAAAAATGGAATTTTATCATTCATGGTTATGGAAAAAGTGATCATAAATGATTTGACTATCGTGTGAATGTTTTTCAATGTCGTTATAAAAAATATTAATAGTGTTATAATGAATAATGTAGTTTATTTTATATAAAACTCTCATATGGTTCTACACCTATTTCAGGTACTCTATAGAATGGATCCAATTGAGTAGAATAAATTTTAATTGGAATTCCTAGATAATAATCAAAAGGAATTCATTCAGCTGTGTGCATAACCATACGATATAAATGTTTAATTTGTTATGATGTTATAATGATCAATGAGACTATCAATTAATTTTTTGTAACATAAAAAAATTTCATTAATGAAGAGGTACCTTCAACAATGAATTCTCCACTTTTTAAATTAGTTGTCCATATAATAATACATTTATGATATATCCCTTATTTCAATATATTATAAATTTATGGTCATGAAACATATTTTTTCCATATAATAATTCCATAAAAGTATTATAGGATATAAAATTATTGTTATTCAATTTATTCTTACTTATTCACTATCTATCATCTAATAATTAAGGAATATAATGAATTTAGATCGCATTAAGTCATTATTGGTTGACGATTGATATGACATTAATGTGAATTCATTAATCAAGGAAGTGTAAGATGATAATTTGGTAATTTTTATAATGACCATGATGAAGTATAACCAGAATGAAAAATTTACAATGTTGGAATTTTAGAATTAAATAGTTAAATTCATTGCTTATATAATATTGATTGATGACATATGAGTAAATAAATCAATGAAAAAAGATCATAATAATTTTCATATTGAATAATCATTGATTGAGGTATATACTTCTTATGGTTTGGATATAATTTATTGGTGTTTCTTGGATAATGTTTCCTAAATATATCAACCACTCACAATGATTTCTATAACGGGAAAAAATTTCATTTTTACTGGTTATTATGAGAAAACGTTCATGGAACTTATGTGAAGGTTAGCTAGTGTCAATATTCATAAAATTTCATAACGAAGATAATGATATATAATCTATAGATATTAGTCGGTGAATATAATGTGATGTGTTCTAAGGAAGAATGATATAGTGAAATATTATGCATCAACCAAAATAATGGTTCCAGTGAAACGTTAAATAATTATTTATTTGGAGTCAGTTGTATTAATTTCATAATTAATTTTTAAGAGGTGTTTTTTTATAGAGAAATTACTAATGCATAAATTGATCATATAAATTTAGTGTATATTTTATTAGACAACAAGTCATCTATAAACTCGAGATGATTATTGGATATGATTAAATAATATGACTTATCAGTATGTTACCTCCCTTGTAATGTAAATGGCCTTGCATAATCTATGAGTCAAACTGACCAGATAGATTACCTATGATGAATATCATAGTAGTGGAAATATTTATAGATTTTAAATATATAGACATAAAATTTTAATATAAGGAATGAAATCATAACTTTCTAATATGATTGTTCATCCAACAGTCAATATGAGGATTCAATAGGTGAATAAGTATGATATGGAAATAAATATGATTGATACCAATGATTTCATTTTCATCCTTGATTGTTTTGTATAACGAGGTTTAATAATATTTTACATCTTCCATTAACATGATATATATTGAATGATAAATTTTATAAATAACATTGTTTATTATTATCTATTCATCGATGTTTTAGAATGATGTATGGAGTTATGATAGTGTATTTATATTAGGTTAAAATGATGATATATATTATATAGTATGTATATTAATTCTTTAATTTTCATAATATTATAGTTGAGTGGAAAAATCAGGGGATGATATAACCATTTCACATAACAAAATTGAAATGGTAAAAAAATACAATTGGATTTTTCATTGGGTACCACAAATCATCAACATGACTTTGTGATATTTGGGTTCTATTTGATTACTATACAAATACTTCCAACATAAAATATTTTTATCATGACCATCTATCCATAATATAAATTTTGGCCATGGTACAGATGTGTTGTGTACAAAATTGAAATTTATCTAATCGGTATCTATGGTTAACATATATGTTTTGGAGGAGTCTTTAAAGTGATCTAGATAAATAGTCCAGTTTTAGTACTTAATATCAACCATAGATACATGATCAATATGATACGATAGTTAATATATTGTCTTATAATTTTTATGAGTTTTGAATAATTTATTCTATGAAAAATCATTCATTTATCAATATAAATGTTCCTATGATATGGTGAAGGGTTCAAGAGAATCTGGGTCTTCTTCTGTTCCTTGATCTTCATTTTCATCGGTAGAACAAATAGGTACATGGTTAATAATATCTTTTAATATAAACCATGAGGCGTTATATAGAATATCATTATTTGAATAACAATGTGAGGGAGGCCACATGGATACAAGAATTAATGCTGGTTGATTTCATATGTGATATTCTAGCTCTACTCTAGGATTGGAAAACAAAGAGTGTGACATTTATAGTAGTAATCAAAAAGGAATTTAGCCTACACTGTTAGGTATATGGTTTTTGTAACCATGAAGACAATTTTAGAGCCCTTTAAAAATTTTATGAATTTGAATTTCCCCATCCCCATATTATGAAAATTCAATATTCTTCCGCCATTAAGTCTCTCAATCACAACATCTATTCTGCTTTTAATTGAGGCCCCTCTCCTCATCCTTGGAAATAATATTACTCCCTCACTTCATATAATATTGAGTCATGATTTCTCATCTTTGACCCATATTAGTAATTAATTTAAATCATCTATTTTTCATTCTTTTTTATCTTAACATATATATTTCATAATGTATGATCCTGACCTTTTCTGGAGTTAATATAAGGTATGTTTTCAATTAAATTTGATGTTTTTGAGTACCTCTGGTTTAGAGTAGTGACTTGTGGTGCGTTTGGGTGAATATTTTATTAATACACAAGGGCAGTGGTTTGTACACAGTTTGCACAGGGTTTGACAAACCATGTGACAAAACATCGTGACAAAACCATGCCAACCAAGCAGAACTGGATAGAGTGGTACGCACTGTTTGTGAACCGCTTGTCAAACCATGTGACCAAACCATGTGGACTGTGCATCTCTAGACAGTGAGGTCCGCATAGTTTGTGCACGGTTGTACCAACTGTGTGCCACTGTCCAGGAAACAGTGTGGGCAGTTTTTACCTCTGGAAATCTTTTTTAAAACCACCTGAAACCTGGGATTTCAATATTTCCTTCCTCTACTTGGGCATGACACTTTCTAGGTGTTTCAAAAGCCTCCCAAAGAGATTACAAGGTGATCCGAACATCTTTATTCGATATTAAAGGCTTGGATTGATGATCCGCTCTCCTTCCGTGAAGTGGATTTAATCTTGTTCCGTCTTCGGTGTATTCTTCTATCATAACAACATCTTTTCATGGGATATTTCCATTGTTCCATGGATCTAAACCTATTAGTTGAGGTATTGATATAGGATTGTGGATCAAAATCTAATTTTACAAGTTCTTGATTCCATTGACCTTAATTTTGGTTTTATGTAATTAGATTCAGAACGTAGTCGACAACGTAGTGCTTCTTGAATTTTAGGTTTTCACTTTGGGCTAACATCCATCAATAAATCGAAGTAGGTGTTCTAAAACCAATCCCACATACTCATCTTGTTAGGCATATGCAGTTTTATTATTTTCGTTGAGTAAATAATTAATTGGTATTTTGGTTATGCAGTTCATTGTGATTTTTGGATCTAGTTGAATATGGGTGAGAGTTATGATGGAAGGATAATGATGATTAAATATTTGAATATGGTTGTATAGGTGAATTGGTTATTTGTTTTGAAAAATGGTTGTCGGACAAGGACTTATGCTCCAAATACCCATAGAGGTTCTATACGTTTCGTTCTAGAACCAAGCACATGCATGAACTTGATATTTTATGGGACAAGGACTGATGCTCCAAATTCCCATGGGGTTGTGAGGTAGGGATTCATGTTCCAAATACTCACATGTATGCTAGACATAACATTCTACACTATTTCTTTTATTTGGTACTATGGGTTCTTTTGGATATTATGTAACATGATATTGTGACTAAATGATTACAAATTAAGTAGGAAAAATTGTTTAGACTCTGACATGGGCCGAATCATGTATTCTGTTTTGGCGGTTCTTAAGAACCTGGGTGTTTATGTTATTAAATCAAGATGAATTGGATAAATGCATTTTTTCCCCTCAATTGCATTTATTTATTATTAATGAAATTAAACACACTATTTTGGAATGGATCGTTTATGACACTATTGGTGGTTACCTACTGAGTCGTACTCATAGCCTACCCAGGCAGCCGGATTGGTACCCGAATAGACTTTATTTTTGCAGGGTAGGACAAGGGAAAGAGCCCTGGTTAGATGGCTAGGTTGTTTTGGAGCTTGGTTGAGGTAGCTGGACATGGTTCGGGACCCATTAGGATTCGTTGTTTTTTTACTTCAGTTTCATTGAGGACACTTGGCACATGCATTGTAATAGCATGTTTTACCTTTCAGTTGAGTTCCGAATTTCCTATCTTGGTTATTCTTGCTACATTGTACCATTATAATTATATATTCTTCTATTATTTCTTGTTTACATCTACTTGTATTTCATTCTGAAAATTGAGGGTACAGTCTCCCCATGACTGACTTACTAGACCCTTGCTGCTAGTCGACACCCTCTGGCATACGGGGAGGCGTGTTTGAGGGCTTTTGAGCAACTGGATCGGAGCACCGTTCAATGGATCCAGGGTATAGATGTTAAAAAGTGTTATGAGAGGTGGTTTTATTTCTTCTTCTTCTTTACTTACTATTTGGGGATGGTATATGGGAGATTAGGGAATGTTGAGGCTTGATAATGATCTCATTAATTGGATTTTCAAACCCATGTACGAGGAAAAACTCAAGTACTCATGGTGGGATTGTTGTTATTGATGTTTGTCATTATAGTTGAATATTATTTCACCTTGGGTGATGCACATGTTGTGTGATGTGATTATTATTTCTAGAATTTGTTGAGTATTGATTTTTGGCCATACCGAAATGAGTGTCTCGTCTAAATGAATCATTTTAGGCACTCAGGATTATTGTGACATGAAACATGTTAGGCATGCACGAGGAAATAGATTATGGGTATATTTTTTAACTGAAACTATTTATTTTCACTTTATGTAAAATTCAAATGGAAATGGTGTCTAATTTTTAGATTGAAAGAAATAATTGTGAAGATATTTGAATAATGTGGTTGTGATTAATTGTGGTAAAATTTTGAACTATTTTCTAAACTGCATGTTTGGCTTTTAGAATTATGCCTAAATAACGCTTGTTGAGAGGATGAGCGGGGGGTATAGATAGGAATGGTCCTCTAGTGTTTGAACCTAAAGAACCAATAGTACCAACTGAAGAAGTGAATGTTTCGAGTGAACATTACCCATTTCATGCAAATGATGGAAAGAGACCCAGGGAAGGTAGTGAAAAGTATGTCTAATCTTACATGGGAGTTTCAATTGCATCACCCGCCGACTTTTACGGGAGAGGGTGGTCTGCGTTAAACTGAGTTCTCAATTGAATCTACCTATAATATACATGACCACATAGAGACACCTGTTGTGAAGAGATTCAAGTTGGAAGTTTACATGTTGCGCTATCAAGAGAAATGTTGTTGGGACATCCAGACTCGGAATGGGCAGCTGGAGGTAGTGGAGTGGAAGGAATTTCAGGAGAAGATCATTGAGCACTTCTATCCAGAGATGCTCAGATAGGCGAAAGAGGCTGAGTTCATGTGACTGACTCAAGGGAATATGTCTGTAATGGACTATGATGGACGCTTTACATACTTACAACGTTTTCTTCCAGCCTAGTCATCAGATGAGGCCACTTCAGCAAGATGATTTTAGGATGGACTTAAACGTGAAATTAAGTCTCATGTGAATATTTTCTGGTTGATTAAGTTTTCAGAAGTGGTAAATCATGCTCTCATATCTAAGGGGAAACTGAAAGAGGATTCTAGTGGTTGTAAAATAGTTTTTTCTAGACGGTCAGGTGGTTCGACGTTTGAGAGCAGGAAGCAATGTTTTGAGAATGTCTTCCAGGGAGGTGGAAGACAGAGTAACCTGACAGAGGGTTCGGTTACACAAGACTGTATGAGAGTGTTTTTCCACCAGTGTGCAAGGCCGAGACATTATGGTAATCAATATCCCTAACCTCTTATAGAATTCATACCATATGGGAGTATGGGTCTTCTTGAGAAGTTCTTTAGGAACCCTAAGGATTTCGGTGGCGATGGTTAAGCTAAACAAAGTCAAAGTGTGGGAAGGGGATCCTCTACACCCTTTTAGTCTCAATGTTAGAGTTCTACTGGCTGAGGTTGTAAGGGTGATAGACATGGTGCTCTTGGGTAGCCACGCTCATATCAGCATAGTGGTACAAGTCATGGGAGTCTGATGGCACCACAGTTGAGAGGAGCCGCACAGTTATATGAAGTACAACCAACACTTGTGGATAGTGAGGCTAGAGAATCGACAGTGATAGGTAATATTCTTGGGGATTATACTTTATTTAATTCCTTATTTGATACTGGTTCCTCTAATTCCTTTATATTTACACATGTTGTTAATGGTTTGAGTTTGGTGGTGGAGTTTTTGAGTGGGACAATAATGACAGTCACACCTTTGAGGGTGCAGTCCAGAGACATCTGTATGTGCAAGGGATGTTCTCTTGAGATCAGGGAATTCCGTTTTCTATGGGATCTCTATAATCTTGATATGACAGGCTTCAGCCTATTCTTGGGTATGGATAGGTTGGTCACATACTGATCCCGCATTGATTGTTACCATCATAGGGTGACATTTATGTCGCCTGTGGGTGACCTTTACATTCACCATGGGGAGTGGGAAATCCAGGCAGGCCAAGCAGGGCTGATTACTCAGTAATTAGGGGAGCTCACAACCCATGTTTCTATTCTTCTTCTGGATGATGAATGTGTTAGGCATGAATTCCTTCCACCAGTAGTTGATTTTATTCAGGATATATTATAGGAAGACCTCTCTAGGATCCCACCTAAGAGAGATGTTGAAATTACAATTTAGATCATGTAAGGAGCTAAGCCGGTACCTATTCCACAGTATTTAATGGAACCGAATGACGTTCGAGAACTCAAATATCATTTAGTGGACATAAAGGATAAAGGATTTATCCGTCCAAGTAAGTTTCCCTAGGTATCTCCTGTACTGTTTGCAAATAAGGCTGATGGGAGTTTACGTTTGTGTGTCAACTATCGGAGGGTGAACAAGATGATTGTGAAGAACCGATATCCTCTACCGGGTATGTATGATCTATTTTATTATCTGATTGGAGCCTCTGTTTTCTCAAATATCGACTTAAGATTGGGGTATCATCAGTTGAGAATTCCGAATTCTGATATACCGAGGATTGCATTTAGGAATAAGTATTGGCTTTATGAGTTTTTTGTGATTCCTTTTGGGTTAACAAATGCACCAGTAATGTTTCTGAACATGATGAATACGATCTTCCATCTGTGCATGGATCAGTTTGTGGTGGTATTTTTGGATGACATTAGGGTGTACTCCAAGACTCATGATGATCATTCCAAACATCTTGACATCATCCTGAGTACACTGAGAGAGCCTTGAATATACTCTAAGATATATAAGTGTCAATTTTGGATTGATCAAGAAAACTTCATGGGACACATTATCTCAATGAATGGTGTTTTAGTGGATCCAGATAAGGTACAAGAAGTGGTTTCTTGGGAGCAGCCCAAGAATATTTTCGATATATGATGCTTTCTGAGGTTAGCTGGATATTACATGAGATTTATCCAACACCTTTCCTATTTGGAAACACCACTTTCGGGCATAAAAAAAGGGGAATAATGTTTGAAATTTCGGATGGTTGGAAGACATATTTTTAGGAGTTAAATAAGTGATTTATGTTTTCATCAATTTTGACCCTATCTACGTTAGGTGAAGAGTACACTGTGTATTTTGATGCCTCTGGGATAAGTCTCAGAGCTGTGTTGATGCAAAGAGATAAAGTTGTGGCCTTTGGGACTCGACAGCTAAGACCGCATGAAAGGAAATACCCAATGCACGACCTTGAGTTGGCAGTGTGGTTTATGATTTGAGGTGTTGGCGACACTACCTCATGTGTGAAATGATTATAGTTCATACAGACCACAAGAGCGTAAAGTACATCTTTTCTCAGTGAAATTTGAATCTTCAACAATGGAGATGGTTTGAGTATATGTAGTCTTTTTATTTTGAGGCAGTAGATACACATGGAAATAAGAAACTATGTTGCAGAGGCTTTGAGTAGGAAGACTCAGACTCAGTTTATTCAGGAATCTAGTGACGAGTGGAGGATGATGTCATTTATAGCTGAAATGCACACTATGGTTCAAGAGAGATAATAGGGAATGGAACATGTGTCATTTTTAGTGGAGTCTACACTTTTGAGATGAATTTGGGACATTCAATATGAGGACACCGAAATCTTGGACTTGAGGGAAAACATTGAAGGTGTGGAGACACCTTCGGACTAGAAGATAGACGAGAATTATATCATTTATATGAATAATCAGGTTTTTGTTCCTAAGAGCATACAAGAGGAGATCATGTAGGAATTTCATGCCTCAAGATGGGTAGTGAACCATGGTGTGACCAAAATGTATCGTGATCTACGAAGACAGTTTTGGTGGTTACGCATGAAGAATAAGATACCAGGGTTTGTGACATGATGCTTTAACGTTCAGCAGGTGAAAGAAGATAATCAATGACCTAGAGGTTTGCTAAGACCATTGTCCATTCCATAATGGAAGTTGTATAACGTGTCCATGGACTTCATTATTGGCCTTCCAAAAACTCGTAAGAAGAATGATGCAATTTGGGTCATTATGTATCGACAGAAAAAGGTGGCACATTTCGATCCTATAAGTGAAACATTTACAGTTGATTAGTTAGGAGAGCTGTACTTATAGAGGATATTTCGATTTCACGGGGTACCATGAACAATAGTTTCGTATCACGATTCATAGTTTACTTCACGCATCTGGAAAGGCTTGCAAAAGGCACTTGGTACGTATGTTTTGTTGAGTACAAATTTCCATCTGCAAACATATGGACACTCAGAGCGTACTATACCATTGCTTGAGGATATGATGAGAGACTGTGTACTTGACATTGGTGGTTCGTGGGAGAAGTACTTAGATTTACTGGAGTTTTGCTATAACAACAGTTATCAGCCAACTATACAGATGGAACCATATGAGGGTAATTATGTTAGGCCTTGCAGATCATCGCTATGTTGGATAAAAGTAGGTGAGCCAGAGTTTTTGGCACTGAGTGTCATGCAGGAGATAATAGAGTAGGTTCAATTGATTCAGAAACGTATGTCTACAGCTTAGAGTAAGAAGAATTCCTATGATGATAGACGGAGACGACCCTTAGATTTTATATAGGGTGATTGTGTTTTTCTTTGGGTGTCACCTAGGTTGGGTCACCGCAGAATAAAGAGGCAGGAAAAGTTGGCAGCCAAGTTTGTTGGACCATTTGAGGTCGTAAAGAGAATCAGGCCAGTATCATACCAATTGGCTCTTCCACATAATTATAGTACTATGCATGATGGTTTCTATATATCATAACAACGATGGTATCAACCTGACCCTTATCACGTGATCGATGTGGATGATGTTGAGCTTGAAATAGATGCGTCTTTTGAGGAACATCTGATACGTGCGTTGGATCGTAGTGAGAAGGTGTTGAGGGGAAAGAATGTACCGATAGTTCGTATTTTATGGAAGCATGGATGTGTGAAAGAAGAGTCTTGCGAAAGGTAGACAGATATATGGACTCAGGGGCCTGATCTTTTTAGCTCGAAATCTCACAGATTTTTTGGTGTACAGCTCGAGGACGAGCTTTTATAAGGTGGGGAGAATGTAAGATCCCGACATTTTCTGGAGTTAATCTCAGGTATTTTTTCAATTACATTTGATGTTTTTGGGTACCTCTATTTTTGAGTAGTGACTTGGGGTACGTTTGGGTGATCCTTTATGTAAAACATAAGGGAAGTGGGTTGGGCACAATTTGAAAAACCGTGCGACCAAACTGTGCAGACCGTGCATCTCTGGAAAGTGATGTCCGCACAGTTTGCGAACAGTTTCACAAACTGTGCACCACTGTCTCGAAAAGCATCCATGCAGTTTTTTACTTTAAAAATAATTTTTTTTAAATCACCCAAACCCCGATATTTCCATATTTCTGACCTCTACTCAGGATTGACACTTTCGAGGTGTTTCCAATTCCTCCCGGAGAGATTCCTAGGAAATCTGAACATCAATATTCGAGAATGAAGGCTTCGATTGAAGATCTTCCCTCCTTCCGGTAAGTGAATTTCATCATATTGTGTATTCCTTTTATTCATCAATACTTCCTTGATTTTTTCATGGGATATTTCCATCGTTCCATTGATCTAAACCTAAGTGTTGATGTATAGATCTAGGATTTTGGATCTAGATCTATTTTTTCAATATCTTGATGTCGTTGATCATAATTTTGGTTTTACGGATTTCGATCCAGAACATGGTAGATGACGTTCTACCACACAAATTTTGGGGTTTCTCATTGGGCTAACTTCTGTCAATAAATCGAGGAAGGTAGTCGAAATCCAATCCCACGTTGTAATCTTGTTAGGCGTATGTATTTATATTAATGTCGTGGAGTAAATAATTAATTGGAGGTTTGGTTATGAGGTTTTTTGTGATTTGTGGATTAATTTGAATATGGATGAGAGTTATGAAGGAAGGATAACGATGATTATAGATTCGAATATGGTTGTATATGTGAATTGGATATTTGTTTGGAAAAAGGGTTGTGGGACACGGGCTGACGCTCCAAATACCCAAAGAGGTTCTAGACATGGCGTTCTAGAACCAATGACATGCATGGACATTATATTTTATGTAACATCCGACGTAAATAAACAATAATAAATTTTCATATTAATTAATATTTTTGAATTAAATATTAAATTTTCATTAATGGGGTATCTATGTTCGATGGCGTACATGATATGCAACAATGAATTTCTTTGAAATCTTATGTTGAACACTAATAATATAATAATATTATTTTAAATGGTATTTAATACGAAGCTATTATATTGGTGGGAACGAATATAAATAACAAAAATATGATAATACATGTTTGTTAAATGTTTTTACATTTATCCAATAAATTCTATTGGATTAAAATGCGAATGAATCCAATTTTAAGACTTAATACTCTAATATTCACTAAAAAGTCGATTTATCGCCTTTTGATAGAGAACCCTCTTTAAATATAGTTTTGTTTACTCTTATTAGTTCTATTGGACCAAATAAAAGTCATCTTTATAATTGGGAAATCCAAATATACTTAATGTATGTTTTTTGTTATTTTTCCGATAAAGTTATTTTTTTTAATAGTGAATTTTTTTGAATTTTAATTCAAAACGTCATTTTTAATATAAGTTATTTATATGGATAGATTATCCATTTAATTCTTTTAAAGTTTAATTAAAATATATTTTTACTATTTAATACAATTGTGGTCATTGGAAATAATTTCTCTATGAAATTGGGCTTAAACATGTGTCAATCTTTTGTTAGATATTACTTCTTAAAAATACGTTATTTGTTTTAACAACGGGAATTAATTATAAAAATAATTAATGAATCTTATATTTTTATAATTTTTTTAAAATTGAAATAATTTTTGAATTACGAATATCAAATATAGCTTAGGGTCAATTTTTGATATTTTTCATAAAAACATCAATTTTTGATGAATAGTTTAACCACTATGTGGTAGTTAAAAAAACCATTTTTTCGTTTAACTAAAATTTTACTTCTTCTATGAATTTAATTTCAAAAATCTAACATACATGGTTGTTATTAATAAGTGAAATGTTTTTCAATGGTATGAAAATTATTTTTGGTGAATAGTAACTTTTGAATTTATTTAATTGCGATTAAAGGTAATTAGTGTAAATTAAAGTAAAAATAATGTTATAATAATATGAAATAACCATTACACATGTCCTAACCTTTTTGGATGCGTTTTGGACGACCAAGACAATCCATGGTCCCATTGTGGGACCTCGTGGATCCAATTGGGTAAGATAATGACATTAATACCTTTTTATTTAAAGTAAAAATAAAAATGTCACAAACATGTATTGTTTTACTAAAACAATTTTAAATGGGTTTATATAATTGATATATTTGACTATAAATATTAATAAGAAATATAAAAAGATTTCCAACATCATGATAATTTGTTTACAAATTTTATACATCAAATAAATAAGATTATTTATGACATAATGATGATGTAGTGTTTACATCATTATTGAATAATTTAAATAAATAAGAAGATAATTTTTAAAACAATATCCTAAAGTTGTCCAATTATTATGGGATAATTTTATTTCGATCATGTGCCACATTATCTTCTACTTTTATAATTATTGGACTTTTAAAAACTTAAATGCATTATATAAAAAAATAATATTTTTAATCTTTCCAAAAGAGCCCCTCCGCTCCCTTATAAAAAGACCCCACTTCCTACACATTTGACACACTTCTCAAGCCATTTGTCTCCTCTAAACTCTACTAAAATAAGCTCCCAATATCCATATGTTCATCATAGAAGCCTTACCTTAGGAATATATCACTTCAAGAAACCCTTTTTGTTTCATAACAAGGGGAGTTACCCTATTTATAGGTAATGTTTTCTCCTATGTTCTTTTGTTTTATTTTTCTTCTCCAACCCCCTAAAATAATTTTATTATTTACATTTGTAACAACTCCAATATCGTAAATATACTAGGATGTGTTTATGAGATGGATTTGGGCTACACCTACACACACCTCCAACTAATTGGTGAAGAACATAGTCTTTCTGTAGACGGCGAAGTACTGCCTCACAAAATGATTATTGTTCAAATATATCCTACCGCATGTCATGGTGGCCATTAATATGTCACTGTATTTATATATTATATATATTATTTTTATGTTTTCCTTATTCTTATATATTTTTCATTTATTTCATACCTTTATGGTTTTCATAATGGATAAACGCGATAATTTCATTTTAGATAGGGCGGACTACCTCCCCCTCAACATGATTTGAACCGTTAATGCCATATGTGGGAAGTATAAATGATGTATTTATTATTATTATATATGATATTACACTGGAATTATAATGTACCTCTATATCATAATGTTTTCACTCCATTAAATGAGAAATAGAAACACAATTAGGGTTCATGTGTATGTACGGCTTACCGTCTCTATGAAAGGTGTATTTCATTTCTTACCATCAAATGTTATGTAATATTATAAATACATGTATATAATTGATATATATGATATATATGATATATAAATCCTTAATATAATCCTAAAGATAGTGGATATTTTACCACATGTACAACTTGTCATTATACAAGTTTATTTTTGACTCAAATACCAAATATTGACAAAACGAACGTTATTAACTTAAATGATTACATAATCATTATAAAATTCTAATAAGTGATACAAAAGGGATAATTAACAATAAAAAGGTTCCTAATAATGTATAAATTAACATTAGTTTATTATTCAAGAGATTAAAGAACGATCGAGTCAAGTCAGACACGAGGTAAGGGACATCGTCTCAATCTCCTTTTATTGAGGCATATTTTGTTTTAATACAAGACTTTTTTATATGTTGTGTAAACACATATAACTATTAATTTCATTCAATGGGAATATATTTCAACAATGTGTTTTACTAAACAACAAAAAGGATTTTTTTTAACGTGCGCGGTGACAACGATCTTTCCACCACCACGAGTATTATTTGATCTTTGGATTCCTCAACAAGCCATAATGTTTTTAAAAGAAAATAAATACTTTATAATATTTTATTTATTTTGGTATTGAAAATGGTTTTGACAATGGATTTGTTATATCATTATATTTATGTTATATATTGTGATTTAAATGTAGAAATGATTTTTTTTCCTTTATATTTGTTTTATATCATATGATGTTATAATGGTACTTGGACATTTGATGGGTGGTTACATAATAAACCAAATGACGGGTGGTGTCGTGAATACCAGGATTGGTGGTTACGTTATAACCTCCAATGCCTTGTGTATGGAAGTCGGATGTATGGCTATTCCATTTAGTGACATGTGTGGAAGTGGACCATATGGTTATTTAATTTAAGTATGTATATGTTCCAAGTTACCTTTACATGTTATGTATTTTGTATATGGGTTGTATGGTGATCTATTGGTTACAAAAGTGTAAGAAATGATATTTTATTTAGTGAAGAATATTTATTATTTCATATATGTATAAAGTACTAGTTATGATTAGTTATTCATGGTTTACTTGTAGTTTTGAAAAACTAACAGTTTCATTTTTTATGAATTCCATAATGAGCTTTTGATGCTCATCCCATGTTTTTGAAATTTTTTTCACAGGACATAAAGTGGAATAGGGTCAATGATGGGATCAAGGAAAATCATGATGTCTGAAACATGGATCTGGACATGACTCTTTTTTTCAAGAGTTTTTATTTTATGAAAAAAATGGAAACTGAGTAGAAGTATCTTCTTTGTAACTTTAGAGATGTAATAGTTTTTCCTTAATTCTCTAAAACTCTAAACTAGAGAAGATCATCCATGTGAATTAGTCATTTTATTCAATATTATGTAATGTTTTAAGGTTGGGACCTTATAGTTGGTATCATATGTCTGTTTAGAAAACTTTATGAGTTAGAATATTGTTCAATTCATGTACATAAATTACTTTATGGTATGATTGAAATGATATAGCATTTAAATAATACCATGTTGCATCACCTAAGATATTCCTTTGTTCAGTATGGTTTTTCGTAGAGGAAACATGCCAGCTATGTTGGGACGACATCATGAGAAAAACCACCATCCAAATTAGCAAGATGAGACGGTCGGTATCAAAAATGAATTGTTAGATGCAGTGATGGAACAATTTAGTCAGGTTTTAAATGGTGGTGGTATCCATACACCAGATCAACCAGATGAACTACAGAGTAACATGTCAGTAATGGAGCATTTTATGAGGCAATATCCCCCATCATTTAGAGGATCATATGACCATGTGCTAGTAGTAGGGTGGATTAAAGCACTAGAGAAGTTTTTTAATGTCATGTGTTGTTTATAACATCAAATGATTAGTCACTTTGTTTAACATTTTGAAGTTGAATCTGATCAGTGGTGGTCGATGGTGAAAAATATAAGGGATAGTGGGGAGATTGATGATATTTACTTGGATAAATTCAAAGGTATGTTTTATGAGAAATATATTCCTAAGGTGGTTTGTCTTAGGATGGGAAAAAATTCATAGAATTGAGGAAGGAGGATTACTCAGTGGCTGCTTATGATGAAATGTTCACTTTACGGGCAAGGTATGCTCCAAATTTCATATGACATCTTGATGGTAAAATCAACCATTTTTACAAATGGTTAAAGAAAATTTATTGAAGGTATTTAGCTTCTCATGAGATCAAAAGTTATGAAAAACTTTTTTGATGTGCAGAGAAGGTGGAAATGGAGTTTGCCGATGATCAGGTGTTCTTTGATAGACAATATAATAAAAGGTCCAGTTGGAAGGAAAAGGGAATGTATTCATCAAAGAAGCATGTAGGTAAGAAAAAGAATTATCCATCCTATGAGAAGTGTGGTAAAATTCATCCTAGAGAATGTTTATCCAAGTCTAGAAAGTGCTTTCAGTGTGGTAAGTCTAGTCATATTGCTCATAAATGTAATGAAGATGGTCAAATAGACAATGAAAAGCCAGCAGTAATATGTTTTAAGTGTAATTAAATGGGTCATTATGAAAATTAGTGTCAAATAAAGAACTCAACTGATGGAAAATATCTAGAATACAAGGGGAAAGTGGTGGTGAAATCCATTGCAACTACTTTAGTAGATGATAGTCCATCGAATGAAGTAGTATTAGGTAAACTGTTTGTTTGTTCAGATTATGCCAATGTGTTTTTTCATTTAGGGTCTACACAATCTTGCATTTTTGAGAAGTTTTCTTGGAATTTGGGAATTCCATCACAAGATATGAGTCATGAAATTATGGTAAAAACATCAGGGGGAAACGTTTAGACAAAAAGAAATTGTAAGATCATTCCTATCCTTGTGTGTGGAAATAATCTACTGGAAATCCTTAATGTTTTCCCTCTAGTAGAGTTTGATGTTATTTTGGGTGTTGATGGGATTTCTCTTTATCTTGCTACGATAGACTTCCGAGCTAAAGAGGTTTCTTTTCAGAAAGATTTTCAGATTCTATACAAGAATGAACCTTTAATTTTGATAACATATCAGGATGCTGAGAAACTAGTATACGATGGAAATGAATGTTACCTTGCACATATTGTTGAAAACAAAGGAACTATTCAGATTAATGATATTCCAGTTTTAAATGAGTATCTTAATGTATTTCCTAATGAGTTTTCTGGTATTATACATGATCGAGAGGTTTAATTTACTATTGACTTAATTTTTGATTCTAAGATAATTTAAAAAACCCCCTATCAAATTTCTCATGTTTAACTTTTAGAGTTAAAGAATCAATTACAGGAGTTATTAGATAAAGATTTCATTCGACCTAGCACATCACCCTGGGGTTCTCCTATATTGTTTGTTAAAAAAATGATGGTTCTATGAGACTTTACATTAATTATAGAGCACTAAATAACATCACTGTTAAGAACAAGTATCTTTTTCCTCATATCGATGATTTGTTTGATCAGCTCCAGGGAGGTCCATATTTTTCGACGATTGATATGAGGGTGGGGTACCAACAGTTAAAATTAAAAGATACAGACGTTTTGAAGAACATGTTTCGTTCTAGATAGAACCATTATGAGTTTTTAGTAATGCCTTTTGGGTTAACCAACGCACCTGTTGTACTCATGGATCTAATTAATATAATATTCCATGAGTTATTGGATATGTTTCTTATTATGTTCATTGATGATATTTTGGTTTATTCTAAAATTTAAGAGGAACATGAAAGTCATTTAAGGGTTATCTTGAAAACCATTAAAGAAACGAAACTATATGTAAAATTCATCAAGTGTGAGTATTGGTTACAAAAAATTTCTTTCCATGGTCACATTGTTTCAAAAAATGGAATAACTATTGATCCTTCTAAAAAAAAGTTATTGAACAATGGAAAACACCCACAAATATAATAGAGATTCCTAGTTTTCTTGGTTTGGCAGGTTATTACCGGAGGTTTGTTGAATTATTTTCACGGTTATCTAGGCTAATGACTTAGTTAACTCAAAATGGTGTTAAGTTAATTTTGAAAAAAGAATGTGATGATGGTTTTCAAGAATTGAAAAGAAGATTTGTGAATGCTCTTGTTTTGGCGCTGTCCTCCATGAATGTTGAGTTAGTTATAAACAGTGATACTTTGTTGAAGTGACTTGGTTGTGTCCTTATGCAGAATGATCAGGTAATTGCTTATGATTCACGTCAGTTGAAAACTCATGAGTTAAATTACCCTACACATGATTTCAGAAATAGGTGTTGTTTTTTTTGCTTTAAAAATTTTGAGGCATCATTTGTATGGAGTAAAGTGTGAAGTATATACTGATCACAATACATTATTGTATATATTCACTCAGATAGAATTGAACATGAGATAGAGGATATCTCTGGAATTAATCAAATTTTATGATCGAACAATTCAATACCATCCAGGAAAAGGAAATAAAGTGGCTGATTATTTTAGTTGAAAATGTAATGCTTCATTAACCATGTTATGTTTGAAATGAGATATTTTGGTTTTTGATTGGATGAACTTTGGCATTGTAGTTTTTGGTGCAGGAAGTTCTTCTGTTTTGTTTTCGGTGTCAGTGATATCATCTCGATTAGATAGAATTATGAAAGCACAGAAGAAAGATAGTGGGTTGCATAAAAGGATAGATCTGATTCAGAAGGGTATGTTGTATAAATTTATCATTGATAATGATTCTGTTTTGAGGTTTGGGAAGAGATTATGTGTGCCTTGTGATTAAAAGTTGAATAATGAGTTGTTATGTGAGGCTCAGAGTTCCCCATTTTCAGTTCATCCTTGCAGTAGTAAATTGTACAGAGATCTGCAGGAGTATTAATAGTCAGATGGAATGAAAAGAGATATTTCATATTTTACTGTGAAGTGTTTGAATTTACAGCAGGTTAAAGCAAAGCAGTAGTTACCAAAAGGGATGCTTCAGTCTTTATCGGTGCCAGAGTGGAAATGGGAAAATATATCCATGGACATTATTATGGGATTACCAAAGGCATCTCGAGGTAATAATGTAATCAGGGTTATTATTTTTCGATTGACTAAATCTGCTAATTTTATTCATATTCCAAATACTTTCATTGTAGATCAAAATTCTCCGTTTTATGATAAAGTGATAGTAAAGTTACATGGAGTTCCTTTCTCAATTGTATATGATCGTGATCCCACATTTATTTCAAACTATTGGTATGGTCTTCAGAAGTCATTGGTTACAGAATTAAATTTTATTACAACTTTTTATCCACAATCAGATTTGTAGTGAGAATGATCAATTCAGACCATGGAGGATATGTTACGTTCTTGCACGATGGATTACCAGGGAAGTTGGGACCAATATATTTTTTTGGATAAATTTTCTTATAATAACAATTTTCATTCCTGTATACAAATGGATTTGTTTGAGTAATTACATTGTAAACGGTGTCTAACTCTAGGTTTTTGGGAATAAGTAGGGGAATGGAAGCCAATGGTACCAGAATTGGTTGAAGAGATGGTAGAAATTTCAACTGACTTAGATGCACATGATAACTGCTCAGAGTGTGCAAAAAATTTATGTGGAAAATAGGAGGAAGGATCTTTCTTTTGAGGTATGTGATCATGTTTTTCTCAATGTTTATCCATGTAAAAGTGTGATGTGTTTTGTTAAGAAAGGAATGTTGAGTATGAGATTCATTGGACCTTATGATATCCTAGAGAGAGTTGGATCAGTTTCATACAAAGTGGCATTACCTCCAAGTTTGTCCAAGGTACAAAATGTTTTTCATGTTTTAGTGTTCAGAATGTATATGCCAGATCTATCTCATGTTTTGAGCCCAGACATAATTCAGTAGAAAGATACTCTCTCCTATAAGATACTACTAGTCCAGATTCTTGACCGTAGAGAGAAAGTGTTTCAGAATAAGGTAATTAATTGTAATAACCTGAGAATTTATGAGAATCATTCTTTTTAATTTCAGTTATGTCTTCTATTGTACGCTACAACAATATTAGCTTGTACTATACGCAACACCATATTATCTTGCAGTATACGCAACACTATTCTGATATCGTGTTACAAACAATTTCAATTTCGTTTGAATGTAGTTATTCTACGCAACATTGAGTGTGTATATATATATTCAATGTATAAATTAAATATGGTTGGATTCTATTATACGAAAAAACAATAGAGTCTTCCACTACACGCAACCCTGAACTGGCTTACATTACACCCAATTGCGACCTTCCACGATAGCGTGTGTTATACGTAATACCATGTTTCACTAAACAATGATATGTTATTAAAATATTATATAAACTAGCCATTATGAATAGATATAACCACTTTTTGAACTTTTATAAATTTTATCTTTCAAAATGGACTTCATTTTTAGATTCCGAATATCGAAATTATCCTAGGGTGAATTTTTTGTATTTTTCTGAAAACTTTCAATTTTTGATGAATAATGAAAACAATGGGTTTCTATTTAAAAACCGAGTTTTTATTTAAATAATTATCTTTATTGTTTAAATTTATTTTAGATAAAAATTGATATATAATACCTATAAAAGTTCAATGTAATTCATATGAGTCATTTTATAATAATTTTAGATATTTAAAAATTTTATTGAACTTTTCACCGTCTTTTATCTACAACTTAGGAGCTTTTTGAAAACTTACACAAAACATTATTTTATCGCTTCTGTGAGTGGAATTTCAAAAATCCAAGAGACATGGTTAATATCAAGGATTAATATTTGGTTCAATAAGATAAATTTTTTTTGCTGAATAGTAACTTTTTACTTTTATTTACTACGGTTAAAAGTAAATAGTGTAATTAAGGGTAAAATTGATATTATTATTACCCTAATGCATGTTTTAATTCTATTGGATAAGTATAATTCGACCAAAAACAACCATAGAAATATAATATTATCATTTAGGTCCACTTGGATTAGATTAGGGCATTTATTATTATTTTATTTAAATAAGAGTTAAAATAGTTATAATCAAAGCTTAATAACTGAAACAATTTTAATATAGGGTTATACAAAAGATCAATTCAACTATAAATATTTATTAGAAATATAATAATATTTTCTACCTAACTGTATTTTATTTATAATTTTTAGACATTAAATAAGATAATTTATTTATGACACAATGGTGATGCTGTATTCACCTAAATAATGAAATATTAAAATAATTGATATACTAAATACATAAATAAATGTAATATTAGACTTTTTATGAATTAAACTAATTTTCTAGGTTAATATTACATGTTATTATTTATTTAATTAACTCTTTTTGAACTAATCATGCTGATATGATTTTCACAAAAATCAATTACCAAATATTGTCAAAATTGACATAAAATAGTTTTTGAAACAAATATTATCTTATTAATTGTTAAAATATTACAAAAAAATTAAGGATCAGAAAAACGACTTAGATAAGGTTATATATATTAATAATGAATTACTTGGGGTTCGTTGTTCTTGTTATAGTATATTTATTTACCATATAGTGTAAGCAAACAAGAAGACATGGTAAAAGTTAAATTATTTAACTTAGAGTTAAATCTAAAAGATAAGGTTAAAATAGTAACCTAAACATGTGTAAAACCTATTTTTGAGAGTATTTTGACCCACCCTCACTTAATCTTAAAAATAAATCTGTTTTTAGATAATATAAACCGAATATGACTTTATATTAAAAGAATTGTTTAATTTTTTCCTAAAGTGCCCCTCTCCTCCCTTATAAAAAGGGCACCCCTTCCCTCTTCTCTACACACCCTTTTGAGCCTTGAAGCTCGGCAAACCCCTACAAATTCCTCTTCTCAACCTCTATAGTTATATAATAGAGGTTATGTTCTTCTAAAAAGTCTAACTCAAGTTCCCTAAGAAGAATTTTAAAGGAGGTGCGTCGAGGAAGTGGTAATCTCTTCTACCGACTCTTTCCAGTTTCTTTCTTATTCTACTTACTCTTCTTTAGTTGTTTCATTATAAAGTAATAACATAAGTATTAATTATATAATGATATGTTATTATAAATATGAAACAACCTGATTTCATTTTCTATCCATCCTACGGAAAATGAAATAACCACGCGTGCGTAAGTACGGAATATCGTCTCCACGCCGTGGTGTAATCTATTTTCGACCACTACCTTACATGGATGGGTATAATTGTGTAAATAAATAACTATATATGATTATTTTAAAGTGATATTTATTCTAAAATATTATACATACACTTAAATACAATTCCACGATCATGGGAATTATATCATCGCTCGTGCGTACGTACGGACTACCATCACCAAAATGCGATGAGATTCATTCTCCATGTTATCCATTCATGAATGATTATAAAGTATAAATAATGAATAAAAATGAAATATATGACATAATAATGATACTGGATTTATGTATATATATATATATATATGAATTTCATCTACTTAATTCCATTCAATTCAATAAGGAAACAAAAAACAGTGTTCATGCGTACGTACGGGCTATAGTCCTCATGAACGGTGTATTTCATTCCATTTACCGATATATCATATATATATATAGGTATATTACAAACATATATTATATATATAAATCATGTACTACATTCTGGAATTATGTAAATCAGGATATAAGTAATAATATCAAGAACAACAAGTCAAAACACGTACGATAAATGAAACAATTTAACCAAAAACATTGCTTTATCATGGAATTTAAAAATGAGCAGGTAATATAAGGTCATAAGAGAACCATATATGATATCATAACAATGAATATGATTCAGTCATAATTCAATGACAGTATTTAAATCATTATACAGGAGGTTCGGATACATACGAAGCATATCATACATAAGGTACGGGATAACTTTTCCAATCTCGTTTTTATACGAGATTGTCTATTCGTAAGTATTTAATGGGGTTATATTTATCATCAATGTCTATGTCTTATAAAAATGATTTAATGTATATTTAAAGTCCTTTTTACTCTTTTTTTGACTTTTACTACATGGTATGTAAGAAATATTTCTTTTCTTTACCATATGAGGTACTTTTTGACTTTTCAGGAAAAAGGACGAGAAGAATGTTTTTCTAACTGATATGGCATGAATGAATTTTTAAGGTTTTATAACACCTTGTTTTCATGAATCATTCTCTACATAATTTATGGACTATTTTCAACAAATTCCTTTTCTATTAAAATATCATGGTTGTTCTAAAAAGAAAATTAATTTGAAGAAGAAAGGATATCTTCCTCAAGAATTCATTTCAAGTGTTTTATTAAAAACATTTTCTATCTAAGATGAAATTATTTCATATGTGTATGTTTCATGTATAATTTCTATATGATTACATGGTTTCCCTTTTCTTATGATGAAATGATATCCATTTTTTTATATATGGATTATGTAATGATGGGATTATGTTTATGAAACCCATTTTTATTCTTTTGGTTGTGATGAATGATTTATGTTTATGGTGTTGCACAATTAATAATAATTTCATTATGAGATGTGTGGGACCTAAATCTACCTCCAATGAATTGGGTACAGATTTATATCTCAAGAGATAGACATGGCTGAAACAGTATGTTAATCTGATTCAGTGTTACAGGACTGGAAGGAGGAGTGAACTCGATTCAGAAAGAGAATTTTTCCACTATGATGGTCTTGGCAACAATGCCTTGGCTACTATGGAAATCATATCATGTGCTTAATGTTTTTACACAATTACATGTTTTATTCCCATGCGATTTTATCATGATTGATGTTCCATTATGATCTATTCCTTACATACTGCCATGTTTTATTTCATTACTCAAGATTTTTATGTTTAAACATTATGTTCATGTTTTTAAGTTCAAATGTATATGGTTGGTTTTATTTTATCCATGCTTACCCTTACTAAGAATTTCATCTCACCCTTTATATGATTTTCTTTTCCACAGGATATAAATAAAGGTTTTAGGTAAACAAATGAAGATCTTTATGGGAGATGTTGAAGATATTTCACCATGACTAGAAGATCATGTCCGGAGTTTCCATAGACACTAAAATATTACGGTCCTTTGGTGTCTATTTTTGTTATGTATTATGTATTCTTCAAAAGTAATGTAATGTCCAAGTACGACAGGTTTGGGGTCTCTACAGTTGGTATCAGAGTGAAGGTTTAGATAATCTTTTGAAACTAGGATGTGAAAACTTTAGTAAGATCCATAGCGTTATTTCTAAGGTATGTCTAGGGATTTTCCTAAGGTTAATTATAATTAAAAGTTATATTATTAGAATTACGGTAACGGTCTTTGAATTTAACCTAAGATGTTAGATATTGAATATAATCCCCCTTGATTATGACTTTGGTCTATCACACTATTCTTTTTGGGTTTTAGAAAATGGCTGGAAACGGGAAGATTCACGATAATGGAGGATATGATGGACAATGGAATGATATTCATCATGAAAAATCAAATGAAATTGGATCTAGAGGTCCACATATCATTATTATTCCTAATCAGCAATCTAATAATATGATCAATAATATCAACATTGAAATGTTTCTCGACTCATCTAATAATTGAAATATGGAGTTTCATGATGATTATAGAGGAAGGAAAGTTCAATTTATCTCATGTAAATAATGTGGGAACATGCATCAAGGAGAATATTGAAATAAATTAGAAGATGATTTGGGTGTGGAAAAGAAGGAAAAAAATCTAGTAAGTGCAAAGGAAACGTTTTAGGTAACAACCTAGAGAAGTGTAATCGCATTGCTACGACATCAATAATGATTAGATGTTTTAAATGTGGAATGTATGGTCATTATGCAAACCAATTTTTTAAGGGAAAATCTCATGAAGAGAATCAGCATGGTCATATGGGTAGTATTTATGTGGATGATGATGAGGAGACTGCAAATGATATATGAGATGAAAGAAGTGTTGAAACTTGGTCAATGGTTTAAGAAGTTAGTTGAATGATTTATGTTTATCAAGAGTTATGTTGTATAGGTAATGGTACTATTCAATAAAGACACATCTAAGGATTGTTACAATATTTTTTTCCTAAAGTATTTGAAAGTATATGATGAATGGTACTGGTAACTATGAAAGGTTAATTCATATATTTTTGGAAATTAGATGATATGCGCATAATGAAGGGATAAAGAGATAAAGAGATGTTTTATAGTATTGGTGAGCTCGTAGCTAATATAAGGATAATGTGATATATGGTTTGAGTATATCGAAATTTTGGGATTTTCATATGTGGAAAGAGTTTACTTTCGACAGCATTGATGTTTTCACTAAGGTTCAATGGGTATTTATTTATCAAGAGAATACATGATTAATCTATGCACATGATTGGAATGATATCAACAAGATATATATTATGATATATGGGGGATAAACGATGGTATCCACATTATTGTTATGTGACCTTTTCACTAATAGTTTTCTTTATACTATGAGATTGGACAGATGTATTTTGGATAATCCTAAAGACTCAAATGGATTATGTTAGACATTTGATAGTATTGTTTAATGATAGAACTTTTTTTTGATATTATTGAGGAAATTTTATAATAGTATAGTTTTAGAATAAGGACAACCCATAAGATGAGCGACAACCCTTCGCGTCGGACAGGGATGTGGGAATCGAACCCACAACTAAAGGGCGATAGGCCGTTATCACATACCACTTGCCTATAGGAAGTCCCTGGTTAGTATAAATTAGTTTTATTATATTAAGCAGTATTATATATGAAGTATAAGTCCATTTTAGGAACCATATATGATTAATATCACTATAGATGGACTTATGTATATAACTTTTGCTATCCCATTGTTTGAGACAGATGGAATGACCTATCCTTCTATCGCATGATCTGTTAACACTTCGCGAAAGAAAAATTAAACTTTATTTCTTTAAGAGATGAAGTGGAAATTGTTCGAGGCACGTGAAATGATGAGATTGTACAAAAATCAATTAAGTATTTCATTCTTTCTTAAACATTACGGAAATGATCTTGAAAACCAAAAAATGTTGTCCTAGTGCTCTCATATCTGATGAATCAGATGATACCTTATATTATCACAATTTTATGGATTTGTGACTATTGGATTTTTCAACGCCTTGTTCTCTACCACTCTCCATCAGAAGATGAAAGTTATATTTCTCTTCTATATCCGTATTTTCACTTATGTTCTCCTATTTTGAAACCCAGTGATGAGTTAATTTGGTTAACCATTACATTTCATACTTTAGTTTTTAAAGATAAGTTTTGGTATTCCTTTTTACGATGTGGGTTTCTAGAAAAGAAACATTCAAGCAGTAAACCATTTATAACCCTGAAGAATTTAGGGGGAGAAATTAATTTAAAGGGGGGTCGAATATAACAACCCGAGATGTTATGAGAAATATTCATTTAAATTTCATTGCTGTCTTTTGTAGTACGCTACTCAAAGATTATCTTTTACTATATGCAACACCGTATTAGCCTACAGTATACGCAACACTATTCTTGGATCGTGTTACACACAATTTCAAGTTCATTTGATAGCAGTTATTCTACGCAACATTGAGTGTATATATATATATATTCAATGTATAAATGAAATATGGTTGGATTCTGTTATACACAACAACAATGGAGTCTTTCACTACCCGCATCCCTGACATGACTTACATTACACGCAATCGCGACCTTCCACGATAGTGTGTGTTGTATGCAATACCAAGTTTCACTAAACATCGATATGTTATTTAAATATTATATAAACTAGCCATTATGAATAATAATACCCACTTTTTGAAATTTTATAAAATTTAACTTTCAAAATGGACTTCATTTTTCGATTCCAAATATCGAAATTAGCCAAGGATGAATTTTTCGTATTTTTCTAAAAACATTAAAATTTTAAGGAATAGTGAAAACAATGGGTTACTATATAAAAACTGGCTTTATATTTAAATAATTATTTATTTTATTTAAATTTATTTTTGGTAAAAATTGATAAATAATAACTATATAAGTTCAATATAATTCATTAGAGTAATTTTATAATAATTTTAGATATATAAATATTTTATTAAAAATTTTACCATCATTTACCTACCTCCTATGAGCATTTTGCAAACTTACATAAAACATAATTTTACCGCTTCTGTGAGTGGAATTTCAAAAATCCAAGAGACACAGATAATAACAAGGAGTAAAATGTGTTTCAATAATATAAAAATAATTTTCGGTGAATAGTAACTTTTTAATTTTATTTACTACGGTTAAAAGTATATAGAGTAATTAAGGGTAAAAATTATATTATTATTACCCTAATAAATGTTCTAATACTATTGGATATGTATAATTCCACCAAAAACAACCTTAGGATTATTATATTATCATTTCGTTCCACTTGGATTAGATTTGGACATTTATTTTCATTTTATTGAAAAAAGTGTTAAAATAGTTAAAATCAATGTTTAATATCTAAAACATTTTTAATATAGGGATATATAGAAGATAAATTCGACTATAAATATTAATTAGTAATATAAAATGATTTCATATGTAATGGTATTTTATTTATAATATTTAGAAATTAAATAATTTAATTTATTTATGACACAATGGTGATGCAGTCATCACCTAAATAATGAGATATTAAAATAATTGATATTATAAATACCCAAATAAATTTAATTTTAACTTTTTGTGAATTCCACTAATTTTCTAGGTTAATATGACATGTTAGTATTGATTTAATTTACATTTTCTGAACTAATCATGCTGATATGATTTTAACAAAAATCAATTACCAAATATTGTCAAAACTGACAGAAAATAGTTTTTAAAACTGATATTATATTATTAATTGTTATAATATTCGTAAAGATATAAGGCTTGGCCAAATGACATAGATAAGTATATATATATATTAATAATCAACCACTTGGGGTTAGTTTGGCTTGTTATAGTAAGTTTATTAACCATATTGTGTAAGAATACAAGAAGACATGGTAAAAGTTTAATTATTTAACTTAGAGTTAAATCTAAATGATAAGGTTCAAATAGTAACATAAAATTATCTAAAACCAATTGGTTTGAGAGGATTAAGACCCATCCCTACATTAGGTTCAAAATTAATCTATTTGGGGATATTATTAACTGAATATTACTTTATTATAGAATATGTTTTTATGTTTTTCCTATAGTTCCCCTCTCCTCCCTTATAAAAATGGCACCCCTTCCCTCTTCCCTTCACACCCTTTTGAGAATTGAGTCTCGAAAAACCCCTAGAAATTACTATTATAAGCTTCTAAAGTTATATCATAGTGGTTCTATTCTTCAAAAAATACCAACTCTAGTTCCCTAAGAAGATGTTTAAATGAGGTGCGTTGAGGAAGAGGTAATCTCTTCTACCGACTCTTTCAAGATTCTTTCTTATTTTACTTCCTCTTCTTTAGTTTTTTCATAAAAATTTAATAACATAAGTATTAAATATATAATTATATTTTATTATAAATATGAAACAACTCTATTTCATTTTATATCCATCCTATAGAAAACGAAATCAACGCGCGTGCGTACATACAGAATACTATCTCCACGCCATGGTGTAATCTGTTTTCGACCACCACCTTACATGGATGGCTATAATGTTGTAAATAAATAACTATATATAATTATTTTAATGTGATATTGATTCTGGAATATTATACTTACACTTCATTATAATTCCACTATCATGGGAATGATATCATCGTTCGTGCGTACGTACAGACTACCGTCACCACGATGCGATGAGATTCAATCTCCATGTTAACCATTAATGAATGATTATAAAGTATATATAATAAATAATAATGAAATATATGACATAATAATGATTCTGGATTTATGTATATATATATATGTATTTCATCTACTTAATTCCATTCAATGCAGTAAGGAAATGAAAACAGCATTCATGCGTACGTACGGCCTACCGTCTCCATGAATGGTGTATTTCATTCCATTTATCGATATATCATATATATATATGTATATGAGAAATATATATTATATATATAAATCATGTTTAGAATTCTGGAATGTTGTAAATCAGGATATATGTAATAATATCAAAAACAACAAGTCGAAACATATAGGATAAATGAAACAATTTTACCCAAAATGCTACTTTAACATGGAATTTACAAAAGAACGGGTAATATAAAGTCATAAGTGAACCATATATGATATTATAACAATGGATATGATTTTATAATTTGTCAATGAAATTATTTAAATAATTATACAAGAGGTTTGGAATCATATGATACATATCAGATATAAGGTAAGGGATATCTTTTCCAATCTCCTTTTTATCCGAGGTTGTCTATTCGTATGTATTTACTGGGGTTATATTTATCATCCATGTCCCTGTTTTCTAAAACTAGTTTCATGTATTTTTGAATTCCTTTTTACCCATATTTTTTACTTTTACTATATGTTATGTATGTAATCTTTCTTTTCATTACCATACGAGGTACTTTTTGACTTATCCAGAAAAAGTACGAGAATTTGTTTTTAACATATACAACATGAAAGAATTTTTACAGTTTTATAACGCCATATTTTCCTGATGATTTTTCTAGAATATTTAATGACTATTTTCAACAAAATACTTTTCTTTTATAATATGATGGAATTTCTGAAAAAAAAATGATTTTGATGATGAATGTATATTTTCCCCAAGAATTCATTTAAACTGGTTTATCAAAAACATTTTCCATCTAAAATGACATTATTTCATATGTGTATGTTTCAAGTATAATTTCTCTATGATTAATATGGTTTCACTTTTCTTATGATGAAATGATATCCATTTTTTTAATATATGGATTATGTTATGATGGGATGATATTTATGAAACCCATTTTTATTCTTTGGGTTTTGATGAATGATGTATGTTTATGTTGTAGCACAAGTAAGAATGATTTCATTATGAGATAGGTGGAACCTATATCTACCTAAAATGCAATGGGTAATGATTTATATCACATAATATAGACATGACTGGAATAGTAAGTTAATCCGGTTTAGTGTTACAGGATTGGAACGAGGGGTGAACTCAATTCACAAAGGGACTTTTTCCACTAAGATAGTCTTGTAAGCAATGCCTTGGCTACTGTGGAAATAATAACATGTGCTTAATGTTTTTACACAATTATATGTTTTATTACCATGCTATTTTATCATTATTGATTTTCCATTATGATCTATGCCTTACGTACTGCCATGTTTTATTTCATTGCTCATGATTTTGAATTTTAAACATTATGGTCATGTTTTTAAGTTCAAATGTATATGGTTGGTTTTATTTTCTCATATCTTACCCTTACTGAGCATTTGAGCTCACCCTTTATATGTTTTCTTTTCCACATGATATTAATAAATGTTTTAGTTTAAAAAATGGGATGATCTTTATGAGAGATGTTCAAGATATTTCACCATGAATAGAAAATTTTGTTCCAAGTATGCAAGGACACTGAACTATTATGGTCATTTGTTGTCTGTTTTTGTTATGTATAATGTATTCTGCAAAAGTAATGTAATTTCCATGTACGTCGGGTTTGGGGTCTCTACATTAATCAGGTGAAGGTTTTGTTGAATACCCATATGGTTGAAGAGGCTATAACAACTCAAACTTTACATACATTGTTAATACATCAAAATTGAAGCATACTTATTACAACATATAACAAAACCACGAAAGGACCGTATAGGTATAGTGTCTTTAGAAACTGCGAAACATAAACAACTGGTTCATAAAGCATCTACTTTGCCTCCCATTTATTTCATCATATCTAGAGTCCCTTTTTGGCATATTCTACATAATAACATTCTTCCTGACCTGGGGAAATAAAACATACAAAAGGGTGAGCTCAAATGCTCAGTAAGGGTAAATAAAAGAAATATCAATCACGTCATATTCATAAGAACTTATCTTTTAGAAATCTTAACCTGCAAAAGAGATCATAATTTCATAACATGGGATAAATCATAGTAGTGAAATGTAATCCCAATAATCATAACTTAAAACATGAAACATTGTGGCATGCCCACATAATCATAGAGAATCATTTCTTATTAGTCAAGACTTATTTCCAATACTATCTTAGTGGACAAAGTCCCTTTCTGAACCGAGTTCACTCCCCATTTCAGTCCTGTTTCACTGAACCGGTATAACCTACCGTTCCAGCCATGTCTATCTCATGAGATATAAAATCTTTACCGAATTAATTGGAGGGAGATATAGGTCCCACCCATCTCATAATGATACCATTTTTATGTGTGCCACAAAATCATAAATCATACATCATTGCATAACCCATGTAATAAAAATGGGAATCTTAAACATCATGACATCATAAAACAATTCATATAAGATAAAGGAATTCATAAAAATACTTCCATCACAACATAATCAAGTAAATGTAATAATAGGGATAGAAACAGAACCCTATATTATATTATATGGAAAATAATTTTGTTAAAACACTTGAACTCCATTCTTGAAGAAAATATCCTTTCTACTTCAAAAACATTTTCCTTTCTTAACATGTCATACAATTTTAAACTAAAAGATTTTGATTAAAAATAAACTTGAAAACTTGTAAAGGAAGCTTCTTGGAAATAATGTTTTAAAAATACATTCATGTTGTATAAGTTAAAAAGACATTCTTCTCGCACTTTTGTGAGAAAATTGAAAAAGTGCCTCATACAAAAAACGACAAAAGATTCACTTCATATCTTTTACTAAAAACTCACCAATGGGTGAAATTGGATTTAAAAAATTGTAGGTGGATGGAAATAATATTACATATTTAGTAAACATGGATGTGGATTATAAAATACATCCCAATAAATACCAAAGTATAAACAATCTCGGATAAAAATGAGATTGTGATATTTTCCCTTACCTTACATCCAATATGCTTTGTACGTGTCCGAACCTACTGTATAATGATTTAAATAATGTTATTGACTTATTACAGAATCATAAATATTTTTATGATATCATATATGGTCATATGCTTATCTTCTTAGTAGTAATATTGCATTGCAACTTGTTTTTCGGGTGTTTATAACTTTTTATTCTTATGCGTGTTTTGTCAAATAAATTCTTATTATTCTCTTTCAGTTATAGATACCTTATTTCAATAATGGTATTAGTATTATATATATCATATTGATTCATTCAATTCATTTATATAATCATTACGAAATGAAGATCATGTAGAACGAGTCGCATCACATCGTGGAGACGTTATTCCGTACGTACGCACGAGTGATGATATCGTTCCTATGATCATGGAATTGTATTGGAGTGTATGTATACTATTTCAGATTAAGTATAACTTTATAATAGTCATATATAGTCATTATTTACACCATTATACCAATCCAAGTAAGCTGGTGGTGGAAAATAGATTACACCACGGCGTGGGGACGGTATTCTGTACGTATGTACGCGCGGTGATTTCTTTTTCCGTAGGATGGATACATGGTGAAATAGGGTTGTTTCATACTTATAAAAACATATAAATATATGAGTGATACTGATGTTATTACTTCATAATTAAACAACTAAATAAGAATAAGTGGAAGAAGAAATAAAGATGAAAGAATCGGTAACAGACATTACCTCTTCTTTGAAGTGCTTCTTTGAGACCTTCTTTTAGGGAACTAAAATTGGTCTTTGAAGAAGACAAGAACCTCTATGATGTTTCTAGGGAAGTGGAGAGAAGATATTGGCAGGGGTTGTCCGATCATGAAGGCTCAATGTGGTGCGAGGAAGAGAGGGAGGGGGTGCCCTTTTATAAGGGAGGAGAGGGGAACCTTTGGAATAACGAAACATATTAATTTATTATAAAGTCAAGTTCGGTTTTAAATAGCTCAAAATTGATTTATTTCGAGGCTAAGGTGGGTATGCGTCGAAATAATCTGATCCAATAGAATTTAGAAATGTTTAGGTATCAATTTTAACCTTATCATTTAGATTTAACTTTAAGTTAGATAATTTAACTTTTACCGTGTCATTTTGTTTTCTTATAATATAAGGTTAATAAACTTACTATATCAAGCCAAAAGAACCCCAAGATGATTATTATTAATATATATAACCTTATCTAAGTAATTTGGCCGAACCTTATATTTTTAGGAATAAAATAACAATTAATAATATAATATTTCTTTTAAAAAACTATTTTATGTCAATTTTGACACTATTTTGTAATTGATTTTTGTGAAAATCATTACAGAATGATTAGTTCTAACCCAGTTAATTAAATCAATAATAACATTTCATATTGACCTATAAAATTAGTTTAATTCATAAAAAGTCTCAAATTACATATATTTTGGTATTTATAACATCATTTATGTCAATATTTCATTAATTAGATAATTACTGCATCATCGTTGTGTCATAAATAAATTCAATTATTAAATATCTAAAAATTACAAATAAAATACCATTATGTAGTAAATTTGTTTATCTTTCTAATGAATATTTATAGTCGAATTTAGCTTATGTATAACCCCATATTAAAAATGATTTACCTATTAAACTTTGATTTTAACTATTTAACCCTTCTTTAAATAAATTAATAATAAATGTCCTAATCTAATCCAAGTGGGCCTAAATGGTCATATTGAATTCCTATGGTTGTTTTTGGTCGAATTAAACTTTTCCAACAGAATTATGACATGTGTTAGGTTAATAATAATATCATTGTTACCCTTAATTACCCTATTACTTTTAACCGTGGTAAATAAAAGTAAAAAGTTACTATTCACAAAAAATTATTTTCATCTCATTGAACCACATTTTAGACCTTGATATTAACCGTGTCTCTCGGATTTTCGAAATTCCACTCACAGAAGTGGTAAAATTAAGTTTTATGAAGAATTTATTTTTTTAACTACCACTTAGTGGTTTCACTATTCATAAAAAATTGAATGTTTTCAGAAAAATACCAAAATTTCACCCTAGGAAAATTTCGACATTCCAAATCCAAAAATGAAGTCCATTTTGAAAAATAAAAATTATGAAATTTAAAAAGGTGGTTATTACTATTCATAACAGCTAGTTTTAATAATATTTTAATAACATATCGTTGTTTAGTGAAACTCGGTATTGCATACAACGCATGCTATCGAGGAAGGTCGTGATTGCGTGTAAAGAAAGCCAAGATAGTGTTGTGTGTAGTAAAAGATTTATTTGATAATTTATATATCATAAAAACAAAATATTTCACATAAAAGTCTTGGGTGTTACATTCTACCCCCCATAAAATGAATTTCACCCTTGAAATTTGTCACTTTGTAACAAACAGATGAGGATACCTCTCCCTCATCATATCCTCAATCTCCCATGTAGCTTCCTCCAATTGGAGTTTCCTCCATAAAAATTTCACCAATCAAGTGTTCTTGCTTCATAGGACTTTTTCGCTACTATCCAGAATCTCTATCGGTTGTTCTTCATAAGAAAGATCTTGCTCCAGCGGTACAACTCTTGAGCTGAGTACATGTAAAGGATCAGGTATGTCCTTCCTCAGGAGAGATACATGGCACACATCGTGAACGAGAGAGAGATTCGGTGGAAGCACCAATCGGTAAGCTAACTTCCCAACACGATCCAATATTTCGAAAGAACCGATATATCTAGGGCTCAACTTCTCCTTCTTTCCAAATCTCATAACCCTCTTCCATGGAGATATTCGTACGAACACATTATCACCCACTTCAAACTCTAGGTCTTTTCTTCATTTGTCGGCATAACTTTTCTGTCGACTCTGAGCTGCTCTTATGTGTTGTTGAATAGATCTGACATTTTCTGCAATTTCATCAACAAGATCAGGTCCTAAAAGCATTCATTCCCCAACATCATCCCAGCAAGTTGGAGTCATGCATTTCTTTCCATAGAGAGCTTTATAAGGAGCCATATGAATACTGGAGTGAAAGATATTATTATAAGAAAATTCCACCAAATGTAGGTGTTGATCCCAACCCCCTTTGAAATCCATAGAGCAAGCTCTCAATATATCTTCTAGAATTTGAATTGTTCTCTCAGACTGACTGTCTGTCTGAGAATGATAAGCAGTGCTGAAACTCAACTCTGTATCCGGAGTATGCTGAAGACTTCGCCAGAACTTCAAGGTAAATCTCAGATCCCGATCAGATATAATAGAAAGTGGTACTCCATGCAATCTTACCACTTCCTTTACATATATCCTGGCAAGATGATCTAGAGAGAAATCCTCTCTAATAGCAATGAAGTGTGTAGACTTTGTAAGACGATCAACTATGACCCAGATAGCATTATTGCCTTTGGATGTTTTAGGAAGTCCTGTGACAAAGTCCATAGTGATGTTTTCCCATTTCCATTCGGGTATGGGTAATGGTTGTAACATCCCCTTAGACTTCTGTCTCTCAGCTTTAACTTGCTGACAAACCAAGTATCGAGAGACATATTCAGCAACATCTCTTTCCATTCCATCGCACCAGAAGTACTCTTTCAGGTCGCTATACATCTTCGTGCTTCCAGGATGAATAGAGAATGAAGAACTATGAGCCTCATCCAGCAGCTCCTTCTTTAATTCCAGGATGGGAGGCAAACAAACCCGATTCCTGAACTTTATTATCCCATCACAATCAAGGATGAATTTAGGAACATTTCTCACCATCTTTTGTAACTCGACATCTTCTTTCTATGCCTCTTTAATCATCACAAGTATAGATGGTTGAACATTCATTTGAGAAAGATAAGATTTTTCCCCTTCCATTATAATTCCAAGATCCATCCTTTGTAAATCCATAAATATTGGATCTTTTATGATCCTCATCATGGATAAACTAGCATGGTCTTGTCGACTTAATGCATCTACCACCTTGTTTGCTTTCCCAGGGTGGTAATGGATTGAGCAGTCATAATCCTTAATCAGCTCCAACCATCTTCTTTGACGCATATTCAGCTCTTTTTGTGTGAAAATATACTTTAAACTTTTATGATCAATATAAATATCACACCTTTCACCATAAAGGTAATGCCTCCAAATCTTTAATGAAAATATTAGCGCAGCTAACTCCAAATCATGTGTTGGGTAATTTTGCTCATGGATTTTCAACTGTCTTGAGGCATAAGCTATCTCCATATCAATTTGCATAAGAACACACCCCAATCCCTTCTTGGATGCATCACTATAGATCACAAAACTTTCTCCACTACAAGGCAGTGTGAGCACAGGTGCACTGGATAACCTTCTTTTCAACTCCATGAAATTATCTTCACATTCCTCCATCCAGACAAACCTAACTTCATTCCGAGTCAACTTGGTGAGTGGATTAGATAATCATGAAAAATATTTCACAAAACGTCGATAATATCCAGCCAAACCAAGAAAACATCGGATCTCAGTTTCTGTTGTTGGTCTCGACCATCTTTCGATAACCTCTATTTTTTCTGGATCCACAGATATCCTATCTTTTGAGATTATGTGACAAAAAAATGCAACTTTTTGAAGACAAAATTCACACTTGGTAAATTTGGCATAATGATTCTCCTTTCTCAGGGTCTTCAATATAATTCTCAAGTAATCTTCATGTTCTTCCTTGCTCTTTGAATATTCAAAATATCGTCTATAAAGACTACCAAAAACTGATCAAGATAGTCTCTAAAGACTCTATTCATCAGATCCATGAAGATAACAGGGGCATTAGTAATACCAAATGGCATCACTATAAATTCATAGTGTCCATACCTAGTACGGAAAGCTGTCTTTGGTATATCCTCCCTTTTGACCCTTAATTGATGATACCCTGAATGAAGATCAATCTTGGAAAAGTATTGATCTCCGCGTAGTTAGTCAAATAAGTCATCAATGCATGGGAGAGGATATTTGTTCTTGATAGTGATCTTGTTATGTTCTCGATAATCAATGAAGAGCCTCATTGATCCATATATCTTCTTAACAAAAAGAACAGGTGCTCCCCAAGGTGATGCACTAGGGCATATGAATCCCTTATCATGATTCTCTTGGAGTTGCTTCTTCAATTCCTGCAACTCAATTGGGGCCATTCTATAAGGTTTCATTGAAATAGGAAAAGCATCCTGTATGAGTTCTATTGAAAACTCAACTTCACGATTCCGTGGAAGACCCGGTAATTCCTCCAAAAAGACATCATCAATCTCTCGTACAATGGGCATATTCTTAATCATGAGTTTCATACCAACCATTTGAGATAAATAACCTTCATTTAGTTCAATAAAGTCCCATACAATGGAAGAAATTTCCATAGGAAGGTTATGTTCATCCTTGCATCGATAGACGATCATAGATTGATCTGGAATATGAAATGTGACTTCCCTTATTTGGAAATTGATATGAGCTCCATGTAGAAAAAGCCATTCCATGCCAAGAATCAAATCAAATTCCACTATAAGAAGGATCAAAAGATTTGCAGGAAGCACATTCCCACAAACTTCAATCGGAGAAGAATTATAAACTTTAGATGTGACTGTTGTGCCATTAGGTGTTGTCACAGCTAACTCAACATCTAAATGTTGAGGTGATACGGTGATACACTTAGAAATTTCATCAGAAATAAAAGAGTGAGTGGATCCATAATGAAATAAAACATTTTCTACTTTAGAGTGGATGGTATGTGTACATTCCACCACATCGTTATCATACTCCACATCGCTGATAGAAATTGCATGTGACTTTCCTTTGTATTTAGCCTTAAGAGTTTGTTGACATCGACCATCATCATCATCCCTTGGATTTGGGCATTTATTGGCATAATTCCCCATCTCCTTGAACTTGAAACATTGAAGTGTAGTAGGTTCAATCTCTGTATCCCTTCCTTTGTTTGCATCATTAGACATCTTCTTCCCATTATCGTGGCATTCAAATGACCGATGACCTTCCTTTCCACATTTGAAACATTTACTTATCCCTTTAAGACGACTCCCTACATATTTTAATCCACACATTTAGCATATGGGAAAGATCATCTTATTTTCAGTGTGCCCTTTAGATTTTCCTTTGAATTCCATTTTCCTCTTCTTATCAAACCCATATGACTGATGAGTTACTCCAATCTCCATCTCCACTTTGAGAGAACATCGAACGATTTCCTCGTAGCTATTGAAGTCCCTTATGGCTAAGGCCCTTCGAAGACTTGGTTTTAAGCCACTAAAGAATCAATCAATCTTACTCTCAGGTTGGATAATAATACCAGAGGCGTACCTTGCAAGTCTTGTAATATTTTCTTCATAAGTACCAACAGATTCATCATCCTTTTGCTTCAGTTCTAGAAACTCTTTCTCCATATTTGATCGTAGAATACAAGGGAAGTACTTATTGAAAAATAAGTTCTTGAACTCTTCCCATTCCATGGACTCAATTTCATCCCTTTGACTTGTATTCTTAATAAGATTCCACCATTTATTAGAATCACCTTCCAAACGATACACTGATAAGATGACTTTAACATGCTCAGAACATTGAAGAACTGAAAATATCTTTTCAGTATTACTAATACATTGTTCAGCAACTAATGGATCAGTAGACCCGCTGAATGAAGGTGGATGCTGTCTCATGAAGGATTCAACAGAATGTTTCTCCTTCCTTTGCTCATTTGGAAGTCCTGCATGATTCATAGCTTGAGAAAAATGTGTGAGCATGGCTACAATATTTTTCATTCCAGCTCCCATAACGTTTGGTTGCTCAGGGGGGCAATCATTGCATTGACCATCCCATTCCACATTAACACGATTCCTTCAGGTTCCAGCCATTGACTAATACCAAGAAGAATAGTGTGAGCAACACTAATTATAATAGGAAAACCACATAATCAAGATTAAAATTTCACACTTAAGGTCTTATCCTAGGTTATTCATGGCCATTTCTAAAATACTAATATTGTGTTCTATGATTAGACTTATCCTTAGGGTTCTTATTAAGGCTTTTGCATCCTAGTTTCCAAAGGTTGACTATACCTTTCCTCTGATACCAACTATAACGACCCATACTTTACATACATTGTTAATATTTCAAAATTGAAGCATACTTATTACAACATATAAAAAAACCACGAAAGGACCGTATAGGTATAGTGTCATTAGAAACTGTGATTCATAAACAACTGGTTCATAAAGAATCTACTTTTCCTCCCATTTATTTCATCATATCTAGAGTCCCTTTTTGGCATATTCTACTTAATAACCTTCTACCTGACCTGGGAATATAAAACATACAAAAGGGTGAGCTCAAATGGTCAGTAAGGGTAAATAAAAGAAATATCAATCATGTCATATTCATAAGAACATATATTTTGGAAATCATAACCTGCAAAAGAGATCATAATTTCATTACAAGGGATAAATCATAGTAGTGAAATGTAATCCCAATAATAATAACTTAAAACTGGAAACATTGTGTCATTCACACATAATCATAGAGAATCATTTATTATTAGTCAAGACTCATTTCCAAGACTATCTTAGTGGTCAAAGTCCCTTTCTGAACCGAGTTCACTCCCTGTTTCAGTCCTGTTTCACTGAACCGGTATAACCTACCGTTCCAGCCATGTCTATCTCATGGGATATAAAATCTTTACCCAATGCATTGGAGGAGGATATAGGTCCCACCCATCTCATAATTATACCATTCTTATGTATTCCACAAAATCATAAATCATACATCATTGCATAACCCATGCAACAAAAATGGGAATCTTAAACATCATGACATCATAAAACAATTCATATAAGATAAAGGAATTCATAAAGATACTTCCATCAAAACATAATCAAGTAAATGTAATAATAGGGATATAAATAGAACCCTATATTATCTTAGATGGAAAATAATTTTGATAAAACAGTTGAACTCCATTCTTGAAGAAAATATCGTTTCTACTTCAAAAACAATTTCCTTTCTTAACATGCCATACAATTTTAAACTAAAAGAAGTTGATTAAAAATAAACTTGAAAACTTGTAAAGGAATCTTCATGGAAATAATGTTTTAAAAATCCATTCATTTCGTATAAGTTAAAAAAAACTCTTCTCGTACTTTTGTCGAAAAAGTCAAAAAGTGCCTCATACAAAAAACGACAAAAGATTCCTTTCATATATCTTACTAAAACTCACCAATGGGTAAAATTGGATTTAAAAAATTGTAGGTGGATTGAAATAATATTACATATTGAGTACACATGGATGTGTATGATAAAATACACCCAAGTAAATACCAAAGTATAAACAATCTCGGATAAAAATGAGATTGTGATATTTTCCCTTACCTTAGGTCCGATATGCTTTGTACGTGTCCGAATCGCATGTATAATGATTTAAATAATGTTATTGACTTATTAAAGAATCATAATTATTTTTATGATATCATATATGGTCATATTCTTAGCTTCTTAGTAGTAATATTTCATCGTTACTTGTTATTCGGGTGTTTATAACTTTTTGTTCTTATGTGTGTTTTGTCGAATAAATTCTTATTCTTCTCTTTAGGTTATAGATATCTCAATTAAAGAATGGTATTAGTGTAATATTTATCATATTAATTCATTAAATTCATTTATATAATCATTATGAAATGATGATCATGTAGAACGAGTCGCATCACATCGTGGAGACGGTATTCCATAAATACGCACGAGTGATTATATCATTCCTATGATCATGGAATTGTATTGGAGTGTATTTATACTATTTCAGAATAAGTATAACTATATAATAGTCATATATAGTCCTTATTTACACCATTATAACCATCCAAGTATGGTGGTGGTGTAAAATAGATTACACCACGGCGTGGAGATGGTATTCTGTACGTACGCACGCGCGGTAATTTCTTTTTACGTAGGATGGATAGATGATGAAATAGGGTTGTTTCATTCATATAATAACATATCAGTATATGAGTGATTCTGATGTTATTACTTCATAATGAAACAACTAATGAAGAAGAAGTGGATGAAGAAATAAAGATGAAAGAATCTGTAACGAACATTACCTCTTCTTTGAAGTGCTTTTTTGAGACCTTCTTTTAGGGCTCTAAAATTGGTCTTGAAGAATACCAAAACCTCTAGGATGTTTCCAGGGAAGTGGAGAAAAGATATTGTCAGGGTTTGTCCAAGCTTGATTGCTCAAAGAGGTGTGAGGAAGAGAGGGAGGGTGTGCCCTTTTATAAGGGAGGAGAGGGGCACCTTTGGAATAACTATAAATATAATTTTATTATAAAGTCATGTTCGGTTTTAAATAGCTCCATATTGATTTATTTCGAGGATAAGGTGGGTATGGGTCGAAATCCTCTCATCCAATAGAATTTAGACAAGTTTTGGTATCAATTTTAACCTTATCATTTAGATTTAACTTTAAGTTAGATAATTTATCTTTTACTGTGTCTTCTTGTTTTCTTATACTATATGGTCAATAAACTTACTCAATCAAGCACAACGAACCCCAAATTTATTATTATTAATATATATAACCGTATCTAAGTCATTTGGCCGAACCTTATATTTTTAGGAATAAAATAACAATTAATAATATAATATTTTTTAAAAAAACTATTTTATGTCAATTTTGACACTATTTAGTAATTAATTTTTTTGAAAATCATAAATGAATGATTTGTTCGAACCATGTTAATTAAATCAATACTAACATGTCATATTAACATAGAAAATTAGTTTAATTCATAAAAAGTCTCAAATTACATTTATTTGGGTATTTATAACATCAATTATGTCAATATTTCATTAATAAGATAATTACTGCGACATCGTTGTGTCATAAATAAATTAAATTATTTAATGTCTAAAAAATAAAAATAAAATACCATTATGTATGAAATATTTTTAGATTTATAATGAATATTTATAGTCGAATTTATCTTATGTATAACCCCATATTAAAAATGATTTACTTATTAAACTTTGATTTTAACTATTTAACCCTTCTTTAAATAAATTAATAATAAATGTCCTAATCTAATCCAAGTGGGCCTAAATGGTCATATTTTATTCCTAAGGTTGTTTTGGTCAAATTAAACTTTTCCAATAGAATTAGGACATGTGTTAGGGTAATAATAATATCATTGTTACCCTTAATTACCCTATTTACTTTTAACCGTGGTAAATAAAATTAAAAAGTTAATATTCACCAAAAATTATTTTCATCTCATTGAACCACATTTTAGTCCTTGATATTAACTATTTCTCATGGATTTTAGAAATTCCACTCATAGAAGCGGTAAAATTATGTTTTATGAAGAATTAAGTTTTTTAACTACCACTTAGTTGTTTCACTATTCATCAAAAATTGAATGTTTTGAGAAAAATACCAAAATTTCACCCTAGGATAATTTTGACATTCCAAATCCAAAAATGAAGTCCATTTTGAAAAATACAATTTATAAAATTTCAAAAAGTGGTTATTACTATTCATAACGGCTAGTTTTAATATTATTTTAATAATATATCGTTGTTTAGTGAAACTTGGTATTGCGTACGACGCAAGCTATCGAGGAAGGTCGAGATTGCGTGTAAATAAAGCCAAGATAGTGTTGTGTGTAGTAAAAGATTCCTTTGATGATTTCTATAACATAAAAACAAAATATTTCACATAAATGTCTCGGGTGTTACAGAGGCAACACGAGAATTTGAAAATCCTATGAGGGATAAATACCCCCATTTATTTTATATGTGAATAATATTGTGAGAACATAATTCACAAAAGAGGGGAAGGATGTAACATACCAGGTGAATAAAGAATAATACATTTTCATATTTATTAATATTTTTGAATTAAATATTAATTTGACTTTAATGGGGTTTCAATGATCGATGGCGTACCCGATACGCAACATATGATATCATTGAAATATTACGTTTTACGCTAATAATATAATAATATTATTTTCAATGTTTGTTAACACGTAGCTTTTTTATTTGAGGGAATTAATATAAATAATTAGATATGATTATATATGTTTTTTAAATGATTTTACCTTTATCCAATAAATGATAGAGGCTTAAAATGTGAATTACTCCAATTTTAAGCATTAATACTCTAATATTCACTAAAAGGTCGATTTACCGCCTTTTGACAGAGAACCCGCATAAAATATTGTTTTATTCACTCTTATACGTTATATTGGACCAAATGAAATTCTTATTTAGAATCAGGACATCAAAATTTACTATGTGTATGTTTTTATTTTCGATAAAGTTAATTATTTTATAGTGAAAAATGTGAGTTTTAATTCAAAACCTCATTTGTAATCTAATTTATTTATATCGGTAGATAATAATTTTAATTGGTTTAATTTGTAGTTAGAATTTATTTTTACCATTTAATCCATTGGTGGTCATTGGAAATAATTTCATGTTGAAATTGGACTAAAACAAGTTTCAATCTTTTGATAGATAATGTTTCTTAAAAACACGCTATTTGTTTTGACAACATGAATTAATTATAAAACTCATTGATGCAACTTATATGTTTTGAATTTTGTAAAATAGGAAAAAAATTGAATTCAGATTATCAAATATATCTTAGGGTAAGATTATTGTATTTTTCTAAAAAACATCAATTTTTTATGAATAATGGAACCACTAAGTGGTAGTTAAAAAAACTGTTTTTCATTTAAAATTGAAATTTTACTGCTTATGTGAATTTAATTTAAAAAATACGATATACATGGATGTCATTAATTAGTAAAATTTGGTTCAATGGGATGAAAATTATTTTTGGTGAATAGTAACCTTTGACTTTTATTAACTGCAATTATTATTATTTAGTGTAATTTAATTTAAAATTAATGTTATAATAATATGAAATAACCACTACTGGAAATACGGCCTATACCCAGGATTCAAAACCATGGGTATATCCCCCACAACCGTGGGTATAACCTATACCCACGGTTTTGGGAACCGTGGGGCGGAGAGGCGTCACAATAGGGGTCTAAAGCCATACCAACGGTTTTCCCAAACCGTGGGTATAGGGATGTCACAACGCGACACCCATATGTACCAGCGTGGCCCACCACTGCTCCCACTGTTTGAAAACCGTGAGTATTTATATTCCAAAAATGTATTTCGCAGGATTCGTACACGGGATGCCTCAACTGGATGCAGCACTCTCTGACCAACCGAGCTATCAACGAGTTTGATATATAAGTATATATCTATATTATTATAACAATATAACCGCTTATCTAAAAAGGAGAATGACGCGATTCAAACACAACACTGGTTGCAGGATATAATTCACCAATACAACTATCCTGCAGGAATATTGTTAATTTACTCAGACATCTATTTACTTATATTAATTATAATTAATTTATTAGAAAAAAACCTCACCGATATTCTAAAACTGGACTGACTCAAACGACAAGATACCTGACCAAACACGGTGTGAATACTTTTTGTATTTAGTTTTGTATGTTTTTAATTATATTAATGCAAACCATATTTCAACCAAATATTTTTCTTTCCCTACGAAATTTTTTTTTCCCGCCAAATTTTGGGAAAGCTATACCCACGGGTTGGCCAAACCATGGGTATAGGTCTTCCGAAAAAAACACTAATACCCACGGTTCTTCAAAACCATGGGTATAGGACTTTTGAGAATGATTAAAACAATACCCATGATGAAGTGTTTACGTCATTGTTGAATAATTTAAATAAAGAAAGAAGATAATGTTTAAAACAATATCCAAAACATATCCAATTATTATTGGATAATTTTATTTCGAATATGGCCCACATTATATTAGACATTAATGATTTTTGGACCTTTAGAAATAGAAAAGAATTATACAATAAAATAAAATTTTCAAGCTTCCCAAAAGTGCCCCTCCACTCCCTTATAAAAAGACCCCATTTCTTACACATTTGACACACTTCTTAATCCCATTGGATTGTCCAACATCTACTCAAATAATCTCCCAATATCCATTTCTTCATCATATAAGCCTTACCATATGCAGAAAGTACTTTAGGAAACCCTTTTGGTTCAAACCAAGGGGCTTTACCCGATTAAATGGTAACATCCTCTCTTAAACATCATTCTATCAAAACATACACCATTATGCTAAATAATAACAGTGTATAAATTTAATTGTCTTACCAGAAAAGAATTATTATTTTTAATTGATGTCATATTAGATGGGAAATAATTATGAATTTTGTTTTAATAAATCAATATGAAAAAATAAATTCTTTTTCGAAAATCCTTTTTTTCCCAAAAATCTATTATAAATATATTTTATCTAAAAATTAACTGAAAAAATAGAATGAACATTGTAAATAAAATTGAAAATTATTAATCTTGAATTCTTATAAATGAATTTTGAAAACATTTTAAAAACCATTTTTTTAAACATGGGAAATAATCACAAAACCATTTTAAAATCATTTAATTGAAAACAAATTAAAAGGAACTAAATGTAACATCAAAATGATTTGATTGAATAATTGTTCGTGAAAATGAGTAAAAGATTCATCAAAAACATATTGGAACAATTTTTCCATGAAATAAAATAAAATAATATTGAAAAAATCCAATAAAAGTTTACTAAACCTAATAAAATAACTTTAAAAAATTATATAAATTTGTTTCATTTTATTTTTTAGAATATATAAAGAGTTCTTACTAATTTTTTGTACACCATTTAATTTAAAAAACGTTGAAAACATATAAATAAATCATTAAAAATCACTTAATACATTTATTTTAACATGAAATATTAATAAAAGCCTTTTTCATTGAAAACCATGTTAAAAATGTATTTATATCATATTAATATATCATTTATCCATAAAAAGAATAAATTAGTGAATATTGGAATATTTAAGTAAATTATAGTCATGATGGTTGATATATCAGTACTTCCCAAACATTCGGTTGTTACCTTAAATGTTCATGAAAGTGTCCTGATTGGAAATAGAACTTAATTTTCTATCTAAAATATTAATTTAAAAGGTATTTCATGGGTAAAAACAGAGTTTATTATTATACTATAATAGTAAAATATTTTTTTCAATTAGGTTTACAGATCACTGTTTTGAAAAGACACAATTTTCCGTCGGAAAGGATAAATCATGTAAGACTGTCATAAATACATTTTCATCATTACATATGTACTAGTGAATAAAAAATGGTAATTATTCAATAATATATAATTTAAAAATATATTATATGATAAGTTATGATTTTTTTCAGATATGGATCATATTATTTCAGAAATGGAAACTTAATACTATAAAATCATGATAATTAATTAGACTGTTTCAATAAACTCTTACAACATCGTAACTTTCGATCATAACCAACATGTAAATAAATGAAATTAAATGATGCATAAAATTCCATTAAAATAATTAAATACATGATATTACCTTTAATAGTAAGTATATATACCTTCTATAAATATATAATTTCCTAACATTGCATGAGTCTCAAAGAAGGATATTTGATACAAACTATTGTTACTAATTTATTAACCATTGAAACATAAACCCAACGAATGAAAGATAAATAATAGTTATGTAGTCAATATTAAATTTAATTAAAAGAGGAATGTAAAACATTAATGGGATTTATATAACACACAAAAAATAACTATGTGGTGAATATTAAAATATTCTGAATGAAATATAATGTGAGATGAAATTCCCTTACCATGTGTCATGATTCTCAACATACTCTAAAAACCCCCATTTTTAATAAATATTAGATGATTTTAAAATTATACTATACCTATATTGTTATACCTTATACCATATATGGATTTATAATGAATTTTTATTACCCCCTTCATGACAATTATTTGTTATGGTTTCACTTCAGGTAATAATAGAATTTTTCTTCATATAATTCATAATTGGATATAATTATGGTTCATAAACATTTCATTTGATTTATAGAATGAAAACCATGATATTAAAATAATTAATCTTCATTTTATGTTTATTATTATTATATATATAATATGGATTTAGGATACTAATTTCACCATTCATGGAGATATAATTTCATATGTATGCATCAACGTTGTTTATGTTGTATTGTTATATTGAAAAAAATGATAGAAAATGACATATACAAATATTTGAAGAAAATATATCTGTATTATAAAAATTATTTCATATATATCAAATAATTTCACTAAAACAATAGTTATTACATTCCTTGTAGTGTGTGAATGAATAATATTACTTTGAAGGGGAAGTAATCTATACTTCATCAAACAAAATTATCATATTTACACACAATAAAATGTATGATGATATGTGTTGTAAAAGAACTAAAAAATATCAATGAAATAATAAATAACATATATGTTACATATTAATTGTTTATACAACATAATTCTTACCATGATAGGTAGTAATTAAAAAATTTAACAATCAAATTTTCTTGAGGCTGTAGTTCTCCGTACACATGAACAATAATTTTTTTACCTACTAGATAGAAGTTGCTGTGAGTGTAGCTTGAAACATTATTATAAAATAAAATAATTACATTTTGGGTAACTTTTTTTACAATATGGAATAATTATTTTTGAGGTGTTGGAAAAATAAAATTACAAAATGTAGATTGAGGGAGGGTTTTCCTTTTAATCGATTATATCATTTTGGTTCTCACCAAAGGGATTACATGTAATGATTTCTGGACAAATAGATGATTAGATAACTATAATAAAGATAATAGAAATTTTATGGGGAATACATTAGACAAACCTATGTGTATTGAGATAAGTGATGATGTTGGAGATGTGGTCCCACTTTATATGGAAGGGAAGGGACAAAATTGTCATTTTTGAAAACATGTTATGTGTACCAAATATTTTACCAATACAAAGTAATAACACACCAAAAAAAGTTAATTAATGTTTTATGGATTAAAAATATCCTTTAAATGGGTGTTTGAAATTTGGATAGTTCATTTGGACCTTTTTTAGGATAAGTGCTCAATTAAGATTATTTTTACCTTAATCAATGTGTTTAATTTAAATTAATTTCTCTAACATATTTTTTCAAAATTTATATTTAAACAATTAGAAATAAAAAATTATGGTGGTTTCTAATTTGGAATAAATTTTTTAATGTTATAATATCATAATTAGAGCAAATTAATTTTAAATTAATATTGTAGACGGGTAAAGAATGCATTTTGCTAATTAAAATTGATCAAAAGTATGAAGTTTTTTATATTCATTTTAATAGTGAAATTGATTTAAATTAAATAAAATGGATAAATTTAAATAAATTTACTAATTTAAATTTAAACTGAATTACATATTTAATTTATCAAAATAAATAAATCATATCATCATGCAGTTTTGAATTAAAATTCTGTTTTTTGAACTATTCATTTTTAAATAAAACCTCATAGAAAAATATCAAAATATTATTCTACCATAATTTTTATTTATATCATTACAATTTGATGAATATTTTGGAATAAGAAATATATAAATTCTTCAAAATTTGTATTTAAAATCGGTTCCCCATTAAAACGTGGTAAACCCACCTTTGTTAATTATAGGTTATTATGAGTAAAATTGAATTTTTTTTATTTTATATTTCAAATATATCATATTAATATCCAAAATATTAAATTTGATATATTACATAAATATTAAATAAATATATCCTATTATTTTAATAAATATAGTTTATTAAGAATAAACACTTTTGGTACTATAAAAATAAGAATATATTCATTATATACAATTTGTTGTTTTATTTTCATTTATAATAAATTATTAACCAATTAATTAATCTTATATTTGTATAAAAAATAATTTTCATAATTTATATAATATTGTCCATAACATATAACTAAATGTATAGGATTTATCTTATTATATTATATAATAATATTTTATTTCTATATTACTATTCGATAAAACGTGGTCTTGTATGCAATGAAAGACATCGAGGAAAGTAAATATTGCATATAATGCACGATTTACATGGTGTTTTGTATAACTCAGGCCAAACATTGTGATTTTATATACAATAAATTATTATCCATGTTGCATGGAATTAATAATATAAAATGTTATTTAATAAAAATTATATATCAAAGAAACTCATAGTTATACCTTGTCATGTTGTTTCAGGGTAGAATTTGGATGTTATGATTGGATTTTGAAATTTTTAATGTTTGAATATTATTTTACCAAATTTTTCACACTACTAGTGAATTATATAAAATCATATATTTTGAGGTGTTTCAAAGTAAATGTATTATTAAAAAAAAATTGTACAATATGGAGAAACCATGAATGATTACAATATGGTTTCATGGTTTGGGCACACAGGTTGTCTAACCAAGTGTCATTCCCTGTATAAACATGTTTATAATATTTAATTAATCTAAGAATTTATTTTAAATTCCACAAAGCCTTGTTTTATGTTCATAATCTGTCAGTATTACACTAATAAAATTTATTCTTCTTTATAGAATTCTATGACAAGATTTTGGGCTCTCTACATGAAATATGATTGGAATCAACTCAATATGAATAATGCTTGACCCCATCCTAATAGGATTACTTTTATTATTCCCCATCTCCCACTATTTATTCTCTCATCCCTTTGGTGAATTGTATCATTGTTTTGTTAAATGATATAATATAAATATATATATATATATATATATTATTGGATTGATTCTTGGATCTTCACTTCAGATGTTTGTCATTAGAGCTTCCAATTTAAGGATTTTCATTCCATTATTATGTTATCCTAAGGTAGGTGATTCAATTTAGGTTTTACATATTATTCATAAAGATAATTTAATAATTATTTAATTTAGTTTCAATTTTATTCTAATAATACATCTTAGTGTGAAATGGGGTTTTAAATTTATTTGGAATAAAATTATGGGAAGCCCCCAATTCCCGTAAATTGGGGTGTGATTTGGATTTTATGAATTTGATAGAAAATTATGAAATTATAATTCTGGAATAAAAATTAATTTTTTTTGGAAATAAGTTTCTTGAAAGTTCTATTTACAAGTGATTGATTAAAATTTTTCTCTGATATCATAGTAGTTTTATACGGGAAAAGGGAATGATTTGATTATAAACCCATGTGTTGGATTTTAAATTGAATTATGAATATTAGAAAGTGAAAATTAATTGAATTTTTTTTTGAATTTTTGGGAAATAAAATGCATGTTGTGGTTTTTAAAATATAAAATTATTGAATTGGTAGATAGTGAGTTATTGGGTGAACCCTCTTTTGAACCATTACAAATGAAGAAGCACTTAGTGTATAATGTCACTTCATAGATATAATGATTATGGTTTCTTAATTTCTAGTTTCTAAGGGATGTGAGTATACAAATATTTCCATGATTCACCTTATTGTGGGTGAGGATCCCATATTATAGAACTATCAAACCACTTGTAAGATGAAAATTATATTCTTTCATGACTATTTAATATATAATTATTATTATTAAATATTTATCCCATGATGGGGGACTTTATATAAGTTATTTTATATAATACATTAATTTAAAATATTATTTGGAAATGTTGCCATAAATTGAAATTAAAAGACTGGGTTTTTAAATATGTTTCTGCAATGCAATTCATGTGTATTTAAAATATAAATCATTATTTTTTAATTAAATTCCCACTACTATTTTTTAATCCTTCTTGAGACTCTACTATGAATTTACTTCACACTCTACCTATTCCTTGACATGTTAGTATATAATCGACTTTTAGGTTTGAGAATGGGTAATGAACCATTTAGAGGTGGTTCGTGGTTTGATACTTATTATGGGAGTGTTTTATAAATTGTGACATTGGATGTTTTTCAATTTTCTCCTAACTATGGTGGATATTTTAATTGAATATATTTGTTTGATTACATATATAGTTATCCCTATATATATATTCTTGAATTCAACATAACTTGTATCTATTAAATCTATACTATTTGTTGAAAATTCATTAAATCATTCATATTTTTTGATGCCTTGTTCCTGTCTCCATTCTAATGGGATTAAGAACTACCTATGTCAGGTCCAGATCAGTTATCATGTTAACAAGGTATACTGGCTGGTACATGACAAGCGGTCCATGAGTTTTTTACCACATCTTATTAATAGTTCATATTGTGGTGGGAAATTTTTTATTAGTATTTCTGAGGATACGATAGTGTCGAGACTGTTCTCTTAGATTACCATGTTACTTATCATCATTTCTTTACACATGGTAATATAAAATACTATTTTGATAAAGTGGTAATAGAGTGCAGAGAATACTAAAAAATGAGTATTCATCAAAAACATTTACACATCATTCTACATAATTATTGTTGATGAGAATCATTCAAATATACACCTCTAGGCAAAGGAAATGCATATACATTCTATGATAGAAGTTGGAGAACTATCATACGTTCATTTAGAAGGGGTTGTAATGGTTCAATGAATGAGACACCATATTTACCACACGATTGTAGTTTTACTTTCTAGGTTTTTTTGTTTATATCATCATTCCCCATATTAGGACAAATATACATAGTACAATTGATACAAAAATATTAGTGTGTCAATCATTTTAGAGCTTGTGGTATTAGTTTATTATCCACTATATTAGTATTTATCTTATGTGACATATTACCTCCCATATCCATTTTATATGATGAAATTTTTGTGAAACCTAAGAATGAGATTAAATTATTCTGTGTTGTGGTGACACATGATAACCCATTGGGAAATAAAATTTATAGATTATTCCAATCTATGAAATTTTACCCTTAATGTTTGAGGATATAATTTTTTGTGCAACACCATCATGTTTGATATGATATTTTTTGATATCATTATCTTGATTGGATGGTTGTTCCTTTTTATGTGTACATTTATTATTATCATAGGATGGTGACTTTTACATCCCCTAAGGATTGTAATTATACTCATATGGTTGAATATGATGTCACGATGAGTAATTATATTCTATAGCATCATGGAATGGATATATGGATACCATAGAATGCTAATCTCACTGTTCTTGACTAGTAAATAAGACATGAAGGTTACCTCTAGTGTATCGTATCAGGAGCATCTCCATTTATGTTTTTTTATATTACTAAGTTAGTTATTGTAAAAGATTACTAATGTTGTAGCTCGAGAAGGTGAAAAAATATAAATTTAACATTATTGGATTTATACTACTGAGTATCAACATCATAAGAGGAATCTTGAGTTATTGAATGATATTATATTTATTTTTTTAAGTATTTCATTGTGCTTTATATAGAATCCTTTGGAAAAAACGTTATATGTACCCTCTTACATTGTGTGGATTAAAAATGGTTGAACTAGATTATGGTTTTGAACTACTATCTTTTATAATTCATAAATAAAATCTCTGAACAACATTGAGGAGTGTGGGTCTTTTCAATAATTTATCTTTGATTAGGATTTCATCAGGTATATCTTATTCAGTTTTACATCCCACATAGCCCTTTCAATTGTAGATATGGATCTATTGATCAATAAATAATATATTTCATACATCGAAATGCCTCATAGTTTTTAATGGATCCAGTTAATAATATTTTAACATCATTTTTAATTCATTCCCCATATATTGGTGGTAGGGTAGTAAGGGTTAGGGGTGAGGGGTAGGTCATGGGGTCTTGTCATTAGGCTTGGGGTTTACTGTAATTTTCATCATTTGTTGTGTTCTATTGTGGTATATATAATTGAGCTTGTATCATTTTTGATTTTTAGTAGTTTATATGCATTAAAATGTTTATTATTTTTTCTCTCGATATGAACGTGAAACATATATTGAAATAATAAAGAATACATATACTGGGAAACTGTAATACTCTATCTTTCAAAATGGAACTTTTTGAACAATATGCTTCACTTACTTCATAAAAAAATCTGAGATACGAGAGTATCAGTTGACCTATAAATGGTGAGAACTATGTTATAATGGGATAAGAAAAATAATTCCGTTGACATTTGATGACTATTAGAGGAGGATGGATATTATTGGTATAGTATGCAAAGATTTATTTTAAATTCCATCTCTTATAATGATAAATAAAAATAATGGAATCATGTTTATATATACTAAATATTGTGAGAGATAATTTTTGTAGTTAAAGAGAATATTAACATATAAAATGTTTCTGATTTTACATGACTATAGTAGTGGTCATACAATTTATTTTGATGCATCTAGAATTAGACATGGACCTATTCAAATTAATTGGTGTCAAATCATAACATATTTTTCTCAATAGTTGATACCTCATTAGAAAAATTTTCCAACACATTTTCTCATGTAATAATTCTTTTGGAATTCTTTACACTGCTGGATGAATTAAATTCATTCATAGTTTTTTTTTCTATAAACATACCAAAAAAACATAAAATATATAAATACATATAATAACATAAATTATTAAATGGTATTTTTTATTTAATACCCACATTCCATTTAAATTGGGATTTATCATTCTTTTAGGATAGGTAATGTTGTGGCTGATGATATGAGATGAAAATATTAGACCTAGAGAGCTCAAGAGTCCAATCATGACTACTAATTAATGATTCTATTTTATATTATTAATATATATATATATTAGTGTATCATGATTAGTGTATTATTATTATTTTAGATGTGACCACTTTACTTCAATATAGTTTGAAAATGAGCTAGTTGTAACATATTGATCAAAACCTCTAGCTCTGAGTAAGAATTCCATATAACCTCCTGCATGACTCCCCATACACAAGTGGATTCCAACTATAAGAGATGGTATATATCCATAATTGGGGGAACTATATCCTCACTATCAGATCAAATATAAAAAAATAAGACATTATATAAATAACAAAAGTAATTCCCTGAAAATTAATTGAAATACAAATCATGAAAATAAAATAAGTTCCCATTGTGGAATGAATATGTAGTATACATAAAACAGATATAAATAAATGAACTGTAGGGATATCTAGTGTTTTTTCTTGTTCGCCCCTACTCCATGATGAACCTACTCAGTCATTCTCCATTGGGCACCTTCACTTTACTGAGAATTTCATGAAATCTATAAGTTCATTGATATGCATGAGTAGTGTGTGAGTACAATACTCAGTATGAAACCACAAATTCATGCATAACCAAACGTCTTCAATAATACATGTGTGTATCATGATAATAATAAATACAAGATGCGAACTATCATACAATTTAGAAACGTAATGGTAGTGTGCTGACTAACATACCAATACCCGTGGTGGTACATTATTTAGATCAATTACAAAAGATATCTATATGTTTCAATCAAATAAAACTATGTCTTATATGACATCCTGACGGTTTCATGGAGGTGACTCCTGACGTCATATATCACTCAAGTGGACCATGTAACCCAAATCCACTAAATGAGAATTACTGGTACTCAAATCAAAAGGGAAATATCATGGTGAATGGGACATGAAATCATTGAGTCTTTGAGAACACCCTTGACATGATATAATGGATTCCTTATAACTCCTGCTAGTACTCAGGTCCCTCATCTCTATGATATAAAATAATAATTATAGACTAATATGTTACAAAAAAGATATGATAGTCCATTTATCTCCAAAAAAATAACAACCAACCATAATATGGTAAAACATATATTGGTAAATTAAATATGTAGACATAGTATATAAACACGACTTTAAAGATAAATACATGATAATATGTGTTCATTTTCAATGATATATAATAGATACACTTATATCACTCAGGTAGTTTCAATAGTTTTTATGGGCTTCAAAGTAACTCATGTGGTACCATTAATCATGTTAAATTAGATTCCAAGAAATATATTCATCTAGAAACCATTTAAAAGGTGGGAGAATATGTTCTCGAACTTCCTACACCAAAATTCATGATGAAATTTTTACAGGTTTATTATCATCGAATGAAAAATTTAATGGTATCATTATTGCATCACATTGATGATCGAGTTTTATCAAGGGTTTCCTAGATCAAAAATATATATTTTATTTCATAAAGAAATAAAATATCACATATGATGTTATATAATCTCTCCAAGAAAATATCTGGTTATCATTTTATGACAACGTATGAAATCATAGGAATTAAACCAGGGAATAAATATAATCATGATTCAATAATTTTTATCACTAAACTAAGATTATAACAAAGTTGTTATTTCACATAATTATTCATTATATATATATATCAGTGTTTTAGTGTACATATGTATATTTATATATTAAAATATCCTCTAAAATATATGTGTCTATAATTATTATATTTTTAGAAAATTAAATATACACAAATAATGTAGAAATAAGTGTGGTGAGAGAACAAAAATATTATAGAAGAAACCATCAAAAATATGATACAAGTGGAGGACAAAGAAGAGGGTACCCATACTAGGAAATATACCATGAATGATCAATGATCTAACCAAATATTATTATTTTACTCTAGGGATTTATGGACACGATAAGATCAACCACAAAAAGTATATGGATCATGGAAAATTTTAAACCCTTGTGTTTTACAAAAATGTAGATTCAAACCCAATTTAATTAATAATATCAACATTAATATAAACTATGTATGTTTTTGCATCATGTTAATAAGTAATTTCTAAATTTATATTTAAAAAATAGAGGATTTTTATGATTTTTATATATTATGGTCGTTATAAATGGTGGAAAAAATGATTCAAGAAGATTTTAAACATTTAAACTAAATAAATTAAATAAATACATAAATTATTTAACAAAAATATTATATAATCTAAAACATCTATTATGAATATATGATATGCCCCACCTAGGGTAAAAATTATGTCTCAAACACAATCGTTGTCTTAGATTATTCATAAAACATTACCATTTGAATTATATTTGATACTTATGATTTAATAAAATTAATAAATAAATATTTAAATATAAAAAAAATTATCAGGAGCGAGCTATCCAATCATCCAACAATTACAAACATAATACCCATTACATTTTATTCATCTTGTCTGGTACCTAACTACGGTATTTAATTTCAAATAAGATGAAAATTTTTGGAAATATTAAATTACTTCCAATATATAATATAATAATTTTTTTAAAAAAATCATTTTTCTGCCAAACATCATATCATCCGACACATATAATTGTTGTACCCCACCATTGGTAAAAAAGGAATTCAGCACATTTTGGTGGCCATAAATATCATATTAGACATACTATTTAATTTGGAATATATTCCACATTTTTAATATAATGTATTTAATAACATTATTTTTTCTTCGGCGATGCTTTATTGTGAAAGGAATATCACACCACCTTAGCGACTAGCATTGAAAATATATGAATAAATATTACAGTGTGATTACGGTGTTTGAAGGTCTTTGACAAATTTATTATGTTAATTCTCTTATAAGTTATTTTATTCTCACGTAATATATTAATATAATATTTGATGTGGGTTTTTATTATCTTTATAATCATTAAGATGTTACAATTCGCCCCTCTATCGACTTCTACACAACAAGAAGTATTTCTTGTGGTCATACTCGGAGAAATCAACCCACTATGATTGAACATCATACCGAGGTTCCAATGTCTCATATTGGATACATCCTTGCTGCAACTAAACCAAAATTGTAGGTATCTTTTTTCTCTTTGATTCCATCCTCACATTGTTCTGTAATCTACAATGGAAAGTCATCAATAATATATAATTGGTTCCAACTTCACATTCTTTCAATCTATAGCATGCATATGACATGACCTGTACCTCGGTAGCTAAGAAACATGGAACACATTGTGGTTTCCTTAATGGTAGTAAAGGACATCCAAATCATACTCCACTACTCATATACACCGAGTGAGTCCCTCATTAGACTCTCACAAAATGTATCACTAACTACCACTCTCTCATATACTACAGTTTAATGTCATTATTCAGTTACATATTATAGGAATTTTAGTTAGGGAATCATATAACTACATGTAAATATATTCCATATGTAGATCATAGATATATGTAAAACTATATAATCAGATAAGGAAGATGATGAAAACGATGTGGTCTAGACTATATATTATACGTAAACATATTCCTCATCACAATCGGTTGAGGATATATCTATTACATAGACATGTAATGCCTCATTTCCTTGATCACATAATTGACATTACTGAGTCACCATTATCATGATATCTCTATCCCCTAAGGGGGATTTCCACATGAACAATGGTCTCCAAACCTTGTTGGCTCCCTCCCAAAGCTGATACTCGGTCACAAAACTAATGGTTGTATCACATCTTTACACATAGTTGGCACTAGATATTGGGTGTTTTACACACTGGATTATAGTTTCCCAACATTTTATAGTTAAAAACAATATGGGTCACCTGAAAATTGAATTGATGATGCTCAAAACTATTTCATATTCATGACACTACTCTTCAGCATGTTTTTTTCCTTCCACATTCAGCTAGTAAAATAAGTTTTCAAAGTAGCAGTTGATGATCCACATGTATGAGTAGTGAATGGAAGTAAAATATTAGGCGTTCCTCAATCCGATAGAATCCCCTCAATGTTCTGGGAATTCTTAATAACTCCAAGGTATACATCTAGGTCAAAACTCTGAACCTTCTATCTATGGTCATTTATAATACTGATTTGAAACATACTTGTTTTCTAGGTCTAATTACCATATAGAGGATTGGTGAAGTAATGGATCTCAAAAAATTGTATTTATTACACTGATATAATCATGAATCATTGGTGGGTCCCCATAAATAGATAGATCCTTGTCATGATTGGGAAAATATATCAAAAAACTTGTGCACTGATGGCCTCCTAGGTGAGACCCTCACATCGTCTATCCTCTCTCATAACTTCAAATCAATGACTAGCATGTCACTATAGCATTAATGCTACCAGCTTACCCTTTCTATCTGATGTTATCTCGATTAGTTAATGGTACCCTCTTAGATATCCACCAAATATATAGCATCTTTTGGTCCATAAGATCCTTAGGAGGCTAGAGGTTGTTGGTTATGGAAATCACATGTATTTTCAACCATGGACATTAGTGGAGGTTAAACAATAACCACTACATCCACTGCTAGAGTTGGTGTGGGGATGTTATCATTAAAATCATCATTATATAGAGTTCTATCCAACTATCTACATGGAATAATCTTCTTTCATTAAAGAGTGGATTAGGAATAATAAAATTACTGAAAATTGTATGGGATCATACATTGTTTTCTCTAAACTATTCTATGGGATCAAACATTGTTTTTTCTTAGTGTTTTCACAATACCCATGTTATACCCCTCTAGAAAAAACCCTTGTAATTATCCAAGCATGTTAGTAACATTAATTATATATATAATAACTCAATATCATGTTGTATTCATCTAATTAATTCCAATAATGATATATCATATAAAATAAACAATCCCAAAGAGAAAGAACATATAGATAATTTTAATTAATGATATCTATATTGTACAACAAAAAGTATATATATTTCATGGAAACCTATTTACATTTTCATGATGTATGAACATAAGAGAAATCACATAAATCACATATAACATCATATGATTCAATCAATGTGAGTCAATAATAATAATAGGACAAAAGTTCCCTATACGGAAACTCGAAGGTCCACTGCATTGTGCGGGCCATATAGTAACATAGATCCCCATCCTAAGTCCCAATGGGTTGTCTCCTATGTAAACTATCTCAACCTAATACAAAGATATGATACAATAAAGTTCATCCTATGATACCATTTTATAACATCATAATCAATTAATCCAACTCTGTGTCAGAATGAAACATGACATCATGTGTTCCCCACGATATGCAACAAGCTACAGACTATAAGTGATGCTATATTTCCAACATTAGGGAGACTATACGCACAATATTACATCATGGGATCAATAATAAATTATGAACATATATAAATAATCAATTTAACTTTTTTTAATGTAATTTTTTTAAAATTCATGAAAATAAAAGAAGATTCCATTGTGGAAAGCCGGCCTATAATACATATAAATCCCAAAATTAAATAATAGCATGGATATACATTGTTTTACCCTTGTCATCCTAGCTCCATGATTCACCTTCTCAGTTATTGGCCACAATTCCATTTCCCATCCCTGGGGCTTTAATGAAATCTACTAGTGCATATAAATGCATGAGTAGGTTGTGACTGCAAGACCAAAAGATGTCATTAATTATGCAAAAACATAATGATCTCAATTATACAAGTGTGTAAAATTATAATAATATATTCAAGAATCACATTAAAATATAATCCAAAAATCGAGTGGTAGTGCACTAACAAAGACGCCACAACCCCCATATGTACATTCTTTAGCTCAATGTGATATGATATTTGAATGTGTCAAATGAAAAAAAAAGTATCCCTTATATGATTTATTCATAGTGTCATGGAGGTGATATCTGATTTCATCATTCCATCAGGTGGACCATGTGAACCAGATCATATAAACTAGGATAACCATTACATAAAACGACTTAGCTATCTCATTCTGAATCGAACATGGAATCAAGGAATAGTCAAGCACACACTTGATGTGATGAGTTTTTATCCATTTACCTCTGCCCTAGGCTCATGTCCCTAATTTATATGTTTTCAAAAGGCATTCTTCCCTGTTAGGGGATATATAATCCTGAAGGTCCACCTATCCAAACATTAATTGTCAACTGAAAGGGCATGGTAATAAATTTATGGGGCCAGAACACATGTTTGAATATAATATAAACAAGAGTATATAATAGTATACATGAAAACTAGTGATAATAAAAAATATCATTATTGTTAATCTTATATCACTCATGTACTTAGAACATTTTTTATGGGATACACAAACACTCATGAGGTAACAATCAAGAATGGTCAATTAGATGAAAAAAATATAATCCTCCAGAAAAAAGTGTAAAGGATATCCATGAAGGTAATGATAATCCACCATAATAGTTTTGAATTCCACTTCATGGTTTTATTATGATTAAAGGGGTCACAGAAATTACATGAGTTGTGGACATATCAATGATTGAGGATTATTAGGGGTTTCATTGGACAAAACCTTCTACTTTATTCCCAAATGTTATAAAACATCACATGGGATGTCATTTTGTCTCTATTAGATAATAATTGTATTTTTATTTTCATATCATATGCGATAAAAATATTTAACTAGAAAAACAATTATAATCCTCATTCAATAATTTATATAAATTAATTAATTAATTAAAGTAGGTTGTATTCTGCTGAACTATTATTATATATATTTATATATCAGTGTGTGTGTCTGTGTTTATATATATATTTAATATCTTTTGATAATGTAATTTTAGTTTAAAAATATATCTTCATTTATCTAGTGACATATTCTTCAATGATAATCCTGTGATAATATCATGAAATTCTTTTTTTATAAAAATATCTCTATTATCATCGTATAATTATCTCATAATAATTCATTATTAATAATATAACATAATTAATCTTCATACATTTTATTATATCATTATTTAGATTCTTTAAATTAATTTAATAAAATGAGAATAAGCGATATTGATGAGCGATGATAGAATAAAATATTATAATATGAACATGGAAAATGCACAATGCCAAGAAATGAAGGATGGGGAGGGTACCCATTCCAGTAATTCTACCCAAAAATATAAACGATCCAACTTAATTATGTTATGGAATCCAAAGGTTCCATAAACATGAGAGGATCAACCCAAAAAATATATGGATGGTGGTTTATTTGGATCCCAAGTATATTTAAAAAATGTGGCTTCAAAACCACAATTAATTATATGTTTTAACATGAATATTTAATATGAATTGTTATAATTCTTGTAATTTAGGACTCTCTATTTTTATGGTTTAAAAAACAAATGATTTAAATCATTTTATTAGGGTGTAAAAAATAGTGTAAAAAATGATTCATGAAGATGTATAAAATTTAAAATATTCAATTTAAATAAAAAAATACATTATTTAACATAAATATAATATAATCTAAAACCATTATTAATGATACAATTTCAACCACCTCATTGTGGACCCAATAATGTATTGTATTTTCCATGTGGCAGACCATTTGAGGGATATTAATGATTACTTATTAAAAAATTATTTAAATAATAAGTTAAAAATAAAATGTTTCCTTTGCGAGATATCCATCCAAACGTCTTATGCATACAGATTTTTATACACAATATTATGAATGTTGTGAATCCTGTAGATAAAGGCGGTCTATTATTTCCAATATGATTATATTTTATAGAGATATTATAAAATTAACAAAATTAATATATTATAAATTATTAAATAAATTTAAATGTCTGGGTGAGGAATCCATATGTCTGACACAGAGAATTGTTATAACCACCTAGGGTAAACTATGCATTCAATACATAATAATAGCCTCCAATTTCTCATTCAATTTACTATTTTTTAGTTATTCTATTATATTGAATAAATTTTTTCACATGATATAATTTATTTAAATATATTATTCTACACTCACTAAGGCTTTACGTGCTAGAGAATCTCGTACCAACATAGTGCGTGACTCAAAAAATATATGATTGAATATTCCAAAGTTATATCATGGTTTAAAGTATTTGTCACATTTATTAAGCTAAATAACTTATATATCATTCCTTTATCATATAATATATTAACAATTTATCTCACACTAGTTTTAATTATCATTATATAAAACAAGATGATACAATATCATTCAGTTCCCAACGGATTGGTCCTTTAGGGGAGAATTTTATGTGGGGGACCACCACTCAAATAAGTCATTTAATTGGATGAGGTATTACCCTTTAACTATAATTTTGGGATCCTATAGAAATCCTAGAAGTGTAATTGTGAGTTCCTAGTGCCTCTTATTATGAAGTACTTTCCTATCATTACATGATGTAATGTTTCTTTTGATTTCAGTATTTGTGGATAGGGATTGTACGAGAGATATGTTGATTTTTAACTTGTGATCAACCTATCATATGGTGATGTATGGACACTAATTACAATTTGTAATTTTACTACAATTACTCCCTCTGGAGTTGAAATGTGGTGATGTCTCTATGGATTTTGTAATAGGTTTAGTAAAGTCTCCTCGATGTAGTGACACAATGATTGTGATTAAAGATACATTGAAAAAGGTCAAATACTTCGTTCCTATTTGAAAGAATATTTTAATGGATGATAATGATGATACATTTATATGATATAATTAAACATCATTCAATTACACATTATATAATATCATATATGGATTCTTGATTCATGTAGATGTTTTGAAATGGGTTGTTGAGGACATGAGGTTCACATGTTTTGTTTAGGATAACTAATCACCATTAGACAAATGGTATGTATTAGAATATTATAAATGTTTTAGAGTCCATAATTCATTCATATGTACATAATTTTAGAGGTTCCTGAGAAAACTACTATAACTCGCAAATTTATCTTATAATAATAAAATTCAAGAAGATGTATAGATTGATCCTTATTAGAAACCATATGATAGACCATTTTGTTCATCCATGGTATAGATTAAGGAAGGATATGTGATGAAAATGTAACCTCATCTCATCAATGATTCTTCAGAGAAACTACTATTTATTATGAAATGTATTGTTATATCTCATTATAGGCATAATTGTTATGTGTATCACAGTCGATGACCAATGGTGAACTATGTTGGTGATCAGTCCTTTTTTAATGTTTTTACTAGAATGGGGAATTGATAGATGACATGAAAAGTCATGTAGGAACATATGATCAATGATACCTTTGAATCATGTAAGAGTTTCAGGATGGAATCTTGTCAGTTGAAGTTTCTTCAAAGGTACTGAGCCAGGAAATAGTTATTGGATATATAATTTTTGAGTTTGAGGTTTAGTATGATGCTTATATGGATGATTTTATAATTTTTATAATTATTTGTAGCATAATGAATAATCATGAAAGGTATGTTCCTCTCGTTCTGGTCATATGGTTGGACAATCATCCATAGAATTAGACATGTGGGTGAGAGCCCTTATATGATGTCATGGACCCAGATGCAACATAAGAGGTGACCTAAGTAAAGTGGGACACATGGACTCAAGTGAATCTCCCCCAACTCCAGAGGTTTTTTACATCCAGTGATTGCCTATGGTGTGTATATTTGTATAATCTTACTTTATTACTAGAGTGTTGAAGAACAGATAAATAATAATAGAAGTAAACAAAAAAAGCAAGATAAGAACATAGAATACACATTGTCATGATAAATGGATAAAAATATCATAAATAATTTTAATAACATTATACAATTGGTGATTATATGTAATGTAATTAGTAATCTAGAAAACACTAATATAAGTTGCAATAATAAATTAAAAATACATATTAGAAAAAAATTAATAAACTATCCCATGCATCCCAAGCTTCATCACAGTCTGCAGCAAACATGTTTATCCTAACACAATAAGAAATCAACTGTTTGATGTGGTATGATTCCATTCATCGACACATATAATCATGTAGGCATCCTAGGTTCCAATGGAACCCAGTTAGGGTGTGTGATAAATCTCATTGGGCCCCCACCAATGGTGTCTATAATATCCAACCTGTGTCTTGGAAGTGTAGTAGTGTGAAATCATGAAAATATAATGTAAGAAGTATAATTAAACTAAATACACATATACCTACTTCTACCATAATACAGTGTCAAAAAATGTTACAATTGGTTTATTTTATAATTAATTGTTTATAAATATTTCAATCAATAGCAATAGTTATGGTTCCATGAAGTAACATGGAAACTTGTAATAATATTTAATAGTGATGTCCCAAGGTAATATACAAGGAAAAATGGACATCATGGGTCACCAACACTTTAATTATTGTATCTGATATAATGGTAAGAGAATAATCCAAGCAGTGTATTCCAAGGCATTCCACAATGAGACCCCTAATGAATCCAATGATTTCATCCAAGGTATAATGCTGATATATAAGGACATTGACAAAAGGGATTTATCAATGCAACTAACATGTCAATGATGTATCAAAAGTGTGTATCTAGGACATGTTGTATTACGACATGAGGGATCCTATGATTTCATAATGATCATCTAATGTTAGACGAATATTAGGTTTTATAATAGTCTAAAACATTAAATGTTTTACCCTTGAATTTAGAATGGGGTCATTGAGTTCTTAACAATCTCCCTCGAAAATTCAAGGCAACTTATGTATAGTAGTACAATTTGGATAATGATGTGATATACAACTCATATGGTCCATTCCATTACCTTTCATTAGCTTGAAAATTCTAATTGAACTTGACATCATTTAATGATGTCAAAATTAATCATTGAGTCTATATTATAAAATTTTGACCTTTCATCAATGTGGAAAGGCCATGTAGCATGATTCCCTTCATTTTTTTCATTTATGGAATTTTCATAAATCTAGCTTGACTCCACTACCATCCATTAATATGGTATGGGGTTATATGGACAAAAAACCTATTATTCAATTATATTAAAATATCGTATTTCATATACTTATTATACATGCCAATTTCACATTCACATTTAATTATAAAATTGAATCAGTTCATTTATGTGGGCATTGTGGTGAGAATAATTTTTACAGTAAATTATTAGAATTTAAATTTAGATAAATCCATTTTACATATAAAATCATTCCCTTTAAATTTTCAACCAAATGCACACCCGAAAGAAGACTCAATATTATCAAAACAACAAAATGAAAATTATGGATAAATAATCATACATGGGATGGATGATGTAGTGGGAATATCAAATGTCAAAAAATAACATATTTGGAAAGATAATAACTATATGGTTCTAATTATTATATACATGGAATATGAATTCAATAATAGGAACCCTATAAAATTGATTGGACACACATGTCAGTTTCGAATGACAAAACCACGGTGATGACTTATCGACCATCCACCCAAGGTTGATGCATCTCTACATGTCCATTATTACCCCTTAATATGGATTGTAACATAATAGTTCTGAGAAAATTGTAAAAATATTCATAACTCTATAAATAGGTCTAACGTAGGAGAGAGGAAGATTAGATCAAACTGAGTATATTACATACAGTTATGAAACCAGCGTGATGAATATAAGATAGAATGGATCATAGGTAAATGATATGCCTTAATACCTATCTTATATTTAATAAATATTCAAAATAGATTTAAAATAAGGTTTTTTCAGTGGAAAATTGTATTATATAATTAGATATTGGTTAAATAGAACATTAAGGGTAAAAAATAAAATTTACCAAAATTTAACCACTCCATGGTTCTGTCGACATGGAATATCAAACTGTTCATAAACACTAAATGGGATCCTAGACTAGAGGGGACCCCATACGGTTATTACACATGGTTAATAAACCATGCACCAACCATGTGAGTTGACTCTTCTTGAAAATTTATACCATATACATAGTTATATCTAAACATGTGGTCTACCTGCATGATTTCCTGATACTATGAGACATGACTATAATTCCCCAAAAGTTGGGCTCTAAGCCTTGAAAAATCATCATACACGCTCGGTAACATCATTTACTTGTTAGGAATCCCTTATTGGTCTATCAAAATTAAACAAAAATTAAAAGGATACACACCTTAGTGAAAATCCATGATCTTATATTTGTCTCCCTTAAAATATCTCTCCATAGAGTTCACATTAAAATATGGTGAATCGATATTTGAGAAGAAATCTCTCCACTGGAAATGTACTTCAACCTCCTGCTCTAATGTCATTCCATATACAAGACCATTCTATCATGGAACATAAACTATACTGTCAAACTGACCTTGGAGAGTCATCATGCTCTAATTGACGATTTGTACTAGATACTCCACAAAGTTAGAATTGAAATATAACTCAAAATCATCAAGATAATAGGTATGAGACATTCATATATGATATTGGAAAAGCTTGTAAACAAGGAATACATCGTTCAAGGCACAATTCCACAAAGGTATTAGCAACTGAATGTACATAATCTTGAATCTTTATAGAATAAAAAATGACCTTAAAAATTACAGAACCAATTCCATTGAATATATAATACACTTTGTCCTATCATAGAAAATACATGAATGAAACAGGCTACCCACCTCAAACTATAGAGTATATTGTTAGAGATCAGTAAAATTTATCATTCTAGACCATGTATTATTCACACACTTTCTTATCTATTGAAGGTACTCCGAAGTCACATGTATGATATGAGGACCTAGTAGGGCTGTCTCACCATCCACTAGAAGTCCCAAGGTATAATGGAATTACCAACCATAGGTGACCACAAATGGATCCTTCTGAATAGTGTTTAAAATATATAATTATTGGTGATCTCTATGAGAGAATTAGAATTATCCAATGAATCACTAAAATCTAGGACTCATGATCAGAGCATAAAATCTAGATCATGTTGCGACTATTATGATTTGGAAATAGTTTAATGGTGAATGATGTTCTTAGAAGAACATGTGTTCGAATAGCCTTTTACAATTCCTTCTAAAACCTTTATGGGAAATGAGCATCCCTATCTAAAATGATTGTACTTGTGACCCTGTGTAGTCATATGATCTCATAGACATATATTCATCATAACTAATCAATTGAGAATGTCTCCCAACTTGGAATAAATTGGAAATATTTCATTAGTCGGTCAAAAACTACCAATACAATATATCTAACCCACATCAAACTAGGAAACCCAACAAAGAAGTCCATGGAAACATCTTCCCATATCAATTCAGGTAATATTAGTGGTTTTAACAAGGTATCATTAATTTTGATGATCCTATTTCACATTGTTTTTCTTGAAACCCCTAGTGATAAATTTTAATCTTAGTTGTTTTATCCCATGATACCAATATTAGTGTTGCATATCTTGATACAATTTGGGGATTTCTGGATGAGAAGCCCACTGAGAATTGTGTGTATCACACATTAACTCCAATCTCAGATATGTACAAACCAAGAAACATCCATGTATGCAGAGTATTTCACCACTATCTACAGAAAAATATGGAGGATTCTTTTCCCATGATATAGTCTCATAGATAACCAATCCATCATGATTTGAAAATTTTCTACCCTTCACCTTCTAAAGGAGATAAGAGGTAATTACCAATGATGAGTGGTAATAATGCTATTGACTATCATAATACTAGAGATTCATTTCCTAGAAGAAGGATATTAATTTTCATTAATCTATGGAATCAAATATGTCATATTTAGTAGTTTTATAACTCAGATAATCATTAATTATTTACACCGTTATAGACATATAATAAATATTTATATCAAATGACTCTATATAGTTGCCTCATCTCTATTTTATGGGTATCAAGTTAGTCAATTTAAATATATATTTTAATCCCTTTTGAACCATATACACCACAAATCGATCACCTAAAAGATAATGTCTCCAGAACATTATGTCATTTTCAAATAATTTTATCTCATGATCTTGTATTGAGTAATTTCTCTCTGAGTCACCAAAAATAGAGATTGATATACGAAGAAATTTTCCTCTTGCATTAGTATTTATCCTAGTATAATTCTCATTTCATCATAGAATGTTATATAACCACTTACTAGATCGAGAAAATTTAATTTAGCTACTGAGTCAATCGTCCCTTTCTGATAATAAATGGCTTCCAAACACTCTTCTTCCCACATGAACATAAAACCATTTTTTGTAAGCCTTTTATGAGGAGAATCTAGGTGGGAAATGTCATGAATTAAATGTAAGTAACATCCATTCATCATGAATAAACTATGTGTATAAAAAACCTTATTTGGAACTTCCCATTACTCTAAAGAACTAAATGTTTCAGGTAAACAAATACATCTAATTCTAATAATACATGACATAACATGTGATCTTTTTCAATATAGTAGTGGAATATAGTAATCCTCACTGAATGTTGATGATATCTCAATGTACATAAAATTATGTGAAGGAGTTTTTCATGGTATTTAAATGTATTTTAATAGAAAAAGGTGTTTTCCACAAAGAGTTCAACAATATAATCTATATAGGGATGGAAAACCCAATTCACTATATCCTTGAATATCACATTCACAATCATAAGACTAAACAACATAACCTGGTAATAATAAATACTACACCTACTACATAAACTTCTATGAGGTATGTCTAATTGTATGAATTACAACCAATGTGGTACCAATGTCACTTCTATCATATAGAATTCCCTATATCTAGGGTGTTTGTTTAAAATATCAGCTATTAAAGGTAGTGGATAGCAGTTCTTGACCATAAGATAGTTCAACCTTCTATAATCCACACACAGACATAACGTTCCATCAACAATAATGGAGAAAAGCACTTGAGAACCCAAAGAGGATATACTAGGAATTATAAAGCTTTTGGACCCTAAATACTCTAACTGCCACCTAAGCACATGGATATCATAAGCTTCCATCTTACATGGGGTAATGGACACTATATATACTTTCGAAAGAGGTAAAATTGTAATATCTACCTCTATCCCAGGATTGACGCTAGAATATTAATTAGAAAAAAAAAACATATCTAAAATGGTCTACTAATAGAGGAAATTCATCCAAAAATAATCCATAATCCTCTAGGAAAAAATTTTAATTTGGTTGGTCACACTATGTATCCCAAGATACTGTAGTTCAGTTCTGCTAGCCTAGACTCCCCACTCACCCTTATAAAGATAACTGCTTCTCTCTATAAATTTAAAATATACCCTAAAATGATGGTAGTACAAAATAGTGTGTTAATAAAAATCATATTCATCTCAAAAAAGAAACAAGAGCACATATTATCGACTATTAAGAGGTTCAATAGGAATGGGTAATTGCCTACTTCAAGGGGATAGTCCTAAAATTGGTGTATTCCCTCTAACCACAATACTAATGTTGTATCATGGTTCATTACACCCCAATAATATTGTATCTCTAGTCCATGACATTACATGATTGATAAAAAGATAAAAGGGTTTGAATAAACTATATTAAATAAGTAAGAAAATATTGTAGATAAAACTAGAATACTACATTGTATTATAAATGGTCCCACACCCTAATCGTTCGTTATCTTCTAAATTACATGAAACTGACCTGATCTACAACATTGTCAAATAGCTGGACAACCACAGTCATAACTACTCAATTAGATTTTATAGACATCATTTTCATAGATACCATTTATATTACATCCTCCACTAATAGTCCTTCCGGTACTATTCCAACCCCCTGCATGACGTGGTGCAAAATAACCTACTCTTGAAAGTAGATAGAGTAGTGATCCTTATCCACTCAAAGCTAGTGGAAAGGTAATCAATAATCTATAATGATTCACTCTTCACCTGCAAGCCTAGAACTCTAGTAGGTCTATACCACCCAGAGGCTACAGATTCCCCCATCATTCAAACTAATGGAACACCATGGTGTTATCAAAATAGAAAATAAAATTGTAACTTCGCTAATGGGAAACATCAATAAAATGTTTTTTGACCAATAGAACTACTAAAATACCACTAAACTGATCATCTATTCCAAATCTATTATTCCCTCATGTTATTACTTCATATAAAATCCTGATTTAGTATTTTAGAATAAGATGGTAGGACATAGACATTCACCTACATACGTATGGTGTACACAATAATATTCAGGAATCATCTAGCACACCAAATATCCTCACGAGCTTGAAGAAGTAACAAATATTTGTAACTATGTGAAACAAATTGGATATTCCATAACTAACATTGAAACCTACTTTAGATTCATGAACTCTTCGCCTCTATCAACTCTCATCATATGTGGAAATAACTGATCATAGATGGATCTCTAGAAATCAACCAATACCATGCCTTCCATTCTTTTCAATTGAGTGATAAGGTCAAGTAGCATGGAAAAATACATTTAATCGATTTATAGAATTTTAATAAATCAAGGTTCCCTCTTCTAACTTCCATTAACATGGTTTTCGGTGCAATGAGAATGAAACTAATTATTCAATTACATTTAAATTATTCCTAGTTAAATACATAGTATACTTTTCAATTTTCATTTCACATTTAATTGTCTAATTGAATAACATGCATTATGTGGGTCAATACGTGATAAATATTGTATATTCAATTATGAAATTAAAAAAATAAATCAATACACTTAATATATAAATTCATAGGCTTAGAATGGTCAATCTAAGGCACACCCAAATGGGAGTTCAAATGTGTCAGTACAATAAAATGAAATTTATAAAAATACATCATACATATGATGGAAAAAGTTGATGTAATAACTATTAAATACTAATCACATTTTTGGAATGATAATATCTATATGGTTGTAATGAAAATATTGAAGAAATATGTCTTTAATAAATAACACCTGAAGAAAATCACCTTCCCCAACATAACTATTCAAAAACTAAGGATCTTTAGGGATGAGTTTTAGAACACCCACATTATACATATATGATTATTCTAATATAGTATTATATTTTAGTACTTCTTATAATTGGGTAGATATGATAGAAGAGTAAAAATGTTCACATCTCAATAACTAGGTCGAGACATTGAGAGAATAATGACAGCTCGAACCGAATTTAGTAATTAATTATTCACATTCATCATGATGAATAAAATATCTAATAGATCCTGAATGATGGAGATATCTCAATCAGTATATTAGTTCATCAAAATCGTCGAAATGGGAGACAAATGAGGTTTTTTCTGCCAGAAACTGTGTTAGGGGAAGAAGGGTTGGTTTAATTAGATAATTATGATTAAAATGGTAAAATTACCAAAAAAATTTATGTGCATGGTTTTCCCCCATGGTTTTCCAAAACAGCGAGAAACCATGAATGGGTACCTAGAAAATAACTTGAATTTATATGGTATGTTTTATTGTCCTAAAAATATTATGAGGTATGAATCCTTTACTATTAGTTTTAATTCTCATACTATTCATTATTAATGTGTTAATGTGTTTCTTTTATGGTATAATGAGCATCTGAGTCTTGAATCATGATTGGATCTCATTTTTTTGGATAAGTAGGCAGAGTAAACTGGTTGTTACATGGTTAGTAATAACCTTTTATATCATCCAGAATGTCCAATAACTAGGGGAACATGTTGAAAAAAAATTGTAAAGACCATATGACTATGTGAATTGGTGTTTGTAGGATGAATACATGATCAACATGTGGTTTAGATAGTTTCTAATTGTGGTTGGTTCCACCTAAATAGAATTCATGAGCTATTGGAGCGCTATTTTTATACCCTTGAGTCTATTCCATGATCCCATAAAATTGGAAAATCTATCATTGGACCCTCTAATATTTTTTATTAATTATGTTATCTTCTTCCATTATTTATACTGTGAACCACATCACACTAAATCATTTTGGTATAATCCTCTCCTCCTCTTATTTATTTTTACAACTTCAACATTTTAGCTCGGATCCAGAAGTAATTGGTCATGATAAATTTTTATTGGTTATATCATCAAAACGCTTCGTTATGATATATTTTTATCAGGCCATATGGAATTCATAATATATGTGATATGATATTACTAATTTTCTTGTTTTTCATGTATTTCACATATTTATCTAATTATAGCATGGGTTAGAGGGTGATATACAAAGTTACTATTATAGATACTTTATACATTTTCCTTTAATTTATTTATAGTTTTATCATACAACATAGTTCCACACATCATAACCATCCTTGAATTTTTTCTGAAATGATTAAAAAATAAATTTAATGTCATAATATTTGTTTTATATGTTTTATTACACTTTGATATGATTTGTGGTTTTCATCATCTCCAAAAAAACCACTTGATATTGGTTCATGAGATGAAATTGACTTTAACTCTCGTTTTAATGAGTTTAACTTAACACTCCTGTGTGGAAGACATATAAATATTTTATTGGGAATCCAATGCTAGAATTTGGATTATTGCATGTAGATTATATATGAAATTTTGTAGGTGATATTTTTAAATGTGATAGATAATGTCATGGATTAAGAGAATTATGTCAAATTATTTATAATGGAATGAGCACTATCATTCGACCTCCTTTTTCTCATGATATATAATGAGATAAATAAATGAATATTATTAATTAAATTTTTATGGGAATTAACAATAAAATGTCACTAGCATTTTTATATAAATTGATTAAGGATGGAGCCTTCATTATGACACTTAAATCATAGTATAGAACCAATAAAAAATTTCTATTGGATGCCATTTATTATTACCTAGAATCTAGAATGATTATACCACCTTATATTTCCTCCATGTGCTCCTCCATTTGTCATTAAATCATTTTCTATATATGAGCTTCGTGCTCTAAAATTTTAATCCTAGATAATTTGATATGGGTTATAGCACATAAAGTATAATATTATAATGTGTTTGATAGGGTTAAACACTATGGCCATGAATTAGATTACTTGGTCAACATACTAGGATCATGGCCCTAATTTTAATGATACATTATACGACAAGATTATTTCATAGTTGGTAATACACTCATATATACATTTTTCATAATTTTTATACTTATTTATTTAGAATATATATATATATATATTATTACTTAGAATTATCATTATAAATTTATGCTTGTTAAACATTAAATATATTATAGATTATTTGCATATAATAGATGTTCTGTGGACACTATTGTTGGAGATATACTTTGTATATGTGACCCTTTATTTGAAAATCAGATTAGTAACTAGGTAGCCACCATTGTTATAAGTTGGGACAATGGGTTGTTTCATTCTACCTACACATAGATATTTTTTGGAGGAAGTACGGAGGAAGTGGAATGAGAATATTCCCATGATACTATTAGATATAGTTAGAGTCTTTTTTTCATTTTTCGTAATTTTTTTTAATAATCTAATTATGTGTTTCCCATGTACCTTACAACTTGTGTATCACCATGGAAAGATCATAATTATTCATATCATATATGTTATTTTTATACCACTATTTATACTATTGTGTATTTTATAATAGGATGATTTACATTTAATCTTCCTTATTATTATAAAAAAGTATTAATTAATTCGTTAACCATAACTACACGCCACTCTAACATGAGTGTGTAGTCTCACAAACATTATACTATACACCAATGCCACTAATAAATATCCTATAGCATATGTGGAGTAACTCTTAAGGATGTGTTGATCCTAGGTAGAGTGGATTTCTAGTGAACTAAATTAGGGGTTCTATAATTTGAATTATATAAGACAGGTTGAGTTATTTATTTATGGAATTCAATGGTGTTTGTGTTTGAAAAATTCACTTGGTGTAATTTTTATGCCACAATAGTATTCACATGATAATTGAGATGGGTCCTTTTGAATCCACATATGGTTTTATATCATACATCCCTACTAAATGGGTGAAATTGGTGATAAAATATTTTGGGAATTGTGTTAGCTGAAAAAATGGTAGTGAAAGTAAAATTCATTCCATAAAACATAAATGTTATTTAGTTTCAACCAAAAGGTTTTGATGATAATTATTAATGAAATTTTTAGTTTAAATATTGGATGAATTTTTTGTATGAATTTATCCAGGTAATAAGGTTATAATACTTTTGAATATAGAATGAAGAGCCCTGAATATGTTGGCCCCTTGAGTATTCATAATTGATTATTGATGGTATATCATAATATGAAACTTCCCAAAAACATTTATCAAGTTCATGGTGTATTTTATATATCTCTCACGAGTATGTATATACCTGATTCCTCACATTTACTGAACTAGATGGATATACCACTAGATTATGATCTTAAATATGATTGATATCAGCATAAATCATTGTTCATAGTGATAATGTCCTAGGAACCTATATTAAAAACCTATTAAAATTATATTAGATATATAAAAATTTGAATGATGTAACAAGCGAACCTATAGATGCAATTAAACAAAGATATACTTGTTTGGTTCAATAAATGCTTATAATATAGTGGTAAAAAATATTCTTAACATGCATAGAAAACTATTATAATTTATAAATATATTTTTGAAATAAATAAAATTACATTTTTTTAATGTGTAAAACACATAATTGTTTTAGAAAAAACCCCAATATACATTTAAAATATTACTTTTTTATGGTGATAATTATCATCCAAAAATTTAATTATTTTTCAATGATATAAATAATGAAATTATGTAAAATCTTATGCTAGAAATTTCATAAAAATGAAAACAGTTTTTATAAATTAATAATATATTTAAATTAAAATAATTTGAAAATAATACAATTGTTGCTTTATTATAAACTGTACATATGTGGACAATTTCTTTTATTATAGTAAAATATAACTTAAATGTGTTAAATTACATTAATTAAATTCACATATAATATATTCAATAATTTTTTTATCATTTATATATTATTTAATAATTAATGTATATAAAATCCAATCATATTTTATACAATGAAAAGTATTTTTTTTAAAGTTGCTTTCAACGAGTTTTGTGAAAAAACATAGAAATTATATTCTTGAAAAAATTATTTTAATTCAATAAAATGGGTTCCCTATTTAGAATTAGTAGAACTAATGCTATTTAATAATCACCTTTATTATTGGTTAATTAGAATAGTAAAAGTGGTAAAATTCAACTCCTCAGTAATGGGTAAATTTTTATAATTTCAGTTTAAAAAAGTGATAAGGCCCTGTGTATTCTTAACAAATATAATTGGAAGAAGTGATTTTTTAACATATAAACACATGTTCTAAATTATTTTTCTAACGGATTGATTTCAATGAAATGTATATATATATAATTTAATGAAAATAATTATACAACATGTAATTCTCATAGTTTTAAATATCTCA